>JAGQAX010000021.1:29650485-31119913 GCA_019142605.1 Cephalopholis sonnerati
CCGTTTTGTTTTATTCCCTTTTCAGTTGCTGCAGGCCGGTGGTAGTGGTACTGGTGACCTGGGGGGCGGTTTCCCTCCTGTGTCTCCCCTGGGATCGTGGGTGATTTCACTAAATGTGTGTGTGACTGTCACGTGTGCCTGGGTAATTTATATATATATATATATTTCTTTTCAGATATTTTTGATTGTTGGATCCCCATCCCCTCACTAGCTCCTGTCCCACCAATAGGCCTCAGCTTCTGATCAGGTTCCCCTTTCCCCCTTCTGATATAAATGGTGATTTGTAGTTTTTAAAAGAATATATACATAGTTTTTGTTATAAAGTGTACCTTTCTTTTAAAGATTTGGAACCTGTGTGTCTTACTGGTATAAATGGTAATTAATTCTTTGGGTGAAATTCCCAAAATGGCATCGTCAGGCAACCATATAAACATGTAATAGATCATTGTATTTGTAGACCCCCTACGCTCGCCACACAGTGTTACCTTGTTAATTCTAAACTGAGCATCAACAGTCGCGTCCTTGTTGAACTTTTGGTCCCAGAGGCCTTTGAAGTAGATGGCATTGACCAGTACCAGCTTGGTGCTGTCGTCCAACACACCCTCCCCCAGCAAGTCCTTGATTTTACCTTGTGAAGAGTAATGAGCAAAGACATCATCATTGAAGGTATTACGCAGGATTTTCAGTTACTGTTTGTAAACAACCTCGCCAGCAAAAGTGAAAGTAAAATCCAACCTCAGATTCACTTTTTTGGGAACTGTGTCTCTTTGATGCCTGCTGCTTACAGCCTGGCACCTAGTAGCTACCATTTTATAAAGTCCCAGCCTCACCCAAACACTGTGGGGTTAGAGGCTCATGAACATCCTGAACACTATGTAATGAGTGTTAATGTGAGACTTACTTTTCGTCTGCTCCTCCACCCACTGATTGATGTGGACCCTAGCTGCCTCAGACTCTTTTAAGAAGTCCACAGGCTCCAGCTCGGCCTGGTAGTGTTTTTTGGTTTCAGCTAAGAACTCCTGGAATCATAAAAAGCACATTTAAATACTCATATTAACTAATTAAGAAACACAAGAGATGTCGAGCAGTAGATGATTATTTTATTGACATGAGTTTCATTTGAATGTTGACAGTTTTCAGTTCTTTGAACATAGGATGGATTTGTTAACCCCAGAGAACAGGGCTCATCAATCAATCAGTCAATCAATCATTAGTCGTACATACTGTAGTACAACTCATAGTGTAACTTGTAATCCTATCAGTTCCTTCAACTTGTGCATTTTAATTTTGTGGTGTAATGGTTTCTGTTCGTTGGACGATCACATAATTGCCTCGTACAGTTAGCTGGTTGAGCAACACTTTTTTACTGCAACTGCATGGCAGGAGTTTACACAAGTAAAAAGTACACTGTGCAAACTTTAAGACTGGAATGAAACTCTAAAGTCTGAAAAATCCAACAGATTCACCACTTTAACCAGAAATGAAATCGTATGAACAGTTTAAAATAAATTCAGTCAAGTCATGTTTTTTTACACATAGATAAATTACCTTGCATTTATCAAATTGACTAAAATCTAATTAATTTCGCAAAACAAACTTATTATATAAGTACAATTACATTTTTAGCCATTGAGCTCTTTAGCAGAAACTGTTTATAATTAGTTGTGTTATTGTTCGTGTATGGTTAATATCCTTTATTCTTTCAGCATCAGGTTGTGTTGTTAACATGCTAACTGGCTAACTAGCATCATGAATCCATCCTATCAGTCTTTCAGTTTCGCTTTTTCTAATGACGAATACAAACCGCCACTGCCTGCTGCTATGGAGAGTTATTTCCTCTCACACAGGCGCAGAACGCACGTGCTAGTTGGCCGCTGACTGTAGTCTTTGCAGTGTGTTCAGTTAAAGTTTTTGGCTGATACACAGGCAACATTAATGTAACGCAACAGTTGGCCTTCTTCACCACCAATTCCTTGATGTCGGTTTGGTGTGTCTGGGCCTTAAAAATAAAACAGCTTTGCTTCATTGGTGTCTCTGAGAAAATGAGCACAACAGGCTCACACACACATACCTTTTTAAACTTATAGGTCTTCTCCCCATACAGCCTGTTAGCAGTGCTGAGATCATAGGAGTCATTTGGCTTGTTGATTTCAGTCAGCAGCTTGGCAAAGTTGCTGTGGACATTATCTTCACCATCCTGGAATTCCAGGCACTGCAAACAGCCAGAGAAGCCAGTGATAGAGAAAAGACAACATTAATATGCATCATAGGGATTGTGTGACTGTTAAATGATGAGAATAGACACCATAATCATTGTTAACACTGGTGCACCATGCTCAAGTGTTGCATACACTGCAGTCAGTCTTGAGGCAGCCATTACGGAGGGAGAAAGTTCAACATTTTAGTTAGATTTATATTTCATGAATCCTTACTATAGGCCAAAAAAAAAAATCACAGTTTTGTTACAGGGTCAGTCTTTTCTTTGTGAATAATGTTAGTGTATTGACCATTGTTTCTAAAGTTGTCTATGTGCTAAATGCTGCCCAGTGATAGTGACATAAAATGGATGATTTTGGAGACATTGTTCTCATCATTTACTGCAGATAGAAAGACTTTCTGCGAAACCTCCCACGACTTTCAATTTTTCTTTATGAGACTTTGTAGAGAATGTGGAAGAAGGCATAAACAGACCAAACGTTACAGCTTACTTAACAAGCTTTAACAGCTATAACATTCATATAAAATAACCCTTACACACTCATTTACACACCACTATGTTGTTTTACTTCATCATGGACCAAAGAAAATTTAGGATTAAGTGTTTTTGTTACTGTGTCAAAACACTGAATTTCCCATCTGCTTCATAAATCTGATTGTTTTGTTGTTTTAAGCTTCACATTACGCTTCATATTCCCAAATCAAAGCTGCAGCAAGGTATAAGAATTAGCAAGCGAAGCAGTGGAAAATGAAGTGTGAAATATACACCAAAATCTCACCAGATGACATCACCAAGTACAATCATTAGCCACTCCCTTCACTTTGGGCTTGTTACCACCTGTTGCAGATAGTTTGGCAGTCTGCTGCACTGCCTTTATGAATCGTCATCTGCGTCTGCATCTGTGACTGTATGGGTTGCTCTGTCTCAGTGAAGCAGAGGACCATGGGGTGAAAATGTGGGTTCTCTTGTTATTAACATAATTGTGTGTGTGTGTGTGTGTGTGTGTGTGTGTGTGTGGGTGCTGTACCTTGGACATCTGTGCGGCTGTCTCGCCCCCGGCCCCCATCATCACCATAGCCAGGGCTGAAGAGATGCTGAACGGGGAGAAGAAGATATTCCCGGTCTTGTCTTCATTGCTCAGCTTTTTGAACAAGGCCAGAAGGAATGAGGTGTTGGCCTTGGTAATCGTGGATGTTGCTGTTGTCTCCATTTTGCATGAATCAGCATGAGCATTATTTATCTCAAGGGACGCCGAAAAGGGGAGAATAAGGAGAAGGATTGTAGGGGCCCATGATTGACAGGGGCCCAGAGAGGCCCCTAATACAATTATAATACTGAGAACATAATATGACACTCAGTAATAAACTTACAATCACACATATATTTTATTTACAATGTATTGGTAACACTAAGTTTATTTGTTTTGGAAACATTTCTCAACGCCCACCCCCCTCTCTATATACATAAAATGGTTCAGACCATCTGCTCCGTCACACAGCTGCGTAACTTTTCACAGACAGTGAGTGGAGGCAGAGACGGCAGGATGCCTCAGAAGTCAGGGAGCAAAAAGAGAAAAGAAACAAAGCTCAGACAGGAGAAAGAAGCAAAGGGTCGACAGTTTGTCACCCAGATCTTTCATAGGCAAGGTGGGTCTGTTAGTGGTTCATGTGATGGAAAGTTCTGGAACATTAGCCTGTTGTTTATTCCTATCATTGTCCATCGTTTATAAGCTAGCTCACTTTTCTCCCCATATTAGCTCATATTTCTGAAGAAAACTCTGGATTTATACATGTCACTGTTGTTTTAGTTAAATAATCAATGCAGGCAAACGTTTAGCTGCTCTGCTCAAAAAATGACGCATGTTCCCAACAGACACGTCAAGAGCAGCAGCAGCAGCCGTCTGTCAGTCCCCCCCTGCCCCACCTGAACAAGCCCAAGTACCCCCTGAGGAAGGAGGTGAGCAGCTGTGTGTTGAATTAATCGATTATTATGGAGAAAAACACGAAAGAATAAAAAATCGTTCTGAAATAAAAAAGCCTATAGTCTGTATTTATTTCAGAACGATTTTAATGGTTTAAAAAGTATCAGCTATCACTGAAATATAATGTTTGGTCAGTAGTTTGGGACTCTCAGCCCCCTGCTTTGCAGTAGGAACAGAGAACATCTGTAGTGCGTACAGACTGGGTGACTGCTCTCAGTCCAATCAGAGAAATGTTTACATTTTCTGGAAATCAGAAGAATAAATAGCAACAACCATATAGCCTCATATATGTATTTTTTCACCACAAACCTAATGCCATCACCTGTGAGTCTACAGTTTTGGACATAAATTTGACCTGCATGTGGGGCTACAAGAGGGAGACAGTGAGTAGTGGAGTATTGGTAGTAAAGTCACATTTCACTTTGTTATTTTTGGTCAAATCACTGAAAACACCTTTACCTAAAACAAAATGTATTCATTGTATTTTCAGTGCTTCCCCTACCAAGTAACTGTCATGTTTTTCTTTTCACAAATATGGGAATGATAGTCAAAAATATCATTAAAATGCATAGTTTTATGTAAAACAGTATAAAAATTTTCCGGCTATGGGGGGGGGGGGGGGGTAAGATGGTTTTTTTTCATGGGGCCCAAAATCCCTGGCAGCGCCCCTGCCTCACGCACTCAAAAATTAATTGAAATATAAATGATTCTCCAAATTTGGTTTCAGCGAAAATGATAAAAAAAAAAGTTGCTCCTCACCCATGAACTTTAAGGCATGTCAAGGGGATTCAAAAATGATATTTACAGAAATGGAGAGGTTAATTCCTTGTTCGTGCAATTTCAATGAGTGACTCTCCTCTTGTGTTTATAGAATATTGAAGATGGACAGGAAGTTACAGACAGACAGCAGAACAACACAGTCAGTGAAGGAACAGACAGTCAGAACCAGGACAACACAGCCAGTGAAGGGGCAGCTCAACCAGGAGCACAACCTCAGGTAGGAAAATTGAGAAAAGAAATTAGAGAGGAGTACATTTAACATTTTTTGATGATCTATGATCATAATTCTTATCATCTCAAAACATTGTATTTGACTACTGGTAGAATCTGTATGAGATTTTAAATTAATTCATATTTTTACATTTAGCCCACAGTTGTGACCGATGCAGCGCTAATGCAGAGCCCTCCAGCAGGGGGCGTGCTGCAATTCAAAGAGTGTCCTAATTAAACATGAATAAAACAATGTCACTGTCTCCAAGGAAACCAGTGGCTCCACCTCTGTTCAACATTGCTTTGAAAGTATTCAAATATCTTTTTTAAAAATGCAAATATTAGGGCCGAAATATTTTGGGGCTAAATTAAATTCATGATGTCTTGATTGCAATATTGACATTTATTTTCGAAATATATATATATATATATAATATTTTCGCACACCCCTTACTCAGGTCAGATTTTGACCCCCCCACACTTTTACACAAAGTTAGGCTCCCGTGGGTGTTTAAACCATGCTCAGTTGGTACTAAGAAAATCTCCCCCACACCATGACACCAGCAGCAGCAGCCTGAAGCGCTCATACAAGGCAGGATGGATCCATGACGCCAAATTCTGAGCCTACCATCTGAATGTGGTTTTTCCAATCTTCTATTGTCCAGTTTTGGTGAGCCTGTGTGAATTGTAGCCTCAGTTTCCTGTTGTTAGCTGACAGGAGTGGCACCTGGTGTGGTCTTCTGCTGCTGTAGCCCATCTGCTTCAAGGTTGGACGTGTTGTTGCTTCAGAGATGGTCTTCTGCACACCTTGGTTGGAACCAGTGGTTATTTGAGTTACTGTTGCCTTTCTATCATCTTGAACCAGTCTGACCATTCTCCTCTGACCTCTGGCATCAACAAGGCATTTTGGCTCACTGGATATTGTGTGTGAAGATCGCAGTAGATCAGCAGTGTTGGGATTCACTGGACCACAGATGATTTGTCATTTGTTAAAATCTAAACTGGACATGTGAAGGCTTTTCCCCCTGGGATGGAAGACCTCATGTTCTTTGTTCTCAAACAAAGAAGTTACCTGACACCCATCTCAGCAGGATGGCCACCTTCACACCTCTGTGAGAGACAAGTCTCAAAAGTGATTGGTCATTACTGTTACAGTGCCATGTGACTCTGTGATGTCATCAGACACACTGTAGGAGTTGATTTCCATTCACTACAGTCTCTCTCTTGGCTCTTGGGTGGCAAGCCGCCCACACCTCTTCCCTTCTGGGCCCTGGACCAGCCCAGAGGTGCTCTTTGTCCCAAACCATCAAAAGGGTGGAACAACTGCTCCACAGAGTTTTGTTCCTTTTCTCCTAAGACTCTCATGCGCCCTCACCCAAGGAAGGTGCATAACTGAAACCACAGAAGTTAGAAGGGCAAACATAAGGTTTGCAACTAACTTCCCAGCAACAAGGAGAATCAAGTTGAGTTAGCACCCCAGCGTCTAACTCTGCAAGGACCCCGAGTGACTGGCTTCCTCGGATCTGCACCTTTGGAACAAGGACACAACAAAGACTGCTTCTAGAGCCACAGCTCTTTCCAGCCTTCTTCACCCGCTAACAAGGACAGCACGCATCAAACCAACTCTTCCCTCAATCCATTCAGGAATTGGTAACGTAACAACTGGGCATAGCTTTATCACAGCGGCACAGGCTAAGCAAGACTGTTTAACTTGTTGTTTGTGATTTAATGCTGCTAATTGAGTTATTGTTGTGATTGTCTGCAATTAGGTTATTGATTAGTTGGTCTTACCAAGCAAAGTCATGTTTAGTTTGCTAATGCTGTTCACAGACGTCTTGCATGTAACTAAACATCTTCTGCACTAATCCAGACCCCTTGCAATACAAATCGCATTCACATAGACTCACTCACAAATAGGCTTTCAACAGAGCTACACCCAAGCAGGCCGCTCAAGTCCTGCTTCTTTTCCTTTGTCTTTGTCCTGACCACACAGTCAGACAAACACCTCCCCCGATCTGAAGCTAGCTTTGATCTGGTCATCTTGTAGTTTTCTGTTGTCCGCCATTTTGTTTTGTAGGCCAAACAGCCCTTCGATCACCACACCCGCCTTTGTCTTTCCCTCTCTCTTGCACACACGCACAGACACACACCTACACACATATACACACACACACAGGCTTGTATATAGTTAGTTAGGATTTGTGTGTTTTGGTTTTGCTTTGCTTTGCTTTATGAATAAATATATTCTTGGAATCGTACCTGCTGTCTGTTTAATGTTGTACAACAGTGAATGAATAGTCAACCTCTGCTGCGTCAAGAGTTCCGAAGTCCTTCAGGCTTTATTATTAATTTGGTTATGGTTATTAATTTAATTATTAATCAGATTCCCAAATTAATAGTTTAGTGAACTTTTTGAGACTGATATCATTAACTGGCTATCATTTTTCCCTTTATGGGAATGGTGCCCCACGAGGTGATTTAATGTTGATTAAGTCATATTATTTAACATAATTAATAATTATTACTAATAATTATTAATTATTTCTGATAGCCAATTTGAGCCTATTAATGTAGATTCCCTACATTAATGGTATCGCCATACTAAGCCTATAAATGTGGATTCCCAACATTTTGGTGCCCCTTGATAAGGCCTAGTATTATAATTTACAACAGCACTTTCTGAAATACTCAGACCAGCCTGCCTGGCAACAATCACAAATTCCCCTTCCCCATTCTGATGCTCAGTTTGAACTTCAGCAGGTCGTCTTGACCATGTCTACATGCCTAAATGCATTGAGTTGCTGCCATGTGATTGGTTGATGATCTAGTTGCGTTAATAAACAGTTGAACAGGTGTAAATTAAATTAAATTAAATTTTTTAGCTAGCGTTTGTCTATTTATTATAAAATGGGTGAGTTGAATATTGCAATAATAAGTTATAATTATCAAAATACACCTGGAATGGCATCACGGCACAACAGTGTGCGCGACACACCATTTGAGAACCACTGCTGTATAGTATGGTAGTAAAGGATTTAGTATGTCCCAATACACAGTATGTCAAATGCAGTATGCCAAAAATACTAGGATGTTCTACTACATCTGAGCCAGCATGCTTTTTGGCAATTCTGACCCACAATCCTCTGCAGCGTAAGATACATCACATCAACTGTCAGATGTCGCAACGATGGATGACAGCCTAATCAGGTGACTGATAACCAGTCGGTGAGTAATAATAGGGGTATCATTTGTTTAATTCAATACAATAATCATAAACATAACCAACAACAAAAGGGCATAAGTTGTAAATAACGACGACAGAGAACTGTGTAGCCTCGTTAATTTTACTGTCGTGAATATAATATGTTAGAAACTACAAGTATGCAAAATAACAAAATCAGAGCTCTCTGGGTTGACCTCCATCTCTGGTGAGCTCGGTGATGGATATATGAGTAAGAGGGTCAAAGTTCAGGGCATAATGTTATGAGACTGTGGTATGTCCCGATTGTGTGCATGCTGCATGCAACAGTACGTGCTTTTTAAGGGCAGCTGCAGTACATACTAAAGGCAGAAAGAAAAAGTATGCAATTCGTAACATGCCCTAAGACAGTCCAGAAATATTAGGGTTCAAAGTCTATACTTGCTCCACAGACAATGAACTGGGAAAAGTGTTGAAGATAGATCATGACATCACAAGTTTGAGACTTCTTTCTCTGGTTTCTGGCTTTGACAGAGAGTAGTTCATGTTCACAAATACTGATCAGACTGTCCTAAGCCTTGGAAATAACATACTGTAATTCTGAATTTAGGTGGTGTTCGCCTTTAAGTAACTGGACTAAGGCAGTTGAGTCAACCAGTTTGAAAGAGAAACATTTGAATACTGGGGCTACCCGTTGTAAATAAATTTGGAGTGTGCCTTTAATTTCTAAAGATTATTATGCTACCTCTGTGCTGCAAGAGACTGGGCAAGCTTTTCTTTCATTTAAAAGGACACAACAACTCGCTACAGTGCAAGCTCGGATTCTGAATACACTTTTCTGCTTTGATCATACTCTTTGGTTTACTCAGTACATCAAACAGACAGCAGATTTATTAAATTAAGATGTCATAAAGAGCCAGTACAATATTTCTTTACACAGGAAATGACTTTAAATGTATAAAAATGTATGTTTATTTATGACCAGCGGGAAATCCATTAAAATTCAGATCAAATTTGGGATTTAGCACAAACACACCTGCAAAGAACAGACAAAAACCGCAACATTTTGTGACAGATGAATGGATGAGATGATGAATGGAATGTGAGGGTGCTGTAAGTACAGTCAGACATGGGTCACAGATAAAGAGAATTGGGGTAGGATGCCCAAGAGAAAACAGTGACGGATATACAGAAGGTGGATAAAGACAGAATCACTTGTGTAAAATACGTGCATGCAAAAAAAATGAACAAGCTTTAACCCCACTGGGCCCCCATGTACATAAAAAAACAGCACAATAATGTCCATTTCAAAACTTTCTTTTCAAATCCTGATCTTGAAAATATATAACAAGAACGTAGATGGGAACTAGATGAATTTACACACAAAGTCTAAAGCAGTTATTTACCATTTTCTTCCAGCAACACCTACTAGCCTCTAACAGAGTAACAAAAACATGCATACATACATCCCACCCCTGGCTGAAACACAATAGTCTGCAGGCATGGAAGGATTTCTGAATGGGCCTACTGGGCACAGAGTCTCCGTCTGAAAGTCACTAACTTGTCATGTTGGAAAGTCACAAAGAAACACAAAATGTTTACAAAGAGACACATATTGACTACAAGAGGCACAAAACAACCACAAAGAGATGAAAATAACCAAAAAAAGGACACAAAAAGACCACAAGGAGATACAGACAACTTTTAAGAGACACAAAACAACCAAAAAGGCACACGAAATGTCTACAAATCGATGCATATTGTCTACAAAGACACCCATATTGTCTACAAACATGCACAAAACAAACAAAAAGAGATGAAAATAACTAAAAACAGACACAAAATGACCAAGACGACAGGGAGATGCAAAACAACCAAAAAGAGACATAAACGGGACCACAAAGAGATGAAAATGAATAAAAGAGACACAAAATGATCAAAAAGGGAGGTGAAACATCTACAAAGACACACAAAAAACACAAAGAAATGCAAAAAGACTAAAAAGGGAGACAAAACAACCAAAAAGACACAGAGTGACCAGAAAGTGTGTCTTTAAATCTGTGTCTCTTGATCTTATGAAGGAGGGATGGAGGCCCTTTACATGTCTGTGCCCCAGATGCCATTGTCTCACAATCCATCCATGTCTACAGTACACACAGCAGTGCTTACTCCGGAGAGCAGTATCGGCCAGCAAAGAGAATGCTCTTGGTGGGGTTATGTCGGATGAAGAAGAGGAAGGGGTGGTCTGCGATGAAGCTGGGAGGCATACAGCATAAGACAAACCTAGCGGCAGTGGCAGCAGCAGCCTCAGTTCCCTCCTCATTGACCTCCACGAAACTCTTGTGGACGACTTTTGACAGCACCAGGTCGTTGGCTTTGGAAATGCCTGTTCACAGAGCAGAGAGAGTCCGTTGCTTTATCATGCACACTAAATGAGTGATGCAGGGCACCGTGTGTTTTGCATTACTGGCTCTTGTGTTCTGTTGTGCTTGTTTAAATTTCAAGTACAACCTTTTAGGTTTTGGAAGACTGATCATTTAATGACATTTCAGTTTTGATTTGGGTCTTCTATGATGTTTAAATTTCTTTATTTTGTTAACTTATGTTGTGCTCTTAAAATTGGTATGCAGTTTGTGTCTCACCAGAAAAGTCACTCTTTCCGACATCAAATGCGTTCACCATGCCCATGCTGATCAGGATATTATTCATGTCATAGGTCTCCTCCAGCTTGAATCGAGGCAGACCCACTTGAACATTTCTTTTACGCATCTGGTCTGGACGAGTCCACTCCTCAAATTTCTCATAGGTCAGCTGCGCCTCCAGCTAGTGTGAATACAGTATTGATTATTAGTCTGTCTGTTTATAATGGTGCATTTGTTTACTGTATGTGCGTATGTGTCCTACCTGCTCCAAGCCTGTTGTGTCGTCCTTTATGTCAGCGGGCAGAAAGATGAGCATGCTGAGCTCTTCTCCTTTATAGGGCATCTCTAGAATCTGTCCAAACACATTGCGGTTTTCATTTCATTTTAAAATATTAATAGTTTATTTATATAGCACATTTAAAAACAAACGCAGTTGACCAAAGTGCTGTACGGAATAAAAGAATGACAGACAAATATATAGCAATATAAAATGGGCCCTAAGATGGAACCTTGAGGTATACCACAAGTGATACAGGCAGATGAGGAGGCCACCAATCTTTACAGAAAAAGACCTGTCCAATAAATAGGAGGCAAACCACTTGAGAGCAGTTCCCTGGATGGCAACCAGTTCTTGAAGACGGCTTAATAATATACAATAATCAACAGTGTCAAGCATCTGCAAAGTTACTAGTGGACGTATTCTTACAGTGGGAGTAATGTACAGGTAATTTAGCACTGGGGACAGTGTGAAACGGGGTTGAGAACTTGATGCAGCTGTGGTCAGAGACACCCAAATCATCCACATTCAGTAAGGCAATAGTCAGGCCAAGTGTAAATACTAAGTCCAAAGTATGGACTATTAAGTATGGAAAATAAGGAGAAACATGTTGGTATTTGGAGAAAAAAAAACAAAACCTGTCTCTATTAGTTACGTATGGAAATGACAGTAAAAACCACAAGTCTGATGGTTTCAGTTATTATCAAAATGAAACCGATTGATATGGAGTTAGAGTAGTCTCAATATTAATAAATGCACACAGAAGGATTCACAAATACATGTTAAGATTTATATATAAATGACTCTCCACACAAATATTTTCAATGCACACACATATATTCGGCATTTTATATAAATGTAAAAAAAATCCACAAATAACCAAAAAAGTTTCACAAATGTATTTCTGATGCACACACAAATATTTATTGTTTTAAATATATGCAATTTTCATCAAAACATGTGGATGTTGATACATTCATATACAAATGCTTTTATTTTGTGAACCTCTGCGCATTCGTGTGTGAATCTTTTTGAGACTCCCCTGACGTCACCCGATCCACAAATGCATTTTTTCTACCAAGGGGATATAGGTAGCCAATCAGATGTCTCCTTCCTCTTCAGCCAATCACATGAGCGTCCCGCTACCACCCCCACGTGGGGTATGTTTTAACGTCGTAGTGTCAGAGGGTGGCAGTAATGCACAACTACATTGTTTGCCGACCACCAAATTAATAAGGACGAGAAGAAGAAGCAGCAGCAGAAAACCGTCAATGCAGAGCCCCGGGTCAATGGTCAAGAGGTCTAGTTTGCAGCATGGCGGCCGACGATCGTGCACCTGTAAGTGTATCCACTTGTTGTAAATCTTTATTGAATTATTGAATTATTAGTGATTTGTTTTACTAAAGTGTGTGGTAGCCCAGTTAGTTAGCAAATTAGGCCTATCTGAAACTTGCTTAGTTGGTATAATTGCACCGTGTAACTGACGCTAGGAAAGGTGCTAAAAATACTGTGCAGTCCTGCTCAAAGCGGGACATCTGGACACCCTGGTCGAAACCAGCAGCTATTACAGACATGAGACCATACAAACCTTAGCTAATTGCTTGAAAAAATATATTGATGTGCGAATAAATTGCATGGGGAGAGGGGGTCCCGCTGTGCTTTAACGTAACGTTACGCTTTAACATGTATCTTAAGGCTAACTCTTACGTTAGCGTCAGTTACACGGTGCAATTATACCAACTAAGCAAGTTTCAGATAGGCCTAATTTGCTAACTAACTGGGCTACCACACACTTTAGTAAAACAAATCACTAATAATTCAATAAAGAGTCATGATTTACAACAAGTGGATACACTTACAGGTGCACGATCGTCGGCCGCCATGCTGCAAACTAGACCTCTTGACCATTGACCCGGAGCTCTGCATTGACGGCTTTCTGCTGCTGCTTCTTCTTCTTCTCGTCCTTATTAATTTGGCGGTCGGCAAACAATGTAGTTGTGCATTACTGCCACCCTCTGACACTACGACGTTAAAACATACCCCACGTGGGGGTGGTAGCGAGACGCTCATGTGATTGGCTGAAGAGGAAGGAGACATCTGATTGGCTACCTATATCCCCTTGGTAGAAAAAATGCATTTGTGGATCGGGTGACGTCAGGGGAGTCTCAAAAATATTCACACACGAATGCGAAGAGGTTCACAAAATAAAAGCACTTGTATATGAATGTATCAACATCCACATATGTTTTGATGAAAATTGCATATATTTAAAACAATAAATATTTGTGTGTGCATCAGAAATACATTTGCGAAACTTTTTTGGTTATTTGTGGATTTTTTTTTACATTTATATAAAATGCCAAATATATGTGTGTGCATTGAAAATATTTGTGTGGAGAGAGTCATTTATATATAAATCTTAACATGTATTTGTGAATCCTTCTGTGTGCATTTATTAATATTGAGACTAATCTAACTCCATAGATTGATAGTTCTCATATTACAAAAGTATCAGATTGCAGGGCAGACAAACAAGCATGGGCAAAGCCATACTGATGTAAAACATGGACTTTACCTGGAAGTAGGGGTCATGAACCATGGTGAAAGGGAATTCATCTGTCTGCCTCATCATCTTCACCGGCTTAGTGTCATTCTAAAGACAGCAGCAAACAGAACAAGCACTTTTCTTTACTGAGTTATCATCACATCATTTGTCAAAATGATGATGCATATATCATAATCTCTGGTTTTCTATCACCAGAGAGACTCAAAACATTTTACTTTTATAGTGGGCGCCTTATGTCTTAACATTTTTCAATCTGGTGAAACATTTTGCAAAACATGCTGATTCCATTTTTTCCCACCAAAATGAGCATATACTGGGCTCCCAGTTAATAGCCCGGGCTATTATTTGCTTAAATCACTGAAATCAACAGGCCTATATTTGGGACAGGCCTTTAATTCCTTTCACACAAAACTGTTGCTCAGCAAAGATGGGAGAGTACAATCAAATTGTTTATTTATACCTGTATGAATATTACTTGTATAAAAATTAGGTTTCAGATAATTTAACAGTTATGAATCATTCATTTTGATCTAGCTCCAACAGACAGCGCATCAGACAGAGAGAGTCATGGCACTTGAGGATTACGGCACCAGGCATACCGACACAACACCACTTTTTCCTGTTAAATCAAAACTCACAACTTAGATTAATATTTATGAAAAATCCTTTAGATTCTTGATCTGAGGACCCTTACGGACTAAAGGAATATGAATAACTTCCAAGGTAATTGATGAATGGACACAGAATTTGAGGTGGCCAACAACCTGCTTTTATACATTAGACAATGCTGTCTATGGCCATGTGTAAATCTGTCCTAAAACCACCTTAAACGTTGGTTTTCAAAGCCATGAAACTCACCCAGTGGTCAGTGGTGTTCCTTGATGTTCCCACATAAAAATCGTAGCAAACTGTGGTTTCTGTGATGATTTATTTGACACTTTGTCCATGCATTGATTTCCTATAGGAAGCCTCATTGTCCGTTGGTAGTAATCCACCACCGGAAACGGAAAGGGGGTTGTTTACGACAAGGTTGTAGTCATTGTAGTCTGTTAGCTCAGAGAATGTGCTGGCTCGACAGTCGCTGACTCCTACAGTCACTGACCACACAAAACTTACCCATTATTACTCGCTTGTAAACAACCTTCGCAGTACGATGCCTTTGAACACAACGCCAGCCTTCTTCTTCTGCTTCTTTCTGTGTCCCATTACATTGCAATGGTTTCCTGCCGGTTGGCGACACTCACGTAAAGGAGCATTATCGCCATCAAGTGGGCTGGAGTGTATAACGCTTCAGGGTCAAACGAACGATCAAGCGGAAGTTTACACACGGGTGTGAGGCAGCTGAAAAAATAGTTACACAATCCAGATGAATAGCGAAAACACGGATGGAAACCACAGTTTGATTTTTATGTGGGAACATCAAGGAACACCACTGACCACTGGGTGAGTTTCATGGCTTTGAAAACCAACGTTTAAGGTGGTTTTAGGACAGATTTACACATGGCCATAGACAGCATTGTTAAGCCAGGCAGGGGAAAGACAAATTCTCTCAAATTGTCAGAGAAGGAGCAATCGTCAAGATTTTGGTCTTAACCACTCTATTTCATCATAAACAACCAGGAATGGGGCTCAGAGTGCAAAATACTGGACTTCTCCTTTAACTAATATCTGTTGGAACTCCGTTTTGTTTTATTCCCTTTTCAGTTGCTCCAGGCCGGTGGTAGTGGTACTGGTGACCTGGGGGGGCGGTTTCCCTCCTGTGTCTCCCCTGGGAGATTTCACTAAGTGTGTGTGTGACTGTCACGTGTGCCTGGGTAATTTATATATATATATATATATATATATATATATATATATATATATATTTCTTTTCAGATATTTTTGATTGTTGGATCCCCATCCCCTCACTAGCTCCTGTCCCACCAATAGGCCTCAGCTCCTGATCAGGTTCCCCTTTCCCTCTTCTGATATAAATGGTGATTTGTAGTTTTTAAAAGAATATATACATAGTTTTTGTTATAAAGTGTACCCTTCTTTTACAGATTTGGAACCTGTGTGTCTTACTGGTATACATGGTAATTAATTCTTTGGGTGAAATTCCCAAAATGGCATCGTCAGGCAACCATATAAACATGTAATAGATCATTGTATTTGTAGACCCCCTACGCTCGCCACACAGTGTTACCTTGTTAATTCTAAACTGAGCATCAACAGTCGCGTCCTTGTTGAACTTTTGGTCCCAGAGGCCTTTGAAGTAGATGGCATTGACCAGTACCAGCTTGGTGCTGTCGTCCAACACACCCTCCCCCAGCAAGTCCTTGATTTTACCTTGTGAAGAGTAATGAGCAAAGACATCATCATTGAAGGTATTACGCAGGATTGTCAGTTACTGTTTGTAAACAACCTCGCCAGCAAAAGTGAAAGTAAAATCCAACCCCAGATTCACTTTTTTGGGAACTGTGTCTCTTTGATGCCTGCTGCTTACAGCCTGGCACCTAGTAGCTACCATTTTATAAAGTCCTGACCTCACCCAAACACTGTGGGGTTAGAGGTTCATGAACATCCTGAACACTGTGTAATGAGTGTTAATGTGAGACTTACTTTTCGTCTGCTCCTCCACCCACTGATTGATGTGGACCCTAGCTGCCTCAGACTCTTTTAAGAAGTCCACAGGCTTCAGCTCGGCCTGGTAGTGTTTTTTGGTTTCAGCTAAGAACTCCTGGAATCATAAAAAGCACATTTAAATACTCATATTAACTAATTAAGAAACACAAGAGATGTCGAGCAGTAGATGATTATTTTATTGACATGAGTTTCATTTGAATGTTGACAGTTTTCAGTTCTTTGAACATAGGATGGATTTGTTAACCCCAGAGAACAGGGCTCATCAATCAATCAATCAGTCAATCATTAGTTGTACATACTGTAGTACAACTCATAGTGTAACTTGTCATCCTATCAGTTCCTTCAACTTGTGCATTTTAATTTTATGGTTTGATGGTTTCTGTTCATTGAATGATCACATAATTGCCTCGTACAGTTAGCTGGTTGAGCAACACTTTTTTACTGCAACTGCATGGCAGGAGTTTACACAAGTAAAAAGTACACTGTGCAAACTTTAAGACTGAAATGAAACTCTAAAGTCTGAAAAATCCAACAGATTCACCACTTTAACCAGAAATGAAATCGTATGAACAGTTTAAAATAAATTCAGTCAAGTAATGTTTTTTTACACATAGATAAATTACCTTGCATTCATCAAATTGACTAAAATCTAATTAATTTCTCAAAACAAACTTATTATATAAGTACAATTACATTTTTAGCCATTGAGCTCTTTAGCAGAAACTGTTTATAATTAGTTGTGTTATTGTTCGTGTATGGTTAATATCCTTTATTCTTTCAGCATCAGGTTGTGTTGTTAACATGCTAACTGGCTAACTAGCGTCATGAATCCATCCTATCAGTCTTTCAGTTTCACTTTTTCTAATGACGAATACAAACCGCCACTGCCTGCTGCTATGGAGAGTTATTTCCTCTCACACAGGCGCAGAACACACGTGCTAGTTGGCCACTGACTGTAGTCTTTGCAGTGTGTTCAGTTAAAGTTTTTGGCTGATACACAGGCAACATTGATGTAACGCAACAGTTGGCCTTCTTCACCACCAGTTCCTTGATGTCGGTTTGGTGTGTCTGGGCCTTAAAACTAAAACAGCTTTGCTTCATTGGTGTCTCTGAGAAAATGAGCACAACAGGCTCACACACACATACCTTTTTAAAGTCATAGGTCTTCTCCCCATACAGCCTGTTAGCAGTGCTGAGATCATAGGAGTCATTTGGCTTGTTGATTTCAGTCAGCAGCTTGGCAAAGTTGCTGTGGACATTATCTTCATCATCCTGGAATTCCAGACACTGCAAACAGCCAGAGAAGCCAGTGATAGAGAAAAGACAATATTAATATGCATCATTGGGATTGTGTGACTGTTAAATGATGAGAATAGACACCATAATCATTGTTAACACTGGTGCACCATGCTCAAGTGTTGCATACACTGCAGTCAGTCTTGAGGCAACCATTACGGAGGGAGAAAGTTCAACATTTTAGTTAGATTTATATTTCATGAATCCTTACTATAGGCTAAAAAAAAAAAAAATCACAGTTTTGTTACAGGGTCAGTCTTTTCTTTGTGAATAATGTTAGTGTATTGACCATTGTTTCTAAAGTTGTCTATGTGCTAAATGCTGCCCAGTGATAGTGACATAAAATGGATGATTTTGGAGACATTGTTCTCATCATTTACTGCAGATAGAAAGACTTTCTGCGAAACCTCCCACAACTTTTAATTTTTCTTTATGAGACTTTGTAGAGAATGTGGAAGAAGGCATAAACAGACCAAACTTTACAAACTTTACAGCTTACTTAACAAACTTTAACAGCTATAACATTCATATAAAATAACCCTTACACACTCATTTACACACCACTGTGTTGTTTTACTTCATTATGGACCAAAGAAAATTTAGGATTAAGTGCTTTTGTTACTGTGTCAAAACACTGAATTTCCCATCTGCATCATAAATCTGATTGTTTTGTTGTTTTAAGCTTCACATTACGCTTCATATTCCCAAATCAAAGCTGCAGCAAGGTATAAGAATTAGCAAGCGAAGCAGTGGAAAATGAAGTGTGAAATATACACCAAAATCTCACCAGATGACATCACCAAGTACAATCATTAGCCACTCCCTTCACTTTGGGTTTGTTACCACCTGTTGCAGATAGTTTGGCAGTCTGCTGCACTGCCTTTATGAATCGTCATCTGCGTCTGCATCTGTGACTGTATGGGTTGCTCTGTCTCAGTGAAGCAGAGGACCATGGGGTGAAAATGTGGGTTCTCGTGTTATCAACATAATTTTGTGTGTGTGTGTGTGTGTGTGTGTGTGTGTGTGTGTGTGTGTGTGTGTGTGTGTGTGTGTGTGTGTTCTTGTATATGCTACATAGTGAGGACCAAAAACTGTATTTTAGCAACAAAGTGAGGACATTTTTGGAAAGTGAGGACATTTTGGTCGGTCCTCACTTTTTCATAGGCCTGATTGAGGGTCAGGACTTGGTTTTAGGGTTCAGGTTAGAATTAGGTTTCGGTTAGGGTTGGGGTAAGGGTTAGGGTTAGGCATTTAGTTGAGATGGTTAAGGTTAGGGTAAGGGGCTAGGAAATGCATTATGACAATGAGGGTCCTCACAAAGACATGTGAGTGTGTGTGAGTGTGTGTGTGAGTGTGTGTGTGTGTGTGCACGTGCTGTACCTTGGACATCTGTGCAGCTGTGTCTCCCCTGGCCCCCATCATCATCATAGCCAGGGCTGAAGAGATGCTGAACGGGGAGAAGAAGATATTCCCGGTCTTGTCTTCATTGCTCAGCTTCTTGAACAAGGCCAGAAGGAATGAGGTGTTGGCCTTGGTAATCTTGGATGTTGCTGTTGTCTCCATTTTGCCTGAAACAGAGCAGAGCATAATTCATCGCACTATAAACTGTAGCATCTGGAAGGAGTTTACACAAATATTTACAATATTTACATGAGATTTTTGATAAATAATCACCAGTAAAGCAAATCACTGGGGACTGACAGCATTTCTATTCAGGTTGACAAAACTCCTTTCATAGAAATTTAAAAAATCCTTGATTGCATCCTTTAACTACTCCTTCACTCAGGGAATATCATCAGACACACAGAAAGAGAGCACCATCACATTACTTTTCAACAAGATTCAGAGGTGCATTAAAAAGATCCCGTATACATGAAACACTGGAGACCACTGACCTTGCTCTGCTGCGATACCAGTATCCTTTGTAAATGTATTGCATTGAGACTAAAAAGAATTATATGTGATATAATAAATTATGCTCAGACAGGTTTCATAAAGTTTTGCTTTACTGGTAATAATGTACACCATCTACTTGATACAGTAGAGTACTATAATTCTTGCCATTAAATGAGAAATAATTTATGTGTAACAGGTTTAAAACCAAATGGGATAGAGACAAAAATAACAAATTATATGCAGATAATGCAACTTTTTTCCCGCAGCCAGAAAAATCTTCACTAGATGCCCTAATACTTGATTTAAATCTCTTTTCTACACGATCTGAATTAAAACCGAACTTTAATAAATTCACTTGTTTAAGATTAGGATTATTGAGAGGCAAAGTTTTTAACGTATGTTGCCAGGCTCCAGTAAGGGGAATAATGGTTCGTTAGATGTTTTGGGAATTCATAAAAAGTCTTACAGCCTTGGAGAGGGAAAAGTCTATCCTCACAGGGAAAGATTACATTGATAAATACTCTTGTACTTCCTCAGTCTATTTATCCCTTCATGGCATTTCCCTTCCCTGAGACATCCGTTTTAAATGTTTTGAACAAAAGGCATTTAAAATTAAAAGGCAGTACATATGTAGTTCATATGAAAGTGATGAATGTGTCCTCAAAAGCATCCTGGATAAATAACATTGACCACAATAGTCTTTGGAGAGCAAGTCAAAATGAATCCTCTGTGTAATTATTTTTTGATAGTAAACAGTTTCCTTTTTTTTTCAATTAAAATGTCTCCACTTTGAATTGTTATTTGAAGAAATATAAGAAAACCAGCACTGTTAATAGATGGGAAGCCCTTCTTATGGAAAACACTTGAGAGAGTAAAATATATTTTTTAGAACTGATATACTATTAGCTGCTTTCAGCTATCCCAACTAACAGGGAACAGAAACTGCAAAAAAGTGGATATAAACAACAGGTCTGTGCACCTAGTACAAGGTGCCAGAAATGGTTATCCAAAATACAGATAAATAAAATAATTTATAACTTTATTTAACACGCACTTTGTTCTGTATCAGTAAAAGAAAAAGTTTTACTTTTGCTGTGTTTTGTTTTTTCTTTAGTTTTTCTTTGTTCGTGAGACTGTATTGTCATGTTTTTTTTGTCATTTCTGTGATGTGTATTATTATTTGCCCTTATGTAAAACAAACAAACAAACAAAACAAAACAATGCTATTGCTTCCCATACATATCTGGACAGCAGTGGCGGCTGCTGGTCTTTCAAAGAGGGGAAGCTCATTGTTGGCTTACATCATACAATTTGTCAATTTATTTATACGTAAATTCTGCCCTCCGTTCAATCAGTCATACTGTTGAACAGCATGACTGATTGAACGATCTAACGAAACGATATTAAACTCCAACAAGGAAATGTTGAAATTATGTTAAACTGAAACAAGGAAATACTATGAGTGTGTTTTATTTACAGTGTAAGAAATGAACAAGTAATTTCGCCAAGCAAATACCAACAAATGGGTTTCAGTTTGTCTTTCGACGTCACCTGCAAAATCCGCGATGGGACTGAGCTGAGCTGTCAAGTGACGGTGTATATCTCAAAATAGCTGTCAATCAAAACGGGATTCAGCCTTTCGACTGATCCTCCAATCATCATGCGGAAGCTCAGCGTCCAGCCCGGCCGAGCCCCGCCCACAGCTCCATTCACCCCCAGAGACGCTGAGCGTCCGGGGGCGGGACAAAATCGTGGCATTTATCCAATGACCGTCGAGTTTCGAGGCAATGAAAAACACTGTTCCATGCAGTCCCATTGAAGTGCATGGACGCTCAGCTTCTACAGTCAAATGCATTGACCATAGACAGAAAACTGCGCTACAGGAATGTATGAGAAGTTAACAACATCGATAAGTAGCTGATTCTGAAGGAACTCGTTTTCGAGATGAACGTGTTTTAACTCATCTGTAGTCAATGAAATGTTAACACAACCGTACATATTTGACCATTTAATTTTTGACATTTTAGGGGAAGCTGAGCTTCCCTTGCAGTCTGAGAGAAATCGCCTCTGCTAGACAGATCTCACTGATAAATCTCTACATTCCTAAACAAAAGCAAAATGTCACCACACCCAGTAAAATCACACAGATATTGCTCATCGCTACCCCACAACTAGTGTCTTTGGAAACCACATGAAAAGGATATCAATCGGTAACTGTTAGCTGCATAAAGCCTGGTTGAGCCCTGTTTTACTTTGCTATCACTCCTATGATCAAAATCAAATGGTATTAAGACACAATGTGTACTTACTGATAGACACTCCTCTCTGAGGGAACAAGAGATCTGGAATGATTCAGTTACAAGATATGTTCTGTTTATACTGACACGCCCAAGTGTGTACGTGTCCTGCATGCTCCAAGCCTGTTGTGTCGTCCAAACACATTGCAGTTTTGGTTTCATTTTAAAAGAATCTGATTTCTTCATCCTGAGAAAGAGGTTGGTATTTGGAGACAAACAAAGCCCCACACTACGTTTACGCGTAGCCGGCTATTTTCATAAACGGACATTTCACCCTCTCCGTTTTCAAAAATAATTGCGTGCACACGTGTCCATTTTCAGAAAACGCAGTCTACTCTCGTCGGACAGGTAATACAGGGTGCAGGCAACTTTTTTTATGACACTGACAGGAGTGCGCACATATTCTAATGCTTACGGTAAATGCACTGACACGGCTGAAGCTGACAGGGGGAGGAGCCTCTCGTGAAATGAATGTAATAAGAAAATAAAACAACTTTCCTGATATCAGTAGTCAAAGACACCTGTACTATTGGACAGAGTACTTCTTGGACAACATGTCCTATTACTATCAAGTACTTTTACTGTGTTCTTTTGCAGTAATCCTATGTCAAAGTCTCTCATATCAACTATAAATATGCTTCATTCACCCCACTGTGATCTTTAATAAAAATCATATTTTCAATAAGCAGTCAAAGACACCTGTACTATTGGACAGAGTACTTCTTGGACAACATGTACAAATAATATGAAGCACTTTTACTGTGTAAGTTGTTGCTGCAAAATTGCTGACCTACGAGTGCTCATCCATCTCTGAGCAGCTGTATTTGCAAATGCAAACATACGAAGAGGGCTTGCTCCCACATAAATGCGGCTGCTACTCTGAAGGCATCCATGATCACCATAGCAACATGTAAACATAGGTCGCACTTTTGAGGCGAGTGCAAGTTCTGTCGCATACTGTGACATCTGCTGCCTGCGTTTTCTCCGTTTTGCTCAGTTTACATGCAAACGTGCAACTGGAGTTTTCCAAGATCTCCACTCTGGCCGGAGTTTTTAAAAAGCATCGTTTTCAGAGGCGAATTCTCTGTTTGCGTGTAAACGAAGGGTGCAAACGAAGGTTTATGTCTCCGTTTCTAAAAATACCCGTGTACGTGTAAACGGGGCACCAGTCTCTTTTAGAGGTCAAACCCTGTCAGTGCTGGAAGAAGTGTTCACATCCATTACATAACCCTTTGGGCCCTAGGCCTTTTTTCGGGGTATTTTTACTGCCTTTACTTTTAAGCTCATATCTCAGTCATTATAAAGGCTACATACACATGCTATATCTTGTTTTTTTCAGGACAGTCTGGGCTATCTGGATTTGCCATCAATACACGTCCTTCTATGTGCCTGTATTTTATATTAATTTTTATATCAAAGGAAAAAAATCTGTTACTAAATTCTTACATTTTTACCTATATCTCACCATAGCAAGTTGGAAGTAGCAGCTCATCTCTCCTGTTTTTTTTACGAGGGCCTCGGGGGATGCTGGCATAGAGACAAGTCGTCAAGGTCCTGCCACAAGGACAGCGTTCCCCAGCACTGATGAATCTGCTCCCCCAAATTAAGACATTTGAAATTACATGTCATTTGAGACGACTTTAAAGGACTATTTTAAACTTGCTCTTTTTAGGACATTTTAATTTCTTGTAAGTCTCAGTTGTTTTTAGCCTGGGTTTTATTGTCATTCATCAGTCATTTTTTGCACACATTTTGAATCATCATCATTCCTCCTTTGGTTATCCAGTTTGCTCTCCACCTGATCCAAACACTCCTTTTAATTCATTCAAGATACAGTAAACCCTTCACCCCCCTTACAGCTGCATATTGTCTACAAAGAGGCACAAAACAACCACAAAGAGATAGAAATGACTAAAGGTGCACAAAGCGATCATAAAGGGAGAAAAAATAACCACAAAGACATGTAAAACATTTGGAAACAGACACAAACAAAATGACCAAGAAGAGACAGAGTGACCAGAAAGTGTGTCTTTAAATCTGTGTCTCTTGTTCTTATGAAGGAGGGATGGAGGCCCTTTACATGTCTGTGCCCCAGATGCCATTGTCTCACAATCCATCCATGTCTACAGTACACACAGCAGTGCTTACTCCGGAGAGCAGTATCGGCCAGCAAAGAGAATGCTCTTGGTGGGGTTATGTCGGATGAAGAAGAGGAAGGGGTGGTTTGCGTTGAACGAAGGGGGAAGAGAGCGAGTCGATACAATGGCAGCAGTGGCAGCAGCAGCCTCAGTTCCCTCCTCATTGACCTCCACGAAACTCTTGTGGACGACTTTTGACAGCACCAGGTTGGTGGCTGTGGAGATGCCTGTTCACAGAGCAGAGAGAGTCCGTTGCTTTATCATGCACACTGAATGAGCGATGCAGGGCACGGTGTGTTTTGCATTACTGGCTCTTGTGTTCTGTTGTACTTGGTGCTTAAATTTCAAGTGCATTTCATGACATTTCAGTTTTGATTTGGGTCTTCTATGATGTTTAAATTTCTTTATTTTGTTAACTTATGTTGTGCTCTTAAAATTGGTATGCAGTTTGTGTCTCACCAGAAAAGTCACTCTTTCCGACATCAAATGCGTTCACCATGCCCATGCTGATCAGGATATTATTCATGTTGTAGGTCTCCTCCAGCTTGAATCGAGGCAGACCCACTTGAACATCAGTTTTACGCATCTGGTCTGGACGAGTCCACTCCTCAAATTTCTCATAGGTCAGCTGCGCCTCCAGCTAGTGTGAATGCAGTATTGATTATTAGTTTGTCTGTTTATAATGGTGCATTTGTTTACTGTATGTGCGTATGTGTCCTACCTGCTCCAAGCCTGTTGTGTCGTCCTCTATGTAAGCGGGCAGAAAGATGAGCATGCTGAGCTCTTCTCCTTTATAGGGCATCTCTAGAATCTGTCCAAACACATTGCGGTTTTCATTTAATTTTAAAATAATCTGATTTCTTCATCCTGAGAAACATGTTGGTATTTGGAGAAAAAAAACAAAACCTGTCTCTATTAGTCACATATGGAAATGACAGTAAAACCACAAGTCTGATGGTTTCAGTTATTATCAAAATGAAACTGATTGATAGTTCTCAGATTACAAAAGTATCGGATTGCAGGGCAGACAAATAAGCATGGGCAAAGCCATACTGATGTAGAACATGGACTTTACCTCGAAGTAGGGGTCATTAACCATGGTGAAAGGGAATTCACCTGTCTGCCTCATCATCTTCACCGGCTTAGTGTCATTCTAAAGACAGCAGCAAACAGAACAAGCACTTTTCTTTACTGAGTTATCATCACATCATTTGTCAAAATAATGATGCGTATATCATAATCTCTGGTTTTCTATCACTAGAGAGACTCAAAACATTTTACTTTTATAGTGGATGTCTTCACAATTTTCAGTCCGGTAGAACTTTTCACAAGACATGCTAATACCATGCTTTCCACCAAAATCAGTGTGTGTATGTCGTTTTTTTAAAATCCCAGGAAACCAGCTAAAAATAGGCGATAGACTCTTTTCCCATTGCCAGTAAACCAGAGCTGTGTGTAAACGAGTATGCATTCTTTTAATCAATGAATTTTTTTGGTGTGTCACATTTGATGTCACGGACACACCACAAAACAGGTTAGTAAACAGTAGAAAGTGCATGGAAGCTAGTAAAAATTTCACAATGGTCTCTTCATTTTTAAGCACTGTTAACTTACCCAGTCTCCCTTTCAAACTCAGTGCTGATTAATTTTGAACTATGTCGGATGTTGCTGGAGCTAATCAAGGTATCTTCATACAACAGTTTGTTTATCCTACAAAAATTTAAGCACAGCAGATCGCATGATATCCTACAAATTACCGCCCTACAAATGAACTTACAAACCGAACATTAAGAGATGTAGGTTAGATTTAGGCAAGTAATGTTACTGTGGTTAGATTTAGGAAAGAAACATGGTGAGGATGTACCTTAAGATCACTCAGAGTTCAGCGGATTGGTCACATGATTGCAGCCTTCCATAATACGTGGGTTATACACAAATTACTGGATCATAATTACGAGGGATATGTACGATATTCAGTGCATTCCTTTTCATAGGAAAATGTGGAACAGCCTGAGGTGGTAAATACCCATCACTTCTGCAGAGTCATTTCTCCTGGGAATGAAAGCCGATTGTAATCTTTCCCTTTAAATACAAAAGTCCGATGTTCATGGGTGTTAGTTGGTTTTTGCCCAGTTGGATCGGGGCCTAAGTCGTTTTCTCAGACAAACACTCCAGGAATGCTCTGGGATCAAGAGCGTAGTTGCAGTGGGGATGGGGTGTCACATCAACACGAGTCTAGGATGTAATTACAGGATATTCCTGAAATTCTATGACCGATGAAAACACCGGCATTGTTCGCAAACTACTTCTTACTCAGGGAAGAACTTGACTTAAACAGTCTTTTCTAGTCTGCTGCAGTTTGCACACCACTGGTTTCACTGAGCTCCAACAGATCAAACTATAAACCTTTTACAACTTAAAGACAGATATCACTGTCAAGCTGAAATTTCCTGTCCAGATAAGTAAACACAGCTTTGTTATGGTCTATTATCAGAGTGCCCTGTAAATGCCAGCTACATCATTACAGAGCTCAGGTTAACTGTGCACTATCATGCGAGATCATTTCACAAACCCAGAGTGCCGCTTGCTGTTACCTTGTTAATTCTAAACTGAGCATCAACAGTCATGTCCTTGTTGAACTTTTGGTCCCAGAGGCCTTTGAAGTAGATGGCATTGACCAGTACCAGCTTGGTCCTGTCGTCCAACACACCCTCCCCCAGCAAGTCCTTGATTTTACCTTGTGAAGAGTAATGAGCAAAGACGTCATCATTGAAGGTATTACACAGGATTGTCAGTTATTTTTTATAAACATGCTAGCCAGCCAACCCAACCACCAACCCCAGATTCACTCGTTTGGCCTTTCGCCTCGCTATATTTGTGTTTTTTTGGCGCTGTGTCTCTTCGATGCCTGCTGCTTATAGTCTGGCACCTGGTGGCTACCTTTTTGTAAAGCCCCGACCTCACCCAAACACTGTGGGGTTACACTCCCATAAACATCCTGGACACAGAAAATAAAAAGGAAATACAGGCAGAGGGCGGAGAGGAATCATTTCTGTATGAGTCTATAAATTGATTTTTATGGAAAATCTTGCATACTACATCTTTAATAAAAAGACAAAGACAGCTTTAGGAATGTTTTTATCAAAAGTGCAGTAACATTTGAGATGGACAAGGCTTAGGTGGGGACCAACAATTTAGTTCTCAGTCTATGTAATGAGTGTTAATGTGAGACTTACTTTTCGTCTGCTCCTCCACCCACTGATTGATGTGGATCCTAGCTTTCTCAAACTCTTTTGAGAAGTCCACAGGCTCCAGCTCGGCCTGGTAGTGTTTTTTGGTTTCAGCTAAGAACTCCTGGAATTATAAAAAGCACATTTAAATACTCATATTAACTAATTAAGAAACACAAGAGATGTCGAGCAGTAGATGATTATTTTATTGACATGAGTTTCATTTGAATGTTGACAGTTTTCAGTTCTTTGAACATAGGATGGATTTGTTAACCCCAGAGAACAGGGCTCATCGATCAATCAGTCAGTCAATCATTAGTCATACATACTGTAGTACAACTCATAGTGTAACTTGTAATCCTATCAGTTCCTTCAACTTGTGCATTTTAATTTTATGGTTTAATGGTTTCTGTTCATTGAACAATCACATAATTGCCTCGTACAGTTAGCTGGTTGAGCAACGCTTTTTTACTGCAACTGCATGGCAGGAGTTTACACAAGTAAAAAGTACACTGTGCAAACTTTAAGACTGAAATGAAACTCTAAAGTCTGAGAAATCCAACAGATTCACCACTTTAACCAGAAATGAAATCGTATGAACAGTTTAAAATAATCTCAGTCACGGAATATGTTATGTAGATACAGATGGTTTACTTAGCATTTATCAAATCTATATGATTTATATTGTATACAAGTAGGTATCTCTCGTCTTATAGTGTACTTTGATGGCCAGCTGCCGAGCTGTTGGTAAGTGTCTGTTACCCTGGTGGTGGTAGATTCGGGTAGAGCCTGTCGGTGAATGAAGTCGAGGAAAGTAAACAGCTAAAGTCAACAAACATGCTATATGAGGCACAATTAATTTTTTTAACCTTTGTCAAAAATGGTTTATAATTGTTTGTGTTATTTTTTTGCAAATATCCTTTGTTCTTTCAACATCGGGTTGTGTTGCTGGCTAACTAGCCTCTCAAATCCGTCCTATCAGTTTTCCGGGTTTATCTTTGTAATGACGATCACAGACTACCACTGCCTGCTGCTATGGAGAGTTATTTTCTCTCACTCAAGTGCAGAATGTACGTGCTAGTACTATACTTTACACTGTATTCAGTGAAACTCTGTGGCTGAGGCGCAGGCAACATGATGCGACGTGACAGTCAGCCTTCGTGCCATGAGTTCTTGATGTTGATTTGGTATGCCAATTCAATTCAATAGAACTTTATTTATCCCAAAGGAAATTCTTGTGCCAGAAAATGCTTCAAATCAGAACAACCAGTGGGTTCCAAGGATCAGAGTAGTTGCATTTCCATTACCCCTAGAAATGAGCAAATCCTAAATATCGCAATAAAAAACTGGTAATGGAAACACCTATATTTCGAAAATCCTCTCAAATATCGCTAAAACATTTTTACGCTTTCATGAGGTGGTTTTTAAGACGTGTCGATATAAAAGTGTATCGCAAAAGTGTAATGGAAACACTTTTTTCACATTAACACGTCACTGGCGTCAACGGACATGACGTAGGGGGTCACGCGACCACTTCATTTCGAGGAAGATGGCGCGGTATGTGTGGACGGAGGAGGAGACGGAGTTATTATTAACAGTTATTCCTGATAAAAATGTCACAGTTATCTTGGATAGCAAACAACAAAGAAATTCGGAATGATCAGTGTCCCGAGACGCATAACGCTTTCGGCCATCTTCCTCAAAGTGAAGTCTTGTGGGACGGACGAGAATTTACTAGAATTACAGCTAGTTCGCAAAACACCGTTCAATGGAAATACCTGCAAGTAGCATTTGAACTTTGTCGAAATTTCAGAATTATCACTTTTATTTTGCGAACAACTGTAATGGAAACGCGACTACTTACTGGACCCAGTTTTAAACACAACAGAGTATTAAATATCCAGCAAAATATTCAAATATACAAGATAGGAAGTGTTACTACTAAGTTACTAAAAACTCTTGTCTGGGCCTTAAAAATAAAACAGCTTTGCTTCATTGGTGTCTCTGAGAAAATGAGCACAACAGGCTCACACACACATACCTTTATAAACTCATAGTCCTTGTCCCCATACAGCCTGTTAGCAGTGCTGAGATCATAGGAGTCATTTGGCTTGTTGATTTCAGTCAGCAGCTTGGCAAAGTTGCTGTGGACATTATCTTCATCATTCTTGGGCAGGCACTGCAAACAGCCAGAGAAGCCAGTGATAGAGAAAAGACAACATTAATATGCATCATTGGGATTGTGTGACTGTTAAATGATGAGAATAGACACCATAATCATTGTTAACACCGGTGCACCATGCTCAAGTGTTGCATACACTGCAGTCAGTCTTGAGGCAACCATTACGGAGGGAGAAAATTACTTTTAAGGAAATTTATTTTACAGTTTTATTACAAGGTCAGTCTTTTCTTTTTGAATAATGTTAGTGTATTGGCCATTGTTTCTAAAGTTGTCTATGTGCTAAATGCTGCCCAGTGATAGTGACATAAAATGGATGATTTTACTGTAGATAGAACCTCCCACGGCTTTTAATTTTTCCTCATGAGACTTTCGGCACCTTTTGGAGGGAATGTGGAAGAAGACAAAAACAGACAAAACTTTAACAAGCTTTATAACATTCATATAATATAACCCTTACACACTCATTTACACACCACTATGTTGTTTTACTTCATCATGGACCAAAGAAAATTTAGGATTAAGTGCTTTTGTTACTGTGCCAAAACACTGAATTTCCCATCTGCTGCATAAATCTGATTGTTTTGTTGTTTTAAGCTTGACATTACGCTTCATATTCCCAAATCAAAGCTGCAGCAAGGTATAAGAATTAGCAAGCGAAGCAGTGGAAAATGAAGTGTGAAATATACACCAAAATCTCAGATGTCCTCACCAGGTGACATCACCAAGTTTAACCATGAATCATTCCCTTTAGTTTGGGTTTGTTATCACCTTGACCAGATAGTCTGGCAGATTGCACCTCTGTCTCAACTGTATCGTCATCTGCATCCGCGTCTGCATCTGCGACTGTGTCGCAGACCGAGTCTCAGGTGCATCTGCTGCCTCTGGTGCCTCTGGCGGCGGTTGCTCTGCCTCAGTGAAGCACAGGACCTGGGGATGTAAATAAAATTTTCTCTTATTATCAAGATCACTTTTTGGTTCAACATAGTTAGTATGCGTGTGTGTGTGTGTGTGTGTGTGTGTGTGTGTGTGTGTGTGTGTGTGTGTGTGTGTGTGTGCGTGCGTGCGCGCGCAAGGCACTGCAACTGCACTCTCTAGTGACTGACCTGTGAAATAAACCTCTCCACGCCCTCTTGTTAAATCACAGGCACACACCAAGGCGTGCATGTACAGACACATCTTCACCACAGCTGATGCCTCTCAGGCAGGCTAAAGCCAGTTAACGGTCAATGGTTAACATTTTCTACCACAATGTATCACCTCTATTAACAGTAATCTATGACAGGTTGTCCCTTGTTTTGGCTCTGTATGTATTCGTGGCGTCATTCATCAGCTTCAGATCTGACTGAATCGTTGCCACATCGGCATCCCATGTGTGCAACAGTTGGGAACAAAACCTAACAAGGCACAGTTCATTCAAAACCAGGCTGTCAGGTTTAAAGTTTATCTAATAAAATAAAATAGCTATAAAATAAATCAAACGATGCAACACCCATTCCTATTTCCCTTTGCTATCTCCCCAGTGGAAGGGTGTGTTATAGAATTCAGAATGATCATAGCTTGTTTCCTTTATCTCAGATTTCTTTTGTAATTGGCAAAGTATGTTGCTTTAACAGCACAGTTTTGTTCTGGGGTCACTCAAATCTGGATAGTAGCTGCAAGTGGTCAAACTTTTTGAGTGCTGCAAGAAGTACTCACATCCTTTACTTCAGTAGCAATACACTTCTTTAAAAGGTAAATGCATGCATGAACAGACGTATTAAAAACAAAATGAGAGAAAGAAAAAGTAACTGGCAACTAGAGGGCAACTTTGGGGGCAGCAGAAGCTAAGTCCATAGGGACTTGGGAGGGTGCCAGTTCGCCTCCTGGGCACTGCCGGCACACCCCTGAGCAAGGCCCTGAACCTCCAGCTGCTCGGGCATCGGCTCAAGGCAGCCCACTCCCTCCAAAATCTCTCTATTTAATGCATGTATAGGTCCTGTTTTTGCATGTATGTGTATTTTGGATCTGTGTGAATATGACTACAGAGGGAAAATATTAGTATCCCCTCAGGAATTACTTAACTACATCTTCAACTTCTTCTTCTCCTTAAAGCTACAACTAAATGCAGTGAAAAGTGCAATATTGGCCTCTGAAATGGAGTGGATGAAGTGGAGTAAAGGTTTAAAGTCCGAGAAAATGGAAGTACTCATGTAAAGTACAAGTGCCTCAAAATTTTACTTCAGTACAGCTAATGTGCTAAGTTAATTTCCACCAACAAAATCCGCTCACGAAAGGATCATACTGCTCACATTTTGGCTTTCATGCTTTTTTTGTTGGTCATTTTTGTGATCTACAAATCAGGAATTGAACCATTCCTCCTCCGATTATCTGAGGCAGAATGGAACAGATCTCTGCCATTTCTGCTGATGCGGGAAGACAGAATGAGTCAGAGCATGTGCAGGCACTTTCACCTGCCACACCCCATGCTGGCAGAAAGTTAGGTAAGAGCTTTCCCAGTGGAAATTTGGATCAGAGCCCTCCTGTCATCTGGAACACCAGTGTGTGTTAGCTGACAAGTAATCTACTTGTGTTTTTAAAATGACTTGCAAGGTGCCTTTTCAGTCAGCTGGTGGTGAGTCGGATCAGATGGTGGGGGAGGCTGGCAGACCTGGTAAACCCAAACATGAACGTCTAGGTGAGGACCCTGGCTGTGAGGTCTTCAGCTCCTTCCTCTAGAGGAGTACATCACAGGGGAGGTTGGGGACATGGAGTCCAAGTGGGCCATGTTTAAAGCCTCCATTGTGGAGGTGGCTGCCCAAAGTTGTCAGTGCTTGTCGTGGCGGCAACCTAAGAGCCTGCTGGTAGACACTGGCAGTGAAGGAGCCCTTTCAGGATTGGTTGACCCAGGGGTCTCCTGAAGCAGCAGACGGGTATCGGTTGGCCAGAAAACTGCAGCTGAGGTGGCTGCCAAAGCAAAAACCAAGGTGTGGGAGGAATTATAGAGAAGGTGTTTTGCTTGGCCTCATGAACGTTCTGGGAGACGCCTCAGGAGGGAAAGTAGGGATACTCTCAGGCGTTCAGCTGACACGGACTGGGGATATTATCAAATGGTAGAAAGAGCACGTTGAGGAACTCCTGAACCAGACTATCACATCCAGAGTCTTAAGACTCAGGGGAGTATCCCTGCAAGGCGCCAGATGTGGGTGAGCTTCACCCTGAGATGCTAAAGGCTCTGGACGTTGTCGGGGTGTTTGGCTGACACGGCTCCAACACCTTGATAAACCAGATGAACAATCTTTCAATGACATATGAGGTCATGCATGTATAGACACTCCCAGATGGGTGTGTTACCATGAGAACTGTAACTGTGTTCGCTTTCACAGTGTGTGTGTGTGTGCTGCACCTTGGACATCTGTGTGGCTGTCTCGCCCCTGGCCCCCATCATCACCATAGCCAGGGCTGAAGAGATGCTGAACGGGGAGAAGAAGATATTCCCGGTCTTGTCTTCATTGCTCAGCTTTTTGAACAAGGCCAGAAGGAATGAGGTGTTGGCCTTGGTAATCTTGTTAATCTTGGGTGTTGCGGTTGTCTCCATTTTGCCTGAAACAGAGCAGAGCATTATTCATCGCACTATAAACTGTAGCATATCTCTTATCTGAAAAGTTGTATTCTCCTGTTTGGACAAGATATGTTATCCTGAATGAGTGAAACACAAATAGCTTTAAAAAAGTTCAAACAGGTGGGCATCAATCTCGTTATAACATATAATATACATTTAAGCAGCTTGTGCAAACCTTTAAAATACTCTTTTGCTTCTGTGTTTTATATAACAACTTGGCGGTGTCCCTTCTCCAACAATGCCATCACCTCCCAGACGTGTCAGGACAAATCCCCATGCTTTCTTTCCCATAATCTTTTTACTCTGATAAATCTGAATTGATTTAGATTCCTAAACAAAAGTGAAATGTCACCAAACGGTAAAATCACACACAGATATTGCTCATCACTTCCCCACCACTGTTGTCTTTGGAAACCACATGAAAAAGACTAATCAGAAGGACATTAGCTGCATAAAGCCTGGTTGAGCCCTGTTTTACTTTGCTATCACTCCTATAATCAAAATCAAATAGCATTAAAGCACTTTGTGTACTTACTGACAGACACTCTTCTCCGAGGGAACAAGTGATCTGGAATGATTCAGTTACAGGAAGATATATTCTGTTCCAGACATCTCGGTTATTTTACACTGACACACCCAAGTGCAAGTCAGGCTGCAGCTTGACAAAGTGTCTGGAAATCACACCCTTCAGTGAAAGTCACACCCACCCATATTTTGCTTTGTCTTGTGCCAGTGTGAGTGCTTTGTAAGAGTCTGCTAACACAGACACCCAACATAATGGATGGATTTATGGATGTATGGATGGATGCTGAGGTGAAGACAAGATGTAGTCCACAGTTGGTTTCAAAGCACTCAAGGACACCTTACAAGACACAGTTACAACAAGCAGAGATGTATCCATAGATCATCATAATAAAGTCACCATGTGTGCAGGTCACCATGTGTGTCTACATTAAATCAGACCGAATATGCCAGTTTGAAAAGGTGTGTTTTCAGACGACTTTTAAAGGTGGAAAGGGAGTTAATATTGCGAATGTCGTGGGGGAGAGAGCACCAGAGGTGGAGGGCAGAACGGCTGAAGGCTCTTGAACTCATGGTAGATGCTGATGTGAGTTGGAGTGCAGAAGAGGATCTAAGAGCACAGGAGGGTGTGTAGATATGAAGGAGTTCAGACAGGTATAGAGGGGCTGATTATGAAGGGCCTTAAAGGTGAGAAGCAGAATCTTGAAATCAATGCGATATTTAACAGGAAGCCAGTAAAGCTGCAAGAGAACAGGAGTGATATGATCTATTAAGGGGGTTCTAGTATTAATACAGGTGGCTGAATTCTGGACCAACTGGAGTTAATAAACACTTTTAAAAAAATACTCCACCCCCCCGGTGACCTTTTTTATATCTCATCCTGTTTTATGCTGACTATGTGAAGAAAACCTTTGGTGCTTTCCAAAGTCAAGGCTGCTTCCTTCCCAGGGCGGGTCCTTCCAAGTCCGGACCTAGGGAGGAAGCTAGGCAAGACTCCCTCCTGGCATTCAGTGAACACACACTGGTACAGGCTAGCGAGTGCCCAGGTGTACGAGTCTGGCAAATCATGTGCAAAGAATTATGGATACTTCATGACTGCTGAAGATACGCACATGCATCCTTGAAAATACTCTGAAAGGAGGACTCAGTCCTTGGTAGAATTCGAAGAATCCTTGATACTGGGACTGTCCTGTGGCAGAAGTCGATGACACAGCCTCCTTGAACTTCCTTCTTTGAGTTTGAGACGCACTATTTGTTTTTCTGGCATGCCAAACTGTAAAAAAAACAGTACCCAACATCCATTTCCAAACTCTGACACAACTTGTGCAGTATAATCCAGGTCTCATTTATCCAGTCGTACACTTGCTTCTTACATACTTCCAAAACAGACAGCCCTTGTCTATGCTCTCTTCAAAAACAGACTCCTCTGCCAAAATAAGTAAATTTTACCTTGCTGAACACGGGAGCTGCTGCATGGTCTACGACCAGGGGCGTCACAGTGGGGAGAAAAGTGTGACTGATTACCCAGGGTTCCAAGGGGTGGGTGACCCTTGAAAAGCATGGAATGAACAGCTTGGCATTGTTTGCAGTTTTTCATTTCAAAGTAATTAGTATCATGACTAAATTAAAACTGGCTGAATAACTCAGTTAAAGGGCTAAACTTTGTATGAAAAATCAGTGGAAGCTCTCTGAGGCTTCTCCCTCCTCTTAAAGGTGCAAGATGGTTTAGTCCACCTTTACATTTAGATTTTTTCCTTTAAACGAGTGAAGCTTGTTATATTTCTGGAGCACCAACATACACTGTTGTGTATCACCCCCAAAAAAAGAAAGAAAGAAAGAAAGAAAAGAAGCGAAAGCAAAGGGAAAGAAAGTGAACTGATTTTGGGGTAAAAAAAAGTTTCTTTTTTTTATTTCTCAGTCGACTCAGTCCATTATCTTCAATTTTATTTTATTGTCATTACTACTGTCTTTGAGGACTTTGAAACGTCCTATATAAGTCTGATTTATTTTAATATTAATACTAATAATAATAATTTAGACACAAAGATCTCATGAATTGTGTTATCAGTGCAGATGCTGATACTGTTGTGGCCAGTTGTTCATTTTTTAAAAGCTGTTAAGGTAATGTAAATTTAAGAAGGTGACAACAAGAGGACCTGCACTTTCCAGGTGCATTTTGTCATATAATGTTTGGTTACCAATGCCCCTGCGCCTCATAAAATATAAGGCTTGCATCAGCCATTATTTAACGCTTATTTTTGTGTATGCACATGCAGAAAATCTGTGGATGTGGTGTTTTGAATTTTGTCAACTTAGAGATGCAAGTGCAATTTTTCTCTCTCAGAACAGTACAGTACCTTTTGCTAAAGAAGGATGAGAAAGTACTGACAATGAAGATGTGCTATAACCAGTGAAACCATGCTGTAGGTTTGCAGAGAATAGTCTGCACACTACTATTGTGACGGGCTCTAGTGTACGCTAGTTACCATAAAGCACACACACACACCACTGGCAACTGTTGATAAAAAAAAAAAAAACAAAGCCAAAGGAATCTAATTTCAGGGAGTTTTTCTACGTGTTTCCTCCTGTTGGTTTCTCTTGTCCTTTTTTACTTCTGCTTTTATGTTTAAAAGGCATGACTGCTCACTGGACTTGCAGATGCGTTCAGTTTGTCAGTCTTTACAGATTTTGTGCCTAAACTAGCTACTGCATGGCACCATCTTTAATTTGATGTGGCAAAATAAGCAAGTAAATGTTATTTATATAGCGCAGACACAGGTCACAAAGTGCTTCACAAAGGCAATACACAACAAGAAAGAAAACGTTAAGACAAACTAGCAACTAGCAAAACTATTTGTACCCACACAACACACACACACAAAAAGAAAATTCACAATGCACAACAAGAAACCACAGAGTCAGCAGGCCGTAAAGGAGCAGGCAGAGCACTCCAACATTTACATGCTACGGCCGCAAAAGCTTGATCACCACGGGTCTTAAGGTGAGTGTGAGGGACAGACAGGGCAGCACGGTGTTGCAGTGGTTAGCACTGTCACCTCACAGCAAGAGGGTTCCTGGTCTGAACCCAGGGTGGGGGGCTTAAACCTGGGGGACCCCTTCTTGGTTTTCTCCAAGCACTCCGGCCTCCTCCCACAGCCCAGAGGTTAACTGGTGACTCTAAAGTGTCAGTGAATGTGAATGGTTGTCTGTCTCTATGTGTCAGCCAAGTGATAGTCTGGTGACCTGTCCAGGGTGAACCCTGCCTCTCGCCCAGTGTCAGCTGGGATAGGCTCCAGTCCCTCCCCGCGACCCCCAACAAAATAAGCAGTTACAGAAAATGAATTAATGACCAAAGACAGCAAGCTGAAGAATACAGGTGAAGTAGTTCAGCCACATAAGAGGCAGCCTGACCATGTAATGCTCTGTAAGTAAGACTGAGAGTTTTGAACTGGATCCTAAACTCAACAGGGAACCAGTGACAGGATTTTAGTGTAGGGTTCATGGTATGATTACCTTTGAGATTCACTGCTTCCTCTACTGCCAACACTCTAACAACAGATTCTAATTTTAGTCATTTAAGGAAATGTATGATCTATAGTGAGTTGAAACAAATGTGTTTTGTCATCGGTGATGCTACTTCACATGAAGACAGACATCATTCATGGAGAAGTGTGCTTTAACCCCTCAGGTTGTAAAAATAATACGTGCTCTATTTCAACATGATATTGTGTAGCCTTTTGGAATAGCTGTGTAGATAACCTATGCTGGGAAACGACTTGGACTCTCCCACAAAAATTCTTTTTGCTCAATAAGGTTAAAGAAGTGTCGTTTAAAATCACTCACCAGTGTTATCCAGTAAGGTCTCTTTTTTTTTTTTTGTTAAATTAACAAATGATATTGAGTTAAGTTGTGCCTTCTGTGATTCTCGTACTGAGACTCTTGTCCATCTGTTCTAGAAGTGTATATATACATACCTGTAAACTGTGGCAAGATGTCTGTGGATTTATCTTTGATCTTTTACTGGAAAATTTATTCTTTGTTTTTTTAAGAACTAACCCTGCTTACAAAAAGAGTATTTTGTAATTAATCTTATTATTTTTATTTTATTATTTTTAGTTTTATATTCATAAATGTAAATTTAGCCATACAAACCTCTCTTTATTGTTTTTAAAAAAGAAATGGACTTTTATTTTAAAACAATATCCTCTGCAAAGAATAAGAAGGCTGTTTAAACTTTGGATCTGTGCCCCCAGTTTAATATTTTTTCTTAAATTATTGTTTGTATTTTACTTCTTATTATGTATTTATGGTAACCCCTGGCTTTCCCCCACTTTCCTTTGTTTGTATTTTATTTTTCTACATGTGTTTTACTTACGTTTATTCACCTGTGTGTGTAATTACTGATGGACTGATTGTTTTTGTAATAAAAAACAAAAAGACAGACATCATTCATTCATTCATTCAGGTTAAACTGACTTTTTTAAACAGTGAAGGTGATGAAGAGCTAACCAGTGACCACCAACAGTCTTCTTCCTCACGTTATTTAGCTGCTGAGTTACTGCTGCTCAACGTCATGCACATACAGCGCCCTCAGCTGGCCGCCTGAGAGCACTGCACCCGCCGTAGTCTCACTTCAGTCGAGCTAACATGAACCGGACCTGGGAGGAGATAATGCGGTGGATCTACGGCAACAGGACAATCGGACTTTATGAATATAACAACATTATTTTATGAAGGAGACGGACAGTTGCCTCCTGCGGTAAGTTAAGCGAAAGTCATGCGTCATTGTAGCTTTGTCCACACGGGCTGCCCGTCCTAGCTTACGAGCTAACGTGAGGGTAATGTGATAGCCGTATGATGTGCGTACGCCAAACGCCGTGCGAAAATGTGTGGATTTAACGTTTCCTTGTGTATCATTGTCAAAATACTTTAAAGAAAACAAAAGAAGATGTCCGAGAATTTATTAGGAAGTGCTACTAAATTCGGCCTTAATCTAAAATTACAAACGGCTCTCATTTTGACATAATGTTAGTTAGCCTACTTTGTTTGCAGTGGTGTAAACAGCAAGCAGCTGTAGGTAGCATAGCTAACGTTAGCTCCTCCAGTGACTGACATGATGCTTTATTTACACCACTTTGCCCCGAGGTTGCTTCATTTACTATATCACCTAAGTTAACTGTAAATTAAAGCCGTTGTAGCCGCCAGTTGAGACGCAGTGCAACGATCCACTAACTGACGTTAAATTGCCACTTTCTGATAAGGGATTTCGCACTGCTCAGTAAAAGGACGTCATCCGTCGAAATTAGGTTAGCTCGCTTGCTAACTTGAAATACCAAACGCTGGCTGCATTATTAGCTGCTTGACTGTCAAAAACGTGAGTTGTTAGTAACGTTTTGGTTTAAGCAGGTGTTTTGTTGTGACGCTGGTTCAGGTCCCAAGTCTTCCGTCATGTTTATTAAGCGCACCAAAATAGCTTTACGAGTCAGCAGCAGGAGAATAAATAATCATCAGTCATTTTAACTCCTCATGTAAACCTGCTTATCCTTAGTGCTCCTCTGTTTTACTTCCATGTGTTTTTGTTTTAAGTCCTCTGGCCTTGATGTGACTTTGACTTTGACAATGAAATGTGTATTACCAGTCTGTAATTTGGATTTTTCATTTGTAGTCAAACAGAGGCACAGGGTTTGACTTCTCTAAGATCCACTGATGCTGAATTGATGTGTACATGTTAGACAGGTAGCAGAAATCAATCTCAGGGCCGCTCTACCATGAAATCCAACATGCAGTTTGCTCCACCTTTATAAAACACTATGGTTCATTTCTTTTTGCAGCATTCTCTGATAGTGGTTAGGATTCTATTTTGACAGGTGGATAAAAGATAAGCAGTTGACAAGATGATCTGACACACAAATTATCTAGGCTTTTTCCGTCATGATGTACAAATCCATAAATTATGAATGACATGTGGCTCATGTCAATAATTCATCTGCCCTCACAGTCTGGTACCCTTACCTCAGGATAATGTTTGCTGACAGATTCTGCGCCATTGGTGTGCGTTTAAAAGAAATCTGAGGATCCCATTTGTTCAGCCTGTATTTAGGGAAGCGTTGATCATGATAAATTCAACGAACACACCTATTCTTTCCTTTATTTGACAGAGTCTTCGTCAGCCCCTCAGGGTGAACATCACTGCTCCACTTCATTGTCACAGCACTGCTGAAGCAAAGTGGTGTCACTGTGAGGAACCCTAGTGCGGTGGCGGGGCAGGAGCGCGCAGCTCAGGAAGATGGCATCACCGTTTGTGCCTGTCCCAGTGCCGCTGGACAGAGCAGGAGGTAGCAGCAAGCTGAGGCGGCCACAGCGAGCGTCATCACTAGGAAGCGTCTCCACGTCCTCGGCCGGGGAGGACCAGGGAAGAGGATGCGGAGGATTAGGCTTCCAGCGCCAATCTCGCTGTGTGGACAGAGGCAGCCGGAGCAGGACACCACCGCCCCTCCAGAGCCCTATGGCACGGGCCAGGGTGAACGGGACTCTGGACACCTCTGTGGAGTACTCCAGCTGTCCCCGCTCCATATCGGATCCTGCTGGGAGCCAGCAAGGAGAGGAGAGGCCTATTACCCCGACTGTGCTGGGGTATGAGGTCATGGAGGAGAGGGCTAAGTTCACGGTATGAAACCAGGAAGTTATTTGAACTTGTGTGTCTGTGGCAGCTAAGTACTTTTATTAAAGTTAAAATACTATGTTATTTTCCCCATATTGACATGTAGTCTAGTTGCATTAAAGAACAACACAAAGGGGATAGACATGATGATCACTGAGAACAGTTGCCTTATCTCTGCTGCAGGTATTTAAAGTCCTGGTGAGGAAGACTCCGGATGAGAGCTGGGTTGTTTTTAGAAGGTACACAGACTTCTCCAGACTCAACGACAAGGTGTGTTTGGGTGTGTTATGTTCATAAGTTTGCTAATGCATGTTTGTGTGAAAAGTACGGGCTGCCCCAAATCTCAGGCCTGTCTGAAGCTTTTTTTTTTTTGCGACCATCAGTTCGCAGACACTGTTTTTGACCGTCATGTTTTCAGCATGCTTTCTTTTGTTTTTGAGTACACAGTGGAAGTGATTAGAGCTACACAAAGAAAGCTTCTGTTCCCAAATATCCAGCAGGCCCGAGCCAACTAGGGGAACAGGTCTTTCGTGGTTTCGGGAAGGACAGTTTGGTCACAGGTTACAAAAGAAAAAAAAAAATTTAAACCATGTAATGACACTCTTTGTAGGCCCGCAAAATATTGATAAAACCTATAACTGAAATGCACCATATACTAGTAACCCCAGGCAAGAAAAATGGAAAGACAGGAGAGGGTAACACCCTGCATTCAACCATTCATACAGTCTACGCATTCAATAAGGAGGGAGAGGACAGAGAGGGGGGGTGTGGACATCCTTTCCTCCATTCCTGTGGCTTTTCCACAGAGGCCGCTGTAATGTTCACACTGTGCTTGATGGTCTTTTGCCGTGCATGTGCTGTAACTGCAGAGGTCATGCATCTAACTGTCTGGAAATGTTTAAGCAGTTACAGTTATTTCACTTGTATAAAGCCAAATATGCACGTGGTATTGATCTAAACAACAGCATCGATATCAGGCATAGTAAACACATAATCAGGTTTCCAGTATGCAGCGCTGCCTCCACACGGTGTGGCTGGCACCAGACAGCTTGTGTAGTAGTTTGGACCTGATCCAACATTGCTTTCCAAAATGTTGATGCTCACGGCTTGGGCCACCATGTCGAGTATGAGTGCATACAACCGACCTCCTGGTGAGAAAACTGACATCAGTTTTCTCAAACTGCCCAAGTCGACTACATGCAGCTAAACACTGCTTTGTCTTTATTTGCATACATCTGTTTTGAGGATTATTAAATCACCAAACAATGTTTATGTCTGATGCAAAGGCAGAGATGGAGGTAGCCATGATTGACTTGGAAGGCTCCAGTGGAGGCAGTGAGCAGGATAATGGACGGAAGAGTTGCGTCAGGACGTTAAAGCAACAAAAGCATCTGGCAATATTTAGTAATTTCTCTTAAAATGCAAGCAACAATGATTTTAACCGAACGCACCACCCACAGTACAAGCACATTTTAAAAACAGGCTGGAGGTGATACGAGGGTTATCAGTAGAGGAAACGAATGTTATTTTTCCCAGCTTACATGACTGTGGGAACGGTTTGTGTGGAGAGAATGCCATGCCGTTTTACTTAAAGGTTCCTCTGAAGCATCACTCCTTCTTCTGTGCTACACACTGAAACACAGAGTTCTGTACGTCTTATATTAGTGTTGTCACACTAAGTGTCAGCTGGAGCTCACGGCTAAAGGGTTAAGAACCAGCAAAATACCTGGCAAGCTGATAGTATAATCATTTTTATATATATCTGCATCAGTCCAGCTTTGCATGTTGTCAGAATGGCACCAGCCCAGTGCGACTAGTCTATATTCATTTTGCACGGGGTGTCTGCGGCTCCTTAAAAGTCTTTAAATATCTTAAATTCAATTTGATAAATATTAGGCCTTGAAAGTCTTTAAATAGTCTTAATTGCGATAAACATTTTATCTTATTTCATTTATCTTTTAATTTAGTTTTGTTAGTGGAGTCAAGTTCTTCTGTATGAAGTCTACGTTACAAATCTTTAAACCGAATCTTTAATCTGAATCTAATACTGTTTTTTTACCTTATACTTTCACTTGCCTGTTGGCAAAATATAGACAAATCCAACTCACTCTAATAACCGTATTCCTGTATAAAACCTCCCTCCACACAGGATTACATATATACTGCTTACCTTTAGACTTACCTGCAGTGCTTGAAAAATAAAAAGATGATTTGTCCAAAAGCCAGTCTTAAATTTGGTTAAAAATTATCTTTAAAAAACATTACATTTAAGTGTGCGATACCTGTAGACAAAAGATTTTATTGTTATATTTTATCAAATAAAATAAAATCAAGTTTATTTATATAGCACATTTAAAAACAACTGCAGTCGACCAAAGTGCTGCACACACAAATATATAGCAATGTAAAATGTACACAAATATAAAACAGAATAAAAACCCGTGAAAACAATTACAAACATGACAAGATTATAAAATACTAAAATATTAAAACCACTACAAACAACCAAAGGCCATTGAAACCAAGTACGTTTTAAGATTTGTCTTAAAATCTTATATATTATCTTGAATATTATCTCTGTATTTTTTTACATTAGTTTTTGTCTTAGATTCTAATTTTTTTTTTTTTTACATGCGTGACTTTGTCTTTTTATATTTGTATGAGTATTTTTGGAGGGAGCCTTACAACTTAGCAAACTTAGCTAATGTGTTACCTGAAATATACGGTCATATTTTTAATAAAAAAAAAACATAAATGAAATTGTGTCCTTTAAAATTAAAGCTCATATCAAATGTGAAAGTGTGATTATTTGTGACACCCTTACAGTGCCTGTTTTTATGTGCGCAAAATAATTTGTTTTTATGCCCCCATTCTGAAAAAGACAGTATGAGGTTTTCTTCAATTCTACAGTTGTGTAATATTACAGGATAAAATAAATATTATAATAATATAATAAATGTTACACTAACACTTCAGTTCACATCAGTTATGTTGATAGGAGCAATGCCATCTGATAATTAGGGATTAATCACGCCAGAAAATATCAGGCTGTCCGAGCAGGCAGGACAAAAAGTGACAAAGCAGCACTTGAAGTAAGTTATTAATGATTTACAGAAATACTGCACCTCCACCTTCTCTCCCCCTTTTTGTCTCCCTCTGAACACACACGCACACTTTGCATGCTGAGGTGCTCGTCTCTGTCTTGACACTTGTGCTACCGTGATACACACAGTGTACAGTTTGCTGGTCGGGTGGTGGATTACCGCAGATTTTTATCATCCCACGCATCTTGTTGTTTTATGCGCTCCCAATGCTATTAAATACGACAGCTCGTTTGGTGTTCACACTCTGCACAAGTCCCCCAATTCAAAACAGAAACTTTTCTTCGTCTTTTTTCTGTGAGTGCACACAGTCATGCAGTGTCATGCCTTTTTATGAGGATGTGTGGGGCGTTTGCCTGTCTTAATGAGGATTAAACGGCACGCAATGTCGATTTGCAATACTATGGGAATCATCATTACAAGAACACAGATGCAAACAATTCTGGAGTTTAAGAACGCATCATGAATCTGTTGTAAACTTTTTTTAAGGATCTCTCTTTAAATTAAAGAAAAAATTTAAACCTCAGTAAAATAATGTGAATGAGGCCCAGTACTCCCACTAAGCTGTTTACATGGCCAATGAAAATAAATATTCCACTGATATTCTTGCTGACATGCAGCTGTCCGTACTCCTATTAATGTGCCGAAACATGTCGTTCATCACGCGAAAATACGGAAAACAGCTGGAGATGCTTTTGCCATTTTGCTGTTTTTGTTTGACCGTGCGAACTCAGCCTTCCTCTCTCATTCCTCCAACCACCTTTTTTAAAGGCCGGCGTTGCATTAATTCTCATATCCAAAAGCTGATGATATTCAAGTCTTTCATGATGTTTAAAAAGTAGGTGTGTGTCTTCTTAGGGCTTCACTTTGGCATGCATTTCTGCACAAGCTTGCAAACTGTTGGCGGGGTTGTTTGTGTAGCGCATCCATGACGACGCACAGAGCTGACTGTAAACAGGCAAGAGGCCGTGTGTTTGCAAACTGCAGTAAAAATGTCTGTTTTGATGCGGATTTTTAATGTACATTTTTAAAGAATGCTCCTAAAACCTGAATAATACTGGGCATGTAAACGTAGTTGGTGTGTTTTTTTAGTAAGGGTTGTAGATTGACAGCAGACCTGCTTAATTACATATTTGATATCTGGGCGTGTAATGCAGAACCATAGTGAGAGTGCTTCAGGGAGCAGCAGACTGTACTCTTTCTCTTTTCTTTGTCAATATGTTTTGTCCCTGCGTGTCACTAACCTCATATTGTCTAGCACTGGATAGTGTTCTTTCACTGTAACTTTATCAGAGTTATCATGTGATACACATTCTGCACTATGTGTGTGTGTAAGCATGTGTGTGTGTGTTCTAGCTGAAAGAGATGTTCCCAGGCTTCCGGCTCTCGCTGCCTCCCAAGCGGTGGTTCAAAGACAACTATGACAGCGACTTCCTGGAAGACAGACAGTTGGGACTGCAGGCCTTTTTGCAAAACTTGGTTGCACACAAGGACATTGCCAACTGGTATGTTACATAATCGTGCAGCTTTTTTTTTTTTTGAAGTATTTAAATTGGATGCAAACTATGCTTTGAAAAACACCCACCTGATCACTGATAATTCCTAGCTGTATATGTAAGTATTAGGACTCTTCCCCTTTTGCTTGTTCCTCTTGTTCTGACTCATTCCACCTTTTTATTACTTCATTAACTTTATCAACACACACAAACAAACAAACAAAATACCACTCTTTTGTGTTAATTGGCATTTTACACCTGTCTTCTCTCCCACATAGAATTTTCCGTGTCATGTCTTTAACTTGTTTTGTGCCTGCATCATCTAATTAAAAAAGTACTATTCATTAGGTCATTCAAAAACACCATCACACACACATGTCACCATTTATTCTCCTTTACAGCCTGGCAGTACGAGAGTTTCTGTGCCTGGATGACCCACCTGGGCCTTTTGACAGTCTGGAGGAGAGCAGGGTAAGTATTTACATACATGTAAAGTACGCATGCATGTATATGTTTTTGCGATGCTGTCCCTGATCTTGTTATTGTAATAAGGCTTGGTATTGAACAGTTGGCTCATTCGAGATGAGCCAGGTATGTGCAGAATCAATCAATCACGCTGATTAGCTTTGCGTCCCGACTTGCTTTGAAGTAATGCACACACAGGCAACAATCACCTCAAGAGATCGAGGCAGCCGCAGGTTTTAGAGCCAGGCGCTGCAGCTGCTTGGCTCTTAGTTTTCTGTGTAATTGCAATATTTGATGCTAAATTGAAGGCTGTCTGTGTCATGTGGTGCAACAAAGGTTTGCATATATCTTGTGTGGTTCATAAAAATAACGATTATAAAAATTTCTTGGACTTGCTGTACGTTCTTCGAAGGCTGCTAAACACTGTCCAACTTTAGAGAGGCCAGTGAAAAGAGAGCTTGTGGTACGTAGCATTGAATTAGCCATTGAAATTAACATGGATATAGGTCTAGTTGCAACATTAAACACCACACACCGCTGTATTGCATAAAATAAACAGAAAAAGATAATTAAATCGTAAACTGGCATTGTTTGTGTGACAGTAATTGTAAACTAAATCAATTTACTAACTTGAGCAACTACATCCATGATTGTGACAGCCCCACTTAAGACCCCATTAAACACTGATGCTTTTACAAAGTGTTTACGCTCAGAATTAAGTTTGGTATGAAGTATCATTTTCAAGCCACTGCCAAACCTCAGGTATTATACGATCGCTGTACTGAAGCATTTAAAACGATCCCCCGGTCTTGCATTTTACAGGGACATTAAGTAGCTGGACAGCGTTGGATGATGTGAACATGTCTAACTTGTCCCCTCCAGCTGTGCTTTTAAAATAGCCTTCTAATTTGACCTGGACATGTTTCCACACTGACATTTCAAAGCTGTAAATTTAATACAGTTAATTATAGATTAAAGACGTGGGCCGGTGTTAACACATTGGACCTTCAGGTTTATTTGTTGAAGTTCCCTGCATGTGGAAATGTTTTACACCAGGAATGCACGGATCTTGAAGCTGTGGGCTAACACGGATATTTGAAATAACAATTCGGTGAAAAGCCGACACCGATGTCTTTTATTGTTGTTCATTTTGTTTTTGTTGTTATTTATTTCCCTTTTTGTGCCAGATAAAAAAAGGAATCTCTGTTATATAAAACTGAGCTGTTTTAAAGTCATTGAGTAATATTTATTTTATATTGCCTTGGAAACAATAAGTTTCTCCTTCAAACTAATTTATTTATTTATTTTGAGTTTCTCACCAAAACATTTACATTTTACAAGATTACATCTAAACACATCATGAGAATGTTATAATTTACCTTCCCCCAATACTCCTTTTTACTGAAGAGAGCTCAAACTCATCATCGTGTAACTCAGTGCAGCCTCCGCCAGCAGTTAGTTCTGGCCACCGGCTGCTAACAGCTGTCGTTAACTAGCTCTCCTCCTGCCGATGTTGATAATGAGTTTACTGCGTCTTTTCATCCCAATGGTGTCCCTGGGAAGATCTCTCTTCATGTCAAGCACTTTATTTATTTATTTATTTTTTAAACATGTGTTTATTGAAGGTTTTCTCAGAGTTTTATAGAGAACAGAACACAAAAGGCACGTGTGGACACAAAAATAGACTTTAAAAACATAGGCCTAGTAGTTGTAGTATCGAGGCTATAGGTTTGAATATATTAGTGCATGAATTGACATACAGTTGAGGATAAAATTATTAGCCCCCCTACAAAAATGTCATTGTTTTAAAAGTATTTCCCAAGTGCTTTTAGACAGAGCAACACATTTTAACACAGCTTTTTTAGACATCCTAGTTTTATTTTGGATGCTAACATTATTTTAGTTTTAGTTAGTCAGTTGTGTATCCTTTTTGCTGGATAACAGCCTGCAGTCCTTTGTTGTAGTTTTCAGCAAGTTTCTGACACTTCTTTTGAGGAATCTCAGCCCATTCGTCTTTGGCAAATCTCTCAAGCTCCTCCAGATTTGATGGCCTTCTGGCATGGACGTTCTTCTTTAAGTCACCCTGCATATTTTCTATGGGATTTAAGTCAGGGCTTTGTGCAGGCCACTCAATTACATTCACTTTGGTCTTCTGGAGATAGTTCTTCACCAAGAGAGACGTATGTTTTGGATTGTTGTCATGTTGGAAGATGAAGCGACGACCCAGACCCAGTTTGAGTGCTGACTGCTTCACGTTTTCTCTCAAAATCTCCACATATCTTTCTTTGTGTCTTTGTTTTTCTTGGTCTGCAACCTCGCCGTCCATTCCTGTGCAGAGCTCTAGTGATTGTCCTCTTAGAGACTACGATTCCTGATGTGGCCAAGTCATTCACCAGTGTCTTGGCAGTTGTTCTGGGGTGTTTAGACAAATCTCTCACTAGTTTTCTTCCCAGGGTCTTTGAAATCTTTCACTTCCTACCTCTGCCAGGCTTGTTCTGCACTGTGTGGCTGTCTTTGGATTTCTGGATTATACTTCTCGCTCCAGTTCTTGACACTTGGAAACGCTTTGTATATCCTTCTCCTGCTTTGTGTGCATCAATAATTCTTTTCCTCAAGTCCAAACTGATTTCTTGAGTTTTTGGCATGGTGCTTTCTCAACTGACAGCTCAATGACCCATACTGAGGCTTTTATACCATGTTTTATACCATCACCTGTGAAGTTAAAGCACATCACTGCACAAAAGTGGTTTGTGCAATGACTTAAATGGTCATTTCTTAACGGGGGCTAATAATAATGTCCCTGGTCATTTTAGTTTTTTCTTAAATAACTCTGTTTTGGTGTGCAAATATAAATAATTTGTGCCTTCTAAAGAAAACTAGTATGTTCAGAAATGCTGTGTTGAAAATTCCTGGCTCTGTTAAAAAAGTACTTGGGAAAATCTTGAAAAAACTTCAAATTTCATAGGGGGGCTAATAATTTTGTCCTCAACTGTAAATCCAGAAGTCCCTTAACATAAAACATGCAAAGTACCCACCTCGTACCCATATACTGGGCCTACAAGTATTAAAAGTGCATCTGATGTCCATATTGTTTCCCTCAAGGAAGCTATAAAAGATGTTCCATATCTTCCAAAACTTATCAAGCCTGTTTTTTGCTGTATAACTGATCTTTTCCAAAGCTATGTAAAATGTCATTCCCATAAGCCATTGTGAAGTGGCACAAGATGTATCTGATTTCCATGAGGAGGCTATACATCGCCTGGCCTCCAAAGAGCAAATATTAAGTAGACATCTTACTTTTTGGGAGGTGATAAAGCCATCTGGGTAAAGGTTTAGTAAACATAATTTAGGATTGAGGGGCACTTCCTCAAAAATAATTTGGCTCGCCAGATCCAAGAATTTTCTCCAAAATGTGAGAATCTGCAGACATTCCCACATACAGTGGAATAGTGTTCCCTTTTGGTCTTTGCATTTAGCGCAGGTATCAGGTGTGTTGGGATTAAACTGGGATGGTGTTATATATATGGTCTACTTATCTATTTATGTTGTAATAATTTGGAGTTTGTATTCATTGATTGAGTTTGAGCTAGAGACCTTCTGTCCGTTCCTCCTCTGTTAGATTATCCTGCAGATCTCTCCTCCATGCTTCTAGTAAGTTTTGTGGAGATTCTTTAGACTTGCTTACAAAGAGCGTGAACAATAAGGAGACCTGTCCCCTGGAATATAGAAACTTCAAAGTGTAGTCCGGGATGACAGAACAGTTAAAGGCTCTGCTTTTTAGCCTGCACAAAATGTAAGTGACACAGCAGGAACACATCGGCCACTGCCATCAGTGAACGTCATGTTACTTGCTGATAGACCAGTTGCGGCCAACAAGGCGAATATTGGCCAATACTGATGTGCATCAGTACTCATCAGAGTCGTCTTTGATGCCAGTTAAGGTTGCCCCCCCACTGGCCCACCTGTGATTTAACCTAGAGGTGTTTTCAGTCAGACACTAAAAAACAGTTTGAGTACATGTTTTAATCTGTAATTACCCTCATTACAGGAGGCAATAAACATGTCTCACTTGTCCCCTCCAGCTGTGCTTGTAAAATAGCCTTCCTAATTTGACCTGGACATGTTTTCACACTGACATTATAAAGCTATGTGTTTAATACGGTTAATTATAGATTAAAGATGTGGACCGAGATTAACACAGTGGGCCTTAAGGTTTATTTGTTGTTTCCTGCATGCGGAAATGTTTTCACTGGGGATGCACGGATTTTGAAATTCTGGGCTGATATGGATATTGCAAGCTCTGCTTTTTAGCCTGCGCAAAATTTAAGTGACACAGCAGAAAAACATCAGCCACTGCCATCAGTGCATGTCATCTAATTTGCCGATTGCCAATTGCTGTCAACAAGGGGAATATCAAAGTCTTCTTTGATGCCCCCTCCCCCGGCCCACCTGTGTGATTTAACCTGGAAAACATCAGTAAGACACTTAAAAAAACTGCTTAATTACTAATTTAAGACACTGACTGAGATAAACACAGCCTGCTTTTGGTTTATTTGTTGATGTTTCCAGCATCTGGAAATGTTATTTATCCCTGTCTCATCCTCTGATGTCTGTAAGGGCTTGTCCCCGCACACACCTTTGTTTTTAATGATGGCAAATGTTTTCAGTTATTCTTTTCTCTGTCATTGCCTCCCTACAGGCGTTCTGTGAGACTCTGGAGGAGAGCAACTATCGTCTCCAGAAGGAGCTGCTAGAGAAGCAGAAGGAGATTGCCTCCCTGAAGAGGAGGCTAGAGGAGAGGGAGCAAGCCATCTTGCTACTGGAGAAGCATATCAAGTCAGTAGACATGCAGTGACACACACACATAAATGCAAGACATCGGGAGGAGGGCAAGACACGTGTAACAAATTACAAACCACAAAATACAATTACATATAAGTCAAATCTGGTCCACGCCATGTGCTGGGTCTCAGGCAGAGGACTGTAGTAATTAAGGTCCACAAACAAGTTCTGAAACAGCATGAAATGTTGTGACTAAGTAAATAAGAACAACCTGGCTGTGTGTGTGTCTCTGTCTGTCCGTCTGTCCCAGTGGCGAGTGTCTGAGTCCAGAGTCTCTGTGTGGTCTGTCAGCTCAGGGCAGTGAGAGCAGTGCAGATGCAGACGTGGAGTCGTCTGCTGCGGAGGCTGATCAAGATGTGCCTGACGACACTGGGTAAAAAACACACACTACACACAATAGTGAATATGATGCACCAGCAGATGCAACAAAGGCAGAGACCGAACGCAGTTCACACAACTACGTGTTTTATCTCAAAACACTCGGCACGAAATTAGCACCAGCCAGATGTGGGTAGAATTTGATGGTGGCACGCAACACAGTAATTCTTATTAGCCGCTTTGGCAGGTGATGTATCAACAGTCTGCGCACGCAGCCAAGAGCAGAATCACGATATGTATGCGAAACCAAAGTTCTCACACGTGAGCTCGTGTAGCTGTCCATGGTTAGCAGCGTGTGCTGAGGCTACCACAACAAGCAGATTGACATGTGAGTGAGTTAATCTACGGCGAGCGCAAATGAAACAGTGGAGCTTGAGGACCCGTCTGTGGCTACAGTCGGCTACAGAGAGAGAGAGCTGTGTACAAGATGAGCACAGTATGTCTGCGGTGCTCCGCAGTTGTAGGGTACGTATATGGAAACACATCCAACACGCTGATCCTCAATAGACGGCATCATTCAGACACCGTGCCAAAAAAACCTCAAAGAAGCTGGAGCCAAATATGAACTCCTAATCTCTGCTGCTTTCAAGCAAAAGCAGAACAGGATGAAACAATTACTGAAGACCTCCGTCCCCAGCAAGATGATTTAGTCTGTCTTTGACACTCGCTATACTGTCAGTTCAAAACAAAACAAACACACCATCTTACCACAGCACAATATTTAATGACTATGTTGTCACATTTTATGAAGTCTTGATTTGGGTGTTTACACTGATCATTAAAATTTAAAAGGGTTGTAAATATTTTTCTTCAAGTAAATTGTAGCACACCATGGTCAACTTTAATAAAAAAAACCCTAAATTCCCAGAAACAAATTGTTGGTAGTGAAAGTGCTGATTGGCTGGTAACTCTGCAAACAATTAATGATTAATGAGGTATTTACATTCTCAAGGAATATTAACCTCCCACTCTATTTTAAACAGAGCCAATTATATTAAGTGATATTTTCCCTTTAATGTTTCCACCACCACCAAAAGTAAATGTTCTAAAGCTTTTAGGAAGTGACTCTGGGGCTTAAGGTCAAGGCTAAGTGGTGAATGTGGACTGCCACATCAATTACCTTAAGGAGCATTTATGCATTATGACCTTCTCTCATACTAATACAGCTATAATCAAAGGCCTGGTCGTGCCTCACATTTCACTTGTGCATTGCGTGCATAAGCTTGTGAATTCTGCTTCTTTTACTTGGCGCTGAGCTGCTGCTAATAAAACCCCACTATCCCTTAAGATGTTTCCGAACTAAGACTTTCAGGGAATTAAAAGGATTAACCCTCATTAGCTGCTGGAAGCGCTTAATGTGGAACAGATGGAGCGGGTGTTGAGTTTGCATCAACAGCACATTAACATGGCAAACGGAAGCAGACTGAAAAATCTGGAGGCTTCTTGCTAAATATGATTACATATACAAATATAAAGCACGGGGGAAGGAAGACCTATCTCGACTAAAAGCCTGGATCTTTCTAAGTTGTGAATAAGACCGTGGCTAATTGACCATCTAGGGTTGCGAACTTGAGCAGTGTGAGCTTCTCATGCCTCAGTCTCTATCGTCAGTCAAATTACATAGGAGGAAGTAGGCACAAGAGTAAGGCCTTTAAACCCTGTGCTCTGTTTCTGCCTGTGGTTAGAAATGGTATTGTAATCCATTCAGCAGAATTAGAAAAACTATCAATTAAAGTCCCCCTGAAAAAAAATCTGACATGCTGTACGTGCTTGGACAAACATACGAGGTAACGTTCAGAACCACTGGTCCTGTTATGAGTCATGGCCTCTGCTGGTGTAACTGTCGATCTCCCAACTGTGTATCACAAACTGATGTCTATCTAATCTGACATTACTCCTGTTGAGACTTCAGATTTACTCCTCATTCTGTAGGCTGCAGGTTCCACCTCTCATCTTAAAAATATAACACTACACTAATGACTAGGGCTGGGCTAAAATAATTGATTCATCTGATTAAATTGATCTTCACTGGAACGACCCGATATCGATTTGTAAAATCCAAGATCGATCTTTTAATATAGGCTTTTTCCCACTGATGTGTGAGGCTTTAACCCCGTTAATCTCACTGGTAGTAAACGAGCCACAGCACTAAGTTGTGACCGGCTCTTTTATATGTAACCGTGATTTACTGTCATGCTGCAGCGTCTCCTCCTGCTGTCTGTGCGTCCTGGCTGCTGCGCTACTTTTATTTATAAAATATTCTGTTTTATTCTTGTTGTGAATTTATTCTTTATAAAAAATAATTCCTTGTAAATGTTACACTATTAATCTCTGTCACATACCAGCAAAAATTGGTATTGTAACTGAAAAATCTCCAATCGAATCGATATCGGATCAAATCGGCAGCCCTTCAATCGATTCAGGAAATCAGTGGCGATACCCAGCACTACTAATCACATTTCCTTTTATTCATCAGTCCTCACCAGCTGTTTTGCACCACATTGATTTATAAGTCCTGATCAGAAGACAATTCCAATTTATACAGACAGTACAGCAACATTATAAAAGTAATGTAATCATTTCTTGATGTCTTTTTTGTTACCTCTTGATGGCACATTCAGTGGCTTATGCTGCATTAACGTGGAATCGGGGAGATAGTAGATGACAAGCTGGATGTTATTTTAGGAGACAAGAGCCGGGCTGTAAGATTAGGTGAGACTGGCAGAGAATATCAGCAGTGGCAACAGTAGACAGCACTGTTGTTTAAAGTTAAAATATTTTAACTTTTTGTCGCTCTCCATGATGGAGGTTGCGTCCTGATATGATGTAGCTCCTTTAACCCTTTGAAACTTGGAGCGACATCACTTTTCTTGTGCTGCTTTCAGACGCCTTTCACAAGTATTTAAACCTTTGAATGTTGAGCGAATTGGTGCGGTTTCTTTCAAAAACATGGGAAAAAATGGGAGAGGGAGTCAGGCCTGGAGATATCTGAGAGTGATTGGAATGATATCAGGGAGGGACACCAACCTTTATTCCCCACTGCCCGTTTTTTTTTTTTTTTTTTTCTTTTCTTTTTCTTCTTCTTCTTCTTCTCTTTCCCCCCAGCCTGAAAACACTGATAAAAATAAAGTTAAAAGAAAAAACAAAGGAAAAAAGGCAATGAGCAACTTGGTGAGAAAAGTCCCACAATTTGCAAAAAAAAAAAATAATTTAATTTAGAAAATTAAATAAAAAAGAGGTAACAAAGAGAAACACTAGAGAAAAACTATCTTTATTAATATTATTATTATTATTATTATTATTATTATTATTATTATTATTCAATTTTAAAATTATGTTACAGAATTATTTAAAAAAAAAATTAGCACTCTTCCCAGGTCATTTTCTTTAAACGTTTTTTTTTTTGTTTGTTTGTTTTAAATGTTCTCTTTTTACATATTTTTTGGTCATTTCATTGCTCATCGCCCTCTTCTCATTCCAATTTGCTCAGGTATCAAAGGGCTGAAACAAGGTGCCGTCTCAAAGGTGTTGCCCGTCTACCGTCTCCCCGGTTCTGTGTGATTGCAGCATTTTAATCAGTGTTGATTTCCAGCAGTTGATCCTATTTGCTGGATATTGGGTTTGGGTGATGTTGCTGGCTTTCTAATGTCACGCAATGCTTAACCCAAAGTTTTCCTGAATGAATTTCAGGCCCAAATGATAGCCAAACTGGATAAACACATAAGCCTCTGATTTGTCCTTTAAAGAAATTGTTCATAGGCATGTACGTCTGTAAAGATTTCAGGGATTTGAAAGTGAAGAGGTGATTACCATCATCATTATTATTTTGATCACAGTCACATCTGTTAGTTTGCTTTTTAAAAAATGTTTTCCCTTCTCTTCTTGTGTTTGTTTTGCCCTCACATCTCACAGCAGTGCTGCTCCAATCTGAAAAGAGCCCCATAACATGTGAGGTACTTCATATAACACCTGGGCAGGCTAACACTGTGGCATTCTGTCTCTCTCAGTAACATGCATCCCATTGTTAACTACTGGACTGTAATGGAGGTGTCTTGTTTTGTGGTATCAGGATGTTGAAGCATAACTTCTTGTTATTTTCAAGTCTTCTCTTAATACAATGCTCAGGTGCTGTATGTGCAGTTAATTTGTGCTTTAACTGTTCCTCCTTTCATACTGACTGTACATATGACAAGTGAGTATTGTATTTAGATTTACTTGAAAACTATGAAAGCCTGTAGGGGACTTTGATATAACAATAATTATTATAATTATGATGTAAACTTGAACATGAAAATGTAATTCCACAGTAACAGTATAAATTTTTGTTTTAATTTGAATAGTGACTACCCCACGTTTCAAGCCGTAGTTTCAGCTGACCAGTTAAGATGAAAAGTGGCCACCACAGCATGGCTTTCCAGCCCATGAAACTCCTCCAGCTGACTCTAACGAGCACAAGCCAGTGAACCAGCGTTCGCTTTGGTCTTGCTCCTCCTTTTGTCGCTAAGCACTTGGGAATTACCACAGAGTGAAGCCGGTGCTTACTGTCAAAGTCGGCCGTTTTTCCGTCTCTCTCACACACTAACTTGACTGCAGTTACCTTTTGGGGTCTGAAGGATCTTTTTTAAGAGGACCTACTTAGTTACATGACTGCAGTCTTGATAGGGCAGAGGCTAATTTGATTATTGTTTAGTATACTGTGATGCAGTTTTTGCCTATCGGAATTTTGGCAGCCTTGTTGTATTTATTACGAAGGTTCCTATTTTTGTACTGATGCTGTTTTTTACTTGCCGTGCAAACATATCCCCACAGGTTCATTTACTAATGCAACCTGCAGGATTTGAAATTGCATCTTTTTGAGAATGCAGTTTATCCTTCAGGACTTTAAACATGCATTTATAAGAACCTGCATATTTAATGTAAACACTCTGGGGTATGTTTAATATTGTCACATTGTGTTTTTACTTTTTTTTTTTTTTTATCTCTGTGTGTAATGTCGTACATTTTTCACATACTAAATTGATGTTTGGTATTTGGGGCTGATTGCAAACTCGCATCCACTCCCTACTTGAGTTTGTTTGCAAATTGTGTTCTACTCGTCCCTCTTTTACTCACCTGTTTTTAATAGATGTGCAAGGTATTCTTTTGTTCTGATCAGTAAGACCTTTAACATCTGAATATTGTCCAGTGCACAGCTGGATACAACTTTGAAAATTAAATTAATTTAAATACGGTAATAAAACAACCATATAAGATGCAGAAAAGGAAAAATGATTAAATTATTTTGTGCAGCCCCTACGTATGTGGAAAATTATAATGCTATTGTGGAATTACATTTCTGTTTTCAGGTTTACGTCATCATTTTATTAAGTACTCCAATGGGCTTCCATAAAACCCAAAACTGTCTTTAATGTGCTTTTAGTCAGGATGTTTATCAAGGTTGAGGTCAGTTCATTTTCAGTGCACCTGATCAGGGCAAGATCTTCTCTTCTCTTCCACAAAGTCCCATCTCTTTAAACTACGGTGGCCTAATGGACACAAACCTCGAAAGAAGGGTGTTTTAACACCAAAGGCTTGAGGTTCTTATTATTTATATGAACAGCGTTGAGCACAAAATTAATTTCAAAGGTTCCATATGTAACTTTACATGTTTTAATTACTTTGTATAACCAATGGGTGAATGGATTGTACCATAACTGAGACCCTCTCTGACTGGTTGCCTGTGAACTGATGTCTATGTAAAGGACTGTGATTTTCTGGGTAAAATCCAAGGAATGTGATGTTATAGCAGGTTGTGTAGCAGCGATGCGTCCTTAGTTCAGATCTGAGTGGGTATGATAAAGGTATCACCACATGTTCAAAAAAGAGTAGAAAAAAGTAAAATGATGTAATCCTACCCGCCCTTTTATACAACAGAATTGCTGAAACGTCCTGAAAGTATTTACTGCCATACGTTTTAACACAAAGTGAGCACAAAGAAAATGCAGAATACCTTAAAAAAAAAAGTTACATATGGAACCCATAGACTGTATATAAACACTTACTCTGACTGTATAAAAGATGAAGCCAAAATATCCTGGATACGGCCGCTGTCGTCTCGCATCGGTGATGTTATTTGGAGCTGGAGGTTTTTACAGTAGCAGTCTCCGCAATACAGAGATGTATAAAGTACCAGAGACCCAGACTAAAGTAAAAGTACAGATACTCTTCCAAAAAATGACTCAATTAGAAGTTGAAGTCTTCTTTAAGCACCACACTCAAGTAGAAGTATTAAAGTATTCAATAGTTTTTGTACTTAAGTATTAAAAGTAATCTATTTTAAAATGTACTCCAGTACTGAAAGTCAAAGTGCAAGTATGAAGTTTTAATATGTTGCGTAGTTAATAAAGAAAGCAGTCCAGAGTTTGAATATCGTGTTGTTAATGCAATATCTTCAAACGTTTAGCCTGAAGGACGCTCAGACTTCCTTTGGCTATAGCAGCAATACAAGGCTGGGAATGTACAAGACGTAGTACATGTACATGGAGTCTTAAATTCACTCTCTAAACAAACTTAGAAGGCCCAAAACAGAATTTTGACAGCAAACCATTAGGATATTGAAACCAATTCAGCACCTTAAAAGAAGGAGCTTACATCACCTGTTAGACCAACTCAAGCTCTCAAAGCCCACGTACAAGTATTTCTGTTGTCAAAACAAAGCTAGTGATCAGAGCACCTTAAAACACTGAGCTCAACTCTTTGTAGAAGAGAACTCTTTGTCAGAAGGGTTCTGTCGTCGCACCAAACCGAGAGGCAGAGCGGGAGCAAACTGAACGCTATGTTGTGATAAGGCCGTTTGATCCCTGCCAATGACAAGCCAGCTCCACCAAACCTGCTTGTAGTCAGTGGCAGAGCCATCTACCGCTCTGGCAGTGATACTGTAATGGTCCGTCAAAATATTTGTAATTGTAACAAGTAACGATGCTGCTCATAGAAAATGTATCGGAGTAAAAGTATTCGACTCATCGAAAATATGTAGTGAAGTAAAAGTGGATGTAGGAGAAAAAAATAAGACTCCAGTAAAGTACAGATACAGCCTGTTAGTACTTAAGTATAGTAGTGAGGGGCGAAGTTTATGAGCAATACTGCAGCCAGCCACCAGGGGGCGATCAAGATGTTTTGGCTTCATTTTTAGAAGTGTTCATGCTGTTCATCTTTAACACACAGTGTATTATCAAACCTAGCTGAAGTAAAGTATTGAGTGTTAATGTCCACATCTTGTCCTGAAAATGATTTGTCCTCAACCACGGTGTGTATTTATCGTACTGTTCTGTGCTCTGTAAACCTTTTGGCTGTGTCACACTGCTCCCCTGCATCCTATGTGACTAACACATGCTGTTAGCACCTCTCTGTCACATGGTGGTGTGTGCTCACTATGTGGGCTGTGTAGGTTGTTGGATTTCAGGTCTTCCTCCTTCCTCTCCTCATCTGGTGTTTTGACGCACAGGGAAAATCCCTTTATTAAAGCAGCCTGTGTGAAACAGATTTCATAGATACCATCTGTTTTAAAAGTTGTCTGACAAAATATTCTTAAGCACTAAATCTTAAATAAAGAGTGCTGTGAAGTAATTTATTCAACAAATGGTTATTTGAATTATCTGATGTTTTATGACAGTTTCTTGTCTTCTAGCTTGTCGTTATAAAAACTAGATTTAGAACCCAGATCCTCGTCATAAATCGTGTGGATTTCCTTTTACTGTATCCACTTTTCCATGATCTGTCATGCACTGTGAAATGGGAGAGAGCCAGAGGTAAAACCTGTCTTCCTGCTGTGTTTTCAGTGGACCTGTACTTGTAACTCGCTGGTGTTGTGGCATTAATAACCTACAATATCTCTCCTTTCGTAAGGATGCCTGACAAGTTGAGCTACACTAGCATCTGTCCTGTTGTTTACATTTCCTCTTGGATCCTCTCAGTCTGTCTGGCTTGATGTTGTCTGAGGCATACGGCTCTCACATTGCATTTAATCTGAGTTGAGCAATCCAAATATTGAATATTTTTACTCTGCTGTGACCTCCCTCTCTCTAGTGGCAGGTGTGAAGTCCAACCGGTGCGATCCTCTGCTTGTTGGTGTGGGCCGTCACTCAGCACCTCGCCTCCAGTCATCCAGGTCACTCAGCTTTACCACCAGAAGCTGGAACAATAACAACGAACACTGGTCCTCCTCTTCTCAATTTCCCCCTCTGTCCTCCTCCCCTACTAGACTACTCCACCCTCCTGTTGTGTTTGAGCGCTATTCCATACCCTTTGTTTGTTTTTTCTGCCCAGTCCTTAATCATTCCCCGCTCCCACCACAACTCCCATTTCACCCTTCCACCTTCCTGATTGTAGCCGCTGTTTCACCTTCCCGTCTTGGAGTTGGACTTTATCTCAAGATCTGTATATAAGTTAAAAGGGAACAGTTTATAATGCAGCAGCCTGTTTCACTTATATTCCCCCTTTACAATGGGTCATGGGAGATTTATCCGGCCCGTACAGAAGACCTCAGTCTGAAGACCTTGTGCAACTAAGGATTATTTCTGGCATTACGTGGCTCCACTCCTTTAAACCTCAGAGCTGAAGTTGTCTTAAACTGTGTGGGGATTTCTCAGTTCTGCTCGTTCACTTTTGAACCTCGCACCGCGACCGCCAGATCGGATCAGTTTGATCCTTCGGACACAAAGCCAAAGTTTGGCTTCTTGACCAAAAAAAAAGACATTCACAACTGTGACAATCTACAGAAAACTCAAACCATCGTCTCATCGGTTTCTGCAGACGTGCATCGCCTTATGATTTGCTACTTGTGGCAACAGGCCCTCTTCTCGTACCAGAGAAACAACACCCCCACGTGGTTATTGAAATAAGGAAAGTCTGGGTAAATAAAATGCCCCATAATCCGTATTGGTGATCAGGTGGGTATCACAGAGGACTGACGACTTTGTGTTTGCAGGTACTTCCATGTCATTGCTTAGTACTGCCATTGACTATCATTGAGGCCACAGACACACCTTGATAAACGTCATTGTGTTTGCACTTTCGGTTTGCATCTAAAAGTCTAGATTCCCTCATGTTTTAGTGCCATGTGTGATTTCTGGTAAAGTCCCAAGAGAGACCTTAAAACCTGTAATGTACTCCACTGAGAGAGAGCTGAGGAAATGTGGCCTAATGTGAGGAATGTAATGTACACCATCACGTCATTTCCCTGTCACATGCGTCAATTTGCTTTTACACATTTACTATGCCAATATAAGTCCAGAAATATTTACAACATTAAACCTCTTCCGGCATGTTTCCTGTTAATATAGGAGTGTAGACTGGGCCTGGACTTGTATCAGGTCAACAGAGATGGTGTGATGTGGATTTAATTAAAGATCAGTTCACCCATTTTACAAAACAGCATATTTTCCTACTCACCCCTAGTGCTGTGTCCCTGCAGATATATTTGGTTTTACCTCCCGAGGACTCTAAAGGAGAAGTCCAGTATTTTGCACTTTGAGCCCCATTCCTGGTTGTTTATGATGAAATAGAGTGGTTAAGACCAAAATCTTGACGATTGCTCCTTCTCTGACAATTTGAGAGAATTTGTCTTTCCCCTGCCTGGCTTAACAATGCTGTCTATGGCCATGTGTAAATCTGTCCTAAAACCACCTTAAATGTTGATTTTCAAAGCCATGAAACTCACCCAGTGGTCAGTGGTGTTCCTTGATGTTCCCACATAAAAATCGTAGCAAACTGTGGTTTCCGTGATGATTTATTTGACATTTTGTCCATGCATTGATTTCCTATAGGAAGCCTCATTGTCCGTTGGTAGTAATCCGCCACTGGAAACAGAAAGGGGGTTGTTTACGACAAGGTTGTAGTCATTGTAGTCTTTTAGCTCAGTGAAAGTGCCGGCTCGACAGTGCTGTGTGCGCTCCTCCTCTTCAGAGGAATTCTCCTGCAGTCTCTGACCACACAAAACTTGCCCATTATTACTCGCTTGTAAACAACCTTCGCAGTACGATGCCTTTGAACACAACGCCAGCCTTCTTCTTCTTCTGCTTCTTTCTGTGTCCCATTACATTGCAATGGTTTCCTGCCGGTTGGCGACACTCACGTAAAGGAGCATTACCGCCATCAAGTGGGCTGGAGTGTATAACGCTTCAGGGTCAAACGAACGATCAAGCGAAAGTTTACACACGGGTGTGAGGCAGCTGAAAAAATAGTTCCACAATCCAGATGAATAGAAAACACGGATGGAAACCACAGTTTGCTACGATTTTTATGTGGGAACATCAAGGAACACCACTGACCACTGGGTGAGTTTCATGGCTTTGAAAACCAACGTTTAAGGTGGTTTTAGGACAGATTTACACATGGCCATAGACAGCATTGTTAAGCCAGGCAGGGGAAAGACAAATTCTCTCAAATTGTCAGAGAAGGAGCAATCGTCAAGATTTTGGTCTCAACCACTCTATTTCATCATAAACAACCAGGAATGGGCTCAAAGTGCAAAATACTGGACTTCTCCTTTAAGGTATTTACCCGTATAATTTCTGCCTCTATCTTGACACAAAATAAGTGAATGGAATTGTGTTAGTGGTGCTCAACGCATTGGAAAATGACACATGAACAACAGTAATCCATAGATAATCTACAGACGACAGCTGTCAGTGGAACAGAAAAATAATCCCCCTCGACAGGGCCATCTGGAGGTAACATCATGTGACGTCCATCACATTGGGGTGTGAAGCAGACACTGTTTTTTGTAGTTTGGGTCAACTGACCTTTTAAGAAACTTGACCAGCTTTTTATTTTAAGATGAACCTCAACTTTCAGTCAAAGAAAGCAGAAAGAACCCCCCGGCGACATCGCAGCTGTGCTGACTTACCAGATATAATCCTAAGGTTATGATCTGAGAGACGAACGAGCCACAGCTCTAAAAGCTTAATTTTAACAACACAGCTTTGTTTTCAAGATATTAATGCCATTAAAATAAGAACCATCATACTGGTATTCCAGGATTAACTGGGTGACAGAAGTGACTGAAACACTCACCAGACTGTTACCAGGCCTGCACATCATCCACTAAAGCCATATTTTTAAACCTCAGTAAAACCCGAGAGGTTGAGATTTTACATGTGTGCTGACCAGCTGTTGTTTTCTCTCTCTGATGAGGAGTTAATGAAGTGTACAATAACAACAGCTAATGTTGAATCATCTCAAGCGAGGCCTGCAAAAAGGGTCATGTGATGCACTTTATGGATGAATGGCAACCCATAATGTTTGCTAGGATTTGGTTTTTATTGCTTTGTTTGAGACAGAAACGTGCCTTTTCAACCACTGAATCTGTCTTGATTCCCAACTGGATCTAACGTGTCAATATGTGATTAATATATATGGAGTTTTGTTGATGTTTTTTTCTGTACATTCACTTCACGTAATTCTAAGTGCCTTGAACATCTTTCATCTAACTTTGCTTTTGATGTGTTTGAACAGCTTTATAGATTTGTGTAGAACGTGAAACAATTCCACTTTGTTCCTCTGATGGAAACTATGTTTTAAATGACACTTGTATGTTTATGTCGTTGCTTGGAATAGACTGAAACGACACGGTTTTGTTTGATGACATGCAGAATATGAAGTTCACATATACACCTGTAGTTGCACTATGAAACACTTGTATGAATAACACTTGGTATCTCTATTAATGAGCTGGATTTAAAGGGATAATTCACTGAGAAATCTGGTCTGAAATGAATACTGTAGATACTGCAACACATGCTATAGCAGAGATGTTTATCAGAAAGAAATTTTTAATTCACTCACAATTAAACATGGAATGATCTATTGAATACGCGTGTGTGTTTGCTCACATTTAAAGTCTTTGTTTTCATGGATACAGACGGTCTGAGTAGTTCGTGCTCGTGTGAATTAAACTGTCAGGTCTGATAAGTGCTGAGATGATGTGGGGTTACAGTTACAGTATGGAACACTCTTAAAGTGCAATGGTTTTAAAATGTAATAATGCAAAAATCCTCTTTCTTTACCACTGTAGTGTCTTTTCAGCTTTAATATAAGAGCAGTTTCCTCAGAGAGGGGACTCAATGCATACAGTTAGAGCAGTAAAACCTTACAGTACCCTGGGGTAACCCCGTCTTACAAGCACAGCCTGATGTTTCAGGGATTTGATTTTACAACGTGTCTAGCTTTTCACACGTTTTTCCATTCAGATGTTCTGGTGTTGTTGCCTCTCAGCGACGTGATGGATGATCGGGAAAGCAGAGGCCGTATATATCTTGTCGCTAATAAAGATTTAATGCTTTTGGCCCGTTTTGTGGCTCTCCATTAAATTTAGTTGCGCGTTAGGTAATAGGTCAAGGAAAAATGATCAGCCTCTAGTGCAGATGCACAGCACCGCTATACTGGCACTTTTATTTTGTTGGATAACTTGAACCTTGAGGTGTAAAAGCAAAAGTCTTATTTGTCTGGATTCTTTACTTCAAAAAGAAATGTATGGGCCACAGTGATCCTTCATGAACAGCTCTTATTTATCATTCTTATGTTGTTATGCCTGAATATTTGGCAAAACTCTTTAATTGATTCCATACATTCAACATTTGAAAAGGACAGATTAAGAGTAAAGGGAGGAAAACATGCAGCAAAGGGCCTTGAATTGGAATTGAACCTGCGGCCACATGGGGCATCTGCTCTGCTAGGTGAGCTAGTGAGCACTGCGTACCATGTTGTTTTTTTACAGGATTGGATGCCAAATTCTAGCCACGGCCCCTTTGACAGACTACTCATGACTCTTAAAAACATGATGCAATTAAGACCACTGGTGCACATTTCCACTTTGAGCGGTGCTACCACATTACATGAAGTCGGCTAAAAGATCTCAAAAAGCAAGACATCATCAATCTTAACTTCAAGAACAGATGAGAAACAAAGTCATTGAAATCTATCAGTTTGGAAAGAGTCACAAAGCCATTTCTAAAGCTCTGGAACTCCAGCGAACCACAGTGAGAGCCATCATCCACAAGTGGAGAAAACTTGGAACAGTGGTGAACCTTTTAAGGAGTGGCCGGCCTACCAAAATTACTCCAAGAGCGCGTCGACGACTCATCCGGGAGGTCACAAAAGAACCCAGAACAACATCTGAAGAACTGCAGGCCTCGCTTGCCTCAGTTGAGGTCAGTGTCCATGACTCAACAAAAAGAAAGAGACAGTGGCGTCCATGGGAGAGCTCCAAGTCGAAAACCACTGCTGACCACAAAGAACTCAAAGTCTCATCTCACATTTGCCAAAAAACATCCTTTAATGATCCCCAAGACTTATGGTAAAATATTCTGTGGACTGACGAGACAAAAGTTGAACTACTTGGGAGGTGTGCGTCCCGTTACATCTGTCGTAAAGCTAACAGCATTTCATAAAAAGAACATCACACCAACAGTCAAACATGGTGGTGGTAGCGTAATGGTCAGGGGTTGAGTTGCCGTCTCGCCGTGAATTCTCTCTACCAGAAAATACTGATGGAGAATGTCCGGCCATCAGTTCGTGACCTTAAGCTCAAGTGCACTTGGTTTATGCAGCAGGACAATGATCCAAAACACACCAGCAAGTAAGGCATGACCTTAAACAGGCTGTCCATGCTCAAAAACTCTCCAATGTGGCTGAATTTTAAAAAATCCGTAAAGAAGAGTGGGCCAAAAGTCCCCCTCGGTGATGGCAAAGACTCATTGCCAGTTATTGCAAACGCTTGATTGCAGTTGTTGCCGCCAAGGGCCAGTTATTATGTTTAGGGGACAATTACTTTTCCACACAGAGCCAGGTAGGTTTGGACAGCTTCTTTCTCTTAATAATGAAATCCTGATTTAAAAACTGCATTTTGTATTTACTCTGGTTATCTTCGTCTAATATTAAAATATGCAAAAATATAAGAAATCAAGAAGGACTTGCTGCTACGCAGGAGAAGAGGCCAGTTTTATGTGTACCGTCACCATCGCAAAGGTCTGTGACTGATGTACCCATGGATGTATAAAGAGAACTGGATACAGTCTCAGTTTTAGGCGGGGCTCCATTCATTCCTATGAGTAAAAGAAGTTCAACTGATGATCAGCACTGCTTCCACACTGAGTGGCCCATACAGCAGATTGACTAGAAAGCGCTCTGCTAACTTGAATAGTGATCAAATAATTAAATTATGGGACTTTTGTAGACTTTCCAAATGGAGAGAGGCGTCTTTTGTGCACTAACTCTGTTGATCATAGGCACAATGGACAGTAGGCCAAAACGGAGTCCTCGTACTAGTGAGTGTGACATAACCTCTCTGTCCCACTGACGTGTGTTGTCACCACAGCAACAACAATCGCCATGTTCTCAGAACTGGTCAAATGACCACAGTAAACAACTCTGTGTCCGTTCTACTCTCATTCTGTTCCTGTGTAGCCCATGCACCTCTGCAGTTCTGATTTACAGCGGCTCGTATAGTCACGTCTGAGACATCTGGCACAAACAGCAGTCCACTGTTGAGTTGCGTAACAATCCCGAGTCAGACATGTCAGACCAGCCACTTTCACAGCACCATTACCTTTCCATCACCTCCACTAGTGTATCAATAACATCGCCTCTCGTTTTTAACATCTGTCCTGGAAGTAAAGGTAAAGCTTTGACATGTACAGGTGATTTAGTTTGGGAGATTTATACATGTGCGAGGGACAGTGTGACATTTCCCCTCTACTTTTACAGTGGCAGTCACCTCTGACCCTTCTTCATGTTTACCATGCTCCAATGCCAGTCCTGTATTTGGCGGCCTACCTGACTATATGACCTAGCAGTGACTTCTTTGAACATTGTTGTTTTTTGGTTAGTTTACAGCACACTCAGTACACTAATTGATTTATAAATGAGACTAACCTTTACAGTGGGATCCCTGCGTCATGTACCGCGCACTTCAAGTATTTATAGGTGTTTTCAGACCAGGGTTTCTGTCAAAGAGTCCCCTGACCTGTTTGGTCTGAAAACACTTTGTCAATCTAGATGCTTCACCTTTGTTAAAAGTCGTGATGCTGATGCCCAACAGATGGGGTTTGTCTGCATAGGCTGGGATTTAAAGAGACTTGCCCAGCAGCTAACACCTCCTAGAACGTTCCTTGCTTTCATGTACCCTTCACCCTCCAGAGAGAGAGGAAGTCACCACTTCAGTTCTCCGTTTTAATCCAGCAGCTGTTGGAAGTTGGATATAATTAAGGCTGCAAATACACCTTTACCCCCTGTGGTAGAATTTTGAAGCTTTCATGGTCATCGTCTGTTTCGCTGGAGGCCTCAGAGTCTTTCACACTTGCGTTATGTGAGGACGTTCTGGGTGTCTGGAGGTCAGGATGAGATGAGGCCCTTGAGGTAAATATTCTTGACCCTGGGTAACAATAAAGCAAAAGGCCGTGCACGTGTGAGGCTCATGGCCGACTGTGGTAAGGTGCATAAATAGAAAAGGTGAAACGGAATAACACCATATACAGCTAAGAGGTCTCTGAGGGGAGACAACACCATGTGGAAGGGGATGACTGAGTTTTATCAGCCTGGGAACACTGGGGCCAGGTGCTCACATAAAATCTATATGGAGCACATTTTTGGGGCCGGGCTGACGCACACAGGTCCAGACCCCTGCCAGACTTACCCAACCGAGCCAGTAGTCCTGAGGGTGGGGCTACAGCAACTGTCTAAGGTGTAAAGCTTTGAAGATTAATCCAACTGCTCCCAGCTAACAAAACTTCACAGGTGTGTAGCTGAGATCAGAATGAAGGCCAAGTTTGAAGATGGGTGTAGTCCGAGCAAGGATGCTGGGAGTAGGGGATAGAACGTAGGGAAAGGGCCATTCCCACCCCAACCTCAAATTTAGGTCCACACACAATCCTAATCTGTCACTTATAATTATATTTGCACATCTAATTGTCTCAGGTGCAGGTGCGTCAGAAAATATCACTTGAGTCCTTGATCCTTGAAATCCCACACACTGCTCTTTCTCAGCTTCACAATTTATTAGTAACGCTAACGTTTCCGTCCTCCTGGACCTTCATCAAGAGTGATCGACACCATTATTTCCAACACTGAGCTTAAACAGAAACAGCTCCACCCATTTCACAGGTGTGCACAGGTGTAGGGGAATTAACTGATAACAAATAATTGACAACAACCTGTGCACCCCACGAACGAAAGCACCAGGGAACAAGACAATCACAAGAACAAAACCTAGAAACCTCAGGCTTCTTCTGACCTTTACCAATATACAGTATAAGCTTGTCTTTTTTTAACTCAGACTGCGGACTTTTGTTCATGGATACTTTTTTCTTCAGTGATCGGGATGTTGACAGGCTGTGATCTGATATTCTGAAGTGAACCTGCTCCGGAGCAGGTTAGCTGTTCAGCGTAAGTTGCCCCGGTGATTTATCCCGGTAAAAAGGGAACCAGCTTCGTACTGAAAACCCAGAGTTAATCCTGAAGTTACCTCACTAAACTCAAATCCTGCGTCGGAGCACAGGCCTCAGGAAGACCATGTAAGGGTGGAGGACGTCTGAGAGGTACTGGGGTGCAAGGCCATGGAGGGATTTGTAGGTCAGACGGAGGATTTTGTAGTTGATCCGGGCATTGATGATGGAGGAGGAGGAGGAGGGAGAGAGGGGATGACATGCAGCAAAGGGCCGCTGGTTGGAATTGAACCTCAGCTGCTGTGGAGAGGACACAGCCTTAGTACATGGAGTTGTGCTAACAAAACAAACAACAAACAACACAGTAATTCACCACTGTTGTTATTAGCGTATGCTCAAAGTTTTTTTTTAAAAAAAAGGCGTTTAAGAAAACCCTTTGACGAGAGGCCAAACTGAAAAGAAAAACATTTGTTTTCAAATATATCTGTATACGTGTAGATGGGGTCTCAATGTCATGCAGCATCCAAAAACAGCTGCAACATTCCCTCTTGACCTTTTGAAGAAGTTACAAGTCCAATTAAACTGTGCGTAATCGCTGATGTTTGACCGGGTCGATCATGGGACTAGCCTCTGGCCTGGGATTGTGTCAGAAAGTCAAAAAAGAGATGTTATACTGACAGAACACAGATGTTTGACAGGGCTCATCAGACGTCTAGCCTCTGGCATGAAACTTTGTCCAGAAATGTTACAAAGCTGGATGGCGCTGGCTGACGTCCTGATCGTCAGCAGGGATTACTGACGCGTGTTTCACAGGGCAAGACAGATGCATCAGCAAGATAACTTTGGATTTTTGGTCTTATGACAGTGGCATCTAACTCTGTGATAATTTGGGATGCATGGCTCGGGGGCAGGTTTTGTTCAGGGAATTAGATTCAAACACATTTAAAGAAAGTCTGGAGAACAGCGCTTATCTACTCTCCTTGCCCTCAACTTTTCATCCATGACCACACGGCTTATGTGTAAAATGCACTGGGCTCTGCTCCACTTACTGTCGCTACGCCAGCCAAGCTGTATCCATTCTCACAGGGCACACACTGATATTTAAGATGACAACAGTAGCTGATTAATCGCTCATAATTCTTGTTTTCTTTAAAAGGAGTCTTTTATTCCAGGAAAAAACAGACAAAACACTCTTCTCATGTGCTCTAATCATCAGTTTTACAGGATGAAGTAACAGTAGCGGGCAGATTTTATCAGCTGCATACGGGCAATACTTATTGGACTGAATAGGTGCCTTCTCAGGGTATTCAGTTAAATAATACATTCATAGTTTTCTTTGACCATAAAAATGACCTCAAAAAGACACTAAATAACTTCAGAATGGGCAAAACAACCACAAAGAGTCACAAAATTGGCAAAAAAAGACAGAAAATCACCTTAAAAAGACACATTACAACTACAAAGTCACACAAAATGACCACAAAGAGATGCAAATGAATTGTAACGACACACATAATAACCACAAAAGTGGGTAAAACAACCACAAAGAGAGAACAAATAACTAAAAAAGGCAACCAAATGACCTGAAAAAGACACATGACAACCACAAAGAGTTGCAAGGGGACTGCAAAGAGACAAAAAGTACCTATAAAAATTGGCAAAACAACCGCACAAAATGAGCAAAAAAGACAACTCCCTCGTGCAGCACCACCAAAATCTTGGCTCTTTATGTATTTGATTAGAATCTAGACGGAGCTAATCACCTGCAGGTACTGGCAGCCAGTGAACCAATTACCCCTGGGGACTGGTACACACCTATTCTACGTATATTACCATTCATGCACCTTTCGCACGTCATGCCATAACATTTTCACCAATGAGAGAAACATCAGCACAACAAAATAGACCACGGTCAATACATTATGTAATAGATCCTGGGGCTCTCGGGCCGTCAACATTTGTTCAATCAGAGGTAAAAAAGTAAACAAGTTATTTACACAAAATACTCAAAATAACCACTGGCAAGTGCTTAAAATATAATTAAAATTATTGGCTAAAAAAAACTAACTAAATAAAAGAATCAATGAACTAAACTGGATAAACCCATAAACTCTGCTCTCTACCTGAAATAAGACCAATAAAATGAAACAGACCAAATCAAGAGTTTAATTCAGACCAGGCAAATAAAAACAATGTAACAACCCGACTATCAGTACTGGTGCGCCAAGTCCAATGTTGAACTCCAGCTCTGCCCAGTGGCTCCATGTACTGCTCATACGGCGCTCAGGATCACACTTGATGCCTGTTTGTTGACCAACCTGCAGCGAGGAGGCGTCTCTGATCTCTGTAACTCCAGCTGTCACTCAACTCAGACTGCAAGGAACCTTGGTATGACACCGGCTAACCAGCTGCCCTTTGTCGCTAACATCTTTGTGACAAATCGCTCTGCAGGTTAATTCTCCACAACAGACAGAACTCTACACATCATCTGTTGCAGACTGAAAACAAGATAAAAAGAAAGAAAACCCTCTCTATCTCTTCTTATTGTTTCTAAATGAATCTCTTGAAGCAGCTCAGCTTTATATTTGTTGAATCTGATGTACTTGACTGACTCTTCTGATGTTTGGGTTTTCACACGGTTGATTCCACTTATCGTGAGTCGCTTTGGATAGAAGCATCAGCTACGTAAATAAAATGTAATGCAACACAATGTGATTAAGCTTTGCAGAGAGAACACACACGCCTGCTGTCCCCACAGTCTCTACTCAAAAGATGGACACAGTGTGCTGAGCAGGATGGTGATTTACTGACAGAGTCTGCAGCTGTGGTCACATTCTGCACGGCGTCTAATCACATTCCTCAGCACGTACAAGACAAACAAGCAGCGCTCAGAAAACACACGAAAAGAATAAAATGCAATCTTAAAAAGTGCAGCCAAGAAACGCAGACGCTAATTCTTTTTACAGACAATGTGAATTTTGCTGGAAAAATCAACTATATTCAATCATATGCCAACAAAGATCTATTTTATATGATTTGTAATTTAGTGTGAAGTCTCTCAGGGTTTGTAGATGATCAATAATAGACTCTCTGACCTTGGAGGTAACGCTTGATGACTGTAGTAAGCATCTAGAAGGTCAGCCGGACATGCTAATAGTTAGAGCACAGTGACATACTGTTTAATCCTCGTGTTACACTTTTGCTCTTGTGTTTCAAAACTCTTTAAATGCAACGTATCGCTTGTACTACAGCCCTGCACACTCCACTATGGTGTTCAGTGAAATCCAAAGCTTTGCGAGCCTCCTGTGTCTGGTTAAAATAGAGCATAGAAAAGCTTTAACATCCCCGAGGGCCAGTTTGACTTGCAGAAATCAACAGTGTTACGGTCAATGAAAAAATATAGTTTTGTTTTACCCATATGCCCTGTTAAAACTTCGCCGTCTGGTGTTTACTGTGGCGGTAACATGTTAATGTTTTGTGAGTCTAAATGCTGCTCTTTTGTTCTGGAGCTGTGTTCTCTGCTGAAACTCCCCTCGGGATCGTCAGTCACACTTAACTTCTTAAGGGTGGCAAACCAGAAAATTGATGCCTGGGGCAGAACAACATGCTGACCTTACTGACCGCAGACCTTTAAGTAATTTCAGTTTTACAGGCTGTCTGTTAACACCAACAGGATACAAAGGGTTGTACTATGTGTGTGTTTGTTTGTATATCTACAGTGGCATGCAAAAGTTTGGGCACCCGTGGTCAAAACTGTAAGAAGTACGTAAGCAGAAGATGAGCTGATCTCCAAAAGGCATGAAGTTAAGAAATTAAATCTTTTACAGTTTCAAAATAATAAAAAATGAAAAAGGCCTGAAGCAAACGTTTGGGCACCCTGCATGGTCAGTGCTCAGTAGCGCCCCCTCCGGCATGCAACGCTTTCTGTAGCCATCTAAAAATCTTTCAGTTCTTGTTTCGTTTTTTTTAACCCATTCATCCTGCAAAAGGCTTCTAGCTCTGTGAGATTATTGGGCCGTCTTCATGCTCTGCTCTTTTGAGGTCTATCCACAGATCGTTAATCGGGAGGACTGTGAGGGCCACGGCAAAACCTTCAGGTTGTGTCTCTTGAGGTAGTCCATTGTGGAATAAGAGGTGTGTTTAGGATCATTGTCCTGTTGTAGAAGCTGTCCTCTCTTCATCGTCAGCTTTTTTACAGATGTTTGCTTCCAGAATTTGGTGGAATTTATCTGAATCCATTCTTCCCTCTACCTGTGAAATGTTCCCTGTGCCACCGGCTGCAACACCAAAGCATGATCGATCCACCCCTGTGTTTGACAGCTGGGCAGGTCTTCTTTTTATGAAACTCTGCACCTGTTTTTCTCCGAACATACCTTTGCTCATTGCATCGGAAAAGTTTTATTTTAACTTCATCAGTCCACAGGAATGTTTCCAAAAAGCATCAGGCTTGTTTCGATGTTCCTTTGCAAACTTCTGATGTTGAATTTTGTGGTGAGGACGCAGGAAAGGTTTTCTTCTGATGACTCCTCCATGAAGGTCATATTTGTACAGATCTCACAGCACAGTAGAACAGTGCACCACCACTCCAGAGTCTGATAAATCTCTCTGCAGGTCTTTTGCAGTCAAACGATGGTTTCAATCCTACACGCAGCTCTTCTGGATAGTTTTCCTGGTCCTCAACTTGACCTCCACAGTTCCTGTTAACTGCCATTTCTTCATTACATCAAGGAAACATCTACCTGAAAACACTTTTTCACTTTCTTTTCGTGGTCTTCTCCTGCTTCGTGGCCGTCATGATCCTGGGTTTTTGTTTATATTCTATAATCTTGTGTGGAGTTTTCTGTTTGTGTTCCTTGTTTCATGTTGTGCATTCATGTTTAATCTGCTTCCTGTTTTATTTTGTAGATTCTCTCCTCATGTGTCACGTCTTGTTTTACTTCCTGTCTTTGTGTGTTTTCCCGCCTGTTTTCTGTCACACCTGACTCGTTAGTCCTTCCCTGTTCCCAGAGTCTTCCCTTCACACCTGTTCTGTATCAGTCTTGTTGGCTCCACCCTAGTGTTTCCCTCCACACCCTTGTTGTCAGCCAATCTCCACTTCCCTCCTTTTGCCCGCATCCTCTTCCTCCAGCTGTGTCTCATTCTTGTGATTAGTTTTCTGTGTATATATACCTGTGTGTTGCCTTTTGTTCTTTGTCAGTTTGTCCTGCATTCGTCCTTATGTTGAGAGTTCTGCTTTCATTTGGACTTTCAGTTCCCTGTTTGATCTGGATGGTTTTTTTTTTATCAGCTGAATTAAAGTTCACTTATTGTTAAAACTTCAAGCTACCTGTCGCTCTGCATTTGGGTCCTCCCTGGACTGATTTATCACAGTGGGCATCAGTTATTTTAGTTTTCAGAGTGCTAGGCAGCTGTTGGGCTGCTGATTGTTGGGACAAAAATTCACAGTAAAGGAAATGTTGATCAGGGGGTCCCAAGGATTTTCATGCCACTGTCTATCTATACAGCATGCTCTTCAAGCGGGACATCAGTCAAATGGGAAGGCTCATCTGTAGGGAGGGTTATCAACAGGTTACAGACAAAAATACACCGTGTCATGTGTCTTGTAGAATGGGGCAAGATTGAACAATCTAATCTTTAAGACTGTAAGCTGCCTGTAGAGCCAATGACTTAACAAGACAGCGAATGCAAACAAACTTCCCTTCCACAAGACTTTGCACGCCAGCAGTAGTAACATCAGCTAACTGTGCAGTTCAGTAGCGTTTTGAAGCCCATTGCGCAATCCTTGTTTGGTAAAGTTACATATTACATTTACATTAGAGGGTGCCGTCTCTTCTAGACTGGTTCATAAACGTAGTTGACTTATTTTACCCTATTTCAGATGGGTCTTATTAGGAAATAAATCATCATGATTGTAGAGTCACGCAGCAGAAAGACATGTAAAATGAGAGCAGTTACATCATGAGGCATTTGGGCTTTAAACAAGACTGACAGAGCAGTACACTCGTGGCTGTTCCCCCCGACGAGGTCACGGAGGTCTTGCCGTCACAACAAAAACTTGATTCAACACAGCTCTTAAGGAAACTGGAAAAGCAGCTGAAAATATACAGAGCATTATACAGGCCATTAGAGGATTAGACAGCTTGTAGTTCATTGCCGTTCATCCACAGACATCATCTGACGAACAGCTCCTGTGCGGTCACGCTACATTTAACCGTAGCCATCTATCATGAGGCTGGCTGTTAGCTGAACTTTCACTCCTTTATGTTTGTGTCAGGATTATTTTTCTAAGTGTTATTGTGGTGCTGTTTTCTGCCGCAAGAATCTAAAGTTCATCACGACCCCGTGTTCTGAACAGGACTAGACAAGCATTCACAAACAAAAGACATTACAACTCCGTTACATAACCTAACACACCATATATGCAGCTTGTATTTACAGTGCATGGAGAAATTAAAACTTGCATAGAGGAACAAATAAAAGCTTTTAGACCCTGGGTTCAGGGACAAAGACCACGCCTCGAACACATCTTATTTCTGCCCAAAAGTGTTTAAGCACACCTGACACATTTTCTGTCTCTTTCACACATTTCTCACGTCCCACCCGCCCAAACCCTTCTCGCCGCTTACATCTTTTTCTCTGCTCTCTTCTGCATACAGGAAGCAGTGACGGCTCTATCCGAAGCCGAGTTCACAAAGGGACGACTCCCCCACTCAGTCTCAACTCCTGGGATCCCTCCTGCGTTCCTGCCTTCGAGCAACACATCCATCATCGCACCCGCCCATGACCCAGAAACCCAGCACTCATCCGTAACCCTTCATCCATTCCTCCCTTGACCCTCCTCCGCTCATCCCTTCATTCCTCATCCATTTGACCCTCATCTCTCCATCTTCATCTCTTCATCTCTCGACCCTTATCCCTTTGTCTTTCATCTCTGACCCTCATCCCCTTATTCCTCGACCCTAGAGCCTAGAGTAAGAGGCGGGGTACACGCTGGACAGGTCACCAGACTATCACAGGACTGACACATGAAGAAAGACAACCACCCTCGCTCACGGGCGATTTGTGACATGAACTAACTTAATCTGCGTGTCTCTGGATTGTGAGAGAGAGCGGAAGGACCTAAAGAAAACCCACGCTGACACAGGGAGAACATGCAAAGGCCACACAGAAGGGCCCAAAGTGTTGGGTCCGATCACACTGTTTTCTTGCTGTGAGGCAACAGTGCTAACCACTGCACCACTTGCCACCTCCATATATTTAGATGTGGGTATTTATTTTCAGGGGTGGGACATGCCCCCGAATCATTCTGGCACGCTCAGCTTTTGGACCTTGATATTTCTAAAGCCCAGCATAAGGCCATGAGTACACCTCAGCATAAATCTCCTACACAAGAACATGATACGTTACATAAGACTTAAAGATTATACAGTCTTTATTATGTGATAAACTGTCCACTGAGAGGATGTGTGTGAGGCCAACAGGATGTCTGAATGTTGTGCTCTGTGTAATATTGCACCATCTGGATTACACACCTGATACATAACTGGACATTTGCAAAGCTGTATGTTGCCAGGAAATGGAGGAGATTCTTGAGTGCCTCAGTCTGGTTTGCTGGCTTATCATCGTTTTGGACATCATCAAGAAACTGATGCTAACAACATGTTATCCAAACATTAACAATGTGTGACCTCAGATATCAGTTTCACATCATTCTGGGCAATTTGGCCACTTGTCCAGTTTGGACAGATTAGAGTCCAAAGTTTCCATTGGCTGCTGTGCAATAGGGTTCAATGATTTCTGTAAGCCAAAGGGTTGCCAACCACAATTTAACAAGCTTAGCTTCCTCTTATTTCATATCCTTTCATTCCTGTCAAGCGTAGCCTATAAAGATAAAATATTTGGACTGCAGTTTCATGACAGTTTTCATCAAGATAAAACTGCCCTCTCTTGTTTCACTGATGCCTTTTTTTGGTAAACAAACACATTGAAGGACGTTCTCGCTGTAACATCATTGATTGAATTTTACTACATTAGTAATGCGATTCTGAACGCAGCCCTTGAAACCTGCCCGTGGCTGTATCAGCTGATCTTTTGGTGCAGCATGTTCTGAAGTTGAGATAACATTTATACCCTGAACAGATTTGATGGACCACTTCAAAGGATTCAGAGGAGCCAGCGGCTGAGTTCCTCCAAGAGTCTTGTGGAAAGGTAGGAACTTTGAATCAGCTGGAAAATACCTGTAAATTACCCCAATGCGAAGTGCGCTGCTACATATGTTTAAAGTTTGGTTTCATAATCTATTTGTAAGGTTATTTGCTCCTATAGTGTTGGAGGTTAACTGGCCCAAAACTCATCCTGCTGCTGCTGTTAAGGAGTGATGACCCCAACCACCGCGGTGGGTCATATGAAAGATGGGATACTCATAAAATACACTTTAAAGGAGAACTCCAGTATTTTGCACTTTGAGCCCCATTCCTGGTTGTTTATGATGAAATAGAGTGGTTAAGACCAAAATCTTGATGATTGCTCCTTCTCTGAGAATTTGAGAGAATTTGTCTTTCCCCTGCCTGGCTTAACAATGCTGTCTATGGCCATGTGTAAATCTGTCCTAAAACCACCTTAAACGTTGGTTTTCAAAGCCATGAAACTCACCCAGTGGTCAGTGGTGTTCCTTGATGTTCCCACATAAAAATCGTAGCAAACTGTGGTTTCCATCTGTGTTTTCACTATTCATCTGGATTGTGGAACTATTTTTTCAGCTGCCTCACACCCGTGTGTAAACTTCCGCTTGATCGTTGGTTTGACCCTGAAGAGTTATACACCCCAGCCCACTTGATGGCGATAATGCTCCTTTACGTGAGTGTCGCCAACCGGCAGGAAACTATTGCAATGTAATGGGACACAGAAAGAAGCAGAAGAAGAAGGCTGGCGTTGTGTTCAAAGGCATCGTACTGCGAAGGTTGTTTACAAGCGAGTAGTAACGGGCAAGTTTTGTGTGGTCAGCGACTGCAGGAGAATTCCTCCGAAGAGGAGGAGCGCACACAGCACTATCGAGCCGGCACTTTGGCTGAGCTAAAAGACTACAATGACTACAACCTTGTCGTAAACAACCCCCTTTCTGTTTCCAGTGGCGGATTACTACCAACGGACAATGAGGCTTCCTATAGGAAATCAATGCATGGACAACATGTCAAATAAATCATCATGGAAACCACAGTTTGCTACGATTTTTATGTGGGAACATCAAGGAACACCACTGACCACTGGGTGAGTTTCATGGCTTTGAAAACCAACGTTTAAGGTGGTTTTAGGACAGATTTACACATGGCCATAGACAGCATTGTTAAGCCAGGCAGGGGAAAGACAAATTCTCTCAAATTGTCAGAGAAGGAGCAATCGTCAAGATTTTGGTCTTAACCACTCTATTTCATCATAAACAACCAGGAATGGGGCTCAAAGTGCAAAATACTGGACTCATCCTTTAATGTTGCTGATTCTTACTTTGAATTAAATTGAAAAGTTTGCAGCTTTAGATTTGTGCCATTTAGAGTTCCTTCATTTGACAGACTAAAGGTTGGTAGTATTAACAACGGTGTCTTCACAGAATCGTCCTATGTCAGTGATGAACAAAACGGGCAGACGATGAAGAGCTATCCTCCCTCCTGACTGTTTCTCTTGGAGAGAAGCCTTTTATGTTAATGTAGGGTTTTGTTTGACTGTAGGGGACTGTAAATAATTTCTTGTGTTTCTCTTCAGTGTGTTCCTTTGAGCCCAGAGGAAAACACTGTTTTGGCAGAGACATGCAGCAGAAGCACACAAGGTCTTAATAATGATGGATTGAATCCTTCTATGCTGACTAATTCTTCTACCCAATTTCCCCCAAGAGGATTACAACTTGCAAACAACCCAAATGAGATTTCCTTAAACATGTCCAAATGTATGTACATCATGCAGTCAAAAAAGAAGACTGGATGAGGTTTGTTAACCGTTTGGTGTCAGGTAAGTGGACCGACCAGCAGTCAAGGAACATTTGTGCAGTAAAAAATTGTCAGTCTGTCTGTCTTTCTGCCAGAAAAGGTCAAAGGGTAAATACACAAACAGTAGTGAACCTGGTGAACTGAGTCATCGCCATGTTACACAACAACAGCCAGTGTTGCTGTAGCCACATTTTGGGAAACTCATTCAGTCTCTAGTGGAGAGTTAGATGAGAAAACTGATATCACTCTCATGTATCTACGCTAAATATTAAGGTAGTGCCCGCATTAGATATTCATTATATAGTGACCAAATAAATGTTTTTCACTATATAAGGTCAGCTTATATGGACCGGAAAACTACCTAAAGGTACTGTCTTTGTAAACAGTCATTTTTAATAAACTATCTGTGCACTTACAAAGTTGTGAGTTATTCTACCAGTGAAGTGTGGGGCTACTTTGAGACTTGTAAGTGGTTTAATGGCAGCTATTTCGTTTCACCTGGAGACATGCCCTGAGTGCTAGCAGCATTAGCCTTTTGGAGGAATCAGCTAAAAACAGCCTAGTTTAGAATGCATCGCATCAGCGCGGTTTTTGTACCCAACGCAAGATTCAAACTCGTGATCATGTACAATATATTCCAAATCAATTTCACACCGGAATTCCCCTTTAAGCAGAGAAATTTTACACCATGAATCTGGTGCATTTTATTGTTTTATTCATTGCAAATATTTGCAAAATGAGACAAATGAAAAGACACATTTCCTCCCTTGCTTCTCTCCCCTGGAGGAACCTGTTTTACTGTCACGCAACCCAGTCTCACTCCGAAGTCGTTGAAATCCGATGCTTGGTCAGCGTCAGGCACAGACGAAACAAGCAATCCTTTCGCGTCGGCGTGATATGTGATACGTGAACTCCTGGCATCGGGGGAAATGCAGTGAGACAACAATGAAAGTAGGCTGTCTGAGTAGTGAAATAACACTTTGCAACCCATACTGTAACTCTCCCTTGCTGTAGATGCGTCCCGCTGCCACATTTTCTTCACTGTAAAACAGAAGAAAACTGGAGAACTGCACAGTGATTACAGATGAAATGTGGAATATATGAATTAAAAACATTCACAATTCTTCCATAAATGCAAAGCATACTTTCATATTCAAAGCTGAGAATTAATTGCACGTTTCTCCCACGACAATACAAAAACATTCAAAGCATGTGTGAAATATTTAAAAGATCAAGGAACTCTGTCTTGCCAATTTTTACAGTTTTATAAGGTGCAAACTATTTGCAGTCATTTTATTGATCTTTTTGTGGCCAGGCCGTGGCAAGGCCCAGCTTTGATTTAGAGTTTTGAGAGGATATTATTTCTTTTCCTTCGAACCAACTAAAAGCTCACTGATACTTTAAAATGATACAGATGACAGTGAAATGATGGACAGAGACAAAGATGATTACAAAGTTTACTAAACAATTCAATAAGACCAAAATAGGTTTTTATTAAAACAGGGTTCCTATCAAGAGCTAGTACCAAAAGGTACAAGATATATAAACATGCAAAGATCTTAAAAGCAGCAAATTACATTAAAACAATGGAGTGCTGAAAGACGGCCAGCACAGAGCGCAGACAGTAAAGGAGGGATGAGAAATCAGACTGGGATAGAGTACTCACCTATGCCGCTGTGCTCCACACCATGCGCGCACACACAGCAAAATACGAAAAATGTGACTAGTGAAGGGGGTGCAGAGATGATCACAACACACAGGTGAGAGAGGTGTGAGGCAGAGGGGGAGAAACTCTATCACCAAACCCTCCACCATCAACAGTCACACCAGAGAACTGAAAACTAATGTTGGGATGTATGTGGCTGAAGGAATTAGGAAATCCATCCATTTTCATCTGCTTATCCGGGGCCAGGTTGCACGGGCAGCAGGCCAAGCAAAGCACCCCAGACGTCACTCTTCCCAGCGATACTTTCCAGCTCCTCCTGGGGGACCCCAAGGTGTTCCCAGGCCAGATGAGATATGTAATCCCTCCAGCGTGTTCTGGGTCTGCCCCGGGGCCTCCTACCAGTGGGACGTGCCCGAAACACCCTTAACAGGAGGCACCCAGGAGGATCCTGATCAGATGCCTGGACCACTTCAACTGACCCTTTCAACGTGGAGGAGCAGCAGCTCTACTCAACTCATTGTGGCCGATCTCATTCTTTCTGTCACTACCCAGAGCTCATGACCATAGGTGAGAGCTGGGACGTAGATGGACCAGTAAATCGAAGCTTTGCCTTCTGGCTCAACTCCTTCTTCATCATGACCGTCTGGCACAGCGCCCGCATCACTGCAGACACTGTGCCATACTGCCAAACCATCTCACGCTCCATTCTACCCTCACTCATGAACAAGACTTGGAGATACTTGAACTCCCTCGCTTGAGGCAATAACTCTCTCCCAACCCAGAGGGGGCAATAATCCACCGTTTTCCAGCAGAGAACCATGGCCTCAGACTTGGAGGTACTGACTCTCATCCCATCCGCTTCACCCTTGGCTGCAACCCCCCCAGTGCATGCTGGAGGTCACAGTGTGATGAAGCTAACAGAACCACATCATCTGCAAAAAACAGACACAATTCTGAAAATTGGGAAATACATCAAAAGAAAATAAGATTTCTCTGTACCTCTATACTGTTCCTAAAAATCAATAAACAGAGGCAGAGAAACCCAAATGGCTCGAAAGTCAAATAATGTGTTATTTTTTGGTTTCTGCTGAAAGCTATGACACAAAAACTATAATTGAATTAGGGACATAAAAGTTACAGTGGGGCTGTTTTTGATTTGTTTTTGCAGTGTTGCAATTTCACACCTCCTTAAAATGTTATGTATCAGTCATGTCGTGTTTGACTGAGTCCCTTGGCTGAGATCATGTTCATCACTTCAGCCAAGGAGGTTATGTTTTCAGTTTGGTTTGACCGTGTGACAGCAGGATTACAGAGAAACAGCTGGCCGAAATGAAACTTGGTGAAAGGGTGAGGCGAGCCAAGAAGGAAGCCATTGAATTTTGGAGCAGATCCAAAGCACAAGGTGGACACACAATAACATTTTCACCTTCGTTAACACTGCTCTTCTACTTCTCTATAAGAGTCAAGACAATTCTAATAATTTATTCATCACTTTTAGACCATGACCCGTGAGGAGAAAGTTTGTTGCATGACCTTTCTAATATTACACTTACCCTTTTCAAACATCTTGTCTCATCAAACACAGATTTAATTGACGACAATAAAAATGTCTGTATTAAATAAAAAATATATCGCAATATTTCCTGCTTGAGGAAATGCCAGGACTTCTAAAATTCTCTAAGTTATCAAGGTGATGACAGATATGTGGCAAACAGGCAGTCTGTTATTAAACCAATGGTGCTGCTGAACTAGCTTTGTCAAGTATGTTGAGATGAATCAAATGAGCGAGTCAAAGACGTCGGCGTGGTTGTGAAAAACATATGGAAACCAGATGCTGCTCTCGCCCTGTCACGCATGAGTTACAGCCACCTCGCTCCAGATTTTGTGTTTTGTGAAGTGTTTTTATTCCTCTTTTTGCATGAAAAGTGGAAAGAAGTGGTTTTTAATATGTCCATCTGGCGGGACAGCCTGCGTTTGAGTTTTCACAGAAGAAATATGTATCTAAAAAAAAAAACAATAAAATGATATTCAATGTGAAAACTATAAAATAAACTTTATTTTTTATTCTGTTACACCACACTAAATCTGTTCAATGCGAAGGCTGAGACACTGAATCTTGGTCCTGACTCTGTAGCCTCCCGCCTCTCTGTGCTGATTTTATTTACCTGCAAGGATCTGCCTGATCCAAAACCTGGTTTGTTTGACACACGTACAAAGACAGATGAGGATACTGACCTTGAACGGTCAGGGTCGGGACAGCCCGTTGGTCACAGGCCATACACATGTCAGGTTTCTGGTATGGAGCAGGTGGCGACACGTCTCCAACAATAGAAGGATTGTCGTGATATTCCTGAGCTGCGCAGCATTTCTGGCATTCCATCGGCCATCTTGGCTTTTTCAAAATCTGTGCTGCAGTCAGGACGGCTGGCCAGAGGGTCGCGTTGTACGGCATCGAGCACTAGGGACCAAACATCAGGCCTATTCAGTGAGTGGACCGTGGGCCACATCCGGCCCAGAAGCAACCTTTGAGCAGCCTGGCTAGGGACCAGTATTAGACCAGTATTGGCTCCTTCATCATTACTTTTTCATCATGCTGCAGCCTCTCTCCTGCTCTCTGCATGTTGGGGCTGACCTTCTTCTCACTGCACACACAGATGTTTGTGTTCTTCATTCTTAGATAACGTTACTTTTTTCACTCAGTAATATGATGTCAGGAGGAATATTTATTTTACTGACATGTTAGATTTGCTTCCAGTGAATCCACCACCACCCAGTTGTGGCATTGTGGATCAAATACATCTCACTGCAGTCATTCCCCATCAAATCCACCACCCACTAATCATAGCAAGACCAGCTCCTAGCTTAGCCTTTAGTCAGGTGTCCAAGCCTAGGAATGATTTAGGAAAGTTCAGAGCAACTCTGAGCCAGCAAGGTACAGAAACTTTGTCTTAGTGAGGAGGCGTGGTCGACCCTGTTGCTAGGTGTGATGCAGTCTTTTCACAGATGTGATTGGTTGTCACAGACAAGCCCCTTTTGTGAGACTGCAAGGTGTGGACACCCAGTGGAGATGAAATGAACTGCATCACAATATGAGTCTGACAGTGTTCTCGTTGGCAGTGTGATCACTCTGCTGATGGGAGGTTGAGACAGACAAACAGAATCATCACTGCTGCACTACAGTTTTCCGAAATATGTTGTGTTGTGATAGTCTATTTCTGGCGTTATAGCCTTATTTTGTTAGGTGGGAAAAGTGTGCGTATTGTCCCTGCACAATCTAATCTGTAGCATTTCATTTACTCACTGTCATTCAGTGTTTAGAGACCATTTCTCCAACCTCTTTGTGTCTCCACCATTTTCTCCTCTGATTAAGAAACTCTTAAACCTCTTAAAATCCCTCCTCCCTGCTCCGAACAGCTATTCACCTTAGGACCTCTTTTACGGTCTGAGATGCTTTGTGAATGACTTCTATCTTTCCAAGGACCTGGTCTTAAATTTAATGGGAAATTCTAAGAAAAAGTCACAATTCTAAGAATTTTCACGTCACTAGGAGCAGCTCTCAGCACAAGGAGGCTTTGTGAATACGGCCCCTGACCTTTGTGTAAAAGAGCTCATAGATACCCCGGTTAAGACAAATATTTTCAAAGCTGCCGAGTGTATTTGAGGTACTCTTGGCTGTCGAAAATGTGCTAAAGAGGTAACTGAGAGGACAACAACAACCACAGGGATTACACTGAGGCCAAAAGAGGACAAAACATGACAAAGACGGTAAGGAATGGGATGAATTGAATGACAGGCTGCAGCAAGTCTGTCTCCAAAGTACAAGGGGACCCAGGATTTCCTAATGAGCTGAACCTATTCTTCAACAGAGTTGACACAACCCCCAACCCTGTTTGCTTAATGAGTGTCTGTGAGCCCGCATCCATCATCTCTGCCCCCTATTCACACATCTGCTGTGGACTGGGAAAACATCAATTACGAGACCACCTCTGTTTCCCAGTAAAATTTCAGTTAAGGCGGCGGCACCGTGAGAGTTATGGTCCTGGACTTCATTAGTGCTTTCAACACTATCCAGCCCCGCCTTCTGGGAGAAAATCTTCCGGTGATGCAACTACACTCTGCAGCCCCGTCTCACAGAAATGACATTTGTAAACAAAATATTTGCAACAACGAGTATGTGTCGAGAGGAATGTGAAGCTGAGCAAACAAATCTTTGAACATCATGAGGAAATATTGATAATTAATGTACCTGACACATCACAAAAATGTTGATACTGTCAGCAAAATGTTCTCTGGCAACTGTACGATTTTTATGTGGGAACATCAAGGAACACCACTGACCACTGGGTGAGTTTCATGGCTTTGAAAACCAACGTTTAAGGTGGTTTTAGGACAGATTTACACATGGCCATAGACAGCATTGTTAAGCCAGGCAGGGGAAAGACAGATTCTCTCAAATTCTCAGAGAAGGAGCAATCGTCAAGATTTTGGTCTTAACCACTCTATTTCATCATAAACAACCAGGAATGGGGCTCAAAGTGCAAAATACTGGACTTCCCCCTTAACCAAAGTGCATCTGTTGCTTGAACCTAAGACAGGAGTCTGGACGCCAGCCTGAAGTTCTAGTATCAACATCCTTTGCCTTTTACGTCTATATCACAGTCTACGTTCTGCTCCCTCGCTCTCCCAGTGTTTTTCCATTCTACCTGCCAGCCACTCCCACCTGATCATCCCATTCCACTCACCTGCCTCCACAGCTGCAGCTCATCAGCCAGTCAGCCTGGTATTGAAGCCTCTCCAGCACACACACACTTTGCCAGGTTGTCCTTCAACCTCATGCAAAACTTTCCAGCACTTCTGATCTCCCTCCCTGCCTGCCTCTGACCTGTCTACATTGTCTGTTTCCCGGTAAACTCACCAGCCTTCTGTCCTCTTTAATGAAGAGATTTCTGGGGGCTTCTTTCCCTCATTTGATAGGACAGTCATGGTGTGAAGGGGAAGAAAAGGGGAGGGGGTCGACAAACAGTAAAGGGCCAAGAGGACTCTGCCTTTCAGATGTGGTCTGAGAGAGGTATAATATCTATTAGTGACCTCTACGATAATGGTGTTTTCATGTCCTTCAGTTACCTATCCAACAACTTTAACCTGCCTTCATCCCACCTTTTCAGCTTTCTCTAAATTAGGCACTTTGTCCAGAAAAATTACTCTGACTTCCCAAATATCCCCCCTCAGGCTTTGTTAGACAGTCTTCTCATGATAAACCCAATCAGAGAGGGAATGTCTCCTATACTTTCAATGCAATGGACTCCACAACATACAAGAAATTCATGGGAACAAGATTTAGGGTTCACTCTTGAAGACGATCAGTAGGAGAATATTCTTGAGTTAGTCTACAACTCCTCTGTTTGTGCCCGACACCAGCTGATTCGATGTGAACTCATACACAGGACCTACTACACCAATCACAGACTATCCAGAATCTATCCCAATGTAGCTGACACTTGTAATAGATGCAGTGAATCTCCTGCCGATCTCATGCACGTTTTGGTCATGTCCAAAACTTACAGACATCTGGTCCAAAATATTTGACACTCTTCACATGGCTTATCATTTTGTGGCCAATCCCAACCCCCTCTCCGCCCTCTTTGGCGTCCCTCACACCAGCATCTATGGCCTTTTGCGCTCTGCTGGCTAGGCGCTTAATTTTGCGGAACTGGAAACACAATCTGGGGCAGCACGGCGGTGTGGTAGTTAGCACTGTTGCCTCATAGCAAGAGGGTTCCTGGTTCTCCCCGTGTCAGTGTGGGTTTTCTCCAGGTGCTCCAGCTTCCTCCCACAGGCCAAGACATGCAGGTTAATTGGTGACTCTAAATTATCCGTAGGTGTGAATGTGAGTGTGAATGGTTGTCTGTCTCTATTACCCTGCAATCGGATAGCGCTTGACCACATACATTTATACCTGGTATTAATATGCGTCTCTGGTGTCCACATCCAGATCAGTTTGCTATCCGATCACGCTCCGTCCCGCTGACGTCAAATCCTCCTCTTCTTCTGCTGCAAACATTTCCAGCAGCAGACTACAATGTCATATCATGTGCGCCACAACAACAACAACAAGATGTTAGCCGCCCGAGAAGTCGCGTTCTTGTATGGACACCTTTGTTGGACCAGATAGAGAGCAGACACTTGTCTCACTGTGACTTCATCCTTGGCTAGCATCCGTGTTTTCTTTTTCTTGACATCCCTACCCCGGTGAGTGTTGTTGTTATCTTCTTCCTCCTTCTTCTTCCTTCCTTCCTGTGTATGTGGATTGGAGACACATTTGCATTTACACTTGTGTTCGATGTGGTCACGATGCGTCCTTGACCACCTTCAGAAGTAGTTTGGCTGATCGGATAACAATACGTCCTCAGTACGTTTCGAGTGTATTTACACCTGTACTTTCATGTGGTCACGTGCAATCCGACTGCTATCTGATTGCAAAAAACGCATGTTAATGCAAGGTGTCTGGCGTCTGGCGACCTGTCCAGGGTGTACCCCACCTCTCACCCAGTGTCAGCTGGGATAGGCTCCAGCCCCCTCTCTGTGTTCGTGTTGTGTTTCCCTTTGACAGATGGGGGTGGGGGGTGGGACCTCTTCAGGGGTGGGAGAGGGGGAAAGTTGAAAAAATGTGAGCACTGTCCAATGTTTCTTGCTTGTCCTCAAATTGTGGACATTTTGTATCATCAGTGCTCAATAAACATACTTTAAAAAAAACGTCCATCAAATACAAATTACAAAATGCTTTCTCGTATTTCAAATTTGTATTTAAAATATTGTCAGTGTACTTTAAACTTCATATTCCAAAGTATACAATCAGTACATACATCAGTAATGAATGAAATTCATAACATACACTGCTTTCTTTGGGGAACGCAGGGAGCAGGTGAGAAAGCCCTGAAGCACAGCAGTATGTATATGTTTTGATAAAGAGCTGGCTAAGAATCCTTCCCACCATCAATCACATAAGAGCTTATGTTAAAGCCAAGCGTCTGCCCTTGAAATCTGATGACCTTTATCAGCATGGGAAGTGGATATTATTACATATGAAATACGTTATGCATGAGAGGTCCACGGCGTGCTGTACTTTGGCCGAGTGTTTGGGGAACAATGCAGAAAATATAGGCAGGCCATATATAATATAATATATACAATAATGTCACCTGGGCTGTGTGTGAGTTCACAGCAGGACTGAAGCACTTTATGAGAGACAGATTCAAGCTTCTCTCACTTCAGCTTTTAAAATATATTTCAATATATGCACGGTGTCACTTTAATATTATTACCAAAACTTTCTGGTTAAAAAGTACACTTAAGTAAGACATTCAAATTATTCAGGGCCCTGAATGCAGCATCGGCACAATGGGTCTGGGGGGTCAGAAAACCAGTCAGTATCTGGTGTGACCACCATTTGCCTCACGCAGTGCAACACATCTCCTTGGCATAGAGTTGATCAGGTTGTTGATTGTGGCCTGTGGAATGTTGGTCCACTCCTCTTCAATGGCTGTGCCAAGTTGCTGGATATTGGCAGGAACTGGAACACGCTGTCGTATACGCCGATCCAGAGCATCCCAAACATGCTCAATGGGTGACATGTCCGGTGAGTATGCTGGCCATGCAAGAACTGGGATGTTTTCAGCTTCCAGGAATTGTGCAACATGGGGCCGTGCATTATCATGCTGCAACATGAGGTGATGGTCGTGGATGAATGGCACAACAATGGGCCTCAGGATCTCGTCACGGTATCTCTGTGCATTCAAAATGCCATCAATAAAATGCACCTGTGTTCGTTGCCCATACCATACGCCTGCCCATACCATAACCCCACCGCCACATGGGCCACTCGATCCACAACGTTGACATCAGCAAACACGCTGTCTGCCATCTGCCCTGAAGAGTGAAAACCAGGATTCATCCATGAAGAGAACACCTCTCCAATGTGCCAGACGCCATCGAATGTGAGCATTTGCCCACTGAAGTCGGTTACGACGACAAACTGCGGTCAGGTCGAGACCCCGATGAGGACAACGAGCATGCAGATGAGCTTCCCTGAGACGGTTTCTGACAGTTTGTGCAGAAATTCTTTGGTTTTGCAAACCGATTGTTGCAGCAGCTGTCCGGGTGGCTGGTCTCAGACGATCTTGGAGGTGAACATGCTGGATGTGGAGGTCCTGGGCTGGTGTGGTTACACGTGGTCTGCGGTTGTGAGGCCGGTTGGATGTACTGCCAAATTGTCTGACACACCTTTGGAGACGGCTTATGGTAGAGAAATGAACATTCAATTCACGGGCAACAGCTCTGGTGGACATTCCTGCAGTCAGCACGCTCCCTCATGCTGTCTCATCAGCATCTTGATATGCCACACCTGTGAAGTGGGATGGATTATCTCGGCAAAGGAGAAGTGCTCACTAACACAGATTTAGACAGATTTGTGAACAATATTTGAGAGAAATGCTCTTTTGTGTATAAAAAAATGTTCTTTGAGTTCAGCTCATGAAAAATGGGAGCAAAAACATTTATATTTTTGTTCCGTGTTTATTGTAGTTGCCATATAATGTCTGTAACAAGTGCTCCTGCAGATCAGTGGATAACCTGCTTGTCTTAAAGCCTCAGCAAGTATCTGCCTGAAGCTGTGATAAAATGTTGGAGACCTGTGGGCGTTAATTAGTGTGAAATCTTTACTGAAACCATGCAGGTCACTGTTGTTTGTTAATGAGAGGCGTGAGGAAAGGGGGCGGGTACTGTGCGTGTGTAAACCTGCCTCTCTAATAAGTTTTAGCAGGAGAGGAGAGGAGAGGAGCGAGAAGCGGAGACAAAGAACAAGACGTCCAAATAACGCGCTGGATGTACACACAGTCTGCAGCTGGACACAGACGCGAGACTTCCTTCGTTATCTCCATCATGGCATCAGAGCAGAGGCGGCTCGTCACAGTCAGGATGAAGCTGGTTATCATGTGCTTGTGCTTGCTGCATTTGTCCCTGACCAGCGCTGCACTCTTCATCAGCAGCGATCTGCAAACTGCCCACACCAATGTGTCAGCCAGCAGGGGGAAAGCCTCTCAGAGTACAGGTGAGTGCAGTTTGTGCTTCATCTGTTGCTGCTGCTGTTAGAAAACAGACAGTAAAGGGTGAAATCAATAGATTAAATAATGAAGACTTGCCTGCATATAACTGTGTAAATGATTGGAGGTTTAAAAATAAAATAAAAGTCACTAGGAACTAACCACATGTAACATTTATCCTCATGAAAATATCTTAGAAAAACAAATAAATGTCATAAAATGAGAATTTCTTAAGACAAAAAAGACATTATGGTACTACACAACATAAATGATTAAACTGTTTATTCTGTATTGTGACCTGTAAACTTTTATTTAGCATAATTAATATTATTTTAAAGGGAATACAATCTCTCATCACAGGGCTAAAGGATTTAAAAGTGATGGATTTCAGTCTTATGTCGTCAAAATCAAACCCCAAAATCCTGCACATAATGTGAATAAAGCTCTTGGTTGGGGTGGGGTTGCTGTGCAGTGGTCACAGGCTCATCTTTAGGATCTTACTTTGTGTAATAACTGCACAAGTCTGATGATTAATAATGTGATTTGGGTGCAGTGTGACATGATGACACCATTAAACTGTCACCCAGTTAATTCTGTATTTTACATGTGTGTGTCCTGAGCCATGAAGCCGTTAAAATGTACGATGTGTACATTTCAAAGTGCCCATATAAGGCCATTGAATAATATACATGTCCACCTCATGTGGCACCGTGCCGGCTGTAAGGTGATCTGGTGTTAGTCTCTGCCAAGTCATAAATTAAAATCAAAAACTGGAGGACGAGGGTAACACTGAAGCTGACACACATGCCCCTCACCGCTGTGCACACTTGCACTGGACATTATTGTACACACCTAATGCAACAAGTGGTTTAACTTTATTCTGCACTACATTTCCACGTGCTTTATCGCTACAGGGGCTTTGCTGCCTGTTTCTGTGTGAGTACACTGAGAGCTGTGGGAAGAGAGTAACTCCTTGTATGGATACACTCGGCAAATAAAGCTGATTCTACAGATCAACTCCTCCATGCACAAAGTTGTAAAGTAAGACACATGAGTTTGGATGGGAAACAAGTTTAAAGTTACAGTATTCAAGGGATTTTTATCAGTCAAGACAGTGTTATACACATCCAGATTTATGACGGCATAAATTTAGCAGAGCTGTAACTCTTACTGGGGAGTGTGCGCTTACAGGATTACAGTCAAGAGTAATCACAGTAGCACCAAATCAACAGTGTACATGGAAACCCACGTTGGGCACAACATGATCTGGAGCATGCAGTAAGTCAGCCCCTCACTGACGGATAATACTACTCAGATCTGACATTTAGGGCCAGCTGAACAACATTTAAATCTGGTTTTCATGTCCTAATGAGGAGGTTAAATTGTTTCACTGCCGTTAATCCTTCATCATCAGTGTAACTATGCAGCAAATTAGATTTAACGGTGAAGCCTGCAAACAGGCGGCAAGGCCTCCGGGTATCTCTGTCAGCTGTCTAGGGCTGAGGACGTCTTAAAGTGTTTGGGTTAACCTCTCAAAAAGAAGTCCCGTAGGTGGTTACAACACCTGTGTCTGACAGAGTCAGTTATTTCACTGATGGAGTTATACTGTGGGTGGAAATTCACTTTACTCTGTACTTAAAATCTAGTGCGTTCATGTCCTTTCATAATTGTGTTATGAAAATAAAGTTGTTGTTACTATTAACTATACTCTATATAAACAAAACGGTAGGCTGTGTCAGTGCACAGAGGCTCACTGGAGCAGGAATTAGACACCAGACTCCCCAGAGAATTTCACGGAGGCCCTCTGGTGGGCAGAGAACGAAGTGACAGAGAGCAGGAGAGGCCCATCTTTTATCAATTGGTATGTTTTGTCTTGTAATTAACAGACTTTGTTTTCTAGTGATCAGGAGATATTTACAATGCTCTAGAGCAGGGGTGTCAAACATACGGCCCGGGGGCCAGAACTGGCCCGCCAAAGGGTCCAATGCGGCCCTCTAGACGACTCTGCACACCTAATGTTGATGCACATGTGAAGGCTGAGAGGTTTCAGGAGGAATTTAAACAGTGAGCAGATACTTCATGTGAGGCGTTTCCACTCTGAAATAACAATGAATACTTCCTGTGGTCACATTTAAAGATATTAAACATTGTGCGAAATATTATCAACCAGCAGCTTCAGTAGAAAAATAATCTGTATCAGACTTCTGTCTTAAAACAATAGTAGTGGAATCCTGCTGCTTATTATGAAAATAAATCAGATGTAATGAAAGTGAGTGGAAAAATTGAGACACTGTTGAATTTGCACAGATTTTTTTTCTTCTTCTTCTTTGGTAAATGGATGAACGTTTACAGCATTAAAGACAAATTGAAGGGCTTAGTATTTATAGGTTATAAAGCAGTGGTTTCAGTGGTCAAACCCACTTGAGATCAAACTGGACTGTCTGTGGCCCCTGAACTAAAATGAGTTTGACACACCTGCTATAGAGGCTCATACTGTGCCTCTGTGCCTCGGCAGCAGCGATGAGAGATGTATTCAGATCTTTTATTTAAGTAAAAGAAGCAATACAAAAGTAAAAGTCCTGCATATAAAATCTTACTGAAGTAAAAGTCCAAAAACATCAAAATATACTTGAACAAAAAGCAGTCACTGTGCAGAATCGCCAAGGAAACACTTAAGTTTTATCTTTATCTTCATGACATCGTAATTTATTTGTTGATTATAATTTTGTTAATTTCCTGAATCTGCAAAGTAACTGATAATAAGTGCAGTAGAGGTGTACCTCAAAACTGTGCTTAGGTACAATACTTGAGTAAATGTACTTTGTTACACTCCACTGCTGCTTAGTAGCCAACAGGTCGTAGTCCACAGTGACCTAAGCGCATATTGTGTCTTTCATGTTTTACCATTTTATTCAAGCAGCAGTGATGATTAATGGCTGTATAAAGTTACTCCACAACATGTATTTGACAGCTAGTAGTTATTTTGTAAATTAAAGGCTCTGCACACACAAACAGGTGTCTAAATTCGGTGGTGCCCTACTGGGAATTATGGGGATTTTATGTGATATATATTTATATAATATATGTCATGATATAAAACTGACAGGGTCCAGTCTCTGGAAAAAATCTGATGCAGAAAAATTACGTAAAGGAAGGGAAATTAAGAGTTTGATTTAAAACAAAATGTGAACCCTTGAATTGTTACTGTAAGTATTCTTCTGCTAAACAACCATCTGGATTTTTCAAAGATCACATTATTTTAAAAACAGATAAGCTCTAGGATTTGAATGGACAGTTATGGTGATGAACGAGAAGCACAGTCTGGGACTGACGGTGACCTGAGATCGGACACAAAGAAATCTCTGCCAGAGCTGTTTTGCAGCTTTATTTCCTAAACACAGTCTTCTTGTTGTTTCAGCAGGATCTTCGAACCAAGGCAGACAGAGGCCGCTGTTTGCGAGGAGAGGACAATACGAACGACAAAGGATTCATGCACAGGTAAGATCTGGGCGGCTTATATTCCACTCACATCGAGCATCAGTGTCCCGAGTTAACAGGAAGTGTTTGTGCCTTGCAATACATTACTGAATTATCTTTAAGGGTCAAAAATCTTGTCTTTTCTCATTTCTACATACTGCATTTTTTTTTAATCTCACTTGCGAAAAGTACAGCCACAGAAATCAGCTTGCAGAAATCCACACATCTGATCATGGGCGGATTCTGAGGCAATGAGCCCCTGGGCACAGACGTGCAGAAGGCCCCGCCACCTCTCCTACATGAAGCTACACACACACACTTTTTAGTTGTCGTTGTTTGGTGTCTCTTTTTTAGAAGTTATGCATCCTTCTGTGGTTTTGTGTCTCTCTGTGTTTTTTTTTGCATCTGTGGCTGTTCTTCCCACGTTTTGTAGTCGTGTGTCTCTGTGGTCAGTTTGCGTCTCGTTTTAGTCACTTCAAGTCTCTGTGGTCATTTTACGCCTCTTTGTTGTTTGCCTCTTTTACACCTCCTCTTCAAGGCAGGAATTTCACTCTGTTGTTCTGCCTCGCCGTTCTGTATAAAAGGTACAATCAGGGAGTGGGGGGACACAGTTGTTTCCCCTTTAAGCCGGTATTGGAGGAAGTAACGGCGCCAAAACAATGTCTGTATAACCAGGATAGCTAGCAGGACGGAATCATAGGTGGCACAGGTGTGATGTTTTGACAGCATGTTGTGCGTCACCCGCTGCGGAAGGTTTAAAAAGTAGCTGCTGGCAGGTGTTCCGTCCCTGCCAAGCCCTCTGTTTCTGTCCTCATATGTGCCAGTGTTGGACGGTGGGTTGCTGCTGCTGCTCGCTGTATGTGCTTATGCCCTCACACGCAGACATTCTCATTGACTGATTAATTGGTGCTGCTTACTTAATTTATTGTAGCATATTTATAATGAATACAGTCCATCTGATGTTTGTTTTGTTTCTGTTTTTCACTGTTTCATCACTACTACAAATGCAGCTGTAGCCAGTATCTCACTATCACTATCCTCATTCATATTTAAAGAAGCTACAAGTTATATTCAGCCACAAAATAAACCTGAAAAGCTGCAAATCAGAACAGAAGTACAGAGAGCTGTTGCATAGAGATGATACACCATCTCATCTAGTTGCATTGGTGTGAAGCGGCAGGATTTTAGAACGGCGCATTGAAAGTAGTTGCATGTTTAAACTCGTCTCTTTGTAAATCTTTGGTCTGAACTGGGCTTTACCTTCCGAGCAGAGGACGAGATGTTGTGCCATTGTTAATGTTTAGAAAGCGCTGCCAATGCATATGTTATATGTCAGACTAGAGGCCGACGCTGCTGTGTTACATGTCACGCCCTTCATGTCGGCATGGTATGTTAAGTCACACACTGAAATGGAATAATGCCACCTGTGTAAAAATGCAAAGGCAGCATAAAGCCTGGACTTTGTAGCGGCTCTATAGCACAATCTCTGTGTAAAAGGGCTTCTTTGTGTCACTTTGCAACTGTTTTACATCTCTTTGTAGTCATTTTATGTTTCTGTGATGTCATTTTAAGTCTCTTTCTGCTCAGCATGTGTTAAGTTAAGTGACATTTTGCCAATGAAGGCCTGTGCCCCATTTATTAATCCATTTATTCATCTGATACATCACAACTTAGAAAAGTCGTCAATCTTGGTTTCACAGCTTTGGGGCATAGTTTTGCATGCCACAAAGAAAAAAATGGCTTCACAATAGTTTCATAAAACTTAGTATTTTTGGCATTTTATCACCAAAACCATCAGTTTTTGGACATGAAAAGAAGAAGGTAATAAAAGCAATGATCACTTGACTTTGATGATCCCACATTTACCCACTGTGTTTCCCTCTCTCTTCTCTCTTTACCTTCCAGAAGCCCAAAGCAGCCCCTGTTCCTCCAAAGGACGTCCTCCCTCCTTCTAAAGTGGCACCCAAACCTGCGAAGCCCAAATGCTCTCAGCTTACACAAAGCTGCGTGCCTCAGTCTGGCTGCTGCGAACAGTATGCCAAATGCCACTGCCGCTTCTTCAATGCAATCTGCTACTGCCGGAGGACAAAGTCGTAATACGAGGAGAGAGCATAGAGGACTGAAAAATACACCAGAACCGAGACACAGAAATAAACTCAAACACACGCTACAGGTTCATAAACAGAGATGCCGTCACCCATGCTGCCACATCATCTCAACACACAGACGGATGCATCATAAGGACAATAGGCATCGTCTCACAAAGTCGGCCTCTTAAGACGATAAATGCACATTTGAAGGAGTTAAAAAAAACTTTATACCTCTTGTGAAAGGCAGCTGCTTGGAAAAACTATTATAGACTCCATATACTTAAGCTTAAATTCTCCTATAATACTTTTGTTATGGGAACAATACTTAGTGTATATTATCAGTATTATCATTATTGTTGTTTGTATTTTTGATGTTATTTCACCACTGTTAGTGTTTCAGCACTTGTGTCTACATATATTTTCTGTACGTGTTTTGTTTTATCAACATTATTATGACCCTACATGTGTCAATTACATAACTGAGCTTTATCTGATTTAAAAAAAAAAAAGTTTATTCAAAGTTACAGGATTTTGACAGCAACCAGGTTTCAAAGTTCCAAAGTGTCATCTTTGGGTATAGTAATGTGTGTTTGACACACAGGTGCTAAATGAGCACAGGTACAAACCCCAAAGTAAGGTAAACAGAAGACTACAACCACGACAGAAGGGTAACTGGATGGTTTGAGTAATCACATTCTTGGCATTCATCACTGAGAATATACAGACAGATTTCTGTTTTTAAAATGCTTTTTGTACCTCAAAATAAATGTTGCAAATTATTCCTAATGACATTATTGTACTGGTCTTACTTGGATGAACTATGTGACTTAGTTTTTTGTAAACGATCTTTATTACTGTTGGTCGTTGAAACATTTCTGAAACATTACACAGCCCAGTGTAAACATCATTAAATAAACTGTTCTACATTTTGGGAGCTTGCTCATTTGCCTGCTTGCTGAGTGTTGATCAGAAGAGAGGTACTAGGGGAGAATTATTTGGATGATTGTTTTATGTAGGTATCTTTCAGTTCAGTTCACTTTTATTTATAAAGCCCAACGTCACAAGTCACAGTTTGCCTCAGAGGGCTTCACAGCATACGACATCCGTCTGTCCTGGGACCTTCACGGCGGATAAGAAAAAAGAGAGCAACTGAGGAGGGCTCCCTCCTCCAGGACGGACAGACGTGCAATAGATGTCGTGTGTACAGAACAGGTCAACATAAATGATCCATAAGACAAAATTACACACTGAGAGACTGCGGCTGCGTTAAAACAACTTTACACCCACTGAACAACTAGATAGATCGATAGATACTTTATTGTCATTGTCATTTTCATAACAGCGAAATCATAAAGTGCATCCTCTGCAGTGTGAAAGACAACAAAAAAGCTATGTTAAGAAACAGCAACAATAATTTAAAGACTATAAAAATAGAGCTATAATAGGACGCTCACATTCACCATCTCTCTCCTGGGAGAGATGGTTCTTCCCGAGGAGTCTCAGGAAGTACAGTAGAGTCTCTGCTGTGCCTTCTTGTTCAGCTCCGTGATGTTGCTGCCCCAGGTCAGATCCTCCCTGTGGATGCCGAGGAATTTCAGTTCAACTGAAACAGCATAAATATTCACATGATTATACAAATGTACAAACATAACTTTTACACGTAGGAGACATCAGTTTGTCCACTGGCAGGCAGAGAGGGATCATCACAGAGCACAAGCTGAGTGTCATTGTGTTTTCTATGGTTCCTACTCTCATGTCTGTGCAGCAAATATGTAGCTAATGCCAGCAGCCAGTTAGTTCAGTTTATTTTGGTCATTTTCCAACTTATAAAACACAAACGTACTGGTAGATAGACAATACATAAACATTAAGTTAATGCTACACCTACCCTTCTAACAGTCATTGTTTTTATCAGCTCCCTAAATCATACAGAGCAATAAGAAACTGACAGAGCTAAGTATATATACAGTATACAGGCCTATTGTCTGCCCAAATATTTCTTGTACACTTTAGTGTTCATACTTCAGTTTTATATTCGTTCATCATCTTGTGTTTAAATATATTTTTTAAATCTAACGTGTGTATTACACTCTTTCATTTCTGTCTCTAACCCATTCCACAAATTCACTCCACATACTGAAACATGCCTTTGTTTTACGTTTCAGTCAGGGACACTTTTGTCAAAGAAAACTTTATTTCCATTTGCAGTATTATATTTGGCGGTGTGGCTCTGTCCTGGGGCCTCTCTGCCTTTCCTCGGACCGACGCAGAAAGGCTCTTCCACGTGCCTACATGGAAAGCATAAGGCGGAGAGAGCACACCTCCCTGCCCTTCCACGTGCAACTGAGGAAAGCTTTAACGTAGAGAGGCAAACCTCCCTGCCCTTCCATGCGCCTACATGGAAAGCCTAAGGCAGGGAGAGCAGCAGCAAAGACCCCCAGGAACAGAACAGAGCAGCATTAATGACAAACAGAAATGACATAGACACAGCATGAAAAGGAGGAGCTGGGGTGGAGGCAGGTTACAGAGGAAGCAGCAACAGTAGGCAGGCCAGAGCAGTTTAAATAGGGCGCCCTGAATGAGATTCGCCAACTGGTTGCATAGAAAGGAATCATGTGATCTATCAGCTGCTCCATCAGTTGATTGGCTGTTTGAGATTAGCTGATGCAGCTGGGATGTGAGCTGAGCTTAACACTGTGTCCTGCCTGAACTGACGCTATGCTCAATTTGCTCTGGTCTTCATTCCATGAACATACACTACCCTCTCAGTTCATATTGTCATTCTCTTATTTGAAACAACCTCTGGATACAGTTTGGTAACATGCTGTTGTATAGTGATGCTACTTTAAGATCTACAGCGTCACTAAATTTGAGTGCCTGTGAATTTATGAATAATTTATTTAATAATCGGCTCTGTTTATGATTCTGATGGCTCATCTTCTGAAGCAAGTAAATCTGATTTGTGATTGTTTTTTTTAATGTATGAAAGTTTGGAAGAGTGATACAATATTTGTAATAAATTTGAGTTAAGAAAGTCTTTTGTTTTATATATTATAGAAATGGACTTTGACATTTTGGTTTTAATATGATTAACATGCGGTTTCCAGCATAATTTGTGATCTATGACAGCTCCCAAAAACTTCTTCTTGCTGTTACAGTTGACTGAAGCAGCACAGGCAGGGAGGACCCAAATGCAGACCAGTAGGCAGGTGGATTCAGAGCTAATACTTTAATTAAAGACAACAGGTTTACGGGCAGATGAGATGGATATCAGGCGGGCAGGAACAAACATCAGGACGATCCAAGAATGCAGTGAAACTTAGCGTGACACAAAGACTGGATACAGCTAACCTGTCTCTAACACATCCCAGTCAGCCCTTTACAGTAGCAGTGATTTGTAGATCGATTTGTGGATCTGCCTGATCCTCATTTATCAGTCATTCAAATTAAGTCAAGTCATAAGGAAACCTCTTGCCAACAGCCCTTAGATCAGACAAGGAAAAACTCACCCCAAAAAACCTTAATAGAAAATGGAAGAAACCTGAGGAGGAGCACTTGAAGGGATCCCTGGTTGTTGTGTGCACCAACCAACACAATAAAATGAAAGCATAAACACTCCAAATGACAAAACGCACACAGCTTGTAAACATATGAGACGAAACTGGATCCAGGGAGATGTCATTGTCCTGATCTGTCCTGATCTCCTCTTGATGTCGTGTTTTCCCTGCGGTTAATTCCATTCTTCGTTAATGCTTAGTGTCCCCTGTTATTTTGATACTCACATCACCTCCTGTTTCACAATGCCTCCTGCGCTTGTGTTTTCCCACCAGTTTTGATTGTCAACCCTGCCCTGATTAGTTTCACCTGTCTTTCTCTCGTCCTGCAGTCAACCCACATGTTCTCATTTCCCCAATTAGTGTTGCCTACTTATACCTGCCCAGTTCCTTTGTTCTTCGTTGGATCATCCGCTTGTGTTTTTCTTAGTGGCTTCTCTGCGTTCTTGGTTTTTCCTGCTGTTTGTTCCTGCCTGCCTGGTATCCATCTCATTTGCCTGTAAGCCTGTTATCTTAAATCAAAGTACAGTACAGTAAGTTACAGTATATAAACATGGAGACAAATTGGACCTAACAACTACCATGCCACGTGAGCAGTGATCTTGGGAAGTTTTGTTGCAGCGTCATCAATTATTATGGCCTTCACACAGTGTCCCAAAGCGCAGACTGGCTTTTTACAAATCATTGCAACACTGACTAGAGCTGAAGAAGCCTCTTGGATGAGAGGTGAAATGTCTTGAAACTGAAGCAAGTCCAGTTTCCTAGGATTACCATGACCTGGATGAGTGAAAGTCCTCCCCAACATACGCTCCACAGGGGTGTCAAACTCAGTTTACTTCCTGGGCCTCATACAGTGGGCCTGAGAAGTAAAACCATTGCATAATGACCTATAAATAACAACCCTTTTAAATGTTTCCCTTTTTTTAGTGTGAATAAGTACAAGAACACTCTGAAAACATTCATCCATTTACAAAACAAATGATGAACAGAACGCAATATCCTGAGAAAAATATATACAAATTCAACAATATGTCTGTTTTTCCACATTCAGTCAGTCTGCTGCATTTTTTTCATAATTTTCCACCCCCACAAAAGTGAAAACTATTGAAGAAGCAGTTTAAAGGAGAAGTCCAGTATTTTGCACTTTGAGCTCCATTCCTGGTTGTTTATGATGAAATAGAGTGGTTGAGACCAAAATCTTGACGATTGCTCCTTCTCTGAGAGTTTGAGAGAATTTGTCTTTCCCCTGCCTGGCTTAACAATGCTGTCTATGGCCATGTGTAAATCTGTCCTAAAACCACCTTAAACGTTGGTTTTCAAAGCCATGAAACTCACCCAGTGGTCAGTGGTGTTCCTTGATGTTCCCACAGCTGCTAAAACTCTTTCTGTGTGACGAGGACCTTCACCTTCACAAGTGCATCAACATTAGGTGTGCAAAGTCATCTAGTGGGCCGGATTGGACCCTTTGGTTCTGGCCCACAGGTTGTATGTTTGACACCCCTGCTCTACACACTCTTTTGCAGGGGGGTTCTCAAGTTTTTTAATGTCAAGGACTCCTAAATTAATACACACAGGGTCACAGACCCCGTTTGGGACCTCCATCTGAAAAGATTTTGATTGTTAGATGTGATTAAAACCAGAATTCTATAGTTGTCAGTTACAGTTGAGGAGACCTAAAAATCACTCTCATTACTCTTACTCACACTGAGCTAACGAAAATAAGCAGTTTTCCAGTCCTCTGGGACTCACTCAAGGACCCCTGGTTGAGAAACACTGCTCTAATTAATCACCATAAACAACAAAAAAAAAGGGTAAAGGTTTTGCATATTTTATTGACTCTAAAAAAAGGCTTTTAATGTTATTTGTCAGCATGGATTATATTATAAAATTCTCCAAATCGATGTAGGAGGTAAACTTTATGACATAATTTAGTTAATGAATGTCAGTAATAAACGTGTAGAGGAAATATGTTGGGGTTAAAGTTGGCATCAAAACTACAGACCTTGTCACTTGAGGCAGAGGCGCATTTCGTGGTAACAGATTGTCTTCACCCCACCCCCAGTTTTGGAAATGTTGGAATGAGGTGTATGTGGCAAGCATTACAGAAAAATGAGCAGGCAAAAACAAGAAGACAAAATTTGCACGTACACTTTTCTCCTATTGTTTGTTACTTATTATTGTTTGTCAGCTTAGTTGTTATTATTAAGACATTAGAATAAGAAGAAAAAGATGAAGACAAAGACCAAGAAGAAGATGAATATGACCAAGACGAAGAAGAAAGAGAAGAAGAAGACCACCAAGAAGAGGAGAAGGACGACCAATAGGAAGAAAACCAAGAGGAAGAAGAAGAAGACGACCACCAAGAAGAAGAAAACAACCAAGACGAAGAGGAAGAAGATGACCAGTGGGATGAAAACCACCAAGAAGAGGAAGACGAGGACCACCAAGAAGAAGAGGAATACCACTAGGAAGACCACCATGATGACGAAGAAAACCAAGAAGAAGACCATTAACTTTAACAACTCTAAAATTATGATCTCTAAATGAAGCCTAATTCAAATTAGGATCCACCCATACTGATCACACACTATATTATGATTACCTAGGGCTCAGAATCAATGGCTCTTGTAAGTTTGCTGCGCCACTGAATGCACCTAAACAAGAAGAATTTAGGGCATTTTATGCAATTACACGAAGATTTCACATAAAAGACGTACCAATTAGAAATGGTCTGACAGTGTTATCCAATCAGTCGCTCAAGGCTACACCAGATTGGATAAGCATCCCATCAAAGCCCTGCATGCAGACATGCAGAACTCTGTAGCTTCATATTAAACATGCAAAGAAAAACACCAGCTAAAGCATGCAGGGCAGAATTGGGTTGCTATTGATTATGACCATTAAAAAGAACACTTAAATTCTGGTTATGTCTCAAACTGAGCCCCCAGGACACACTGAGATTTCAGGCACTACGGACCCAGGGACTGAACCCTCCCTACAGTCACCTCTGCCAGCTGATCCTGAGACTCACTGATCAAATATCCCCAATCACTGTTCCACGTCAGACCAGCACTCCTTTCCAACCACTATTCAGAGTAACCAAATTATTTCATCAACAAGATGTCTATCTAGAACATTGGACAAATGAAACCAAAACTCAAAACACACTTTATTCCTGTCGTGCCCAAAACCACGAGTGCAAACTGGCAGAGTGTCTCTTTCCTGTCAGAGATACAAAGCAGAGACAGATGAGTTTAGCCATAGAGAAAGGATGACACAAGTCCTGGCTACCACAGAGGAAGAGTCTGTGGTCTCTGCATGGCAGATGAGGTAGAGACAGAGATGCACTTTCTCTGAAAGACATGGAACGGGTAGGGCTCTAAAAAGTCCAACCAATCATCCTGACCACTCCGCATACAACAAATGGATGGTGATAGGTCAATCAAACTGTCACAACTGATGTCACACAGCCCTCTAAACAACAATGGCAGCCCCCATGGATGCGGTGCTGATACAGGTGATACATGCACCGTTTCCCCTCCTCCGTTTTGCTCAAATGAGCAAGGAACCAGCACCTTTGGTGATAGAAGTGATCGTAAACAAACATAAACCCCGCACGGTCCGCCATGTTGGTTTGGCAGTTTGGTGTGACTTGCCTGGAACGCTGTGAATCGGTGATTCGTGACTTTAAGTGGTGACTTACGGGCTCAGAAACTTGCCTGGAACGCATCAATAGTAGTATATACACACACACACACACACACACACACACACACACACACACGTACAATGATTTGTGCTGATTAAGGTTTAACATAAGTCTTTGGTCTTTGGACACCAGAGGGAGATATTTTGTGATCGAGGGACATCTGAGCGGCAGCAGGATAAATCCCCCCAGAGAATCCATAATCTGGTGGTGGTGGTGGTGGCTGCTGACTCTGAGGCTGCTGAAGCTGCTGAAGCTGCTGAGGCTGATGACTCTGAGGCTGCTGAGGCTGATGACTCCGTAAAGACTAGGTTGTCATGGGGAGGTGGGGGGCGTGTACAGCTGCAGCAAGAAAGAACTATGGCAGAGAAAGAACCATATTTAGAATGAGGAGCAATTTACAGACCCGGACAATGACACCTCGACATAGTGAGTGAGCATATGTGCAAGCAGTGGATGGCAGGGTGAAAAGGAAACTCACAGCCTGTTCGTTTACCCTCCATAAACAGATATATGCATAGAATCTGGAGGCAGTGGTACAAGATGATCAGTATCAGCAGCCTCTCTGTTTCTGTTTGCAGTCTGTTGTCGGGGTAGTGCTGACAAGTCATGTTTGAGTGGCAGGTAAAGAGTCTCTGTGAAAAGCAAAAGAGAGGGAATGCAACCCATCAGCTAGCGTCTGATGACAGTTGAGCTTTTTTTTTCATGTGCAGTTATCTGTTTATGGAGATGAGCCGAACTGAGCAGGGCATGTGCACCAGAACCCCCAAAATATTGGCCGTAGCCTCCAGATGGTTATTGTCGTCAGGCCAATAGTTTTCCTTTGTGTTTCTGTGCACAAAGGCCTGATGTCAATAACACTACCTAAAATATAGCTTTTTATTAAATTCCCAATTACATGTCTGAAAAGCAATGACCTCACAAGTAAATACGCCCTCAAACCAATTCAATAATTTCTCTGAAATTGCTAAAATCATATGTGCTTTAACAGCAAACATATTAGTTTTCATGGTGACAGCTGCTCCGCCCTCCTCCCCTCTGTTCTCTGTCTGTAATTAAATTTGATTTAAAAGTGAGGTGGTTGAAATATTGCATTGTTTTATAGCACAGTTACCTTCAAAGGGGCTGTTTCTTTCATTTGAGTCCGGGCACAGCGGCATTAAAACAGATTTATAACAGTGTAGATGACACGAGACTCTTGTTGCGTGTGTTAGTTCAACATTGTGTCTGCTGGTTACAAACTGTAACTGGGAAACAAACTTCATGCTAAAACTGGGCAGTCAGAGAGGTCTACACCCTGTTCAATTATGAAACACTTGTTCCTCAGCAGGCTCACCGGCGATTGGAACACAGATGGCATGAATCAAAAGTGGGAGTTTAGAACCTCTCGTGGCACCAGCATAAATAAAACTCAAAGCAGCATTTTTCCTCCACTTTACGGAATAGTTCACCCACAAAATAACCATTTGTAAATCTATTAGTCATGCCGCGTTACCTTGAATTTGTGGGGGAAACTTTGGTTTTCTTGCATGACTTCACAGATAATGGCAAACATACTGATTTATTTAAGACTGGTGATCACGTTTAACAGCTGCAAAACTATATAAAAAGATCCTTTTACAAACAACAACACAACACGTGCCGTATAATCCAAGTCTCTCACTCAGTCATATGCCCAGTACTTCCTCTGGCTTTGAGGAGAGAAATGCATGTGTTTACGAAGAACTGAGCATATGACTACACGTGAGACTTGGATTGAACTGCATGAGTTATGTAAGTCTGATTAGTTTTGTTTTGATATAGTTTTGCTGTTGTTAAACATGTTCCCCAAAAAATCAGTTTTGCCATTTTCCTCGGAGGCATGCAAGAAAAACAAAGTTTTCCTCCCAAATTCAACATAACACGGTATGACTAATCACTCAGGCTGTCCTTGTGCACAGTTTGTGCATTTTCCTACAAAAACAATGAAGCTGATTTGTTAACTCGGGTTCGGGAGCAGGGTCATGCCTCACCCAGACCTCTAACTACCTGCCAACCCATCCTGCTCTGTTGGTCTTACATTTCTTGACCCATCCTCCCTTACCCTTCCCTTCATCCATCATCCTCCCTACATCATGCCTATCAACATTCCTTTATCCTCTCTTCCCCTCTTCCCTCATCTTTTCTTATTCATTCTGGTTCATACCTCTCTCATGTCTCATTCTAGGTACCGTCTGGGGGGCCTGTAATCAGCTCAGAGCCCGATCTCCAGTACATCCTCCCAGATCATAAGAAGACATCCCTCTTCCACCTTCACCCCCACTTACATCCACTCACCAGTCCTCAACATCTAACACCTCCTGAATTACAGTTACATTTTTAACCGTCACATTGTTGTGGGGCGTTCCTACCCCATGAAAAGGCTGCTATCATGTGACCCATATGCTGACAGGGTGAAAGACGAAAGCTGTCCTGAATGGTCCATTAAGGAGGCAGGTTGTGGCAGTGAATGGGTCACATAACGCAAGACTTTCGCTGGGAGACCAATATTCTGAACTGTGTGAACTCTGAGTCATTTAAAGGTACGTTCTCACCGTGTTTCTTTTCCTAAACCAAACCACAATATCTTAACTTGCCTACACCTGACCTCCGTACCTTTATGTTAACTACCTAACTCTGATATGTTAAATTGATATACAAATGGTCATTTTGTGGGTGAAGTATTCCTTTAATCAGTATTAGTACAAACAAACCTGGATTTCTCTGCCACAATGTAGCCAAACTTACCCAAAAACAGCCGACCCTTAGCTGCTCATCGTTTGGCTGCAGTGAAACATTCAAATGTTTAATCTCAGTTAAGTACTATTTGGACGGGATTAGTTTTACATAGGGATGTGGACTAATGTCAGTTTACCACAGGATGTCTGTAATATAAATGTCCGATTGGCACCGGACAAGAAATCTCTGTAATTCTACCAGAGATGGGAGTGGTAGCTCGATTAGCAATATGGATTTATATTAGGCCTACCTAACACAACCAGAAGTCTCGTGGCTCTGAAAAGTGCTTTCTTCTCGACCTTTTCGATTGGTCTCCCACGTAGGGCGATGCGATCATTAGAAGAATGTCCACTATCACGACTGCCGACAACACTGAATGCTTCTTCAAGCGCCTCTATCATCAAAAAAATGCGTAAAAATGGTTGTAAACAAGACGTGACAAAATATTTACATTCATTTTTACAGAGGATTGCATTAGCATGGGATTAATATTACCCGAGGTATTTTCTCCAGACCGTTTTACAGAAGGTAAAAGTCGCCGTAATTTTTACTGACATTATCCGTAATGATGACAGACATGGCGCGTTCGGACGGGACTAAAATCCCTGGTTATAATTACTTTACCCCACATCTCCACGTTAAACTATCCTGTCTGAATAGGGCCTTAGTCTCTGTCCTTACATAGTTTCAGTCTACCTCTCTATAAACATTGGGCACGTTCCGAATCACATACTTTTTCTTTTTGCTTTTAGTATGTACCACAGCTTTCCTTAAAAGTACTGTTGCATGCAGTATGGACACAATCAGAACACACTACTGTCTCATAACGTTACGCCCTGAACGTTGACCCACTAACCAAGGACTTCTGACCCTCTTATATCCGTTACCCTGACATAAAACAAACGTCACTTACTGAGTTCGCCAGAGACGTGTATATCAACTCGGAGAGCTCTGCTGTTGTTACTTTGCAGTGCATGTAGTTTAACTGCACAGATTGTAGATTCTAACTTATTTTAAGTTAGGCTACACAAGCATTTCTCTTTCGTTGTTATTTTTTAAGTTATGTCCTTTTGTTGATGGTCATCTCTTACTTGAAGGAGCTGTCATCCATCACTACGACCTCTGACAGCTGTCAAACAGCTGTCAATGGGCTGTCAAGCTGTGATCTGTTTGCAGTTCAGTTGACGTGACGTATCGTGTGCTGTGCAGAGGATTGTGGGTCAGAATAGCCTGAAAAGCACGCTGGCTTGCATACTGCTAAATCAGACCGGCTGTAGTAGAACATCCTGGTATTTTTGCCATACTGCATTTGACATACTCTGTATTGGGACATACTAAATCTTTCTCTGGCATACTCTGTAGTATGGTAGTGTGGGTACTGGAATGCAAAGACTGCCTAAGCCGATACAAACTTCTAAACCTACCACCCGCCTCCTCTAGCCCCTTCCAGCTAAACTAAAGATCTCGGGCCATTACTGAAACCTACAACACTTAATATTGTAAACCTGTTTCTTACGGATCACCATCCTTGAGATTCAACTTCTCCTCTCTTCTCTTTCTCTGCTTGATTCACTCTCCCGTCTGTCTGCATGATGGACTTTACATTCGCTTCTTGTGTGTTTATGTAATCTGTCCTCTCTGCACCCTTGAGGCACATTTGTTATTTTGGGGCTTTGTGAATAAAATAAACATACAGTAAAACATACAATAAAACACATGCACTCGTACATAATTTTTGAAAGCATTCCAAAAGACTGAGTATGTTTCATCAGCACGAAACCTCCTGGAAAACATTAATTGTAAGCAACGCAACACTTTAACAGCCAAAGATATTGACAGCCAGGGAGATTGTATTTGTACTGTTTTTTTCATGTACATGTTGTTATAGATCTGCTGCAAATCTTTTTTTATTTTCAGGGAAATCTGCTCTGTAGGATTATGAGTTTAAGATCCAGTGTGCAGGATTTAGTGGCATCTAGCAGTGAGGTTGCAGAACTGAAACTGAGAAGATGTAAAACTTCCATGTGCCAGGCGTGTGGGAGAATTACAGTGGCTGATGCAAAAACACAAATGGCCCCATCTCAAAGCAATGTTTGATTTATCTATTCTGGGCTACTATAGAAGATGCATGTCTATACAGAGACAGATCTGACGTATATAATGTGGTTCGTATGCTGGGAAAGATCCTGTGATGACAGTCATATCAGCTCTGTCCTGAGACTGAGATATTACAAGTCATATAAAGGGTCCGACTAATTTAATTATTCTTAAAATATTGTTCTAGATAAAAAACAAAACAAAAAAAGTATGTAAAAATTGCTGTGAATTGTTTATTGGTAGGTCAGGTCTAGGTCTCTGTTTGAAGATTGCCTTGAGGGTTTTCTGCCAAGGAGTCTTTTCTTGGAAAAAGATCGTGGTTTGGGTTAAAATGAATATCTTGCATCAAGGTCGCTGTCAAACTCAAAACCCCTCCTTTATGGAAATACACGATGAACTGCGGTTTTTAAGGTCGAGGTTTTTAAGCTTTTTTGGTTGCTTTCAGCAGTTGAGGACCAAGACGGGGACTTTTCTGGGTCTCGGGGAGCTGCTGCATTTATTCATTGACAAACTGAAACCTGCACTGCATAAGTACGACCACTTGACAACTTCCTTGTCTACACATTCATAATGCACAACACAGCACCTCACTCAGGTCAGCGTGGTGAAGGGGAGAGGAAAGGCAATGAGTCTCTCAGCACGTTCTGCAGCATTTGTTGAGTTTGCTGTCACGTCTCTCGACCCCATATTTGAGAAAACAAACAACTGATGTGAAAGACTTTGTTAGATATCCATACGCTTTTTTAAGTGGGTGCACAGAAATCCTGGAGCTTAGTTAGTGAGTATACAGCGTAATCATGTAGACTGCACAACTGGTCTGCATTTGAACAAGGTGAAAACCCAACCCTGAACATGAATTAAACGTGTAAAAAATGTATGTATTTGAAGTCAACACCCCGGGTGAAAGGGCTTAAAGGAGCACAAACCTGTTCAGTCTGCAATGATGTGTGCATCTGGATGTTTTCTCCCCTCAAATCAAGGGGGAGGAACTCCGTTTAGAGCTGACTGCCAAACAAGAGAAATGTGGCTCCAGTTTTTTTCGAAGCAAACATTCTCCCTTATTCCCCCAGTTTCCTATCCAGCAAGAGTGTAAATTCTTGCCTCCAGCATGAAACGTATCCCAGGCAATATCACACGGGCTCTCTTACAAATACACACTGTGGTTCAAAAGTTTGACTTTGTCAGCCACAAAAGCTTGATTTGGTACTTTCAGATGTGTAGTTACTCATGACTGGGTTATAAAACAATGGGCCTCTGGGCACAAATACGCAAAGGGCCCCTCCACTTCTCCAACCCCTTTTCATTCCAACTCATCATATACCACTGCTTTGTCAGTGGACCTTAACATATGACACGCTAGGTCAGTTTTGGACATTCATCTTAATTGATGCTTGTTACTGTATGTTGTGTCTTTTCATAATGTATTTTGTTTTTACAGGAAATGCAACATTTCTGCACATTACATGCAAAGTCTTACAACATAGGTTTATTTCCTTGAATGCAGGCAACAGAAGTCCTCGGTTAGATTTACGCAACAAAAGCATGTGGTAAGGTTTACACACCATACGCTTCCACCTGTTTATAACGCTTTTGCCTTATGCCCACCAGTTTCGGCGTATGATCTACTTCTTGGTTGAGACATAGAATAAAAATCAAGACCAACAAAACACACGAAATAAAACAATAACTGTCGATGTCTCTCTGCACCTGTTTTCACTTGCTCTGTTATCACCGCATTACACAATAAAGTTTAAAAGAAAAGGTTTGCACACCAAAAGCACACGGCACACGAGCTGACCTCTCCTACACAGGATCTTGTTGTTGTTTTGCATCTCTTGTGAATATTTTTCTTGTTTTGCTTCATTTTTGGGGTTATTTTGTGTCTCCAGTTCCTTTGCAACTCTCTGTCATTGTGAGTTTCTTCCTCGTTGGTTTGCGTTACAGTAATTTGAGTGATGAAGGTCAAAGGGGCCTCTGACACTCTGTCCATTCAGTAATCTATTCATGTTGATACTGACCCTGAAAATAATTCTCTTCAACAAAACAAATGATCACCTCGAGGGTCAAGTCAGATCATGAAATGTGAATTCTTCGTATGCAAACTTTCAAAACATCCAAGAGCATTGAAATTAATTAAAGAAAACATCCAGTGTTATGATTGTGCCTGAGACTCAACACTGAGACGTGTCTGTGGATTTTGAGTTGAATGAATATGACTTGACTTATATAAACAGGAAGAACAAAAAATGAGGGGGTATGTGGATAAAGCTTTAATTATATGGTAAGGGAAAGTATGACAAGAATTGGTAATGATGGGCTGGAAGGTATTACGACATAAATCTGTAGGGAAAAGAAAGCTATGTAATTGTTAGCTGTGTATATGAAACACCTGGATCTATCATTGAAATATTTAAGAATGGTATGGAGAGAATCTTAAGTGCTGTAGGCAGCTGGATTTGCTTGAACTCAATCAAGTGCAGCTCTCTATGATAAAGCACGAAAGATTACCATGATCTGGATGACTGAATGAGAAACCGCACCAACATATGGAGGGAATGTTTGCCAAGAAAAAATCATAAGGTTGTTTTTATTTATGACTTTATAGACCTGGAAAACCCAAACAAGCACAAAACAAGCGAGGAATTTTAAAAACAATGCATGGCATGAGTTTTTATATGGGGATTATCAGTTGAATGACATCACACTGTGCCCTTCTGATAGATAATAAATTTACAGATGTTATGGAGGACAATATGAGCGAGCTTTTAAGAAATGAAATCAGGGATCATTTAGCAGTTTTTGTAGACAATGACTGTAATTATAAGAAAGATAATGATGCCAATAACTGTAGATACATTTAGAGGTGAAGTAGTAACACAAAACTGGAAAACAATTGTATAGGTTATGGGTTATTGATGACTATGGAGGTAGAAATCTGAGTTAAATATTGCCTAGAGTGGTATAAGAAAAAAGAAATTATTAATATTGTTAGTAAGAATAATAAGAATAAAAGTGTATAAAATATATTGCGAAAGCACTAACTCACATTTGTAACTTGTCCCTCCAAACAAAGGGAAATGAAAATCACAAAAGTTATCACTCTATATAAAGCTGGGGGTGAAAAGACAAAACAAAGACACTGATGATGAGGCCAAAGTTGGCGGGGTTTCTGAGATCCCAAAAGGTCTGAGGCCCTTGGGTATGGGCTTATAGAACAAGGGGTGACACATCCAAGGATCTCAGGGTTTGGGAAGGTACATAGGGATCCAAAGCGAGGCCTACCAGGGCTTTGTGACATCTTAAAATCTGTTCCAGAGGCGACAGGTTACCAGTGTAAGGAAGGCAGGATCAGGAAAAGGTTTTCTATCCCAAGTCAAAATTCCGGCAGCAGAGTTTTGGATGAGCTGAAGGCAGAATTTATTCAATTGATTCCACATCAGTGGTTCCCAACTGGTCGGGCGTGGTACAAAAGTGGGTTGCCAGTCCAGTCTTAATGGACCACAAGTGACTTGCAAACATGTCAGGTTTGTAAAAAACACTTAATTTTTTCAGTACAGGGAATTTCCAGCACAGAGCTTCATTTTTAGGTGCAATTTCCTGCAATAGACTGAGTTACTAATCGACAGCTACGTGACAGAGACAGCAAACTAGCTCGACGACATGGTCAAATGCAAGTATGATGCTAAATGTATTAAACTGTGTGGACCATTAACACGGACTAAGGAGAAATCTGGACCCTGGGGCTGGACCAAATAGAGACCACTGTTCTAGAGAGCATTTACAGTAGTCTAACTGACTGGTTATGACGGCCTGGACAACAGTCTTCAGAATCTATTTAACAAATTTAGGTTTGTCTGAGATGAGGTTTTGTTTAAAACTGAGGTTTTTGTTTTAAAAATGACACTAAGATTTCTGCAATGCTTGAATGGGACATTGAACCAAGGCTGTTTGATATTTGGGTGTTCGCACTATCTTGACTAGCAGTATGATATGGTTGTCTACTCTGCATTTAGCTGCAGGAAATTATATGATATCTACCTGTGGGTGTCATGAAAACAATTTAGAATATACAGGATATACGTTTATTTTTAATCCCCAAGAGGAAATTCACTTTTTTTCACTCTGTTGTCATATACACACAGGCCCAAAATACACAAACATGCACAAACAGGACCTGTACATGCATTAAATGGAAAGGTGTCAGAGTGACAGGGGCTTCCTTGGACAGGCACCCTGGGCGGACAGGTTCGGTGCCTCGCTCAAGGGCACCTAAGGAGGTGAACTGGCACCTCTCCAGCTACCAGTCCACACTCCATATTTGGTCTAGACGGGGACTTGAATTGTCGACCCTCTGATTCTCAACCCAACTCCATATGGACTAAGCTACTGCTGCAGGTTGACAGTGTTCTGATGTATGTTTTCAGGATCACAGCTTAGACAGATCTGAGTAAAAGTGAAAACTGATATAAGGTCTTTTTCATGTATGTGAGAACAGAATTGGACCCAGTGCGGAGCCTTGCGGCACTCCACAGTGAACACCTGTTGCAGCTGTGCTAATGTGGAACCAAATGCAGCCATATGTGGTTTGTGTATCATATACTCACTGCAGGTAACTTTCCCTTGAGGCTCAGGGAGTTTAAATGTGCACTCCACTCAACATCTACAATCTATTCATATGGGGGGAAATACATGAAAACAAACATGTGCAGTTGATGTGTGCAGATAGTTTCAGCCAGGGTTCAGGTACAATAGCTGCCAAGGACTGGAGAAACAATATGAAGCAATATGTGTTTATGTAACCAACCAAGCACACAATTTTTTGAATGAAACATGTAATGAAATCTAAATACCTTTACAAACCTATCCAAAGACAACACAAATATCACTGAAAGTAGTAGTGTAAGGTTGTATCCCTTTAAAGTCTGCAGACTATCCAGTAAGTCATGTGGATCAATATAAATTCCAAAGGTCTTTACTTTGTCATGATGGCCATTTGTATGTCGTGAAGTACAGCAGCACTTTACCGCCGCTTAACCCCTCGACTGCTAGCACATGTAGCCAGACATTTCTCCCCCCGTCACTGCCCCAGCTAATCATTTATCCATTGCTGATCAGCTGAATCATTCCTGTAACATCTGTTACACTACTTTAGACTCAATGGTTCCAAGTAAATTTCACGCTCACTTATGTAACAAAAGCTCTCCCTGGCTGAACAAACATACTTGTAAACTTAGAGGAGGGCTCAGAAAAATTGAGCATGAGTGGAAATCCACTAAATTACAGGTGGCTGCTTGAGGGATGACAACACTGCAGTTAAAGATGCAAGAGTCAAATGATTCTTTCTTCTGATCCCAAGAAACTACCACAATTCTTGGATTCTGTTAAGGACTATTGACTATTGATTATTGACTTATATGCTTCTCCTGAGCTTTGTCACTGGTTTTAAAGACAAAAAGACAAAGTCCATTCCATTAGATCAACGTTCAACAACAGGCAACCTCCCGTGGGAGGTTAGAGGTTAGTAGGGCCCACCCCAAGTCCATCTACTCCTCCTCTCTATACTGCTCCTCCTTCAGCCAAAATTTCCCTTGAAAACTGAAACCTTGCTGAAATTAATCAATAATACACAGTTCTCTAGCTGCCACTTGGACATTTTCAACACATTCTCACTCCGACCTTGTCACATATTGACGTTTAGTCATGGACTTTCCATGTCCACATATGACGTGCAAGGTACCCTGAGTACGTTGGTTGTTGACGTTCTGGGACACCGTATCAAGTTCTGCCTGTTACATGCATTGTCCTCTATCAAAATACACTTCTGTTTTCACAGGAAATTTAATGTTTACATACAGTCTCTTTCAATATAAATGCACTACGTTGGTATAACAACGCGGCAACAGAAGCACGTAGTTAGGTTTCGGAAAAGAAGAACATGGTTTGGCTTTAGAATCTTGCGAGACACAAACCCCACTCTCCTGGGTAAACTATGACAGCAACTGGCCGTGTATCATGCCGACATTAAAGGACGGCTTTTTTGTCAGTGTCTGATGCTGCAAGTCATCGTCCCAAGCGCTGGATTTCGATGACTTCAGAGTAACGCTTTACCAACTTAGGGATGCTCAGACCTTCTTGGTCCGCTGGCTCCCAATTTATAACCCTCTGCCAGAAATCTTAATGTAATATTCAACTCTGACCTTTATCTCTTTGAACAATAAGGTTGTCCTGTCCTGTTTTTTATAAATTACGTTATGTCACCAAAGTGAAATAGTTTGTGTCATTCCCTTACCTGATGTCTGACAGAAGAGTTACCTCTTGTATGTATCATGTATGACACATCACTCTAGCCTAGGAAAATTAGTCTTTTTTCCCTGTGTACTGCTTTCTTTGTTCTTTTTCTTTTCTTTTCTTCCTACACTTATTGAACATAAAAAGTTTTCATCTTAAAAATAAAAGAATAGTTAACCTGTTATACTTCCATAGCATCTTAAGACTTGCACTGTGTACGCTCTAACTGGGAGGGGGATTCACTTTTCCCCAACCAGTCACTAGAGATCAACGTATCCACCTGAATCTACTGTCACTTTAGGTCCACACTGATGTGACGCCATGCCAGCGTACTTGTTTTGCCAGGGTTTTCAGAGTGGAACAGAGTCCAGTAAAGGGCATGCGCATTTCGAACAGCCTCAATGGCAGCATACAGCTTGTTGTATATTGAGGTTGTTCAATCAGAAAGACTTTCTTTATGCTATATCCATTCACAGTTCTTTCTTTATCCCACTCCCACCACTTCCACCAATCAGCTGATGGATGTTCCCTCTTGTGGTTAGCCAATCAAACGTTGCCACGATCTCCTTCAGTCATTCATGTTGCTGCTGCCAAACTTTAAATCTGTTCTCCTCTCTGCTCCTGTCAGCTATCATTGTCGTGCCCTCCTCCACCCCATTCACCTCCAGTCACCTTATCCAGAGCCAAGGACCAGCTCATCAAAAGCCCACTCCTCTTCACATCCAGATCCTCAGCTCCCTCTCCATCACATCTCCACCACCAGCGTCTAGACTCAATAGGTGGACCCCTAACCTGCTACATCTTCACCACCCTCCTGGAATATATGACATCACGATGGAGTCTAATCGCCGAAGACTTTTCACATTTCTCATACTTTTGTGCACATGTGAATAAATATTCTTTTCCCTCAGAGCAAATCTCCCCTGATTGAAGTACTCACTGGTTCTGACTCACCACTTGACAACGCTCGATGACGTCTTGTCAACAGCTTGACAGTGGTGTTAATCACAGGCAGGACTCCGTGATGCTCCACAGATCATTTTTTATTTTAACCAATAAACCACTGTTTCATGTCACGATGCCAGATGAATCGGTCAACTCAGCAGAGTGGGCCGAATCCAAGTCGTTCCTTGACTCAGAGAAGGTTGTTCACATCTTTTGTATTTGTGTGGTATGGTTTTACATATTTATTTACTTTTAGTCTGTTTGTTTTATTTTACTTTGTTGTTTTTAAATTCATACTTGTAATTGCCCCGTAATAACTGCTTATCTGATACGTTGTCTCTTTTCCCATGTCTTCTATTGCTTTGCTCAGTTTTATGTATGTGCTTTGTTAAAGTTTATTATTAATATTATTATTACTCTTTATAGCAGCATCGGCGAGTTTGTTTTGCTGCTCTGTGTTGGTAACAGGGTTGACGTCGTTTAATTGACGTCAATGCATACCCTCTATAATAGACTACAGCAATACAAGATATGGCTCTCTGAATAAAACCGAGCATTAAAGCTTTCACAAATATTTACTGCATGGTTATTGTGTTGGATCGCATTAGATTGTAAAGGTGGTCATGTCTTTATGTACACCATATATTGGCTGCAGATGATTTTTATGTTCATGTTTGGGAACCAAGGATTGAAACACACTATCATAAGAGTCTGGTCTTTTGAAACCTCTCTAAAGGGCCTATTTATTTGATTAATGGGTGTATCCTTTTAATGTCGCTATAACCTTGGCAGGATCTTTATCACTAAAATAAGTTATGTTTATACATTTTGAGCGCTTGCTCGTAAATTCCAGATTTATTATCTCTGAAAACTGCTGGTTGTAAATTAAGGTTGTTTTTTTTTTTACACATTTAAAAAGGCCATGTTGTTAAAAGCACAGTATACAGCATTCATTAAATGATATGGCTCTGCAAGGTTACGTCCACCTTTTATTATGACTGAGATATAAAGGCAGTGTTGTTTCATCATGACGTGCTTGTTGAGAGAGGTTTAATTAGACTCTACCTTGCATTTGTTGTCAACAAGAAATCACTCATTCTGTTAAAGAGCGCTGGTCTAATGTGGCTTAATATATGTTAGGAACCTGACTGAAGGTAGATTTAAAAGCTAACTTTGGTATTTTTCAACCTGGACCCCATTTTCTCGTGTTTTTGTGTCCAATTGACCAGTGGCAACAACAGCTTTTGACATTAGTCCTGTATTGAGTGAGACTGCTGCAGCTGGCAGCAGCGAAACAGACCGCAATGTAACCACCTGGGGCAATTATGCATTGTCAATGTACATCCACCAAAAGTGCGTTTTTGCCACTGACCAACGCATTCTCACTCCGACCTCGTCACATATTGACGTTTGGTCATGGACTTTCATGTCCACATATGACGTGCGAGGTACCCTGGGCACCTTGTTCTGCCTGTTACATGCATTGTCTTCTTTCAAAATACACTTCCAGTCTCACAGGAAATTAAATGTCTACATACAGTCTCTTTCAAAATAAAGACACTGTGTCTGTTCAATGCTGCAAATTGACTTTTTTTCCCCTTCAACAACAAACACACATGGTTGGGTTTAGGCAACGAAAACATGTGGTTAGGTTTAGGAAAGAGGAACATGGTTTGGCTCTCTCGGGTGAAAGTCGGTGTTTGTTGGACTCATCCACCAACCCCCTGCCCACCCCAGTCGGACCTTCGCTGCCTTAACTTCCAACCATGTCCCACTGCGTTTCCCCCTGGGCGCTGTTAAATAAGAACAGCAACCGGCCACATATCGTGCTGATTAAAGGATGGTTTCTGACACTGCAAGTCACTGCCCAACATTTCAGAGTGCTTCACTGACAGTACCCAGATGGACTCAGATTGTTATTCTAAGTGCCTGACAAAATAATGGAGAGTGTCCCTACAGAGACAGATGGTTTTGGTTAAAGAGTAAGATCCTTTTTATTTAACCAGAAACAGCCTTGAAATGACCATCGCCAAACCCGTCAGACTCCATTTAAATAAACAGTAGTTTTATCTTCGGAAAAGGCACTTTATTAAAAGTCCACAAAAACAAAATAAAACTCACAAAAGCCATCTTGGTTTGTCTTTCCACTGTCCCAACAATCACCAGCTCTGGTTTGGTTGAAGTAAAGCCTTTATTCACCCAGTTAGATGTGAAAATATGTGTATATCTGTTTCCATAGTGTTGTTAGACAAAAACAAACACTGTTAGTGGCTATACATTACAGCCTGTGTCGCTGCTGCACACTGCTGCCCTCTCTCTCCCAATACTGGACCAGTTTCAAAAGTTGTTGTTCCCATTAGTCACTTAGACAGAAGCATGTGGGAAAACACGGTGCAGGTTGAAAAATACCAACGTTACCCTTTAACAATGTGGCCATCGGCATTTGAAATATGCTGGTCACAGAAGAGAAGAAGAAAGTGGAATGAAACATAGAAGTGATTTTTGGAAGTGATTAGCCCAAGATTAACATCATATGTACAACGTATAGAAAAATGGAATTGTATAGTGATGTTGAACGATGCGTGGGAGAGAGCTGGGACGTATCTGGAGAACGTTTAGTCTTCTCACTTTTCCTCATTTGAAATGTTTGACAAGGAACATATATTCAGAGCGGTGGCCTGCAACAGATTCAGAAACTGCACCATTGATTTCAAACAGATGTATACACTGACTTTCATTGCATTTGAATTATATTTCATATAGCTATACTCTATAGGCAATGGATGTTTTCAGCGATATACAAAGAGTTACACCCTCTGTTGTAAAGAGTAGGTTTCTCATTTAATGTAAGGCATGCTGCTTCTGCGACTGTGTCTCTGTTTAAACATAGCAGTGTTTAAACAGTTTAATTATGTTTGAGTGAATATAACACTGAGGCTGTTGATGAATTATAGATATGACACAATTATACATTCACACAACATTACATCAGGTGACAAACTAAACATACAAATGACTGCACATATGGAAAGGAGGTGTTTACAAAAGTGTACTTTGGCATCCTCTGCTGGTGTGTGTGCACATGGACACACACAGACACACAAACGCACACTTTTTGATCAAGTAGATAGTGTAGTTTTCTTTAAGCCATGCAAACTGATAAACTTTAATGTACTGTATTCAGAGTGAACAGGTGCATGGCACCACATTCTGGGCTCGGTATATTAGCAGTCTTTGTAGGGCCCCTGTCCCTCCTGTCTTGATTCATGTCTCTCTCATGCACCTTTTTAATTTGTCTAAGTCAGTTTGCTTTCTGTCCTTTTTTTTGGAACCCTGATTTAAAGATAACAAGCAATGACTGGCCAGCTCTGTCAGTGTAAAAGTTCATAGTATAGGCATGCAGTCCAAAAATGTATCCGAGTCACTCTGACTGTGTTAAAAATCCAAGTTTCGACTAGAGAGTCTGGGTGTAAAATGCATTGGAAACAGGTGTGCAATTGAAGAGCTCATGCATAGGGTCATGTCACACGGGTCACATGATATATTGATATAGCCTTACTAGACAAAAAAACACAATGACAGAAATTGCAAATGGAGATGACATAAATTAACATATTTAGTAACAAGAAAAGACGTTCAATGCCAAATAAATAGAAACAAAACAACTGTGAAATAAAGTAAGAATTGTTATATATTGTGACAAACCTACTCATAAAGTGGCAGAAACTGAAAAATATAAGATATGTATCACAAGGACAAAAAAACAATATGTGTGAACGGACAACAAACTCGTAACGTGTATAAAATTCTGTGTCATCCTCAAGCACAGGTCGTCTACCAGAGGCCTGGGATGTGAGGGTTCTGCGCAGTATCTTAGCTGTTCCTGGGACTGCACACTTCTGGACTGAGGCTTCAGATGTTGTTTCTGGAATCTGCCGGAGCCATCCTCCCAGTTTGGGGGTCACTGCCCCGAGTGCTCCTACTACCACAGGGACCACATCAACTTTGACCTTCCACATCTGTTCCAGCTGTTCCTTTAACCCTTGATACTTCTCCACCTTTTCGCACCTTTTCGTGTTCCTCCTCTCTGATGTTGCTGTCGGCTGGTATCGCCACATCTACCACCACTGCCCTCTTCTGGTGTCTGTCAACCACCACTATGTCCAGTTGGTTAGCCAGCAGCTGTTTGTCAGTCTGGAAGCTGAAGTCCCACAGGATCTTAGCCCTGTTGTTTTCAACCACCTTTGGTAGTGTGTCCCATCTGGATTTGAAAAAATATGGTTGTGTTTTATTCTGCTTCAGGTAGGGCTATCTGAAAAAAAAAATAGAGCCGCTTTTTCTTTCTGTAGGATCTTTTGGGGCTTTTTGTCTTTATTAAAGGGCAGCTCAAGAACAACAGCAAAGGGGGCAGAGAGAAGGGAATGACATGTGGACTGCTGCAAGGACCCGGCCTGCATGGGTAGTACACTCTATTAGTTGAGCTAGAGGTCACCCATAAACTAGAACCCCTTGAGGATGGACAGGTGGTCAGCTGCCCATGAAGTGGCCCGTGAAGGTTATGGACCAGAAACTTCCATTGTCTCACGCAGAGTCCAATGCTAAAATGAATAGGCGTGCCTTTCATTATTGTAGTCACCTACGCTGTTCATAGCACTGGCTGAGAGATGGATGTGACTGAATTAAAGGAGGAGTCCAGTATTTTGCACTTTGAGCCCCATTGCTGGTTGTTTATGATGAAATAGAGTGGTTAAGACCAAAATCTTGACAATTGCTCCTTCTCTGACAATTTGAGAGAATTTGTCTTTCCCCTGCCTGGCTTAACAATGCTGTCTATGGCCATGTGTAAATCTGTCCTAAAACCACCTTAAACGTTGGTTTTCAAAGCCATGAAACTCACCCAGTGGTCAGTGGTGTTCCTTGATGTTCCCACATAAAAATCGTAGCAAACTGTGGTTTCTGTGTTGATTTATTTGACATTTTGTCCATGCATTGATTTCCTATAGGAAGCCTCATTGTCTGTTGGTAGTAATCCTCCACTGGAAACAGAAAGGGGGTTGTTTACGACAAGGTTGTAGTCATTGTAGTCTTTTAGCTCAGCGAAAGTGCTGGCTCGACAGTGCTGTGTGCGCTCCTCCTCTTCGGAGGAATTCTCCTGCAGTCACTGACCACACAAAACTTGCCCATTATTACTGGCTTGTAAACAACCTTCGCAGTACGATGCCTTTGAACACAACGCCAGCCTTCTTCTTCTGCTTCTTTCTGTGTCCCATTACATTGCAATGGTTTCCTGCCAGTTGGTGATACTAAAGGAGCATTATCACCATCAAGTGGGCTGGAGTGTATAACGCTTCAGGGTCAAACCAACGATCAAGCGGAAGTTTACACACGGGTGTGAGGCAGCTGAAAAAATAGTTCCACAATCCAGATGAAGAGTGAAAACACGGATGGAAACCACAGTTTGCTACGATTTTTATGTGGGAACATCAAGGAACACCACTGACCACTGGGTGAGTTTCATGGCTTTGAAAACCAACGTTTAAGGTGGTTTTAGGACAGATTTACACATGGCCATAGACAGCATTGTTAAGCCAGGCAGGGGAAAGACAAATTCTCTCAAATTGTCAGAGAAGGAGCAATCGTCAAGATTTTGGTCTTAACCACTCTATTTCATCATAAACAACCAGGAATGGGGCTCAAAGTGCAAAATACTGGACTGCTCCTTTAAGTCCAGGGTGGCCTTTTTCATTGCAGTGAGAAAAACACAGATATACCTAATAACGTTAACAATGGCTCAGCTTGGTTCAAGTGTCAGCCATGCCAATATCACTCCTACATGGAATACAGCCATTAACAATGTCACCAGTAACACCTGTGCTTTTCCTGCAATCACATGTCAAAATGTCTGCCTACCTATCAGAGTTTGTAATATTAGTGTGTGCATGTGTTATAGACATCCCTCGAATGCAAATCTGGCGCATCAATTACAGTCGTGACCACCTCGGTTTTGAAACAAAGATTTTTACTGCCACACTGCACAAATCAATATCACTGTATCTACTCAGGTTTGGTATCATCGCTGATCTATATTATTGACTCAGCAAATATGGTTCAACAATTTCTGGCTTTTAAAACTCACTTTCCAGCCTGCCCCGCCTGCACAAACCCTGTTTGCTCTGATGTTCTAAGACACTGTGCTCAATAATTAATTTCAACTGGATTTGAGCCAGAATATACAAAGTCAAAAGAAATCTGGTGAGAGTAAACATCAGTAGTTTATTTGTAGAAGTTAGATGAGAAGTGGGGTCGATGTGGAAAAGGGAACTGCACAAATTGTTCCGTAATATATTCCATCTAAGAAAACAGTGACTTATGAAGTGTTCTGCTGCTTGTTGCCTTAAGGATATCTAGCTCACTGGAAACCAATGGTTTGAGAATACGTTTTAATTAAAGCTGTCATCTCCACACACTTGTGTCCTTTAAATGTACAGATAATGAATCTATTTCTATATGAAGGGGTTGAGGAAATCTCTGGATGCAGTTACATTCAGTGGAATGTGATTATAGTAAGAAAAAAATGTACAAGCTGGAAGTTCAAAACATAAACAGATTGTAGGACAAGTCCAAACTTCATCTGCGCTGTCTCACAGCATTAAAAGAGGGAAAATGGGGGAGAAAAAAATGAAGATTATGGTCTGTAGTACAGGGCTTCCCTCTCATTACTTCCAATCTGGTTTCATTCTTTGGCTTCTACAAAAGTGTGCTCTCAACCACACAAATCTAAGTCAAGATTTGCAAATGGATTATTCTTAGACGCAGGCTTTAGATGAAAGAAGATGTTTGTGATTTTGGAGGGAGAACACAGAAAGCCTAACAATTCAGAGCCATCAGTTATAATAAAAACCTGGCCTGGTATTGTGGTCCAATACTTGTTGGACTAATGTATAAACCTCACTGTAACTATGGATTACAAACCTCAAATCCGATAAACCTCTTTTTATTAGGCTGCTCGGGAAATTGGAGCTTACATATGCCAAGCTTCTGCTGGGCGTCTGATGCTGAAAGACCCAAAACAGACAGTCGTCCCGGGCTGATAATGTGTGAGGTGCATAGAACCGTGATTATTACATATGCCAGACCACAACAGCAGCCTCTAAAGCAGCCATAAAGAGCATCTTAGTGGCTCTGAGTGAAAATAAATTACATCAGAAGTGCAAAAATGTCTGTGTGTGTGGAGTTCCCCTAATAAATGTTATGTAAGAATAGCAATACTCCAATATATGCTAGATAAATACATTTGAAGGTGAAAGGTAATTTATCATGTTGGGTAGCTGGGTCTTTGCAGAAATAAATAAGCGAAAAATGTACAAAAGCAATGTGGATAGAGCAACGTGTGGTCTATATACTATTGTGACCCCTTAAAACAGATTAATATGACGCCTTGTGACAGCCAGTCTTCTTGAGATGGTTTGATTGGAATGATTTTTACAGCCAGAGGGGGAAAAGTATCTGGTATTTCATCATTGAGAGAAATGTTTTCGTTCTATTATCATCTTGTGACCCCTCAGATTTATCTTTGCCCCCTTTAGGATCCTGATACACAGGTTGGGAACTGCTGTACAGAGTGTAGCCTACTGCAGTGATGCTTACTGTGCAGCCAAAAATGGCTCATCAAAGGATAGGGTAAGGTAAGGTAAAACTTTTATGTCCCCAGGGGGCAATTTGGGATACAGAGAGTAGTCATAATGAAAACAAAACAGACGGTACAAATACATAACACATAGAATCCAGAATCACACACTGTCAGGGATAAATCACGGACAATTGGTGGTCACGGTTAAGGAAAGTGATCGCAAACAGAACAAAAGATGATCTGTAACGCTTGGTGCTACGTTTAGGGAGGCAAAATCTCCGCCCTGATGGAAGCATCTGAAACTCAACATGGAGGAGATGCTGAGAGTCTGAGGAAATAGACCGAGCTTTAGAGGTGACCCTCTCGTCATACAGATGCTGGAGGTTATTTAAAGTAACACCAGTGATCTTGGAGCACAACTTGACCACTTTGTCCAACTCGTTCTTGCTTTTCAAGTCTCAGACTACCAAACCAAGGACAAGCAGAATAGAACCATTTCATGATCATCCTATTTGCATTGAAACTCCTCAGCTTCCTTAAAAAGAACAGGTCCTGGTTTGCCTTCTTAAAGCTGCTGCCAGTAGTCCAGTAAAAGTAAGACAAAGGTAGAACAAATTGCAGCAGAAGCAAACTCAGCTGATTTTGTATCATTAATATCTATGTCCTGAGTAAGGGAAAAAAAAGTCCAGAAGAAACGCAATATGGGAAAGTTTCAAAAAAGACCCAAATATAGCCTATTCATGTGCCTGTTCATTCTTTTTCTCACGTGAATAGGGTAAAAGTTTTAACCTTTAGATATCACCATGAAATTTACTGAGTTGATTACTTACATCAAGACAAACAAAAAATGTATTACAAGTTTTTTGAAACTGTTTGCTAACATGGGCAAACGGTGCATAATCTAATTACATATGTGCTAATTTGCAGAAATTCCACAACAGATCTAAACACTGGGTATAGCCAGGGGAAAATGTCTTGGTGAATCTTGTTGACATATAACAGTAAAAGACTTAATGTTAAGGTCTGAATGGAACCCATTTAGGCTACCCATGAGCATTAATACATAGAGGCAGGAGGAAGTACTTTAAACCAGCCTTTATTAATTATTATGCCTGTGTGTGTTTTGCTCTACAACATTTCGTAAACTAAACTGAACTGAACTTGCAGAGATGGAGTTTGAGGCTGGGTCCGTCGGACTGTTTCTGGAGATGAATGTTGGTTAAAACTTTTACCCTATTCATGTGAGAAAAAGAATGAGTAGGCTATATTTGGGGCTCTTTCAAAACTTTCCCATATTGCGTGTCTTCGGGGCTTTTTTTCCCTTACTCAGGACATATTGAGGATACAAAATCAGTTGAGTTTGCTTCTGTTGCAATTTGTCCTAGGTTTACCCCTATTTTGGCTTATTTTTACTGGACTACAGTGTTCACATCAAAATTTTACTTGTCATCTAGGACAGTGCCCAAATACTTTTCTGCTGCACTGTTGCCACCGCCCCCCCCCATGATTACCCAAGGAGCAGGAAGGCAGGGTGTGAGGTGGCCTGATGACCATTTTGTAATTCATAATTGTATGTGCATCTAATAAGGTGTCAGAGTGCATAAAAACCCATCAAAACAGAGCTTGTCTATCAAAAAGTGCCAGTGGAGGACCCCGCTGACCCCCCATCAGAGGTCAGGCCTGAGCCCTGATTCCCTAATTACTAGAAACTGGCCCCTGGGCTCCTGTCGTTTTGCTAAAGGAAGTTGAGTATCCCTGGCCAACTGTATAGCCAAGGCAATTCAATATCACAAATCACTGTCTCAGAGGGCTTCCTTGGACCCTCACAGCGGATAAGGAACAAAAATCTCCAAATAAAAAACTTTTAAAATGGTAGAAACCTAAGGAAGATGGATGGACAGATGTGCAATGGATGTCATGTGTACAGAGCAGATCAACATCATAAATGTACAGTAATCCATATGACAAAATGAAATATAAAGAGAGGGAGAGACAGAGAGGAAAGGTAAGATATTTTTTGTATAGCCCATTTAATACATCACCACAATTCAATGTGCTTTACAGGGTAATAAAAATACAGCAAAGGTTAAAGTTTCACAATTTTAAAGGGACAAAGTACAAGTAAGGCTTCATTAAAAAAAACATGAAGAGCAACACTGCAGCACAAATAACGAACAAAAAAAAGAATAGCTAACATATTAATGAATAAATATCAAAGTTAAAGTAAACAAGAGTCTTGGTTTGTGCACTGTAAAAAAACTACACACATCATGAATATTTAAATCACACTTGTAGATGATGAGCACAGGAAAAGTACATTATGGTCTGGTGTAACTGTCCATCAGATGACCTGGGTGGCGAGGTTGTGCAATAACAACATTATCTAGTATATCCACGGTATTGACTCAGAGGGCTATCTGTCGTGTCCCGTGTTATTACACAGCAATATTTGGGGTGGCGCGCCTGTCGCCCGAGTGTGTTTGCAGCTCGGAAGCTTCTGCACAGAGATGGCAAGAGAACCGTAGCAGACTGTGGGGCCTACACGGTTGGGCATTTTACCGACAACCGTAACGTTAGAGCCGCAGAGACGCGGAGAGTAGGACAGGAGCGGATCAACGGACGGGGTAAAACACAACTGCTTACCTAACTAAAACCGCTACGAGCGAGTGTGTCGTAATGTCAAAACTGATTTTGTACAAGTCTGTCTTCCACATCCAACCAAACTGTTTGACTAGCTCTATGATGGCGGACAACTAGCAAAGCTGCTAACTAGCTAAGCGTTAGCAAGCCGGCTAGCTAGCTGCAATTGGATAGTAGCTAACTGGCTCGTTAAGTTTGTAGCGTTAGCTTGCTAAACTAGCCGTGTCTGCCTCACTGTAAGTTGTACAGCTCACGTTAGAAGATTAAATAAACACACTGAGTATCTCATCTGGCTGGACAGTTAGCTGTCGTAACGGTAGTTAGGCTGTTAGCGAGCTAACGTTAGCGGTAAGCTAGTAACTCAAACACATAACACTAAAACTGGGATTTATTTTCTGGGGCTAGCGGGCTAGCTTATTGAGGGCTAGCTAGCTGGCCTCAGGCTACGACATGGCTACATGTCGTTAGCCAGCCTTTTCTGACAGATTCTGTACCTATGTGATGTGTCTGGTGCAAATATAAGATTACCAATAACTGACTCAGATGGAGGAGGTTAGTACCCAAAGGCCGCTGTCTGTGTTGTTATTCTTACTTTGTGAGCTAGCGTTAACGTTAGCATGTCAGTAGATTATCAAAAGTTAGCCAGTGTTCGTTAACCATATCAGAGTTTGTTTGTGATGTGAAGTGTTTGTGTTATAGATGTCGACAAGATGTTAGCGTATGGCTTCAGTATGCTGTGACAGTGATAACAATCTGCTCCTTGTATATCTATTAATCCATGATCTTGTTTACTGAAACTTCTATCTATCTGAAAAGGAAAAAACAAACAAACAGTGGTTTCCTCCAACTTCTAAATGTGTTGACATTTGCTGTCAACAACGAGTTTCTTTGCTCATGCACAATACAGGTAAACACAGGCCTTGTATCAAGCACACTGCTTTTTAATACAGCACTATATCAACATATCAGTAGCACCCCAGCTATAAATACAGAACAAGAACAACACAACACTTGTACTGTGACAGTCCTTGACTGACAAAGACAGATAATGTTTAGCACAATGTGGACTAGGACTAACATCGTGAACTTGGGCTCAGCTGATACCCTGATGGGAATCCATATAAATAAAGGTTAGAGTCAGTTTTCTTCCATTACCCCTATGTGGATATGATCAGCCTCAAAGAAAATGGTCAGACATGACTTATTTGTCTCAGTGGCTGATAAGAAATTTCTATACTGTCTTGGTGATTGTATTTCAGGAACATTATTGAGCGCCCTGCTGTCTCTCAGCTGTGAACAATGGTTTGACAGCTCAGGCTGTCATATACTGTATATATTAGTGCCACTGTGGGAGGGAATTGCTTTCAGGAAGGTGTCACTTGAGCAGCAAGTTTTGCTGTCTGGCTCTGAAATCTACTTGTTTGTGTTCTTTCTCAGCCTGCCCCTCTCTGTGTCACACACACACATACACACATTGACCTTTGAAAGGCAAGAAAGCAGCTGTGGGGCAAGTCTGAGTAGTAGCCTGCCGCCACTGTGTGAAGTCAGTGTGTCATGCCACTGTAAAGAAAAGTTGTTAGAATTTAACAGCTCCTGATTTTTGTGGAGATAAAGAAGTGCTAGGTTAAAGACTGCTATTTACTTAACATTCAAACAGCCTTTACAGTATGCAGGGAAATTGCAAGCACCATTGCTGTCTCATTACGTAGAATAAACTATGCAACTGTCACAAATTCAGGGCGTCTAATGGTCAGCACTGAAACCATATGTGATCAAAACTTCTGGCAGGAATAAATGAAGCTTCACCTGCCTCCTGTTGTCATAAAATTAAACTCTGATTGTGCTTGATGTGAAAGGTTTTGTTATTTTTATATAAATACCAAAAAAATGACATCAAAACAAGACTAGAGTGTGTCATGGCCTAGTGTGGGTTTCTGTTACTGAGGTTATGACTTGTTTTTTTGCCCAGTTTTGTGGAGCTGAGTTGTTTGCTTGAAGGGCGACTTCAATCCTGTTCATGTAAGCGAACACCCCCCCTGACATCATCGTCTGCCCAGATGTATTCCAGTGCAGTCAACTCGAATAGTGTGCATGTGGGCCTAAGGGTCCATGTTGGTGTGTAAATTGTTATGTGCGTGAAATTAGAGAACCTTAATACTCATCATATGAGCCTAGTTTTTAAGCTCTGTCAACAACCTCTCCTAAAGAAGCTCTGGCCTTTATGCAGACTCACAACAACACACACATGCACCACAAGCTATTAAGCGCATTGTCTAACAGTAGGGTGCTAGCTGTTTACAAGCAAATCCAACTGAAATCCGACCAGTACATTAGACAGTGTAAGAGGATAGGCAGTCAGTTCAAGATTAAATATTATTGTGCAAATTGCACTTGTCAACGTAGAATTGTGCTTTTCACGCCAGACCATGTGATGATCCCTCATATCTAATGTTTATTATCTTTTGGACTTGAGGCAATTGAAATTATAACCCAAAGGAAAACAGATATTATCATAAAAATACTGTATTAAGACCTCTGTATGTACTGATCAAAGCAAGATGGAAAGCCAAGGGTCTTTGAAACTAAAAGTTATTTTAATTTTTAGATTAAACTGCAGATTAATTTTATGGTTTTTCGTTTGTTCTGAAAAATGACTAATAAGTTATAAAAGGAAATGTGAAACCACTTAATTCAGTACTTTTGTGCTTTAAAAAGTGACTTTAACATTTAATCAATGACCAAAACTGTATCCAATTAATTCCCTGTTGATCGACTGATCAGTTGTTTGACTAATTATTGCAATTCTTATTCAGACGTGCGGTCTTTAGAGTGCAGAGTCCCCCTATCTTGTCTGTTAGATTTTTGTTTTTAGGGCCCTGACGCATCAAGGTGATGGTCAGCCATCGGTCAGTGTTGTTGCAACCCCAGTTTTTGCCACGTGTCCTACCCTGTTAGTGCTAGTTGGCCCTAGTCTATTTTTCAGTGAGAGAAATCACTCCGATTGGCAGTTCAGCTTGGTACATGAGAAGCGAAACAGAAGAGAAAAGCTCTTTAGCAGAAATGGTACGTGATTGTTGTGTTATTGTTTGCTAGTGCGCTGTAAATCTCATTTGTTTTTAACGCGCTAACTAGCATGTTGAATCCACTCTGTCAGTCTCCTGGTGTCTTTTTGAATGACAAATACAGATTACTACAACCACCTGGTATGGAGAGTTATTAACTCTCACGCAGGCGCAGCGCGTACATGCTAGTTGGCCATTGACTGGACTCTTGGGAGTTTGTTCATGTGCAACTCTTTGAACAAGACACAGGCAACATAAAGTGACGCAACAGTTGGAGTTCATTGCCACCAGTTCCTTGACGTCAGTTTGGTGTGTTTGGGCTTTACCTTCGAGAAAACCCTCAGAAGAATAGAGTTAGATCCTCATAGTGTAAGTCTAATGTAAACCTGGCATAATTAGGTCTGACTAGGAAGTTAAAAGGCCTGGCCAGTCCAGTAAGTAAAAGTGCATACTTGGGGGAAAAAAAAGCTATTTCGGGCCTTACACAGAATGCAGTGCAGCTGAGAGCTGGTGAGCCGTTGATGACTTATAGACTGTTTTTGTAGAATTTCTGATGACCGTGTGGAGATAGTTCTTGTTGGGTTTCCCCAGCTGCCTGGGGCTGTGTGATGCAGTGCATTTCAAAGTGTATTCACTAAATTACTTAATGGACACTATCTTTTGCAGACACTTGTGTATGACTAATGTGCTGGCTGTGGTTAAGTGTCCAGAAGTCTTTCATACATCAATTTGTCACATCCCATCTCTGCACACGGCTGGACAAGAGCAGACTGAGTTAAGACGCTGTTTGCCATCTGCCATGCATTATCAGACAAATGCGCGGAATACAGGAATTAACATGTCTTGGCCTCTGATGTGGTAATGCAAATATTATTAGGATTGCATTTAAATATATAACTCAATGATCAAATGCCTTTATGACCATGTTTAGGGATTGTCTGCCTTCTTATTGGCACTCTGATTTATGTGTCTTCCTCTTGCAAATGTTGATTCCATGTTTGTTTTCTTGTTTTAATACATATATTTTTAATCATAAGGCTCTTTATTAAATTACTGCTATTCCACATTCAGGCTTTAGGCAGATTTAATGACTTCAGTCGGTATGCCCCGAGCTGATTTGCCAATTTGATAATTGCTGTTTAACTGCGCTATAGAAAGCCATAAGGTAGAGCTGTGGTGCAGTCTGTTTTTCTTAAAACACAGATACTCAACACTATATTAAAGTGTGCAGGCCTTAGTTTTTACAGTGTGTAATAAAATTGAAATATTAAGTTGGTGAAGATCAGGATCACAGGAGACAAAGGAACTTGATTAGGGTGTCCCTAGTCTGGCTAATTGCCTGCAAGCTGTCAACCATATTTGCACTTGTTTATTATCTAGTGAGATAATATCTAGATTATTGTACTTGGTTACTTTTTGGGCAGCCTCCAGGTAGGATGCATTTTTCATCGAAATTCCACTGACTGGATTTTGCTCATTCAGTCAGTTACAGGAGGGGGGCCGTCAATTTAAATAAACTAAAAATAAAATATGCCTCATAGTGTAGCATATTTTACACAGCATAAATAAAAACCTGTCAATCCAGGTGTCAGCCAGTCCATATAAGAAGTACCAGGGGAATGTAGGGTCAGTCTGTTGCCTGGATAATAACTGTTCATTGTTCATTTGTCAAGAAGATTCTTCAGGATGATGGCAGATGACCGCTGGACTCTGTCCCATTCCCATCATTTACACCCCCTGCTCTGTATGGTTGGTGTCCTCATCGTCAGGTTCAGTTGTTTTGCTCAGTGATTGATGTCAGCACTTTGTGAGTCCCTCGTTTTGTTTCCTCACAGAGCTATTTAAAGTGAACTTAAACTTGAGCTGAGAGCTTTTACTTTTAAAAGGCTGATTAGCCTAGCAGATCCCTCGTGAACTCACTTGGTATAAAACTTTGGGAGCAGCAAGATAGCAGACTTAACTGTGCCTCGCACTGTGCTGCTGACATGAATAATTTTTGTCTCTATCGGCGCTGTAGCCTGCACACTGATCAGTTAATTCTGGCGTGAACTGACCCTATCTTCTTAATAGGGTTCCTCCTAAGCTCCTTAAAAGCTGCCTGCTCCAACTCGCGGCCCATGTTGAGTGATCAACCAGCCTGTGTGTCAACCTGGTGCTGTAGTCATTAAATCATATCAGAAAATGCTTGGTACTAATTAGAAGCTTGGTACTAGATCAGGAAACAGTGGGTGTAGTAACTCCTTTAGCTGAGACTGACAATTAATAGGCATGTTGTCTTCACCCTGTTTTTGTTCTCGTGGTTGCTGTGGAGGAAGTTTGCATGCCTGAACGCTGGTGATCGGGAGGATGTTATTGTCACTGCTGACAAAAGAAGTTAGACAACTCTCAAAGAAAGGCATTAATATTAACATTAATAATGGTTGTACATGGACAGCTTAATTAACTATCTACAGAAATTTTAAAGAGCATTTTTTTCATCGCGTGCATCACAATTTTGCAGCAACCTTGATGATCAAGACAGGTTCACTGTGTATAGTGAAGATAATAATAGTAAAGCACAATATTAGGGATGCACGTTAACATCGACACATCATCGGTATCGGCTGATATTGGCTTTAATATTAAATACATTGAAAAGCATACTATTTCATGTCTCCATCTGCTTGTGGGCCGTCACGATAAGAGTATGCATGTATCATATGATGCTTATTCCACTTCAGAAGAGACTTGATGATCACTAACATTAGGTGGATATATTGATATTGTTTATTGGCCAAATAAGTTGTTCTATATCGGTATATCGGATATCGGTAAAAAAATCATCCCTATCCAGTATATTTTAATGTAGTCTAAGGGCCCATCCACACGAAGCCTTGTCAGGGTGAATTTGCCAAAGTTTTTAACCAGTTCAGCCTTTCATCCACACGAAGCCAGCGTTTTCGGAGGATGAAACCACATCTTCTTGAAGCGGGGTTCCAGAGTGCACAAATCTGAAGATGCCGCCTTTGCGTCTTCGTGTGTACAGCCAATGCGTGATCTTCTTCATCTTCGTCTTCTTTTTGTATACACCACGCAAGCTTTTTGCGCATGCTCTGCGTATTCTTCTCCGGTTCAAAGCCGTATGCTCCGGTTTTTAGTGGTGCGCCATCTCCTGGCTGGAATATATACTGCAGCCTTTTTATGCGGTTTCAGTGTCTTCAACCGGCTTCATTTTGACGTCTGCATTCTTGAAGTAGGCGCCATGTTTACAGAACACTATTGCAATCCGATCATTTTATTTGGCGGTTTCAAAAAGGCAGGTCTTTGTAGGGATATAGCCTAATAATTTTTCTGTTCACACAGTAATCAATTTGCGTTGATGAAAGTGATTGTTTAGAAGGATTTTGTTGATGGTCGGATGATTTTTTTTCTGTTGTTTGTTTTCTTTGTAGCACTATAACCAAAGATAATCAATGACAAATATGTATTGGACCATTTTATGGTGTGAAAAAAAGAAACAACTTCTACAATATGAAATTGGCACATTGTATTGTATACTATTAAATGATAATAACATAAATCAAACATTTGAAATGCTGGTTAGATGATATGATGATGTTACCATAGTGCAGTCTTAAGTAAGCAGAGCTAAATCGTGACATATGGTCTTCCTGTTTCTTTAAAATGTGCATGCATTTTAGGGTTTACATTTATGTTACTGCAGTCAATTCAGGCTTGATCTATTTAGGTCATTGGATGGAAATGTTTCTTGTTCCTACCTAGCCGGATTGCCATTGTGACGGAAGAATAAACATTGACACTGCCAGCACATTCGTAGTTTGGTGTGCATGTTAAAAAGGGTCTGAACGTGCACTTTGCTAGAATCATGCTAACAATATTAGAGGACCAAAAGATGGTGAAACAAGGACAGACCCCACTGTATCATTCTGCTCAGAAACAGCATTGTATAGACAAGAAACTCCCAGACAGCTTTACAGCCGCACACCAGAACATGGCACATTGCAGTGCAAGTGATCAGGCAGGTTTTAAATTGGTTCAGTTTAACCCAGTTATCAAACTCATTAGCTGAAAAGTAAGAAACAAAGCTCAAGTGTTTATCATATCTAATTGTGCTTCACATTGCAAAAACACTATCTGTGCTTTACAGGTCAAAGTGTAACCAGGAAATAGCAAACAGCATGTTATGTGATTGCTTTGTGAATACTGAATGGAGAAATTGCTGGAATAGGAATAGGTATCACAAACCAGTACTGAATTGGAACTAAGGACGATGCACTAGTCATGCAGCAAACCTCTAGTCATCAGGGGCTTGCTGCTGATTGAAGCTAGTGCTCACAAGTGTACTTTATTTTTGCAAAAGACAGTAGTCACACAGTAAAATGTAATCATTGCAATGTGAAGTATCCAGGAAGTAGGATGGTGCTGTGTAGACTGTAGAATTTACCACCAGATCTGATGTTATTGTGTGACAGTGACAACACAAAGCAGCTGGAGCTTTTTACAGAATATTTTATTTATTCCTCCTTGTTGGGGAATACAACCAGTAGTATGTGTGAAACAGTTGCTGGTGTATGTCACATATGTATACAAAGGAATAAGTTGATGTCTTAATCAGAGGGCAGACTTTAAACTGCTGCGTGTTGAACGTTGCCTGAAGAACAAGCTCTTTTCTGTTTCAGAGGAACCATGGGACACGGAGTGGGCTGAACCAGAGGGTCTAGCAGCACACACCAATTGTGAGTATAGATTGTGTTTCCACCATTATGTCTAAAATGTACAATTGTAGTATGAGGAAACAATTACAACACTAGGGAAATAAACGATCACACTAAATGTGGATTAAGCCAAGATCTGGTCGGACCATGACCACAAATCTCAGCAAAATGTTCAGAATATGTAGAAGCAGCTTTTACGACTTCTCAGTTGTATTTTTATTTGAACCCTGCCAAGTTTGCATGTTTCTTATTTGTGAGTTTACGGGATAATGTGTCATGTGTTTTGATGTTTGCTTCATTTGTCTGTGTGTGTATGGTTTTTAAGGTTTCCCACTGTGGTGTATGACATGGCCACGGCCTCATCTAGAGCAGAGTCTAGCCATAACCACAGCGGAACGACACAGCTCCATGCCATTGGTGAGTCCAAACACTGTAGGCTATAAAGTATAAGACTGGTAGGGTGGTCTCTCAGGGTCTCTAGACCCTGTCATTCCCTCACAGAGCTCACATTAGCCCCATTTATACCCACTGTTCAAGGCGTTATTCTATCTCGCTGTTCTTTATACACAGTGCCATCGCAGAATGGAGGTACAGTGTTGTTTGGCTTTTAATCCGGCAGTGGAGGTAGTAACAGTGCTGAATGAACATCTGTACTGTTCTGGCAAGGTGTTATGTGTACGACTCACTGCGGGGAGATTTAAAAAGCAGCTAGCTACTTATTTAAGACGAATAGCAACCAAAAATATCTGCAAACTGCGAAGACAATGAGGTGCGGCATCTCTTACCCATGAAGCAGAGGGCAAGATCAACTGCTATATAACTAGGACAGTAAATGATAATGCCACGTTTTACCATCGTTAGTGTTTGGACAGCACATCTCGATGCTTATGTCATTATGTCACACAAGAGGTCAGCACTGTTGTGTTACACGTCACGCCTGCCTGCCTTTTTTGCCACTGGAATGCTGGCATGCTATCTAAAAATCACACACCAGGGCGGCACTATGCTTGCATTCTGTGTAAAAAAAAAAAAAAAGCAAAGGCAGCGTAATGAGCGGTCTTCATCGTGACCTTGTCGCGGTATCTTTGTGTTGAAAGGACTATTGAAGCACTGTATGTCTGAATATCTAGACAAGAGGATTAACTTAATGCTGAAAATGTAAAATGTTGGAGAAGAAAAATTATTCACTGGTCTCATCACTTCTTTCATGTACCCACCACCAGTTTCCTGTGCCAAAATCAAGAGGAAGAAGAGCCTGTTTGGGACTGCCATTTATGTGGAGGTGACAGCGGAGGGGGAGTCGCGCCGCACAGTGAAGTCTCATAGCTCCTCCAGTCCTAAATGGGATGAGAGGCTCACTCTGTAAGAAGCAACAACTTGCCTCCTCTGTGTATCTGACTGTGTGTGTGTGTGTGTGTGTGTGTGTGTGTGTGTGTCACAGCATGTTATATAAACAAGTTCATGTTCACAGTGCACTTCATAAATGAGTGTCAGGGAACGACTCATGAATCCCCAGTCATTATTTGGAGAAGGTAAAATGAGAGACAGACTTTGAAGTTGAGTCAACCACAGACATCTGTCTTGTCATACTCCCCCCTAACCAGAATGTTCCTAGAGAGAGCCTGTGTTGATCTTCACGTTGCCCATGCTCGTAAAAAGCTGTTATGAGAGGAAGATGAAGCTTTCCTCCTGTTTGGGCCTTTCAATAAGTTGGTTTTGGTGCAGGAATTTGGGGTCTGTGTCTGTCTGAGAGGGTATACTTTATGTAAGAAACATAAGGTTGGTGGTTCATCTGATAATTCTTCCAACAAGAGAAAAGGCTGTATGACAACACACAGAGCTCTTTGTATCATTTGAGACTTTTGCAGCTCTCTGGCTTCCGAGTAGTCCGGCTAAAATGCCAGAGACATGTCATTGCAAATGTTAATCGCCTTGATTGGGTAATTATTGCCAACAAGATAGATTGTTGCTTCCTTTGTGATCTTGGGTTTGCACCATAGATGTTTTGCAAGCTGTTCTGAGTCCTACACAAGGCGTTAAGGCTATAATCCTAGATATTTCTCTTTAGGCTGATGTGCTCAACCATGAATACAATGAATGTGCTGTGTAGTGTTCATTTTGTTAAGCACAGAAAACACAAGGAAGCGGCATTGTGTGAGCTGAGTACATCAGTCTCTCAGCCTGCAGCAAAGACAAGATTGTTTTAGGAGGAGCAGAAGGGAAGCATCTAAATAATAGTTGTTTTGTTTGTTGCTTTTTTCTTTTCTGAGGGGGAGCAGATGCTGAAAGTGGGAGGTCTTGGATAGTGATTTTATTTCTTCAATGTACATTGCTGTGCTCCACACTCAAATGTGGGGCCGAGTGTTGTTAAAAAATGTTCCATAGTGGTACCAATACATTGACTTTGAATATTCTCCTCAATACCAATTTTATAAAAATCCATTTACACTTCACAGTACAAATCCTAAGTTTTATTTTTACGCTCTCAGAGCAGTTTGAGCATAAATTATATGGTTTAACTTAATTTGTCTGTTACAGCTCTTTAGTTTTATGTTTGAGCTCTTTATAGTTTTGTTTCAGCACTTAAGTTTTATGTTTGCATTTTTGCACTCAATGCAGTTTTACAACATAAAAAATAAGCCATTATACCACAGCTTGAAGTTGTCTATTATGTAATGGTACATGGGTCCCACTTTAAGTCACCGCACCTATTGCAGGCACTTTAACTGTGGTAAACAACCATGTACAAGTTGGCCAAATTTTTATGTTGTATGCTAAGCGTTACCAGCTAAAATCCCAGTCATCGTGTACCGTCTTCAGTAATCCTGGATGAGGTGGAATCCAGCAGCGAAAAATTTGAAGGAGGCTCTGTAACATTGGGCGGGCGTCAGTGCTGAGAGGAAGAAGGCTGTGGTCCAGTCTTTTTCTTGCAGTCCAACACAGAGCAACCGTCTGCTTTTAATTTATGCAACGCACGTTCAAGTGTTTCATCAATTTTGTTTTGTTTCTGGTCTTGGCAACAATGTCCTTTTGCATATATTGCATTGCATGCCATTGGCATCGAGCCTGATGAAATGGAGCCACACTTTCAATCTCTTCTTGGACATTTTCACACCTATGCAACACACAGTATCCATTTGTAGAAATCCATTTGTGTAAATCACTCTCGGGCTGACTGATATTAATAGACGCTTGATTCTGCAGGAGGAAAACAGGGAATGTCAAGATGCAGTTAAAAAATAAATATATTTGTTTACTTCTTGCTTTATACTGGTTGCAAAAATTAAGTATAAACTGAATTGTATTAGCAGCTACTTAATTTACGGTGGTAAACACGGATACAGAATAACAAGTGAGCAAGATGACATGTCGTACAATCTGCACAAGGTCTAAGGGCTAAATGCTTTTCCGTCAGCCACAGCAACGGGCCGCAGCACCTTGCCTTAATCAACTTTGTGACCTGCAGGGTTTAGACAGACTCAAAGCCACTGAGAAACACACACCACATACAAAGTACAAAATGGCAAATATAATTAAAGAATAAGAATAAATACAAACTGAGGAAATGGGCTCCCACACTAAGGCTTAGCCTCTCTGAGCGTAACTTAGTGTTTTTCCCGCATGCCTCCACGTTATGTAATGTTAGACAGCCAATCACAAGCATTATTAGATCGTGGTGGAAACATGCTGCCTGCCTATTGGCTCACTGATGAGATTTACTCCGTAGGTATCAAAATAAGTTACCGCATGAAGAGCCATTTTTTGATACTCAGTGGTATCAAAGCCATTTGGTCGGTGCCATAAAATGTTGAAGCTCAGCACCCAGCTCTACATAGATGTACTCACTGATCCCAACGCACTGCAGAACTCCAACAGTGATTAAGGTTCACAGGGTTATGCTCTTATATTAAACTTATATTGAAGACCTGTGTGAGTGTGAAGCAGAGCTCAGTGCTTAGTGACTCCATCCATTTGTAACAGGATGAATGAGTCTATGCTTTAGCAATGCCAGTTTCTGGCTGTGTCTGTTGTCCTTCTTATGATGCTGTTAATTTGTGAGATTTGTGTAAAGTGTTGGAAGAATTACATATGTTGTGCTTGTTTGTTTGTGTGTTTCTGACCCTCTAGGAATGTAACACCGCGCACACAGGTGGATTTCAAAGTATGGAGTCACCACACTCTGAAGGCAGACGCTCTGCTGGGCAAAGCCACGCTGGACCTATGTCAAGCCCTGGAGCAGCATGACAGGAAATGTATGATTAAGCTACATCAAACATACAGAACTATAGTACAACGTCTAGGGCGGGGGGGGTTTATTATGTCACAAATACAGCTGTGGCACAGTTGCTACAGTACTGTTGTTGAGACTAGCTGACATTAGTGTTACATATTCTGACCTTTTTTTGTCTCATTTTGGATTTTTAATAGGGATCATTACAGTTAATCAGCATTACCATGATGACATGTTTGTTGTTGAGGTCTTTTTCTGTAATATGAACATTATAAATTTAGTCTATAAACATGGTTTGCTTTTTGTTTTCTTTGATGGGACTCCTTTGTAATGCGTCCTCCCACACCATCCCTGTTTTGGCTCTACAGTGGAGAATGTGAAGGAGGTGCTGAAACTGAGCGTGGAGCAGAAGGGGGCTGCGGTTCCCACAGGGGAGCTGACTGTCTACCTAGATGGCCTGACTATCACTGACCAGGAGGAACTGGCACCGCTTACCAACGGCAATGCAGCAAATGGCACCAGTGAGCTGAGTATTTATATCTTCAGGATGGGTGATAGCGGGGTTGGCAATTTTAATTAGCATGTGTGCTGGTGATTGACAACCAACGAGGAAGAACGGGGAGAAAAAAGTGCCACTGATGCATGTACTGGAAATACAGGCACTCTTATCACCTAAGCCTTGTACAATCAAACACTTAACCAATTCTTCTGCTTTAAATTGATGTAGTAAATATACACTCATGCTTGATTATCTGTAGGCTAACACTGTTTCTTCAATCCTCTATAGAAGTCCAACAGAATGGTGATGCCATCCATGAAAATGGAGACTCTTCCTCTTCTTCCTCAAGGGCTGCCAACAGGTAAACTAACTCAGTGAACCAGCTGTTTGGGGTCATTTTATGTTGCTCAACATATTTCACGGGGAAGATGATTCTCTTTCTCCTTCATTCCTAAAATGGTTGTTGGCCTGGTTAGAGCAACTCCTTGAGAGCAAGGAGCATGCTAATCCTCAAGTTAAGGAATGCTAACAGGCTGCAAAGAACTATGTGTTTGCGTAGTTTCCCCACAGTGTGCCCTATAGAAACACACAGGCATATTTTACATTTATATTTTAGAATATATACACACACACACCTACCATACAGAGACAGAACACAGACCTCTCTGAGGTATGTATGTTTGTGTCTTGCTTTTCTAAACCCTTTCTCCTGCTTTAAGCTCTAGCGCCGCTCCACTGGTGCCACTCTTTATTATTTGTCACACGGCAAAAGTGCCCTTCAACGAGGCTTACTGGGCTTTTATGGGAAAGCCACAAAGGAAGCACGTCTGCTCATCGCAACAGACGGGAGGTTGGTGGGGGGGTTGAGTGGGTTGTGGCTGCCTGACTCCTCTCTGCATTGCAGTTGCTGAGAGGACTGCAAGACACAAACAGGGGTATATTTAAAACTTGGTAGTGTTTCCCCTCCCTGGGAGTTCCCGAAATGTTGAGTAATGAGCCTACAGCCAGATCGGAGCGGTAGCCAGCTGAGGGGTATTGGTGGTGACGAGACAAAATTTTGCTTTGTCATTGTTACCTCAGTAATGAAACCTGAAATGTGTGTTTATAAAAGCAAAACGACTAAAATAACATATGCATACATTTTTGTTTCAGTTAATTCAAATACAAAAGGGAAGATCGGCTCTAGTTCAAAAAGAAGAAAAGCAGGTTTGCAAGGGTATAAACTGCTGTGCAGTGTCTTTGCTGCTGAATAGCCTCACATATTACAGATACAAATGTGGATGCATTTATCCCGCATTGCATTTTTTAAAATTGTAATTATAGTTTAAGTCTGAACTCTGTTGTAGCCTCCCCACCTCTTCCTCAAAATGTGACTTCACATGCAGCTTGTAAAAGCAGAGCTGATTCTAGGGGAACCCCTCTGCCCTACTTCTCTCCATTTGTCCTTCATGGACTTAAAGCTCTATCACACTTGGGTTTTAACCGGCACTCTTTACCGTGCTTGTCTTTTCTACCTCCCGTTATTTATTTCAGTTTAGAAATCTGTATATTTCCTGAGTTTCACTCACCTTACCTGTGCCTTTATTTCCCTCTTGTTTTCCTTTTTATTTCCCTTTGTTACTTTTCCTCCCTTCTTTCGCTCGGTTTCAGTTAGCTTGTGTTGCTGCTTTTCCTCAGGCAGTCAAGTAGGGAGACCCTTCCTGTGGAGCCAGAGGCGCCAGGTCTCACAGCCTGTCAAAACATTTGATACTGGCCTCCGTGCTGGCTACAGGAGTAAAATGTTGGATTTGGTTCAAACTGTGTGTGTTCCCACTTATGTCATTTCAGTAATTGCTTGTCTGCATCAGATTCCAATACTAAAACAGCAAGTCCAATGGCCTTTGATGTTGTATTTGTAGGTAATCTGTAAATATTTAAACATCAGTATAATGCTAACAATAAATTACTATAGATACAAATGAAAAAGTAGCTATCACTGGAAAGCTTGGCAGCCTCTGCTTGGCTCGACACTAAAATTTAAACTGGGGCAGATATGGTAGAAAAAATGTACTGGCATCATTTTCTGTGCAGTGTGTTTTACTGAACATTGTGTATGTAAGTACAGTTTCATAGCATTTGTGTTTTGAGGACATGCTGAGCTGAAACTCAACGTTCATCGTTGTCGTCATTCATGACCCTGTCTGACTTTCTTCGTGGTCGCTGGGTTGCTGGTCTGACATTCTTCTTATTGCTGACTGCCAAGACAAAGCCTGGACTTGAGTCATATAGTAGATTTCGTATTGGTCTTGGTGTGGGCACGTCTGTGGCACTGTCTGAACTCTGCCGGCTCACAAAAGAGCCTCTTCAGCTGCGCCCATGACGTCACTACTCCATCCTATTATGTCCTGTCCTTACCCCTTCAAAACAATAGTCTCAATGTCACAAGCCGGCCTTTTATCTGGCACCCACACACACAGAGGAAGCACACGCTTACCTTCACTAAGCCCTGTAAATCAGAGTTAGTACAAGGCTGTTTTGGGCCAGCAGGAAAAACAGAGCTTGAGTTTTTGGTTCTTGGAATTATCATGTTATAGAATGAATGAATGAATGAACTTTATTTATATAGCATAATTTACAATTTACAATTCAGCAGCAGATACAAACACAGCAAAGAGATAAAACCATACAATTATGCAATGTTAATTCAATGTGATATCAAAAAAGAAGAAGAAATAAATTAAAAAATACGTATGACTAGTAGTTATAGGCTATATTAAAAAGATTGGATTTGAGACATTGTTTAAAACTGTCCTCTGAACTGGTCACTGAATGTATATAAATTCTATAGTACAGAGGTATAGAATTGTTGTAAATGGTGGCCACTGGTGGCCGAGGCTACCGTACAAGGTGCCACCCTCTACTCAGTTTTTAACGTACTCAGACTGATGGAACAGCCATCGGGAGCAATTTGGGGTTCAGTATCTTGCTCAAGGATGCTTCGACATACAGACTGGAGGTGCTGGGGATCGAACGACCCGCTCAACCTCTAAGCCACAGTGTGTGTCTCCAGATTCAGGTTTGATATCATGATTTTGAACTCCTTGTGTGTTTTCTCCTAAAGCACAGTGAATGGTACAGACTTGGGCCCGAGGTCAAGTTCCTGTTCGGCCTCCAATGGTGCGGATGGTCAGGTGCCTTCCAGCTCCTGCAGCCCCGCCCTTGATCACGTCGTCAATGGAGATGCTACACCCAACTCCACCCCTGTCCATCAGCCCTCAGACAGTGACACAGAGAGTAGGACTGGTGAGCTTGAGCTTTGCTTTGCATCTCACAACATGTGAATCACAGATTACAGTACCTGGGGTGGTTTAAAATGGCTTCCCTGAATAGTGCGGTGTGCCTCAATGCATTATTATGTTTTTCTCATTAACAGCCTTAACCCCCCTGCGAGTGGTAACGTCATTAGATATAATTCACTTGAGATCTGGAGTATTTCCTGATTAAATTTGATTAGTGATATGCTTATGTAAAAGATGAGATGATGGAAGTCATTATCAGACCACCTCAGTTATGCACGTGCATACTTCCAGCAGGTATTCATTTTGTTTCCTGTGGTGGGCTCAGGCATCTTAAGTTTTACTTCTTCATGGTTCACTTGGTCCTAGTAACAGAAGAGTATAACAGTAGATTCGTTTTCATCAAGTGAGGCCTGTCAGCACTTCTGTCGAAAACTCCCAGGAAAGATAAACGTATAGAAATGGAAAGCAGAGTGTAGTGTACTATGGAGGACAGGTAGGGGAACCATTAGCACATTGTCTACACAGAGATCAGGTTGATGGGAGAATATTAATTCTTCACATCTATATCTAAGTTAGGGCCATATAAAAAAATCCAGTCACATGAATAAGAACTAGTATGATTGGTTTGAAATGATTAAAATGCTCCCTATGTGCCCATATTCAAAAGAATAAGCAAGCTTTCCCTCATCTGTGGTGCCTCCCCTTCCTCACTTTGGTAAGAAGCTAACAGGAGACTTAAGAATTGTTGTTGTGGTAATGTTACTGCTGCATTTTTAAAAGTTAGGAAATAGCTTTGAGTCCAAAATGCTTGCATGGTGTCATTATATATTTGAGAATATTATTTTTTGTCCCATGTTTGAATGCACAGTTCCACGTTTGATTTACCCTTTGAAACCTGGAGGGACATCACTTTTCTTGTGCTGCTTTCAGGCGCCTTTTGCAAGTATTTAACCTTTGAACCTTTGAGCAAGTTTCTTTTAAAAACATGGGGGAAAAGGCAATCAGCAACTTGCTATGAAATGTCCAACTAAAAGCAAAAAAATTAATGGATTTAGAAAATCATAAAAAAAAATAGGGAAAAAGAAAAAAGCTCAAGAAAAATATATTTAGAATTATTATTATTACATCAAGCACTTTTTCAGGTCATTTCTTTTTTTATTTCAACTTTTTTTTTTACTAATTTTCTTGCCATTTTGGGGGTCATTTTCTTCTTTTGTTGCTCGCTGCCTTCCTCCCATGTTTTTGAAAGAAATCATGATCAGGTTTCAAAGGGTTAAAAAACAACAGCCCTACAAAGCAAAAGGAAAAAGCACTTTTTATTTTATTTTTGCCCCTGAACAACAAAGAACAAAGACGTGCAGAGCTCTGTGGATTAACACTTTTTACACGGAAACTCAGCCATAGTTTGCAGGGTTTTTTAGATGCTACAGTAGATATAAAAAGTCTACACAGCCCTATGAAATTGCAGTTTCGTAAAACGTAAAGACAGAATTATTAATTACATGTCAGTCTTGTTCCATCTTTAAAGCTGCAGTGGGTAGAAAGCCAGAAAATGGTTGATTTCTGAGTCTCATCTCAGATAGGTTTCGCTTCTCTCCGCCCTGAGCCCCTCCTACCAGACGAGCACGCGCACACAGCATTTTTTCGACTGAGTCGCTATCGAGCCGCTGCTAAGCCGCTGCTCGATTTCACGGTCCACTGAGGACAATTTCGAATAATGTCCGAGTCACAGGTAAGAAAAACTGAATGTCGCTTGCTGTCTCCTTCTGCCGGGGGCACGAGAACGCGCAAACTGCAGTACAACAGCCAATAGGACTGAGCTGGCCTGTGATTGGTTGATGCCTGGCGGCCCACGGCTGTTTCTTTAGAGGCTGAATACAGAGCCATGCTGAGGCGCAGAAACCTATTGCCTGTCTCAGGCCACTTGACTTACATTATGCTTGAAGGATATTATGGCATTTTTTCTCAATTATACTAAAACAATGTTGCCTACTGGAACTTTAATGTCATCTTCTAACAAACAAAAATCCAAAGCTAAAAAACACTGTGATTGCAAAAGTCTGCACACCCACGTAGTTTCTTATGAATAAGTCTCTTTTAACTTTGCACATCTAGACTTTGGAATTTTATCCAACTCTTTTTTGCAGAGGAGTTGAAATTCAATAAAATAATGAGGTGATCTCCTGTGTACAGCTCTCTTTAGGGTCTTCAACATGTTTTTGTTGGGACTGAGGTTTCGGCTCTGATTTTCCTTTTCTGAAGCCATGCCTTGGTTGACTTGGACATGGTGATAATCAGGCTGGAATGTGAAGTTCCTCTTCATCTTCAGCTCTCTGACAGACACAGCGGGTTTTGTGTCAAAATATCTTGATATTTGGAGCTATTCATTATCCCATCTATCTTGACAAGAACCCTTCACCGAGCTAATCTAGGACGATCTTTGATGAAGAGCTGTATTGGCTTTGCACCAAACATATCTTTTAGAAGCGAGGCAGGAAAGTTCAATGTTTGTCTCATCAGACTATACCACATTTTCCCGTATGGTTAAGGGTCGCTGAATGAGACTTTTGGCATAATTCAAAGGGGCGTGAATGTTTCTTTTTGTAAGAACGGGTTTCCATATTGCCACCCTACCTCTTGCCCAGACGTATACAGAATACAGGTGATAGTGGTCACATGCAAGGAGCAACCAGCACCTGCCAGAAATTCCTGTAGTTCCTTCAGTGTTCAAGTTTTCTCCTCTCCCTCTTCACATTCGTAGGGTCGTCCTGATCTTGGGGATGTCTCTTTGGTTCCGCATTTTCTCTACTTATTGATGATAGTTTTGACAGTGCTTCGCGGTACAACTGTCTTCACTAGTCCTTTAAATCCCTCTCCAGATTGGTACTTCTCCACAATTAGATTTTACAGTTTCTTTGGGAAGTCTTTGCAGACCATTGCCCTCGCAGTAGGATGCAACCTCAAACACTCAAGCAAACCCCACAGCAACAGCTGACTTTAATCTAGTTTTAAATCCGATCACTTTTATTGTTGGCAGGCGTACCGTGTTTACCGACAGGCATGATTTTTTATGTGATTGGTAAACCTGGAACACAGCTAGAGCTCCCATTATGACAGGGTGTACAGACTAATGCAATCAGGGTGTGGTACAACCCAGGTTTCAACAGAGTTGGGATGCTGTGTACAATGTGAATAAAAAAATAGAATGCAATGATTTGCAGATCTTTTTTACCCCCCTTTTCAGTTGACGACGATACAAAGACAAAGTATTTAATGTTCAGACTGATGGATGTAATGTTTTTGTAAAATATACGCTCATTTTAAATGTGACGTCTGCAACACGTTCCAAAAATGTCGGGACAGGCGACAAAAGACGGGGTACCAGTCTGGAACTTGTTCTTTGATTTGATTTTTGTTAGTTGGAAGATCGCATTAAAGATGGAATAAATTGAGATCCACTGTGGTTTTGTGTTAAGAAATTGAATATTAATTTTCAAACCTTAAATTCTGTCTGTCAGTGGATATGTTTACCCTCACAGAGAGACTTGCTGATAAGCCAGTTGCTGTAAGATGACACATGTATACAGCACGTATGTAGATTAATGGGCTATTAGACTAATGGGCTCTTGTTGTACAGTAAGATGTTTAAAATTAAATTATTTCCCCTCAGATATCACTGATATCAAGTTGTATATGGATGAAGTGTTAAGTCCATGCATGTAAACAGCAACGTTGTCTTCCTCTGACTTGCCTGCAGTCAATGGGGAGTCCTGTGACGCTGCTCTCGAGCCATCATCCTCCACAACAGATGTGTTGCCCCCTGCAGATGACCATGAGGACTGCAATCAAGACGCTGCCCCGCCAGACCCTGACACCGCACCAAATAGCACATCTCAAACCCCGCCAACCTCCACACAGACTCCAGCCTCCTCCTCCTCCTCTTCTGCTGCTAAGCCTATCGACGGCACTGCTGCTGCTTCCTCCACATTCACCTCCCCAGCACAGGGGGCCACCTCCTCATCATCGTCCACTTCCTCCCCAGCAATGGGAGAAGCGAATGCTTCAGGAGGTGGCGGCGCTAGCAGTAGTAGCAGTGCAACTGCAACTACAGATGGGGCGAAGCCCAGGCAGCAGGTCCCCAGTGCTGGAGCCTCAGATCCTCTGCCACCGGGGTAAAATACACCAGCAGCTGCCTTTTTTTGTCTTCCCTGACCGTTTGACATCACTAACACACATCTAGCTATTATTACACCAAGAGGTATTTACTGTATTTTCAAAACATAGTCTAAAAACGTAAAAAAACATTATTATATTTTATTATCAAATGCAAACATACTGTATACTCTCCCAGGAAGATGGTGCCACCTCATGGCGATACTCTTTTGAGTATCAAATCCCTAAAACAACCGCACCCTTACATTTCCCAATAATGTAGCAGAATTTGTTGTACAGTTTCTGTCAATATATTTCTATCCATATCTGTCCTCTTGCACAGTTTTAATGTAGCTTTTCGTTTGCACCTTGCCTGTTGTTAATTGTTGTGTCTCTCAGGTGGGAGCAGAGGAAAGACCCGCATGGGAGAACTTACTATGTAGACCACAACACCAGAACTACGACCTGGGAAAGACCACAGCCACTACCACCAGGGTGAGTAGCCCTTCTCAGACATGATATCTAACTTCACTAGATTCATCTGTACATTTAAACAGGGGCCTTTTGGCTTCCATATGTAGCTCTCCATAACAGTGTCTGGTGGTGTGGTATGGTATTGTTAGGTGACTCCAGTTTTATTTCTTGCACTTGCATTTAGCCTCCATAGATTAAGGCATATTTAAGCTGTTGACACTGCATCAAATAGTGTCCTAATATTTGAATTTAACCAGTTTCCTGAAGGCAAAGAATCTCATGAAGCAGTGTGGTGTTTCCTCTTTTGTCTTGTAACAAATTTACAAACAGCAGTATTGTTTTTAATATGCTTACTTTGAATTGAAAAGCCTATAAGTTAGTTTCAGACATCAATAACAAACCTTCTGGCAAACCTTTGAAATGTATTCTCAACATCCCAGGCTGACTCATTCATCAGCCGACCAGCTTGCTTTGTGTGTCTGTGTGTTTACCGTGCCATATCTCCATCACTCTTCCAGTTGGGAGCGCCGAGTGGATGACCGGGGCAGGATCTATTATGTGGACCACAACACCCGCACCACCACATGGCAGCGTCCCACTATGGAATCAGTCCGCAACTTTGAGCAGTGGCAGAGCCAGCGCAGCCAGCTGCAGGGAGCTATGCACCAGTTTAACCAGAGATACCTCTACTCTGTAAGACAATACCCGCCTCCACCCTTCCTACATCCTCTTCTATCCCTTAGTCATTACAGACTTCCTGTGAATTTGTACCGTAAACACAGGGTTCCCACAGTTGTGAAATTCCTGGAAATAGTACAAAATTAGACAATCTGTTTTCCAGGCCTGGAAGTGGTTTGGAGTTAACAGACTGTTTGGAAGCTGTATTGACTATTGATTAGAATATGTTTATACAAATCTTAAAACATGTCAAGCAAAATGATTTCCTTGTACATCCAATTTAAATTCTAGTGCTGCGAGACTTTGAAATGTGACTAGTATCACATGGTAGACATAGACCAGACTGCTGTAGTACAGTCACACTGCACAGCAGCAGCAGACTGTAATCTCCAACTAAATCTCAGCCTATAGCTCTAACAGTTGACTATTAATAGGTAGAAAATCGAATTATTGGCTTAGTCCGACTGAAACCGGACTTTTAAATGCATGTAAACAGCTTAGTCCGACTGAAATTGGACTATCTGTAGCTTGACTAACACACCTAGATAATTCGATTTAAAATCAAACTACTGCTGCATGTATCCACTTAGTGCGACTGGAGTCGGACTCGGTGTTCTGCGCATGCACCACTTTTTCTTTCGCGGGCTTTCACCCAGAAGAAGAAGGATGTGACGTAGCAGCAGTTCATTATGTAGCAGTGTAGTAACTCCCGGAAGACAAACAAACACCATGGCAACCGAGAAGCAGAAGACGCACGTCAGGACGGACGAGGAAACTACATTCATGCTCTGCCATCTTCATTCATCGTTAGCTTCCTCTTCTGGTCAACCGGAACTAGTTCAATACGTACTATATTAAAAAGGACACAGTGCCGCCTATCGAGGCGTAGTCAGACGTACTTGGTCAGAAATTCGATTATCTCTTCTGCATGTATACTCAGACAAGACGAGAAGTGCGACTTGACTGATTAGCAGAGCTATGAGCTTAGCTCGACTACTGCGTGCATGTAAACGTACTGAGTGACTAATGATTCAATCAAAAATCAACTAACCAGTTCACTTCAGTTCAATCTGAATGTATTAAGGTATCATGAACGCTCAGGTTCAGGCAAGATAGCAAAAATAATTTGACATTTGACATGTTTGTAAATGAAGTGGTTGTTTATCAAGAAATAAATGCATGCAAACTTAGCGAAATTATAATCCAAACACATGTCAAATTGATGTCTACAAGATCCTCTGTTTTCAGTCCCCCAAAACGCAAACAGTTTTCTTACTCTCAAATATCTGGGAAGTGTGTATTCAGTAATGTATGGCTGTGTCCATGTAAATGCCTACCCATTTTAAACTACTAGAGTCATGGAAAATTTTTTAAAAAATATTATGGAAGAGTTTTGAAAATCCACTGGTAAAAAATTGTTTGGGAACCCCGTATTGTTCCCACTTGTTAGTGTATGTATAATTCCCATTATTCAAGTCCAGTCTTGTGAGCAAAGATAAACGCTGCCAGTCTGCAAAACTGCAGCCTTCTGATCTTACACTCACGCATCACTGAGTCACATGACCACACCAGATCTATCCGGCTTTTAGCTTGTATCAGCTCATCACCTTTTAAAGTGTGCATCTAGCTTCAACCATTTACTACAGAAACTGAAAACTTGTCGCTCAGACTGAAACCACTTCTGAAAATCTTTTAAATCTGTCGATCTTGTCGTCATGATGATCTTAGAAATCAAATCCCAGCTTCTGATGGTGGTTACAAATTATGAAATTTCCGTCCTTTTCATCTCTTACCTAATGAATCTCACCTCTTTCTCTGGGTGCATTTATTTTGCACCTCCACTCACTCAATACACAGCTTAACTCATTTAACCTAAAGTAAGAACTTTGCCTTGCTAAAGGTAAATATATGCACACCTCAGCCTCTGCTCTAATCTGGTTATTTTGGTGAGGGTCCCTCTGCTAAGTCTTTGATCTCAGCAGTGATGCTATCTTCACTGATGATGATTAGCTCACAACAAATCAACAGAAGGACAGCTCGCAAGTACTGAGCCGTAACCGGCCACAGAGGCCTTCCTGCCAGCAACAAAGCAAAACTCAGTTTCTCATTTTGTTTTCTTTTGGATTTTTTTCCCATTTCCATGATCCTTGTTGTTGAGCCTATTCTTTTTCTTTTTTTGCTTTTTAATATAGACACATATTTGGAATATTTTTGGACCCAATTTGTGCTTTCCTCCTGTTTTTTAAATGGATGTCTGTGTGTGCATCCCTCGTTTTCAGGCATCCATGATGTCTGCCGAGAACGATCCTCTTGGCCCGCTACCTCCTGGTTGGGGTGAGTTCATGTTCTTTATTCTAAATACATGCTGTACATAATATTCATTTGGTGTCAGTTTGTACTCCACTTTAAATTGGAAATAGATTTGCAGTCCATGTCGATAAGAAAAACACAGAAATGTATGGAAATACAATGTACCTATTTTCATGCAAAAATTGGTGTCACTATAAAAAACAGACAAATTGTGATTCTGTTTCTCCCCTTTAAATCCCTCCCTCTGCTGTCACGCCTCACTGTTTACAAAGATCACAGATGTTTAAGTTTGTAGCATTAGTCAGCACTGATGATGATAATCTGACAAGCGTTGCCACATTGTGGGGTCCAGTGTCCCTTCTGTCTATTAAGCCACAGATTCCTGTCTGTGTTCGTATCACCTTTAGAGAGGCGTGTGGACTCCAATGACCGAGTGTACTTTGTCAACCATAACACCAAGACAACGCAGTGGGAAGACCCCCGAACCCAAGGGTAAGTTCAGTGACAGACGAAGCAGGAATATAGAATTTTATAATTCAGGAAGATTCTAAATTTTAATGTGTTAATGGTCTTGTTCCTGTCCTGCACCACACAGATATCACACAGTTTTCTCTGAGGATTACCAGTCATTTTACTGGCTTTGTTTGCAGTAACTCAAACTGGTGCGCCAAAACTATTTTTTTTTCTTACACCAGTGTTGCCCAGCATACTGAAACTATAATAGTTGGGCTCCCTCAGAATTTATGTTCTGCATGTACTGTGCCAGGGGATGCACAGTATTGCTAGATTTTTCTGTGATACGTATTTCACAATACAGGAATGTTCGACAGATGACTTGAATAGCTCTGTTTGGAAAGAGTGAATCACTTTGAAATCACTTGGGGATTTTGTAGTGTAGATGATGGAGTGTATCTGCTGTGAATTTAAAAATAATTAAAAAAAAACAAGCTAAAATAGGACTTTTTACTCTGAAGAATTATCCTTTCTTACACTTGTTTTTAATGCACCAAAAACAAAAGCAGGTGAACACTGTGTTTATGCTTCTGCAGTGATTTTAGAGGGGGAAATTATGTAGTTGAGTACAGTGGTTGACTCATATTGACACTATTGTAATCTTATATCTTTTTATCTATGTACATTTTATTGTATTTTCTTTCTTATTTTTTTTGTTATTATTATTATTATTATTATTATTACTGTGTCTGGTGAGCCGAAGACAAATTTCCACCCCCTGGTGGACAATAAAGATTTATTCTATTCTATTCTATTCTATTCTATTCTATTCTATGCTATTCTATTCTATGCTATTCTAATATTCTTCCATCAGCCATGATATTAATAATGCATGTTGCTCATCATTCAATAACAGGGACTCCCTTATGGTGCATTCCTCCTGTTTCTTGCTCATTTTTAGGTGGTGGTCGACAGCTAGCAGGGCCTGCTTTGGTTTTTCATAAACTGATCAAGAATAATTGTGATGATGATAATGATGATTGGTGGTTCACTGTGCATGCAGAGCCTGTATGTCACTCACTAGCAACACTGTGAAACCAAGAACTCTCAAATCAGAGTAAATTCTGTTATATTTGACAGTCTTCTCTTGTAGATTAATATTAGTTTTCGAGCCTCGCAGCTCCAGACTCTAGTTGGGAGCACTCTGGTTTAACTCAGTTAGTTTAAATAGCTTTTACAGTCTGGCAACTCTGCAGTGAAGAATGGTGAGGAGACATCATGATAATGTTGCATTAAGCAGATCTTTTATTCATCATACCATAGCCTGACCGAGGGAAGGCTTGTCAGGTAACATCAGTCATGAAAAATGAGATCCGTGTGAGTTTTCCTTTTGTGTCAAGCAGCACAAAAGTTTTAGCGTGACACGTTTGTGTTAATTTGCCTTACTTGACATCACAGCTCCTGCAGTGTCACTGTCACACATGCACACATCGCAGTGTTGATGCTGACGTGATGTCTTGCAGCCCTGTACTGCGTGTTGGCTGAAATCTCAGCCTAGTTTCTAGAAAGTTTTACTCACTTAGACAAAAATCATTGATCTATTTAAACTCACTACTCCTCACTTGGGGATAAACAAGCCTTTGCACTGTGCTACCAAACCTCAAAGGAACTCTAAAACTATCTATTATGCTTTTAAAGGGTAACTTTGGTATTTTTCAGCCTTTTTGTTAAAGAGTGAGCTTCACTATCAAACCCACCAGACTCCATCGCTACAAAAAGGTCGGGATCATTTTCATAATGATGTCAGACACTTAGAATAATAGTCTGAGCCTAAACCTAAACCTAAAGTGACAGTGCAAACTGTTTCGCAGCTGCTGGCTGCAGCCCTCTTGCTCAATACTGGACCAGTTTCAAAAATCGTTGTTCCCATGAGCCACTTACACACAAAAACATAGAAACATTGGGTCCACCCTACATGTTCTTGCGTGTTCAGTGAAGAAAATTCTGAGGCAGCAAACCGTGGTATAACATGTTCATTGAATTTTTGCTGGAGCAGAGGCAACATCTGCTTTTCTAATCTGGTTTCAGTGAAGCCAAGATGAATATTTATAGTCATTATATGTGAGCAGAATGCTGAGAATACCTCGTGACAGGCCATGATGTACGGTTTAGGGATGCACATTTTAAATTTTTTTTATGACCGATAACCGACGCCCTTTAACTGATTAATAACCGTTAACCGATAAGATTTAAATGCCCTGTTGAGTGGTTACATGCTGCCACTCCGACATTCCGCCATTCCGCTATTCCGACACGCAAACGTCCCACCATTCCGACAAGGCTTTCCATGTAAGGAAATGTGCGTTACTCCGAGTGAGTCACTGACTCGGCGCTGTCCGTTGCTGAACTGCAGATTTACAATGACAGCAAATAGTTAGATTACTCATCTAAAATGTAAAAAAAACTACAAGATTTAGATATAATTAACAGTACTGTAGGCTTCAATCGTCTCCTATTGCTTTTTAAATTATGTCGAGAGCGAGCGCGCTGGTGATTTCTTTAATTGTGTGTTCTGATTAATTTCCAAAATAAAGTTTTAGCTTCTGAAATCCGATTTCTAAACAGTTCTGATGGAGCTTAATGTTTTTCTGGATGATGCGGCTTCATACCGAACCATTTCACTGTAAACCTGGACGACCCGCGGCGTGTCTGGAGATAAAAAATAATATTCAATGTAACGCCGGTTTTGTGCCACATGCGTAAATGCGCACAAAGATACACACCCTCCCCTACTGTACAACATGAAGGCAACTGGAATTAATCAGCGACTTAAGGTGTCATCTGCAGCGCCGTCATTGATATCTGTAATATTAATGTTGCATATGATGCCAGCGTGCATGAAGACGCACGTCATTGTCATTGCCCACACAGAACTCCTTTTTGCTCTCTTCATCTTCGCTGTAAAGTGGACTGTGGCGGAAAGCACGTGATGGCATGTGTTGCACCTGTCGACACGCCCCCATGAGTTGATTGACTTACGTAGCTAAAAGACAAAATTAACCGATAGTATTAATCGGTCAAAGTTCCTGTTATCGGTTAACGGTTAAACGGTTAACCATGTGCATCCCTAGTACGGTTACATTTAATTTACAAGAACAAGACATGCAGACAGCTCCCAGATTGTCTGCACAATGAACAATCCTTTCACAGTACATCTTGTTTTTTGATTTGTTTCAAGTTAATCATGAGAAGCGCATCCAAAACAATATCAGAGTCTAAACCAGGAGCTTCACTGTGCAACAGTCAAACCTTAGACCTCAATCAGTGTGCACTCATGGAGCAAACAGTTGTAGTATTTTTGTAGCACAACATACGACAGTAGTTTATGATCTACAGGAAAATAACAACCTGTTATTATCAAAGCAGCTGTAAGTAATTTGCCTATCCCGCCATCACTACCAGAAAGCCCATTATGCCACCATCATAATAGCACCATTAACCTGTTGTTACCGACAACTAATTTGTTTCTTGTCCTTGTACACAGCCTTCTGTTTTCTACCTCTATCAGTCAATATGTAATTGGTCCGTGTGTGTGTGTGTGTGTGTTCGTGCAGGCTACAGAATGAGGATCCTCTTCCTGAAGGTTGGGAGATCCGGTACACAAGGGAAGGGGTTCGCTACTTTGTGGATCACAACACCCGAACCACCACGTTCAGTGACCCCCGCACTGGAAAGTCCTCTGTGTAAGAACACAGTGTTAGATAAGTTTCTTGTTCATGTGTTCTGCATTATACTACATATTACAGAGAGCCATGCTAATAGCTGCAGCTATGGGAGCTTGTGCGTAATTTAAGAGAATATTTTACTGGGACCAGATGGAGTCATTTTTTACTGTGATGTAGCCAATGTACATATAATGGTTCAATTTCAAAATTCACGGAATTGATCCTTTGTAAAGCAGGAAATATTTCTGAATGTTAACTTCATGGGACCACACCAGAACATATTTCATATGTACAGCATTTGTTTTTCATTATATGGTGAGGACTCAACTGTTGACCCCTGTAGAATCAATTGCATTTCATCTATCAATGTACGCTAGTTTCATTTTGACATTTTTCCACGTTGTTCTTCTCAGCACCAAAGGCCCTCAGATTGCTTATGAGCGCAGCTTTCGATGGAAGCTTGCCCATTTTCGCTACTTGTGCCAGGTAGGTGTTCTTTTCCTCCATCAATCTATTTACTCCTCTCAGTCGCTCGTCTTAATCTTATTTTTCCCCAAAATGCATTAATGTTTTATCCTGTCTTTGCTCAGTCCAATGCTCTCCCTAGCCATGTGAAGATCACCGTCTCAAGGCAGACGCTGTTTGAAGACTCTTTCCAGCAAGTAAGATGGTCTCTCTACTACTGTCTGGTTTCTCTTAAAGGAGAAGTCCAGTATTTTGCACTTTGAGCCCCATTCCTGGTTGTTTATGATGAAATAGAGTGGTTAAGACCAAAATCTTGACGATTGCTCCTTCTCTGACAATTTGAGAGAATTTGTCTTTCCCCTGCCTGGCTTAACAATGCTGTCTATGGCCATGTGTAAATCTGTCCTAAAACCACCTTAAACGTTGGTTTTCAAAGCCATGAAACTCACCCAGTGGTCAGTGGTGTTCCAGAGAAGGAGCAATCGTCAAGATTTTGGTCTTAACCACTCTATTTCATCATAAACAACCAGGAATGGGGCTCAAAGTGCAAAATACTGGACTTCTCCTTTAAAGCCAATGTTATATAGTGTATGCAGAATTTCAACAGCAGCGCGTGCTCTGTTTCAGAGTTTTCCTTTGCTGTACTTTCAGTAAATGCATGCCAGCCATGGCTATGTCACTTGCTGATGTTGTGTGTTTTCTCTGTTTAATAGATTATGGCCCTGAAGCCTTACGACTTGAGGAGGAGACTCTATGTTATCTTCAGAGGCGAGGAGGGTCTAGACTATGGTGGCTTAGCCCGGTAATATAGACAATATAAGTAATATAATGTGTTTTTAGTGCAAACTAGCTTCTTGTGAAGTGTATGCAGTAAATCATAAAGTGCAGTTGTCTTGAGCTCGTCTCTCCCTTTCTCTTTTCTTTCATTCACCATCTTTTCCTCTTCTTATATCCTTCCCCATCTCTATTCGACTTCATCGCCCCACACACACTCTCATACCTTCATCCTCCCTTCTTACCTCTGCCTATCCTTTGTTTGTTTCTCCCACACCTAACTTTGCAGAGAGTGGTTCTTCTTGTTGTCCCATGAAGTGCTGAACCCCATGTACTGTCTGTTTGAGTATGCCGGCAAGAGCAACTACTGTCTGCAGATCAACCCGGCCTCTGCTATCAACCCGGACCACCTCTCCTACTTCTGCTTCATAGGCCGCTTCATCGCAATGGCAAGTTCACACGCTGCCCACACACATGCATACAATCCTTACAACACTAACACCTACGCAAACAGAAGAGGTAAAACAGGCACATTTTTATTTTTACATCAAATATGTTCACTAAAATAAGCAAACATTAATTGATAAAACACAATGAAACAAAAAAGTTAAAGAGGAGCTATTGCGCTCATTTTCAGGTTCATAATGTATGTTGGGTTTCTATTAGATGTTTTCATGCTTTAATGGTCAAAAAAACATTTATTCCCCTCATATTGTCTGTGATATGACACCTAAATTCACCCTCTGTCTGAGTTGCTGCATTTTGGCACCTGTCTCTTTAAGCCTGCCTCCCAAAAAAGCCCAGTCTGCTCTGATTTGTCAGCTTTTCCGGGTCTTCCGCATTGAGGTGTCTCTGCACTGTCATTGCAGTGTGGTGAATGACTGTAACTGAGAGTATTGGCACTTGCTACCACGAAAAATCGCCATTAAAACCATTTTAATACAACAAGACATGTTCAAGGCGGATTATGATCTGAAATCTGAGAAAATTTGACACCATCAGCAGCTGAGTTTCAATGTTTTCCTGATGTTAGCGTGTAGCGACCAGCAGTAGTGTAGGCTACGTAATGAAACACTTGCAGTAGTGTGCCTGGAGCAGGTGATAATATAAAGAAATCTGTCATGAGCTGACGTCAACTTGTCACCAAAGTAGAAAAATAACTCTTCTTCTGTGCCGCCAAGTTTAAGATTTGTGAAGCATCCATGTTTAAGAATTTGTAGCTTCTTTGCAGCAGCATCTATATTTGAAATGTTGTCAGCTGTCATGGCTGCATGTGAGTCTGTATGGACATGGATGTGAACTGTAACTGTTAAAACACGTCACACAGTTCTTAACGCTTTCAGCTATTTGCCTTCATCAGGGTGGTGTCTGGGGCTGTCTGGTGTTTTCATATTTAATACATTGATCTGTCATGTTATTGCTGTAATACGATGTTTTCAAAATGACCAGCACAGTAAAAAGAATCTTTTTATTTATGGCATGCTGCAGGCACTTTTCCACGGCAAGTTCATCGACACAGGCTTCTCTCTGCCTTTCTACAAACGCATGCTGAACAAGAAGCTAATACTCAAAGACCTGGAGTCCATCGACCCAGAGTTCTACAACTCGCTTATATGGATCAGGTAAGTCGTGTCTCAGGACAACACGGTGTATATGAGTATTCAGGCAGGAATATGAACGTGCATATTCTAATTTTAATGATCGCTTTACTGTCAAGCATCTGAGAGTTAAAGCCAGTTTTTTAATTGTTGATTTGACAGCAGTTTACTCAAAGTGGACCCCTCAATTAAAGCATCACTTTGTGCATCCTTACATAAATTACCCCGTGACTTTTTAGAGAAAAAACTCCCAAGGTGCCTTGATCCCACGCTTGTGTGTGTGCACGCTATTAGTTCAGTGTATTTAGATAGATATACTGTAACTGTTTTTTAACTCTGGAGGGAGCCAGAGCAGTGGAAAAATTTACTTTTTGACCTCTGCCTTGTGGGTCTGTTCAGCGCAGGTGATGCACAGTAACAGTCTCAAAGTATCCAATGAATAAGACGTCTTTTTGTATTAAGTGTTAACCTGAAATAAGGAAACAATATATGAGCATTTTCTTTAGTTTGGACCACGGGAACCAAACTGTGTGTGTGAAAATCACCAATAAAAAATCACAAATCTGTGATTATTTTCATTTATTGCCATTCTTTTTATATTGCTGTAAGTTTTTAGGAGAGGTCTTTGTATAGCGTTTAGCTTCCTCCCTTCACTGCACAAGCTTTTGTTTACTTTAGTCTGAGTTAAGTTAACAAAGTACATAACATCTAATACTTTGTAAATATTAAAGGTTGAGTCTGGATTCTGGAAAAGGATTGTTGTTTGAACATCTGTGCCAGATGACGCCTCCTGTTGCCGATTGGCTGAAATAGTATTGGGTGATTTGATCCAGACACTTTGATATTTATTTCAGGGCAATGCATTGTGCACCAGACTTTTTTCAGGGCACACAGAATGAACAGTAGGTGGACCGTGAGGAGGTATTAGCTGAATTTGACAAAAACTTGTATTGGATTTAGGGCTGCCCCCGACTAAGAATTTTCCTTGTCGAGCAATAGTCGCCATTTAGGGCCATTAGTTGATTAATCGCCCACATGTTAACGATACTTATTTAATTATTAAAATATACATTTTGGGCGGGGCAACACAATGGTTTGAGTTGAAGGTGTGAGAAAGAATAGTATCAGTAACATTGTTAACACTGTGCTACATTACAGAGAAATACAAACTGTACTAATGAACCTTCATTAATATAGGCCTATATTTTATCTCCAAGTGCACGTCACACACTGAGCGAGCCGCCTGTTAATGACGCTGTGGGCTAATGGGCATGTAGCTACTTCCATGTTTCACATGATACGTCATGTTTGTAGTGGACCAATGAAGATGAGTTTACATATCACCTTGGGTTGGTCCTTCACCCTCTCAAAATGATCCCACACTTTGGATTTCCTGCCCAACATGTTATTAACTAGCCTGTGGAATAACCACAGGTACCAGCCCTGGAAATTAACCTGACTCCTGTCTGACTGCTGAGCGTGGACACTTCCTGTGTCTGTCCTTTCACATTAGATTCCGACATGGTCCAGTCATATAGGTTTTGATTTGTTTGAATGAAATCTTGCCGACTGTGGATCGAGAAAACATGGGAAGTCAACTGCAAAAACATCTGTACCACAGAGATATGGAAAAAGGACAGACCACACACACAAACATGAGGCGGTTCAAGAATACCATAGACACAGACAGAGAGGAAACAAGATGTAAGAACAGTTATGAACAAAGATGGCGCCAACACTGGAGACTCAGCCAGTGTTTGCTAACCTTTACAAGACAGTCAGATTTTATGCTTTTGGATGGAAACTTGAATATTTTAGAATTATTAGTTTGTTTTTGCAAAAAATGAGCTGTTCATCCTCGGTTATGTTTTGGCAGCAACACGGTCTCATGTCTCCTCAGGGACAACAACATTGAAGAGTGTGGTCTGGAGATGTACTTCTCAGTGGACATGGAGATTCTGGGGAAGATCACTTCTCATGACCTCAAAACTGATGGTGCCAATGTTCTAGTCACAGAGGAGAACAAGGAGGAGTATATCAGGTTCATTGTAGCCACTGTTTAATCATCATAGCAACTATATGTAACCTCTGAATATTATTGTGAGTGACTTACAAAGTACATTTTTGCTGTCTGGCTTACAGTCTGATGGCAGAGTGGAGGTTCTCCCGTGGGGTAGAAGGTCAGACCAAAGCTTTCTTGGACGGCTTCAACGAGGTGGTACCACTTCAGTGGCTGCAGTACTTTGATGAAAAGGAACTTGAGGTGAGCAACACAGCCTGATGCTGACAAGCTCTGTCCTGTTTGGTGCTGCAGGGTTCCCACAGTCATGGAAAACCTATTTTTGTAGCTGTTGATAGAATGAGTCCAATAAATGTCAATGTGTGACGTTTTGTTTGCCATTACAAACATTTCTTTATTGTTTCCCTGTGTTCCGTCTTTCCCTCCATGTATGCCAGCTGGCTTAAATTATGTTTCAATAGAGAGGGGCATGTTGTGACAGTGTAATTTAACATGTTGGGTCATGGATCTCAAAGTTTCCCTACCTATGCCCGACTACTTCTTCTAAATTGTACCACATTTTTGGGTTGGAGCAAATGACATGGGTAGTCTTGGGTATTTAGTTGTTGAGGGGGATTTATATTTGTGTGGCAGACTTTACACCGTTGTGAACATTTGTACTTGAGCGATGGTGTGTCTGTGTCACTCTGCAGTTACACCTTAAAAACAATAGGCGGCAGCGAGGTTTCTGTGAAGTGCTGTAAAGTTTAGTTGATTCAAAACGCACATTAAACATGGCTTAATAGTGACAATTTCAAACACGAATACACAAATCGGCTTCAATGTAATTTGCAGCATTTACAGACAAAGCACTTGTCTTTCACTTGATACAATTTCCCAACAAATACAACGTGCTAATGTCTTTAGCACAAGCCTATGGCATTTTACTTTGTATAAATTAACCTAGCAGCTAGCGGACTTTTCCTCAATTCATATAAAGCCAGGGACAACAGCGACATTTAACAAAGGTAATGTAACTAAATTTGGCTCCATTACAACTCACAAGGTTCACTGACAAAACAACTGTCTTATACTAAACACGTTTTCCAAACAAACACAACATGCTAACGTTATTAGCACAAGCCTATGGCATTTTACATTGTAGAAATTAGCCTAGCAACTAGCAGAGATTTCCTCTGCTCATATGAAGCCAGGGTAAATCACACACAAGACTTAAAATGCTATTTTTGTGGAGGCTTTATTGTCTTCACAATTTATTGTTTCTAATCTGTGAAATTAAAGTAAATAAAAGCTTTGTTTCCACTGACGGAAATGGTTTCAGCTTACAGAAACAGACAGGAGGTCTACGTCGCTGCGACGTGTAGTTACATTTCTGGGGAGGTGCATGTCAGGTTACAATGAAGGGTACGGCATCAATTCGACACAGAAGTATAAATCTCACATTACTCTGAGCTCCAATGTGCACTTAAGTTTTGTTCTAACTTCTTTGAATGTAGAGCAAAGTATTTTTTTTTTTTTTTTACTGATCAACCAACAGGCCAACCAAACTGTCAGCTGTCACTCCTTCACTCTGGAAGCTCCACTGCTCCGTGTCTGCATCCCCCGGGGATCTTTTGAATATCATTAAAATCTGGAGTAAAACCTTCTGTAAAGCTCTGGTCGTGTCATACGTTGTGAAAAGTCATGGAAAGGTTATTATGGGTCTTTGAAAAGTTGAGGAAAGGTTGCGAAATTTTGTCCATGAAAATGTATGGTAACCCTGTGTGCTGTTAATGACCTCTGTTATATTTCTAGTGTGTGTTTATTTAAACCCCAATAGCCTGCACCGCTCCACAGAGCTTTGAACACAGTACTGAAATAAATAAAATTATATGGTTGTGTGGAGAAAATCACTGCTTTCTCTGTACTCTCTTTTTGTGTGAGAATTCTCTCTCCTTCCTTTTTTCTTCTGTGTATTTGCTTTGTGTTCTATGTGTCATTGATCTATGTGTGTGTTTGACCCAGGTGATGCTGTGTGGCATGCAGGAGGTAGACCTTCAGGACTGGCAGAGGAACACGGTGTACCGTCACTACACAAGGAACAGCAAACAGATCATCTGGTTCTGGCAGGTACAGTCACACAAACAGACATTGTGCCACTGCTCCTTACCCTCGACTGCTTATATTGAAAGTTTAGATGTGATGGCACAAACAAAATTGGCACAGTGCACCAGATCAGGCCAAAAGAGCCAAAGAGAAAGAAGACCGCAGCAAAGCAAGGCCCTGCCGACGCAAAAGTCATTCACAGAGCCAGGAAAAACCCTGTGTTGCTTCTTTTTAATGTTGATATGAAACATGTATCATCTGATGATTAGTCAGTAGTGTGAGGTCACTGATGAACGTGTGCTGTCACTTCCTCCCCTGCAGCTGGTGAAAGAAGTGGACAACGAAGTGCGGCTGCGGCTCATGCAGTTCGTCACAGGGACGTGCAGGCTTCCTCTGGGCGGCTTCGCTGAACTCATGGGTCAGTGACAGACAGACACACAAAGAGCAACACGTTTACTACACCATCAGTCAGACATCTCGAGCTACTGATACATGCTGTGCACATGTGGCTAGAGGCATTATGATTTTAGGCTGTCTGTCCAGTTCTTGTCAATCTAGTATCTCAGGAAGGCTTGAAGGGAATTTCCTCAGATTTGGCACAAACGTCCACTTGGGCTCGACAGTGAACTGATTAGCTTCTGGTGATTAAAGGTCAAAGTTGCTGTGACCTCAGCAAAGTTTTGGCCCATCAGTCATGATGACACAATTTCAGACAGATGTCAAATAGGATAAGATAATGAAGTGATGACATTTTATATCCAAAAGGTCAAAGGTCAGCTTCACAGTGACATCATAATGTTCTGTAAAAACACTTCTCTGGCCATTAGTCAGTGTCACAGCTCAGAAACAGAAGGGAGAAGTCACCCTTTAAACTGTACTGATTGTTTAGACATTCTGTGCGGCTGGATTGAAGACGTGTGTGAAGCATCCGTGTTTTAGAATTCATGACTTATTTGCAGCATCATCCATATTTGAAGCAGCTACTGTCAAGGCTACAACTTTGTGTCCTATCCTGTTCCTCTGGTAATCCACCACAAGCTCATTGGTTATCATGTGACAAAGCTCTCTATCAGTCCTCTGTCCTCCTTTGTAAAAATTGTCTCTACATAAAGACATTATGTCTCACACTGGAAATTACTCACTGGAATCATACATGTCAACATAGTGATAACAAGGGATGCACCGATATATTAACTGAACATCGGCATCGGCCAGTGTCCGCCTTGTTGACCATGAACAGCCTATTGGAAAAAAAGATCTCGCAGGATGTTTGGGACAAAGAGACCTTCCCTTGGACGTCCTTGGGACAAAAGGACGCAGTAAACCTTACCCTCTTTCCATGATAATGCCACTTTGTGAATGAAAAGTTTGTGTTAAATCGACGGGAGAGCTAGTTAACGTTGGCTGTTAGCTGTTAGCTGTTAGCAGCCGGTGGCCTGAACTAATCGTTTACTGAAGTCGAATTGAGTCACATTATGATGCCTTCAGGTTCTAGTTGGTAATATTGAGTTTTAGGTGAAGGTTAATTAAAACATTCTCGTGATGTGTTCAGTGAAAGCTTGTAAAATGTAGTTTTGGCACAAATACAGCTGTTTGTAGGATAAATTTGTTGATGTTTTCACAGCAATAGAATATAGATATTAAAGAGGAAATGATGGTGTATCACACAGAGTAAAAACTCTTTAAAGCAGTTATTTTATATGAGGCTCTACCCGACTCAGAATTCTGTCAGAGGAATCAGATTCGGCCGCTTGATACAAATATTTGATTTTCTTTTATCATATAAAGTTTTAATGGGCTCAGCGGGACGTTCATCATGACAGCGGCAATCCTGTAATATAGTAAACAAACTAACGGTGCCAACGATGGATCGGAAATGTGCAACAACATTTTTTGCCAACGCTAGATATCAAACAAAAGCCAGAGACTGTGTCGTGTTAAGTATCTGTGAGCTGTAAATTCACCAATTCCAAACAGAGGAAAGATAATGTTATCTCAGAGCCTCTTCTCCTTTGTGCCACTGCATCACATCCGCAGTGATGCATGGACGGAAGAGTAGCATAAGAGTCAAGAGCATACACTCTGCGGCAAAGTGTGGGAACCAAAACGTCCCCAAAAGGACACTGCACAGCACACTGATGAGCAAAAACAAACACAAAAAAAAGACTGCTGGACTTGAATCTCAGTCGACTGAAGGGACGATTCAAGTCTCTAAATTTCAGGGGGCAGCCCTAAATTTTTTGTTTCCCTGGGACAAAAGGGTGAATAAACAACAATAAATACAAAAAACCCAACAAAGATAGATAGATAGACTTTATTGTCATTCAAATCCACACCATCAGCAGTGCACATAGCATCTGCTATCAGCCAAATTCTTATTTTAAACGTCAGCATTGGCTCAGAATTTCACAGTCGGTGCATCACTAGTGATAACTTCCATTTTGCCAAAAAATACACTGAATACCGTTTGTTAAATTCCTGATTATATGAGGGCAGACATGATGTAAACTGCAGCTTGAATGGTCGGAGGAGTTACACAACCCAGAGGCAGTAATTTAGGTTGTATAATGTTCTTCTCACGCCTCATTGTCCTTTGCATTTCAGGAAGTAACGGGCCCCAGAAGTTCTGCATTGAGAAGGTGGGGAAGGACACGTGGCTTCCTCGGAGCCACACATGGTGAGTGTTGCGCTCTACCTCTGATTCATGGGAGTTTTTCCCAGATGTTATCGCAGTATATCACTGTTAATGGTGATTTACTGTGATAAACTGCGTCCTCTGTGACTGGATTCAGTTTTGCCGTCATATTCCAGCCACTGGTTTAATGAGTTTGCCAGACCAGTGATTCACAGCAGCTGCAGTTAGAAAGCTGTGAATATTCCTGGGTCTGTGTGTAATCATTAAATGGGACCTGTTTACAATCAATAAGGATCTGACCTTTTATACTGATGTTTCATCTCACCGTTGTCTCTCCAGTTTCAACCGTCTGGACTTGCCTCCCTACAAGAGCTTCGAACAGCTGAAAGAGAAGCTGCTCTTTGCCATCGAGGAAACGGAAGGATTTGGCCAAGAATAGAGGGAGGAGTCCGCTTGTATGTCGCTCCCTCCCCCGTCGCTGTTCATTCAGCCAAGTAAAACAAACTAAAAAAAAACAAAAAACAAAAAAGAATTGCACAAGATAACCACCAATGTATATAAGCTATTTTGTCATTTTAAACCAAATCTTAATTTGCAGCATCATTTTTGCCGCAATCCCGTTCCCCAGCCCTCAAATATGATATGATACCCCATCATGAAATATGCAAGCATTTCAGCATTTCTGCTCCTCTGTTTAAAAACAGAAATCATGGATATTTTTTTAATTTCCTCCCCACTGCTGACTGGCTTTTTAAAAGAGACTGAAAGTGTTTTTGAGAGGATTTTATAGTTGAAGCGCAATCTTCTTTTAAAGCTCTAGTTCTATAGAGCTTCTAAATGGCAAGAGTAGTGTTGGGGTCCGGTGCCTGAATCTTATTTCCCCCGTTGGACTCATAGTAATTGTTGCAATTTTTGCGTGCTTGCATGGCTGCCTCTGAGGATGAGAAGACTGCTGTGACCACCCTCTACCACCACCTATACACACGCAAAGACATTTTAGCATGGACGCTCCGTCTCTCAATGAGCTTTTTTACCATTATCATCAGAGAGGTGTTCAGTGTGAAGCAGGTGGGGCAGAGAGTGACCCTGTCGCACAGAGATTCTGGACACAAGCCCAGAGCAAGAAGCATCATCGGATCATTGGATAAAGACACGAGTCAGGACGACAGACTGTCACGGAGAAAGGCTACGATATGAAGAGATGTATGGGGACTGTATGGGGAGCGAGTTGTGAGTGTGGCGGCGGCGAGGGCTGTGCCTCACAGCTCTGATGTTTAAGCCATGGACACTGGACATGTCCCACACCAGCTAGACTCTAGTTGGCGAGTAAGATACACACCAGGAAGACACACTCACAGTTTTTTTTATTTAAAGATGGAGGTGTTTGGGAAAGTTGTCGCAACAAAAGAGACGAAAGACGGACTCTGGCTCAACAGGTCGTGTGTGTGTGCTTGCTGATTCTCTTTTGCCTCTTGGAACTTTGATCTCGGACTATAAAGCGTCTCCGGTCCTGTGAAGCTGCTGTGGTTTACAGAGCAACACACACTCTGCTTATTTGATAACATGAAGAGCACATGACCCCTCAGTGATAGGTCTCGCAATAGACAAACACCCTGACAGTGGATCTCGCCATGAAATATCACTGTAACATGACGCACACCAAATGAGAGCGAGGGCTGGGCGATATAACAATATATTTTAAAGCTATATACAAATTTAGACAACGCTGTTTCTATCAATGTAGGGTCAAGTTGCATAATGCTGTCAACAACATGTAGAAATGCTGCTGACTTCTCTGGGCCTGAACTCCTCTGAGATGGACTGACACAAAGTGGAACAGTGTGCTGTAGTTTAGGGCTGGGCGATATAACGACACGTACGATAGATCGATATATTTTCAGGTAAGACATAAATTTAGACAACACTGTTGTACCAGCTGTACCAGTGTTCATCTCTCCTCCATCACACTCTCCACACAGCTCTGCCTTACTCATTCATACATTCACAAGTTCTCTATCAACACTCAGAGACACAGAGCTGCTCCTCTCTTTAATCTGTTTGTTCATTAGTCTACAGTGAGACATCGGTCTATACGTTGCATGTGCTACGCTAAATCAGCCTGTGAGATGAATGAGATCACAGCAGCACACATGCAGTACAGCGCTGTGCTGCATGTGTGGGAGACAGAGCTGCTTGACTGTGTCAGGTGAGCGTTTGTTTCCGAAGTGGATTGAAGTGCGTTGCCGTTCTTCTTGGTAGTTGTAGTCTGATGACATGGAGACAGCGCCTGGATGCAGGTGACAGATGTGTTTAAAAAACGCAGTGACAACACAGACGTTGACGTTCGAGTCTCGCTCCTTCCTTCCCTCGGCCTCTCTGTTGATGCTCTGTGCATAAATAAGATTAACAGCCTAAATAAATAAAAAGATTTAAATCATTTTCCAGCACTAGATTCATTTGAAAAGTCATAAAAAAGACCCCTGCAAAGATTTTTAATATTTCCAAACTACAGTGGATGTAGGCCGATGTAGGCCTTTAAACCTCTGTATCTCCAGTGCTGTGTGCAAAAAGTTAACGTACAGCCCTGCTATTTATTTTATATAATTTTTCATCTGCATGCGGTGCACCTGTTTCAAACAGGAAATAAAATCCATGTCTTTGCATTTTATTTTGATCACAGTCTGTTTTCATTAAAGTGTGTGTGACATCTCAAATGTGGCTTTGACTTGCAGCTCAACATGTCGCTCATGTCATAAAAAAACACTGCGATACATATCGTGTATCGCCACTAAGCCTGAAAATACCGAGATATGAATTTTTGTCCTTATCGCCCAGCCCTAATGAGAACTGTGACACCTGTTCGTCTTGTGTTGCAGTGAGGTCCAAAGGACGTCTCATTCTCATTTCTTACCACCGCTAACTAAAAGCAGCTGAAGCCAGCGTGGCGTTAAAATGATGCGTTATTACAGAAATGTCATCATCGAGGCAGTAGATGTCGCTCCATGTCGCGTGCCATGGATAATGAGGTTTTTAAATTTTTGTCAGTGTTCATAAAGAGAGATTATAGACTAAAAAAAAAGCAACAGATAGAAATATTGCATGCAGGCAGCGCAGAGTGGAAACTGGACAGTTAAAATAAGCATAAATACACTTTTGAGGGGTTGATAAGGAAACGTAGGGCTTCTGGAAGTGCCGCCTGTGTCATGAGCCTGTGTGGCGTTACGGGTCACATACAGTGTGTATCTGCTCTTCGGCTGTGCCGCCAACTGTGTGACTGCAGTTGAGTTTCCAGCCGCAGCGCTGAGCCCTCCTCAGATCATACACTTTAATTTATTCAGCCCGTGTTCAGTCTCATTATCTGTGCTGAGATGAGACCGCCTTAGTTTCAGAGATCTGTGTGAGTGTGTATCAGTGAATAAAACCTAGCCTTTCTTTTACGTACGAATCACGATGATAAAACTTAATGATTTTATGAGTTAATGAGACACTAAAGTGCCACAGACCAAATAACGTGTGGAAAGCTTCCCCAGTGCAGCTGGAGACCGACGCGGCGTTGCAGTGCTACATGTTGTGTGTGTTTTGTTTTTGCACCCCCACTCTCCCCCTCGTCCTGTCTTTCCTCCAGTGCTTCAGGGGACATGTCCTTTGTTTTACAGACCGTCACATCTAACTCCGTTGTTTCTAAACTCTGGTGCTTATTCTTTGAGTCAGTGGTCTTAACGCAGCAGTGGCAGGCCATTCTCGTTTTCTCTAGCATTGTGTTTTGTTTTTTTCAGACCACTGCAAACAGCAGCAAGCTGCTTTAGACTTTTACTGGGAGGAGCTTGTGATTACTCAAATTATCAGTCATGTATATAACGTGTGCTCGGCTGTCCCCGCGGAGGAGCTGGAGGGAGGGACGACAGTATGAAGAAATCATTTACTGTAGCAAAAGGAGCCGACTTAAGAGAAGTCAAAATAACTTTGTGCTTCCTTTTGAACAGAAACCTGTAATCAAGGAAAATCAACTGTGTATGTGAATATTCATTGTATAAAGATAACGAAAGTAAATAAAGTACTTAAATATTATAATTAATTACACAGAGCCGCCGCTCCATTGATGGAAATCTGTGATGCCTTTGTTCTTATCAGACATGGATGGGACGTTTCAGGTTGCCTTCACTGTCGCCAGTAACCGAAGCATCACCTGGACAGGTGTGTTCTCTCGAAGCCGACTCGTGATACTGTGCATCATTTCAGTACGTGACGACGCAGCAGGGAGGTCGTTAGTGTGCTGACTGCGGTCGAGGCCGTCTGAAACGCATCCAAACTGTAACATATCGCGTGTAGATACACACTGTAAACACCACCTACACTGTACAGAATGCCCCTTTACTGGAGACGATGTGTATAGAAGATTCATTTTTAATCTGCTTTCACCCATTTTAATGAAGAGAGATGGATTTATGAGATACAAATAAATAAGTGAATAAACCCCCCTCCATGACCATGCTTTCTTTCTTTGTTTTTGTTGTGTGATTATCGGGGGATGAGAGGCCTTCTGCTCAGGATTCACAACAAAACTGTTGGCGACTTTTATTCTGTTCTCAAAGAAAAATAAAATAATGTGCTTTTGGTTCATCCTCTGTTCTGAATGGATCTTGCCTGTGGAAAGAACCATATTTAATAAATGTATCTGACCATCTTTAGAGCTGGTTTGACTTTATTTGGAGTTCAGTCAGTGTGTTTATGACTGTGATGCCGAGGAGAGGTTTGATACTCTGTCTGATGGCTGCAAGCTTTAGCTAATATATTACAGGGGTGGAAATCCACGATAAAATATTACTGCGATTTTAAATATGTTGCGACATGCTGAGTATTGTGATAAACTATATTGCGATATATTACCCTTTTTTTTCAACTGTAAATTATTTCCGATAAGATGAAGCCAATTAATTATATTATTCTAGTAGTCTGGTTTAATTTATATTTGTAATATTAGTTATTTATATTATTATTGACATCATATGCTTGCTACAAAGGAATCATGTCATGGTGACTGTGTCGAAGACTTACTGTTGTCTTATTAACCCTTTGAAAACTGAGCAAATTGGCTTTATTTCTTTCAAAAACACAGGAAAAAGGAAATGAGCAACCAAAGACGAAATGACCCTCCTAAAAATTGCAATAAATAAGTGAAAAAAAAAATTTAAAAAGGAATTTATTATAAAAAGAAAGGAACGAACAAAAAATGACTTAAAAAAGGGTCCAAAAATTATAATAATTCTGTACCATAATTTTAAATGTCATAGTAATGATTAGAAATATAGCTTTTCCTTTTTTAAAAAAAAAAAAAAAGTTTTCTAAATCTGTTAATTTAGAATTTGTGTGACATTTCGAACCAAGTTGCTTGTTGCCTTTTTCCCATGTTCTTGACAGAAATCGCACCAATTTGCTCAGAATTAAAAGGTTTAAATAAGAAAAGAAAAGTGATGTGACTTCAGGTTTCAAAGGGTCAAACCAGCTCAGTCGTATGCTGGTGGGAAAAAAAAAAAACGCAGACATTCTGAAGTTAAAGATTCATTTGTGACCATCATTTATTCATTTATTAATTTGATCTGGAAAAATTGCCTTTCAATTAAAACACAGTAAATGCATTTACAAAAAAGCAACTTGAGAAACCAGTTACTATTGCTTGAGTTGTTGATGGGAATTAAATTCGTACATTTTTCTTTCTAAAAGTGTTATTTACAATATGTAACTCTTCCCCAAAAAGCACGATATCTGCTGTGTCTTTCACTGCCCCACATTTCTGTTGATTTACTCCATTTTCAGAACGTAAATCTGAACTTTACAAAGTGACAGTGTTTCAATCATTCAGTCCAGCAGACAGCACGTCATCATCGGAGAAATTCAGGCACAATTAGATACGCAGAGATCATCAGATCCTGTTCACTACCTTTAGATCAAAAGCTGCATGTTGTAATTTTAACTAGAAGTTTAATGACGAGACAGTTGTGCTGTATTAACGACTATAGAACCAAATTAACTAGCAGTAATTAACAGTCCAAAAGTCCCCAAATGCACCATGTTCCACTGTCGTAATCAGGGCTGGGCAATATATCGATATTATGTTGATATCATGACATCAGACTAGATATCGTCTTTGTGAGTGTCGTCTTTTAGTGGTTATAAAGGTGGTGTTACAGTAAAGTGATGTTCTATTATTTGCCTTCACCCACAAAGTCAGGGATATCGACTCAGTATCGTCACGGAGGTATTTGGTCATAAATATCGTGATATTTTATTTCCTCCCGATAGCCCAGCCCCAGTGGTGATAACGTCTTCATCCTAGTTTCTTCAACAGTTCAACAGCCTCTTTGTGGACCTGCAAAGGAACAAACACACTGTAAACCAACCGAGTATGTTCACATCAGCTCGTACGACAGACTAGAATAGATGAACCAAACAGTGACAAAACTTCTCCTTTGACAAAACACATTTAAAATAAAATAAGTAACTGATAAAAGCAGGTTAAAGTGCAGTGTCTATTTTAGAGTGTTCAGGGAGGTTTCAGAGGTAATGAATGATTTCTTGTGGATGTTTTACCAGACCAGTGGGACTTTGTAGCGTCTGCCTGATGGTGGTAACTGGTAGGAGTGGAGGAGGGGTTGAGAAGCGTCCTCAGTGGTCAGGGTGGCTTTCCTGATCACCGAGCGGTTATACAGTTCAGATGGAGGTGTTCGGGGTGAGCCGATTATTTTGCTTGCCTGATAAATTATGCGGAGGAGTTTCGTGTTTGGTGGTGAGTGAGTCGTACCAGGATGAAAGGTGAAGGTGAGAATGGATTCACTGAGTGAATGGTAAACCAGAGTTACACTGTCGTTGCTGACATGAAAAGTTCTGAGTTTCCTCAGCAGGTGGAGGCTGATTCATGCATCAAGACACCTGAAGGTGCTTCTTGACAGTTATGTTACATCTGGGTCAAGTAGTTATGAAAACAGTCAATCAAAATCTAGGACTAACTGGGGACCTCTAGAAATGTGTAATGTAATGAAATTTGTAATGATTGCAGAGGTTCAATCTGCCAAGGTAAAAGTCGCCATACTTTTACTGACATTATCCGTAATGATTACAGACATGGCGCGTTCGGACAGGTCTAGAATCCCTGGTTATGACTACTTTACCCCACGTCTCCACGTCAAACTAATCCCGTCCGAGTACAGCTTTTACGTCCATGCCTTTAATGCGGTATTGTGGATCCCACTGCACTTTATGATTGGCTAGTACTCATCACGTTGACGTGTCAAAGTCAGAAGCAGTTAGGATCTGGGCAAAGAGGCCATTGTTAGAGCTAGCACAGGTGCTCCGAGCAGTTGTGGGTCCAGTGCCTTGCTCAAGGACCCAGGAGGCAAACTGGGACCTCTCTGGCTACCAGTCCACGCTCAACGAGCCGGCGACCCTCTGGTTCCCAAGCAAGGTCCCTATGGACTGAGCTACTGCCACCCTCTTCTCATCACGCTACACAGCACGACTACTTTGCAGAAACCTTCAGAGGTGTAGTGTTTCTGTGTTGTAACATGTGACCCGGAGCATCATTTTCAGGGGATAGTGGCAGTAAATTCAAATGAAATACAGACTTTGAATATCCCATGCGATTGCGCCGCACGAAACACAGGTGTGGTGGGGTAATTTCTAAATCACATGAGGTCCCCTTGTAATACTAGTCCCATGTGAAAGGTGCTTTAGGGCTTGTACCTCTTTGTCCTCCAGTGTGTGAGCAGGGTAGTCCTTTGCTTTGGTGAAAAAGAGCCGTGCTTTCTCTTTGTCTTTCATGCCCAAGTAGGTCTTCCCGAGCATCAGCAGGTTCATACTGTAGAAGTTTGGATCAACTGAGAAAAAAAACGCAATAGTTAAATACATTTTAAACTTTTGATGAAATCCTTAACGAGCACAGTGCTGCCCTGATCCAAGACTCTGAGCTGCAGCCAGCAGGAGATCAGCAGTTTTCTCAGTTAATGCCTCAGTGACTTTATTAGTATGCTGCGTTTTACCTTCTTCAGCTCTCAGGAAAAATTCCAAAGCCTGAAAGGAGCAGAGAAAAAACATGACAAGGACCTTTCAGCCTGAAGCTGTTTTAACAGTCAGCCATTGTGCAGTTAGTCAAAAGATAAAGGGAGAGCAGTACAGACAGAGACGTCCTCACCTCTTCATACGTGGAGTCAGGCGGTGATGAAAAAATTAAAGCTGCCACCTTGCGTTGATACCAAGGCAGCTCAGCAAAAGCAAAGCACCTAAGAAAGAGGAGACATAAAGAAGACCCTGAATAATAACACCTGGGTGACTTAAACTTAAATGTGTAATAGAAATGGCAAAAATTGACATTTTGGATGAAAGGTCTGCGATCACAACTGCAGTCAGTCGCACTGTTTACCCCGTTAACCTTTAATGGTGATCAAGGAGAGATGCAGAAACACTCACAGGAGCTGTTTTTGCTCTCATCCAAGAGGCTTCTTCAGTTCTAACAGACTGGTGCAGAGTTGCAGGCTTTTAACTGCATGGGTGTGAACCCTTAGAGATTCGCTGAGGTCACATATGAGCTCTGAGTTTCAGTGAGTGTGTTTATGATTTGTTAGCACTGACTGGTCTGATAAATTTACACTGTTACTTCATACAGTTGCACCACGTCACGGACTAATGGAGCCGTCTGCTGTGCCCAGTCTTGTGCTCCACCTCAGCGGCTGTGATTAAACTCTGCCAGAAATTACTGGATCAGGCCCAGCTGAACAAGGACACAACAGGGCAATTTTCCTTCAATCCATCCATTTTCATCCACTTATCCGAAGCCGGGTCATGGGGGCAGCAGGCCGAGCAAAGCACCCCATAAGTCCCTCTCCACAGCAACGCTTTCCAGCTCCTCCTGAGGGACCCCAAGGTGTTCCCAGGCCAGATGAGATATGTAATCCCTCCAGCATGTTCTGGGTCTGCCCCGGGGCCTCCTACCAGTGGGACATGATAGGAACACCTCTAACAGGAGGATCCTGATCAGATGCTCGAACCACCTCAACTGACCCCTTTTGATGCCAAGGAGCAGCGGCTCTACTCCGAGCTCCTCACCCTATCTCTAAGGCTGAGCTCTGACACCCCACGGAGGAAACTCATTACGGCCACTTGTATCTGTGATCTCATTCTTGTGGTCACTACCCAGAGCTCATGACCATAGGTGAGGGTTGGGACGTAGATGGACCAGTAAATCGAAAGCTTCGCCTTCCGGCTCAGCTCTCTCTTCACTATGACAGTCTGGCGCAGCACCAGCATCACTGCAGACACCGCGCCAAACTGCCGATCCAAACCGTAAACAAGACCCCAAGATACTTGAACTCCCTCACTTGAGGTATTAACTCTCTTCCAACCCAGAGGGGGCAATAATATCCGGCAGAGAACCATGGCCTCAAACTTGGAGGTGCTGACTCTGATCCTGACCGCTTCACACTCGGTTGCAAACCACCCCAGTGCATGCTGGAGGTCACGGTGTGATGAAGCCAACAGAACCACATCATCTGCAAAAAAACAGAGATGCAGAGCAGAAAGCGTCCTAAGAGAAGTCTTGTGGGGGGTACTGGGGTCGTGCTAGAAGCCCTTCGGTCCTTGTATAACCAAACTGAGAGCTGTGTCGGCACACTTGGCACCAAGTCAAACACGGGACAATTTTGAAAGCAGGATTGTTGTCAATGAGGAGCAGAAAGAAAAACTTTAGCGCATCAAGAGAGTCACTTATATCTTCGAGTGAGCTCCTTTGTCCTTATATCTAGAACGCTCTTGGACAGAGATATATTGTAAAATGAAGGTCAAGTGGACTTTTTTTTTTTTTAATGGGGAGGGAAAATATCAGCTTTTAAAAATATCTGTATACGTGTAGACAGGGCCTACGTCTAGTGCATGCACAGTTTCTATCCATATGGTTGACATCCTATTCATCCTTTAGCCTCTACAGTCTTGGAATGAGCACTTTGAGTTGAACACAGCCTCGGCTCTTGAAGCAGCTGGATTAAAAAATGAATTGCACGGTTTGTTAGAGTAAAAAAAAAAAACAAGACTCACCAGAACCCCAGAATGTGTAAGGAAGTGGCATCCTTGGGATTGAGCTCAATGGCTCTCTAGGAGAAAGCAACCCATTTCACTTCAGAATAGCGTTCACTGTGACACACTGATAATATGACGTTAACACGAATGAATGTCCTCTCACCTCTAGATGTTCCCTGATGATGTATGAATTTCCAATTTTCACCTTGACTCCCTCGTAGTCCCCGACATCACTGAGGCAGATTGCATACCACTGTGTCAGGAGAGAGTTTGGTCAGATCTCACATTTTTGATAGGCAACTTCTTTTTCTCTGACCATCCTTCAATGTCTTCTCAGTGAAACCAGTGTCTTACTTTGTGTGCGGCGAAACACTTATCATCCTTCTCCAGTGCCCTCTTCACGTATTCGAAGCCCTCATACACCAGCTGCTTCTTCCGTCCTGCCTCCATGTCGGGAAGGAGGGACATGTCACGGGACGCCCGGGCCAGCCTCCACAGGAACTCTGCATCATCGCTGCATGGATAGAAGCAAAATCACAACTTAAATTCATAATATGGTGGTAGTGTTACAAAAACACAATGTGGCACTGAGCAATGCGTTTAACTCTTAATGAAAAATGTATGCAGAGATGAAAATATCAGATAAAACAACACATCAAAATTATGAAAAGTGAGAAGAACAGACGAGCTGGCTACAGCTGGTGTCTAACTCAGCTCTGTCCTTACCTGTCCTTGTACTGCACCAGCAGCTGGTACAGCTTCTCTGTCTCTGCACAGCTGTACAGGTAGTCAGCCTGCTCCAAAACCTCCCCTGCACACACACAAGACACAGCAGCTAACTCAGCCAGACACTGTCCTAATGTGTCCTAATTCACTCAACTCAACCTCAACTCCGACTCTCTGTCTTTCAGTCACAGTGCCCCAAAAGTTCTCATTACATACACACACATATATACACACACACATACATGCATGTGTGTGTGTGATAATTAACTTCTGCATCCAAGACAATAACTTGTTCCCACAATATAATTATTTATCTGCACAAGGTAATAATGTGTTCTTACAAGTTAATAACTTGTTCCCTCGAGACAATAACTTGTTCCCACCAGGTAATGACTTATTCCCACAAGATAATCAACTTGTGTGCACAAGATAATAACTTGTTCCCACAAGCTAACTTGTTCCCACCAGATAATAACTTGTTCCCACAAGATAATCAACTTGTGTGCACAAGATAATAACTTGTTCCCACAAGCTAACTTGTTCCCACCAGATAATAACTTGTTGCCACAAGATAATTAACTTGTGCACAAGATAATAACTTGTTCCCACAAAATAATTAACTTGTGCACAAGATAATAACTTGTTCCAACAAAAATAACTTGTTCCCACAAGATAATTAACTTGTTCCCACAAGATAATTAACTGTTCCCACAAGGTTACTTGTTCCCACAAAAAAATTAACTTGTTCCCACCAGATAATAACTTGTTCCCACAAGACAATAGCTTGTTTGCACAAGGCTACTTGTTCCCACAAAATAATTAACTTGTGCACAAGATAATAACTTGTTCCCACAAGATAATAACTTGTGCACACATGATAAGAACTTGTTCCAACAAGATAATGAACTTGTTCCCACCGGGTAATAACTTGTTCCCTGCAGATAATCAATTTGTGCATACACAATAATAACTTGTTCCCACAAGGTTACTTGTTCCCACAAAATAATTAACTTGTGCACAAGATAATAACTTGTTCCAACAAAAAACTACTTGCTCCCACAAGTTAATTAACTTGTTCCCACAAGATAATAACTTGTTCACACCAGATAATCAACTTGTGCACACACAATAATAACTTGTTCCCACAAGATAATAACTTGTTCCTACTAGACAATAACTTGTTCCAACAAAAAATTACTTGCTCCCACAAGTTAATTAACTTGTTCCCACAAGACAATAACTTGTTCCCACCAGATAATAACTTGTTCCCACAAGACAATAGCTTGTTTGCACAAGGCTACTTGTTCCCACAAAATAATTAACTTGTGCACAAGATAATAACTTGTTCCCACAAGACAATAACTTGTTCCCACCAGATAATCAACTTGTGCACACACAATAATAACTTGTTCCCACAAGATAATAACTTGTTCCTACTAGACAATAACTTGTTCCAACAAAAAATTACTTGCTCCCACAAGTTAATTAACTTGTTCCCACAAGACAATAGCTTGTTTGCACAAGGCTACTTGTTCCCACAAAATAATTAACTTGTGCACAACATAATAACTTGTTCCCACAAAATAATTAACTTGTGCACACACAATAATAACTTGTTTCCCCGAGATAATAACTTGTTCCCACAGTCCCATTTTGGGATTAGGTAATTTCTTTAAATTTTCTATATCAGGATATTGTCATCTTGAATTTGGCCACGTTAATCATCAAGTGAAAATCTGATGTTGTGCCAGCCTTCTTTGTTTATTAATGACGTGCTGATGAGGACTGTGATATTCTGCACCTTATTACTGAAAAAATACACGTTTGATTACCAAATTCTGTATTTCAAGAACATCTCATATCCAGCACAGTTTGTCAGTTACCTTTTTCTAAAGCGTGGACCACAGCTGAAGTCTGCACTCTGTGATAGGCTTCATAACCCAGACAGGACAGTGTGGGGAACCCCAGGAGGAACACAGCTCTTCTGCTCTGTACACAAGAAAGTATCACGTCAGTTTTAGTTATGTAACAGGTGAGTCCTCCCTTTTAAGTTCCCTCCTCCCTGTAATCAGTCTGGCTGTGAGCAGGTGACACCTTCTGACACCACCTGATTATTGTCTCAGTATTATGGGTATTAATGTGTCACTTTCATCTAGGAATGAAGAACACGGTGTTGCCTCCCTGCCTGATCTTGTTTTGCTGCAGTTCCTGTAGCTTACTGTGTGTAACTTACTGTGGACTTTGCTGTGGCCTGAACTCATGAGTGGTTCTATTGTCTGGCAGTGAATATAGACGACTGTGCTTGGTATTTCACATATTTCTGGTGGTGGTGAAGCACTCTGAATCCTCCTACTGTGTGTTTCCCTGGCACCCTTCCCCCCCGTGTACTGGTAATACAGTTTTTTATATAGATTGTTGCAATGAAACACATGAAGTTTTCCAACGTGGTGTCTTTTTTTTAGCTTTTATCAGACAATGATTGCCATTTGTGAGTCTTTGTGGCAATGGAGTATATCAGCTGATTCGTCTCAGGTATGGTTCTAGTGGGGATAGTACGTAGTGTTGCATTCACATCATCTAGCAGACCTTATTCATCATTCTCAATCTCGTATCATTCAGATAAGGGAATCTGTTTAACGGCTTGAAGCTTCATACCCAATCTCAGAGTGCCGGGATGATGATGATGACATTCTCATCATGTCAGGCTAGATGTTGGGTTTCGAAGCATCCATATATCCCACATCCTCTGCATGTAGCCCTTCTCGCTGGGGTTACTTGTATAGTTACGTCCCAACAGTTCCATATTTTATGCTTTAGTCCGTCTACATCTTGTTCCAGTATCCCATTTCTCATCAGAGCGCCCTGGTTCCTCAACACCTGATGTGGACCTTGTTGACCCAGGTGACATCCGTGCCGGTATGACTCTTGTTTTTGCGGTTTCACTTATCCTGAAGTAGCCTAGCAGCATTATGGACCTTACCTAAGGGTCCAGACTGGATATGTGTGCCCTGGGAGTCAGCTGATAGATCACATGATTCCTTTCTATGCAAACAATCCGTGAATCTCATTCAGGGTGCCCTATTTAAACTGCTCTGCCCTGCCTACTGTTGCTGCTTCCTCTGCAAGCCACTTTGCAACCCGCCTCCACCCCAGCTCCTCCTTTTCATGCTGTGTCTATGTGTCTATGTCATTTCTGTTTGTTATTGATGTTTACTCTGCTCTCTTCCCAGGGGTCTTTGCTGCTGCTCTCTCTGCCTTAGGCTGTCCATGTAGGCGCATGGAAGGGCAGGGAGGTTTGCTGTCTCTGCCTCAGGCTTTCCTTGTTTGCGCGGGGCGTGCTCTCTCTGGCTTAGGCTTTCTGCGTAGGCCTAGGAAAGCCAGAGAGGCCCCAGAACAGAGCAAATACTGCAAATGGAAGTTTTCTTTGACCAGTGCGGTCCTGACTGAAGTCTATTTGATCATGTGATGATAAGATTATACAGTAGCTAGTTTAGGCGCATAAAAAGTAACTAACGTGCCTTATGGCCTGTTAAAATAGTGTGCACTGGGGCCCCGTCCGCTGTTGACCAATCAACGGACTGCGGTGCTCACAGCTCCACCTTTTAGTACCAGATCTGTGTGCCAGGTACCCCAACAGAGGGGGGACCAAAATGGGGACGGTACGGAGCGATTCCATTGGTACCATCCACAACTTTTCACAGTGGAAATGGAAAAAATGCGTACTGAGCTGAGCTGAACCGGAGGAAACGGGGCCCGTGTGACCTGGGGCCTGCTGTACCTCCTCTACGCCACTGCTACCGCTCCATCTGGCGCCACCTTGGCAATGACACTGGAGTCCAAACAGATAGAAAAAGACTCCTGCTCACGTACATCTAGCCAGAATTTCAGCTCTGAATGAAATAAGACACCGTACAGATCTTAGGTGTGCGGAACTCTCTTCTACCTCATGGCTGTTATTCACAGTGATCGGCCTCAGGTGACCCCGGGCACCAGGTCATTGGATGCACCCACATTCAGTTTGAACTGAGCTACTGATACACTTGGATAAATCATTACATACAGAGTTTAAGTTGAGCAGTCTTCCTCAGCACCACACTTAACAACATCCTGCTAAGCAGCACTAAAGCCCTGCTGCCCTTTTACCTACATAAGCATACAGGCTCATCAGTCGCTTTTACAAGACACCCTCCTCCACAGCTTTAATTCAATGAATTATGTGCATCTGTAAACAAGTAAAAGTAAACAAGTCAAACTTATTCATGCAGGATAACAACACTGTCAGATGAGTAATGAGGAAATGCCTTGATATTTACAGTCAGAGCACCGGCAGTCCTTCTTAAAGTGGTCCAGTAGAGCCGGTTTGTCCCTCTGATCCTGACGCCTGTGGCCCCAGATGCTGACAGTAGAGTCCAGCTCACACACCGCCTCAACGCCACTGCGGCCATGGTTCAACCTGCAGCAGCTCAACGATCAATGGTCACAACAGCATCGAAAAAACCTGCAGAGGCAGGTCAGCTAATGCAAACAAGCAGCGTTCAAGAGCAAAACGTTGCTAAACGACAAGAGTCGGGGTTTGTTTCTTAAGTGACAATAACATTTATTTTAGTGTAAAGTTTGCCTTAAATTGCGACAAATGTAGTTACATTTTAAAATATTCAAAATATTTAATCTTTTATTTATAATCCTTAATATTTTTCTACTTTTGATTATTTTCTGTTTTTCTAATCATTTCTAATTCACACTAGTTACATCTATATTTTTTATTCCTTTTTACTTTCTGTCTTGTCTATTAGTTTCCTTTGACTGGTCTGGCTCTCTCTGTTTGTTCCTGGGTTGATGGGTGGGTAGAGTTATCTTTTTGTCCTTCCTGGTTCTGTGTTTGTTCATTAACACTCTGTACACCTTTATTGAATTACCAATAAAAATACCTTGTTTAAAAATATATAGTTTGTGTGTGTAGTAAATTAATCCTTTTCATATTTCCCCTGTTAACCAGACAATAACATATTAAAACTAAAACAGAACAGAATAAACCGAGGGTGTCAAATGTACGGCCCGGGGGCCAGAACTGGCCCACCAAAGGGTCCAATCCAGCCCACGAGATGACTCTGCACACCTGATATTAATACACCTGTGAAGCCTGAGAGGTGTCAGGTTTCAGGTTTAAACAGTGAGTAGATACTTCATGTAAAATTCTCCTGATCAGAATACAGCTCTCTGAAATAAAAATAAAAACATACTGTGGTCATGTTTAAAGTTGAATCTGTGTCAGACGTCTATCTGAAGACAAAATGGGTGGAGCCCTGTTTAACGCCTCATGTTGTGTTCACACTGGGCGCCAACAATTTGCCTGAGTGAATTACATGTAAAGTCAATTTAAAGGCATGATAAGACACGAATTCTCACCAAGCAGCACAATGGATGTGACACAAATGACGTGAATTAAGCAAATGAAAGGAACTCAAGCTTGTTTCACAAGAGCTGAAAAAGCGAAACTTCAGAGACAAGTTGGCACCGCGATATCCAATCAGCATGAGGATCCTCTGAGTACGTATAGACCGAAGTTTGTTCAGTGATTTCTGACATGTATGACTTGAGTTATATGCATGTATGAAGCCAGTCAACACAAAATCTTGTAGTACTCGAACTTGCATTAGTGATGCAATGCAAAAATCTGCATCATGTTTGGTGTGAACATGACATCACACTGACAAATTAAAGGGTGCAAATGAAGTAAAATTCGCGAGAGTTGAAAAATCTAAACTTCAGAGATCAGTTCGCACCACGATAGCCAATCAACATTACAATCCTCCGGGGATTTATGATGCTGAGAAAGTATTAATGGAAGTTAATTTGCTGATTCAGCAATTTCAGGCTTGTATGACTTGAGATATTTGCGTGTATGAAGCGAGTCAACAAAAATATTCTAGAGTTCAAACTTGTGCGAGTACTGCAACGCAAAATTTGCATCATGTTTGGTGTGAACACAAAACCACAATGACAAAACTTCACATGTAATGGAAGTGAGTCGATATCACAGGCTGTTCATCGTTTGATTTGTAAATGGATGAGGGTGAAAAGGGAAAACTTAAAGGTTTTTTTTAAATTATTTATAAGTTATTATGTGATGGTTTTACTGGTCCGGCTCACTTGAGATCAAAGGGCTGTATGAGGCCCATGAACTGAGTTTGTCACCCCTGGAACAAACCCTTTAACCAGCTAAGTACTAAACCAAACTAGCAACCTAAGTTTAATTTCTATGAGATAAAAACGAGTTAAAAGGAAAAATAGATCAAAATAAACGCTCTAAAAGCTTTATGAACATCTACACGGGATATTTTCAATGTTACAGCAAAGTCTTACGTGTTATTAAGCTGTCACAGCGTCTTAAAGTATTACCTGTAAATTACTGCTGCAAAATGTCTTCCTTGAACGCACCCCGGAAATTCTGTCCCTTCGCTATGCAGCCGACAAGAAACAACCAACCCTCGTTAGAGTTCCGCTTTACTCTCCCGCTGGTTATTTTTAACAGCGGTGTTACGACAAAGTTTTAATGTAATTTTAGCCCAGATGTACAAGACACACAAAATAAGCCGTGGCTGAGAAACGAAAGCGAAGAGAAGGCGCCATGTTGTGAAGTTAGTAACGTTGGTTAGTTAGCGGAGTGCAGCGGGGACTCGGCTCCGCCCTCTTGTTGCTCAGCTGTTCTTGTCAGATAACGATAAACGTTACGTGTTCATGTGAGACCACAGCCGGGTTTATTGTTTATTTTTCATCCGATAAACAGGTAAATAAGTGTGAGTGAGCTTTGGACTGATGTGAGGAGATAAATGTGTAACTTGGGTGGAGACTGTAGGTTGGTGTTAGTTTATCTGGTCGCCACACCCACTTGACAGGCAGCGCTTTGCTTCACTTGACTTAATTAACGCTGAAGCTAAAGCTGCTGTTAGCACATGGAGCGGTTATTAATTCACTGTTGGTCCGAGTTTTACTTGTTTTAATATGTTATCGTCACTGTACATATTTTAATTGTTGTCTTTGTGTCAGTTTAATTACAGGCTTCTCATACACTGTTGTGGTAAAGGTTTATTCTCTGACGACCGCTTCATCTGAAGGTAACGTTAACGGTGGACTACGTTACATTACAATGATTAAACAACTTAATATCACTGTAACTGACTGACAGGACTTATTATGGAGTTATTAGACTGTTAACATGAGACAGGTGCTGCACTGAAATATAAAACATAATAAAAGACACAGATTTACAATATGAGAGCAAAAAAAGACATTAAAGGTAAAATGATTTGATAAATTATTTGCAATAAAAAAAAAACACCATTAAAACTATGACTACTACTACTTCTATTACTACTACTCACACTAAATATTGTCAGTCACATTACCACGAACAAACCTGATGACTGTCATCATTTATAACAGTGATGAGATTACATTAAACTCATTAAACACATTAAACTGAAACCTTACTGTTCATTATTGGTGAGAGAGACTGAGTTCCTTTGTGAGTTAATCTAGACCTAGATGCATCTGAGGATCTCAGGGCGCGAGAAGGAACACAGGGCAGTAAAAGATCTGTTACACAACTTGGAGCGAGGCCTCTGAGGGCTCTCTAAGTAATCAATAAAATATTAAAATCAAATCTAAAAGCAACAGGTAACCATTGCAGGGAAGCCAGGATTGATGTGCAGCATTTCCCTCTGAGTGGACAAGCAGCAGGAAATGGAAATATTTAAGTAAGGTACACTTATTTAAATAGTGTACTTCAGTAAAGTAATTTAGTTTAGTTTTTTATTGGTTATTTTCCATCTTAAAAATACACACAAGAAAAAAAAAAGCAATAATAACTCATAATGTTTGAAGTGGTGAAAAACCAAAACAAGTTCTGCTGACTGACATGGTGTAGTCTGAAGCTTTAACTTGTTGCACCTATTAATATTTTTTACTACTGTTGTTATATTTATGCAATAAAAATGAAAGAAACAATCAAAACAAAATATATGGACATTCTAAATACCAGAAAGTCCCAAACAGAATTTCTTATACACACGCAGGCATTCATAACTTGGTTTTACTTTTGTTAATGACCTTATTTTGAAATATTAAAAAAAAAACTTTCAGGTGTTTTACATGTTTTCAATTCCTTTTCAAAACTATGCCACGAATAAACTCATTTGGCTGTTTTATATCTTTGTGTTTCTTTTTTTTTTGTAAACATAAAACTTCCTCTTCGTTCATTCTGACTCTAATTTTGAACAACTTCTGGACACAGTCTGGAAGCATCTCATTTTTTACGACATACATTAACCCTTTGAAACCTGCAAATTGGCTTTATTTCTGTCCAAAACAGGAAGAAGGCAATGAGTAACAAAAGAAGAAATGACCCCCCAAAAAACTGCAAGAAATCAGTGAAATCAGTAAAAAAAAAAAAAAAGAAAAACAAACAAACAAGGAAAAGACTTGAAAAAAGTGCTTAAAAATTATAACAATTGTACCACAAGTAGAATAATTATAATAATAATGATAATAATTACAAATATTGTTTGTCCATAGCTTTTTTCTTTTTTCTCTATTTAAAAAAAAGAGATTTTCTAAATCTATCAATTCAGAATTTGTGTAACATTTCTTACCAAGCTGCTCGTTGCCTTTTTCCCGTGTTTTTGACAGAAATCACATCAATCTGCTCAAAGGTTCAAAGGTCTAAATATTTGCAGAAGGCGTCTGAAAGCCGTACAAGAAAAGTGATGTGACTTTAAAGTCCACTAAATTAATTAATTAATTAATTTGAGAACCTGTGAGTTCATAAACAATTTGTAATTGAGTAAATTTACTTCAGTCGCTCTCATGTCTGACTGTATTTGTGATTATCTGTTGTGAATCTGTTTGATCCTCAGTACAACAAGCTGCCATGGCCTCAGGTGGGGCCCCAGGGCTAGGGGCCACCCATTGGGCCACCAAGGTGGAGCTGACCATCTCCTGTGAGAACCTAATGGACATGGACGTCTTCTCTAAGTCTGACCCTCTGTGCGCCTTGTACATCAACACAGGCTCCCACTGGTATGAGGTCAGTATGAGGTCCTGGAGGAGGTTAGAAAAAGTTAAGACCTTAAATTGAATTCACAATTTATATAAACCTGTAAATCTGACACAGACATACCTGAATGCATGGTTGGCACATAGCTGATGTTGTCCCCTGTTACTGTATATATGTCAGTGTATGTGTTTGGGTTTAATGTGTAGATCATATGCGTGTTTTTTGTTTACACATCAGTTTGGACGCACAGAAATGATCCTGAACTGCCTGAATCCAAAGTTTTCCAAGAAATTTGTGCTCGACTACTACTTTGAGATGGTGCAGAGGCTGAAGTTCTGCGTGTACGATATTGACAACAACACCTATGACCTGGATGATGATGATTTTCTGGGGGAGCTTGAGTGTACCCTGGGCCAGGTGAGCTTCACTTTGTACAGTTGAGAAAGAAAAAACTTTGGGCGTTCCTCCACCTTTTCATTGTCGTGTGACAGCGCCAGTGTTTTGTGTCCAGATTGTCTCGAACAAGCAGATGACTCGAGGTTTACTGCTGAAGAACAAGAGGCCTGCGGGTAATGGAACCATCACAGTGAGTGGACTCTTGTCTCATTTATTAAGATCTATCCACCTTATTCCTGAGGGCACTACTGTCAAAATGATTATGTGTGCAACTTCCTGTGAGATAGAGGAAGTAGCAGTAAGCTAGTTAGTCCCATAGATGGAGCAAAACGAGCTAATTGCTAGCGTGCTCGGTTGCTTTGAGATGGCTGTCAGAGATGGCAGAGGTATGATCACATGATCCTGTTTGAGCTATAACATGCGGTGTGTTCCACGTTTTATTTCCCAGGTGCTCTTGGAAAGAAGAATAGAGTACTGTAAACACACTGTTACCACTGGAAATCACCAGTTTTGGGGTTGCACACATGATTCAGGGTATCATAGGGGCTGGGAATAAGGTGGACAGAAATAATAAGCTGTGTTGTGACTGAGGCACACAGGACAGAATGGCTGCTATGTGCTCAGGCAGTTGTGACAGACAGTATCTAGAAAAACAGACAAACTCTAATCTATGTACACAGTGTCAGGCTTTAAAAAGACAGAAAACCCAAAGCTCTTATCTCTCACTGTCCAAAGTACTAAGTCTCTAACCTTTTAGATTTCTGATCACTCTCTCTTTGTTTTGTTTTTTTAATAGATCCGTGCTGAAGAAATAACGGACACCAGAGTGGCAAACATGGAGGTGTCAGCCCGCAAGCTGGACAAAAAGGTAATGAAGCTCATTTTGAATAGGTAAAATAATACATCACCTCTATAAATGACCATTTGTATATCAGTCAGTCATCCTGTGTCACTTTACATCTGTCAAGAAAGCTTGTTTTTCTCACATGCCTCAGGTGAGTGAAAAATCCCAAAACTTTGATGAATTGAAGCAGCTCCCATGTTCAGCGAGGTAAAATTTATGTTTTTGTCAATGGCTCTGCAGAGAGGATAATTTCATTTTAAGTTAAGTTACCTGTCAGAAAGGGCTGTCTGTCTGGGAAGTACTGAGCATATGACTGGATGAATGAGACTTGGATTAAACTGCATGAGTTGTGTGAGACTTTGTAAACAAATGTTTTAATATAGTTTTGCTGTTGTGAAACGCAGACCCCTTTGACTTAAATTCATCAAGATTTTTCTTCGTTTTTTGGATTCTTCGTTCACCAAAGGCATGCGAAAAAAGTTTTCTTCATGATTTTAACGTAACACATTGTGAGTGATTGATATTAAAATGGTTATTTGTGGGGTGAAGTATTCAGGTTCTTTATTTTTTAACCGCCTTTTGATGTAGTTTAAATATCTTGTTGTTAATTAATATTTGGATCTGGTTGTTCAGTGGTTGTGGTGGTCCGACCCTTTCCTGGAAATCTTCCGGCAAACAGAAACTGGGTGGCAGCTCGCTCACAGGACAGAGGTACGCATATTTACCAACAACTCATTACTCTGCTCACAGAGTTGTTGTGAACTTGTGTCTCATCCTATACCTGTTTACGTAGGTGGTATACAACAACCTCAACCCAATATGGAGACCCTTCCGCATCTCATTGCGAGCGCTCTGTGGAGGTGATGTGGAGAAACCCATAAAGGTAATCTTGTTTACCCTTTCAGTTTCTTACCTGAGCTAATAAGCCTTGTAAAATGCAGCCCATTAACACAACGTGTTCCCTTAACAGTAGATTTCTTTGGTTCTTTTAAGTTCTTTTAGATTAGTCTGATTGACCGTAATACTCTAACATACTAATGATTCACCTTGTAATTGCATTTTCTTTTCATTTTTACAATGCCACCAAATTTAAAACACGCTGCGACCCAGCTGGATACACGGTGTGTGTTTGTGTGCACGTCGCCCGCATGATGTCCCCAGCTGAAGGTGTGCATTTTTGCTTTGTTCTTTTTACTCAGTTGAGTTTCTCCCATTGCTTTTACTGTATTTACACGGATAACTAAGAAATGTGATTCATTATTTGTGCATGGCAGCTGTGACCTCTGTAATTTATTGACTGTTAGACCAAGTGTACACTTAAAATGTGATGGAGCGTCTTTGCTGACCACAAATGGTGAACACTGTGTGTTTTAATCAGGTTCATATCTCATCTATAACCAGAGACAAAAACGTTTTGGCACATTTCTGAACACCTCCTTGTAATACTGTTTTTTAGTTGCAATAGAAATATATCTGAAGTTGATGATCAGCAAAAATGTTTTTGAGGACTTCAGAAAATCAATCTTAAAGGCATACTACGCAGGATTTGTCGCTTACTGTTTCTAAACTCAGCATTCCAACTTGGCTGAACTAGTCTGACAACAGTGGTCGTAAAGAGTGAATGAAGAGAGGAAGTGGCGATAACGAGAACAGCAAAGTCAATCAGGCAAATTAAACATTATTTTCCAATACGTTCTAAAGCACAGCCAAACACACCCACACCTCCACACAACCCTGCAGGAAAGGTGTTGCATCGCCTGTACTTTGAAGAAGAACATGAAAGATGAAGATATACTTAATTAATCCCTGCATGTTGATGGCAGTGGCCCCCCAGCGGGGCAATGCACTGTGCCACACCACAAAAACTGCTCAGGAACGACCCGTGGAACAGGACAAAGAGCTCCAGCCATCAACCTGACCTTCAAATACCCCAGATCCCAATCTGATCGCACAAATTAGGGGCGTGCTGGTACCCCAGAGGTACCTCCGATCCACGGTGGGTCCTCCTTGGACCAGACTCGGCTCTGACCTGTCAATGCATGAACACAGGACCTCTGAGGGTGTCCTTTGGTGTCTGGCACCAGGGCGTTAGCTACAGATCTTTTGAGTCCCATGAGTTGTGAGGTGGGGTACCAGCACGTCCCACAGATGTTTGATCACATTTGGATCTGGGCAATTTGGAGGCCAGGTGGACGCCTTGAGATCTTTGTCATGTTCCTAAGGCTAGTCCTGAGCAGTTTTTGTGGTGTTTTTGTGGGGAGTGCCGTTGCCATAATGGGGGGTATCTGATCTGCACTGGTGTTCAGGTGGGTGGAGCGTGTCAGGTGGCATCCACATGAATGTCAGAACCCAAGGTTTCCCAACAAAACAGTGCACTGTAACAAGATGATCAATGCTGTTCACTTTACTTGTCAGTGGTTTTAATGTTTTGGCTGATCGGTGTACACACACATGCACAAACAGGACTAATACATGCATGAAATGGAGAGATGGCAGGGTGAAGGGGCTGCCTTGGACAGGCGACATGAGAGGTTGGAGATCTAAGGAGCACCTCGGCAGGATGTGAACTGGCACGTCTCCTGCTACCACTCCACACTCCATACCAGCAACCCTCTGGTTCCCAAGTCAAGTCCCTATGGGCTGGCTTGCATCTAGAGAGCTGAAGAGAGACGTCTGGTCGCTGCATTTTTATAGAGTCCTGACCTTGTGCTGTTATTGGCTGGAGGCTTTACACCACTACCCAAAGTTTGACACCCAGAAATGTCCTGAACAAACCAAAATACAGGCAGAGGTCAGGTTGTCTGCAGATACAGACACTCTTAGTGGGTCGTAAGTGATGATTGAGCAGGATTACTTTTGTGTGAGTCTTTGTATTATTTTATTAGGAAAATCCTGCATAGTATGCCTTTAATTAATTCATCCTGTCTCTGTGCTTCGTTAGTCTCTGACTGTATTATGAAGTGGCTTTTATTTATCACCCACAACATGAAGTCACCCTCTGTTTGTCTTCAGGTTGACTGTTATGACCATCATGTCAACGGCTCCCATGACCTCATTGGGACATTTAAAACCACTCTTGCAGAGATGCAAGTGGGAACACACATCTCCCCGGTAAGACTTCTGTATGTGTGTTTGACTCCAGCTATAAAAGGCCAGATCCCTTTTTATTTTAACTGGCATAAATACGACTCATGTTCTCACTTGCAGGTTGAATTTGAGTGCATTTCCCCAAAAAAGTTGAAGAAGAGAAACTATAAAAACTCTGGGGTCATTTGCATCAAGAGCTGCCAGGTAATGATTTAGACTTTATCTTACCTTCCGTTCAATATATTGTGTCTCACTGAGCCACTGTGTCTTCTCATTACTTTTAAGACCAGGCATTTTTAAGACAAAAAGAAATACCTCTTGTTGATTCATACACACATTACCACCCTCGCCGATTTCCTTGCATCACTACAGCTAACACAATGTCAACCCTTTCAGGTGGTGAAGGAGTACACCTTCCTGGATTATATTATGGGCGGTTGTCAAATCAACTTCACTGTGAGTTTGGAAATTATTACTTTGACACTTTTATTTATGATCACAGTTTTCAATCAGACACAAGCAAAATGTTTTGTTTCATCTGAACTAGCAAAAACCGTCACTGAGCTCACTGAGCAGCTGTCTTAATCTTTGTCCTCTCCTGGTCCTTGTCCAGATTGCCATTGACTTCACAGGCTCTAACGGGGATCCCAGGACTCCCCAGTCTCTTCACTACATCAACCCTGAAGGCTTTAATGAATACCTGACAGCCATCTGGGCAGTGGGCAACGTCATCCAGGACTATGACAGGTAAACTCAAACTCTGTTTGAATTAACAATGTAGAAGCAGAGCCAAGCGAGAGTTAAAGAAACAGTTCATCTCTTAATCAATAATACATATTTTTCCTCTTACCTGTAGTTCTGTTTTTTCATCTAGATTGTTTTGGTGTGAGTTACTGAGTGTTGGAGATATCGACCGTAGAGATGTCTGCCTTCTCTTTAAAGTAATACACATAGATGGCACTCGGCTTGTGGTGCTTTAAGTGCCGAAAAAATGCATTTGAAAAACTCAACAGCGATGTCTCTTACTGGAAATCATGACCCAGTTACACAAGACCTTGTTGTGAGCAGATTCATGGAGGAACTATTTTCTTTCCACCAAACTACACCCACATGCACTGCTAGCTCCCCTAGCACCACCGAGCTAGCTAACGTTACAGCTCAGCTGAGGGGCCATTAATGTATATATCTCCCGCCTCTGATCTGTGTGTAGATGCACACTTCCTTCTGCACAGTGATACGGTGTGCAGGTTTACTTCAGCAGAAAGAAAATAGTTCCTACATTTAACTGCTCACAATAAGGTCTGTGGATTATCTTGAGTGGCCGCATCATGTTTTCTAGAAAGAGACATTGTTTTTGCTTTGTTTTGGGGGATTTTTGGCGCTTTGAGCACCACAAGCTGAGTGCCATCTAGTTCCATTATATGGGAAAGAAGGCAGACATCTCTGTGGTCGATATCTCCAACACTCAGCAACTCACACCAAAACAATCTGAGTTGATCAACAGCCCTACAGGTGAGAGAAAAGATGCACTTTTGATGACATCTTTTTCTGACTTCTAATTTGAAAACGTCTTTGTGGTAAAGTTTGCTTTAATCTATTGACTGATGTGCCTTGTTAAAGCTGTGTTATGAATGTTTTACCTAAAGCTGTATTTTTTCTGTCTTTCTGTGTAGCAACAAGATGTTTCCTGTCTTTGGTTTTGGAGCCAAGATCCCTCCCTCCTACCAAGTATGAACAAATTCTAGAAAACCTAAAAGTCCTAACCAAATCGACCAAAATAACCCAGTACCAAGTAGTATTGAAACGTCCTCAGTCAAACAGTCCCTGCTTTTGATTCTTTGTGTGCCAGTGGTCAGATCCCAGACTATTCCGGCTCCCTAGTCGATCAGCAAACTTTCTGTTGCTGCCATCTCTGGAGCCGCTCTCCTACTGTGAATGATTAGTTCAACGTCTGCCCGGTTTGCACGAGCTAACACAGCAGCTCAGGCTAACATCCAACAGTGAGCTGTGAAACGGCCCCAACAAACTCACACAGACAGTGAAAGGGCTCGACCATGTTGTTAAACCTGTTAAAAACCATGTGTGAAGGGACGGACTCTCACCAACTGTCCTGGACATGGAGCTCACACTCTACAGTTTGTGGAGTGAGGAAGTGGAGCACATTATATTGCCATCAAAATGTCGCCACCTCAGTACCGTATTGGCATCAGTATCACTTGAAGTTTTTTGGTATCAGCACTCCATCCATCCATTTTCATCTGCTTATCCGGGGCCGGGTCGCGGGGGCAGCAGGCCAAGCAAAGCACCCCAGACGTCCCTCTCCCCAGCAACACTTTCCAACTCCTCCTGGGAGACCCCAAGGTGTTCCCAGGCCAAGTGAGATATGTAATCCCTCCAGCGTGTTCTGGGTCTGCCCCGGGGCCTCCTACCAGTGGGACGTGCCCATAACACCCCTAATAGGTGTTATGGGGGCTCCCCGATAAGATGCCTGAACCACCTCAACTGACCCCTTTGTCCACGAAGGAGCAGCGGCTCTACTAGAACCGCTGGAATACCCTGACATTGGCTCTGGTATCACAATTTTATAAACAATACCCAGCCATAAACATCAGACACCTCATGACTGTGGCTGCACTCAGACGAGCACACTGTGCTCTCACATTTATGTCACTAACATCTTTGTGCTGTTCAAATTGCTGCCATATACACCAAATGAAATATGATATAATTTAATTGTGATGTCTCACACTGGTCTGATACTCAATCAGGAGTATATGAATAATAGATCCCTTTAGAGTGCAAGATAATGTCTACAGTTATCTATCCATAATTACTTTACCTATCCATAATTGTACAGACTCTCTATGAGGTGCAAAATCACTTCAACTGACAAATACAATTTAAAATGTGGGATATGTTGCCAGCTGAAGAGTGATTTTATCTGTGTATTTTGTCACTTATCTGGCTGGGAGTGTTTTGTACTTAAAACAGCTTTATTATTGGTCTGTCTGTGATCTGAACTGTGTGAGTCAGATAATCATTTTATTGCAGTAAAATAAAACCACAAGTTTCTGACAAGAGGAACATTAAAGGACAAAGGAATAATGTGTTTTTCTAACTTGAATTTAAAATTCAGAAGTTGGTGTAAAACTGTCATTGACTGTACTATAAAGCTCTTATCTATCTATCTGCTTACAGGTCTCCCATGAGTTTCCTATCAATTTCAATCCAACAAATCCATTCTGCGTGGGTAAGTCAAGCTAAGATTGTGTTCAAGTGTCAAATGTTGTACAGTGATGCTGCATTCATGTGGCTTTATACTCCTGTATGTGTGTGTGTGTTGCAGGCATAGAGGGTGTGGTGCAGGCCTACCAGGAGTGTCTACCCCAGTTGAAGCTCTGGGGCCCCACCAACTTCGCTCCGATTATCAACCACGTGGCCTGCTTCGCCAGACAAGCTCTCCGGCAGAATATGGCCTCTGTAAGTAGCCAGATTCTTTTCTCAATAGAAAAATGGTCAATGTGAAATCTTAGGACGCAGGTTCGTCTGTGTTCTTCTGTGTATTTTTCAAATGGAAACTCCCGCTCAGCAGTTACTGAAAAGCAGTGATGTAGGTTACAGCGCTGAGACTCCCCCTCACTTTTGTTGCCTTTATTACAGTGCAGCTAGATAGTGACAGGAAAGGGGGAGAGAGAATGGGCATGAAATCAAACCACAACCACTGCAGAGGACTCAGCCCACCTGGGGCGGACGCTAGAGGGCGCCCCGTTCAGGCAGTATTTAGTATACTGTATAAGATGTGTTGCAGTGGTTCAGTCGCTAATGTTGACTGGTAATAATATTAAAATGATAATAAGATCTAAATTAAATACTCAGAATTTATTGGGGTCTCTGCAAATTTAATATCTGACAATAACTGCGATACATGGACATTAATAATTTGTTCACGAGGCGTATCATATTCTGGATATGGTGTTTACATAAACACAGAGAAATCGAGTTATTCATTTTCCCCGTACACATCCCACTTTCTTTAGGAGTGCTCCAGCTAGCATATATGGATTTCTCATTAACGGAATATGGTGTTTACATGCTCCAAAAACCTGATCATAAGCCGGTTACTCACATCCACGTAAACACACTCATTGTCTCTCATTCTCTCTCCATCTGCAGCAATACTACGTGCTGCTCATCATCACGGACGGAGTCATCACAGACATGGACCACACACGCACTGCTATTGTGGAGGCCTCTCGTCTGCCCATGTCCATCATCATAGTGGGTGTGGGCGGGGCAGACTTCAGCGAAATGGAGTTCCTTGACAGCGATGACAAATTGCTGAGTTCTCCCAGGGGTGACGTCGCCGCCAGAGATATCGTCCAGTTTGTGCCCTTCAGGGATTTCCAAGTAAGCAGCTGCCTGTACCTTCATAATGCCACTTGTAATGTAAATGTAATATATAATGACACCGTTTGATTTCATCCATCAGCACGAGCTAAAAGTTAGCGAGCATGTTCCCAAACATGGCTCAGACTAACTCTTATTCTTTTGTCGTTGCAGGGAAGCAGCGTGGCCCTCGCCCAGAGCGTCCTGGCGGAGCTTCCTGATCAAGTGTCGTCCTTCTTCAATTCTTACAAGCTGAAACCCCCGAATTTATTCAATGATCCTGACCCCTCCTAGAAAAGTGGGTTAAATTAACCCAAATACCTCATATTTACTACTTGTATGCATCTCCTTCACCCTCTTTCTCTATTTACTGTTTGGAATGGTATGCATAAATGCAAAGACATGAATGAGGGTAAGAAATAAACCAAAATATATGTTACTAACCTCAGACATGTGACCTCTTGGTAATGTGTTTAAATGTGATTTGACTCGACTGACAGTTAATAGAAGGAGAGTTGCTGTGACCAAGAGACGTGATAGCTTGTATTGTGCATGTGACACCTGACATGTTGGTATGGCTTTGTCGATTAAATGTCATTATTTCTCTTTCTTTCTTTCCCGTATCACCTCTTCTCTGTTGTTACTCCTCACAGCCTGTCAGTGCTGTAACCTGCTCATACAGTGTGTGGTGTGTTTTCTGTCTGTCCAGGCAGTAAGCTGAGAAAGAGTCATGGTCAGGCGTTGGACAGGTTGTGTCGACACCGTCACACTGATGTGAAACGTCTTTCAGAGCTAGATGACACAAGGCCTGGCTGCTCCTGGACATGAGGGCAATCTATCACACGATGTCATTTTGAGTGAGAGTCAGTCAGTGAGTCAGTTTGAGCTTTATCCTCGTTCTGTGGGTTTTTATGAACGTCTGAATTTAAGGGAACGTGTGTAAGCAGCTACTGTAACATGGGAGCTCAGTTAAATGTACAAGCATCTCCTGCACCCTACTGTGAAAAGAATTATAGCCAAATGTAAGTGTCTTTACTGCAAGCTGATTTACGTTTACCTCAAACCTCATGTTCCTTCCTTTGACTCTAGGGATGCACAATATTGGATTTTTTTTTTTGTCAGTATATAACAACTTATTTGGCCGATAACTGATTCTGACAAAGATATATCCACTTTTTTTCCCTCCTAAATTTAGCGATCATCAAGTCTCTTCTGTAGTGGAATTAACATCATATTATGCATGCTTATTCTCATGATGGCCCACCAGCAGATGGAGACATTAAATACAATACTTTTCAATGTATGTTACATTTTTTAATTGTGCAAAAGAAGACAAAGCATGACAGTTCACTTTAAAGCCAATATCAGCTGATACCGATGAGGTGCAGATATTATCAGGCGTCCCTGTTTGGCACTGCACTGCTATTCTGATGAAGGAAACAGACATAAGACACATCACAGTCCAGTCAGCTAAATTTAGATTTAAAAAACTGTACAAAGAAATATATTACACACTTAAGCAAAATGCAGTTAATCATACTAGTTCTACCGCTGAATAAATGTGTATCTGAAGTATTTGGATTCTCACACCAAAACTGTCTGAAACTGAAACAAATGATTAACCCCCCAAAATGCTGCAACAACTTATGAGGCATGACTGAGCATGGGAAAGGCCGTCATATACTGCTATTATAATGTCCCAAGTTCCTTTACCTATGACTCCGGAGCCACATGCAGCGGCTCTTTGGCCCCTCTCCTTAGGCTCCCTCAGGCTTTGAAAAATCATATGGAAATTAATAGCTTTTACTTTAATAAACATTTTATTTTTTATTTATCATTGTTGTCAGCCTAAATGAGTTCTCACATTCTCTAACTGTAGAAATGTGTAGCCTTTACACAGAGTTTAACCCTTAGATGACCCTTCGTGTCATACGACATCCATGATCCTTCGTCAGTGGACAATTAGCCATTTGTTTTAAGCAATTATTCCCACATTATTTGTGACGCAGATGGGGCTAGGTCTTGACTCAACATGGAGATCACTTTTGCCATGGGTTTCAAGATTTAACACTTCTAGGCCAAGTGTTATTTCTGTAAACACACGTTATTTCTCTTTTATCAATCTGGCCTGGAAGGGTCAGAATCTTTAGTTGAGACCTAGAAAGGAAAAAAAACTGCAAACAAGTTTTGAAATAGTTGGAGTTGGACAAAAATGTATTTTTACGACATCCATGATCCTTCAGTAGGCTAAGTGGACAAAAATGTCCACCTATAGGCAGTGTCTTTTAGCCATTTGTTTTAAGCAGTTATTATTATATTATTCCCAAATATTATTCCCAACATATCTGTGGGGAACTACATGGGACTAGGTTGACCTACCATTTTTGTAAACAAAATGGAGCTTTGTTTTGATCACCCCAGCACTGTTACCAGTGAGTGAAGGAGTTCATCGGTGGAATATGAACTGGAACCCCTTGATTACAATTCTTGACCTCTTTCACACTAAAGGAACCCCCGACAACAGAGAATTATTATTATTTATTTATTTATTTTTTTGCTGCAGTGGCAGAGCAATATGTGTTTTTTGGTGTTTTTTATAATGGGAGTCAATGGGAGGGAAGTGCGAGGGGGGGCTGAGGATGGGAGTAGGATCATGCCATCCAAACCCCCTTTGGTGGGGATCATTGGCCCATGTAGCCCTGTAATAAGCACCAACATGATCCACTGCAAAATGATTTTTGTGTCCCAAACCCTCCCTTTTGTGTTTTTGCCACCCCAACAAACAGATGTGTTCAAACTGGCCTGAAAGGGTTAAAATCTTTAAACCCATGGCAACAGTGACTTTTAAAAGTCACTGGTAAATACAGAAAAATTTTGAAATAGTTCTTCAAAAAACATATTTTTGGCGAAGAGGTGGACATTTTTGTCCTCTGGGTCATCAAAGTTTTAAAAGACATTTCTAACATTTTGTCATTTCTAATTACTCTAATTACTTTCTTCATTTCTAATTACAGTAAATTTCTGGCACAGAGCTGCATTTTTGAAGCGCCATTTCCTGCTGTAGAGTGAGTCACTAACGGACAGCTACTCGACAGAGACAGCAAACTAGCTCAACAACATGACCAAACACAAGTATCACCCTAAATATATTAAACTGTGAGATGCTGAACTAACAGCTAAGGAGAAACCTGGACCCAGTGGCTGCACCAGTTAGGAACCACTGCTCTAAATGTTGCTCGGGTCATGTCTAAGTGAACCTCATTAGCTAGTGACTTGAATCTCCCCAGCGAGGGTAGCTATGGACTCCAAATCCAAAAATGTACAAGTCTCAGAGGAAAATCAAGACATTAATAATGCATGGACAGATTCATTTGCTTTCACCACCAACTCTTCCCAAATGTTCCTAAACAGCTGCTGATGAGCCACTTTGTGCTAAAACACATTAATGAATGCTCAATTAGATCTATTAGTAATATTGATAGACTTAATTAGACGCTAATTTTTGGTCATAAGTGGCTCTTTTGATAGTAAAGGTTGTTGACCCTTGCTCTATAGCCTACACTCCAGAATTTTAGTCTGCTATGTCCCACTAAACATCCCCTGTCCCCCTACAAAAAAAGACAAGAACAGGTCTGTGTGGTTCTCAGAGGGCATGTTTGAGACCTTTTTCTTTATATACTTCAATGTTTATTGAGTTTTAGTGTGTGTATACAACCACAAGTGTCATTTATAACAGCTTACAACATCCTTTACACAGTAGGAAAGGTAGAGAGGGAAAAATAGAACAGTCACGGTTACAAATGTCCATTTTATATATTTTCAGTATCTTGAATCCAGATTCCAGAATTGGTGTGACATTCCCAATATATGTGTGTGTGTGGTCTCTATTCCCACATATTCGCCAGCATGGTTGTTGTGACCCACTTGTTTTACTCTTTATTTTGTGTGTAATGAAGTAGTGGATTAAATTTCTCCACCCAGTCTCCCTCCATGTCTGAGTTTGTAGCAGTGTGTTGTGTTTGCACACATTAAGCCATTCTTTATTTGTAATTTCAGTGTTCAATTCCGTCTCCTGTTTCGTCTAACGAAGGCTTTACATTCTCTCAGATTTTGATGTAGTCCTGAAATCACTTTGAATCTTGTTCTGCTGCATGCCCACATTATCAGGTCAATCAGTCTGTTTAAGGGCTTTGGGTGTTGTATTTACTTTATATAAAAATCCCTCAACTGCAAATATCTAAAAAACAAAAACATAACTGTCTTTAAATCCTGAAAACTCATTATGTTTCCATTCTTAATTATTTTACACCCAAATTCTGAAGTTATGATCTATATGATGTGTCCAATATGTATAATATTTCTCTATTTGTTTAACCAGAATTTATATATTTTGTTAAAACCTACAAAGTGATGTAGTCAGTCTTTTGCCTGACTGACTCCCTCTGATTGGAAACAGCGCACTGGGCACCGCCCATCCCAGCATCATCTATCTCCTCTGTCCGTCCACAAACCAAACCACACACAGCACTCAGAGCCAACAAGGTAAGTCTGGACATATTAATTCAAGACTACTTTTTACATTACTTCACAACGAATGTAGACACAAATGTTTTATTAGAGAACGTAATAGAATAAAATTAGAATTAAAACAGGTGGTGAAAATGCATGTGAATTAGAAAACAGAGGTAAATGGATGTGAAAATTAATCAGTTTTTTAAATTAATTTAATTTCATTTAATTTAATTAAAACGGAGCCACATTTAATTGTGTCTCTGTCTTACATTGATTATTTATTATTCACAAAACAAAATTGATCCTATGAGGGAGGTGGCTTCGAGGGCGGGAGTGATAAAAAATATTTGGAAAAAAATGTAAGTGAGGAATTCACATGAATTAATAATGGATGTGATAAAAAAAACAACAACAAAAAAAAAAACAGTTGTTTTGATAGTTGGTTGGGTCCTCTGCCTACCAGTCATCATTCACAACACCGAACTGACGTCGATTGTTTACATCAGGGTGTCAAACATACGGCCCGTGGCCCAGAACCGGCCGCCAAAGGGTCCAATCTGGCCCACTCATTGTGTCTCAGTCATGAAATGCTAGTAAGCCTGTGAGTATATTTGCACATTTAAAAACCTAAACCGGATTCATGAACTGATGCAAAAGTCTGGACACCCTGCATGGTCAGTGCTCAGTAGCGCTCCCTTTGGCAGGTATCACAGCTTCTAAACACTTTTTGTATCCAGCTCAGAGTCTGTCACTTCTTGTTTGGAGGATTTTCACCCATTCTTCCTGCAAAAGGCTTCTAGCTCTGTGAGATTCTTGGGCCGTCTTCATGCTCTGCTCTTTTGAGATCTATTCACAGATCATTAATGATGTTTAGGTCGGGGGACTGTGAGGGTCGCGGCAAAAGCTTTAGCTTGCTCCCCTTTAGGTAGTCCATTGTGGATTTTGAGGTGTGTTAAGGATAATTGTCCTGTTGTAGAAGCCATCCTCTCTTCATCGTCAGCTTTTTTTTTTTTTTTTTACAAATGCTGTGATGTTTGCTTCCAGAATTAGCTGGAGCTTAACTGAATCCGTTCTTCCCTCTACTTGTGAAATGTTCCCTGTGCCACTGGCTGAAACACCAAAGCATGATCGATCCACGCCCGTGTTTGACAGCTGGACAGGTCTTCTTTTTATGAAACTCTGCACCTGTTTTTCTCCAAACATACCTTTGCTCATTGCGTCCAGAAAGTTCTATTTTAACTTTATCAGTCCACAGGACTTGTTTCCAAAAAGCATCAGGCTTGTTTTGATGTTCCTTTGCAAACGTCTGATGCTGAATTTTGTGGTGAGGACACAGGAAAGGTTTTCTTCTCATGACTCTTCCATGAAGACACAGTAGAACAGTGCACCACCACTCCAGAGTCTGGTAAATCTTCCAGCAGGTCTTTTGCAGTCAAATTATGGTTTTGATTTCCTTTTCAAACCACACTGGGAGCAGCTCTCCTGAAAAGTCCTCAACTTGACCTCCACAGTTCCTGTTAGCTGCCATTTTATAATGACATTACGAACTGAGGAAACAGCTCCCTGAAAACACTTTGCAATCTTCTTACAGCCTTCCCCTGTTTTGTAGGCATCACTTATTTTAGTTTTCAGAGTGCTAGGCAGCTGTTTAGAGGAGCCCATGGCTGCTGATTGACAGGACAAGGTTTCAGGAGTCAGAGTATTCATAAAGCTTTGAAATTTGTGAACAAGCCATAGTTCTAACAAACTAATTAAGGTCTGAGACCCTGGTAAAAGTTGTCAGAGAGCTGAAATGTCTTGATGTGCCCAAACTTTTGCATGGTGCTCCTTTTATTCTTTTTACTCTAAAATTGTACAAAACAAAAATAATACGCTGATCATGCTGAAAAACATGTTTCATGTTTCACTTCATGCCTTTTGGAGATCAGTTCATCCTTACTAAACTGTTTACAGTAAACAAAACTTTGACCAGGGGTGCCCAAACTTTTGCAGGTCACTGTATGTATGTGACTGCATGTATCTGTCTGGGCAGGCAAACTGTGTACACTGAGAGAGCTAAACTGGACGATGAAAGATCAAATATTAACAGAGGAAGCGTTTCACATAGCGCAACTTTCAGTAATAGTCATAGCTCAATTCTAACTTGGACGACTATGGGTGTGGTATATTAAACTCATGAGACTGTCTGTCTGTGCTTCCGTTCCTCAGTTTGTTTGTGTGAGTACATGTGTGCGCTCCAGGCAGTGATGGCAGCAGTGAAAGAGGAGCCCACGGTCACTGACCATATGACCAAGGTGGGACTTAGCATCTCCTGTGAGAATCTGCTGGATGTGGATACGTTCTCAAAGTCCGACCCTCTGTGTGTGCTTCACATGAACATCTCAGGGCCTCACTGGTGTGAGGTAAGTATGTCAAAAGGCCAGAATTATTTTCACTCTTTGGAATTTGAAGTATTTCCAGTACTGGAAGACATTTATAAAGTGAGATACCTCAACTCTATTTGACACACAGTGGTGTGGCCGCTGTGAGTCAAAGGTCTGTCTGACAGAGACGATGCACAAAAAAGTCCTTGACTGCGAAACATGTATCTGTAGATTGGCCGGACGGAGAAGATCAAGAACTGCCTTAATCCCAAGTTCTCCGAGACTTTTGTCATCGACTACTACTTTGAGATGGTGCAGAAGCTGAGGTTTGAGGTGTACGACATCGACAAGGAAGACCACAGTCTGAAAGATGCAGAGATCCTGGGAGAACTGGAGTGTACCTTGGGAGAGGTTAGCTGTCTTTGCTTACACAACAAGTCATTATTTTATTTCAACTTTCGCATTCTATACAAGCAATACAGTTTCTACCTAACTCATGTAGTACATAGTTCTTTAATCATTGTACAAAGTTTCCAGCTGCAGTAACTTCCATCCAGGTTTGAGACAAGTAAAAAGAGAGGAAAATTTAAGAAGATTTTAGAGCTCCTTACTGCATTCACAAACTCATCACAGGGCTCCACCTCTTCATGAATCCAGATGTACGTTGGAGGTTCAGGATTCAACCAAGAGGATTTGTAGTAGGTAAATTTTTGCCCCCCACTCAAACCCTTCAGGGATTGCTCCGAAGACAATCACCCTTGGATCTTTGGGGATATTTTAAAAGAGCACTGCTCTCGGGGCATCTAACATATCCTTCCAGAAGCTGCTTAACTTGGGGCAGGACCAGAGAATATCAATGGTTTCCAGTTTGTGGGCCACATTTCTTAATGGGATGGAGCCAATTTAGCTGTTGCTTGTGGGGTTCGGAAATATCTTGTTAAAGAGTCATTTGTCATCACAAATGCTTACTTGTCATGCTTCTTTCTCTTCATGAGGGTGAAGCATTAAAAACAAGGCATATTAGTTTTTCTTTTTATCGTAGAATTATTATTTGATTTGGTGTTTGGGCTGTGGCTTTTCCAGTGATAGCTAAAGTGTTTTTCTGTCCAGATTGTGTCCTCAAGGCATCTGACAAGACCACTTGTCATGAAGGACAAGAAACCAGCAGGGAAAGGAACCATCACTGTGAGTTACTGTCATTTAGATTGGTGATGACATTTGAAGCATTTAAGGATATTTGATTTTAAGTGTCCATGTGTTTCTTGGCGTATTTGTCAACACAGTGCTGTTTCTTGTTTTGTAGATTTGTGCTGAAGAAAGAACAGACAACAGGGTGGTGGAATTCAAAGTTGCTGGTAGAAAACTGGACAAAAAGGTACTGATTCCTACTTTGCATCTGAGTTATGTTTAGGATTTCACAAATATTAAAATATTGTAGAAGATCCAACTGTAGTTGAAAAAAAAAATCTGAAACATTTCATGAATATATAAAACTCCCAGCAGCTCTCTGTAAAGCGGGACGGAAGAGTTTAGGGCAGAGTCTTCCTCAGCATCTTGAAGAGGTGACACTAAAGAATATCAGCCGAGTGCTGAAACATTCTGAAAACATCAGCGCTAATAAGTTGTTCAAGCCTGTGCTGTCAGAGTTGGGGGTTCAGTTTGGGGTTCGTCAGGGTCAGAGACATCAACAGACCCGCGACTACATACAGTAGGTTTCACTGGGACAGTAAAGCAGAAACAGAGTCATTGCTGTGCCACGAGGCCTCACTCTGCTCTGGCTCTGTGTAGACTCTTTCCGATCCTTCTGGTCGTGCCAAGCTCTCGTTGCAGGACGCAGGGGTTTGCTAAGGTGTTCAACAAGACTCTTCCTAACAGCAAGGAAACCCCCCCAAGCCTCACCTTAACCATGCAGTTGGGAATGAATACCCCACACCAGGACAAAAGGTAGGTTATGATAGCAAGAAGTAAAAAGAGAAGAAAGTAAGGCGCTGGCATTTTCATTAAGTGAACAATAGGGGTGGGAAAGTATTGATTCACTTAAAGGAGCAGTCCAGTATTTTGCACTTTGAGCCCCATTCCTGGTCGTTTATGATGAAATAGAGTGGTTAAGACCAAAATCTTGATGATTGCTCCTTCTCTGACAATTTGAGAGAATTTGTCTTTCCCCTGCCTGGCTTAACAATGCTGTCTATGGCCATGTGTAAATCTGTCCTAAAACCACCTTAAACGTTGGTTTTCAAAGCCATGAAACTCACCCAGTGGTCAGTGGTGTTCCTTGATGTTCCCACATAAAAATCGTAGCAAACTGTGGTTTCCATCTGTGTTTTCTATTCATCTGGATTGTGGAACTATTTTTTCAGCTGCCTCACACCCGTGTGTAAACTTCCACTTGATTGTTCGTTTGACCCTGAAGAGTTATACACTCCAGCCCACTTGATGGTGATAATGCTCCTTTACGTGAGTGTCGCCAACCGGCAGGAAACCATTGCAATGTAATGGGACACAGAAAGAAACAGAATAAGAAGGCTGGCGTTGTGTTCAAAGGCATCGTACTGTGAAGGTTGTTTACAAGCCAGTAATAATGGGCAAGTTTTGTGTGGTCAGCGACTGCGGGAGAATTCCTCCGAAGAGGAGGAGCGCACACAGCACTGTCGAGCCGGCACTTTGGCTGAGCTAAAAGACTACAATGACTACAACCTTGTCGTAAACAACCCCCTTTCTGTTTCCACCAACGGACAATGAGGCTTCCTATAGGAAATCAATGCATGGACAAAATGTCAAATAAATCATTTGCTACGATAAAGAGACTATTAACTGGTTTTATGGTCTTCCTTTTAACAATGTTATTCCAGTAAAGCATTGTGACGTTGCTCTGTGAAAGGTGTTTCATTAAAATAAACTTACTTTCTAACTAAAATGTGCTTTACCTCTACAACAGAATATAATTTGGGAGTAAACTTAAACTGCTGTATTTCGCTGCCCCCGTTCATCAAGCTGAAATTGTTTTCCTTATATTGATTTAGTTTTGGCAGCTGCCCCACATTTTCATCATTCGCCACCACTTACTGATTTTTGTATTGTTTTAGTGGTTAAAATGGGTGTAATCTTATTCCATTGTCGATCTGTGTGCAGCGTATTAATTCACTCAGCTCTTTGCCACACTCTCACTTTGTCCCTTTCTCAGACCACAGATGGGACAAGAATTAGCAAGATAGCCACTCCACAGTCTCTCAGGCTCGCTCTCTGCCTCTGGGGGATCATTTGCTGGGAGGAGAGCAAATATTAAAAGGGATACTAGGCCCATTTTCAAAGTTCATCCATGTTATTCCTGTGGTCCTAAAGTTCATAATTGCAGTGACAGTGCTGCTATCACATGTGAAATCTGATTTCAAGATATACATTTTAACATCTGGCCTTGTTCTGTACACACTAAGATCCTCATACCTTGTTCGTGAGTGAGGGTAGACTGGAGCATGAGATGGATCTGCGGTTTGATGCAGTTTCTGCAGTGATGTGGGCGCTGCACCGTATTGTCGTGGTGAAGATGGACCTGAACCGTGGCGAAGGCGAAGCTTTCAATTTACTGGTCCATCAGTCTATCACGGATACAAGTGCCAGAAATTAGTTTCCTCTGTGGGGTGTCTGGCCTCAGCCTTAGAGATAGGGTGAGGAGCTTGGACATCCGGAGCGAGCTCGGAGTAGAGCCGCTGCTCCTTTGTGTTGAAACGGGTCAGTTGAGGTGGTTCGGGCACTTGATCAGGATGCCTCCAGAGTGCCTCCTGCCTCCTGTGTTTCAGGCACGTCCCACTGGTAGGAGGCCCTGGGGCAGACCCAGGACACGCTGGAGGGATTTCATATCTCATCTGGCCTGGGAACGCCTTGGGGTCCTCCAGGAGGAGCTGGACAGTATCACTAGGGAGAGGGACGTCTGGGGTGCTTTGCTTGGCCTGCTGCACCTGCGACCCGGCCCTTAGATACGCGGATGAAGATGGACAGATGCTAAGATTAGATCTACTGTAATTATATGTAGTAAGACATTTATTTGATTCACCTGCACATTATTTTCTCTCTTATTTCCAGGTTTACTTCAGTAAGTCCGACCCTTTCCTGGAATTCCACAAGCAGACAGAAGCTGGATGGCAGCTCGCCCACAGGACAGAGGTACAGATACACTCAGTGTGTACCATGCTATCCAGTCTATTGATTCTTGGGCAGAGCATTGGCACGTAAAGCCATAACTAGAGGGTGAATAGACAGTTTGGAGTTCACACAGTTAGTACCTTTCAACTGTCAAAGTTGTTTTTAATCTGTGCTGTTACACAGGTGGTGAAAAACACCCTAAACCCAGTATGGAGATCATTCAGCATCCCGATGCAGTCACTATGTGGAGGTGACATGGAGAGACCTATAAAGGTACACGCACACTCACTCACACATGGACTGTAACGCATCGCGACTGATGACAGGACAGCCTTTTTCTTCTGTCTGTCTTCTTTCACGCTGCATGTCGTCATGGGAGGAAATTTGGCCTACTATCATTCAGCATGTTTGTTATTTAAAAGACCTGATAAGTATAATTACGTGTCACCAGGTAAGTCATCCAACAGGACGATTTCCCAAAAGGTAGACGCTTTCCATTAAGATGGATCCCTTTCATAGTTGTTCATCTCGTAGACTGACTGTAGCCTCACACAGTTTGTTTTTAATACGTACTGGTTGCTCCATGCTGTGTCTAGATCTTCTCCCTGTTTGAGGTAGGAGGAGACCTGGTTATGGAGGGCTTTGTGAGTGAGGAGAAGGACTTTAATTTGGATGCGTTGTGGGACAAGGAGCCAGTGGAGGTTCTGAAGGACAGGGGTGATGTGTCGGGGAGCAGGAATGGGTGAGCAGATGGGCAGCAGAGTTCTGGATGTATTGGGGTTTATTTAGGACTTTGGATGAGAGTTTCGGCAGCAGAGGGGAAGAGTGATGGGCGGAGACGAGCTATGTTTTTTAGGTGGAAGAAAAGCACTCAGAAGCTGCAGTGTGCAGATTCTGAGCAGGTACTCTGTGTGTCTTGCACTAAAGGAGGTAGTGGGACCTTTCCCCTTCTGTTTGACTATTAGGAGGCTTGTGTGTGTGTGTGTGTATGTGTGTTAGACATCTTAATATCAGAGTGTTGCCTTACATTTGAAGCTTCACTCCCAAAGCATGCTTTTGTCTCATCTGCTTTGATTTTCACACACTGACGATAGTTTATCATTTAAATATAAAAATATATTAAGCTATTAAGCTAAAGAGAGTTGACTCAATTTGTAACTGTGTGTGTATTCCAGGTGGACTGCTATGACTACAACAGCAGCGGATCTCACGACGTTATTGGATTCTTTGAGACCTCACTCTCTGAAATGCTGCAGGCATCACAAGCATATGAGGTGAGCTCTCTCTCTCTGTATCACGTATTTAAATCCGTGTTTTCGTACCACATCTGTCTTGAGCAGAAGAGATCCCATGTTTATTTTCTCAATCACTGTGGGAGAGGCTCAATTTCTTTTCAGCGATCGAGGCTACAAACTCGGTATTGGTAAATAAACAGGGGGATGCACCGTGCTGTGACTTTTAACAAAACAAAATGTCTAAACAAGCCACTGAGGGGCAAACGGGTGAACCTGTTCCGGGCACGTGCTCTGGGCTAAGAATAAACCAGTGTCCAGTGCGCGTTATCTATTTGAATTTGGCCATCCATTTATTCTCGCCATAACACAGAAGGGCGACAACATTGTCCATACTGTATGTAATTATTATTCCAGTCAGCAAATTCAGTTTTCCACACCAATACTCAGTGCTTTTTGACATGGGGCAGGGAGGTGTGCTCTCTGCGTAGGCCGAGGAAAGGCAGAGAGGCCCCAGAACAGAGCCACACCACCAAGTACAATACTGCACAACCTGTTCCTGACTGAACTAAATGTTTACAGTTGCTTTTTAAAAAATATTAATTGACTGAATCACACTGTATTTTCACACGATGCTCTTTTAAGGTGCTGAAAAAAATGTCTCTATATATTACAAAATATTGATTTACATATAAATGAAGCTTTTCTGAAAACATGTAGAGGGAAGAGGGAAAAACACCATTTTTGCCTTTAATGATACAACAGTATCCACAATCTAAGACAAATATATACAGTCTCACATCTCGATGACAATATGATATCTCCATATTGCCCAGCCCTTCGCTGTAGCATCTTCACTTAACGTTTCCAATACATGGTTCCTGCTCATAAACAGTGTAATAAATACATTTTTACAGACACATACATGGTCTGCAGTTTCTTTCTATCATCACAGGTTCCCAACCACACAAATAGTGGAATTTTTTTCCTGTTGAGGTCGGGAAGAAAGTACTGGTTAAACCAGGCCACCTTCAGACCACAAACATCCTAAATGAGGACACTGCCTAACTTCCACCTCAGCAATCATACACATATATTGATTAATACACTCTTAATGCACCAATTTAGGGACTGACGGGAATTTATTTCACTAAAATTGCACACTTTATTCAGAGGCATGCAAAAGTTTGGGCACCCCTGGTCAAAATTTTATTTACTGTGAGTAGTTAAGTGGAAGATGAGCTGATCTCCAAAAGGCATGAAGTTAAAGATGACACGTTTCTTCGATATTTTAAGCAAGGTTACTTTTTAATTTCAGTCTTTTACAGTTTCAAAATAAACAAAAGTTGCCTGAAGCAAAAGTTTGGGCACCCTGCATGGTCAGTACTCAGTGGCGCCCCCTTTGGCAGGTAGCACAGCTCTTTGTATTCGGCTAAGAGTCCTCTAGTTCTTGTTTGGGGGATTGCAGTCGGGGGACTGTGAGGGCCTCAAAACCTTCAGCTTGCTCCTCTTGAGCTAATTATGGTCTGAGACCCTGGTAGAAGTTGTCTGAGAGCTCAAATACCTTGGGGTGCCCCAAGCCATTGTAATTTCATATGACAAATAAGATTGAGTGACATTCAAAGTTCACCTTTCTTCCCCATTCTGATTCTTTGTTTAGACTTCAGCAGATCCTCTCCTAAATGCATCCAGTTGTTGCCACGTGATCAGCTGATTAAATATTTGCACAGGTGTACCTAATATAGTGGCTGTATCTAACATATTCTGTATGTATGTTCCTGACACTTGTGTGGTGTGTTTATGCTCCTCTTCAGGCCAAGAAAGAGAGGCTGAAAGGAATCCGAGACTCTTGTGTTATCATTTTTAAACACTGTGAGGTACTGTGGTTTCATATGCATTTTCTTTCTGAACTAAGTGGGGTTGTTTTTGTTTAGTAATGAATACTCAACATGGTGTCAGTTGTGTTATAAAGAGTTTGCTCAGATGACTTAAACAGTAGACCTGTCATGTTTCACACTAACTGTATATCTAAAACATTGTATACAGACGTGTGCTACATGTTGTTAATATACCATAATACAGGTAAATGTACAGACACCACAACAGTGCAGTACCTCAGCATGTGTTGACGTATTATTTTTTGAACAATTAAATAATTTCCTGTCATCAATATGTATTCTCAGATAGTGAAGGAGTATTCTTTCCTGGATTACATAATGGGCGGCTGTCAGATTCACATGACTGTGAGTACTACTCTTTTTTTTTTTTAATCTTAAATATTTTTATGAGTCTTTGAAGAAACAACAAAAAATATCCCTGAGATCAGCTGAACAAAGCACCTTAAGTTTTTTCCTTAAGCATGACATTTAAGTCTTAATTTCTCCTTAGCTGAGGGACGTACACAGTTGCACAGAATCCCTTAAAAGGTTTCCTTAATTAAGGAAAAAGGTTAACTCGTATACTGCGTTTAAAAAGATTTCACAGTTTCCATGAAGATTGTTTGTTTGCTTGGACTCACGCTTGTGATGTCTGTTATCGTCTCACAAAGTTCGCTTATGGTTAGATTATAAAAAAATGGAGGAAGAAGAGAAGACAAGAAAACCATACTGGTCAGAGGAGGACGAGATTAATCTTCTGGAGGAATATAATCATAGAAAGCACAAATGTCAAAGTAAATTTGATCCTCAAATACCAGAAAAGTCAAATCTATAGAAGAACACTCTTGTCTGGGTGTGTTACATTTTTTCTGTACAACATCTATTGCTCGTCTGTCCGTCCTGGAAGAGGGATGCCTCCTTCTGTTGCTCTTCCTGAGGTTTCTACCATTTTTTTCCTCCCCGTTAAAGGGTTTTTTTGGGGGAGTTTTTCCTTATCCGCTGTGAGGGTCCTAAGGACAGAGGGATGTTGTATGCTGTAAAGCCCTCTGAGGCAAATTGTGATTTGTGATATTGGGCTTTATAAATAAAAATTGAATTGAATTGAACACCATAAACTCGATCATGTTGCGGTTAAGAGAGTCAGAGGTACCTCAGGTTTTTTTTTTTTTTTACCTTGCTTTGGTTGCTAAGGTCTTTTGTGCAACAGTCTCAGGTTTCCTTAAGTATAAGAGCAAGACAAGGTGAAGACCATAAATACTTAAGTGAACCTTTTAAGGAAACCTTAAGGAGAAGACTGAAGGGTGTTTTGTGCAACCAGTTTTATTTTGATGAAGCCTTAAGTAGGACTTTAAGGAAAATCTTAACTTAAGGTGTTTTGTACAACCAGCCCCTTATATTTAATTTTTGATGTGTCTATTGGAGATTTGATACTCTCTGTTTTCATCTGTCCATCTGGTCCAGATTGCTATTGATTTCACAGGCTCCAACGGGGATCCCAGCTCCCCTCACTCCCTCCATTACATCAGCCCTGAGGGCTCTAATGAGTACCAGGCAGTTATCCGGGCAGTGGGAAACGTCATCCAGGACTACGGCAGGTACATAGATTATTATACATGAAGTATTATGGTGGTAAACAAAGTGGAGAATCAGTAAGGATAGTGGTGTGTTTTCGTTCCTTTAGCAAATTAGTCAGACAGACAAACTTTAAATGTTTAGGACAACAACAAAAAAACTCAGTTTGATAGCAAAATGTTGCATGAAATTCGCTTGGATACACATTTAATCCAAATGTGTCAATGGTTCATGTCCCCGCTACCAGCAGGCAGTTTATGTCCAGCGGAAAATTAAATGTGTTTCACAAAGCAGGACATGGTTTTCAACCCAAATATTTCTAACCTAGTTTATGTTTTACATGCTGAAATTCCCTTTTAAAGCTATTTATTAGTTGTATTATAATTAAAATAATGTCAATTTTGCCATTTAGCTTTAAAACATTTTTACCCATCCATACATTCAGTGAAACAGGTGATCAGAGCATGCAGTGTATCAGGGGCATTTGGTGTCACAGAAACATACAATCGTGTGTCGTCAGCATAGAGATGGCAATTAGCGTGGTAATGGCTAATAATGTTTCCAAGTGGAAGCATGTATAATGAAAACAAGGACAGCTCACTTACTCTGACAGTAACGGACACATATTCTGTAGGCTAATATTCTTCATTACAGCCTGAATAATTGTAAGCCTGTGTAAAATATCACTGTATAGAAACCACAAAAATGAATCATTCTACCTGAGGACATGATTAAAACTTAAAAAAATAATTAGTATGAATGAATAATTCAGTCATTTGCAGAGGAAGAAATCACAAATCTCATCCTCTCCTTTCACTGCGACATCACTTGTAGTAACTACTGAAAAAGCCTAGCCTGCTCCAATTGGTCAGCATTTTTGGGTCTTCGACATCTGCGCCCTCCTTGTAGTTTGTGTAATGACTATGAGGAAGTATAGCAGCGCTGTCTACTGTGAAAAATAACCAATAAAAGCTTCTAAACCAAACTCTTCACAATCTGACATGTTCCAGCAACAATCCCATGCTGGGAACGTCTGCAACCAAGATTATAGGTTTCCCTAATGTTAGCATGTGGCTACATGTAGCTGTGTGTGTACTGTAAGATAAACACTGGGTGTAATTTGCTTGAAACAAATGACCATATAAAGAAATCTGCGAGTAACTGATGATGCCTGAGATCTTTGTTCACAGGTTTTAAATATGTTTAAGTTTTTATTTGAAACTTTGAAACACATTTTATATCAACATCTGACACTGTGACATTATAACAGAAAATAAGGATAGGTAAAGGTATACTAGGTATACTTGAAGGTATACTACAAGTAATCCATCCCAGTCATATTTTATGACACAGTAGACGTAGGTGATTGTGTATTTAAGGTGACTTCGGGACTATGCCCAGGACTCCAATGTAATCCCTTGTATATTTCAACCCTCTTGGACAATAACGCCTGTTCTGTTTCACTTCCTGTAGTGACAAGATGTTTCCTGCTTTTGGATTCGGAGCCCTGGTCCCTCCTTCAGGGCAGGTGATTGTTTGTGTCTTTTAAGGCATACTTGAAAAACTGATGTTGGATCCAGATTGATAGTTGTTTGTGTTTGCAGGTCAGCCACAAGTTTCCCATCAACTTCAACCCATCAGATCCGTCTTGTGCAGGTAATAATAGACTGACGCTGATGTGAGCTCACACTGCTGTGTGTTTAATGAGACAGACTGGGACATGTAGGACATTTGGCCGTTTACCAGTTTGATTTTGCACAGTATGACATGAGATAGGCATCATTTGCTCTTTTACGGAAGAAGCATAAGCATACTTCAGCAACAGGAAGTGGAAACATGTTTGATCAGTTGATCAGTCAGTCATCAAAATATTTATAGACAACAGTTTTGATAATCAATAGGCGTTTAAGTCATTTATCAAGAAAAAATGGTCCTTGGTCCTTGAACTGACCATCATGTTGCAGTGTGCTGTCCATTTCCAGTGGTGCTGAATTACATGGAAATATGTAAAATGATCCTGTAAGACTTAGTTCTGTTCCTGTGTGTGTTTTAGGTGTAGAGGGTGTGCTCCATGCCTACCAGCAGTGTCTGCACCAAGTGAAGCTTTACGGTCCCACAAACTTTACCCCAATCATCGACCATGTAGCTCATTTTGGCCGGCAAGCCATGCAGCAGGAAACTGCCTCTGTGAGTTGCTGGAAGTCTAAAATCAATCAGAGTGGTGTAATTGTTGCTGTATCGATGGATCCCACCGTATTCACTGTGTTTATTGTGTAATTTCCTTCTTATGTCGATGTTTCACAGCAATACTTTGTTCTGCTGATCATCACTGATGGACTGGACACATACATAGATGAGACTCGCAAGGCCATCGTCAACGCCTCTCGTCTGCCCATTTCGATCATCTTTGTCAAAGTAGGGGGAATAGAATTAAGAGCCACGGAGTTCCTGTATGGAGTTGATGGAACTGTACGCACTGCAGCAGGCGAGGCCGCCATGCGGGACAATCTGCACTTTCTGTCTTTCAGGCAGTTCCAGAACGTAAGAATTTCCGCCTTGAATCTACAGTTTCCATATCATTAGCATAATGCTATGGGGAGTATCAGAGGAGAAGCCAGGTGTAGCTACGTAATTGTTATTTTTTTATGCTAAGACTCACAGGTCAACTGAGATGTGGTGATCAGGATCAAGGTTTATCTAAATCCCAGTTCAGACCAGTGATTCGCGGCGAGACAAAACTGTTTTAAAACGTTGCAGAGAAAAGTTGCAGCGGTCTGAGCTTGACTCAAGCCGGCTGATGGTGTCACCTGCAACTCAGGTGGTCAAAACGCCGGCAGCTGGTTTTAGAACGTAAAGTATATCACCTGTTTCAACACCCAGTCGGCTTGCTGATCAAGTCAAAATGACTGCAGAGGATGTGTTCGCTTGCTGCAGCAGATGCTCTGTCCCCGCTGAGCCCTTGGTTTCTACAGCTTGTTAACAGACGACCACACAAAGTTATTACTACTTTTACTGGAAGGTCTGTCCCTCCATCTCCTCTGCGTTAGCTTAAGATCATGCGTGAAGAGCCCCTAGAAGAGCTATGACTCGCCAGGCAATATCTTTATGGCCGTTGTCTCTACAATGACAGGATCATGGGTTGTTTAGCTTGGGATATTTCTTGACCTCAACAACGAGTCTCTCTACGGGAGCTGGTATATACAAGCAGAGAGCGAGCAGGGGAAAGATGCATTTAATTCTGGGGGCAGCAAGGCTGGAAATAGGACCATGGTGTAGAGTGTCTAGCCACTGCCGGTATGGGGTTGTACACTGAAAATAATAAGGCTGTATTTTTTGATGCATAACATTTACCATGGGGAGCATCTGACAGGATGCACTCCTGTCTGGAAAAAAATATTAGAGAAACAGCAACTTCCAAAATGCTCAACCCAGCATTCATTCTTTGGAAGAGTGTCCGCAGCTGAAAGGGAAGAACCATGGGGACAAAACTGTCTCTCTAAAGTAGAAAGGTATTTGTATTAGACACATGCACAAGGATTGTGACAGGCGCTTGTTCCTCATATCACTAAAGAGCCGCACAGACGTTGAACAATCCAAGGAAACATCACGTGTGACACCAGCTTCTTTAGAAACTTGGGGTCATACAAAGGGCAGTAAGGACAACCGCTTTCTGTCCATTTTACAAGCACATTCTGTCCAATACATCTCATGCAAGAGTTGAATTTTACCAGTAAAAGATCCAAGTGGTCATTCTTTTCTGATTCTCTGATAAAGGCCAATGTTGACGTGTTGATTGCTATCAACACCCACGAGATACTGGAGCCCTAAGAGTTCTCAACAGCCGTTGAAATGACCCATATGCTGTAAGAATTGTATTAGATTGGATGGTTAATGGTCCACTTGAAGAAGGAGATAATGGTCATCCGAAGAAAGGGCTTCCTGTGGCTGTTGTCAGAGGATAGAGGAAATGCAAAACAATTCATGCAATTAGAATAAAGATAGACATCACTCTCTCTGAGATTATGGGCAAATCTGCACAGCTTCAGGGTGGACACTGTTGAAGAGACCATCTCACCCTTCAAGAAAATGTAAGGAGAGGAGGAAGAGACAGAAGCACAACTGGGCCACAAACATCCCCCCAATGATGTCAGTGGAATCAGTCCTGGAAAAGGTTGAGCCAGTTGTGTCCACGCCCACACCCACTGACCTCCCTGTGGCCAACAGTGTGGAGCTGAGGGTGGAGAGGTAGAACAGAAGGCCTCCAGAAGTAGGAAAACATGTTGCCTCCCCGGAAGCAGAGACTGAACCAAGAAAAGGCAGCAAGTGGAGATTGTAGGTGAGGATTAAAAGGATGCGGACACATCCAAGGTTCCAGTCAATCCACAGGACAGCAGTTTGAATATTGTCCTATTAAAGGTAATGCACCCAAATTCATGCATACCCCACATAATCATAATCATGGGCCAGTAATTAGTGCATAACCCAAGTATTTTGGAAGGCTGTGGTCACGTGACTAATGGGCTGACTGGACTTTCCTGTGAGACTAGGATACAGGTGTTCAGAAATGTATAAACTTTGAGGCATTTTAAAGTATGTTCTCACCATGTTTCTTTTCCCTAAACCAAACCACAGTAACTTAATGTTCATTACGTAACTTTATGTTAAAGACGTAACATCAATCATGGGGTGCTAATTCGTAGGATATCATATGAACCGTTCAATGAGGATATGTTGCAAAATCAATGCATAAGATGAGAGGACAGTTCCAGACAAAGCTAAGGACGACACAGAAAGAGATTCAGACTTTGGGAGTGGCTCAGCGGCAGATAACAGACCTGAATCTCTCTATTTTAAGACAGGCTTTGTGCGCTCTGTGCATCTGCGGACAAAGACACCTTAGAAAGACCTGTAAAAGGAGTAATCACAGACTGGGGTGTTGTATACTGTCACATGTAGTGTGCCATGGAGCCAACTGCTTGTTTGCATGTAAGTTATTAATGGATATAAGTGCTTGCAGATCACCTTCCAAACTATGGATAGACCCAGTGGTCTAAAGATAAATTCACTTGAGGGTGCCTAAATCTGAACTGTGAACTGTTCCACTGACAAGCTGCACAAAGGCGACACGTCAACTGGACAAGTACCGGCACAGCAGGCCCTGTCTCCTCACTGGCTTGTAGGTTTCTTGGTTTTGTCAAGTCACTATATCATCATTACAGAAAATTTGGTACTCCAACTGACGTTTTGGTGCTTGGACACCAGAGGGAGATATTTTGTGACAGAGGGACAGCTGAGCAGCAGCGAGATCAATCCCCTCATTGAGTCCAGACAGTGGTGGTAGAGATGGTGGCTGATGACGCTGAGGCGGATGAGGCTGATGAATCCATACAGACATAGTGATCATGGGGAGGTGGAGGGCATGCACGATGGCAGCAAGAAAGAACCACAGCAGAGAAAGAACCATATTTAAAATGAGGAGCTGTATGATGATAGGCTGACAGAGAAGGTTTGTCACTGTGCTATTGGTTGATCGTGAGTGAGCATACATGCAAGGACTGAATGGCAGGGTGAGAAAGAAACTTAAAGCCTGAGCATGAAAAGTTTTGTCTCACTGACTGAACCTTTGCTAGAGCTTGGTTTGTCACTCTCACCTTGTTACTCTGTCTTTACTCCTTCTCTTCAGTGTCCTCCAGAAGTGCTTGCTCAGAACATCTTGGCAAAAGTCCCGGCTCAGGTGGCAAGCTTCTTCAATACCATGAGTTTGAGGCCACCCCACAGTGACACACCTCTCCCTGACCGCTCAGCATCCACCACCCCAGTGATGTGTCCTGAGGACGACATGCAACATCCAGCCTGCAATGATTTGTAAATACTATGTACCAATAATATAAAGCCATAGTCACTGTCACCTTCAAACATGTCCCAACATTGGTTAATATGTACTTCATATAGATATCTAAGGTACCATGGCACTTACATATGACTCAAATCAGTTAATCAAGCTATTCAATCAGTTTTTATTTGACACGTAATCCCACCAGTTCCTCTCAAGCTAGGATTTTTAAGAAGACTCGAGGTCAGGACTACCTACAAAAGATCCCATTCTCTGCTATCTCTGCCAGACGCAACTGCCAGCACTCAACACGTACTGGAAATACACCAAACCTGTTGTCTTCCTAGTCCTATCTATGAGACAGGGAATACCTTGTTTCCATTGGCAGCTACATATCTGACCGACCTAGCATGACATTAGGAGTTCCCCAAGGCTCCATTCTTGGACCTCTATTTTTTAACTTCTGCATGCTAAAATATAAAAACATATCCGCACACCAGACACTGCCCCGTTTGGAAATTTTAATCGTATCACCACATGTGACGCACCAGCCCGAAACATCACGTGGTGATATGTTCTTGAGTCTTCAGTTTGTAATGTCTGCATGCTTCCTTTAGGCATAATTTTACAAAACACTAATACTGCTTAACATAAGTAAGTGGATGATACTCGACTTTAACACTTTCACATACTGACTATGTTTCAATAGACTTGCTGCATCAATGCATTGACCAAATAAATGGTTGTTGGAAGTAGAATTGTCTTCTATTGAATAAAGATACATCTGAAATCACTGTCTTTGGTGCTAGAGAAGAACGGCTAAACGTGGAGGCTCATCTTGACTCCATTTCTTTTAACTCAACAAACCAAGTCCGAAATTTTTTATTTATTCAGATCTCAATTTTCAAGTCAACAACAAATTGATATGATTTTTATGTGGGAACATCAAGGAACACCACTGACCACTGGGTGAGTTTCATGGCTTTGAAAACCAACGTTTAAGGTGGTTTTAGGACAGATTTACACATGGCCATAGACAGCATTGTTAAGCCAGGCAGGGGAAAGACAGATTCTCTCAAATTGTCAGAGAAGGAGCAATCGTCAAGATTTTGGTCTTAACCACTCTATTTCATCATAAACAACCAGGAATGGGGCTCAAACTGCAAAATACTGGACTTCTCCTTTAATATGAATTTAGAGAGCCTAGAGTGATATAATCAATTCATTTTTCAGTCCACTACATACGTTTTGCTGCTACAAAAAAAAAACTGCAGTGAGATGAACCAACTGAAAAAGCAATATATCATATTATACATTATCACAATACTTAACATATTGCGACATTTAAAACTTCATTTCATTAGATAAAACACATGTTGACAAAGTTTTCCTTTGGGGACATAATTTTATTTCATCATAAACAACCAGGAATGGGGCTCAAAGTGCAAAATACTGGACTTCTCCTTTAACAGCGTCTCATCTTGTTGCTGAAATTGGTCAAATTTGTTTCCATATCAAACTAGAATTATTATAAATCATAAATAATTAAGTTTCAACCATAAAATGTGATCAGGTTTTGGACCTTGTCCACTTTTTTGTTGGGATCTGCTGCAAACTGACTTGGCAGAGATGGCTGCCATCTTGTTTTTACATGGATTAGTGTATTGTGCTCTTACTGCCACTAGATGGGACTGAAAGTGTCCACAGACGAGGACGAGAGGTCCAAATTAAGCAGAATAATGCATAAGGTCCAGTAAATCCAAAATGTTGTGTCCTCATATGAGGACACAGGGTCTCAGGTAACACAAATCCCACTTTTCTAATTTTGAATCAAACCTCCACTTTTGTAGCTGTGTCTGTGGCCATTTTATAAGCCTAGAGATGCATTATATGTCAGTAGTTGCTTTCTATGTGTTGTTAAACCCTACATAATGATGAAACGATGGGTGCCCTGCTCTGCTCTGCTCTGACTGACGGGTGTCCCTCTAACTGGAAACGAGCGCACCAGGCACCGCCCACCGCAGCGCGAGCTCCTCTTCACTGTTGTGTCACTGCTACAAACCAGAGCACAGAGCTAACGCCAGCCAGCCAACAAGGTAGGAACACTGCTTTTACATTATCTTTTTCATAATTATTAAACGTCAGACATGAAGGTTTTAGCAGCTAACGTTACGACTAACTTACGGGACTGAAATGGTAACGTCAACGGTCAACGTTACGTTACCTGTGTCATACTTTAAAGGCGTCGGCTCGTTCAAAATAACACAAGTTAGCTTTAATTTATACGCTAACGTTAGTTTATACCCTTAACACTCTAACGTTGAATATTTAACAGCAATTAAAGTGAGTAACGTGTCAGTTGGGACGGCCGTTGTAACGTTAGCTAACGTTGAGACGTTTGTTAGTAACGTTATGTAGCTCCAACAGCTGGGTCCGTTAGATTTCATCCACCAAAGTTGCCTTAACTAACTGCGATAACATGAGTTAAATCTCTTTATAAAAGACAGACTGTATAATCAAAGTTAATGTTTTACTTTGATTTGACACGTAACGTTAACTGTTAAAGGCTCCAGCTAACGCTAGCCCCGTCTCATCACAGGATAGCGAGGAAAGCCCCACCGCTGTCTCCTCTGCGCTTGGCTTCATTTCAATCCCACATTTTATTAAAACTAAAGTGGCAGTAAGTGCAAAATGTGTCGGCCGAATTCACAAAACACACCGTAGGAATCATACAGTCCCCTCGTGTTAAACACACAGCACTGTTATCAGTTAATAAACTATGTATAGCATGATCTTTGAATGCAGTTAGGCGTGTTTGCTAGGTTTATGGGCATGAAGTTATCTGGGCGTGTCAGCTGCCAAACTGAGACAGATAAACTAGGAGGCAGTCTGTTGCTTTGACCCGGAGATAATAGCAATAGTCATCACTGAAGGTTTTAAGTGATCCATGGGGACTTCCAAATACAGGCCAGCCTTTAGGACATATGGGCAGTGGGACATTTTCCAAATCGGGCTCCTCATTCACTCTCATGCCATGGGGGGATGGGCAGAATCACTACACATACCACTGTGCAGAATTAATCATGTTTCCACATGCATTTTGTGTCTACTCTGTGTTTACACCTTATATTTTGAAAATCAGAGGAAGTCACGTGTGTGTGGCAGGCTGAATAAAGCCATCTAATGAATGGTTAACAAGAGAAACAAGAAACTACACAAGAGCAAATCATGAGTGAACAAATAGGAAGGGATGGGCGATATGGCCCTAAAATAATATCACGATATTTCAGGGTATCTTTGCGATAGTGATATTCTTGACGATATGACAAATTAATAAAAGAAAAATGTATTATTAATTTAAGAAAATGGAAATGCAACAAAATTAGTGATATAGTTTCAGTTTGCCTTCAAATATTTAGTAAAAACTAAAATGATCTCTCATTTCTTTAGTTTGTGAACAACAACAGTAACTCAGAGTGAGATTCAGATTCTGTATACAATATTAATAGTTCAACAAATAAATCTACCACAAACTACACATTGAAACAGCTCCCAAATATAAAAACTGTCCCCTGTGATCTATATATATAAATCAACAGGTGATTTCCTTCTCTTTTTTTCCACCTGGACCTTTATGCTCTGCCATTTCTCCTCTAATCATCACGCTGTAACCTGTGACAGGCTGTTATGATACCACAATATGGAGTTTTTTGTCGAGCTGTGAGCATCACGTAGGTTTACATTACCAAAGGTTTATGACAAAGTCACTTGAGGACACAACGAGACAGGAGATGAAGAGACACTGTGCTGCTGCCAGAGGAGCTGCTGAATGAGTTCCCACTGAGCGATAACTTGCTAAAAAAGAGGTCCGGGGCTGTTTATAAAACATTGAGAATGCTCAGGCCTAACGATGCCACAGTTTATTGCACACTGCCGAGGCTGCTCCTCTTTTTGGAACCACCGCGGCGTCTGAATACTTTCACTTTCAGCCATGCTTGTTGTTGCCGTGTATAACAGTGTGACATCAATGTGTCATCAAGTTGAAATATCACAAGTATCATGATTATCATTTTTTATTTATTAAAAGTTGTACCAGTATTATCGTAAACGAGATGATAGGGCACACACCAACAAATAGGCCTTATATTTTCTCCTCGTTCGTTTATTCAATCTTGAGGCTACTTTAATCAAATATTGGTCACATTGTGTGCTGAAGTGAAACAGTGTAAAGACTATAGACTGTGTAGAGACCCCAGTATGCACAAATATTGTCAGACATTCGTCCACTGTCTCTCTGCTCCTTTTATTATCTTGTTCCCTCTGCACCCTGACTTTCCCTCTAGTGGTCCCTGATTTTTGGTGAGGCATTCAGACTGCGCTGGTCAGGCTGTAGTTCGCCTCACATGTTTACATTAACAGCGCTTGTGATTTCTGCGCATCACGCAACTGACCCCCTCTGTCAGATGGACTGAACCATTTCACAATACCTGCGGGGGGTGGGAGCATCAGATGGCATGTTGAAATGTGTTTTATCATGTAGATACATATAACTTGCAATGATTTAAATCAGTGAGCTGTAAACTGTTGTGCTTAATCCAATTTTAAGGTCAACCATAGACCCTTTTTAATGGCCTCCCTTGGCTTTTGGGACGGTGTTGTCTGTTCCCTTTGACCCCCCCAGACAGCAGCCTGTCCAGATAACGTATTTAAAGTATGCCATTGTATACTAAGTGGATCAAGGTAAATTTAGGGGTCGAAGTCTGGGGTTATTTGTGTCACAGTGTCACACAAAGACGTGCATATCTCTGCTTCTGAACATTATTCTTTGTTTAGTTTGTTTAAGGATCCCCGAGCTGACATGCTATTTTAATATCATTTAACCATCAGATACAACCTGCTCTGAGTGTATATGTGCACTTTTGGGGGTTTGACTGGTTTTAAAAAATTCAAACAAAGGTTTATAAATCATATTATCATTGTATTTTCTGCACATACAAACTTTGTAATATGTTCCTCCCATGAAAACCATGATGCATATCAGCACTCAGACTGAAACATTAAATGAGACCAAGCTTGAAACCTGCCTTGACCGTAGGCCTACACATAATCCTCACTCCACGTCTTCATCCTAACATCATGCTGCCATATTTTGGGCAAACACCTCTACAGTCAGAACAGGCAAGGTAGCAATTACGTCCTTGATAACGGCATTTACGGCAGAGTGTGCCAACCTGACTTGCATTTTCAGTTTTCAGTGCACAAGCTCTGACAAGAATTAGTGAGCACAGCTTTGGCCAGAATGAAGCGAATGAGGCATGAGTCTTTAATCCTCCGACCCCAGTGGTTGAGTTTCCCATGCATTCCTGAACCTGATGGTGCACTCTGAAGCTGTGAAAGTAGTGTCTCAGTATCTCAATACAGCACTTACAGTTTACAACACTGATATGCTACAGTTAACTTGTAATTCATCTTCACTAAAAGGCAGCAGTTGCAAACTTGTTTTAATTTAACGTCTAAGTAACTACAGTTGCGAGGCGAACATGAAGTGCGTATTGTGAATACTTCCTACATCACACCCAGAGATGAACGTTACCTGAGTGTCAACCTAACCCTTCATTTCCCCTGCGATATGATCCCCTACATATAATGATGTCATTATAGATACTAAACATATGTCCACACTGGATAATTTATACCCAGTTTCGAGGTGCATACACCCTTAATTTGGCAAAAAGAAAAAGTGTTTGATAGTGGTACACCAAATACAGGTATAATACATCAGAATATCCTCTTAAAAAGTGTTTAATTGAAAAGATTGACCCCAAAAACGTTGGATAGGTGTACACAGACCCTCTAATATTAACACCAGACTGTGTCACTGTAAAGTGCTGACACTTTGCTTTTGACCTTTAAGAAGAAATGTTCCACTTAATCCATGATGGTATACTTTTGATATATGATGCATGAGTGTGTTTGGACTAGTTAAAACTATGACACACTACTACTGCAATTTCCTGTGGGTTGGGCCCTATTTTGGGCTAGACTGCCTGGACTAAACAAAGCTGCAGCTGTCAGTAAAAGTTAGAAAAATTCAGTGAAATTCACAGTGACGCTGAGAGAAGTCAAAAGTGGTTACACAGCATAAAATAGAAAGTTAAAAACAGGGAAGATCATACAAAACACAAGTGAAAACCAATGCACATTCATAAACAGTGGTTTGAGATCATGGTTTTGAACTTTGCATGATTTAACACCATGAATCAGGGGCACTAAGAAAAAGGCAGACTTTACAAGCCAGTCATTTGACCAGGTTTGATAGGGTTCAAAGTCACAGCTCAGTTACAACTTGGATGACTATGGGTGTAGCATATTAAATGTTCCCTCCCCTTTTTGTAAAATCTGTGTTTCTCTTCTTCAGTTTGTGTGTGAGTACGTCTGCGTCCTCCCGGCTGTGATGGCAGCAGTAGGAGCCCCGGGGCCAGCGGGCACTGACTGTATGACCAAGGTGGCGCTGAGCGTCTCCTGTGACAATCTGCTCGACATGGATACGTTCTCGAAGTCTGACCCTCTGTGTGTGCTTCACATGAGCAGCTCAGGGTCTCACTGGTGTGAGGTAAGTAGGTCAAAAGGCCAGAATTATTTCCATCCTTAAGAATTTGAAGTATTTCAAGTACTGGGAGACATTTATGAAGTGAGATACCTCAACTCTATTTGACAGACAGTGGTGTGGCCGCTGTGAGACGATGTACAAAAAAAAGTCCTTGACTGTGAAACATGTATCTGCAGATCGGCCGGACAGAGAAGATCAAGAACTGCCTTAATCCCAAGTTCTCCAAGACTTTTGTCATCGACTACTACTTTGAGATGGTGCAGAAGCTGAGGTTTGAAGTGTACGACATCGACAGCGAGAACCACAGTCTGAAAGATGCGGACTTCCTTGGAGAACTGGAGTGCACCTTGGGACAGGTTAGGCCCCTTTGCTGACTACAAAAAGTCATTTATCATCACAGATTCTTACTCATTATGCTTCTCTCTCTTCATCAGCGTTAAACACATATTAGTGCTTTTCTTTTTATTGTAAAGGAATCATTTGATTTGGTGTTTGGGCTGTGGTATTTCCAGTGATAGATGAGATAACTCTCTGTGGTTTAGAAAAGTGTTTTGTCTGTTCAGGTTGTGTCCTCAAGGAAACTGACAAGACCACTTGTCATGAAGGACAAGAGACCAGCAGGGAAAGGAACCATCACTGTGAGTTACTTTCTTTTTATTTAGTTATTTCAGGGTCATTCAGACAGTGCATCATACTCTAAGGCCTTCTGTAGGACTGTAACATAAAAGTGTGTTACAGTCAGTACGTTTACATGCAGCTTGAGAAAATCGGATTATTGGCTTAGTCCATCTGAAATCGGACTATCCGTAGCTCGACTAACACACCTAGATAATTCGATTGAAAATCAAACTACTGCTGCATGTATCCACTTAGTCCGACTGGAGTCGGACACAGCGTTCTGCGCATGCACCACTTTTTCTTTTGCGGACTTTCACCCGGAAGAAGAAGGAGATGATGTAGCAGTGCAGTAACTCCCGGAAAAACAAACAAACAAACAAACAAACAAACAAACAAACACCATGGTGACCAAGAAGATGCACTTCTGGATGGACGAAGAAACTACATTCATGCTCCGACAGCTAAAGGAGCTAAACATTTTGAAGTTTATGGATGGTAGGAAAATGTGAAACGTGGATTTATTTTAAAAAGTTTGTGAACAGCTGTCAGCTTCCTCTTTGGGTCAGCTAGAACTAGTTCAATACGCACTATATTAAAAAGGACACGGCGCCGCCTACCGAGTCGTAGTCAGACGTACTTGGTCAGAAATTCGATTTTCTCTTCTGCATGTATACTCAGACAAGACAAGAAGTCCGACTTTACTGATTAGTTGTGCTATGAGCTTAGCTCGACTACTGCGTGCATGTAAACGTACTTGAATCTGAAAAAGGTATCTCTCATGAGAGGTAACATTGTCTAATGGCAAGATGCCCAAATGTCTACCTGAAATACTTCTTGCAAAACTGTATGAACCTCCTGCCAGAAAGATCTCCGTGATGCTGAATTTGTAGTTTTCCATTGTACTTCAAATAACGCCTCTCTTCTGTTGTACCTAGGTTTCCTTCCTTTTCTCATTTTTGTCTTGTATACGAGGTACATTTTGTTAGTTGCAGCCCCTGTAAAGTCTTTTTGTGTTTTTTTGTTTTGAGTTAAAAACACAAGCCTCTATGAAGACTTGTAGTATCATATTATCCCCATACTTTTTTAATTACTTTCATTAATTGGTCAATACGGTGCTGAACTTGAAGAAATCTATAAAAATCACTATTATTCAAGCCATGCTGCATCTTCAGCCCTGTGAGTTACTTTTATTCAGATCGACTATGATATTTAGAGCATCAAAGGATATTTGATTTTAAGTGTACATTTGTTTCTTGGTGTATTTTCAACACAGTGCTGTTTCATGTTTTGTAGATATGTGCTGAAGAAAGAACAGACAACAGGGTGGTGGAATTTGAAGCTGCGGGTAGAAAACTGGATAAAAAGGTATTCTGTGCATCAGTTTAGGAATTCACAAATATTAAAATATATATAATATTAAAGATCTGGAAATGTTACTGGAGATTAGTTTTTATGAAGAGAAAAACATTCTGCAATTTGGTGTTTTCTGTTTACTCAGTAGTATAAGTAGTTTATTTGATTCACCTGCACATTATTTTGTCTCTTATTTCCAGGATTTTTTTGGCAAGTCCGACCCTTTCCTGGAATTCTACAAGCAGACAGAAACTGGATGGCAGCTCGCCCACAGGACAGAGGTACAGATATACTCAGTGTGTACCATGCTGTCTAGTTTAAGGATTCTTGGGCAGAGCATGGGCACGTTTTTAATCTGTGCTGTTATACAGGTGGTGAAAAACACCCTAAACCCAGTATGGAAACCATTCCGCATCCCGATGCAGTCACTATGTGGAGGTGACGTGGAGAGACCTATAAAGGTACACACACACTCACTCACACATGAACTGTAACGCACCGTGACTGATGACAGGACAGCCTTTTTCTTCTGTCCTCTTTCACGCTGCATGTTGCTGTCATGTCTCGTTCTGGCTTTAGTTGTGTATGTTTATATGAAAAGGTGCCTGGAACTTTTCTCCAAATGTAAAAGTTTATAGCCTACTAATGACTCTTATCAGCTTCTCACTGAATGTTTGATTAGCTTTATATGAATGGCCTTTGAGATTTGGCAAAATGTTTTTCTTGAACATCGACAACAAAAATACAAAGATTTATGATCACTGAGGCATTTTATGTTTGTCATGTAAAATCAAGGAAACACTGGATCAAGGCTGCAGTGGGAACTCTGCCTGTGTTTTAATGCTTGCATCTTGTGTATATCTAAGGGTCTGATTATCTTGGTAGACATAAGGAAATGCATTTTAGTATTAGTTTATGGATGTTGTTTTTTGTTTCCACCCTCTAACCCTGTAAAAGCACACTTGTCAGGAAGAGATGCTTTCCACTCTACAGTGCAAGTGAGTTTACTGCTTCCAGCGTGAGTACTCTTCACGTGAAGGATGCAGTGTCTGTGACAGGACAGGCCAAAGTCCTTGACGCATCTAAATCTATCTTAAAGGACTGCGTAAAAAAAAAAAAAAAGAGGAGTTTGGCTCGTTGGTGATCTTACCTGTTAAATGATGAGAGCATCATCACCACAATCATCCTGTGTCCCTGGTTGAACATTGACTTTCCTTCAGCTTCTCCGTTGTGACAATTAAATGAGACAATGGGCACTAGCATCAATTCAAAATTGATTGTGTGTAAAGCTAAATTATAAGTCAGGATATCCTTTTCGTCACTGATAAATAGTAACAAAATACAATACAATGGAAATGTATTGTGAACTTACTAATTTCCCTTTAACACAGGATATGAAGCTGATGTGTGATAGAACATTTAATTTAAGCTAATGTGATGTTGATCACAATAAATCTGGCTTCATCAGGTATTTAATTTTAGATATACTTTGTTTTTAAAGCATGTGAAAATATTTACATTTATAGGCCACATGATGAAAAATAGCAGATTTTTCTGTCAGCTCTAGTGGTGTTCAGTCATTCAGCATGTAGATCAGGGGTCGACCGATATGGCTTTTTCAGAGCTGATTCCGATTATTAGTTATCAAGGAGCCGGATAACGGACACTTGGAACCGATGTAAATTTGCAATAAAAAAGAAAACTTTAACGCCTTTTAGCATGTGTTCCATCAGGGGCTTTTTGTGCCCTCAAATTCATTGTTTGTGACACCATCGAGGCACGCATGCGTTCCTGAGTGCCTGTTTTTCAGGGCACAATGTCTGTGCCCCGAGATAAAGCGAGATAAACTGTTTGAACGCAGCAGTGCACACCACATACCATGTGATAAGGAACAACCAGTCACAGCTGACATACCTTTCCCCTCTTCCATAAATATCAGTCTGTGGTAAATACGGAGAAGTTGATCATTTTGGTGTAGAGCTGTCAGAGCTTAACATCTGTGCCACGGACAATATGCCCACACACATAAACAGTGCCTGGAAGAAGATCAGCTCTGCACTCAGGATTTGAGGTAAATAGGCTATGATATGGCGACTGCTGCCATACTCAAGTAGCGCCCAGCATCCGACCCTGGCGGTTAAAGACACACAGCATGTGTACGGCCCCTTAAATGCCTCAAAAGTGAACTTTTTGGACATTATCTTTAAATCATTTCAAGTTATTTAATAAAATAAGAGCCATTGCTTATCCTATGCTGAAACCTTTTCTGCATGTGCTGCAGACTGCCTTTCTTGGTGCTGGTTGAGTGTAATACTCCCATACTGCACTTTAAGACCTTCTCTTTAGTGCGTCCGTTCAGAGAGAGGGAGAGAAAGAAGTTCTGACACAATACTAAAACTATAGTTGATAGTGAAGCGCAGTGTTACTTTACAGTTCTTTGGTTCAGTAGTGAAGTGCATGAACTACATTGCAGACTCGATTCTCTACAGTGATGAACAGGGTGACAGCAGTCTCAAATGAGCAGGGCCAATTGTTTTTAAAACAACAGTTCATGTTCATTATGACCTCAGTAATATCTGCTGCCTCATGTTAAAATCGCAGTTCTGCTCGCTCCAGTCTGCATCTGCATTCGTCTTTGCCTGTCACACTATGCGCCAGTGTTGATAGATGTGACATGTAACCAGTCAGATAGTGCTGTGGGTGGGGCATAGATGCAGCTGCGTCAGAGCCAAAGTAGTTTAATTTTACAGCTATTGTATAACAATTCTGATATTGGTATAAATGCTGAATATTGTGGCTGATAATTGGCTTTGCCACGACTTGGTCGACCCCTAATAATGATTTTGTAATTTACCTGGCAAATATTAATTATGTATCAACCAGTAAGTCAACCAACGGGCCGATTTCCTAAAAGGTAGACGCTTTCCATTAAGATGGATCCCTTTTTTTAATTATTCATAAGCTTTCTTAGTTATTCATCTCGTAGACTGACTGTAGCGCCACACAGTTTGTCTAATACGTACTGGTTGCTCCATGCTGTGTCTAGATCTGTTTGTCTTTTGCCTGTTTTCTCAACACTGAAGGAACTCAGAAGCTGCAGTGTGCAGATTCTGAGCAGGTACTCTGTGTGTCTTGCACTAAAGGAGGTAGTGGGACCTTTCCCCTTCTGTTTGACTATTAGGAGGCTTGTGTGTGTGTGTGTTAGATATCTTAATATCAGAGTGTTGCCTTACATTTGAAGCTTCACTCCCAAAGCATGCTTTTGTCTCATCTGCTTTGATTTTCACACACTGACGATAGTTTATCAGTTGGATTTAAAAATATATCTTCTAAAGAGAGCTGACTGGATTTGTGGTGTTTCTCCGAACTGTCTGTGTATTCCAGGTAGAGTGTCATGACTACAACAGCAGCGGATCTCACGACTTTATTGGATCCTTTGAGACCTCACTCTGCGCAATTCAGCAGGCATCACAAACATTTGCGGTGAGCTCTCTTTGTCCCTCTCTCTGTCCCTCTCTTTTTCCTCTCTGTGTCCCAGTTTTGACACTTTCCTTAAGCATGGACAAAAAAGTGAATCTGTCTTACTTGTATTTTCATTAAAAGCATTTTTGTGAAGCTTGACTGGCATTTTTGAAAGTGTAAAAATATACATACTGTCCCTTACGTGTGTGTTTGTGCTTCTCTCAGGCCGAGTTTGAATGCATCAACAGTAAGAAGAAACAGAAGAAGAAAGGATACAAAAACTCTGGGGTTATCGTCATAAAAAAATGCAAGGTACTTAGGTTTCTTTTTCTTTAATGAACTAATTATTTTCTTTGTTTAGTACACGCAAACACACAACACGAGCAAGTGAAGAAACGTCTTTATCAATTTGACAACACATGCGCAGCATTTGGAAAAAGTACTGCGTGGAGCTCAAGACAGAAACTGTTTCCAGAGGACACTAAAGAAGGACGCACACACAGCTGAAATATGCTGCCATGGGCTTTATCTTAGGAAGTTCTTGAGGTTGGCTTTTTGGCTTATTTTAACACTGCAATGGCATGATTCAGATACTTAGCGTTAGCATAGCGTTAGCCTTGTGCTTATCATTAGCCTGCCAATTCAAATGATCTGAAGAAACACACAGGTGGCGTAATATGCATACTAATGTCAAAAATATTGGTGTATGGATACATATCTAAATATTCTAAATATCTGACAGTGTTTCCACACTCTTGGTTGGGGGTGTGACAATACATCGATCTGGACTGACACGTCAATCCAGTGACCAACAATTCAATATCTGTGCAAAGTGAAAACAAACCCCAAATTGCTCCCGATGGCTGTTCCATTGGTGTGGGGGTGTGTTAAAGCTGTGTAGCAGGTGGTACCCTGTACCCTGTACGGTAGCTTCAGCCATCAGTGTGTGAATGTGTGTGTGAATAAGTGAATGTGACTTGTAGTGAAAAAAGTAGTCAGAAAACTAGAAAGGCGCTATACCAGTGTAAGTCCTGCCATTCACTGTATGCAGATGTGTACAATAGTTTGTGTCTTGCTATGTGTTGTAACATTAAAATAATACAGGTAAATATGCAAACACCACCACAGTGCAGTGCCTCAGCATATATGTGGTTACATCATTTCTTTTAAACAGTTAAATGACTTTCTGTCACCAATATTTATTTCCAGACAGTGAAGGAGTATACGTTCCTGGATTACATAATGGGCGGCTGTCAGCTTAACTTCACTGTGAGTGTAACAGGTTTTTAAAAATCTGAAATCCTTTTTAGCATCTTTGAAGAAACAATGTGTTCAAGAAACATTTTTCATGATGTTATCAAGCATTATCTTATTTTCATGTTTTGTGTTTTATCCGTCCCGCGGGCCAGATTGCCATTGATTTCACAGGCTCCAACGGGGATCCACACACTCCTCAGTCCCTCCATTACATCAACCCTCAGGGCTATAATGAGTATCTGGCTGCTATCTGGGCAGTAGGAAACGTCATCCAGGACTATGACAGGTACAGAGATATTGGTATTGTGTTGTAATAGTATGGTATTATGTTGTTAACAAAGAGGAGGAACAGTACAGTTGTATGTTTTTGTTCTTGTAGCGAATGAGTCAGTCACATTTGTCAGGCTTTTGTGTCGGTCCCTCAGGATTCACTGCAGTCTGAGTTGAGTGACGCCACATTATTGTAACGACTGCAGCAGCACAAATTCCAGAAAGAGACAGCGAAAAGGACGTCTTGTATCGTCTTTTACACATTTGTTATATCAGTCGTCATCTCTTAGACACAAAATCCATTTTTAAGCAGACCAGATCAGCTCATACAAACTGTTTTCCCCTCAGGGTTTGACCTTGGAAGAAAAGGTTAAAAAAACATGAACCACAAAGTTATAATTAGACCAGCACTCTCTTTTTATATTTTCAGTAGTCATTTCAAGCACATGGATGAATAAATAATTTCCAGTGAAAGGCTTTATGTGGCATATGAGCTACAGGAAGTGAGTCAACTTGAGAGGAACAAGAGTCCCAATAAAACATGCTGGCATTCAGTGTTTGTGTAATATGAAACAAGCAGCAAAATTAGCTCTCTAATAATGTTAAATGATAAAACTGATTAAAAAATATATCAGTAGATTTGCTATTGCAAGCCGAGGCAGGTGTTCAGAGCCCGCAGCTCTTTCTGTCAATGTCCTGTCATTTAAGAAACATTAAGAGTTACCTTTTTCTAAAAGACAAAAAGTCAGTGTTGCATATTATGTGTCTAAAAAGGAGCTGTAGTCTCATCCCTTGTTTATGTCAACTAACTTGAACAGTAACACCTATTTTGTGTCACTTCCTGTAGTGACAAGATGTTCCCTGCTTTTGGATTTGGAGCCAAGATCCCTCCTACATGGCATGTGAGTGTTTGTGTTAATTAAAACATACTTGGATATTTGTAAAGGCTTTTCTCTGTGTGATCGTTACATTCTCTGACACAAGAAAAGCTTGTCTTGGATCGATATAACTCAGGTCTACTTGATGTGGGGTCCAGATTAATAGTTGTTTGTGTTTGCAGGTCAGCCACGAGTTTCCCATCAACTTCAACCCATCAGATCCGTTTTGTGCAGGTAAGAATACACGCAGCTGTGTGTTCAGTGTGACAGACTGTGACATGTGGGACATTTGGCTGTTCACAGATGTAGTTTGGCACCGTACGACATGAGATTGGCATCATTAGATTGGCATCCATCATAATCGGTATCACTTCCCCTGAAGTTTTGGCAAGACATGTTCAAAGCAGATATGTAACTTGTGCAACAAGTCGTGGAAACATGTTTGATCGGTTGACTAGTCAGTCACCAAAGTATTTATAGACACCAATTTTGATAATTAATAGGCGTTCCGTGTCATTTAGCAAGCAAAAATGGATTTGCAGCATGTTTCTGTTGTATTGTAGAGAGAATTAACAGTGTATTGATCACTGACAAAACTATACTGAAAGATCAATCACTTCTTAAACATAATGTTTGTTTCAACATTTGACCAGATATTTAAATTGCTCAGCAGTCTGTCCTTGGTCCTTGAACTGACCATCATGTTGCAATGTGCTGTCCATTTCCAGTGGTGCTCAATTGCGTGGAAATATGTGTAAAATGATCCTGTAAGACTCAGTTCTGTTCCTGTGTGTGTTTTAGGTGTAGAAGGTGTGGTCCATGCCTACCAGCAGTGTCTGCACCAAGTGAAGCTTTACGGGCCCACAAACTTTTCCCCAATCATCAACCATGTAGCCCATTTTGGCCGGCAAGCCATGCAGCAGCAAACTGCCTCTGTGAGTTGCTGGAAGTCTAAAATCAGTCAGAGTGGTGTAATTGTTGCTGTTGTGTGCAAATGTTTGTGACTGTTGTTTTGATTTGGAAGTAGCCGCTAAACAGGGACAAAATAAGTCTGATTCTTCTTTTCCACACAGTATCAGTCAGTGAAGGCAAAAAGTGCTTCCACTTCATTTATTCTGCCTCTGCTGTTCCCTGTTATTTCGATGTTTCACAGCAATACTTTGTTCTGCTGATCATCACTGACGGAGTGATCACAGACATGGATCAGACACGTAGTGCCATTGTCAACGCCTCTCGCCTGCCCATGTCGATCATCATTGTGGGAGTAGGGGGAGCAGACTTCACTGCCATGGAGTTCCTGGACGGAGACGATGGAAATTTGCGCTCTGCTACAGGCGAGGCCGCCATGCGGGACATCGTGCAGTTTGTGCCTTTCAGGCAGTTCCAGAATGTAAGTTGTATCATAAAGCAAAGTCTTTTCAGGCATGCACCACCTAAGCTTCTTAAATCTTTAAAAATCCTAAAATAATGCACGAATGTCTGAACATCTAATTTCAGGCAGGCATTCCAGCCCTTGCCCAAAGCGTACTGGCAGAGTTGCCTGACCAAGTGGCCTCCTTCTTCAATTTATTTGACCTGAAGCCCCCCAACGAACCCCCCAGCGAACCCAGTCCTTCCTAGAAATGTAGGAGTACCCCCAGTACCCCACAAACCTCATTCCCCTCTTTCCTCCCCACCTTTGATTCAGTGCTGTATGATTTGATTTTGAACAGAGGCGTAATTATACAACCTAGTTAGCTGAACTAACCACCCTGTTTTTCAGGCACGTTATGTCATCATACGCTGCAGGTCTGTGGACATACTCTGTTGAAATCTCTAACTCATGAATGCTCTCACAGGGGGGTCAATGCAAGACTATTTCTTGGCAGTGAGCGGAAACTTCCTGGAGTCTCCGCTGGTTGCCTGGCAACTGCTCAGAGCCAAGGAAAAGTCTAATGCTCCATATAACTGCAGTGTTATATGCAAATGTTTTAACACATTGGTTTTTGTACAGATTAAAGAAACCACATACAGGGTTCCTACACAGTGTGGAATACATTTTATTTTACTGAATTTCCAGGCTTGGATAAGTCATAGAAGTATAACAGTAATTAGATATTGTGCCCGGTGCATACGCCAAAAAAACTTTCTAGCCTCTGGGTTTGCTTTTGGAGTATGCAGCCCACTGAATATCCCGCTTGTAGGTCCTTGCTCGGCTCATAGACTTAACATTGTGATGATGTCACAGATTTTTTAATGGCTTTTCTCAGCTCAAGGAGAGTTTTACAAATAAGAAAAAGGATAAAAAACATAATAGAAAGAGTCATAATTTACCTTATTTGCAGTTCAAGGTTTCCTGTCAACAGTTTTACGGGCATGTCTTTTACAATGGTGGTCTGTGGAGAAGTGCTTGTTGGGTAGCGGATTTTTACTGCAATACCATGAAAATTGGAAGCAAGGCTAAGCAGGTTTCCTGCAGGGTGGGGATAAATATGGAAAAAATATTTGTGTTTGCAGACTTTTGCCCCTACTCTGTTTTCAATAATATAAAATTTAGAGTTTCCCAAAAAATTGATCGTAGAAGCAGAATGTTTTTCATAACGTTTGGAGCACACAGCTAGCACAACTAAAATGTTTACCACTGTGTGAGCGGGTGCAGGCCAGACCGACCTTTAAGTTATTGAAAGCAAGGCAAGACGTACGGTGTATACCTCTGTGCCAGTACGTCACAGCCTGAGAAACAGCTCTGTCATAGGTGCGTTATAGCTGTACCACATCTGGACATCTGTGATCAAATGAGGTATTTTAAATACCATTGAATTGTTTATATACATCGCATCACAAATAACGAAATATAAGCTTGTCTGAGCATTTATGAGTTATACACAGATGCAGTTATCAGTAAAGTAAACTGAAGAAGGAAACCTTTTTGGCCGCGTTCATCATCATCTTCATGAACACTGTGAATAAACAAGGGGCATAGACGCTGCGAAAATTAAATTCTTTTACTATTTTCAACTCAGTTTTGCTTCTGAGAGTCGTGATGTTTCTGGCCCAGCCAAACGTGAAAAATCTACAGAGAATCCTGGAAAATTGAGTCTGGAAAAGTATAAAATTTTGAAATGGAAAATGTGTAGGAAACGGGCAGATATAAGTTAAACAGATGATACAGTTTCCAGTCTTTGTGTTACAGTAAACCAACAGGCTGCTGGCTGTAGCCATACATTCATTGTATAGTTACAACAGCAGTGTGGATCTGATCATTCACCTCTCTGCGAGAAATAAAACATATTCCCTGTAGTATCAAACTAAGGGAGACAATAAAGATTTATCTTATCTTATTGCTTTAATGCTTAAAGATCAGAATACATACCAATACCATTTGTATGCTTTGGAAAGTATGTTGACATTACACTTCTTTAATCTGTACAGTAACTAGTGTAGACACTGAACTTATCAGCATAACACTAGCATAACCTGTAAGGAGCATCTGTAGTGAGCATTCCTGGGCTAGTTTTTAGTAAACCATGTTCTAACCATAGGAACATAAGCAGCTGCTGTAAACTGGCAAACTGTTGCCACTGCCAGTGTTGAAACATCGCTCTGTTTGCACATGAATGTGCATCGTTTATATGTATACCAGGGATGAAACGGTTACTGGTTTCATGATAAACCGCGACACAATTCCCAACGGTTTGAATCCCCCTTGTGAATTTTAATCATCATTAAAACCGTGTTTGGTTAACTAACTTTGAAAAACTGATGGCATGCTCCATCTAGCATCGACCGAAGTTAGCAACAGTCTCCCACATGCAGGTGCAGCATTCAGTATGTGTTTGTTTTGCTGTTGCCAGGTTTGCAAAGTGGGTGTGTAGCAGGGCGTGCGTGTGCAAACCCAGTGATGCTACCGGCCCCTTGTCCTCATGTACAGTGACGCAGATACTCGGTCCAGCATTTCAGAGACAGGCACATTTGTTATGGTTTTTATATGTTTACATAACGTATATGATTTGAATGTCTATGCCAATAAAAAGTGCATAGTGCTGCTAATTTTATTTGTGGTTTTCACTGTAAAACTTGGTGAAATTATTTCAGTTTTAGTATCAATACTTTTTGGACATCTTTATCACATATTAACAATACTGTGGTAATACTAATAACTGGGATAGTTTTGGTCACTAAGAGTGTATTATGAAATTTGTAGACCGTTTCATCTCTACTGTATACTCCAGAGTTTCTCCCTCTGTTTCAACACTGTGCTGTACGCACTGCTAATCATACTAATCATAACTAAATACTCAGACGCCTGTTGCTCATCTCTGCTTCTTTTATTTGGTTGCTACATTTAGCTCCCCTGCTGTTTCTTTCTAATCCATGTACAAGTGTTTGTCACTCTCACCTTGTCACTCTGTCTCTACTCCTCTAGCGTCCTCAAGAAGCGCTTGCTCAGAGCGTCTTGGCAGAAATCCCAGGTCAGGTGATGGGTTTCTTCAACACCATGAAACTGAGGCCGCCCCACAGCGACACGCCTCCACCTGACCTCTCAGCATCCGCACCTCCTAGTGATATGTCTTGAGGACAGCATGCAACATCCTCTCTGTCAGTCATGGTTTGATTTTGTAAATACTATGTACTAATATTTTAAAGCCATAGTCATTGTCATTGTCAAATATTTTCTAACATTTTTTTATGTGCACTTAACGTTGATATTTAATGTGACTCTTGCATATGACTTTATGTGACTCGCGTCAGTTAATAAGTTTTCATTTGTTGCATGTGATCCTATAAGGTCCAACTCCAGTGAAATGTAAACTCGCCAGTTCCTTCAAGACATGGTTGTTAAGAATTTAAATAATTCATCATCTGATTGATTTACACAGTCCAGGGCATTACTGGAAACCAGTATGGGTTAATTCAAGGTCTGGTGTGTATGGTACAATTGAGGCGGCTAACAGCAGTCATCTCATTAGTCTGTCAGAATGTCTATATGAAAGGGCTGGAGTACCTAACGTGCTCTACGTGTCTCTATAAGCATCTCCATATTACAGTGACCACTTACTGGTTTTTACACTCTCATGTTTCACTGGGAAGTGAAGCACCTGTTTCCTTTGAAATCGTGGGCCTCAGACAAAGCAGTGACAATATCAAATGCAATTCAGTGATGTTTACATAGTGGATCCATTCATAGTGGATCATTTGCCTGAATCAATGCCTTTTGTAGATTTTACACAACAGAAATGATTACAGTGAGTCCTTGGTGCTGTTTTGTACTTAAGTCCGTTTCTTTTTTTAAAAATCAAGTTTCATATTTGATTTGACATTTAAGTGTTAAACAATCCTTAAAAGGGATGAACTATTATCAGAGCTTCATTTGGTAAAATGCATGTTTGTACACTAGAGGTTCACTCTGTCTTAAGAGGAGAAAGTAAAACTTCTCACTTTACTGACTGTTATGAAAAAAGCCTCACATTTTACTGAGTGTATATTTGTTGTTTGGATAAGTTGTTTGCACCGATCACTGTGACATTGCCTTACGTATTGTAGTTATCTTTGTCATGGACTTTGATTTTTGTCAATACTTTATGTAAACATGATAGCAATGCAAAAGAGAAATCATATTGCACCTACTTAAGAGCTTCTACTTCAATATTTTTATCTAAAATTATACGATCATTTGAAAGATTTTTTTTTTTTTTGCTCGTGCCTTCATCTCATGACATTACAAAATACTGTATGTATTTTAGCAAAGTAGTGATTTATATTCACAACCAAACTGTTTTAACTCTGGACTTCAGACTTGCAACTTAATAAACAAACTTCATCATCTGTTTTTAATACTTGTTAAATGTGAGTTGCTCTTTTCAGTATGAAACAGGCGGCGCTTCCCTCGTATGTAGCAGTCCTTCAGGTGTGTCCTTGCTGCGTTGACGCTGGTCGGAAATGCTCGTTACAATCAAGCAAAGTATTTTAAAAATAATGGTTAACTGTTCTTCAGTAGTCAGAATGGCCATGAATGAACATGCTAACGCTAACAGGATCTGTGTTATCAGTGTAAACCTTGCTGTCAAACAAGATAAAACCCTGCAACGTATTTCCACAAACAGCCCTGCAGCTGGTGCTTCTGTCCTCCAGTGGCCACAGTGACTGTGAAGTGTACAAAAGTGCATATTTTTCTTTTATTTATTTTTTGTAATTCTCTTTTTATGGGTCTACAAAGACAAAATGAACAAACATAAACAAAATTCACAACCAGATGAACCTGAAGACCTTTAGAGCGTGACAAAAAGGAAATAAATACAATAGAAACTAAATAAACAAAGGTAATAAAATAACATAAGCATAAAAAATAAGTAGATAAATAAACAAATAGATGTGTTTTTTATACAAAGATATTGGCTCAAAACAGACAAAGAGACAATGGGGGACTATTGGTGACACAATGTGTTTCTAATATTCATCCTAAGTCATCTATTTAGTCCAGTTCTCAATAAAAGTATCCATCTGGGTACTCAGATAAAAGCCATTCTCTCCATTACATAAATATACCAAGTCAATCAATTCATCAACACTGAGATTAACAGCCTGGGCTATTATCTGCTTATATCACTGACTCACAGGCCTTTAATTTCTTTCACACAAAACTGTCGCTCAGGAAAAATCAGGAAATACAATCAAATTGTTTATTTAAATCAGTATGAATAATACTTGTGTAAACACTGGACTTAAGATAATTTATCAGTTATGAATCATTTATTTAATCTAGCTCTGTGAGACAGTGCAGCAGAGAGAGAGAGTTACGGCACTCACTTTACAGCACCCAGAGTACAGACACAACACCACTTTATCCTGTTAAAACGATACTCACAACTTTGATTTTTATGAAAAACCCTTTTGATTCTTTTGATCTAAGAACTCTTACAGACTAAAGGAATATGAATAACTTAAAGGGTAATTTAGGAATGGACACATAATTTGAGGTTTTATACATTGGAAGAACTTTTATAAAAATGAACTGCTTGGCAACCAGACCAGGCGTCTAATTGACACAGGCCTTTATTTGTCAATATATGTAGCCACATTTGGCTAATAAAGGACTAACTAGGCGTTCAATTGGGACAAGGCTTTCAGCTGAAGTTTTACGATATGACTTTTCCAGCCATTTCTTTGTTAGAGATTTCTTAAAGGTCACAAAGTATTTTTTAAAGTTTTTATAGGTTTGAAATTCTCGGTAAATGGCATACATTTTCCAAGCATACAAGAATACAAGACACATATTTTTTATAATATGAAGGTGCACTCCAGTACATGAAGAATAATTTACAAATAAGTCGAGAAGAAAAGAGAGGAAAACAAACTAACAAACAATAATCTATCACACATATGTCCTCATACATCACTCTACGGGGTCACATAATCACAGAGCAAGTTTATAATTATGTAGGCTTTTATTCCACTTTGATATGAGCCCATAACTGGTCCCATATCAAAATAGAATATAAGCCTACATAATTATAAATAGTATTTTTAATATATATGTTTATCTGATGTTTTCCATTGAAGTTTCTAGTTAGTTCAAAACTAAAAGTGATTTTGTAAAAAAAAAAAAAAAGTCTTTAACTATTTTTACAGTTACATTGTGTGTTTTTTTCCCCTTTATGTTTAACTTTGCATTAACAGTTTCAACACAAATGCATTAAGTGGTCACTACATTCAGTTTGTATACGAAGTGGTGAGTAATGACCAAAAAATACAAATATATTGAGACAAGTGAGCACAAACTTCAGTTATATAATTATATAAAATAGACACAAGCATGAACACATCCTTATTAGTTATAAAGTTGTACAATTTGCATAAAGTAATACTTTTGGTTAGTTTTTTTATCACAAATTTTTAAGTCTGATATTATTTTAAGATATCTAGATCTGATTTTTTGAAAGCAGGATACAAGGGCAATCTCTTTAGATATTTTATTTTTTTAATTTAAAATTAAGCTAAAATAATTTCATGAAAATAAATAAATTATATATTATTCATTCATTGAAGAAATTTAGATTTTACAGTATTATTAATTAACAAATCAGTTTGTTTGACGCTGGGGCAATCTCTAATCATGCACCCAACTACTTCCGCTTCCGGTGATCCCTTCAAAATAAAACTTTCAAACCAGACAGTTGCAGTTACACCGAGTTACACACTTAAACCACTGGACGAGGAGCATTTATATTATTTATTTGTGTGTACCTCAAACTGCAGGTTTTACAGTTGTACCGTGTACAGTCAGAACAACAACCAACTTCTTCAGCGTCAAGCCAGATAAAACAATTTACGACTTCCGGTGAAGAAACTCTACATAAGCAGGAGGGCTTCTTGGTGGGCGTAATTCTTTCCGTCTGGGCAGAGCTCAGAGAGCAGAGCCTCCAAAGAGCGACACCACCCTCTCAAGCTGTTAACGTACGATTATCTTGTGTCGTTGTCACCATTTGACAAAGTGTTTTCTTCGCGAAACGTTCAAAGGTAAGTCTGAATTTAAATTAGAGTCTAATTGTGCGCGTATGTTAGCGGGGTTAGCCAGCTACTTTACTAACTTAGCATTTACTAGCCTCGTTAGCTTGTTAGCGTTAGCTGTTGTACTTTGACTTAATGCAACCATGACAGCTTTTATCCTTCCCACCGGCTAGACTTAATGAGTGTTTATATTAGTGTGTCATATTTTCTATAAGCCTTAGTTTACTGGGTCAATAGACCGTGTGTGTGTGTGTGTGTGTGTGTGTGTGTGTGTGTGTGTGTGTGTGTGTTTGTGTGTGCAGTTGTTTTGAAGCTAACTAAACTCTTAATTAGATGTTTTCGGCGTAGCGTTAATGTTGGGTATGTCACTGCGGCACCAGCTCGTTAATGTAAGGTTTTTAACATACCGTAACTTAACTTTTAGCTGGTAATAACGTCAGCTCACAAACATTTGTATTCGCAGAAAAATATATGTCCACCTTTTAGCGCTAACAAATCCTGACTAGCATCTTCGCAATTTAAGCTACATCTTGTTATATCATGTTTGTGCATGAATAAGCATGTAAATATGTTTCTCTGTGATGTCCCTCACTGTATTTGTTTCCTGTCCCTCCCTTCCTGTGTTGCTTCTCCAGCCCGGTGCCTGTCAGACATGGCTGCACAGTGTGTAACTAAGGTGGAGCTGACTGTGTCCTGCACCAATCTGCTGGATAAGGACATCGGCTCGAAGTCCGACCCCCTGTGTGTCCTGCTAATGAGCAGCTCTGATTCCCAGTGGTATGAGGTCAGGAGGATGTCTGGATCTTTCAGATTTACAGCTGATATTAGTGGGGACTGGTGTAAAGCTGCTAAAGTGTTATTAAGTTCTGCATAAGGGTCGAACACACTGTTGTCAGTGAGGATTTCTAAAATAACATTTATTTTGACGTGCATCCTGACCTGAGATTATGTGATATCCCTCAGATAATATGGGATGTACAGAAGGGTGATTAATTAAAGAAAAAAACAGTGTCTCAGTAAGGCGTTCGGCCATCTCATGCTGCTGCACTTTGGCATTGATTCCAGAGATCTCTGCAACTCTGCTGGGTGATTTGATGATGGTGGTGCAGAGCGCTGTCCGAGGCAGAAAGCATTTTGCAGGTTGCAAAACACGAGGCACGCCGCACTGCTTTTTCTATTTGAATTGAATGCCACTAGTGTTTAAAAAAAACTGCTCCTTTTTATTGTTGCAGTGTAATCAATCTACTGTTTTATTTTTATTTCATTTTATTTATTTCACAGTAATTAGTATCTAGTTCCTGACATGTTGAGGCAGAGGGTACTGTCTGTAGCTCTGGTTGAGGGTGAGAGGCTGTCAGCAGATAAACAGAGATCTGTGTGGGTACATGAGACCCTAAAAAAGAGGCTGGGTCATGGGGAGCACCAGCATTTGGTCCAGGAGCTTCTCCTCCATGATGACCGTTTCCAGGCATATTTTAGGACGACTCAGGGGCAGTTTGACAACCTGCTGTCTGTTGTCAGGCTGTATAGCTCTGGGTATCCAGCAGCTGCTACCAATAGTTTCTCCTCCATTGTTTACCAACTGTAAACTTGTTGTCGTGACCACCACAGAAGGCCCACCTCTCAAATCATCCGACTGGACAATGGGGAAAAAGCAGAGATGACATGAGGTACTTCTCAACTTGAGGAGTTTAGAGCGCTCCTGCAAAAACGCCAGGTACCTAGAGTGCAGAAATGCGAGGCATGTAGCAACGCAAAAGCAGTGAGCAAAGAGCTTCATTCTCATTTAAAATAATGTGATGAGGGCCTAAGTGCACCTTGGCATTGATTCCACAAGTCTCTTGAACGTTACTGGAGGGATGAACACCATTCTGTCAAAAGATATCTCCTAATTTGGTGTTATGATGATGATGGTGCAGAGTGCTGTCCAAGGCGTTGGAGTTCAGTTGGGTTGAGCTTTACATCACAGCATGATTCACATTGTTTTCATACTTATCAAACCATATAGAGACCCCTCGTGCCCTGTGAATGGAGGCATTGTTTGTCACCCGTCTGTTTGAAATGATAAATTTTACCAAGGTGTGGCAGTTATGTCATCAGTTAATCGTTAACCCCCAAATGGAAAAGTCAGTGTTGTGTAAAGCAGCAGTCGCATCATCTTCACTTCCTGTTTCTTCAGCGCACGTGTGCCAATACTTTCTGCTTTTTATATCTTGGTCCGATGTTGTGGATCTCTTGAAATGTGTGCATGTTGCAAAAAGCATAAAGTAATCGAATCTTTCCCAACAGGTGGCGCGCACAGAGAAAGTCCAGAATTGCCTCAACCCAAAGTTTGCAAAAAAGTTTGTCATCGACTACTACTTTGAAATAGTGCAGAAACTGAAGTTTGGGATTTATGACATCGACAACAAAACTATTGACCTGAGTGACGATGACTTCCTGGGGCAACTGGAGTGCACCCTGGGCCAGGTAAGGCTTTCCAATCCTCTAGAAGGACACAATTCAAGCGTTCATGATCCACGTTTGAACACAGTTATCCTTCTTCTAATGCTGATAAATAAATCCACTTCTGAGTGGTTTCGATTCTATGCTTTTAGTCTGATTGAACAGAGTCTGTAAATGTTTGGTTCACACTTCCCAGCAGTAAAAGACTCATGTCAGTCTAGTGAGTCAGACAGGTGCAGCAGTGGTAGGACACATCATGTGGTGTAATAACATACCACTGTTACAGATATAGAGTTAACATCTCTGATAAGCAGTTGCTGTGTAGGCTCCCTCAGTGTAATCTGACCCCAGACGTTTCTTCTGCCCGGTTGTTTTGGATGCTGTTTGCCTCGTGGTCTGGAGGCTGCTGTGTTGTATTCGTCCACTGCTCTGCAGGAGGAGCTTATTGATTGTGCTGCTATTACCGCGCCTTCTTCATCTTTGCTTTCATCCTTTCTTTAAGGTTGTGTCGAGTAAAAAACTGACCCGGCCTCTTGTGTTGAAGAACAAGACCCCCGCAGGAAAAGGGACCATCACAGTGAGTGGCGGAAAGAGCTAGAAAGAAATGTTGCAGTGTTGTTTGTTTTTTCCTCCATTGTTTATTTCCTCTCTATTCTGCTGCAGATCAGTGCAGAGGAAATAAATGATAACAGGGTGGCGAATTTTGAAGTTGAAGCAAGGAAGCTGGATAACAAGGTAAGGTATTACATGCTGTTATTCAGTTTTTAAATATGCGGGAGCATTTTACTTATCGGTGTGTTTCATTGCTGTTTTCATCCACAGGATTTCTTCGGGAAGTCCGACCCTTACCTGGAATTCTACAAACAAACAGCAACTGGATGGCAGCTGGCTCACAGGACCGAGGTAAACACAAGTGACAGTGCTGCTTCTGGCTGTATAACTTCCATGGAAAGAAATTTAGTTCTAGAACAAGTATTATAACCTTTATTTACTTCCTGTCATAACTTTATGGTCCTTTTACCCCAGAAGGGAACAATAAAACTGTTTGGAGATGAACAGTAGTTTTAAATGTTCATGTGTTATCTTACTTGTTTTGGTTTCCCCTCATAACTGTTTGTATGAAAAGAGGAACCACTGATGTCTGAGCTGTGTTTCACTGCAGCCATCGCAATAAGAAGCATATCTGTTGAAGCAAAGAGAGTCATAATGTCAGAATAAGTGCCCCACATTAGAGTAGCTTCTGTAACCCTCTTCCTGTGTTCTCATTGAACAGCTGCACTGACATACCACTGAGACCAGTTAATTTTTTACAAGCAAACGTAAAATCTGTTGTTATTGTAAACAAAGGAGTGGACAGATCACATTTATGGGTGTGATTAAATCAGAACAGCTAATCAAATGAATTATTTTTCAACCCTAATTCTACAAAGCAGTAATGTCAGTGTTCTATCAGACTGATGGTCACACTGAGTCTGACGGCAGCTGCAGATTCTGAGCTCACATTAGCTTTCCTCCTAAAATCTCCTTATCTAACTTGCAGTCATCAACACTTCCTGTCACGCACCTTAGCTGGTTAGACGAACGACCAGACAAACATTTGCCAGAGTAAAGTGCACAGCTAACATCAGCTGATCCCCTTTAAAGCTACAGTTGGTAACTTTTATGAAAATAACTTTGTGTCATATTTTCTGAAACTTTATGGAGTTTTTTTGTCGAGCTGCAAGCGTCACATAGGTTTACATTACATTACTTCTGCCAGAGGAGCCGCTGAATGAGTTCCCTCTGAGCGGTAAGGCACTAAAAGAGTCTGAGAAGTCCGGGGCTGTTCATAAAACATTCAGGACGCCACAGTTAATTCCACACTACTGAAGCTGCTCCTCTTTTTGGAACCACTGTAGAGTCTGTAATAATTTCATTTTCAGCCATGCTTGTTGTTGCCGTGGGTAACAGTATGACGTCAAAATGTGAACAAGTCAGAATATTGCAAGTATCACAATATGAATTTTTCATATCATATAAAGAATTCTACAGTATTATTGTGAACGAGATGATGTGGCACACCCCTATATTTTAGTGTAGTGTTGTACTGTACTAGCTGTAAAATGAGAAAGTTTGTGACTCAGCTGTCATGTTGGAAATAGTTGATCCAAATACCGAGCACTGCCCGATCTGACCACCTGTCTCATGTTACAGCTAAACAGTGCACTAAAATATGTTTCGGAGATAATAATAAGAAGAATCTTGATTCATATTTGATCAGCGCTGCCTAGTTTGACAGTTTGACAGCAGTTCATGAGCAGTGATTGACATGATTGACAGCTGCATGATAGACTCTGTGGCTGATTGTTTGTCGTCATACTCGTGGTAAGGCCATTAAAAGCGCTACAAGCTAATTTAATAGGCAGAGGATTATGAATTTTGTCACAGATTATCTGTCTTATTTAGTGCTGTTTGACTATAGTGACAGTTTCAGCAAATATTTTTAAGTTACAAATTACAGCTTTAATAATTTAAAAACTTTTTTTGTGTGTGAGAAAAGGAGACAACTAAATGTAATTCCATTTTGACTTTAAGAATCTGCACAAGCTCCATACACATTTGTTCTTGATGTAATAATCTTCATTCTTTCTTCAGGTGGTGAACAACAACTTGAATCCAACATGGAAGCCCTTCCGGATCAACCTGCAGTCTCTCTGTGGAGGAGACATGGAGAAACCTATAAAGGTACCCTAACTTCCTTCTCTAACTTTAATTACTTGCACTTGTGTTTCTTTAAGCTGCCCCTTGCAGCTGTAATCGCACTAATATGGGTTCAGTGGCACTTTGTATTTTCATGGTCGTGACATAATACAACTTTTCTTAAAGGTGTTAATAGTTTTAAAATCAAAGCTAAGTTGACACTCTCAAATATTTAAAACGTGATGTAGTGTATTTAGTCCTAGCTTGATGATGTATATTTTTTTAACCTCTGAAGCGAACATGTCAGGAAGGAAGCGTGTTTCAACCGTACATGACAAGTGAGTTGCCCAGTACGTTGCAGTGTGTGTCTTCTCTCATCTTACCATCACTTAATGGGTGAAGTGTTTGGGTGGAGTAGATGGCGAGGGGGAAATACACGACGCCACCTGAGTCAGGTCTTCATTCAACTCGATCCTGTCGTAGAACACATTTGTCTGAAACTGCACATTTCTGTGCCGTTGTTCTTCATCATTTTACTGTCAGCTTCTGTCGAGTACACTAGTATTACAAACAGTCATGTTTGGAGTCTCACTCTTGCATGTTTTTGTCTCTTCTGTTCTTTACGTCTCCTGTTTTTGATAAACTTAAAGGGTCAGTTCATGCAAACTACAGAGAAACCTTTTATCACTGCTCTTACCTGCTCAGATTTTTAGGATCAGCCTCCAGCCCAGTACAGAGGAGGTGAAGGTTTAAATTGTTCCAGTCACTTTGGATAACGCACGATCTCGCTGTGAGCAGTGCATTGTTTCTTTCTAGATTTGGTGAACGGACCCTTTAGTTTGGATTTTTTTTCTCTTAGTGAACGATTGAACAGTTTTCTTGTTTGCCACATCACCGTGTGTTTTCACCTGTTTCCAGGTCGAGTGTTACGACTATGACAACGATGGCTCGCATGATCTTATTGGAACCTTTGAGACCACAATGACACGCCTCCAGGAAGCATCCCGAACATCTCCGGTATGTGTGTGCGTGTTTATATTGTTTGTTTGTCTCAACCAACTGAGAGCTGAATGGACTGCACTTGTAAAGAGCTTTTCTAGTCTGCCGACCATTCAAAGTGCTTTTTTTATTTACACTAAATGTCACATTCACACACACAGTCACACGCTGGCAGCCGAGGCCACCTCACATGGTGCCACCTGCTACTCAGTAACCATTAAGACACACTCACACACCAATGAACAGCTATCAAGAGCAATTTGGGGTTCAGTATCTTGCCTAAGGATACTTCAACATGCGGACCAGAGGCTCATTCTACTTTTTATTATGTGTAATTGTAATTAGATTACATTTTGGTAATGGTATTGTCATTTAGTCTACCTGACAGCACAGGTTAGTTCCAAGCAACCTTGAAGTTCCCACACACTCCTTTAGTTTTTATGGTCTACTTGACATTCACACTGCCGTTGTGTTTTGCCCTCAGGCAGAGTTTGAATGTATCAACAGTAAAAAGAAACAGAAGAAGAAAGGCTACAAGAACTCTGGCGTGGTGAGCGTGAAGCTGTGCCAGGTACAGTGTTTGTTTGTTTGTTTTCATATGTTGAAAGTGTGATTCATCCTTGGATGTAATTTGCAGATATGATTGGAGATGACACATGCTTTAATACTCTTGTGTTTATCTTTTAGGTGGTGAAGGAGTATTCCTTCCTGGATTATATAATGGGAGGCTGTCAGATCAACTTCACTGTACGTTTTGGCTTCACTACTAATGCTTCTTTGATTCATTTGTGTTCTTGGGTCATTAATAAGGCTGATGATATCTGCATCGTCTCCCTGAATGCTTTGGCAGGTGGCGATTGACTTCACAGGCTCCAATGGGGATCCCAGGTCTCCTCAGTCTCTGCATTACATAAGTCCTCAGGGCGTCAACGAGTACCTCTCTGCTATCTGGTCCGTGGGCAATGTCATCCAGGACTATGACAGGTGTGTGTGACACAGACATTTACAGTATTGTCAGGAATTAGTGCCAGTTCCCCATTAGTTGTACAGATATTTTTCCTAACCTTTTTAGAGGCCTGAGGACAGAAGCGTGATTGAAACTGAACTGTAATGGTATTGTTTTTCCTTCCTGTGTAGTGATAAGATGTTTCCTGCCTTTGGCTTTGGAGCCCAGATCCCTCCGTCATGGCAGGTAAGACTTACATTTCAATGTGAAACTACAAATACATGCAAAGGACAAGACTGATGTTTGCATGTAGTTTGAATCAGACTGAGAGTTAATACGGTGGTTTGGCACAGGATCTGATATCTGCTGGTATTACGTTTTGTTAAACAGGTCTCCCATGAGTTTCCTCTTAACTTCAACCCATCAAATCCATTTTGTACAGGTATGTTTATAAATTATTTCACTGTGGACATGTAATTAGCACCGAGTTTGCGCTGTGTTAATACAAGTTCGATCCCATCTGTGCCTGTGTGTGTAGGCATTGAAGGTGTGGTGGAGGCCTACAGGGTGTGTCTGCCCCAGGTCAAACTCTACGGTCCCACCAACTTCTCCCCCATCATCAACCACGTGGCCTGCTTTGCAAAGCAAGCCCTCCAGCAGACCACTGCATCAGTGAGTATTTATGTGTTCAACCATCACCGATAATGTGACTGTAGGCTCACAGCCCTGCGTGCACAGGTCCTCCATATTAACAGAATTAGTATTTCGGCTGAAACAGTCCTGTGTAAAAAGTTCAATGGTCATTTTTTACCTTGCGCTGCTGCTGCCTGTTGCACAAGCTGTTCACACTTGTAGCACACATTTGGCCTCATTAGGCAGGGGGGAAATGAAAGCCTGTCAGTACTCATTTCCTGCTTGTTAATGCACAATTTTGGCAATGCAGCAAGATGATTTGATAAAAGCTTGAACCAGAGCAACAGGAGTTTTGGAAAAATACCACCATTGCCTGTTAAAGCTATTTTCAGATGCCAGGCACATAGTTATTAGATTGGTGTGCCCAGGAGAGACAATACCTCGAGTTGTAAGCTTGACAGCTGGATAATCCCTTGATGGCAGGTATAATTAACTTCTTAAGTGAAGAGTAATGCCAGTGCTCAGTACAGCTATAACAGTTTAATATATCAACCCTTGTGCTGTGACTCAACTTGTATTCCATATATTTCATTGCTCTAATTACGGGTGACCACAGCAAAGAAAGCTGGAATGAATTTGAGAAGAAAAAGGGCTGCCCCCGACTACGAATATTCCTAGTCAACCAGTAGTCTTCATTTAGGGCCATCAGTCGACTACCCATCCCCAACACAATGGTTTGAGTTGAAGGTGTGAGAAAGAATAGTCTCAGTAACATTGTTAACACTGTGCTACATTACAGAGAAATACAAACCGTACTAATGAACCTTCATTAATATAGGCCTATATTTTATCTACAAGTGCACGTCACACACTGAGCGAGCCGCCTGTTAATGACGCTGTGGGCTAATGGGCATGTAGCTACTTCCATGTTTCACATGATACGTCATGTTTGTAGTGGACCAATGAAGATGAGTTTACATATCACCTTGGGTTGGTCCTTCACCTTCTCAAAATGATCCCACACTTTGGATTTCCTGCCCCACATGTTATTAACTAGCCTGTGGAATAACCGCAGGTACCGGCCCTGGAAATTAGGGGCCGTACACATGCTGCGTCTTTAACCACCTGGAAGACACGAGGTCGGGCGCTGGGTTCTACTCTTGTGCCTTTTTTTTGCCAGCTTTCAAGAGCACGGCGGCAGGTTGCGTCTGAGGTTGCTAAGCAACCTTGACAAGCATTGTATAGCCTATTTACCTGAAATCCTGAGTGCAGAGCTGATCTTCTTCCAGGAGCTGTTTATGAGTGTTTAGACCTATCGTCTGTGGGACAGATGTAAAGCTCTGGGTAGCCCTGCACTAACATGATCAACTTTTATTTCTCAGACTGAATATTTACAGAAGAAGGGAAAGATATCTGTTGGCTGTGATTGGATTGTCCTGTGCCTGTCCTTTCAAAATAAATTACCACAGGGTCCAGACATGCAGGTTTTGATTTATTTTGACAAGGCGCAGCTCCAAATAGAGTTAACATTTTGTTGTTTTTCTGTGACTAAGCAACTAATGAAATCTTGCTGAGGAATTGCCCTTCTGGTCGACTAATGTTTGGTGTTACTGTTAGGGGGCAGCCCTAGTAATTAGAAATCTAGTTCACCTTGATCTTTGTCAGAGGATCACCCTGTCAGACTACAAAGCGAGAAGCATTTGAGTCCTCATCAAACAGTTCAAAACTTGTTCAGCCATTTCCTAATGGATCTACTCCCTCTGTTGTTGCTGCCTCCCTGAAGCAATACTTTGTTCTGCTGATCATCACTGACGGAGTGATCACAGACATGGATGACACACGCAGCGCCATCGTCAACGCCTCTCGTCTGCCCATGTCCATCATCATTATTGGAGTGGGGGAAGCAGACTTCACCGCCATGGAGTTCCTGGACGGAGACGATGGACGTCTGCGCTCTCAGACTGGCGAGGCCGCCATGCGGGACATCGTGCAGTTTGTGCCATTCAGGCAGTTCCAAAATGTAAGTCAGTGGAAACATTAGACGTCTCTTGACTCATTGATTTATATGACATGTGAATGGTGTTTTCTGGGATTTCAGCTGATTTAAAAAAAAAAAAAATCAAGCTCATTGCTTTAAAAACTGCATGTGTTTCAAACTTTTTTTCTAAGCATTTCACTGCTTCACCTCATTTTCGACTGGCTTCAAAACAACAAATCCAGTACTAGTGCCCCCATCTAATACCAGTATACACACCCAGTCCCAGGGATTCCCAGCCCACCAACCTAGATCTCACCTAGCTGTGTGTGCCTTGTGTATTTATCTCTTTTCAGGCACCCAGCCAGGCTCTTGCCCAAAGTGTATTGGCCGAGTTACCTCAGCAAGTGGCCTCCTTCTTCAGTTTATTCAAACTGAAGCCTCCCCGCGATCCCAATGCTTCATAGGGTACCCTGAATATTTCAGTCATAAATCCCACTACCATCCTAACCTTTGCTTGACCAACATGACTAACTGTCTCACTCAGTCACGGCATCAGTCATCTCATGTAGTGATATCCATCCTCCCAATGTTTTCCTCTCAACTTTTCCAACTCAGTTTTGCTACAGATCCATCATCAGTGCTGGGTGAAGAGAGATAGTACAATAAATTCTGTTGTACCTTCTGTCTGAGGATCTGAAGCACTGATGTCTGATCTCTGAAACATACTCCTGTTTCCATTAAAGGGAAAACTCCTCTCTGGATTACTAAAACAAATCAGTGAGAGATACAGTTTTCAGGTTTAGGATTATTTTATTCTTTGGTATTTTACAAATTCTGATTGTTATCTCGCCAAACATGGACAACATAATGTCAAGATCACTGCAGCAGAACTACAATAAGAGCATGACGTTTTTTTATATTTTTGAAACAGCAGTAAATCTGTGGCTCTGGTCTGATGCACCGGAGTTAAAGCCTTTTTCTAGACTGATTACACAATCAAAACGTAGTTGGTATGGGCGGTTTGTAAACAAAATGTTGCGTCCCACAATGAGCACAAGCTCAACAGCAGTTTGTGCAGGTTCATGTGTTGTTCTTTAACACACCACAGTCAGTCATTGGTCAGCAATCTGTCATGACTGCTTGAATTTTAAGGCCCTGACACACCAAGCTGACAGTCGGCTGTTGGTCAATGTTGGGCTGTCAGTTGACGCAGTGTGACCCACACTGTTGGCCGTCGTCAGCTCTAGTTTGCTTTTTTCCCACCCATTTAACATGCTGAATTGGTGTCAGCGACTGCGAAGCCCATCAGTGAATGAAGTCACTCTGATTGGTAGTTCAGCTCAGCGCATGAGAAGAGAAACGGAAGTGAGGAAAGTAAACAAAGAGCTAAAGAGGAAGTGAGACCAAAACAAACTTGTTGCATAAGGTAAGAATGATTTTCTTTAGCCACTGAACTCATTAGCAGAAATGTTGTGTGATGGTTCATGTTATGGTTCACTGCCACATGGTAAATATGCTTTGTTCTTTCAACAATGGATTGAACTAACAAGATGGTCTTCCAGTTCCCTTTTTTGTATGACGATTACAGACGACCACTGTCTGCTGCGAGAGTTATTTCCTCTCACATAAGGGCAGAACGTACATGCTGCTTGGCTGTCAGTTGAAGTCTTTGCATTGTGTTCATGTGTAACTTGTAAGACACGTGAGGCAGCGCAGCAGGGAGCTTTTGTCACTGCTAGTTCTCTGAAGTTGTTTTGGTGTGTCTGGGCCTTAAAGCTGTTTTCACATGAATCAGGTTGAAGCGAGACTAAAAAACAACATATTGATGCTGTAACTGCTGTTGATGTCACTGTAGATTTCACTCCGTCTGTAAATGCATGAAGTACAACAGCTCCTCTGGAGGTCACAAGAAAAAGAGGCATCATGACAAACCCAAGTGGAAAGCAAAGATCGTTGAAGTATAAAAGGGTGGAATTTCCCTTTAAACTGTCTTCCTCTGCATGACTTCCTGCTTCTCATTCATGCTCCCTTCATTTAATTGAATCAATTATGTACTTTCTTTTTTAATACCTCTTCCTTTCCCACTTCAGGCTCCTCGAGAAGCACTGGCAAAGAGCGTGCTGGCAGAAGTACCAGCTCAGCTGGTGGACTTTTTCATTACCATGAAGCTGAATCCACCCAAAGCTAACCCTGCACCAAACCCTGCAGAGACCATCTGACACTGCAGGGAACAAACCAGACATACGCCAACCTCATCTCCTGCAGATATAAAGCAGATCCCTGCTTCATCTCATCACACTATTATTTACTTCTCTAACTCAAACTTTTTTCTCCCAGTAGCTTAACGAAACACCAGCACGCACGCAGCTTTGCCAAAGACGACCACCCAAACCACACGCAACACATCGCACATAAGTACTCCACCTTTTTGACCAACGTGTTTTTTAAAGTGTCAAAAATAGATCTAGTTTTTATTAGAGATTAAAATCCATGTGTGTTAATTTTAGCCATGAATCAGTGCTACGGCATTTTAGAAACAGAAAACGAACATAATCATTCCATCGTTTTTTAAAGGAATGCGCAGGGAATTGCACTTTTAGTTTTTTTAGGCAATCATTGTTTCCGTCGCGCTCACTTCAACAGGATCCCATTTCAGAGACACATTGCACTGGGTGTTAACTAACCTGCTGCTGTTTTCTATTGCATCAAAGAGCTTATTTTTATGCCTGTTTGACGGCTTCAGCGTCAAGTTACAATAGTTATGTAAAAGGCCTCAACAAATGCATGGGAAACTGGTGTGACTAAGTATATCACATGGGTTATAAGATTATATACCTCCCCTTATATAAGATGTTTACATCCTCAGCAAAACAGCTGCAGCACTACTAGCAGCATAGTTATGTTCATGTAGCCGAGTAGCTCTGTAGTTGCAGAGAATATGTTAGCATCACTGTTAACTGTTGCATATACTTCCCTATGCACTCGCCCATAATAACGCCATGTACTTGTGTTATTTTACTCAGTGAAATGCCAAACTGTGTGTGTACCCACAGCTCTTTACACCTTAAAGTATGAATCCGAAATATTGTGTTAACAACTAGAAAGTCGTCTCGTTGCAGACGTGGTTGTTTTGTACCAGTCTCATCACTTACCGTGTGTGTGTACATTAACCATGGTCTACCATTGTGCCACTTAGTTTTCCTTCCACATTTAGACACCGATGATATCTCCCTGGATAAGGACGACCAAGCACAAGACTCAGACTAATCTGTTTAATCTCTGTTTCGTAAACCGGCCTCACATATATATCAGTATTAAACATGCCGTCACCGTAGTAACTAGATGCAGTGCTGGTTATTGAAATCTATGCATATGTACTGCAAATGTGTATTTCTGTTGTGTTATCATTGTTTTTATATGTTTGTACATTGAAAGCTTCAAAACGTGTCTGTATCATGTTGTATCAGCTTCAGTGCTCTAATAGGAACTGGTAACGTGCCTTAAGTGTAAACATACAGAAAGTAGATTAGGTTCGCTAATAAAGGACCTTGTATTCAATGTTAATAGCATGGAACATTTATTTACACCTGCTGAAGTTCAAACTGAGCATCAGAATGATGAAGAAAGGTGATTGAAGTGACTTTGAACGTGGCATGGTTGTTGGTGCCAGACGGGCTGGTCTGAGTATTTACTGGGATTTTCACCACAGCCATCTCTAGGGTTTACAGAGGATGGTCCCAAAAAGAGACAATATCCAGTGTTGATGCCAGAGGTCAGAGGTCAGAGGAGAATGGCCAGACTGGTTCAAGATGATAGAAAGGCGACAGGAAGTCAAATAACCACTGGTTCCAACCAAGGTGTGCAGAAGACCATCTCTGAAGCAACAACACGTCCAACCTTGAAGCAGATGGGCTACAGCAGCAGAAGACCACACCAGGTGCCACTCCTGTCAGCTAACAACAGGAAACTGAGGCTACAATTCACACAGGCTCACCAAAACTGGACAATGGAAGATTGGAAAAACCACATTCAGATGGTAGGCTCAGAATTTGGCGTCATGGATCCATCCTGCCTTGTATCAACGCTTCAGGCTGCTGCTGCTGGTGTCATGGTGTGGGGGAGATTTTCTTAGTACCAACTGAGCATGGTTTAAACACCACAGCCTACCTGAGTATTGTTGCTGACCGTGTCCATCCCTTTATGACCACAGTGTACCCATCTTCTGATGGCTACTTCCTGCAGGATAACGCACCATGTCACAAAGCTCAGATCATCTCAAACATGACGATGAGTTCACTGTACTCCAATGGCCTCCACAGTCACCAGATCTCAGTCTAATAGAGCACCTTTGGGATGTGCTGGAACAGGAGATTCTCATCATGGATATACAGCCAACAAATCTGCAGCAACTGTGTGATGTCATCATGTCAATATGGACCAAAATCTCTGAGGAATGTTTCCAGCACCTTGTTGAGTCTATGACACCAAGAATTAAGGCCAATCTCAAGGCACAAGGGGTCCAACCAGGTGAGTGTAAATACACATGAGATAAAATATTTGCAAGTGTGTTTGATGTGTTTGATAATGTGAAGTTGTAGAAAGCTTTTAATGCTGCAGTGGCCTCACAGACTGCAGGATTTTGCTGCCACCTACTGGCCAAGTCAGAAACAGCATTTGTGCCAGCTATGTTCAAATTATCACTGAATGAGGTCATATATTGATGTCACGATGACACTAGATATTATCTAGGACTAAAGATGTAAATATAGACAGTGCAGGAAGTGTGGTTGCACTGGGGCCCTTGAGGTGGGGGGCCAATACACAGTGTGGTTGTCACATTGAAAACATGCCTGTGTTCAAAGTCAATAGCATCTGTAACAAAATGATATGCTTATTCTATATATCTATATATTCTATTCTCTAGCTATAAATCAACTATTAAAAATGTTTAATTAATAATTAAACCTTTGAACCATGAGCAAATTGGTGCAATTTGTTTAATAAACATGGGGGAAAAGGCAGCGGGCAACCTGGTGAGAAGTGTCCCACAATTTGCAAAAATTGTAATAGATTTAGAAATTATATTTTAAAAAAAGACTAGTGGAAAAAAAGCTAGGGAGCATTTATAATTTTTATTATTAGATATTTAAAATGATGGTAAAGAATTATAATTTTTATGGACTTTATTACAAAAAAAATGCAGAAAAATATTTTTTAAAAACTAGGGAAATTTTTTTTTATTATTATTATTGTTAATTATAATAATAATAATAAATTTTAAAATAATGTTGCTGAATTATTATGATTTTTAAGCACTCTTTCCGGGTCATTTCCTCATTTGTTTGTTTTTAACTTTTTTTTTTTTTTTACAGATTTCTTGCCAATTCTTTGGGTAATTTCCTCTTTCGTTGCTTATTGCCTTCTTTTCATGTTTTTAAAAGAAATCAAGTCAATTTGCTCAGGTTTCAAAGAGTTAAACTTAATTTCTTATGTATTTCTTGTTATCTACAGATATGTAATGTGACTGTTGGGTAATATGTACGTTGGTATTATCCAATGTCAAGTCTCTGATCATGTGATGAGACAATACGTGCATTGTAACTACTATACACCACTGTCTAAGACTTCATCTATGATAATATATTCATAATAATATAGACCAAATATATAATATCAGTTGGTATAGATTCAAGATTTATGTTGTCCTCATCTAGAAGGCTGAAACTGATCCACCTCCAAAGCAAAACACGTCCAATCTACCACCAATGTCCACAATCAAACTCTTTATTGTGCGAGTGCTTATTGTAAAGAGTGCAGTGACACAGCTTGTTCATTATAGACAATATACAGAAGTGACAGTTGTGACATCACAGCAGTACTTGGAGAAACTCTTCATCTCATCCTAACGACCTGTACTCAGGCACTTTTAGTTTTATATAAAAATAGGCTATTCTCTTCATGGAGTCGTCACTAATTATGTTGCTGATACTAAAATAAGATGCTGAATGTCTTTACCTCTGTACACTCTGTAAATCCAGTGTGCAGTTTGTCAGAACTGATGACCTGATGAATGTTTTCTAGATACTTGAGACTAAGAGTGACCCTACTTGGATCAGCTCTCACGTATAGATGAATGCACCTCAGAGCTACACCCACTATGAACCACATCACCTCTCACTGTCAGCAGGACTTAAACATCAGCTGCTCCCTCTCTCAGTGTAGACGTCCTTCACTCATCACTACCTTGGCAAAAGCAGCCAGTGATACTTATTTTTCAGCATCAGAGTGTCGGGGTCTCTATCAGCTCAGCTGGCTTTGCTTGTGTGTCAGCCAAGCACTACTACAACCCAAGGTTTGAAATGACTGAACGTGGAGCGCGATCCTGGTCTTGGTTACATGCGGTGGATGTTGTTGTGATCCATGAACTGCTTGAGGTTCTGCAGGTTGTCCCACCACTGGAACAGGAAGGTCTCTGCGATGAGGCTGAACCAGGGTGTGATCTCTAGTTCTTTACGCTTGGCCTTCTCCAGCATCTCCTTCAGCTCCTCCTTGCTTACGTAGCAGTGGCTTTTGATCTCGTTGGGGTCTGGACTCAACTCCACGTCCTTCAGAACGACACAGAAAATACGTTATTGAACATAATGTCAGACTATCTCACCTAGGAACACAACGATGTCTCTGCAAAACCACCTGCTTTTGGTTGCACTTTCTTGGCAGGAAGCACAGTGATGTCTCGGTGAAAAGCAACCACGTTTTGAGGCCCTATCCCCGCTGCAAACATAGTGATGTGTTGCTAAGAAATGCCCTCATTTGGTGGCTAAATAGCTGATGGGAACGCTGTGCATGACTCACTAAAAATGACTCACTTTGTTGTTTGTTGTTCTTGAACTGTGGTCTGCAGTTTGCCTGGCATCTTGCCTTGATGTCACAGATTCCACCATCTGCTCCAATTCCACTGCTGTTGACAAAGTCAGCTCGTATACTACGACACTATGAAATGTTGATGTGCTGCGTATGAAATGTACAAATGTAATGTCTCTGTGGTTTGCAGAAATTTACAATGCCAACATCTTCAACATGAGCATGTTACAGTCCTGGAGGATTATTAATGTGCGCCTCCTCCTGTACTGCCTTAATATGCACATTCAGCACATCCAATGCATCAAAACATTGTTTTCTAGTTGGAGCCGCGCCTCGTTTTCAAACTGTATGCTTTGACTCAAATGAACAATGACAGCAATATAGTCCACGATGAGCAGCGCTAAAATCAACCTGCGTAGTTGTCCCTCCATTGTGACATTAGAAAGTGTCACATTTATCTTGACAGTGTACTCTTCTTCAACGTTTTCTTTACTTCCTGGATTTTTCCCACACGGAAATTCTGACCAATCAAGAGCAGCTTTCTCACACAAGGCATTTGATCTGGTCCGCTTGTAAATGCTGCCGTGAGAACACGAACCAACTCTATTCAGACCAAAGGAGACAACTCTAGGTCTGAAAGCAGCCTAAATGTTTTGGTTGCAAGTCCCACATATTTACTCACTCTCATCGCCGCATCATTCCCAGCTGTCACTACCTGCCCAGCACCAAACACCAGACCGGTGAGCACAGTAGAGACACGCTGATGCTTAAGCACAAACAGGGGCCAGACACACATCCCATATCCTCATGTAACTCAACACCAACAGACACCACAGTGTTACCTTCTGCATGAAGAGGATGTAGTCGATCTCATGTTCTCCCCACACACCGTCTGACTGGGCCTTATAGTGGATCCTTGTCAGGTACGTCATTTCATCTGGTGTCACCTGAGGAGCAACAGGAAGGCAGAGGAGATAAGATACAAGGAGAGACTCTTGTGATGTGCTTAAACACACACACACACACACACACACACACACACACACACACAGTATACCTGCTCCATGGGGATACCCAGTTCAGCTTTGAGTCTCCTCTGAGCAGCTCTCCTCACTCCTTTTGCCTCCTTCTCCTCCAGCTCACTGTCTGTGTGTAAGGGGTGGCTGCAGCATGTGTTTGTGAAACAGCCTGCACACACACACACACACACACACACACACACAGTATAGTTAAACACATTACCAGTGCCTTCCATCAGTGTTTAGTTCTCGAGTTGTTACACTACATGTCATCACGTGTCCCAGTGAATCACAGGCGTATTTAAGTGGTTAAACTGGGAGGTTGAAGGTTTTGTCACAGACCTGGAAAAGTGATTTTGGCGTCAGACCTCTGTTGTAAGAGCAGCTTCTCCTCGCTGTTGAAAATGAACACGCTGAAGGCTCTGTGTAACAGACCTGGCAGAACAAACAAACAACTTACCACAGGTTCAAATAGGAACGCAAAGGATATGCACCCTGAGGCAGAACAGGTGTGTGCAGCTTAACGTGACAGACAGGTACCTTTGTCGATGTTGGAGTTGAGGTGGCAGTTCTTCTTGGTGTCCGCTCCAATCTTGCGGTCGTTCTCGTCGATGAGGATGCACATCTCGGACAGCAGCTGCACCTGCTTCTCGTCCAGGTGGTCTGTGGTTATCTCGGGCATTCTGACTGCAGACTGCAGGTGTCTCGCCTCACTGCAGAGCACGGGAGGAGACGTAATCAGACAACAGCTTAAAATGTAATGCTTATTCACATCGAAACAGGAGCGTGTAACCAAATAACCCTGCTGCTTGCTGGCTTTTTTGTGGAGCTTTTAGGTTTGTAGTGGACGGAGAGCAAACTCCACCTCCTAAGGAAGGCTGTGAGAGATGGTTAAAAGCTATAGAAAAAGCCACTAAGTGGTAGGGGTGAGGAAAATAATCGATACGACTCAGTATCGCGATATTTTTGCATGGCAATATTGCATCGTCACACAGTGCCAAGTATTGTTTTTTTCCATTTAATAAATGATTAATATTACAAATACAAATCACGTTTTAGGTGGCGTACTTGAAGAGTATGATGAGTTGCTTTTCAGTCCACTGCATACATTCTGCGTTGGCACGGTGGTACAGTGGTTAGCAATGTCGCCTCACAGTAAGACAGTTCCTGGTTTGAACCCGTGGTGGGGGAGCCCTTCTGTGTCAGCGTGGGTTTTCTCCGGGGTTCCTCCCACAATCCAAGACATGCACGTCAGGTTAACTGGTGACTACACTTAATTTTGATTTCAATTCCAGCAACATATACAGACATTTTTCATGCTGTTTTTTATTCTATTTTTACAGCTGTACAGATGTGGCTTACAGGCAAACAACAATACATTAAATTAAATCTACCCATACCTTCTCAGTCCACATGTTATATGTCGGGGGTCAGGTTTTAACTGCTTAACTGTAATGCATTTAAAGTGTTTTTAAAGATTTTTAAAGGTTTTTAACATTAGACTTGTTGACTCTTTCAGAAAAAGAAATCAAAAGATGTATGAATGAAATTAGATTAAATGTTTGTAGTAGACTTTTAAGGCCTCATGGCGGTACAACTGAATATATGACATTTCAAGAGCTTTTAAGGACCTGCAGACGACCTGTAAACCCTCCCATGTGGTTTACAAGTGTTCACGTCATAATAATGATGCAGTAAATGCAGCTTTCTTTACTTAACACAAGCCGAACTGAAGACAATATGATCAGGCTTTAAGATGCTTGTTAGATATTTCCTATTTCCTCTAACACGCAGAGCTACATGAAATTAGAGACTTTTTAAAGTTGAATTTGTCTTTTCTGATGAGACAGCGACGTTTCTGTGACAAAGAGGCTTCAGCAGAGCTCAGCTATCAATAGCACAACCTGTCTTAGCTCAGTGTCAGCAGGCTAATCTCTGACTGCTGCTCCACCCTCAGACCAGGACCTGAAGTGGTCTCACAGACCCGTGGGGCCGAGGCTTACCTGGTTATAGCTCTGCGGCAGGAAGCGAAAGGTGTGCAGGCGGATCTGAGCCTCGGTGCGGACACTCGGGCAGCGCCAGGTAGGTTTGATTTCAGCACGGCGGCTCCCTCACAGGACACCATCCGGAGCACCGCCCACACAGCCCGCACCATCGCCTGACCAAAACAGAAAACCAATCACAAGGTCTGCAGCTGAGGGCGGAGGGAAGATCTGGAGAGGAGCTGACCCAGTGAGGACCGGAGGACACTCTGCAGAGGGTGAACATTAACAGGAGGGTCCATGAGTGAGAGGATTTAGAGGTTATATTATACACTGACTGCTTTTAACCTGTGAAATTAGAAACTCCTGATGAATTTAAAGGCATCATAAAGAATGTGGTGACTCAGACACGTGCTTGTTTTTCTTTAGAGGCCATTATGTTTGAATATTTGCTCTCTAAATGTGGATTTTTGTTTTATATGTTGTATTTGTTGCATTTTAAATGTGTTTTGATCGCTGCTACCTCGGCCAGGTCTCTCTTATGAAAGAGATGTTCAATCTTAATCTGACTTCCTGGTTAAATAAAGGTTAAATTACACAGTTATAATGATGAAATGCTTTACAGTTTAGGACAACTACTATTCATTGTTCATTTAGCAAAGGCGTAGGCAACCTGGAGCCACATGCAGATCATTAGACCTTACATTCATATAACATTGCTGTAGGTCTAAAGTGATTCTTGTACACCAAATTAAAAAATGTTTTGACATTTCATGAACTAAAACATGCGTCATATGTCTACGGCCTGGTGCCTTTTCCTCTAAATGTTCCCAAACGTCAGTAACAGTGGTTGTTTTTGAGTCTCTCCAGTTCATGTAGCTATGGATTCCAAGGTGTGTACATGTCTCTAGTCTACTGGCAATGAGAAAACAGTCCACAGCCTGTTTTTGGCAGGCTTTTTGTGTTTAAAAAAATATGTGTACATGCACTAATGTTAGTGGGAAAGGGGTAAAAGAGATGCAAAGGATCTGCAAAAAGACAGAATAACTACAGAAAGACGCAAAAATCACACACAAAATGTGTTTTGCAGGTTGTGAACTACGAGGTGCATCGCACTGCCTTTTTTTTATTACTGAATGGCAGTCATAAAAAATGCTTGCTGCACCTTTTTATTGTTGCCAGCCACCCCGTCACCTCCTTACCCTGACCTTACTGTGTCATCACTCTACCACCTGTTTTATTTATGTTGCAGTAATCAGTAGCTAGTTACTAAAATGGACAGGCAGAGGGTACTTGCTCCAGCTCTGGTCGAGTGCTGAGTACCACCAGTTGGTCCAGGAGCTTCGCCTCCATTATGGCCGTTTGCAGACATATTTTAGGATGACTCAGGAGCAGTTTGACAACCTGCTGTCTATCGTTGGGCCGTATAGCTCTCTGGGTATCCATCAACCGCTACACCAGTTTCTCCTCCATTGTTTACCAACTGTAACCTTGTTGTCGTGACCCGTATGGAGAGCTAACCTCTCAAGTCATCCAACTGCACAATAGAAAAAAAAGCGGAGATGACACGAGGCACTTTTCCACTTTCAACTCGAGGAGTTCAGAGCGCCCCAGCAAAAACGCCAGGTGTCTAGAGCGCAGAAATGCGAGGCATGTAGCCACGCAAAAACAGTGAGCAAACAGCTTCATTCTCATTTAAAATAATTACAATAACCCGCCTCCAGCTGCTGAAACGCTTTCTGTGTGATCGGAGTCTAAAGAGACACAAAATGACCAAAGAAAGACACTAAATCACCTCAAAGAGACACAAAAAGATGCATTACAGCCACAAAGTTATGCAAAACAATGGGGGGCCTTGTGCATGTCTGTGCCCAGGGGCCAACTGTCTGATGACCCGGCCCTGTCCATTACAAGTTAAAGTCCTGCACTGAAATCGTTACTCAAGTAAAACTATGAATGTTTAATCAGCAGTAAAAGTAAAAGCACTCAGCGCAGTAAAACAGCCCGTGTGTGCATTATATTATTGGATATGATTGATGCATTACCATTAAAGTATACAGTGGAAAATAATAAGATGTTATGTTGTGGCTCCAGCAGACTCCACTTCGTGTTTTCCTCTCAACACTGACTGTCAACACGCCATCAGACCACTGCGCAGCACAGCCTGAGCTCCGCACCACCCAGGCCTCTGACAACCGGACATAAGTATGCACTGTCTGCTACACACACACCCTACACACAGACCGATACACGCTGAATTACTTACGCAACTATTTTCCTGTCTCAGGTAGATACACCTCGTCTTTTAACGTGTGTTGCGTTTGTTCACGGCGACATTTTAGAGCTGCACACTGTGGTCGAGCCAACCTAGCTCTACCCCCTGCCTCTGAGGTCACGGCCTCTCATTGGACGCCGTGACATCGGCGCGGCAGCTCATTGGCTAACAAAGTGCAAACACAAACCACGTGATGCGGAAGTCGGTGCGCCAATAAAATACGTGATGTGTCAAATATGGATAAAAAATCTGATCCTTGTCAAACTGTAACGTGTCAATGACGATCAAAGTCATACGTCAACATGTGTAAAATAAGTAATTGTGAAGTTTACATACGTGTCGAGTTAGGAAGGTCATAGCTAATGTGTGCTGTGGTTAGCTAGCAGCCGTGTGGTGTGTAAACGTTGATGCCGCAGTGAGGAGATGTGGCAGCTCGTCTGTTTTATCGTGCAGCTGATTTGTTTCTACATCACCGAGATAACTGAGTGAGTTCAGTGACAGCGGTGAGTGTCTGTGTTGTGTCGTGACATACTCATAGCACTGGTTGGTCACAAGTCACGACAGCAACGAGCATTTAATTTGCAAGCGTGATTCACCCTGTTAATCTGTTATGAGTAGTTATTATTGGGCATAATGTTAAATGAATACACGTGTTGTCTGGTGTATGTCATACTTTCAGTTTCAGTCTTGCTTATAAATGATCGTGAAGCTAGCTAAAAATGTTAAATATGGCGCCACGCCATCATAACGACAGCACAAACCTGCACAGTCCTCTGAGCATTAAGGACCTTGAGCCTGAACTCCATTAAGATTCTGTGTATTTTAATATCTTACAGCATGCTGGCAAATGTAGGTGTGTTATAGGGGATGACTTCAGGTCTGTCAGGCTTCACAGGCTGCTGATAGTAAATTCGGGTGACATATAATTTAATTTAGTTATTCTACAGAGTGTGTAACATCACAATTTTTAACATGTCATCTTTATAGTCCCTCTTTCAACAGTGGGTGGGAGTCAGTAGATTTTTATTTTTATTTTATTTTTTGTAATTTTTTGCATCTAAACAAATTCATGGACTTTTGAATGACATTTGGCGTTATGTTGTTTCAGATCAGCCGTTATAACGATAGCACAAACCTGCACAGTCCTCTCAGCATTAAGGACCTTGAGCCTGAACTTCATTAAGATTTTGTGTATTTTAATATCTTACAGCATGTTGGCAAATGTATGTGTGTTATAGGGGATGACTTCAGGTCTGTCAGGCTTCACAGGCTGCTGATAGTAAATTTGGGTGACGTAATTTACCAAGGAACACTATTTTTTACCTGTTATTCTCATAGTCCCTCTTTCAAAAGTGGGTGGGAGTCAGTATTTATTTATTTTGCAATTTTTTTTGTTTTGTTTTGTGATATTTTTATTTTCTAAAATAAAATGTCTCATAGTCAGATTCAACAAAGTATGCTTTAGGCTTATAAGTAAAGCAGCATAGCAGTTTTTTCCCTGTTTTTCCCTTAGTCTCTCTTTCTTTCAGCCAGAGGATTTACAAAAATAGTCACAAATACTGTACGTCACGCCTGTTTTGGCAATTATATATCACAACAAAATGAAGTGCTTAAAGGAAATAAATACATAAATAAGCCAAAAATAAACAGACAAACAAAAAAAAATCAAAAACAAATGAATAAAAAAGGAAAACATCCAAGTTTTAAGTCAATTTCCATTAGATTCCTCATCAAGACAGCCATCTCTTATCTGAGAGAATTTTATGTTGCTTTTATTTCACTGTCTCAAAGTCACACCATGACTAATTAAATCCCAAATTAAAAGGAAATTAATTTGGTTAAAAAAATGCGGAAATGTGACAAATCTGCTTCAAACTTGTTATATCGTTTACAAATACAGGAAAACATAATAAAATTTCCACTTAAAAATCTATCGAGTTCCTTCCACAGTGGCTGTATTTCGCAGGCATCAATTGTTGGCATCAAACAAAGTTATGTACAGCACAGAACAAGTGTGAGGGATGGTAATATTTAAGTTATGCACATGTTTCTCACATAAAACGGGAGTCAGTAAAGTTAATTATCTTGAAAATATGTTTTATTGGAAAAGCTTTTTGCCAACAAGCAAAGCAGCATTAAATTACTGGACTTTTAAATGTAGTTTGTCCTTACGCTGTTTCAGAGCAGCAGGTATCACGACCACACTGCACCAACAAGCTCCCTTACTCTGAATATATCTGTATTAGTTTGGATCCATGCAGTTAAGGCTGCTCTTCACCTTGAGCACTTCCTGTAATGGCTGTGAACCTGAACTCCACTTCTTTTTTACCTGCACACAGGTGGTGATAACAGACCAACCTTATCCACCCACCAGCCAACACAGCGAGCCTGGCCTTTGTGTACCTGCTTCTCAGGTAAGAGGTGAGCAGGGGGCAGGGCCACCTGCGCGGTAGGAGGGATGCCTGTGGAGGGCGGAAGCAGCAGTGGCTCTGCTTCAGCTGCCCGTCACCCCAAGCAGAAGCGCAAGGCTCACAGCTTGTCTATCCGCCGCACCAACAGCACAGAGGAGAGGCCGCCAGGCATCCAAAGAGGAGACATGCTGGAGGGACAGGTGAGGGCGGGGGGGTGCACAGACACACTCTGACAGCGGCAGGCGAGCGTCCTGGCATATACAGAGCTCACACTACACATGATAACATGTCTTATAAACATGATCCACAGAGTTTCTTGTGTCTGTGCTCATAAAACAAACACTGTAAAGTGACTCTCTTTTAATTAGCATTTTGATTGTGATCTAGTTTTGGTGTGAGTCTGTTTTTTGTCAGTCATGAGAGTACAGTACGAGCCGGTTGAGCAGCATTGCTTTTATTTTGTACCTGGTGTTGCAACATCCATAGCTCCACGCTACGTTGTATTTACGACATGTGGTTTCTTCCCTCGGGGAAAATGTAAGTGTTTTTATTGAGAAGCTGCAGGATCCTACTCTGGAGTAAACTTGCTTTCACCCAACTGGATTTCACATCTCTAAACTTTGACGAAGTGTCTGCTGTCTGCTGTGGATGCTGCTGCTGGTTACTGATTTTCTTCTTGTTAAAACAAAGGGATCCACTGTGACATTTTAAGCCCACTGGTGCCATGAAGTTAGTAATTAACTATCTTCAAACAGCTTATTTAAATTAGAGATTGATTTATTTCCTCCAGAGAGGGAAGACTGTAACTGAAGCCTCCACACGAGCAGGCGTTTCCTGATGCAAACCAGTCGACTGTCGAGCTTCTTCACCGCTGAGACAATAAAAGCTGTTTTTGTTTGATCAAGAACATCCTGGTTGTTAAGTTTTGGGAGTTGGCTGCAGACTGACCGTATTTAGAGTCACCTCTCAGATAAGCTGAACAAAGGGGTTGTGTTTTAGAAGTGTTTAGATGGTATCATTGTGTATTTCTGTCACGGGAGGTAAAACTTCTAGAATGAAAAAACAAAACATCGTCTGTGCCTTTTTCATGATCCAGATTTTGGATCACAGTTTTCGGTCGGAAATAATGTGATGCTTTATCTTTTCAGTGTTGTCCAGCTCTAGTTTTAGCCATGGAGGTCCTTGAACATTTACTTTCTGTGCTTGACAATGTCCTTGAATTATCAGCCTCTAAAACTGGAGCTCAGCTTTCACTGGCCTGTTGTCTCATCAAGTTTTAATATGGGCCGCTTGTCCAGGTCTGATTAGTCTTTTCACCAGGCCTTTTTGTCCTTTGCCAAGACATGCTGGCTCTGTTTATGTACCTAGTCTACCCCCCACAGCACAGAGTCACACACACACACACACAGCTTTATAAACCCATATATAACACACAGGATGCATTTTCTTCTGCGCTTTCAATGCTGTCATTATTAGCCAGAGCTCGCTGCAGGTTTTAGTGCCACAGCTAAGCAGCTTTAAATTCATAAGGGCGGCCTGTTGTTTGCTAATTGAGCTTTTTTTTTGTGAAGTGTGTGTTGACACGGGGCGCAGACAGAGCGATCAGGCGGTTAACGTCACTGTGGCAAACTGTTGTTGGTTTTGAACGCGTGCCAGAAGAAAGAGTGACAGTCAAGTATTTGGTTTCCTCGTCTTTCAGATGGCTGGAGAAAGCAGCAGCTCTTAAGGCGAGCTGTCCGACGCAGCCTTTGTTTTCACGGCAGCTTTTTTTTGCGTCTCTTTGCATGCTAGTCTGGTGTAAACTGGTGGTCACCTGGTAACTGGGTACCTCTAGGAGTTCGCCATGGAGGTAAGTCAGTTGAAATGAGTTGAACTCTTGGCTGTTGTGTTGTTAGTAAATTGTTTTGCAGGTTTTAAGTTACGTAGCACAAACTGTCGCTGGTAGCTGATTGTATCAGGTGAACATACAGGCTGTGTTTGACATGAGATTTATGTGTGTAGCTTTCACTTTGTTTAAGTGGTGTGTATTTTATGAGTCACCCAAACTTCTGTGTGAGCAGTGATAATATATAAGACACTAGTTTGTCACTGTAACATTGTAGTCGTGCCTGTTGATGTTTGAGCATTTTCATTTGTGAACATATATTTTATTTCTTTATTTTTATTGCTGTAAACATATTTTAAAATGTACTTGAAGTTCAGAGTTTTAAGCACAACAACTGTTTATATCACATTATTATAAATAAAAGATAGGGAGAGGGATCAGGAGGGAATGAAAGTGGCGACTCATGCTCCATACGCCAACGTGATTCTTAATTTTTAGGCCTAAATGTGAGCTTACCATCAGGTGTATTAAAGCACTGTTCTTGTTTTGTCTGTTTGTCCAGGACTCCAAGCTGCCCCTCTCCTTACGGACCAATCTTCTTGACCTGTTTGGGCAGATTGAGCGCGAGTTTGAAAACCTTTATATCGAAAACCTTGAACGTGAGTAACTGATCAAAAGGGTCCAGCAAATGTACTGAGGGTGCTTTTATATCTGCCTTGTTTGGTCCGGTTCAATTGAACTCAAGTTCGTGTTCAAGTGCGCATCGAAACAACCAGACCGAGACCTTCTTGAAGAGGTGGTCTCAGTCCTGACCTTTGATCTGAAGCAACTGCAGATTGTTTGGGTTAAACATGAGCATGTTACAGTCCTGGAGGATTATTAATGTGCGCCTCCTCCTGTACTGCCTTAATATGCACATTCAGCACATCCAATGCATCAAAACATTGTTTTCTAGTTGGAGCCGCGCCTCGTTTTCAAACTGTATGCTTTGACTCAAATGAACAATGACAGCAATATAGTCCACGATGAGCAGCGCTAAGATCAACCTGCGTAGTTGTCCCTCCATTGTGACATTAGAAAGTGTCACATTTATCTTGACAGTGTACTCTTCTTCAATGTTTTCTTTACTTCCTGGATTTTTCCCACATGGAAATTCTGACCAATCAGGAGCAGCTTTCTCACACAAGGCATTTGATCTGGTCTGCTTGTAAATGCTGCCGTGAGAACACCAACCAACTCTAGGCTATTATACAACTTTGGGACAAAACTAGTCCCTGATTCAGACCAAAGGAGACAACCACAGGTCTGAGAGCACCCTTAGATTTCTTACTGTATTGATCTTCAGGTGTTGATTGACTAACCAGACTGTTTCAGAGCGCAGCTGTTTGCTTATTGATGTCCTGTCACTGTGCCAACATTACAGTACGGCGGGAAATTGACTCTCTGAATGAGCGTCTGACCGGAGATGGACAGACTATTGAGGGAGGAGACCCCACCAAGGGTGCTCTGAAAACAAAAGGTACAATATTTCCTTCACAGTCTGCTGCAGGTGTCAGTATATTTGAAGTTATACGATGCAGGAAATGTCGGCTATTGTTTGTAGACGCAACATTTAAACTTGTTCTGCAATCAATGTACCTTGAAATTCAGAGTTGGGAATGACATCACATCTGAGAATTTCAGTACAGTGTTGTTAGCAATGCCAGTTCTAGCCATGATAGCCATTGTTTGTTTCTATACTAGTTGATAACAACACATTACACTTTATTTTGGGCGTACAAACAAGTAGTTACATGTAGCAGCACTGTTACGACTGATATATTGAGACAGAAGACAGAATAAGACAGAAGTGCTGATAAACTGTGTATAACTATGGTTTGGCTGTTGTTGATGCATGGAGCAGCCATTTTGAAATTTTTAGGTCAGGATTTCGGTGGGTGCTCTGACTTTTTTAGTTGGAAATTTGACTTCAGGGGGTGTTCAAGTTGAAATTTCCAATTGGGAACCATGGGTGTATTAAGAGACCTGGATACAGTGTTGAAGGCGGGACTTCGTTCATTCCTTTGACAGCTGCTCAGTGGCGCATGAAGCCAGAAAAGATCTCTTGGGTTTACTCTGGACTTTCCAAATGTTATCGGGCCGAATGGATTAAATCCTGAAAGTGGAGCAAGTCATTTTGTGGAGGTTGTGATGCTCAAAGGAATGTATGCACTGATTTACAGACGTCTCTTTCCCAATGTAAGTCTATGGGAAGATGTCTTTTTGGGGCCCAATTTGCAGCATGTGATGGAGCTGTTAGCCACTACAAAAATTGGCTTAAAGCATGGCGCACTTCCTGGGGCCTGCTGGAACTCAAAAATTTGCGCACTGCAAGTTACCTCTGGCGCAGTCAAAACCCAGACCTCATTATGACTTAAAGATTACTGCAGACAAGCAGAATCCATCCAACTTGAAGGATCTAGAGCAGTTTTACCATAAGGGTTTTTATGTTTTTTTTGTCTTATTTCTTGTTTGTTTCACAATGAAAAAACATTTTTAAAGTCCAGGTTGTAAGGCAACAACATAAAAAGAATTCTAAGGGGGTTGAATACTTTCACAAGCCACTGTATAACACTGACGTTAAGCTAAACCTGAACACTAGCCTGACCAGGAGGGACACGTTCCCACAGTTACCATGTTCGATGTTTTTAAACTTTCGTTATCAACCAAAATTTCCTAAAACTAAACCTGGTTTGCTGAAGTTAGCCTGGGTTTATCTGACGCTTCATTAGGCCGTTAGTGCAGCAGTGAACCAACCAGTGGGTTTGTCTGTCAGTGGATAATTTCATTCATTGTTCTTTGTGTCTCCGTCACACAGCCAGCCACAGCACCAGTCAACTGTCACAGAAACTGAAGACGACCTACAAAGCCTCAACCAGCAAGGTACCTGACCCCAGCTATTTTAGCCTGGTCTCTAGAGCTCATGATGTTTGTCATCTGTGTAATTATTTATATCTGTGGGGTAACAGTAACAGACTATCAAAAGCCCCTTTGTTGCTGACTGAGTGAGGAGAAGGAAGTCTTTCTCTTCCTGTGTAAAGAGTCGGTACACAAGTTAAATTGTGACCAAAAATCATTAAGTTAACTTGTTTTGTTTTTTAAGTGCTGATGCTTTTATGGGGGTTAAGTTAGGGAAACTTGATATGAAGCGATCATCACTGATTGACGTCTCCCTTGACTTCTTCCTTTTTAATCTCCTGCCGATGTAGCGCTTGTACACTTTCCACGGCAAAATAGGTGGACCTCGCAACTTCAGTGTGGCCACATGGGAGTTGTGGGGAGGAGATTCATGGGTAACTTCCTGAATGCTCTGTTTGTCACTAAGCATTGTGAGGGACAGCTGTGGGCTGAGTCTGTTTTTAACTACAGTCTAACCTTGACTCCTCATCTCTTCTCTGCTCGGCACCCTGTCCCAAGTCATTCGGGTGGACGGCTGCATTTATTTAAAAAAAACAGCAACATATTTTTACAGTTTCTCATACGATCAGACTGTGTTTTGGTCATGTTATTAGATTATTGGTTACAAGTGTCTTTCCATCAGCAGAAACGACTTGTCAGAGTCAGTTATTATAATGCCAAAACAAATTTTGTGGATTTACAAAAATTTCTTCCCATAACACAAGACAAGTTTATCAGGAGTCAGAATGGTTGTGTTCAAACTGAGTAACGTTCAGTGAAGAGTTGTCTTTACACAGCTTTTTAAGGAAGAGTTAAGCATTATAGAAATACACTGAAGCCCAGTTCAGACCAAAGATTCGCAACGAGACAAAAACATTTTAGAACGTTGCAGGAGAAAGTTGCAGTGGTGAGAACTGGCGGGTCTCAGCTTGACTCACGAGGAAGAAGAAGAAGAAGAAGAAGAAGAAGAAGAAGAAGGAGAAGAAGAAGAAGAAGAAGCAGGAGAAGAGTGATCAATCCCTGAGGGGACAGTCAGGTCTTGACCCTCCGATTCCCCACTCAAGTCCCTATTTACTGAGCTACTGCTGCCCCAAGCTGGCTGATGATGTCACCTGCGACTCAGCTTTTCAAGTCACCAGTGGCTGGCTTTAGAACGTCAGGCACGTCCACTGTTTCAACAGCCAATCAGCTTGTGGCGAGGCCAGCTGGCCAAGTCAGTTACAGACTGACAGCGTCCCCACCAAGCTCAAGTACGTCTAATTTACGAAGTGTCAGTGTCAGACGGTGGGTTGCTGCTGCTGCTCGCTGCATGTGACACAAACACACTCACTGACTGACTAATTGGCACAGGTTAGTTACATTATTATGGTGTGTGAGTTGCTGCTATGGAGACAATACGGCGTCCTGTCTAGTCAAAATTGGTGTAAACTGACAGTTTTCAGAACGCTGCAGATGAATCTTTGGTCTGAACTGGGCTTTATGTGTTTCCTTGAGTTACATAAGAACATTGATACTACCCTCATGTCTTTACGGTAAATAGGAAGCTAACATCAGCAGTCACTTAGCTCAGCTTAACACGACCGGAAACCAAAAATCTGCCTGCCAGCACCTCAGTGATTAACAAGTTATATCTCTGTGGTTTAATCCAAACAAACACTGGAGTGTGCTGGGCTATTTCTTGACCAGAACCAGTAACTCGGAGTCTCCGCTGGTTGCCTGGCAACTGCTCCCAGGCAAGAAATAGTCTCATCATATAACCTCTGTAAAACAGTGAAAAACAGACACGAGAGTGGTATTGATCTTGTTATCTAACTCTCAGCAAATCATTCCCCAAAATGTCAAACCAGACCTTTAGTGCAGGACTCTACAGAACATGTGCTCGTGAAAACTGAAGTGTGCGGTGTGAAACACTTTGTTCAAAGGACATCTTAAGTTTCAAAATTATTTAGTAATCTCCTCGTCATGTCAGTTAGCCCAAGTGTCTGATGCATACTTTAAGCATTTGTGTTATTTCTTCACAAAATAAGTCTTTTATTAAGCATATCAGTGCCCCAAAAAAATTTGAACGTAGAGCCATGTAATATAGAAGTATCATATGTGTAATACAGCTTTTAAAGAGGTCTTTGAATTTGTTTTATTTTCCACTAAAAATTTCTCTCAACATTGCCTCTCTTGAAGGGGAAGTTCAACCTGGACCTTATGTTCCCATATTTTTGTGTTAAGATGAGTAACGGGAACAACAATTTTTAAAATTAGTCCAGAATTAAGCGAGGGCACTGCAGCAGGCAGCGACGAAACAGGCTGCAATGTAATGATACCAGGCGTGTTCCCACTGTCAATTTATGCCACTTACAGGCTCAGATTGTTATTGTAAGTGTCTGACAACTTATGGAAAGGATCCCTACAGAGACTGACCTTTTTGTTAAAGAGTAAGATCCTTTTAATTGAACCAGAAACATCCTTAAAAATTGTTATCGCCAAACCCACCAAACTCCATTGAAATGAACAATAATTTTATGATCGTAAAAAACACTTCATTCAAAGTTGACAGAAACAAAATAAAACTAACAAAAGCTGCCGTTGTTTGTCTTTCCACTGTTCCAACAGTCATCAACTCTGGTTCAGTTGAAATAAAACCTTAATTCACCCAGTTACATGTGAAAGTGTGCTGGTTCTATACATGCTAAAATCACTACTTATTTAAATGGAGTCTGGTGGGTTTGGTGATGGCAATTTCAGGGGTTGTTTCTGTCCAAAAACAAAGGATCTGACTCTTTAACCAAAAGGTTTATCTCTGTAGGGATCCTTTCCATAAGTTTTCAGACACGTATTATAACAATCTGAGACTGTCAGTGGCAAAAACAAACACTTTCAGTGGACGTAAACTGAAGATTCAGACATGCTCCGACTGGTTCCAACTGCCATCACCAAACCCACCAGACTCCATTAAAAAAATAGTAATTTTAGCGTGTATAGAGGCGGCACATTTTCACATCTAACTGGATGAATTAAAAGTTTATTTCAACTAAACCAGAGTTGGTGATTGTTTAAAGAGTGGAAAGACAAAGCATGGTGGCTTTTGTGAGTTTTATTTTGTTTCTCTCGACTTTGAATGAAGTGTATTGTACAATGATAAAATTACTGTTTATTAAAATGGAGTCTGGTGGGTTTGGAGAAGGCAATATCAGGGCTGTTACTGTTTAAACAAAAAGGTCAAGGTACTGGACCAGATACAAAAACAGTTGTTCCTGTTGGTCACACACAAAAAACATGAGGAAAAATAGGTTCCATGTTGAAAAATACAGAAGTTAACATTTAAAGTAAAGATACAATCTGAATGCAGCCAAAGTCTGAGCTACATGAAGAGTGGGTCACAATCCTCTGCTGATTTGTTAGAAAAGAGGATACACAGGATCAAGGAAGGACTTCTTAAATTAACAGAGCTAGCTGCTATATAATCTACAGCTAACCTGTCAGCTGGCTACGAAACATGACCAACAACTAATTTTGTTCAGACTGACAGTCCTTGAAACTAATGATCTGCACTAACTACACCCTGGGTTTATTACTGGGTTGACCTTCACTGGAATGGGTTATTTTGCTTGTTGCCCATTATGTTTCAATGACAGGGAACAAACAAGATTGTATTGTACTGTAATGTGATTGTAAACACAGCGGACAGAATGAGAGCATATATTAACACAGTCTCACACGAGGGAACCAGATGCTTTGCTGCTGCATCTAATGACTACCAATGATCTAAGCTTATTGCTGTGGTCAGCCGTCTGCTTGCAGCAGCATGCACGGTGCAGGTTATGACCGCTCTGTGATAACTCAAACTACAATTCAACGTTTAATTTGTTCTTGTAGAAGCCTGCAGTGACTGAAGGCCACGTATAACTAGACCATGGGATATTTTTAGAGGTGCACCACTCTAATGGTATCAGTACACTCAGTGATAATCTGTCTTACTTTCACTGATATTTGAATTGGCATTAGAGCCGGCGTGATATTAATACTCTAGTGGCACACGGTTTGATGCAAAGTGAAACCATCAACCTTTTGGCAGTTGCAGAAACATCCTCTGCAATAAAAACAGTGCCTGCTTACACACGCTTGGCTTTGGCAGGCTACCAGGGCCCTCTAACACAAAAACAGTTCAACTTAATCTGTCTCTCTTTGGGTCATTTGGCTTCACTTAGCCTGATGCTGATGAATAACAGTGAAGTAAGACATATACAGTGGCATGCAAAAGTTTGGGCACCCCTGGTCAAGATTTTGTTCACTGTGAGTAGTTAAGTAAGTAGAAGATGAACTGATCTCCAAAAGGCATGAAGTTAAAGACACCTTTCTTAAATATTTAAAGCAAGATTACTTTTTAATTTCAGTCTTTTACAGTTTCTAAATAACAAAAATGAAAAGGGCCTGAAGCAAAAGTTTGGGCAGTTTGGTGTTTTCAGTTCTTGTTTGGGGGTTTTTCACCGATTTTTCCTGCAAAAGGCTTCTAGCTCTGTGAGATTCTTGGGCCATCTTCATGCTCTGCTCTTTTGAGGTCTATCCACAGATCGTTAATGATGTTTAGGTCGGAGGACTGTGAGGGCCATGGCAAAACCTTCAGGTTGCTCCTCTTGAGGTAGTCCATTGTGGATTTCGAGGTGTGTTTCCAAACAGTTCTATTTTAACTTCATCAGTCCACAGAACTTGTTTCCAAAAAGCATCAGGCTTGTTTCGATGTTCCTTTGCAAACTTCTGGTGCTGAATTTTGTGGTGAGGACACAGGAAAGGTTTTCTTCTGATGACTGCTCCATGAAGGTCATATTTGTGCAGGTGTCACCGCACAGTGGAACAGTTCTGCAGGTCTTTTGCAGGTCTTTTGCAGGTCTTTTGCAGGTCTTTTGCAGGTCTTTTGCAGTCAAACGATGGTTTTGGTTTCCCTTTTGAGCCATACTATGAGCAGCTCTCTTGGAACGTTTTCTTGGTCTTCCAGACTTCAACTTGACCTCCACAGTCCTTGTTAGCTGCCATTTCTTAATCACATTACGAACTGTGGAAACAGCTACCGAAAATCTTCTTATAGTCCTCTCCTGCTTCATGGGCATCACTTTAGTTTTCAGAGTGCTCGGCAGCTGTTTAGAGGAGCCCATGGCTGCTGATTATTGGGACAAGATTTCAGGAGTCAGGGTATTCATAAAGCTTTGACATTTGTGAACAAGCCATAGTCCTAACAAGCTAATTAAGGTCTGAGACCCTGGTAAAAGTTGTCCGAGAGCTCAGATGTCTTGATGTGCCCAAACTTTTGCATGGTGCTCTTTTCTTTTTTGTTTTACTTTAAAATTGTACAAAAATGCACTAATCTAACTCGAAAAGCTGTTGAAAAGCACATTTCATCTTTAACTCCATGCCTTTTGGAGATCAGTTCATCCTCTATTTACTTAACTATTTACAGTAAATGAAATTTTGACCAGGGGTGCCCAGACTTTTGCATGCCACTGCACAGTATGACACAGATATAATAGACTGAGAAGCTGTAAGAACATAAGAATAATATCCACATATCAAACATACTGCTGAGGTGATACAGAAGTGCCAGAAGAATTTCTTTTGAAAGGAAAAATGTGAAAAAGTTTCAGTTTCAGTCGTCCATTAGAGTGAATATGGACAAAAAAGTCACCAAGTTGTTGCTATTATCCCTGAATGTATTTTTATTGTCTCATTATGAACAATCTGAATAAATGATAAAAACTGATAAAAGTAAATAACGGCTTTTCCTGCTGTCCCAAACAGAGGAAAACAACCGATAAAGAAAAAGAAATGACTGACTGATACTGCAGAAATGCTGCATTTATAATGAACTAAGCTAATTAACTGTGCACAGCTATAATTGCCGTTCATTAGCCTGTGGTAAACCATTTCTTTGTTTGTTTTAAATCTAGAGTGGACACATAATTGTGTCACAAATGTTTAATTTATCTCTGACTTAATTACCCCAGAAAACAAAATGATTCCACTGATCTTTAACAGCGTCTCTTGTTTTTTTTATTACTTCTCACTTACTGTGTGTCAGGCTCTGATAGGAATGATAACTCAGTGTTTTACAGAGAACTGTCAGGCTGTCGACAGGATTTGATTTGATCCTCTGAAGTTAACCTGCTCGGAAACAACCGCCCACTTCACCTTATCTGTTAATCTGTTTGTTAGAGACCAACAATAAACTGTGTGACGCCTGTAGAAATGTTAAAAGTAGCCAGCTTTCAATTATATCACCATCACGTATCAAACACAAATAATAAACCTAACTGTTGTTTCTGTAGCTGTAATAAGACATGAGTAAATGTAAATTAATGCCCTGGTATTTATATCAGTGAAGCAATCCCATCAGGTCTGAAGATGTTGTATTGGTGCACCTGTAGTTACTCTAACTTTACCTGGCCTCTTATTGAGCAACACTGTGTTTGGTTTAATGTCAGGAGGAATGCTCATCCCTCTGTCCTTTTCTTTCCTTTTCTCCATCACGCCCTTCTCTCGTCTCTCCCTGCTCAGATTGTGTCCAGCTTTAAAGCCACCACAGGGTCCCGGGCTTTGTGCCAGCTCCTCAAGGAGTACATGGGCCATCGGGACGGGATCTGGGACCTCAGCGTCACCCGAACTCAGCCGGTGGTCCTGGGCACCGCCTCCGCAGGTACACCAAGGCACCTTATTGACTAGCTGGGTAAAAGTAAAGGGTTAATGGCTTAAAGCGTTCAAAGTAATGGATACAAAAGAGGCTGAAAGTAATGAATTAACAGTTTATATAATTAGTTTTATTAGTAATGAATGGATGTAACTACACTGCTCAGAAACATTAAGGGAACACTTAAATCACAAATAAGATCTTGATGAAGAAATTATCAAGTTAAAAATCTTTTCTTATGTACATTGTTTATTTGTTGAGAACAAAATGACGTAACAACGGTCAGTGGAAACCAAAACCATCAACCCACTGAGAGTGTGATTCAAAATCACACTGAAAATCAAAGTAAAAAATTGAAATCACAGGCTGATCCAACTTTGAATTTTATCACGACAACTCATGTGACTCAGTAGTGTGTTTGGCCCCCGCGTCCCTATACCGACAACGTCTGGGCATGCTCCTGTGTTTGCTGCTCAGTTTGTTTTCCTCTTTATGCCACCTTGTAAACAATCTCACTATAAAGTGGTCCATAACTGAATCTAACGACAGAGCCAGCTTTGTGAATACAGCACATTACAATATATAATCATAACCAGTTTGCTATAAAAATGAAAATGGCTTCATGTTGTCCACCTCTGCTCTGTCATCACAGATCACTCAGCTCTGCTGTGGAGTATAGAGACTGGGAAATGTCTGCTGAGGTATGCAGGCCACGCAGGATCAGGTAATGATTCATATGAAACTTGAATATGTGTGTTTGTTTTTAACCATGCAGACATTTTAAAGTGCATGATGAGATCAGTCCATATACTATCCATACTTGTTAAATTTTGTTGTTATTTGCAGTGTAGCAGCTCAAAATCAAGTCAGTGTGAAAAAACCTTTCTAAAATGAATATAATGAGAATTTATTCAGCAAGTTCTGCCATGTGTTATTTATTTATTTTTTATTAAACTCTGTCTGATTGATGCTTAAAACTACACAGGAGGATTGGGACCATGTTAAAGAAAAACAATGTTAGATTTCAAAAATAAAGTCACAAATAAACAAGAATAAAGTCGTGAATCTACGAGAAAAAAAAAAGTCATAATATTACAAGAATAGAGTAGAAAATCTACGAGAATAAAGTCATAATATTGCGAGAATAAAGCCGTAAATTTACGCGAATAACATTGTAAATCTATGAGAATAAAGTCGAAAATATTACGAGATTAAACTCGGAATTTTAGGAGGAAAAAAAGTCCCAGATTAAGACCAGAAAGTCGGGTAACATGGTATAAAAAGCGGCAAATTGTGGCAGAAGTGGAGCGATGCAGATGAATGAAAAATGAAACAGTGAACAGTTTTTGGATGGAAACGTGTTTCGTAACATTGTAAATCAAATCAAATCAAGTTTATTTATATAGCACATTTAACAACAACCACAGCTGACCAAAGTGATGTACATGTTAAAAGAATGACACACAAATATAAAACAGAATAACATTGATAAGAAAAATTATACATTATAAAATATTAAAATATTAAAACCACTACAAACAACCAAAGGCCATTGAAAACATGTACGTCTTAAATTGTGTCAGTGGATGGGGGAGCATTTGATTGAGACTGGAAGGCTATTCCAGAGTCTTGGAGCAGCCTCGACCGTGGGACAGTTAAAAGACATTGCTCTGAAGATCTAAGAGGTCGGGAGTTGGAGTAGTGGCAGAGAAGTTCAGCACCAAACTGGGGTGCCAGCCAGTGTATGGCTTTAAAAACAAATAAAAGAACCTTAAAATCAATCCTGTATTTGATTGGTAGCTGGCACAGGTCTGTCTGTGTGTCTGTCTGTTTTTCTGGCACCGGTGAGGAGCCTCGCTGCGGCATTCTGCACCAGCTGCAAGTGAGACAAAGACGACTGAGGAGACTAATGCAGTGGTTACAGTCTTCATGTCGTCGTGAGAGATGATGGACTTTGAGTTTTTCAGTGTTTCATGGTTGAAAATAACAGCCCTTCACCACAGAGGTGATTTGTTTGTCAAATTTGAGAGTCAGAAATGACACCAAGATTCCTGGCAAAAGAATGAACACTATGCTGTCTGTGGTGTTGGGGGGACCAAAACAATAACTCCTATTTTATTATAATTTGTTATTAAAATCACCTGTTGTTAGCACGTTATATTACTTTGATACTGCTGAAATATTTATTACTGTCAACATCAACCATGTTCATACACACTTTGTCGCTTTTTATACCATGTAACCTGACTTTCAGGTGTTAATCTGTGAGGTTTTATTCCCTAAAATTATGAGTTTAATCTCTTAATATTTCCATTTTATTCTGGTAGAGTTACGATTTTTTTTCTCTTAAACGTGGCCCTAATCCTCCTGAATATCAAAACATATTCTGCTGCAGCTTCCTGTTGTCAGTCGACATGTGCTCACTCTGCTCGTTCTGTAGTAACAATATGTGATGTCACACATGTCTCATCATTGTCCTCTCGCCCACAGTCAACTCCATCAAGTTCCACCCCACGGAGCAGATGGCCCTCACAGGTGTGTGTTTATACCCACGTGTGTGTTTCTTTCTTTGGTTAAATTAGCTGGATTTTCTTTATCAACATGTTCATGTTCTTCAGGACTGTTTGACCGTCTCCTCCCTGCTGCTGTCGTCTGCAGCAGCTCGGTCTCTGTAGATCTGAATGTGCTGTGTGTTTGCTGATGTGTACTCGTGTTTTCCGCAGCCTCTGGGGACCAGACGGCTCACATCTGGCGCTACATGGTGCAGCTTCCTGCCCCGCAGCCACCACCAGATGTCAGTGTGAGTAACCTTACTGTTCTCCTCTCAGAGTCTCTGCTGGAACATCCCGGAGATTTGAGAGGTGTATTTTATATCATGTTTAGTGCATTTACACACAGGCCTCGACTTTCCACGGCAAATTAATCACAACAAAACCAGGTCCTGGCTGCCATGTTTAAAGTCCGTATCACTGCAGGCGTCTGTTAACTGAACCACTGTGTGTTCTTTAAGGCTCCATGTGATGACGACCAGGACTCGTCAGACAGAGAAGAAGGTGAGGTGGACGGTGAGGGCCCTTGTGAGGTCCCCACTGTCAGGGTCCCTACAGCAACCCTGAAGAGCCACCAGGGTGTTGTGATCGCAGCGGATTGGCTGGTGGGAGGTCGACAAGTGGTGACAGCTTCCTGGGACCGTGCCGCCAACCTGTATGAGGTGGAGACGTCTGAACTGGTTCATGCACTCACTGGTATGTAAACTGGCAGACATATCATATCATAGTACGTATTATTTTGTTGCCTTTGTGCTGGCCATAGCCACGGCCGGACGCATTACGTTCTCAGGTTGTCCGTATGCATGTACCATTCTTGTGAATGTGATAGCTCAAGGGTGCCTCGAGGGACGTTCTTCAAGTTTGGCACAAACGTTTGTTTGAGCTCAACTGTGAACTGGTAGGAGCTGTATGTATAAACTTTCTTTTATCTTTTAACGGCAGGTACCGCATGTGTCCAAGACAAATTTCCTTTGGGACAATAAAGTTATCTTATCTCAACTATCTTGCGATCGGTCACTCATTAATGGATTACATGGTTCCCAATTATCATAAGATTCTGAAAATAATTATAAAAAAATAAAAAATAAATAATAATAATAATATAAAAATAAATAAACAAATAAATAAATATTAAAAATTAATAAAATAATAAAATTAATAATAACAAATTAATTTATTAAATATTAAAAATCAATAAAATGATAATAAGAATAATAAGAATAAAATAAATGAAATAAAAAATAATTATATATAATAAATAATTAATTAATTAAAAATATTAATAAACTATAATAAATGCTAAAAATATTATTGCAATCTAAATCATGTGAGTGGGTTTTAAGAGGACTTTTTCTTTCTTCTTACAGTTTGTGGATTAGGCCCATTGTTTTGTTTCTAAACGATTGAATCATGACTGCAGAGGGTCCATGTTTACCTCTTGTTGAAGCACTCAGTGAAGAGGTAACTGAGATTAAACAGAAGACAGAATGGCCCGCCTGTTTATTTTATGGAACAGTTGTGAACCAAACTGGCTGTTTGTGTTTGTGGTTCCCAGACTAAACAGGAAGAGACCACTGTTTCCTCTGCTCAGTGTCGCCACACAATGAAATAATTGTAGTTCAAGCAAACTGCGCTGCAGGAGCTGTGCGGAGAAATTAAAAGGCCTGTTTGTGCCTCGTCCGGCACTTCAAACATCTTTTTTTTTACAACACTTGAAGGGAAATTCGCAGATTGGTGCCGTTTATTTGGAAGCACAAAACAAAGTGGGGCTCTGGCTGACATGCTCTCACTGTTGTACTGATATCTGATGTCTCTGTGTGCAGGACATGACCAGGAGCTGACCCACTGCTGCACTCACCCCACCCAGCGGCTGGTGGTCACCTCATCCAGAGACACCACCTTCAGACTGTGGGACTTCAGAGACCCGTCCATCCACTCTGTCAATGTCTTCCAGGGACACACTGAGTAAGTCCAGTCATCATGAACTGCCACCTGCAGTCTGTTTTCTGCCCACAGGGTGGTGCTGTAACATCTCCCTGCTCTGTGAGTCCCTCCAGTATCTCCTGCTTTTTTCCTTTTTCCTTTTACAGTGCCACATTAATTTACAGACCCTGTTGCTCTAAGCCAAATCCTCCACTTGCCTCTCATTCATTACTGAGCACTTCTCCTCACTCCGACGGTTTGCTTCTCTTTCTCGCCGCTCTTTCTCTCCCTACCTCCCTCTCTCTCTCTCCCTCGCTCTCCTGTTCATTTATCTGTCCGTTTCTGCGTTAATCCCCCACTCTGTGTAATTTGGCACTTCGCTCGCTGTTAACACTCAATTGCAGACGCTCATTTCAAAACGATGACTGTCAGGCTTGTCTGTGGCTTTCAATGGCAGCGCTCTTTAAAAGGCGTAAGAAGAGTGTGTGTGCGTGTGTGTTTATGTTCATGTCTACATGTGTGTGCTGGCTGGCTGGTACTCTCTGGCAGCCTTTGATTGCAAGTGGGGGGATTACATAGAGCTCATTATGTACGACCCCAACATGTATAATTCCTGCAGATCCCACTCTAATTCTCTCCCATAGACAATTGGTATAATGAGATTAAGCACCAGTGTTTCACAGTTAACCACAGCCCTCCTCCTTTCCTTTCCTTTCCTTTCCTTCCCTCCATCCTTCTTTCCTTCCCAAATGGCCATCAATGGTCTTTAAAGTAAAAACTTCTCTACTCCTCCGTCTGTGGTGCGTTTAAAGCAGCAAACTGAGTCTATAAACAGATAAAAACTGTCTGCTGAAAGACTGAAGAAACTTTTTGGAGCTGTTTACTGTTCAACTGCAGTGGTTCAGAATAAGAGAAGAGCTGCCACCTGACATTTGAAAGTTTGAGTGAGGAGATAATGAGTAACTACTGTGAACTGGCCCTTCTTTGTTAGGTGATTTTACATCCAGGGCTGCAACTACTGCTCATTTTTCATCACTGAGTAATCTGCTGGTCTACAAAATATTTAAAAATGGTCATCATACTATGATAGCTTCAGATTATGTCTTCTAATGTCTTTTGTCCAGCCCTCTGAAGATATTCAGTTCAGTTTAGGTAAAGGAAAAGTAGTAACTTCTCACATTTCACAACCCAGCCGAAAACATAAATGTTAGCATTGTACGTTTGTTCAATCCACAAATAGGTAACGATTGTACATTACTATCTTGAAATGTTACATTTCTATAACACTGTGGTTAACGTGTGGTTGTGTTTTGATGAAACAACCACTTGATTAAGGTCATAAAAGGATCGTGTCTTGCCTTAAAATATCAGATTTTGGTGGCACAATATGAGCTGGAAATGCCGCCTGTATCTCACTAAAAGTAGGGATGCAAAATAATACTGGATTTTTCGCTGATATGCCGATATATAACAACTAATGTATCAATATATCCATATACTGTAAACTTAAATTAGTAGCCTGGGCTATTATTTGCTTAACTCACAGGGACAGGCCTTTAATTCCTTTCACACAAAACTGTTGCTCAGCAAAGACAGGAAGTACGATCGATGTATTCATTTAAACCAGTATGAAAATTACTTGTGTAAAACTTAGGCTTCAGATAATCTACATATTAGGAATCGCTCATTTTCTTTAAACTCAGACAGAGCATCAGAGAGAGAGTGATACGGCACTTGAGGATCACAACACCCAGCGTAACGACACAACATCACTTTACCCTGTTAAAACAATACTCACAACTTGGAATAATTTAAGTGTAAAACCCTTTTGATTCTTCTCTAAAGGAATATGAATAACTAACAGGGTAACTGAGGAGTGGACACATAATGGACACATAATTTGAGGTTGCCAACAACCTGGTTTTATACATCTGAAGAACTTCTATAGATAAAAGAACAGCTTGGCAGCCAGACCAGACCTCTAACTGAGACAGGCCTTTATTTGTCAAAATGTGTAGCTACATCAGACCAGTAAAAGAGACTGGGTGTTTAATTGGGACTAGGCTTTTAAATAAGGTTTTACAAATTATGGAAAATTATGCGACCTTATTCTCCAGATCCTCTAGCTGAATATACGTCTTTATCTGCATGCTTGTACTCTGGTTTATCTTGGTTTTTATATGTGTTGTCATTTATGTAGGCCTGCTTATGTTATGGTTTAAGACCATGTAGCCTGTTTGTGTGTTGCATTCTGTAGTATTGTTATTTAATTGTCTGGTTTATATGCACTCATAAAGAACGTTTCCTTTAACATCTAAAAAGGATGATAATAATTCACAGCCTTTTGTTTACTAAGTGTGTTAATTTACTTTGCTGGGTTTAAGAAGGTTGTAAAACAGATGTGAAAACTCGTTTTAAAGCCCTGACAAAGACCTGCAGAGGTCAAAACATGTTGGCTCTTTTAAAGATTTAGCCACTACAGTAAAAGCTTTTTAATTGTTACCTCCTCGTTTTCTATATTTTTGGAGTACCTGCATTGCCTTCCTGTGTATCCTGTTGTTTCCTGTTCTCCATGAGCATCCAACACAAGGTTTTGATGTGCGTTTGATTATACAGAGCGACCAGTCGTCTCTCTTTTTCTAAAAAAAATACACATGAATATTGGTTTGTCATACTGGCAGAAATCTGCATGTTGGCTGATTCCGATATTTCACTTTAAAGCCAACATCAGTCGATATCGATGACATGCCGATATTATTGTGCATCCCTACTAAAAAGCAGCTGTTTTTTTGTACTTGTCGTTTGTTTGTTTGCTCAACAGCCATCAAGGCACCAACTATCCCTGACGACAACGTCAGCTCATACTCATAGATGTAACATATTAGTGGTTTGCACAATGCCAATTCTGATTAAATTAAATGGCGACCGGGCTGCTTTGAGTGTTTGGCTTTGTTTGACCGATCGTTGCAGCTATAGTTGTAGTGATGCTCTACATCAAAACAGATCCTCATGTGATGTTCAGTGTCATTAGGACAAGCAGTTGCGCAGTTGGACGCTGGGCTTGTGTATGATTTTGTTGACATCAAGTGTGTGTGTGATAGGGCTGAAACTATGACTGTTTTCATCAGTTAATCAGATTATTTTCACATTGATGGATCACTTGGCTAAAGATTTTTTTTTTTTGTCCAAACAAAAGACAGACCAGCAAATATTCACATTTGAAACCAGAACTGAAGCTGCTGCCTGTGAGTTTATAGCATTTTGGCTTGAAATTGATTTAAATTGATGAATTAGTTAATCAATACCAAAGTAGGCGTAAAATAGTTTAAGTACATGAGGGTCATAGAGCAGGTGGGTCGCATCAAATACAGTTTGCTCATCCCCGCGCTTTTTCCACCTTCAGACTTATGAGCAATTTGTTTTAACCAGGTCCTACAACAATCACAGGTTTCTGTCTCGCTGCCATTTCTCCTGCTAATTTTCCAGAATCTCCAATATGGCGTAATGACGTGGCATTAACGGCCCAATCTCCACATCCCCCCTGTGGAAACGGCAGAGGAGAGGAGAGGAGAGTGTGAATGGTTTAATAGGCAGCAGAGGTTGAGAGCTGGAGGGGAGACAGCCTCTCGTTTCCACAGTCTTCACCGGCAATTACAGCTAACGCTTCCTGACAGTGAACCGCGGCAGCTAAAAGTGCAGCATACACCCTCTATCCCACCACCCCGCCATAATTGCAGAGTAATGACAACTGCACGCGGGCTAACAAAACAGCCGAGAGCAAACGAGAAGTGACAGCGGACTTGCTCTACAAACGGAATGCCATGTCACGTTTGTCTCTCCTGCCATCGACGGCTTTCGGAGACATTTGATTGCAGTTGATAGAAATGCACATTTGTGTGTGAGCGTGTGTGTGTGTGTGTGTGTGTGTGTGTGTGTGTGTGTGTGTGTGTGAGGGGTGTCTGTATGCAGATCTGACATCCTGTCTCTGGAGGGATACAACAGCACTTACCAGGTTCTCAGCGACTGTCAGTTTTGCTGCAGCACACCAAAATAACAGAGTGCTCTAAAACCTCTTAGTCGTCTGTACCTGAATTGTTTCATTTACATTTCACCTTTTAGGCATTTGGCCCGCGCTCTCACACACTTACAATGAGCACATTGTAAAATTCCTTGAGATTTCCTAAATTCACACATCAGTCATTAAAAGTTCTCATTAGGGAGGAGGATAAGGATCAGAGCCGCAGTGCCAGAACAAATACTCCAGTTTAGCTAGCAGATTTATGCATGATAGAGATGTGCTGGCAGGTAAAGAATTGACAACCAGGCATAAAGAACAGCCCTGCTGGGATGAGTGTCTACAGTCTCTGTCTTTAAATCACACCAAGATGTGCCCCTGTTGGATATTATATCAGTGATTTATTAGTACGTACTGTGAAACCCTTAAAATTCTCAAAACACTGCAATCATCACATCAGACTGTTCAGACTAGCATTTCATTTGTCGTCTGCAGTTCATTGTTCGTTGAGACTTACGTAACCCAAAGTGTAAAGTCAAACATCCCTCAGAACCAGCTGAATAAAATTCATTAAAGCTCGAGTCATGCAATCACTGGTTTTATCAAGTTGTGCATTCAAAAGCGTCTCGCCGCCAATGTGCACCTTTCCACAGTTAAATTATTGTAAAAGACTAAAATTGACAGCAGCGCCAATCTGACTCTAAAGAGTTGCTGCCTGTCTTACTCTGAGGAGTCAGACTGGAGGAGACAGCCTCGTCTTCTCAAACAGTAAAAGGAACGGAAACAGGAAAATTTACAGTGGTGAATAAGGGAAAAAATGACAACAAAAATCATGTTGGTGGAGATTTCAGTCATCCAGGTCAGTTTGATCTAAGTGGGGTCCAAAATATGGTGACACCTGCTCTGCTCTCTTTCTCATGTCTTTCTTTTCATCTTCTTTCATGTCTTACACTTTGGTTACATTTATTATATTCATTCATTTTCCATAACTGCTTATTTGTTTGGAATAAGAAAGCCTATCCCAGCTGACACTGGGTGAGAGGCAGGGTTCACCCTGGACAGGTCACCAGACTATCACAGGGCTGACACATAGAGACAGACAACCATTCACACTCACATTCACACCTACGGACAATTTAGAGTCACCAGTTAACCTGCATGTCTTTGGACTGTGGGAGGAAGCCGGAACACCCAGAGAAAACCAACAGAGGAGAACATGCAAACTCTGCATTCCCTCTCAGACCCTCTTGCTGTGAGGCGACAATGCTAACCACTGCACCACTGTGTCTCAATTCAGAGGATCCATTTAATTATGAACAAATTAATTATCTTTAGGGACGCACAATAATATCAGCACGCCATCGCTATCGGCCAATATCGACTTAAAAATGAACTCATCAGAATCGGCCAACATGCTTTTTCTTCATTTGCACAATGAATGAATGAATATTACATACATTGAAAAGTATTGTATTTCATGTCTTCACTTGCTGGTGGGCCATCATGATAAGAGTATGGATGGGTAATATGATGTCAGTTCCACTACAGAAAAGACTTGATGATCACTTAAAGTAGGTATGAAGCTACAGGTGTGACTGACATAATGTAACACTCTTAACGTCAGTTGATTTATACACACCTTAAGGTGCAACTCAGACACGTCATCAGTGACGTAGCCAGGGGTCATCGGGTGCTTCAGGTCTTTTAACTTCATACACCCTTGCCCAGGCGACCCAGCCAGGGTTGATCAGACCCCAGCCTGTGTGTTGGTAGCTTGTGTGGACCACGGATCACCCCATTTGATCCACCTCCATCTTGATGCCCTCTCAGCAGCATCAGTGACGTTCCTGATGGCTCTCTTGCTGTGTACACTCCTCTGATCCCCAACAACTTGAGGGCCCTGTAGAGCGACTGGCCAGCCAATCCTCAGCAGCCGACCTCGATGGGGTAGCATCGGGTCTTCGGCACGTGACTGCGAGCTCCACATGCTTAGCCTCCTTCCTCTCAAAGGCCTCTCCCTTCCTAGTCTCCCTTCAGTAGCCGTCAGTCAAACAGGTTTTGGAAGAAAAACCTGGAAACAGAAAATCACACTGTCTTACCTCATGCCTCGGGGTGTTCTTGAAGTCATGGTGCAACTGTAGGAAAAAAAAAATCTGACCTCTTGAGCACCTTTATGGTGCTAAGGGACATTTGGGCTCTATGATTAGGGATTCATTCAGCTCACCTTCACGTCTCCGACTGTAGAGAGGTCCCATATTTCCCTCTGTATGTCTCTCCTTCTTCCCTCCCTACTCCCTAAGTCTCCGATCGCAGGGAGTCTTGACCTTGGCTGTCAGACACACTGCAGTGATGCCATTAAGTAACACTGAATACTTCCCTCCCTCCTCACCACCCATTCCAAAAACCCTTTAACCTTAATCAACCTTTTAATCAATTACCTTGTCTGATTACGCTCCCCACACACCTCCCACCCAGCACACCTCCTATCTTTCCCTCTCTCTGTCTCTCTCTTGTATCCCCAGGTGGGCTGTACCCTGCAATGTCAGAGGGTGCCTGTAACGATACAGCACTTTCCCCGAGTCCCGGCCCCTCTAATAGGACAAAGTTTAGTCCCCTAATTAGCCCTTAATGCCACGTCAATTTGAATTAAGAGGGAAGCCAGTTTTAGAAAGAAAACTGGATGTAGAAGTCTGGACAATGCTCGTGTGTGAGGGGACACTGCTTAGCGCTAATCTTAATCAAGAATCAGAGCCTTTTTTTTTTTTTTCCAACTTCCCTCCACGAATGAACAGGCACAAAAGGGAGGAAAGAAGAAAAAACCCCTCACAGGAGCGTCTGACATACAGTAATAGATTGGAAATATTAAAGGTCTATTAAATGAATGGCTAGGCCTGAGCGCAGTGCTATCATGTGGAGCAGTGCATCACGGCTGGTTGGATAAAGGCCGTGGGAGGAGGGGGATGCTGTATGCATATAAAGAACGTGTCTGCCTCCATTGTGCCCAACATAGCTCATGATGTGATGTAGCAAAGAACATTGTGTATTTGGCACAATTTATCTTTTTATCAGTCGTCTATGAAGGCTGAAGTCACTTGTGTTAGACTTAGAGTAAAGTTTCTGTGAAACAGTCCTCTTCTTGTGTACAGTTTCAAGTCTGCTGCACCTTTGACCACACTCGGCATCAAAGATTGATGTGATCACCTGTAACTACATCTACAGACATGTCAAGGGCTGGGTATGGGTACTTGATACCTTAAAGGCAGGGATACTCGAATTGCATTGCCCGGGGGCCACTTGACAGAATGACAGTAGGTCAGGGGCCAGTCATCAGCCCTGCACATGTACGCAGGTATTATGTCCCCACCGGAGGTCGAGGGGAATGGTGGAGTAACTTGATGAAATGGAGGGAACTTTCAAAAAAAGAAAAAAGGCAAGCAAAAACAAATCGCCAGTTTAAGGGAAGTATCAACGAAAAACGTGCTCCAAAAGGGAACCGGAACCGTCACAACCTTCTGGCCCACTGGCACTGGCGCGACTACTCCTCCACTCATGTATACCCTCGCTGATGGTTAATGATGATCAGCTGCATGCTGAAAAAAAGAAAGGGGCAAACGCCAAACAAAGGGCAGGTCCAAAACACACAGGCACGTAACAGCAGGGGCATTTCTAGGACATAAAGGACATCTGGGGCTCAGGCTAGACGTCTGTCAGGAGATCCAGGAGATCCTTCCCTGCACTCTGGCAGCTTAAACTGCCGTCACATCGCCGTGTTTGAACTCGCAACCTCCAGTCATTTCAACGAGAGTAAGGTGGCAGAGGGGAGGTGGTTCTGAACATAGCAGTAGGGGTGTGAAACAGTTCCTACCCACAATGAACGTGCACGGACTTTGCTGTGCTGAATCGATAATGTTGGTGTCTGAAAACCCAGAGCCGTACAACACAGCGCCAACAACTGATAAGGACATCCAGAAGAAAAACTGGGCCTGAGATAACATTTCAACGAAACAGATGACTGGTACATTGTCCAAATATGTAGAACTTAGGGTTGCACAATATTGTATTTTTTGCCGATATCCGATATAACAACTTATTTGGCCCATAATCAGTACCGATATCGATATGTCCCCTTTTTTCCCCACCTAGTTTTAGCGATCTTCAAGTCTCTTCTGTAGTGGAATTTACATCACATTATGCATGTACACTCTTACCCTGACGGCCCACCAGCAGATGGAGACATGAAATACAATACTTTACAATGTATGTAACATTCATTCATTGTGGTAAATAAGAAAACTTTGTTGGCTGATTCTGATAGGTCATTTCAAAGCCGATATCAGCTGATACCGATGACATGTCTATATTATCGTGCATCCCTAGAAGAAATCATTTAGTTTATTGACGTTTTCTGGCTACAGTATGCTGTTATCTACATGGCGGCAGCTTGCGTACACCTCTGTCAGTGACATTCACCAAAGCACCTGCCGATCATCACGGCCCTTAGAAGCAGCTGCTTTCAAGATTACTTTACTTTTTGGGGAACGCTCTTGTGGGTAGGCAGTTTCTGCGTGGCATTAAAAGGGCAGCTTAATGTATATTAAATGTACAAAAAAATCCCCATGTGAATCAATTTATTCTCCCTGTGAAATAGAAAATGGTTTGGGGGGCCAGATTTGGCCCACTGGCCATAAGTTGAGTATCACTTCTTTAAGGTATCGACAAAAATAACCCAGTATTAGGTAGTATTGGAGCATCTTCAGTCAAATGGTACCTCCATGAAGTCCTTTCATACCCAGATCTAGGAAAAAAATGTTGGTTTCTATGGTTTTGTCCGCGGACAATCACAGCAAGCGTTCTTCAGTTTAACTCAACATGTGATTGTTGGCAGGTCGGCACGCTGAGATGGCACCATAACGTTCGACAGTATGGCTATACAACATGCCTGTGACGTCTGTTGGCAGTTTATGCATCTGAATACTGTTGGACCTTCAGAAATAACAAACTCCCCTACTAAAACTTTAATGAACTCAAGTGAACTTAACTTAAAATAGACATGGTGATCTGATTAAAAAACACTGTGTTAAAAGAGCAACAAAAGCAGCCAAGTTGGATCCCAAAGCAGTGTGATCTTTTGTTGGTTGTTGTAACACATTAACACGACGTGTTGCAATTTAGAGAGCGTGAAAAGTGTCAGCAAGTGAGAGGAGATCTTAAAATAGTTTGCTAAAAGGGTAAATGGTTAAAATAGTACAAAGTAATGGAAACAGAGATGGCACAAAGTAATGAATAAAAAGTTTATTTAGTTAGTTAATAGTAATAAATGGTTGTAACTGTATCCAGTTTTAAATGATTAATAGAGTTAAATAACACCAAGTTTATGATTAATTCATAATGTAGTTAGAGCTGCAAAGATTAATGGATTAACTGATTAGATGTCAACTATTAAATTAATCTACAATTAATTCAGTAATCAATTATTCAGCTTGAGTATTTTTTTTTTAAGTAAAAAAAAAAAATCTCTAAATTTGGGTTCTTAATTTTTTTTTTTTTCTGGTTTCTTTCCTCCTCTATTACAATAAACTGAATATCATTGGGTTTGTGGACAAAACAAGACATTGGAGGACGTCATCTTGATCTTTGGGAAACACTGATCAACATATATCACCATTTTCTGACATTTTATAATCCAGACTAAGAATTTTCCTCGTCGACCAATAGTCGTCATTTAGGGCCATTAGTCGACTAGTCGCCCACATGTTTATGATAGTAATTTAATTATTAAATGATATATTTTGGTGGTTTGAGTTGAAGGTGTGAGAAAGAATAGTCTCAGTAACATTGTTAACACTGTGCTACATTACAGAGAAATACAAACCGTACTAATGAACCTTCATTAATATAGGCCTATATTTTATCTCCAAGTGCACGTCACACACTGAGCGAGCCGCCTGTTAATGACGCTGTGGGCTAATGGGCATGTAGCTACTTCCATGTTTCACATGATACGTCATGTTTGTAGTGGACCAATGAAGATGAGTTTACATATCACCTTGGGTTGGTCCTTCACCTTCTCAAAATGATCCCACACTTTGGATTTCCTGCCCCACATGTTATTAACTAGCCTGTGGAATAACCGCAGTTACCAGCCCTGGAGATTAACCTGACTCCTGTCTGACTGCTGAGCGTGGACACTTCCTGTGTCTGTCCTTTCAAATTAAATTACCACATGGTGCAGTCATACAGGTTTTGATTTATTTTGATAAAGCACAGCTGCTTATAGAGTTTCACACTTGTTTTTTCTGCGACTAAGCGACGAATTAAATCTTGCTGACTAATGACCTCTCTGATCGACTAGCGTTTGGATAGGATATAAACTAATCAATTAATCAAGGAATAGTCATTAGTTGCAGCCCTAACTGTAAAGGTGTCAGTGAAGTGGTACTTTTACTCATCTGATCGGAGTTTGTTGGACAAAAACTTGGGAATAAGGGTCTAATACAGCCGCAGATATTCAAGTGCAGCTACCATGGTAAAGTCATTCTGCCCAGCTGAAGCTTGGACCACTTATTTTAAAGTAAATGTTTGATTGGTTTGTTGAAGATGATCAGAAATTAGCAAGCAAAGCGGAAACCGCCTTTCACACCTCTTAACAGCTCCAACACATTCGATGGCGTTAACACTTCCAGTCATTATTTAACCCATCAAGTTTTCCTGCCAGCTACACCTTTGCGACAGAAGCGCGGCAGAGTGTGATCCATCCCGCCTCCGTCTCTTTTCTCCGGCAGGAAGGTGATACCTTGGCGTGGCGCTGAATCACATGTTAAATCAAGAGCCACACAGCGTTAACTTCCTGGTGTTGTACCTGATACCTCGTCTCTGGGCTCTAATAGTGTCAGCGCTCATAACGTGTCTTGACATATCACCGTGACGCACGTGTGGATCTCACTTATCTCTTAGGTGTGCAAGTAATTACAGTGTCTGTGGGAGAGGGTGACTCGACCGGCTATAAATATTCACTCTTCCTTTTCCTGCATTGGAAGAACTGAAGGACCTTTGCTTCGTTTTTTTTTTTTTTTTCAACTCTCGTCACTGCACTTAAATTAGACTGTAAATCTTCCTAAAAAATCATACACTTTTGATTCCAGCTGGATCATTGACAGTCTTTGTGTAACACGGCCTCTCTCTGTGTGTGTGTGTGTGTGTCCATCTTTTGCAGCACGGTGACGTCAGCAGTGTTCACGGTGGGAGACAATGTGGTTTCAGGGAGTGACGACCGCACTGTAAAGGTGTGGGATTTGAAGAACATGAGGTCGCCTATAGCAACCATCCGCACTGACTCGGCTGTGAACAGGTGGGTGAAAGGAGGGACGAGCACCAGGCTCTGGAGCATTTGTTTGGAAATTTAAACATTTGGAGCTCAATATTTAAATTGTTTTTCTTATTTTGACATCCCTTCTTTTTACTGAGCTCTTTGACTTTCACGCAGGGGCCTCATGACCCCTCGGGCCCCTGGGCGTGTGCACTAAACCATTATTGTTCCATTATTGTCTAAATTCTGCTTTAAGCTTCTGATAAGAATAAAATTCCTTTAAATACTTTATAATTTTAAAACGATACAGCTCATTGATAGAGAGAAGGAACAGTGTGCAAACTAGGAAGTGAAATTGTGTTTGCGATATTTATGTTAATCTAGTGCTAAATCGCACACCGTGCAGGATCTTCTATCACCAGGAGTTATTTAAAAAGTGACGTACCGCAGAATCAAAGCTGCAGTTGCAGGAGAACTTAAAGGAGCTCATTTAGAAAAGGAGTATTATGAAAATGTGACCCAGATCCAAAGTGAACTTGATCTGATCTTTCAGGATAAGCGTCTCTGCCAACCAGAGGATCATCGCTCTGCCACACGACAATCGGCAAGTCCGACTGTTTGACATGAGCGGAGTGAGGCTGGCCAGACTCCCACGCAGCAACAGAATGGTGAGGAGGGAAACAAGGGAATCAGTTTAGCTTTTGATTTTGAGATTTTAAGACTGGATTTGAGTCATCGAAATCATGAGCTCACTTAGATCTGTTTTTGGTTTAGAATCAAAGTTGTGACACCTCCATATCAGCCTCATTAAAACTAAGATCTTTGTGTGTGTGTGTGTGCAGGGTCACAGGCGAATGGTGTGTTGTACAGCGTGGAACGAAGAGAACCAGTCGTGCAACCTGTTCACCTGCGGCTTCGACCGACAGGCCATCGGCTGGAACATCAACATCCCTGCGCTGCTGCAGGAGAAGTGACGCCCCTGAGACACACATACACACACCGCAGAAACACACAGCAAAGTCGGAGATGGTGCACATAAACACTGTAATCTGTGGCCTCGCTCGTGCTCGTACGTTAAATGTTTGTCCAGTGAAGCTTTGTAGTTTCAGTTCACAGAGTGTGTGAAAATATTACTGTTACTGTGTTTGAGGACGCAGCTATGAACACTTGATAGGAGTGTATTCCCCTGATAAATTACACTAATTTACTGTGTACACCTACAGATGAAACCTCCTGCTGTCAAATGACTGACATGGCTCCCACATTTTAAAGTCCAGGTGCGAGCGAGGCCGCAGAGCTGATCTCCTGTGTTTGACCCTCTCCCTTATTTAGCATGCATTGTGAAGTTGTGACACGGCTAGGCTGATTCTTTTGCCCCTAGCCTTTTCTGTTTAAAGTATAAAAGTATATATATATATTTGACTCCACAGTCATAGGCTGCTGTTCACATCACTGTTGTTTAGTTACTGCTGAATGGTTGCTCTTGCATGTAGATAATCTCAGTTTGCAAATGTTACTTGTAAAGAAATGAGAGAACAATTATAAGGCCAGGAGAGTTTGTAGAATATGATATAAAGACGTTATGTATATATTATGTCGTGGCCTGATTAAGTGACCTGTGTTGCAGGTTGTTGCTGTTTCATGGATTAAGTGTCTTATAGAAATCTACCTTTTGCGGGTGGAGTTTGGCAGAGATAGCCTGGTTCTGTGAAATGTTTTTACCCTTTTAGTCAGACTTGAAATATTTCTCACCATGAAACAAAACAAATAATATTCAGGCCTGACAGGTGACTCTTGTCACTTGGTTGTCTTAAAGCGTTTCAGGATCTGCTGTCCTGTCCGAAAGTTTTCACCAATTAAGATTCGACTCTTTGCCTATTACCTTTGATGCTTTCAATTCACAGCCAGCCTCTGTACTTCCAGATTTCGTTGTCAATATTTCAATTGATACTGTAACTGCCTTGTTCCATGTTTACAGTAGGATTTCATTTTTTAAAGTCTCGCTCTGTTCTGCCTCTCTGTCAGACTGCAAAGTGTCAAGAGCAAAGCAATAATGGGAAAACGACTGCACTTCTGTTGTTTGCAAATCTTTCGTAGGTCTGTGATCAGGATGTGTTCGACATTATCATAACGTAGTGTTTTCTGTATGTTGCAGGTTTAGGTGTCAGTACTTCTAGCCATAATAAGCACCCATAATTCCTCGGTGTCAGTGAAATACAGACCTAGTCTTCTTCAGCCTGTTGCCAACTCAGATCCCTGTTGCTGTAATGTGTCATCCCAAAGTGAACTTGTCAGTTACTGGTCATTTCTGTGCTTCAGTAACAGCCTGTCAATATGAAGTTATAGTGTTTACACTTTGCATCGAACCCTTAGCCTTGTATGACCTCTTGGACCTTTTGTTGTGGATGGCGCTGTCAAGTCTGTGAGAAGCACTCTTTATCCAAATTCAGAAGCAATAACCCAGCTCCTTTGTGTTTCTGGTGCTCAGAGTGAAGCCCATTTCTGTCAGCGACTTTAAATACACACTGAATCTCATTGTGAGAACTAGAAGAACTAGAAGAGTTGGGCTTGACCGGAATCCAGGAAACTCTTTCTTTGTTACACTTGTGCAATATTCGAAACATGAAGTCATGCTGTAGTTTTTGATCTTCTTGTTTAACTTATTTCAGTGCTGTAAACCCAATACAAAGATTTTATGTACTTGTGTGACTGGTGTAGATGTAGCTCAGTGTACATAGGTATGCATAACTTACCCCAAAGTTGGCGTCAGACTTCACACTTTACCGCTGTTGCTACCAACAATAGAGTCAGGATGGACTTTGAAGTAGCATGAGCCTAAAAATGTAATAAGCGTATTGAAATGCCTTACCATTGCATTGAAAATGGTGCATTAGCCTTATCCATCTGAGCATCAATGCACTTTTCCAAATGCTAGTTAAATAACTAATTGTGTTCCACTGCTCAGCGCAGATAGGATTTTTATCCCTGTTTCATTCAAGGAACTCAATCTTGCGCCCACTGATATCAATGTCATTTTAATCCGCAGGCAAGTCTGATTTGTGCCCCACATATGAATTCCAGCTCAGAGGAAATATGATTTTGGATTGATACATTAAATTATTGTGTGCCAGATTGAAGGGGGGTAAAAAAAGTGGATAGGCTTCGCTTCATTGTAGCGAATCATATTCACCTCAAACTTCATTATGTGATCTACTTTGCATACTTTATTGTGACGGGTACGTGCTCTCTGACACTTTCCAATAAAATGTGTGATTTTCTTTTCCCAGTCTCTCATGTCTCTTTTTCATCCTATTCAACACAAACCCCTCTCACCCTTTGTTACGTTCAATAAGAAATATATCACTTTGAAAACTACACATCATTCATGCGGGTTTAAATCTGGTAACTTGTAATGAAGTCTAGTGTTAATGAAAGGAGAACCATAAGGTGTATGAATATTTGGACTGAGTGCAAACAGAAACTTTGTTATTTGGCCCATGGCTGAATTAACACTTAATTTTAGTTAGAGTGAAGTTTTGTTGCTAAACAGTCCTCCAGCTTAAGGGAAGCCCATATGGCAGCCACAGAGTTGCACACAGTTGGCGAGTAAAACTTATTATGTATATATGCTATGTACCATTTGGTGAGGCCCTTCACTTTAAAGTAGGCGAAATAAGGATTTGTTGGTTTATCTTTTATCGTTTAAGATATAGCTGAGGCATACTCATAATGAACCTTTTCAGACAGTATCAAATTGCCCCCCCCACAAATGTATTGAATGCGAATAAAAGACGTAACATGTTGCATAGTATGAAAAGCAGTGAAAAATAAAACAAAATGTCTTAATTAAATCTGCCATAAATGTCATAGTATAGTATGTCGTCAAATATTATGAAAAAACGTCATAGTATAGTATGTTGTTCAAAATGATGAAAAAACGTCATAGTATAGTATGTCGTCCGAAATCATAAAAAAACATCATAGTATAGTATGTCGTCCAAAATCATGAAAAAACGTCATAGTATAGTATGTCGTCCGAAATCATAAAAAAACATCATAGTATAGTATGTCGTCCGAAATGATAAAAAAACGTCATAGTATAGTATGTCGTCCAAAATCATGAAAAAACGTCATAGTATAGTATGTCGTCCGAAATCATAAAAAAACATCATAGTATAGTATGTCGTCCGAAATCATAAAAAAACATCATAGTATAGTATGTCGTCCAAAATCATGAAAAAAACGTCATAGTATAGTATGTCGTCCAAAACGATGAAAAAACGTCATAGTATAGTATGTCGTCCGGAATCATAAAAAAACGTCATAGTATAGTATGTCGTCCGAAATCATAAAAAAACGTCATAGTATAGTATGTCGTCCGAAATCATAAAAAAACATCATAGTATAGTATGTCATCCAAAATCATGAAAAAAACGTCATAGTATAGTATGTCGTCCAAAATCATAAAAAAACGCCATAGTATAGTATGTCGTCCAAAAGGATGAAAAAACGTCATAGTATAGTATGTCGTCCGGAATCATAAAAAAACGTCATAGTATAGTATGTCGTCCGAAATCATGAAAAAACGTCATAGTATAGTATGTCGTCCAAAATCATGAAAAAACATCATAGTATAGCATGTCGTCCGAAATCATAAAAAAACGTCATAGTATAGTATGTCGTCCAAAATGATGAAAAAACGTCATAGTATAGTATGTCGTCCAAAATCATGAAACAACGTCATAGTATAGTATGTCGTCCAAAATGATGAAAAAACGTCATAGTATAGTATGTCGTCCAAAATGATGAAAAAACGTCATAGTATAGAATGTCGTCCGAAATCATAAAAAAACGTCATAGTATAGTATGTCGTCCAAAATGATGAAAAAACGTCATAGTATAGTATGTCGTCCAAAATGATGAAAAAACGTCATAGTATAGTGTGTCGTCCGAAATCATAAAAAAACGTCATAGTATAGTATGTCGTCCAAAATGATGAAAAAACGTCATAGCATAGTATGTCGTCCTAAATCATAAAAAAACGTCATAGTATAGTATGTCGTCCAAAATGATGAAAAAACGTCATAGTATAGTATGTCGTCCAAAATGATGAAAAAACGTCATAGTATAGTATGTCGTTCAAAATGATGAAAAAACGTCATAGTATAGTATGTCGTCCCAAATCATAAAAAAACATCATAGTATAGTATGTCGTCCAAAATGATGAAAAAACGTCATAGTATAGTATGTCGTCCGAAATCATGAAAAAACGTCATAGTATAGTATGTCGTCCGAAATCATGAAAAAACGTCATAGTATAGTATGTCGTCCAAAATCATAAAAAAACGTCATAGTATAGTATGTCGTCCGAAATCATAAAAAAACATCATAGTATAGTATGTCGTCCGTAATCATAAAAAAACGTCATAGTATAGTATGGCGTCCCAAATCATAAAAAAACATCATAGTATAATATGTCGTTCAAAATGATGAAAAAACGTCATAGTATAGTATGTCGTCCAAAATGATGAAAAAACGTCATAGTATAGTATGTCGTTCAAAATGATGAAAAAACGTCATAGTATAGTATGTCGTCCGAAATCATAAAAAAACGTCATAGTATAGTATGTCGTCCGCAATCATAAAAAAACGTCATAGTATAGTATGTCGTCCGAAATCATAAAAAAACGTCATAGTATAGTATGTCGTCCACAATCATAAAAAAATGTCATAGTATTGTATGTCGTCCGAAATCATAAAAAAACATCATATTATAATATGTCGTCCAAAAACATGAAAAAACGTCATAGTATAGTATGTCGTCCAAAATGATGAAAAAACGTCATAGTATAGTATGTCGTTCAAAATGATGAAAAAACATCATAGTATAGTATGTCGTCCAAAATGATGAAAAAACGTCATAGTATAGTATGTCGTCCGAAATCATAAAAAAATATCATAGTATAGTATGTCGTCCAAAATGATGAAAAAACGTCATAGTATAGTATGTCGTTCAAAATGATGAAAAAACATCATAGTATAGTATGTCGTCCAAAATGATGAAAAAACGTCATAGTATAGTATGTCGTCCGAAATCATAAAAAAACATCATAGTATAGTATGTCGTCCAAAATCATAAAAAAACGTCATAGTATAGTATGTCGTCCAAAATGATGAAAAAACGTCATAGTATAGTATGTCGTTCAAAATGATGAAAAAACGTCATAGTATAGTATGTCGTCCAAAATCATGAAAAAACGTCATACTATAGTATGTCGTCCAAAATGATGAAAAAACGTCATAGTATAATATGTCGTTCAAAATGATGAAAAAACATCATAGTATAGTATAGTATGTCGTTCAAAATGATGAAAAAACGTCATAGTATAGTATGTCGTCCAAAATCATAAATAAACGTCATAGTATAGTATGTCGTCCGAAATCATAAAAAAACGTCATAGTATAGCATGTCGTTCAAAATGATGAAAAAACGTCATAGTATAGTATGTCGTCCGTAAACATGAAAAAACATCATAGTATAGTATGTCGTTCAAAATCATAAAAAAACATCATAGTATAATATGTCGTCCAAAAACATGAAAAAACGTCATAGTATAGTATGTCGTCCAAAATGATGAAAAAACGTCATAGTATAGTATGTCGTTCAAAATGATGAAAAAACGTCATAGTATAGTATGTCGTCCGAAATCATAAAAAAACATCATAGTATAGTATGTCGTCCAAAATGATGAAAAAACGTCATAGTATAGTATGTCGTTCAAAATGATGAAAAAACATCATAGTATAGTATGTCGTTCAAAATGATGAAAAAACGTCATAGTATAGCATGTCGTCCGAAATCATAAAAAAACATCATAGTATAGTATGTCGTTCAAAATGATGAAAAAACGTCATAGTATAGTATGTCGTCCAAAAACATGAAAAAATGTCATAGTATAGTATGTCGTCCGAAAACATGAAAAAACATCATAGTATAGCATGTCGTCCAAAATCATAAAAAAACGTCATAGTATAGTATGACGTTCAAAATCATAAATAAACGTCATAGTATAGTATGTCGTCCAAAATGATGAAAAAACGTCATAGTATAGTATGTCGTCCAAAATCATAAATAAACGTCATAGTATAGTATGTCGTTCAAAATGATGAAAAAACGTCATAGTATAGTATGTCGTCCAAAATCATAAATAAACGTCATAGTATAGTATGTCGTCCAAAATGATGAAAAAACGTCATAGTATAGTATGTCGTCCAAAATGATGAAAAAACGTCATAGTATAGTATGTCGTCCAAAATCATAAATAAACGTCATAGTATAGTATGTCGTTCAAAATGATGAAAAAACGTCATAGTATAGCATGTCGTCCAAAATCATAAAAAAACGTCATAGTATAGTATGTCGTTCAAAATGATGAAAAAACGTCATAGTATAGTATGTCGTCCAAAATGATGAAAAAACGTCATAGTATAGTATGTCGTCCAAAATCATAAATAAACGTCATAGTATAGTATGTCGTCCAAAAACATGAAAAAACGTCATAGTATAGTATGTCGTTCAAAATGATGAAAAAACGTCATAGTATAGTATGTCGTCCGCAATCATGAAAAAACGTCATAGTATACTATGTCGTTCAAAATGATGAAAAAACATCATAGTATAGTATGTCGTTGAAAATGATGAAAAAACATCATAGTATAGTATGTCGTCCAAAATGATGAAAAAACGTCATAGTATAGTATGTCGTCCAAAATCATAAATAAACGTCATAGTATAGTATGTCGTCCAAAATGATGAAAAAACGTCATAGTATAGTATGTCGTTCAAAATGATGAAAAAACATCATAGTATAGTATGTCGTCCAAAATGATGAAAAAACGTCATAGTATAGTATGTCGTTCAAAATCATGAAAAAACGTCATAGTATAGTATGTCGTCCGAAATCATAAAAAAACGTCATAGTATAGCATGTCGTTCAAAATGATGAAAAAACGTCATAGTATAGTATGTCGTCCGAAATCATAAAAAAACGTCATAGTATAGTATGTCGTCCGAAATCATAAAAAAACATCATAGTATAGTATGTCGTTCAAAATGATGAAAAAACGTCATAGTATAGTATGTCGTTCAAAATGATGAAAAAACGTCATAGTATAGTATGTCGTCCAAAAACATGAAAAAACGTCATAGTATAGTATGTCGTTCAAAATGATGAAAAAACGTCATAGTATAGTATGTCGTCCGCAATCATAAAAAATCGTCATAGTATAGTATGTCGTTCAAAATGATGAAAAAACGTCATAGTATAGTATGTCGTTCAAAATGATGAAAAAACGTCATAGTATAATATGTCGTCCAAAATGATGAAAAAACGTCATAGTATAGCATGTCGTCCAAAATCATAAAAAAACGTCATAGTATAGTATGTCGTTCAAAATGATGAAAAAACGTCATAGTATAGTATGTCGTCCAAAATGATGAAAAAACGTCATAGTATAGTATGTCGTCCAAAATCATAAATAAACGTCATAGTATAGTATGTCGTCCAAAAACATGAAAAAACGTCATAGTATAGTATGTCGTTCAAAATGATGAAAAAACGTCATAGTATAGTATGTCGTCCGCAATCATGAAAAAACGTCATAGTATACTATGTCGTTCAAAATGATGAAAAAACATCATAGTATAGTATGTCGTTGAAAATGATGAAAAAACATCATAGTATAGTATGTCGTCCAAAATGATGAAAAAACGTCATAGTATAGTATGTCGTCCAAAATCATAAATAAACGTCATAGTATAGTATGTCGTCCAAAATGATGAAAAAACGTCATAGTATAGTATGTCGTTCAAAATGATGAAAAAACATCATAGTATAGTATGTCGTCCAAAATGATGAAAAAACGTCATAGTATAGTATGTCGTTCAAAATCATGAAAAAACGTCATAGTATAGTATGTCGTCCGAAATCATAAAAAAACGTCATAGTATAGTATGTCGTCCGAAATCATAAAAAAACATCATAGTATAGTATGTCGTTCAAAATGATGAAAAAACGTCATAGTATAGTATGTCGTTCAAAATGATGAAAAAACGTCATAGTATAGTATGTCGTCCAAAAACATGAAAAAACGTCATAGTATAGTATGTCGTCCAAAATCATGAAAAAACGTCATACTATAGTATGTCGTCCAAAATGATGAAAAAACGTCATAGTATAATATGTCGTTCAAAATGATGAAAAAACATCATAGTATAGTATAGTATGTCGTTCAAAATGATGAAAAAACGTCATAGTATAGTATGTCGTCCAAAATCATAAATAAACGTCATAGTATAGTATGTCGTCCGAAATCATAAAAAAACGTCATAGTATAGCATGTCGTTCAAAATGATGAAAAAACGTCATAGTATAGTATGTCGTCCGTAAACATGAAAAAACATCATAGTATAGTATGTCGTTCAAAATCATAAAAAAACATCATAGTATAATATGTCGTCCAAAAACATGAAAAAACGTCATAGTATAGTATGTCGTCCAAAATGATGAAAAAACGTCATAGTATAGTATGTCGTCCGAAATCATAAAAAAACATCATAGTATAGTATGTCGTCCAAAATGATGAAAAAACGTCATAGTATAGTATGTCGTCCGAAATCATAAAAAAACATCATAGTATAGTATGTCGTCCAAAATGATGAAAAAACGTCATAGTATAGTATGTCGTTCAAAATGATGAAAAAACATCATAGTATAGTATGTCGTTCAAAATGATGAAAAAACGTCATAGTATAGCATGTCGTCCGAAATCATAAAAAAACATCATAGTATAGTATGTCGTTCAAAATGATGAAAAAACGTCATAGTATAGCATGTCGTCCAAAAACATGAAAAAATGTCATAGTATAGTATGTCGTCCGAAAACATGAAAAAACATCATAGTATAGCATGTCGTCCAAAATCATAAAAAAACGTCATAGTATAGTATGACGTTCAAAATCATAAATAAACGTCATAGTATAGTATGTCGTCCAAAATGATGAAAAAACGTCATAGTATAGTATGTCGTCCAAAATCATAAATAAACGTCATAGTATAGTATGTCGTTCAAAATGATGAAAAAACGTCATAGTATAGTATGTCGTCCAAAATCATAAATAAACGTCATAGTATAGTATGTCGTCCAAAATGATGAAAAAACGTCATAGTATAGTATGTCGTCCAAAATGATGAAAAAACGTCATAGTATAGTATGTCGTCCAAAATCATAAATAAACGTCATAGTATAGTATGTCGTTCAAAATGATGAAAAAACGTCATAGTATAGCATGTCGTCCAAAATCATAAAAAAACGTCATAGTATAGTATGTCGTTCAAAATGATGAAAAAACGTCATAGTATAGTATGTCGTCCAAAATGATGAAAAAACGTCATAGTATAGTATGTCGTCCAAAATCATAAATAAACGTCATAGTATAGTATGTCGTCCAAAAACATGAAAAAACGTCATAGTATAGTATGTCGTTCAAAATGATGAAAAAACGTCATAGTATAGTATGTCGTCCGCAATCATGAAAAAACGTCATAGTATACTATGTCGTTCAAAATGATGAAAAAACATCATAGTATAGTATGTCGTTGAAAATGATGAAAAAACATCATAGTATAGTATGTCGTCCAAAATGATGAAAAAACGTCATAGTATAGTATGTCGTCCAAAATCATAAATAAACGTCATAGTATAGTATGTCGTCCAAAATGATGAAAAAACGTCATAGTATAGTATGTCGTTCAAAATGATGAAAAAACATCATAGTATAGTATGTCGTCCAAAATGATGAAAAAACGTCATAGTATAGTATGTCGTTCAAAATCATGAAAAAACGTCATAGTATAGTATGTCGTCCGAAATCATAAAAAAACGTCATAGTATAGCATGTCGTTCAAAATGATGAAAAAACGTCATAGTATAGTATGTCGTCCGAAATCATAAAAAAACGTCATAGTATAGTATGTCGTCCGAAATCATAAAAAAACATCATAGTATAGTATGTCGTTCAAAATGATGAAAAAACGTCATAGTATAGTATGTCGTTCAAAATGATGAAAAAACGTCATAGTATAGTATGTCGTCCAAAAACATGAAAAAACGTCATAGTATAGTATGTCGTTCAAAATGATGAAAAAACGTCATAGTATAGTATGTCGTCCGCAATCATAAAAAAACGTCATAGTATAGTATGTCGTTCAAAATGATGAAAAAACGTCATAGTATAGTATGTCGTTCAAAATGATGAAAAAACGTCATAGTATAATATGTCGTCCAAAATGATGAAAAAAACGTCATAGTATAGCATGTCGTCCAAAATCATAAAAAAACGTCATAGTATAGTATGTCGTTCAAAATGATGAAAAAACGTCATAGTATAGTATGTCGTCCAAAATGATGAAAAAACGTCATAGTATAGTATGTCGTCCAAAATCATAAATAAACGTCATAGTATAGTATGTCGTCCAAAAACATGAAAAAACGTCATAGTATAGTATGTCGTTCAAAATGATGAAAAAACGTCATAGTATAGTATGTCGTCCGCAATCATGAAAAAACGTCATAGTATACTATGTCGTTCAAAATGATGAAAAAACATCATAGTATAGTATGTCGTTGAAAATGATGAAAAAACATCATAGTATAGTATGTCGTCCAAAATGATGAAAAAACGTCATAGTATAGTATGTCGTCCAAAATCATAAATAAACGTCATAGTATAGTATGTCGTCCAAAATGATGAAAAAACGTCATAGTATAGTATGTCGTTCAAAATGATGAAAAAACATCATAGTATAGTATGTCGTCCAAAATGATGAAAAAACGTCATAGTATAGTATGTCGTTCAAAATCATGAAAAAACGTCATAGTATAGTATGTCGTCCGAAATCATAAAAAAACGTCATAGTATAGTATGTCGTCCGAAATCATAAAAAAACATCATAGTATAGTATGTCGTTCAAAATGATGAAAAAACGTCATAGTATAGTATGTCGTTCAAAATGATGAAAAAACGTCATAGTATAGTATGTCGTCCAAAAACATGAAAAAACGTCATAGTATAGTATGTCGTTCAAAATGATGAAAAAACGTCATAGTATAGTATGTCGTCCGCAATCATAAAAAAACGTCATAGTATAGTATGTCGTTCAAAATGATGAAAAAACGTCATAGTATAGTATGTCGTTCAAAATGATGAAAAAACGTCATAGTATAATATGTCGTCCAAAATGATGAAAAAACGTCATAGTATAGTATGTCGTTCAAAATGATGAAAAAACGTCATAGTATAGTATGTCGTCCAAAATGATGAAAAAACGTCATAGTATAGTATGTCGTTCAAAATGATGAAAAAACGTCATAGTATAGTATGTCGTCCAAAATCATAAATAAACGTCATAGTATAGTATGTCGTCCGTAATCATAAAAAAATGTCATAGGATAGTATGTCGTCCGAAATCATAAAAAAACATCATAGTATAGTATGTCGTCCAAAATCATAAAAATACGTCATAGTATAATATGTCGTTCAAAATGATGAAAAAACATCATAGTATAGTATGTCGTTCAAAATGATGAAAAAACGTCATAGTATAGTATGTCGTCCAAAATCATAAATAAACGTCATAGTATAGTATGTCGTCCGAAATCATAAAAAAACGTCATAGTATAGCATGTCGTTCAAAATGATGAAAAAACGTCATAGTATAGTATGTCGTCCGAAATCATAAAAAAACGTCATAGTATAGTATGTCGTCCGAAATCATAAAAAAACGTCATAGTATAGTATGTCGTCCGAAATCATAAAAAAACGTCATAGTATAGTATGTCGTCCGAAATCATAAAAAAACATCATAGTATAGTATGTCGTTCAAAATGATGAAAAAACGTCATAGTATAGTATGTCGTCCAAAAACATGAAAAAACGTCATAGTATAGTATGTCGTCCGAAAACATGAAAAAACATCATAGTATAGCATGTCGTCCAAAATCATAAATAAACGTCATAGTATAGTATGTCGTCCGTAATCATAAAAAAACGTCATAGTATAGTATGTCGTTCAAAATGATGAAAAAACGTCATAGTATAGTATGTCGTCCAAAATCATAAATAAACGTCATAGTATAGTATGTCGTCCAAAATCAAAAATAAACGTCATAGTATAGTATGTCGTTCAAAATGATCAAAAAACGTCATAGTATAGTATGTCGTCCAAAATCATAAGTAAACGTCATAGTATAGTATGTCGTTCAAAATGATCAAAAAATGTCATAGTATAGCATGTCGTCCAAAATCAAAAATAAACGTCATAGTATAGTATGTCGTTCAAAATGATCAAAAAACGTCATAGTATAGTATGTCGTCCAAAAACATGAAAAAACGTCATAGTATAGTATGTCGTTCAAAATGATGAAAAAACGTCATAGTATAGTATGTCGTCCGCAATCATAAAAAAACGTCATAGTATAGTATGTCGTTCAAAATGATGAAAAAACGTCATAGTATAGTATGTCGTCCAAAATGATGAAAAAATGTCATAGTATAGTATGTCGTTCAAAATGATGAAAAAACGTCATAGTATAGTATGTCGTCCAAAATGATGAAAAAACGTCATAGTATAGTATGTCGTCCAAAATCATAAATAAACGTCATAGTATAGTATGTCGTCCGTAATCATAAAAAAATGTCATAGGATAGTATGTCGCCCGAAATCATAAAAAAACGTCATAGTATAGTATGTCGTCCAAAATCATAAATAAACGTCATAGTATAGTATGTCGTCCAAAATGATGAAAAAACGTCATAGTATAGTATGTCGTCCAAAATGATGAAAAAACGTCTTAGTATAGTATGTCGTCCAAAATCATGAAAAAACGTCATAGTATACTATGTCGTTCAAAATGATGAAAAAACATCATAGTATAGTATGTCGTTCAAAATGATGAAAAAACGTCATAGTATAGTATGTCGTCCAAAATCATAAATAAACGTCATAGTATAGTATGTCGTCCAAAATGATGAAAAAACGTCATAGTATAGTATGTCGTTGAAAATGATGAAAAAACATCATAGTATAGTATGTCGTCCAAAATGATGAAAAAACGTCATAGTATAGTATGTCGTTCAAAATCATGAAAAAACGTCATAGTATAGTATGTCGTCCAAAATCATGAAAAAACGTCATAGTATAGTATGTCGTCCGAAATCATAAAAAAACGTCATAGTATAGTATGTCGTCCAAAATGATGAAAAAACGTCATAGTATAGTATGTCGTCCAAAATCATAAAAATACGTCATAGTATAATATGTCGTTCAAAATGATGAAAAAACGTCATAGTATAGTATGTCGTCCAAAATCATAAATAAACGTCATAGTATAGTATGTCGTCCGAAATCATAAAAAAAGGTCATAGTATAGCATGTCGTTCAAAATGATGAAAAAACGTCATAGTATAGTATGTCGTCCGAAATCATAAAAAAACGTCATAGTATAGTATGTCGTCCGAAATCATAAAAAAACATCATAGTATAGTATGTCGTTCAAAATGATGAAAAAACGTCATAGTATAGTATGTCGTCCGAAAACATGAAAAAACATCATAGTATAGCATGTCGTCCAAAATCATAAATAAACGTCATAGTATAGTATGTCGTCCGTAATCATAAAAAAACGTCATAGTATAGTATGTCGTTCAAAATGATGAAAAAACGTCATAGTATAGTATGTCGTCCAAAATCATAAATAAACGTCATAGTATAGTATGTCGTCCAAAATCAAAAATAAACGTCATAGTATAGTATGTCGTTCAAAATGATCAAAAAACGTCATAGTATAGTATGTCGTCCAAAATCATAAATAAACGTCATAGTATAGTATGTCGTCCAAAATCAAAAATAAACGTCATAGTATAGTATGTCGTTCAAAATGATCAAAAAACGTCATAGTATAGTATGTCGTCCAAAAACATGAAAAAACGTCATAGTATAGTATGTCGTTCAAAATGATGAAAAAACGTCATAGTATAGTATGTCGTCCGCAATCATAAAAAAACGTCATAGTATAGTATGTCGTTCAAAATGATGAAAAAACGTCATAGTATAGTATGTCGTCCCAAATCATAAAAAAACATCATAGTATAGTATGTCGTCCAAAATGATGAAAAAACGTCATAGCATAGTATGTCGTCCTAAATCATAAAAAAACGTCATAGTATAGTATGTCGTCCAAAATGATGAAAAAACGTCATAGTATAGTATGTCGTCCAAAATGATGAAAAAACGTCATAGTATAGTATGTCGTTCAAAATGATGAAAAAACGTCATAGTATAGTATGTCGTCCCAAATCATAAAAAAACGTAATAGTATAGTAAGTCCTCCAAAATCATGAAAAAACGTCATAGTATAGTATGTCGTCTGAAATCATAAAAAAACGTCACAGTATAGTATGTCGTCCAAAATGATGAAAAAACGTCACAGTATAGTATGTCGTCCAAAATGATGAAAAAAACGTCATAATATAGTATGTCGTTCAAAATGATGAAAAAACGTCATAGTATAGTATGTCGTTCAAAATGATGAAAAAACGTCATAGTATAGTATGTCGTCCAAAATGATGAAAAAACGTCATAGTATAATATGTCGTTCAAAATGATGAAAAAACATCATAGTATAGTATGTCGTCCAAAATCATAAATAAACGTCATAGTATAGTATGTCGTCCGAAATCATAAAAAAACGTCATAGTATAGCATGTTGTTCAAAATGATGAAAAAACGTCATAGTATAGTATGTCGTCCGAAATCATAAAAAAACGTCATAGTATAGTATGTCGTCCAAAATCATAAATAAACATCATAGTATAGTATGTCGTTCAAAATGATGAAAAAACGTCATAGTATAGTATGTCGTTCAAAATGATGAAAAAACGTCATAGTATAGTATGTCGTCCAAAATCATAAAAAAACGTCTCAGTATAGTATGTCGTTCAAAATGATGAAAAAACGTCATAGTATAGTATGTCGTCCGAAATCATAAAAAAACATCATAGCATAATATGTCGTTCAAAATGATGAAAAAACGTCATAGTATAGTATGTCGTCCAAAATGATGAAAAAACGTCATAGTATAGTATGTCGTCCGAAATCATAAAAAAACGTCATAGTATAGTATGTCGTCCAAAATCATGAAAAAACTTCATAGTATAGTATGTCGTCCGAAATCATAAAAAAAAGTCATAGTATAGTATGTCGTTCAAAATGATGAAAAAACGTCATAGTATAGTATGTCGTCCGAAATCATAAAAAAACATCATAGTATAGTATGTCGTCCGAAATCATGAAAAAACATCATAGTATAGTATGTCGTCCAAAATGATGAAAAAACGTCATAGTATAGTATGTCGTCCAAAATCATAAAAAAACGTCATAATATAGTATGTCGTCCAAAATGATGAAAAAACGTAATAGTATAGTATGTTGTCCAAAATCATGAAAAAACGTCATAGTATAGTATGTCGTTCAAAATCATAAAAAAACGTCATAGTATAGTATGTCGTTCAAAATGATGAAAAAACGTAATAGTATAGTATGTCGTCCAAAATGATGAAAAAACGTAATAGTATATTATGTCGTCCAAAATGATGAAAAAACGTCATAGTATAGTATGTCGTTCAAAATGATGAAAAAACGTCATAGTATAGTATGTCGTCCGAAATGATGAAAAAACGTCATAGTATAGTATGTCGTCCGAAATGATGAAAAAACGTCATAGTATAGTATGTCGTCCGAAATGATGAAAAAAACGTCATAGTATAGTATGTCGTCCGAAATCATAAAAAAACGTCATAGTATAGTATGTCGTCCGACATCATAAAAAAACGTCATAGTATAGTATGTCGTCCGAAATCATAAAAAAACGTCATAGTATAGTATGTCGTCCAAAATGATGAAAAAACGTCATAGTATAGTATGTCGTCCAAAATCATAAAAAAAGTCATAATATAGTATGTCGTCCAAAATGATGAAAAAACGTCATAGTATAGTATGTCGTCCAAAATGATGAAAAAACGTCATAGTATAGTATGTCGTTCAAAATGACGAAAAAACGTAATAGTATAGTATGTCGTTCAAAATGATGAAAAAACGTCATAGTATAGTATGTCGTCCAAAATGATGAAAAAACGTCATAGTATAGTATGTCGTCCAAAATCATAAATAAACGTCATAGTATAGTATGTCGTCCAAAAACATGAAAAAACGTCATAGTATAGTATGTCGTTCAAAATGATGAAAAAACGTCATAGTATAGTATGTCGTCCGCAATCATGAAAAAACGTCATAGTATACTATGTCGTTCAAAATGATGAAAAAACATCATAGTATAGTATGTCGTTGAAAATGATGAAAAAACATCATAGTATAGTATGTCGTCCAAAATGATGAAAAAACGTCATAGTATAGTATGTCGTTCAAAATGATGAAAAAACATCATAGTATAGTATGTCGTCCAAAATGATGAAAAAACGTCATAGTATAGTATGTCGTTCAAAATCATGAAAAAACGTCATAGTATAGTATGTCGTCCGAAATCATAAAAAAACGTCATAGTATAGTATGTCGTCCGAAATCATAAAAAAACATCATAGTATAGTATGTCGTTCAAAATGATGAAAAAACGTCATAGTATAGTATGTCGTTCAAAATGATGAAAAAACGTCATAGTATAGTATGTCGTCCAAAAACATGAAAAAACGTCATAGTATAGTATGTCGTTCAAAATGATGAAAAAACGTCATAGTATAGTATGTCGTCCGCAATCATAAAAAAACGTCATAGTATAGTATGTCGTTCAAAATGATGAAAAAACGTCATAGTATAGTATGTCGTTCAAAATGATGAAAAAACGTCATAGTATAATATGTCGTCCAAAATGATGAAAAAACGTCATAGTATAGTATGTCGTTCAAAATGATGAAAAAACGTCATAGTATAGTATGTCGTCCAAAATGATGAAAAAACGTCATAGTATAGTATGTCGTTCAAAATGATGAAAAAACGTCATAGTATAGTATGTCGTCCAAAATCATAAATAAACGTCATAGTATAGTATGTCGTCCGTAATCATAAAAAAATGTCATAGGATAGTATGTCGTCCGAAATCATAAAAAAACATCATAGTATAGTATGTCGTCCAAAATCATAAAAATACGTCATAGTATAATATGTCGTTCAAAATGATGAAAAAACATCATAGTATAGTATGTCGTTCAAAATGATGAAAAAACGTCATAGTATAGTATGTCGTCCAAAATCATAAATAAACGTCATAGTATAGTATGTCGTCCGAAATCATAAAAAAACGTCATAGTATAGCATGTCGTTCAAAATGATGAAAAAACGTCATAGTATAGTATGTCGTCCGAAATCATAAAAAAACGTCATAGTATAGTATGTCGTCCGAAATCATAAAAAAACGTCATAGTATAGTATGTCGTCCGAAATCATAAAAAAACGTCATAGTATAGTATGTCGTCCGAAATCATAAAAAAACATCATAGTATAGTATGTCGTTCAAAATGATGAAAAAACGTCATAGTATAGTATGTCGTCCAAAAACATGAAAAAAACGTCATAGTATAGTATGTCGTCCGAAAACATGAAAAAACATCATAGTATAGCATGTCGTCCAAAATCATAAATAAACGTCATAGTATAGTATGTCGTCCGTAATCATAAAAAAACGTCATAGTATAGTATGTCGTTCAAAATGATGAAAAAACGTCATAGTATAGTATGTCGTCCAAAATCATAAATAAACGTCATAGTATAGTATGTCGTCCAAAATCAAAAATAAACGTCATAGTATAGTATGTCGTTCAAAATGATCAAAAAACGTCATAGTATAGTATGTCGTCCAAAATCATAAGTAAACGTCATAGTATAGTATGTCGTCCAAAATCAAAAATAAACGTCATAGTATAGTATGTCGTTCAAAATGATCAAAAAACGTCATAGTATAGTATGTCGTCCAAAAACATGAAAAAACGTCATAGTATAGTATGTCGTTCAAAATGATGAAAAAACGTCATAGTATAGTATGTCGTCCGCAATCATAAAAAAACGTCATAGTATAGCATGTCGTCCAAAATCATAAAAAAACGTCATAGTATAGTATGTCGTTCAAAATGATGAAAAAACGTCATAGTATAGTATGTCGTCCAAAATGATGAAAAAACGTCATAGTATAGTATGTCGTCCAAAATCATAAAAATACGTCATAGTATAATATGTCGTTCAAAATGATGAAAAAACGTCATAGTATAGTATGTCGTCCAAAATCATAAATAAACGTCATAGTATAGTATGTCGTCCGAAATCATAAAAAAACGTCATAGTATAGCATGTCGTTCAAAATGATGAAAAAACGTCATAGTATAGTATGTCGTCCGAAATCATAAAAAAACGTCATAGTATAGTATGTCGTCCGAAATCATAAAAAAACATCATAGTATAGTATGTCGTTCAAAATGATGAAAAAACGTCATAGTATAGTATGTCGTCCGAAAACATGAAAAAACATCATAGTATAGCATGTCGTCCAAAATCATAAATAAACGTCATAGTATAGTATGTCGTCCGTAATCATAAAAAAACGTCATAGTATAGTATGTCGTTCAAAATGATGAAAAAACGTCATAGTATAGTATGTCGTCCAAAATCATAAATAAACGTCATAGTATAGTATGTCGTCCAAAATCAAAAATAAACGTCATAGTATAGTATGTCGTTCAAAATGATCAAAAAACGTCATAGTATAGTATGTCGTCCAAAATCATAAATAAACGTCATAGTATAGTATGTCGTCCAAAATCAAAAATAAACGTCATAGTATAGTATGTCGTTCAAAATGATCAAAAAACGTCATAGTATAGTATGTCGTCCAAAAACATGAAAAAACGTCATAGTATAGTATGTCGTTCAAAATGATGAAAAAACGTCATAGTATAGTATGTCGTCCGCAATCATAAAAAAACGTCATAGTATAGTATGTCGTTCAAAATGATGAAAAAACGTCATAGTATAGTATGTCGTCCCAAATCATAAAAAAACATCATAGTATAGTATGTCGTCCAAAATGATGAAAAAACGTCATAGCATAGTATGTCGTCCTAAATCATAAAAAAACGTCATAGTATAGTATGTCGTCCAAAATGATGAAAAAACGTCATAGTATAGTATGTCGTCCAAAATGATGAAAAAACGTCATAGTATAGTATGTCGTTCAAAATGATGAAAAAACGTCATAGTATAGTATGTCGTCCCAAATCATAAAAAAACGTAATAGTATAGTAAGTCCTCCAAAATCATGAAAAAACGTCATAGTATAGTATGTCGTCTGAAATCATAAAAAAACGTCACAGTATAGTATGTCGTCCAAAATGATGAAAAAACGTCACAGTATAGTATGTCGTCCAAAATGATGAAAAAAACGTCATAATATAGTATGTCGTTCAAAATGATGAAAAAACGTCATAGTATAGTATGTCGTCCAAAATGATGAAAAAACGTCATAGTATAGTATGTCGTCCAAAATGATGAAAAAACGTCATAGTATAATATGTCGTTCAAAATGATGAAAAAACATCATAGTATAGTATGTCGTCCGAAATCATAAAAAAACGTCATAGTATAGCATGTTGTTCAAAATGATGAAAAAACGTCATAGTATAGTATGTCGTCCGAAATCATAAAAAAACGTCATAGTATAGTATGTCGTCCAAAATCATAAATAAACATCATAGTATAGTATGTCGTTCAAAATGATGAAAAAACGTCATAGTATAGTATGTCGTTCAAAATGATGAAAAAACGTCATAGTATAGTATGTCGTCCAAAATCATAAAAAAACATCATAGCATAATATGTCGTTCAAAATGATGAAAAAACGTCATAGTATAGTATGTCGTCCAAAATGATGAAAAAACGTCATAGTATAGTATGTCGTCCGAAATCATAAAAAAACGTCATAGTATAGTATGTCGTCCAAAATCATGAAAAAACTTCATAGTATAGTATGTCGTCCGAAATCATAAAAAAAAGTCATAGTATAGTATGTCGTTCAAAATGATGAAAAAACGTCATAGTATAGTATGTCGTCCGAAATCATAAAAAAACATCATAGTATAGTATGTCGTCCGAAATCATGAAAAAACATCATAGTATAGTATGTCGTCCAAAATGATGAAAAAACGTCATAGTATAGTATGTCGTCCAAAATCATAAAAAAACGTCATAATATAGTATGTCGTCCAAAATGATGAAAAAACGTAATAGTATAGTATGTTGTCCAAAATCATGAAAAAACGTCATAGTATAGTATGTCGTTCAAAATCATAAAAAAACGTCATAGTATAGTATGTCGTTCAAAATGATGAAAAAACGTAATAGTATAGTATGTCGTCCAAAATGATGAAAAAACGTAATAGTATATTATGTCGTCCAAAATGATGAAAAAACGTCATAGTATAGTATGTCGTTCAAAATGATGAAAAAACGTCATAGTATAGTATGTCGTCCGAAATGATGAAAAAACGTCATAGTATAGTATGTCGTCCGAAATGATGAAAAAACGTCATAGTATAGTATGTCGTCCGAAATGATGAAAAAACGTCATAGTATAGTATGTCGTCCGAAATCATAAAAAAACGTCATAGTATAGTATGTCGTCCGACATCATAAAAAAACGTCATAGTATAGTATGTCGTCCGAAATCATAAAAAAACGTCATAGTATAGTATGTCGTCCAAAATGATGAAAAAACGTCATAGTATAGTATGTCGTCCAAAATCATAAAAAAAGTCATAATATAGTATGTCGTCCAAAATGATGAAAAAACGTCATAGTATAGTATGTCGTCCAAAATGATGAAAAAACGTCATAGTATAGTATGTCGTTCAAAATGACGAAAAAACGTAATAGTATAGTATGTCGTTCAAAATGATGAAAAAACGTCATAGTATAGTATGTCATCCAAAATGATGAAAAAACGTCATAGTATAGTATGGCGTCCAAAATGATGAAAAAACGTCATAGTATAGTATTTTGTCCGAAATCATAAAAAAACGTAATAGTATAGTATGTCGTCCAAAATCATGAAAAAACGTCATAGTATAGTATGTCGTCCAAAATCATGAAAAAACGTCATAGTATAGCATGTCGTCCAAAATGATGAAAAAACGTCATAGTATAGTGTGTCGTCCGAAATCATAAAAAAACATCATAGTATAGTATGTCGTTCAAAATGATGAAAAAACGTCATAGTATAGTATGTCGTCCGAAATCATAAAAAAACATCATAGTATAGTATGTCGTTCAAAATGATGAAAAAACGTCATAGTATAGTATGTCGTCCAAAAACATGAAAAAACGTCATAGTATAGTATGTCGTTCAAAATGATGAAAAAACGTCATAGTATAGTATGTCGTTCAAAATCATGAAATACGTCATAGTATAGTATGTCGTCCAAAATCATGAAAAAACGTCATAGTATAGTATGTCGTGAAAAATCATGAAAAAAAAGTCATAGTATAGTATGGCGTCCAAAATGATGAAAAAACGTCATAGTATAGTATTTTGTCCGAAATCATAAAAAAACGTAATAGTATAGTATGTCGTCCAAAATCATGAAAAAACGTCATAGTATAGTATGTCGTTCAAAATGATGAAAAAACGTCATAGTATAATAAGTCGTTCAAAATGATGAAAAAACGTCATAGTATAGTATGTCGTCCAAAATGATGAAAAAACGTCATAGTATAGTATGTCGTCCAAAATCATAAATAAACGTCATAGTATAGTATGTCGTCCGAAATCATAAAAAAACGTCATAGTATAGTATGTCGTCCGTAATCATAAAAAAATGTCATAGTATAGTATGTCGTCCAAAATCATAAAAATACGTCATAGTATAATATGTCGTTCAAAATGATGAAAAAACATCATAGTATAGCATGTCGTTCAAAATGATGAAAAAACGTCATAGTATAGTATGTCGTCCAAAATCATAAATAAACGTCATAGTATAGTATGTCGTCCGAAATCATAAAAAAACGTCATAGTATAGCATGTCGTTCAAAATGATGAAAAAACGTCATAGTATAGCATGTCGTCCGAAATCATAAAAAAACGTCATAGTATAGTATGTCGTTCAAAATGATGAAAAAACGTCATAGTATAATATGTCGTCCAAAATGATGAAAAAACGTCATAGTATAGTATGTCGTCCAAAATGATGAAAAAACGTCATAGTATAGTATGTCGTCCAAAATGATGAAAAAACGTCATAGTATAGTATGTCGTCCGAAATCATAAAAAAACATCATAGGATAGTATGTCGTCCGAAATCATAAAAAAACGTCATAGTATAGTATGTCGTCCAAAATGATGAAAAAACGTCATAGTATAGTATGTCGTTCAAAATGATGAAAAAACGTCATAGTATAGTATGTCGTCCAAAATCATGAAAAAACGTCATAGTATAGTATGTCGTCCAAAATGATGAAAAAACGTCATAGTATAGTATGTCGTTCAAAATGATGAAAAAACGTCATAGTATAGTATGTCGTCCGCAATCATAAAAAAACGTCACAGTATAGTATGTCGTTCAAAATGATGAAAAAATGTCATAGTATAGTATGTCGTCCGAAATCATAAAAAAACATCATAGCATAATATGTCGTTCAAAATGATGAAAAAACGTCATAGTATAGTATGTCGTCCAAAATGATGAAAAAACGTCATAGTATAGTATGTCGTCCGAAATCATAAAAAAACGTCATAGTATAGTATGTCGTCCAAAATCATGAAAAAACTTCATAGTATAGTATGTCGTCCGAAATCATAAAAAAAAGTCATAGTATAGTATGTCGTTCAAAATGATGAAAAAACGTCATAGTATAGTATGTCGGTCGAAATCATAAAAAAACATCATAGTATAGTATGTCGTCCGAAATCATGAAAAAACGTCATAGTATAGTATGTCGTCCAAAATGATGAAAAAACGTCATAGTATTGTATGTCGTCCAAAATCATAAAAAAACGTCATAATATAGTATGTCGTCCAAAATGATGAAAAAACGTAATAGTATAGTATGTTGTCCAAAATCATGAAAAAACGTCATAGTATAGTATGTCGTTCAAAATCATAAAAAAACGTAATAGTATATTATGTCGTCCAAAATGATGAAAAAACGTCATAGTATAGTATGTCGTTCAAAATGATGAAAAAACGTCATAGTATAGTATGTCGTCCGAAATGATGAAAAAACGTCATAGTATAGTATGTCGTCCGAAATGATGAAAAAAGGTCATAGTATAGTATGTCGTCCGAAATCATAAAAAAACGTCATAGTATAGTATGTCGTCCGACATCATAAAAAAACATCATAGTATAGTATGTCGTCCGAAATCATAAAAAAACGTCATAGTATAGTATGTCGTCCAAAATGATGAAAAAACGTCATAGTATAGTATGTCGTCCAAAATCATAAAAAAAGTCATAATATAGTATGTCGTCCAAAATGATGAAAAAACGTCATAGTATAGTATGTCGTTCAAAATGATGAAAAAACGTCATAGTATAGTATGTCGTCCAAAATGATGAAAAAACGTCATAGTATAGTATGTCGTTCAAAATGATGAAAAAACGTAATAGTATAGTAAGTCGTCCAAAATGATGAAAAAACGTCATAGTATAGTATGTCGTCCAAAATGATGAAAAAACGTCATAGTATAGTGTGTCGTCCGAAATCATAAAAAAACATCATAGTATAGTATGTCGTTCAAAATGATGAAAAAACGTCATAGTATAGTATGTCGTCCAAAATCATAAATAAACGTCATAGTATAGTATGTCGTCCGAAATCATAAAAAAACGTCATAGTATAGTATGTCGTTCAAAATGATGAAAAAACGTCATAGTATAGTATGTCGTCCAAAATCATAAAAAAACGTCATAGTATAGTATGTCGTCCGAAATCATAAAAAAACGTCATAGTATAGTATGTCGTTCAAAATGATGAAAAAACGTCATAGTATAGTATGTCGTCCAAAATCATAAAAAAACGTCATAGTATAGTATGTCGTCCGAAATCATAAAAAAACGTCATAGTATAGTATGTCGTCCAAAATGATGAAAATACGTCATAGTATAGTATGTCAATAAAAATAATAAAAAAATCATTAAGTATCGTATGTCGTCTAAGATCATGAAAAAACGTCATAGTATAGTACGTTGTCCAAAAACATGAAAAAACATCATAGTATAGTATGTCGTCCAAAATGATGAAAAAACGTCATAGTATAGTATGTCGTCCGAAATGATGAAAAAACATCATAGTATAATATGTCGTACAAAATGATGAAAAAACATCATAGTATAGTAAGTCGTTCGAAATCATAAAAAAACGACATAGTATAGTATGTCGTCCGACATCATAAAAAAACGTCATAGTATAGTATGTCGTTCAAAATGATGAAAAAACGTCATAGTATAGTGTGTCGTCCGAAATCATAAAAAAACATCATAGTATAGTATGTCGTTCAAAATGATGAAAAAACGTCATAGTATAGTATGTCGTCCGAAATCATAAAAAAACGTCATAGTATAGTATGTCGTCCAAAATGATGAAAATACGTCATAGTATAGTATGTCAATAAAAATAATAAAAAAATCATTAAGTATCGTATGTCGTCTAAGATCATGAAAAAACGTCATAGTATAGTATGTCGTCCAAAATGATGAAAAAACATCATAGTATAGTATGTCGTCCGAAATCATAAAAAACGTCATAGTATAGCATGTCGTCCAAAATGATGAAAAAACGTCATAGTATAGTATGTCGTCCGAAATCATAAAAAAACATCATAGTATAGTATGTCGTTCAAAATGATGAAAAAACGTCATAGTATAGTATGTCGTCCAAAATCATAAATAAACGTCATAGTATAGTATGTCGTCCGAAATCATAAAAAAACGTCATAGTATAGTATGTCGTTCAAAATGATGAAAAAACGTCATAGTATAGTATGTCAATAAAAATAATAAAAAAATCATTAAGTATCGTATGTCGTCTAAGATCATGAAAAAACGTCATAGTATAGTACGTTGTCCAAAAACATGAAAAAACATCATGGTATAGTATGTCGTCCAAAATGATGAAAAAACATCATAGTATAGTATGTCGTCCGAAATGATGAAAAAACATCATAGTATAGTATGTCGTTCAAAATCAGGAAAAAACGTCATAATATAGTATGTCGTCCGAAATCATGAAAAAACGTCATAGTATAGTATGTCGTCCGAAATCATGAAAAAACGTCATAGTATAGTATGTCGTCCAAAATGATGAAAAAACGTCATAGTATAGTATGTCGTCCAAAATCATGAAAAAACGTTATAGTAAAGTATGTCGTTCGAAATCATAAAAAAACGACATAGTATAGTATGTCGTCCAAAATGATGAAAAAACGTCATAGTATAGTATGTCGTCCAAAATCATGAAAAAACGTTATAGTAAAGTATGTCGTCCGAAATCATAAAAAAACATTAAGTATTGTATGTCCTCTAAGATCATAAAAAAACGTCATAGTATAGTATGTCGTCCAAAATGATGAAAAAACGTCATAGTATAGTATGTCGTCCGAAATCATAAAAAAACGTCATAGTATAGTATGTCGTTCAAAATCATGAAAAACGTCATAGTATTGTATGTCGTCCAAAAACATGAAAAAACATCATAGTATAGTATGTCGTCCGAAATCATAAAAAAACGTCATAGTATAGTATGTCGTCCAAAATGATGAAAATACGTCATAGTATAGTATGTCAATAAAAATAATAAAAAAATCATTAAGTATCGTATGTCGTCTAAGATCATGAAAAAACGTCATAGTATAGTATGTCGTCCAAAATGATGAAAAAACATCATAGTATAGTATGTCATTCAAAATCATAAAAAAACGTCATAGTATAGTATGTCGTTCAAATGATGAAAAAACGTCATAGTATAGTATGTCGTCCAAAATCATAAAAAAACGTCATAGTATAGTATGTCGTCCGAAATCATAAAAAAACGTCATAGTATAGTATGTCGTCCAAAATGATGAAAATACGTCATAGTATAGTATGTCAATAAAAATAATAAAAAAATCATTAAGTATCGTATGTCGTCTAAGATCATGAAAAAACGTCATAGTATAGTACGTTGTCCAAAAACATGAAAAAACATCATAGTATAGTATGTCGTCCAAAATGATGAAAAAACGTCATAGTATAGTATGTCGTCCGAAATGATGAAAAAACATCATAGTATAATATGTCGTTCAAAATGATGAAAAAACATCATAGTATAGTAAGTCGTTCGAAATCATAAAAAAACGACATAGTATAGTATGTCGTCCGACATCATAAAAAAACGTCATAGTATAGTATGTCGTTCAAAATGATGAAAAAACGTCATAGTATAGTGTGTCGTCCGAAATCATAAAAAAACATCATAGTATAGTATGTCGTTCAAAATGATGAAAAAACGTCATAGTATAGTATGTCGTCCAAAATCATAAATAAACGTCCTAGTATAGTATGTCGTCCGAAATCATAAAAAAACGTCATAGTATAGTATGTCGTCCAAAATGATGAAAATACGTCATAGTATAGTATGTCAATAAAAATAATAAAAAAATCATTAAGTATCGTATGTCGTCTAAGATCATGAAAAAACGTCATAGTATAGTATGTCGTCCAAAATGATGAAAAAACATCATAGTATAGTATGTCGTCCGAAATCATAAAAAACGTCATAGTATAGCATGTCGTCCAAAATGATGAAAAAACGTCATAGTATAGTATGTCGTCCGAAATCATAAAAAAACATCATAGTATAGTATGTCGTTCAAAATGATGAAAAAACGTCATAGTATAGTATGTCGTCCAAAATCATAAATAAACGTCATAGTATAGTATGTCGTCCGAAATCATAAAAAAACGTCATAGTATAGTATGTCGTCCAAAATGATGAAAATACGTCATAGTATAGTATGTCAATAAAAATAATAAAAAAATCATTAAGTATCGTATGTCGTCTAAGATCATGAAAAAACGTCATAGTATAGTATGTCGTCCGAAATGATGAAAAAACATCATAGTATAGTATGTCGTTCAAAATCATGAAAAAACGTCATAATATAGTATGTCGTCCGAAATCATGAAAAAACGTCATAGTATAGTATGTCGTCCGAAATCATGAAAAAACGTCATAGTATAGTATGTTGTCCAAAATGATGAAAAAACGTCATAGTATAGTATGTCGTCCAAAATCATGAAAAAACGTTATAGTAAAGTATGTCGTTCGAAATCATAAAAAAACGACATAGTATAGTATGTCGTCCGAAATCATAAAAAAACATTAAGTATTGTATGTCGTCTAAGATCATAAAAAAACGTCATAGTATAGTATGTCGTCCAAAATGATGAAAAAACGTCATAGTATAGTATGTCGTCCGAAATCATAAAAAAACGTCATAGTATAGTATGTCGTTCAAAATCATGAAAATCGTCATAGTATTGTATGTCGTCCAAAAACATGAAAAAACATCATAGTATAGTATGTCGTCCGAAATCATAAAAAAACGTCATAGTATAGTATGTCGTCCAAAAACATGAAAAAACATCATAGTATAGTATGTCGTCCGAAATTATAAAAAAAACGTCATAGTATAGTATGTCGTCCAAAATGATGAAAAAACGTAATAGTATAGTATGTCGTCCAAAATCATAAAAAAAGGTCATAGTATAGTATGTCGTCCGAAATCATAAAAAAACGTCATAGTATAGTATGTCGTCCGAAATCATAAAAAAACGTGATAGTATAGTATGTCGTCCAAAATGATGAAAAAACGTCATAGTATAGTATGTCGCTCAAAATGATGAAAAAACGTCATAGTATAGTATGTCGCTCAAAATGATGAAAAAACGTCATAGTATAGCATGTCGTCCAAAATGATGAAAAAACGTCATAGTATAGTATGTCGCTCAAAATGATGAAAAAACGTCATAGTATAGTATGTCGTCCGAAATCATGAAAAAACGTCATAGTATAGTATGTCGTCCAAAATGATGAAAAAACGTCATAGTATAGTATGTCGTCCAAAATCATAAAAACACGTCATAGTATAGTATGTCGTTCAAAATCATGAAAAAATGTCATAGTATAGTATGTCGTTCAAAATCATGAAAAAACATCATAGTATAGTATGTCGTCCGAAATCATAAAAAAAAGTCATAGTATAGTATGTCGTCCAAAACCATGAAAAAACGTCATAGTATAGTATGTCGTCCAAAATGATGAAAAAACGTCATAGTATAGTATGTCGTCCAAAATCATAAAAACACGTCATAGTATAGTATGTCGTTCAAAATCATGAAAAAATGTCATAGTATAATATGTCGTCCGAAATCATAAAAAAACATTAAGTATCGTATGTCGTCCAAAATCATAAAAAAACATTAAGTATCGTATGTCGTCTAAAATCATAAAAAAACGTCATAGTATAGTATGTCGTCCAAAATCATAAAAAAACATTAAGTATCGTATGTCGTCTAAAATCATGAAAAAACGTCATAGTATAGTATGTCGTCCAAAATGATGAAAAAACATCATAGTATAGTATGTCGTCCGAAATCATAAAAAACGTCATAGTATAGCATGTCGTCCAAAATGATGAAAAAACGTCATAGTATAGTATGTCGTCCGAAATCATAAAAAAACATCATAGTATAGTATGTCGTTCAAAATGATGAAAAAACGTCATAGTATAGTATGTCGTCCAAAATCATAAATAAACGTCATAGTATAGTATGTCGTCCGAAATCATAAAAAAACGTCATAGTATAGTATGTCGTTCAAAATGATGAAAAAACGTCATAGTATAGTATGTCGTCCAAAATCATAAAAAAACGTCATAGTATAGTATGTCGTCCGAAATCATAAAAAAACGTCATAGTATAGTATGTCGTCCAAAATGATGAAAATACGTCATAGTATAGTATGTCAATAAAAATAATAAAAAAATCATTAAGTATCGTATGTCGTCTAAGATCATGAAAAAACGTCATAGTATAGTACGTTGTCCAAAAACATGAAAAAACATCATGGTATAGTATGTCGTCCAAAATGATGAAAAAACATCATAGTATAGTATGTCGTCCGAAATGATGAAAAAACATCATAGTATAGTATGTCGTTCAAAATCATGAAAAAACGTCATAATATAGTATGTCGTCCGAAATCATGAAAAAACGTCATAGTATAGTATGTCGTCCGAAATCATGAAAAAACGTCATAGTATAGTATGTCGTCCAAAATGATGAAAAAACGTCATAGTATAGTATGTCGTCCGGAATCATGAAAAAACGTTATAGTAAAGTATGTCGTTCGAAATCATAAAAAAACGACATAGTATAGTATGTCGTCCGAAATCATAAAAAAACATTAAGTATTGTATGTCGTCTAAGATCATAAAAAAACGTCATAGTATAGTATGTCGTCCAAAATGATGAAAAAACGTCATAGTATAGTATGTCGTCCGAAATCATAAAAAAACGTCATAGTATAGTATGTCGTTCAAAATCATGAAAAACGTCATAGTATTGTATGTCGTCCAAAAACATGAAAAAACATCATAGTATAGTATGTCGTCCGAAATCATAAAAAAACGTCATAGTATAGTATGTCGTCCGAAACCATGAAAAAACGTCATAGTATAGTATGTCGTCCAAAATGATGAAAAAACGTCATAGTATAGTATGTCGTCCAAAATCATAAAAACACGTCATAGTATAGTATGTCGTTCAAAATCATGAAAAAATGTCATAGTATAATATGTCGTCCGAAATCATAAAAAAACATTAAGTATCGTATGTCGTCCAAAATCATAAAAAAACATTAAGTATCGTATGTCGTCTAAAATCATAAAAAAACGTCATAGTATAGTATGTCGTCCAAAATCATAAAAAAACATTAAGTATCGTATGTCGTCTAAAATCATGAAAAAACGTCATAGTATAGTATGTCGTCCAAAATGATGAAAAAACATCATAGTATAGTATGTCGTCCGAAATCATAAAAAACGTCATAGTATAGCATGTCGTCCAAAATGATGAAAAAACGTCATAGTATAGTATGTCGTCCGAAATCATAAAAAAACATCATAGTATAGTATGTCGTTCAAAATGATGAAAAAACGTCATAGTATAGTATGTCGTCCAAAATCATAAATAAACGTCATAGTATAGTATGTCGTCCGAAATCATAAAAAAACGTCATAGTATAGTATGTCGTTCAAAATCATGAAAAAACGTCATAGTATAGTATGTCGTCCAAAATCATAAAAAAACGTCATAGTATAGTATGTCGTCCGAAATCATAAAAAAACGTCATAGTATAGTATGTCGTCCAAAATGATGAAAATACGTCATAGTATAGTATGTCAATAAAAATAATAAAAAAATCATTAAGTATCGTATGTCGTCTAAGATCATGAAAAAACGTCATAGTATAGTACGTTGTCCAAAAACATGAAAAAACATCATGGTATAGTATGTCGTCCGAAATGATGAAAAAACATCATAGTATAGTATGTCGTTCAAAATCATGAAAAAACGTCATAATATAGTATGTCGTCCGAAATCATGAAAAAACGTCATAGTATAGTATGTCGTCCGAAATCATGAAAAAACGTCATAGTATAGTATGTCGTCCAAAATGATGAAAAAACGTCATAGTATAGTATGTCGTCCAAAATCATGAAAAAACGTCATAGTATAGTATGTCGTCCGAAATCATAAAAAAACATTAAGTATTGTATGTCGTCTAAGATCATAAAAAAACGTCATAGTATAGTATGTCGTCCAAAATGATGAAAAAACGTCATAGTATAGTATGTCGTCCGAAATCATAAAAAAACGTCATAGTATAGTATGTCGTTCAAAATCATGAAAAACGTCATAGTATTGTATGTCGTCCAAAAACATGAAAAAACATCATAGTATAGTATGTCGTCCGAAATCATAAAAAAACGTCATAGTATAGTATGTCGTCCAAAAACATGAAAAAACATCATAGTATAGTATGTCGTCCGAAATTATTAAAAAAACGTCATAGTATAGTATGTCGTCCAAAATGATGAAAAAACGTAATAGTATAGTATGTCGTCCAAAATCATGAAAAAACGTCATAGTATAGTATGTTGTCCAAAATCATGAAAAAACGTCATAGTATAGTATGTCGTCCGAAATCATAAAAAAAGGTCATAGTATAGTATGTCGTCCGAAATCATAAAAAAAGGTCATAGTATAGTATGTCGTCCGAAATCATAAAAAAACGTCATAGTATAGTATGTCGTCCAAAATCATGAAAAAACGTCATAGTATAGTATGTCGTCCGAAATCATAAAAAAACGTCATAGTATAGTATGTCGTCCAAAATGATGAAAAAACGTCATAGTATAGTATGTCGTCCAAAATGATGAAAAAACGTCATAGTATAGTATGTCGCTCAAAATGATGAAAAAACGTCATAGTATAGCATGTCGTCCAAAATGATGAAAAAACGTCATAGTATAGTATGTCGCTCAAAATGATGAAAAAACGTCATAGTATAGTATGTCGTCCGAAATCATGAAAAAACGTCATAGTATAGTATGTCGTCCAAAATGATGAAAAAACGTCATAGTATAGTATGTCGTCCAAAATCATAAAAACACGTCATAGTATAGTATGTCGTTCAAAATCATGAAAAAATGTCATAGTATAGTATGTCGTTCAAAATCATGAAAAAACATCATAGTATAGTATGTCGTCCGAAATCATAAAAAAAAGTCATAGTATAGTATGTCGTCCGAAACCATGAAAAAACGTCATAGTATAGTATGTCGTCCAAAATGATGAAAAAACATCATAGTATAGTATGTCGTCCAAAATCATAAAAAAACGTCATAGTATAGTATGTCGTCCAAAATCATAAAAACACGTCATAGTATAGTATGTCGTTCAAAATCATGAAAAAATGTCATAGTATAATATGTCGTCCGAAATCATAAAAAAACATTAAGTATCGTATGTCGTCCAAAATCATAAAAAAACATTAAGTATCGTATGTCGTCTAAAATCATAAAAAAACGTCATAGTATAGTATGTCGTCCAAAATCATAAAAAAACATTAAGTATCGTATGTCGTCTAAAATCATGAAAAAACGTCATAGTATAGTATGTCGTCCAAAATGATGAAAAAACATCATAGTATAGTATGTCGTCCGAAATCATAAAAAACGTCATAGTATAGCATGTCGTCCAAAATGATGAAAAAACGTCATAGTATAGTATGTCGTCCGAAATCATAAAAAAACATCATAGTATAGTATGTCGTTCAAAATGATGAAAAAACGTCATAGTATAGTATGTCGTCCAAAATCATAAATAAACGTCATAGTATAGTATGTCGTCCGAAATCATAAAAAAACGTCATAGTATAGTATGTCGTTCAAAATGATGAAAAAACGTCATAGTATAGTATGTCGTCCAAAATCATAAAAAAACGTCATAGTATAGTATGTCGTCCGAAATCATAAAAAAACGTCATAGTATAGTATGTCGTCCAAAATGATGAAAATACGTCATAGTATAGTATGTCAATAAAAATAATAAAAAAATCATTAAGTATCGTATGTCGTCTAAGATCATGAAAAAACGTCATAGTATAGTACGTTGTCCAAAAACATGAAAAAACATCATGGTATAGTATGTCGTCCAAAATGATGAAAAAACATCATAGTATAGTATGTCGTCCGAAATGATGAAAAAACATCATAGTATAGTATGTCGTTCAAAATCATGAAAAAACGTCATAATATAGTATGTCGTCCGAAATCATGAAAAAACGTCATAGTATAGTATGTCGTCCGAAATCATGAAAAAACGTCATAGTATAGTATGTCGTCCAAAATGATGAAAAAACGTCATAGTATAGTATGTCGTCCGGAATCATGAAAAAACGTTATAGTAAAGTATGTCGTTCGAAATCATAAAAAAACGACATAGTATAGTATGTCGTCCGAAATCATAAAAAAACATTAAGTATTGTATGTCGTCTAAGATCATAAAAAAACGTCATAGTATAGTATGTCGTCCAAAATGATGAAAAAACGTCATAGTATAGTATGTCGTCCGAAATCATAAAAAAACGTCATAGTATAGTATGTCGTTCAAAATCATGAAAAACGTCATAGTATTGTATGTCGTCCAAAAACATGAAAAAACATCATAGTATAGTATGTCGTCCGAAATCATAAAAAAACGTCATAGTATAGTATGTCGTCCGAAACCATGAAAAAACGTCATAGTATAGTATGTCGTCCAAAATGATGAAAAAACGTCATAGTATAGTATGTCGTCCAAAATCATAAAAACACGTCATAGTATAGTATGTCGTTCAAAATCATGAAAAAATGTCATAGTATAATATGTCGTCCGAAATCATAAAAAAACATTAAGTATCGTATGTCGTCCAAAATCATAAAAAAACATTAAGTATCGTATGTCGTCTAAAATCATAAAAAAACGTCATAGTATAGTATGTCGTCCAAAATCATAAAAAAACATTAAGTATCGTATGTCGTCTAAAATCATGAAAAAACGTCATAGTATAGTATGTCGTCCAAAATGATGAAAAAACATCATAGTATAGTATGTCGTCCGAAATCATAAAAAACGTCATAGTATAGCATGTCGTCCAAAATGATGAAAAAACGTCATAGTATAGTATGTCGTCCGAAATCATAAAAAAACATCATAGTATAGTATGTCGTTCAAAATGATGAAAAAACGTCATAGTATAGTATGTCGTCCAAAATCATAAATAAACGTCATAGTATAGTATGTCGTCCGAAATCATAAAAAAACGTCATAGTATAGTATGTCGTTCAAAATCATGAAAAAACGTCATAGTATAGTATGTCGTCCAAAATCATAAAAAAACGTCATAGTATAGTATGTCGTCCGAAATCATAAAAAAACGTCATAGTATAGTATGTCGTCCAAAATGATGAAAATACGTCATAGTATAGTATGTCAATAAAAATAATAAAAAAATCATTAAGTATCGTATGTCGTCTAAGATCATGAAAAAACGTCATAGTATAGTACGTTGTCCAAAAACATGAAAAAACATCATGGTATAGTATGTCGTCCGAAATGATGAAAAAACATCATAGTATAGTATGTCGTTCAAAATCATGAAAAAACGTCATAATATAGTATGTCGTCCGAAATCATGAAAAAACGTCATAGTATAGTATGTCGTCCGAAATCATGAAAAAACGTCATAGTATAGTATGTCGTCCAAAATGATGAAAAAACGTCATAGTATAGTATGTCGTCCAAAATCATGAAAAAACGTCATAGTATAGTATGTCGTCCGAAATGATGAAAAAACATCATAGTATAGTATGTCGTCCAAAATCATGAAAAAACGTCATAGTATAGTATGTCGTCCGAAATCATAAAAAAACATTAAGTATTGTATGTCGTCTAAGATCATAAAAAAACGTCATAGTATAGTATGTCGTCCAAAATGATGAAAAAACGTCATAGTATAGTATGTCGTCCGAAATCATAAAAAAACGTCATAGTATAGTATGTCGTTCAAAATCATGAAAAACGTCATAGTATTGTATGTCGTCCAAAAACATGAAAAAACATCATAGTATAGTATGTCGTCCGAAATCATAAAAAAACGTCATAGTATAGTATGTCGTCCAAAAACATGAAAAAACATCATAGTATAGTATGTCGTCCGAAATTATTAAAAAAACGTCATAGTATAGTATGTCGTCCAAAATGATGAAAAAACGTAATAGTATAGTATGTCGTCCAAAATCATGAAAAAACGTCATAGTATAGTATGTTGTCCAAAATCATGAAAAAACGTCATAGTATAGTATGTCGTCCGAAATCATAAAAAAAGGTCATAGTATAGTATGTCGTCCGAAATCATAAAAAAAGGTCATAGTATAGTATGTCGTCCGAAATCATAAAAAAACGTCATAGTATAGTATGTCGTCCAAAATCATGAAAAAACGTCATAGTATAGTATGTCGTCCGAAATCATAAAAAAACGTCATAGTATAGTATGTCGTCCAAAATGATGAAAAAACGTCATAGTATAGTATGTCGTCCAAAATGATGAAAAAACGTCATAGTATAGTATGTCGCTCAAAATGATGAAAAAACGTCATAGTATAGCATGTCGTCCAAAATGATGAAAAAACGTCATAGTATAGTATGTCGCTCAAAATGATGAAAAAACGTCATAGTATAGTATGTCGTCCGAAATCATGAAAAAACGTCATAGTATAGTATGTCGTCCAAAATGATGAAAAAACGTCATAGTATAGTATGTCGTCCAAAATCATAAAAACACGTCATAGTATAGTATGTCGTTCAAAATCATGAAAAAATGTCATAGTATAGTATGTCGTTCAAAATCATGAAAAAACATCATAGTATAGTATGTCGTCCGAAATCATAAAAAAAAGTCATAGTATAGTATGTCGTCCGAAACCATGAAAAAACGTCATAGTATAGTATGTCGTCCAAAATGATGAAAAAACATCATAGTATAGTATGTCGTCCAAAATCATAAAAAAACGTCATAGTATAGTATGTCGTCCAAAATCATAAAAACACGTCATAGTATAGTATGTCGTTCAAAATCATGAAAAAATGTCATAGTATAATATGTCGTCCGAAATCATAAAAAAACATTAAGTATCGTATGTCGTCCAAAATCATAAAAAAACATTAAGTATCGTATGTCGTCTAAAATCATAAAAAAACGTCATAGTATAGTATGTCGTCCAAAATCATAAAAAAACATTAAGTATCGTATGTCGTCTAAAATCATGAAAAAACGTCATAGTATAGTATGTCGTCCAAAATGATGAAAAAACGTCATAGTATAGTATGTCGTCCGAAATCATAAAAAAACGTCATAGTATAGTATGTCGTCCAAAATCATGAAAAAACGTCATAGTATAGCATGTCGTCCAAAATGATGAAAAAACGTCATAGTATAGTATGTCGTCCAAAATCATGAAAAAACGTTATAGTATAGTATGTCGTCCAAAATCATAAAAAAACATTAAGTATCGTATGTCGTCTAAAATCATGAAAAAACGTCATAGTATAGTATGTCGTCCAAAATCATAAAAAAACATTAAGTATCGTATGTCGTCTAAAATCATGAAAAAACGTCATAGTATAGTATGTCGTCCGAAATCACAAAAAACCGTCATAGTATAGTATGTCGTCCAAAATCATGAAAAAACGTCATAGTACAGTATGTCGTCCGAAATCATAAAAAAACGTCGTAGTACAGTATGTCGTCCAAAATGATGAAAAAACGTCATAGTATAGTATGTCGTCCCAAATCATGAAAAAATGTCATAGTATAGTATGTCGTCCGAAATCATGAAAAAACGTCATAGTATAGTATGTCGTCCGAAATCATGAAAAAACGTCATAGTATAGTATGTCGTCCCAAATCATGAGAAAACCTCATAGTATAGTATGTCATCCAAAATGATGAAAAAACATAGTATGTCGACAACTCGTAAAAAGTCACAGTATAGTATGTTAAAAAAAAGTCATGTATGTTGAAAAAAGTCATAAAAACGTCACAGTAAAGCATGTCGAAAAAAGTAATAGTATAGTATGTCGAAAAGTCATAAAAATGATCAAGAATAGTGTTAAAACCCGGCTCACAGGGGAAAGGGAAGCACCACAAAAACCCAGATAGTAAAAGGGAAAGCAGTTTAATGTAACTTATTTTAATGAAAACTGGTTAACAATCAGACAAACCAAAGAAGAGGGCCAGTGGGTGCTGTTTAAATCAGAAACCCAAAACATAACAAACGGAGGACTCACTAGGAGCTATCAAGTTCTGTCTACAATCTGGCTTTAAAAAAAAAAAAGAAAACAAGGTCTGGTCACCTAATCTATCTTAAAAGGAACAAACAACAAAAACAGCACCCCTGCGCCTAGTGTCTCTAATACACAGAATTGTCTATGTGTGGATGCAAATATGTGGAATCAGTCAAAGGTTCTAAACCTGGCCACACTTCAAAAGGTTTTTAAAACAGAGCTCACAAAGTCTACCAAAGCTTACAACAAGCTACAAGCTACAAGTTAGTGGTCTAACAAACAAAAACTACAAGTTGGCTGTGTAACAATACAACAAAGATACATAGTTCTTTAACAAAGAGGTGAGCTGCCACCAACAGTCAGCTGCTGGACTGACAGGCTGGCAGGACACTTGTAGATGCTGGGCTTGATTGGGCGGCTGGGATTGGCCCACTGCACTCGTCCCACACCAATCAGGGACCCAGGTGAGCTGTGGACTGGGCGGTTAGGAGCACCGGAGGCCGCACCAATCAGAACAGAGGGGGTGGAGCTCCTGGGTCCAATGGCTTATGCAGGCAGCTTGACAGACAGAGGACAAATTAGGCTTCATACACACATACACAACGAAGGTGGAAAAAGCAACGGCCGTAACATATAGTATGTCGAAAAAAGTCATAGTATAGTATGTAAAGAAAAGTCACAAAAAAGTGATAGTATAGTATGTCGAAAAAAGTCATAGTGTAATATGTTGAAAAAAGTCATAGTATAGTATGTCGGAAAAAGTCAGTGTTGTATGTAAAAAAAAAAAAAAAGTGATAAAAATGTCATCGTATAGTATGTTGAAAAAAGTCATAGTATGATGAAAAATGGCATAGTATAGTATGTAGAAAAAAGTCATAAAAATGATATAGTATGTCGAAAAAGTCATAGTATGGTATGTCGAAAACTCATAAAAAAGTCATAGTATAGTATGTCGAAAAAAGTCATGTATAGTATGTAAAAAAAAGTCACAAAGAAGTGATAGTATATGTCCAAAAAAAGTCATAAAAATGTCATAGTATAGTATGTCGAAAAGTCATATTATTGTATGTCAAAAAGTCATAAAAAGTCATAGTATCGTATGTCGAAAAAAGTCATAAAAACGTCATAGTATAGTATGTCGAAAAAGTCATAAAAAAGTGATAGTACAGTATGTCGAAAAACGTCATAAAAACGTCATAGTATAGTATGTCGAAAAAAGTCACAAAAAAGTGATAGTATAGTATGTCAAAAAAAGTCATAAAAATGTCAAAGTATAGTATGTCGAAAAAGTCATAGTATCGTATGTTGAAAAAAGTCATAAAAAAGTGATAGTATAGTATGTTGAAAAAAGTCATAAAAAAAGTGATAGTATAGTATGTGGAAAAAAGTCACAAAAAAGTGATAGTATCGTATGTCGAAAAACGTCATAAAAACGTCATAGTATAGTATGTCGAAAAAAGTCATGTATAGTATGTAAAAAAAAGTCACAAAGAAGTGATAGTATATGTCCAAAAAAAGTCATAAAAATGTCATAGTATAGTATGTCGAAAAGTCATATTATTGTATGTCAAAAAGTCATAAAAAGTCATAGTATCGTATGTCGAAAAAAGTCATAAAAACGTCATAGTATAGTATGTCGAAAAAGTCATAGTATCGTATGTTGAAAAAAGTCATAAAAAAGTGATAGTATAGTATGTTGAAAAAAGTCATAAAAAAAGTGATAGTATAGTATGTTGAAAAAAGTCACAAAAAAGTGATAGTATCGTATGTCGAAAAACGTCATAAAAACGTCATAGTATAGTATGTCGAAAAAGTCATAGTATAGTATGTTGAAAAAAGTCATAAAAAAGTGATAGTATAGTATGTCGAAAAACGTCATAAAAACGTCATAGTATAGTATGTTGAAAAAAGTCACAAAAAAGTCATAGTATAGTATGTCGAAAAAAGTCATAAAAACGTCATAGTATAGTATGTCGAAAAAGTCATAGTATAGTATGTTGAAAAAAGTCATAAAAAGTAATAGTATAGTATGTCGAAAAACATCATAAAAACGTCATAGTATAGTATGTCGAAAAACGTCATAAAAATGATAAAGTATTGTATGTCCAAAAAAGTCATAGTAGAGTAAGTCATATAAAGTCATAATATTGTATGTCAAAAAAGTCATAAGAAGGCATAGCATAGTATGTCGAAAAAGTCACAAAAAAGTAATAGTATGTCAAAGAGTCATACAAACATCATAGCATAGTATGTTGAAAAAAGTCATAAAACCATCATAGTTAAGTATGTCGTAAAAAGTGATCGTATAGTATGTCGAACAAAGTCACAAAAAAGTGATAATGTAGTTTGTCCAAAAAGGTCATAAAAACATCAAAGTATTGTATGTTGAAAAGGTCATAAAAACGTCGTAGTATTACTATACTATGACGTGTTTACCTTGTTTTACACCCTGGGGAAGACGAATAGGTTTCAAAACAAAGGTTGGAGCTTTTTTCGATAATTTTCAACGTGTCTAGAATATCGAAGATGCTGGACCATGTAAAAACAGCAGGTATCATCCCCTGTGTAAATCTGTATGTTGGTATCGACCGACATGTTGAAATAGTGTCATACTTAGTGTGTTATGGCTCTTAGATTTTATTGAGAAGCAGCATGACACCGGGAGAGAGAATATTCTGTGGAGTTTTACCTCTCTGTCCTCGTCCATTAGATTATAGCTGGCTGGCCGTGACCAGCCACTGGAGCAAATTGTCAATTATGATGTTTATTGTAGAGCACACAGTCGACTCCATGGCCTTAGGGGGAAGGGTGGATGCTGCTGAGGAGGCATACCTCCATCCCCTCCTCTCCTCTCCCCCTCTTCCTCGCTTCATTCTTCCTCCAGGCTAATTTGGTGGCTGGTCTGTGTGACACCTGCCACCGAGCCAAATAGAGATAACCATTTCCCCATGGATTTCCCCTGGGAGAGACGAGAGGAAGGAGGGAGGCCTCTTTAATATTTGTCTGGATGCTCCTGAGGGCCGGTGCTGGCTATAGACAGGTGATCCTGAAATGGTCCAATATCAGTGCTCATTATTTGATTTTTTTAATGTATTTGTAATGAGCCACTTATTATATTTCACATTTAATGTTTCCGTTCCACCTGCATCACAGTCTGATTAATCAAAAAAACTATCAAGACAAGGTAAAATTACAAGATTTTGTGGTTTTATTCACATATACAGTACAAACATTCACTTTTTATTTGTTACTGAAGTGCAATTTACAGACCTTAGCAGCAATTCTTCATATACTTTAATTTACATGATAATTAGACATTTTAAGATCTCTTTCACATCTTTGTCAACATCTTTTTTTCTTTTCTTTTTTTTATTATTATTATTATTTTTTACATATGTACACTCTTGGATACAATATTGCCATTCAGACATGCCTTATATTTATTATCTCTCAAAATAAATCTGTGTATCTGTTTTCATGGCTCAGACAGCCATTATGAAACACGAGGTGAAGCCATGAGGAATGTTGTTACCTGCGTCGACAAACCATGTCATGTCTGAAGTTATGGACTGTAGGCAGACGATGACCACTCAAACAATAAAGATCAGCAAAACATGTTGGTGGGAAACAAACACTAAATCTCTGTTTTGATACACACAGACAAGATTTACACAAAATCGGGTGTAAACACAGAATCAGACAATATGAGGTCCAGAGCATGATTTCTACTGGGGTTTCTTTTCTTATACTGACGCCTGGTTCACACTACACGACAGCTTTGTCAGTTCCAACGGTCACTATGTCAGATTAGACGATTGTGGAGTGATAAAATCGTGCTGTAACTTGGCCGACAGACATGACAGACTACACGTCGGTCCACGACCTATCAACCCTGGTTGTCTTTCACGACTTGTGTGATGTCATCGGGTTATTCGTGTCCTATTTTTACTCTAATTACTATTATTTCAGTCTCTGTGTTCGCTCATGTCCCAGCTGAAATGTTGTACTAACATAAAAGTGCCACCAGATGGCAGGAGCTACATTTGAAGTACTGCATGCAAACAATGCAAGTCACTGAATCCTCCACAACAAGGTCCTGCAGGTGTTTCACAATAAAAGCCCTTTTAGAAAATGAAGGGATTCTCTCAGCTGAAATTAGAGGCTTTTAATTTTAAACAAATATTGGATGTGTTGAGTTTGAAATGCACTAACTTCAATAGGGCAAATGGGAGCAGTAACAATATAAAAAAACAGAGGTAATAATAAATAAAGGCCTGTTTCTGATGTTCCCTGTTTCAAATGAAGCTCGTATCCTCTGCTGTGGTGAGTAAAAGCCCTGCCACTACATTTTAATTTTATTCCTTTATATCCTCCATTATGAAGAAAGAACATTCTTTGCTAGCTTGATGCTAACGGCAGCACTCACCGGGTTGTGTAAATATCTCTGCTGTTTCATACCATCCTTTCCCCTTTTTTACTCTGTGTGGTAACGTCCCTACAAGAAATATCATAAAGGCTGCGGTGTTGTCGTACAGTTTCCACGGCAGCAGATTGCTGTGTGTTTCTATTGGTCAAAGTGACGGCTGTGACGGGAGAGGACGTAAATGACAAAAAGAAAATCAAACATGCTAGACTTTCTGTACAGACGTCGTGGGGTGTCCTAGACGTGCCATTGGTTGTCGTCTACTACGACCTACTACACAAGTGAAACAATGGATTATTACATATGATTCTCATTGTCATTCGCGATCCGAGCCGACACTGTATGACGCTGCGTCTGGCTATAATCGGGCTGATATCGTGTGGTGTGAACCCGGCATATAACAGCCACAGGCCAAGGCTGGTTGTTGGGGGATCAACAGGGGCCCGACAGCAAATTTTGCCCAAAGGCCCCCTAAAAGCTTCATCCAGCTGTGCCACTTATGTTTAATAAACTGTACTAGTATTATTATTTTGCCATTTTCATTAAATAAGACAGCATGCAGACCACTGGGGGACATTAAACTACCAATGAAACATCAGATATTAAAAACACCTTCAGTACTGTCATCTTTCTTTGGTTGTTCCACATGAGAGGTTTCTGTGTTTGTTTGTGGTTTTCTCTCTGCTCTTCTCGCTGGTTTAAAGTTGGTGGAGCTTCATTTAGAAAAAGATGATGTCACGTCAGTATTTGGTAACATTTGAATCAGAATCTGATCGCAGGTGGTGGGCTGTTTGGTCCCTGCCAATCAAATGTCAACAAACCACACCCACACAGCCACCATGAGGCAGAGCAGCTGAGTTGTTGAGTGTTCCCAATACATACTTTCACTAAGAACTTTAACTCTTGCTAATTAAGATACAAATATGTCATGCTAAATGCTACAGAGAAATATCTTAAGCCATAATATTTCAGGGGCTTCAAAACTTTCATAAAACGATGAATACAAAATGTACAGCTCTACAGATGCAGAACTGGGCAACACTAATATCCTTCTACTCAGTGATTGTGCCAGTACTGGCAGACGAATGTCTTAAACTGGTGGTCCTCTTCCTTTTTCATGTCAAGGACACCTAGATTATGATACACGAGGTTATGGATTCCCTTCTGGGACCTTCATCTGAGAAGATTTTGGTTGTTAGGTTCAATTAAGACGAGGGTCCAGTTGTTCAGAAAATGTAATCTGGATCAGAATAATCCAGATTTGGAAATCTCACGTTTTACTGTCCAGGATCAGCTAGTCCATTTTTACTTTTGTGCCAGTGTTTCAAAGCAATATTGGACTGGATAACCCTGATCCAGATACAAACTACTACATATCACAATGCAGCTGGTCTGCCAACAAACACACTGCAATTACTGCTTATCCCTGTAGGTGATGCTAAAGAGAGCAAGACAGTGATCTTTGAGGGATTATTTAATGGGGACGTCCTTTTTTGTATTTTACATCACTGTACCAAAAGGGGGAAAAAAAGGAGTTCGAACCCCGGGTCAGGGGAGCCCTTATGTGTGGAGTTTGCATGTTCTCCCTGTGTCAGCGTGGGTTTTCTCCGGGTGCTCCGGTTTCCTCCCACAGTCCAGACATGCATGTTAGATAAACTGATGACCGTAAATTAGCCACACGTGTTTTGTTGTCTGTCTCTATGTGTCAGCCCTGTGATAGTCTGGTGACCTGTCCAGGGTGTACCCTGCCTCTAGCCTTACGTCACCCGCGACTCCCAACATTATCAGTGGCTACGGAAAATAAACCCATGAATAAATAAATTAAAAGGCTTAATAGGTTGCGTGATGTCTACTTCAAAATAACTGTTGTGCAAATCAAGAGCAAAATCTAAATTTAAGTTTGATCACATTTTGCTCCTGAAATTCACCCCACTGCTGGGATCAGGAAAATCCTGTTGTTGTTTTTAAGGTGTCCCAATCCTGCTAGGAAGTTTTGACACATTCTGAAGGTCTGCTCGAGATCAAAACAAGGACTGGACTACATGATCTAATCCCACTTTTTTTTCTCTTTTAAACAAGCCATTTTCAAGATTTGATCCTGTCCCATAGCCAAAATCCGATCAGATTACATCTGAACAACTGGGCCCAGAATTCTATAGTTGTCAACCACAGTGAAACCTACGTTGCTCTATGACTCTGACTCACATCGGCTCACTTCTGTAGTGGATTAAATAGTGAAAATAAATGATTCCCTATTTTCCTGGTGACACCCTGGAGCTACCTCAAGGACCCCTGAAAATCCCTGGATCCTCAGATCACTGTCCTAGACTGTTAAAGAAGTATAAAATCAGATTGAATTGAATGGGAAGCAGATGCAGGTCACACATGGGTCAAGTTCTCTCTTGTGTAAATCCGCCTGTGTGTGTCAAAACATCATCCTCACACACTGACCTCCGGCGAAGGTCTCATTCTACAGTTCAATCGGCCAGACGGTCAACAGTTTGTTTAGGTACTGTATCCTCACTGGAGCACATGATGCTGCCAGAGCAGGGGCTCAGAAGGAGCAGGACGGGAGGAGAACAACAGAAAAGCACCACTAGATGTCACTCTCACTACTTGGATTTTACTGCTGACTGAGCCATGCTGGTGGCTGGTTTGGATGCCTCGTCTAAAATCCTTGAAGAGAATACAGCAATGACAGAACAACACAGTCATGATCACAATGAATATCAACACTTAGCTGCTTAAAAAAATCACACGTGGTGTGTTTGCTTACATCATGAAATATGCAGAGACATAAAAAATACTGTGAGATACAAATGTACATGGTGGTGATCGGGAGCGTCCATGTTCACCTCGCTGAATTTGAATCCATACATGAGGCTTGTGTGTTTAAGTGTGTAGAAAATGGCTTTCAAAATAAAATCCCTCAAGTCGACCACAGCGCTGACAGTGAGGGGGTGTGGGCTGACAAAACTTGAAGCCACCTTGACTATTATCTTTTCAGGGCGGTCGTGACCACAGAGAGACAGCACAAGTCGATCAGGTCAACAAGGCCTCGCTAATGAGTCACGACAGAAAAGTCGCTCTTATTGGTGACAACGGGGTTCGATTCAGATGTACAGAAACTTGCGACTGGGAACTGAGGTCAACCAGGTCGAAAAAGACAGAGAGAGAAAGGACATAAAATCAGTATGAAAGAGAGGGGAAAATAGAAAACCACTCCCCTTCCTCCATCATCACCTCCACCTGTACTTAGGCAAGCTGTAATGGCTGCATTTATGTACCTCGCTTCCATTCTTCTCCTTGTCTCTACCCAGTGGGGTGAGGATGGGAGGAAAAAAAAGAGGGTGTATTAACCTGTCGTCGTGTCGTGTTAACCTCCGCTGTGCTTGAAAGGCAGGAGGGGTGGAGGGGGTAGACGCAAGCAGGGAGGAGAGAGTGACAAAGAGGAGGTGAGGGAAATAGGTGGAGGACGGAGGAGAATGGAAGGAGGGCAAAGAGGGAGAGATGGAGACAAAAGGAAAAGGAAGTCAGGAGTCAAAGGGTGAGTCAGAGAAGGAGGACAAAGATAGAAATGAGAGAGCGAAGGTGAGGCGGGCTGAAAGCAATGGTGTGTCCTCTTTTTCTCACTCTCTCTTCCCATCGCTTTCCTTCCTCTTCCTCTATCACCCGTCACCCTGACAGGGCCGGTAATTGGACGTGGACCTCTCTCTCTCTTTTTTTCCTCTTTCTCTGTCTCTCTCTGTCTCTCTCCCCCGTGGCTCTGCTCCTCAGCGGGAGCCTTGGGGCCCGGAAATAGCTGATGACAAGATAGCGGCTGCCTTTCATTCTGCTCAAGGTTACCCCACCCTTTCTTTGACAGCCGGAGAGGAGGGTATTTAGGTGTGTGTTTGCTTAAATGTGCATGTTTGTGCGTTTAAAGGAGCGCGAGTCAAAGAAAGAGTCCATCTTTTTATGTCCGTTTTCTTTTCAGCCCGTCCAGTTGACCTTCTCGTGGGGTGGATGGGTGGCACATCCAGAATGACACACACACACACGGCGGTGACAGCCTTGAGTTTAGAGGTTGCTGTGGGACATATCCAGGTATGAAGCAGGATGTAGTCATCTTACCCTAAAAAAATAAAGGTTAAACAAACACTCTTTCTCTGTCTTGCTTACACACACACACTCACACACATACGCACACACACTTCCTCAGATGGACAGCAGGAACTGTTCCTGCTCGGGCGGTTTCTTGACCCAGGTACCGAGGCCTGTTTCCTGCAGGTATTTGAACCACTGCTGCTTCACTGTCTGGTAAGGACGTGCCGCCATCTTGGCCTCGCAGTACATGAGCTGGCGGTCCGCCGAGCCGGACAAGTGGATCCCCGACTGAAGAGGGAGAGCAAGCAAGGGAGAAAGAGAAGAAGAAAGACAGACAGAGTCAGATAAAAGCGACACAGAGACAGACACGGAGATAGGGAGGGAAAACAAAGAGAGGGGAATAAAGCCGGGGCACAGAGGCTAAAGGTTTCATGAAGGGGGGGGGGGAGAAGAAGAAGAGCGAGCAAAACAAAACGAATGAGCCGGCACAAATGCATTTGGGTGGGGTTGGGAGGCGATGGGGTGGTGGGGTGGTGGGGGGGCTTCAACAGCTGTGTAATCTCCCCATTTAAATTTCACAAGCAATTGAACATTCTCTGTGCTTTTTGTGCATTCCTATTGTCGCGAGGGGAAACAATGAAGATCGGCGGAGAGACAAGTGGGGAGAGAGGGGGAGAGAGCAAAAGTTTCTTTTGCAGATTAGTGCGACTGCTCTTGCGTGGCCCTTATATACGGCGCGCAGGGAGCACTTAGGGTGGGGGCCTCCTCGAGTACTTCTCCAAATAATTATGGTTTCATAGTCATTATGCTTTAACGGCCGCCATTTGGCGATGCAGGCAGTGTCTGTTACATAAAGTTTCAGAATGGAAATGAAAGTGCAGCGGGTCTGTGTGCTGACGTTAAAGATCCGAGCTGCCAGTTTTTGATAAGCCGCATAGAGAGCAGATGTTGCCGAGCCGACAAATTTATCTACGGCGGGAGAGGAAATTCCACATGTCCTCTACAGAGCGCTCACCTGCAGCCACAGTGCTCTGGGACTCTGATTTTAATACACGTGTCTGTGCTTTGTAACTGAGCGGCTGTTGGCGTACATCTCTGCAGTTAATGTCTCTGTATTACTGTGTGTACGCGCCTGCATGTGACTCCCGATGGCGAAGGATTGCATATTGTTTTTGACAGCTAACTGAGTAATGCCGCTTGCTTTCCAGCAGAGGAGCGTTTACAGGGAGTGCGAGTGGAGCAGAGTGGTGAAATTTATTCATACAAAATGTGACTATTGTTTCAGCTCAGATTAATTAAACAGTACATCATAATATTTTTTCAACGAGTAAAAGATACACTGTGGAAGGTGGTTTTTAATTAACATTTAAATTAGTGGGACTTTTTCACAGCCGATATTTTGACGTGTCATAACAAGCAAAGCGTAGTGTAATTAATAATATTAGTAATGCCTGTATTCCATTGAGTTGCCCTTTGTATAGTGCATGCTGGTATTCTTAAATGGAACAGAGCTATCATTAATGTTGCAGCTGTGCTTTTAGTCAAAATGTCTGCTGTGAGAGAAGTCTATAGGGTGACAGGAGCCGCTGGCTCTGTCAGTATGTTAACGGCTGTAAATTTATATGTCTTGTAATAACATGCTCAGTGTTCCCCAACATAGAAACAATGGAGTAACCTGGGTAATTTAACAATAGGTTATGGCAATCAGTTTTAATTATCTAAACTTTTTTTTGGGAACCTCTGTAGTTTATGGGCTAACCAACACCTCTGGTTCCAGCCCGTCTCCCTTCCTCATTTCCTGTCCCCTCTCAATCGTCCACCATCTGATGGAGGCAAAAATGCTTCCCCAGAAATAATAATAATTCATTCAGTCATTTTTTCGTAACCGCTTATCCTGTTCGGGGTCACTGGGCGGCTGGAGCCTATCTCAGCTGACATTAGGTGAGAGGCAGGGTACACTCTGGACAGGTCACCAGACTATCACAGGGCTGACACATAGAGACAGACAACCATTCACACTCACATTCACACCTACGGACAATTTAGAGTCACCAATTAACCTGCATGTCTTTGGACTGTGGGAGGAAGCTGGAGCACCCGGAGAAAACCCACGCTGACACAGGGAGAACATGCAAACTCTGTACAGAAGGGCTCCCGTGAGGTGACAATGCTAACCACTGCACCAAAATAATGATATAAATAAATTGATTAATAAATTAAACAACAAGTTTGTTTCGCAGAAATCTTATAAGTTTGACACAGCAGATGGCTCTAAATACTACCATACCCATGACTAGGGTTGAAACGACAAATCAAATTTTATGATATTGTGATAAAACAATGTCTCAAGACCTTTGTGGGAACGTGACGAAATCTACCATGATATTACATGATTATTATGCTAGTATAGCCGGGCTCTACTTTCCCTCCTTATCGGAAATTGTCAGGGTTTGACACTAGAGAGGAAAGTAACTGTTCCAACCAGGGTTCTGGTGCAATTAGATTCCTTTCAAAAGTGTTGTAATGCAACCCTAAACTGCTGCATGTTTTAGTTCCTTAATGACAGATCCAACCCTGAATGTCTCCTGTAATCATTATCCAATATCTCGTGCTGAAACGTTGTCGTTAGTCATCCCCTAGCTTTCCATGATGCTTGTTGAGTCTGTCGACAAATCAGAGGCTGTTTCTGAAGGTGTGCCAGCTCTGATCTCAAACGCACTGCGCAATGTAATAACAAGTGACCATCTTGTTTTTGGCCTACTGAGTTCTTCCAGCCACCTTAAACTGGTCAAGTGCCAGACAAGACAAAACAGGTAATAAAATGAAACTGTCCCAGCCATGTAACTGTTATGAGTCAACTGTAAGTTTTATATGTTACAAAATTATGATAAATGTCTAAATCCCAAGTGATTTGATTATTAATATATTTTTTTAAAACTTAAAGTCAAACCCTGATTGTATTGTTTTTGTTTGAACAGCAGAGGGAGTCATAATACTTGTCAAGAGGAGACTCGGAGAGCTCAGTTCAGTCATAATGAGAAAATGTTGAATGAACACATCAGATTTATCATTTAATATTCAGAGTTATATATTATATATATTTTTTCAACTCATCATTGTTCTGGTGTGCAGAGTTTGCATGTTCTCCCTGTGTCAGTGTGGGTTTTCTCCAGGTGCTCCAGCTTCCTCCCACAGTCTAAAGACATGCAGGTTAACTGGTGACTCTAAATTGTCCGTAGGTGTGAATGTGAGTGTGAATGGTTGTCTGTCTCTATGTGTCAGCCCTGTAATAGTCTGGTGACCTGTCCAGGGTGAACCCTGCCTCTCACTCTATGTCAGCTGAGACAGGCTCCAGCCCCCCCGCGGCCCCTGACAGGATAAGCGGTTACGGAAATGGATGAATGAATGAATTTTTCTCTGTTTTTTAATTTTGTACAAAATATCATATCGTGAACTTTTTATCGTGGTAAGATCGTACTGTGAGGTTTTGGTTTTGTTACAACCCTACTAATGATCCATAACATTCAGTCCGTTTACATGCACAGTTACTTTGAGCTACAGTTACAGCTCGACTAGGCTGTTTAATTGGACTAGTGTCCTTGCCCCATTATAAAAGCACAGGAGGGGAAAACATTTCTGCTACAATAGGTGGCAATATGCCCCCTTTCAGCTTGTTAGTATTGGACCTTGACTGACTGTTTATGTATTTCACAACAGCCTAAAATACATTTCAGCCACTGACAGGAAGTACTCCTCTCACAGACTCTCTCCCCACTGATAAATTTAGCCGAGCCCCTCCGGCCCTCACCTTGCGGTAAAGTCTGTTCCAGCGGGAGAACAGGGCGTGCTTGCAGAGACGCGATGGTGTCCCTGAGTCCCGTCTCCGTCCTGTGGCTGTGTTGACCACCTCCAACTGTGTATCACCTAGCGTCCAGTTGACACTCACACACGAGGCCTTCCCCGGCTGCTGATACTCGGCACTGCTCAGCCCTACAGGGGACAACACAGGAGAGACAGACTGACATCAGGAGGGTTTAATCGTCATCACATCAGGTATTCCCCCATATGTGACCCAAATTATCTCTAATGTGTAAAACAAAACATTTCATAAAAGTCAAAATGTAAAGCACTTGTGATTAGAACAAGTACCTGAGTGGAAATTTGCAATTTTCCCGTCAAACCTCCGCTTTGTTGTTTCGTTTAACCTTCCTTCACCCTTCCCTCGCTCTCGCCCTGAGGCTAATGGCAGACATAAAGTTTTGCAGCGCTGCAAAAAGCCAAGTCAACCTGGGCCTGAAACTGCATGGCTGTTTATATGGAGCTTTGATACACCCTCAGAGAGAGGGGGAGAGAGGCTGGAACAGGAGGGCTATTGAGCATACAAGCAACTTGTTCCTGCCTTTGTACGAGTGCTTGTCTGCTCTCGAGTTCCAGCAGTTAACGGTGTTTGAGTGTTGCCAGCTATGTTCGCCGTAAATATTAACTCCAGTCACAAAGATCAACCCTCCGCTACACCGGACTGTCTATCTCTCTGTCCCGCCCTCTCCACCTTCTCTCTCTGAAATAATTAGCCTCGCTAGCAAAGCACACAAAGCGATCAGTCGAGGAAAGAGAAAAAGAGACAGAGGCAGAGGGAAAGTGGAGGTGAGTGGCTGTCACATTAGGTTCCATGTAGAGAATTAGCTGTTTGCATCAAGAACACGGGTGCTGGCAGAGGTGCCGGGCCTGCGGCTGAAACCGAGCTGACAGCAGGGTGAGAAACGAATGAGGGCTCAGGGCAAATATGTCCTTTAGAGGCCACAGTGGGTGTTTCATAGGAGCCAGTTTACCAGTATACTCTGGATAAGGAAATGGAGAATTTGTGATTCATGCGTTAGTAACATCCAACTGTACTGCCTGAAGCAAGAGAAGATGCTGAGCCCAATACTGTTTGGATGGAGAGAAGGAACAGGCCGGCCAGATGATCTCAGCAGTAAAAAAGAGGCTTATATTTGGTTTTATTTTTACAGTAACAGTAAAATAAATCACACAAAGAGCTAATTTTTGTCCCAGATGTTAAGTTAGCTGCAAAAATTAGCAAAAAGGTTTTTGTGATTACCCATAAAACAATCCTCACCACTACAAATTCTATATTTCAACATATTAAAAATATGCTTATTCCCAGTCTTGCACAGTTAGATGAGAAACTTGAGACCATTAATGTCTGCACAGTAAACAAGAAGCCAGCTAGCAGCTAGTTAGCTTCTCTTAGCATACAGACTGAACTAGGAGAACAGCTTGGCTCTGTCCGAAGATAACAAAATCTAACTGCAAGCACCTCTTATGCCAAAAACACACCAAGCAGTGGTGAAGTGCAGCCTGCGGTAAACTGAAATACAGTGTCTATGGAAAGCTGTGGCAGCTGCTTGAGGGTGCGGCTGTTTGATTCTGTAGCCAAGTGCAGGCAAACTAAAAGTTGTGGACAGTTAGTGGCGAATTGCGGCCAGGGAATACCCAAGTCCTATGCATTCTGTGACATGTTGACCTACGTTACAAAGAATTTTTTCCAGCCAGAACATGTGAAAACGCCTCCCAGCTGCAACACATGTAATTACTACAGCGAGCCACACGACGCCCCTGCTTGGTGAGTTTTCGTCATTAAGCAGAAACAGTCTGGAATATTCTGTAACTACCTGTGAACCACAATTTAGTTTCTTTAAAGATTAAACAAATAAAGTTCTAATAGTGGCGGCTGCAGGTCTTTCAAACAGGGGAAGCTCACTTTAAGTTTACATCATAACATTTGTCATATTGCGAGGCAGTAACTTATAAAAGGAACATTTAATTGAAGCCATTTTTCACCCACACTCATGCCATCTCAAAGATTTTCCGATGAGTTTAAACACCTGAACAGCACTCTGTCAGAAGCAAATATCCACATGGGACTGAGCTCGAAATGTGACGATGCCGATGTGTATTTCAAAAGCGCTGTCAATCACAAAGGGGTTCAGCCTTTTAGACAATTCCTCCAATCATCATGCAGACACCGAGCGTCCTCTCCCGCCTACTGCTCCATTAGGTCCCATGGAAGCTGAGCTTCCCTGGAAGGTTTGCCGCATTTAACCAATGACCCTCTTGCTTTGCTGCATGAAAAAAACCTGCTCAGCGCTGTCTCATAGGAATACTTGGAGGCTCCGCGTCCACCGTGCTGACACGAGAATGTATGACAGGGAGGTCGCGTTTGAAAACTGGTGGTAAACAGCTGACGTTTGATCATCATAGTCATGATGTTAAACTCATCCTAGTGCACGTTTAATGCCATGTAAATTCTTATTTTAATGTAAATTCAATAGTGCATATTTGGCCATTTCTGCTATGAAATTTTAGGGGAAGTTCAGCCTCCCTAGTTGTCTCAGAGAAATCGCCCCTGGTTATGATCACTGGACATTGGAGCCTCTGTTAGGTGAGTTCTGTTACAGTGCCACTGGGCAGAGCCAAGCTGGCCTTTTCCTTCTTTTTCCAGTATTTATGCTAAGCTAAGCTAACGGGTGGAATGGAAGTAGATCCATATTTAACACGAGAATGTTATTTTTCCTTTCATCTAACTCGTGGCTAGAAGATTTCCCAAAACGTAAACTATGTCTAGATAATATTAATAAAATAAAACAACTTAAAGAAAGGAGCATATTGGTTTTTTTGTATTTGCTACATGGACTGTATAATAAAGATGAAGGGCATGAGAGCTCCCCAGAAGTAAAGACGATGGTTTCTGTCCTTTTTGGTACTTCTCATCATGCTGACATATGGTCAAGTGTTCATTTTTTCTGATAAGTTTGGTTATAACTAGTTATTTAATGCTATAAAAAGGAGGGTTGACGTCATGATTGGCAGCTGTGAGTACGAAGCTGTATGCTTGCAATTAATGGTGCTGCTCATGATTGGACGGACAGACGGGGGGAACTTGATACCATAGAGATAATTTCTGGGCAGACTCCATCTCCAAATGACGTCACTAGCGCATGATGGCAGCGACCAAATCAGGGATACTTTGGCTTCATTTTTTAAGTCCATCTTAATAAACAGTCATTGGTTTGCCAGGGTAGCTAACAGCTGACCTCTGTTTCTTCCTCTGAACATTATCAACACTCTGATGGAAGGTGTTTACTCTGAATTACAGTACAATACGCTGCATTGTGTTTAATCACAGATGTGTTTTTTATTTATTGCTAATAAAACTGAGAAAACATCGGGTGAAATATGTGTCATAGTGCTACAGACATTAACATGTAGCATCTAGGCTCACGAAGTCTGACAGCTAAGTGCTGCTTGAACATTATATCCACTCTAAATCTGTAAAACTGTCTTCAGAAAGGAAGCGCTGCCTTGGATTTCACCTCGACTTCCAGCCCAGTTATTTATTACAGTATATCATGCAATGTTAAAGGTGCCTTCACAGAAAATCAGCAGACAGATTCTGTGCGACGGGTGAACAACAGTTGCCTCTGATCTCACCGTCTGACAGACAGCTTGTTATAGTACAATACCTGATGTACAATACCACAATACATGCCTGCAGATCATCTCCCTCCTTGCCACACTCATTTTCCCGTCTTCACTCTTCCATTCACCAATCTCAGCTCTTCTTTTCTGTAGCTCCTTGGAGCTGGAATGAATTGCCTGCCACAGTAACAATCCTCCAAGTCTCTTATTACCCATCTCTCCTCTCTTGTGGAGACGCACCTCTTTGAACAAAAGACTCTCCTATCCATCCTGCCTTTTTCCTTTCTCTCGCTCCATTCATGGCTCATTTCATCCCTTCAATGGACTTGACTCCTCTGTTTCTGTAATAGCCAATTTGATTTTTCCCTCATTGAAGACTTGATCAATTTCTCTTCTGGGAAGTGTTTGGCAGACATGAAAGAGGCAGAATTAGAGCCTTTGGTTATGGGATTCATAATTGTACAACACACATACACTGCTGCGGCTTAATATCTGAGGCTAATGTCGAGCCACAATACAGCACAACCTATGTGTTTATGTGTACACGCTGCATCTATCCTGCAATACTGAAGGGTGATGCAGCGTTTTTGAAAGTGTTCCTCATGAACATGATGCAGCAGAAGAGTAGTAAAGCAACAGGTACGTTAAAAGATGGCCTTTGACGGGCAAGGAAACTGTTATTCATACGATATACTACATACCATTTATCAGGGCTGCCCCTTAATAGTTGACCGAATAAACAAACATGAAACTCTATTAGGAGCTGCGCCTTGTCAAAATAAATCCAAACCTATATGACTGGACCATGTGGGAATTTAATTTGAAAGGACAGAAACAGGAAGTGTCCACGCTCAGCAGTCAGACAGGAGTCAGTTAATCTCCAGGGCTGGTACCTGTGGTTATTCCACAGGCTAGTTAATAACATGTCGGGCAGGAAATCCAAAGTGTGGGATCATTTTGAGAAGGTGAAGGACCAACCCAAGGTGATATGTAAACTCATCTTCATTGGTCCACTACAAACATGACGTATCATGTGAAACATGGAAGTAGCTACATGCCCATTAGCCCACAGCGTCATTAACAGGCGGCTCGCTCAGTGTGTGACGTGCACTTGGAGATAAAATATAGGCCTATATTAATGAAGGTTCATTAGTACGGTTTGTATTTCTCTGTAATGTAGCACAGTGTTAACAATGTTACTGAGACTATTCTTTCTCACACCTTCAACTCAAACCACCAAAATATATCATTTAATCATTACATTAATATCATAAACATGCGGGCGACTAGTCGACTAATGGCCCTAAATGATGACTATTGGTCGACTAGGAAAATTCTTGTTCGGGGGCAGCCCTACAGTTTAGAGCTGCTTTTTTTCCCTAACAGATGTGCAGCTCTCCAACAACACATGACCTGGCTGCCTGAACTTTTTAGTGAGTCCATATGGGACAAGATTGGAAATAGGGTTGGGTGATATGATGGTATATCCCGTGCAACAGTAGAAATGTGTCTACTGGTAGAGATTTGGCAATGTTTCTACAGCAGGAGCTATTCAGGGTCGGCTATGTAGCAAATTAGGGCTGGACTCTTGTGTGATCTCCCAAATCCAGCTGCTTTGCGAGGTAACGTAATTTGGGCAGACAAGAAGGAGGATGAAGTTGTAAATATGGAAACATGTAACGCTTGAAATGATTGTTTTCAGGAACTTAAACACATTTGCAAGAATTTTACTGTTTGCAGTATTATGTTTACTGTCTTATCTGATTACTTTTAGAGATGTTCCAAAACCATTTTCTCCTTTCTGATAATTCCTGATTCGAATAGCTGAACTTGCTTATCGGCTGATACTGAGTACTGATTTAATACCATTGTGTTTAAATAAAATTTAACAGTAGTGTTCTACTAACCCTGTATGGATGTGAAATTGTTGCTGTTATGTTGCGTTTTGTAAAACATGAACAGATACATCTGTGACGTGTCTTCAAAGGCTTTATGTTCACGCTAAACCTCAAAACTAAAGCCTTGCATTCTTGCCTTTTCGCTGGTGGGACTTTCCAGTGTAAAATAATACCATATTGACGACATATTGCTAACTGCTACACTGTTTACTGGAAATCAATTATTCTTTGCTGTTCTAAAACAGGAGTTGTCAGTGTCTGCAACTTGCTGTAGGCTGATGTTTTAGAGTGATGACGAAGAACTGATTTCAGGAAAGCTGCTATTTTATTTTTGTGAAACTACTTTGAATTTTAGTGATGAAGTAAATAGACTTGTATAGGCATAGACTTGCATACTCACTGATACCTGATCCAACATTTTAGTGAGGGTAAATGAATACCGCGGGGGACATAACAACAACAATAGTAAGTAAAAAAATATTAAGTAAGTTACTAAAAAAAAAAACTGTTATAATAATAATAAAATAAAAACAAAAACAATGAAGGTGAATAAACACTAATCCAGTGGGTCAAAAAGCAAAGTTTTGTTTGTTAATGTAACAATAAGAGTGAGAGCTGAATGTCAGAACAGCCTATGGATATGAGCAGTGGCGTGGGACCAAGTGGAGAGTGTCTCAGGTTTTGCACCATCAACACTGGCTGTAGATTTTTCTAGAAGACAAATATCACAGGACGTTGCAGCCCAGATAATAAACAATACTTGGTTCGAACCAGCTCTTAAGAATTGTCTTCTTTGCAGCAGTCGAAGCAGCATGGATTATTCGTTTTGCTGCAGACGGCAATATAATGTTCAGGTTATAACCAAGAAACCAGAGGCTGGGCACAGTGGAAGAGGTTAATGAAGTAAATCAGCTTTTAAGAAGTATTGAAGGCATTTCTCATACATATATCGGACAAACTCTTTTAAACAATGCCTCAAGTAAATTTACAGAACAGTTACCATACTGTGAAATATACCGTAAAATAACATATTTTGGCCACTCCTAACTAGAAAGAATGAAAATCTTGTAATTTGTACACACTGAATTGAGGATGTATATAAATACTACATCATATAAAATTTGATCCTATAATCATATATAAAATTTTTTTTTCAGTAATGAGTGGTTATTGTTTAAAACTGAAATGTGAACAAAGCAGGGCGTAGCTGTAAAACAAGCCTGTGTACTCAATCAGCTCCAAAAGTGGTGACCAACCATTATTAATGTTTCCTTTATCTACTGTTGTCCTGATTTTCCTTATCCCAACACGACAAAGCCCTGCCACAGTTTCTGTTCACGCTGCGGTGGAAGTGAACAGCAGGACGAGAGTGAAGGACAAGTCAGCCCATCGATGTGTTTGGCCCTCGGGGTTCAGGTGTAGCTGCTTTGGCTGAGTGCGATAAGAGCGGGCCCTGCGATCCCCAGGAATTTCCTCTAGGGGTGTTGCTTTTAAATAACCCTGGACACACAATAGCCGGGGAGCTCATCAGAGCCAATGAAAGGATGGAGGAGGAGATGAGAGGAGGTGGGGGAGGAGGGGGGCACACACACACACACACACAGACAACTGAATGCAACCGAAGTTTTGCTTTCCTTTATTCCCCCTCCTGCCTGGCTGTCTCACTGTCTTCCCCTCAGCCTGTCTGTCTCTCTGTCCGAGCTCCCTGCAGACTGAATGGCTGCCTGATAAGGGTTGTGATTACATTGATTTGGTGTAGGGCCATCTTCACTGTCTGTCCATCTTCCTTCCTCTCCACCCTTTCCTTCACCCTTCTACCCTTCAATAGACTGTAGCTACTCGAGGTACCGCAGGTGCAAAGATCTGACAGATTGCGATGTGTGGACACACAGAAAACACACATTATCGTGAAGCATGTCGGAGGGAGGGCGCAGCGCTTGCAGAGAGAGGCCACCTCTGTTTAGAGTAAAGAGGGTGTCTGAAGGTAAAGGGCATGTCTAAATCATCTGTCAACACAAAGAACAAGAAAAATGTAAAGGCAGCATTATTCTTTAAAAAAGAAAACAGTAGTCATTAAACCAACTATGTACTTACTGCAAGGTTTATTATAGTTAGAGTGATAAACTTACCATTACGAGTAACTATGATTGATGAACGAATGGATCGTACCTGACCACAATTCCCCAAACATTAACTGCAGCTTGTAATATCTAAATCTGAAAACTCCGCTCCAGACAACTCAAATGACTTCAGTCAAAAAGCCATTGAACAAATCATGAGAGATGTTCGCTGAGGCCGTGGTCGGAGGATTCAATGACAAATTTGTCCTAGCTATCATCACCAGAGGACAAGTCAGTACAATTATCAATCTTGATGAGGATAGGCCTCACAAAATATTCATCCTCATGGCAACCAATTACCCGGAGCAGAGCCCTGCAACGCAAAGAGCTCCTATGACCTTCAAGAAGTATTCTCGAAACCTGATACAGTGTGGACATACACTCAGCCAAAACACTAAAACCACTGACAGATGTGGCGAATAACATCGATCATCTTGGTACAGAGCAGTGTTCTGCTGGAATACCTTGGGTCCTGGTGTTCATGTGGATGCCACGTGACACGCACGACACCAGACCAAGCACATCCACTCATGGCAATGATACTGCCCCATAGCAGTGGCCCCCAGCAAGTCAATGCGCTATGCCACATTGGAAACACTGCTCAGGAATGATTCAAGGAATGTGACAAAGTGCTCAAGGCATCAACCTGGCCTCCAGATCCCCCAGATTCTAATATGATTGAGCATCTGTGGGATGTCGCGGTACCCAAAAGGTCCTGTGTCCATACCTTGACAGGTCAGAGGCCCCACGGTGGATCGGACTTGGCTTTGACCTGGTGAAGTGTGAAGAAAGGACCTATTGGCAGTGGATCCTTTGATTCTTGCACGGTGCGAAGTGGGGTACTGGCACATACCATGGATGCTTGATCAGATTGGGATCTGGGGAATTCGGAGGCCAGGTTGATGCCTTGAGCTTTTGGTGACAATATTCCGGCCATTCTTGGGCAGTTTTTATGGTGTGGCTGGGGGCCACTGCCATCAGGGAGTACCATTGCCACGAGAGGGTATACTTGGTCTGCAACAGTGTTTGGGTGGGTAAGGAGGGCCAAAAGGCATCAACGTGAATGTTAGGACCCAAGGTTTCCCATCAGAACATTGTATTTTAAAAAGATGATCTAAGTTATTCTCTTCATCTGTCAGCGGTTTTAATGTTTTTGGCTAATTAACACTAATTAATGGCATTCTGTGGTGCCCTTTGACCTGGTGCGTCACTAAAGGCCACAGTGGCTTTGTCACACGATGGAGGCAGACGAGACGACGCTGCTGGGCCTAGTGAACAGATCATTTCTATTTAAAAAATGCCCAGATGTAACTGTTGATAGGAGCACTGTTTTTGTACCATCGGAGTACTTCAAGTCTGAAATATCACCTCAACGCAAAATATTTAGCAGCGAACCTGGAGGTCAGAGCTAGCACAGACTCTGATGCTAGCGCTGGCAGCCAACCTCGTCAAGCCACACTCAACCAGGTGTTCAGAAGCAAACTGAGTAAGTCTACCTGTGACCGACTAACTAACTCCCTTGCCGAATAGATTCAGTGGTGGACAGGGGGGACAATTGTGTCCAAAATCCAGCACCTTTACTATGACACATCTGCCCAAATTCATTTAAATTTTAAAAAAATTGCAATTAGTTTAGATTAATTGATCACATTTTTGTAATTGCTTGACAGCCCTAATATATATGTATACATAACTGCCTTTACTTTCGACAACGCTTGAATTAAAAACAAAAGACTCAACTGACAGGCTCCAAAGATAATAAATTCAAGTGTCACAAATTTCTCACTCTCATGTCTGCCTAAATCACGCTCCTTGTTAAGGCAGCTCACTTCGTGAGATCATGCAAGAATCCAGCCTTCATTAGCTACACAGCCCGCCCTGACTTAACGGTGTTGCCAAATCTCTTCCAGTGGACACATTTCTACCATCGCACAGTACATACATACATATATTTGGTGGTTCCTAGTATGTTAATGTCACCATCTTTGTTCTCCTCAGTGATCCCTAGCAACACACTGTGCCCTACATCGCTGTGCGTCTCTGTCGCTCAGCCACTCTGACTGGCCTAGATCTGAAGTGATGGCTGATGCAGTCTCTACAAGTTGGGTGTCATTCAGATCTTCTTCCAGCATTCATCTTCACTACAAACGAAAGCCTCAGGTCTCAGTGGAGCCCCGAGGCAGACGTGCCAGACAACTTCATAGCTGTTGCTTGTCTGGCTGGCACAATGTAACCGTAGAGAAGCAGGGGTACATGAGTTTGTCAAGCATGTGTGTGTGGGTGTGGGTGTTACATGTGTGATCTGTTGTGATTCATTTGGTCTGGAGCTGACATATTTATTAAAAAGAACCTCTGAAAATAGATACTGTATTCATATGGCCCAGGATCTCTGGAAGGGATGGCCCCATCTGTAAACACAGAGCTGCTTATATTAAGCACAGACAGGTATGTGATTGTTTGAATAGAAAGCAGAGAATGTAAAAAAATAGAGGGATAAAACTTTTACTACACCACATGAAAATCGCAATAAACTTCCAGCAGGTCAGCCAACCTACCTGTGAATTCCTGATTTAGTGAGTTTAAATACTGTTTTTCAGCTAAGTTGGTAGAGGGCAACACAGAGATAAAAGCAGAGTGAATATTGGACTTACGATCATCAGGTGGACACAAACACGACTCCAGATGAATGATAATGCTGGTCCCTGTCTGCTGGAATAGTAAACAGGCAACTGTTTGCCATACTAACTTATAAAATGATAATATATCAGTGTTGTGTTCACAGCTTGTTTGTGCTGCCCTCAAGTAGCAAAAAACTATTTCTAAAAATAAAGAATTAAATTGACTAAATAAAGCTGAAGTAATAAAGTTTATCAGAGCAATCTCATGCAGTGATTTTCAGCTGTAATCCACTGTAACCTTCTATGAAATAGGAAAATAGTTGTTTGTGGTTCAACACAGTATATTATTTCAAATCAGATTTTATGATATGAGATTGCTCTTGTTCAAAACTACTGCATTTTAAAAACACTGTGTCAAAGTGAGATAATGCTGGGGTCCTACAACCACTTAAAAAAAGTGCTATTAAGCCCTGTTTGCACCAAACACTTTGGTATGGTACCTTTGGAACCAAAAGTAACCCTTCAGACATGGTACCTAGACCCTAGCATTTCCACCACAATTAGTTCTCTTAAATGTGGGCAGAGTTGTTGTCACTCACTGCTCCGTCCAGCACTCACTGTATTTCCTCCTTTATCAGTCTGCACCTGGTTTATCGTCCACAGAACGAGGCTGCATGCTGACATTTTCAGAACAAAATAGAACAGGCTGCAGTGAGAGTCTCTCTCCATGGGATATTTATAAATAGCGGGTTTGTGCATTTAGTCCTTCTCAGGCAAGCTCAGGGGTTTAGTGTTGCTGTAGCCCACAGGAACTACGCTCCACAGAGCTTTTTTTTTTCAGAGTGAGGATTAAAATATATGCAGTTCACATAACCCGGCTGACATTAATATATATAAACGCTTGAAGATCTACTCATTACTAAAAGTGTCTGTCATATAAAAACTAAAGTGATGGTTACTTAAAGTGTGTTGATTAATTCAGGTTCTCAACTCATACACTGAGTAACACTACAAGTAAACGTTCCACCTTAAAAGTTGCTGGCAGTCGGCCAGTGAATGAAGTGATTTTTTCTCCGACTCCAGCTGCTGTGAGAGGCAGCAAAACATCCTTTCATTTTATAGTTCCAGTTTACTAATCAAACTCTCCACAGTATGAACAGTGGTTACATGAGCCTCAAAACCAGACACAACTCAGCCCTGAGCAGAGTGACCGTCCTCTACTGACCAATCAGACTGCAGTGTTCACAGCTCCACCTTTTAGTACCAGATCTGTGTGCTAGGTACCCCAACAGAGGGGGGACCAAACATGGGGACGGTAAGGAACGCTTCTATTGGTACCATCCACAACTTTCCACAGTGGAAACGAAAAAAAGCGTACCAAACTGTGCTGCACGGTGGAAATGGGGCTTAAGAGCCAATGAGCTACTGTAGCAGGGTCACATAAGCCCTGTTTCCACCAAGCAGTACAGTTCAGTTCACTACACTTTTTTGCCGTTTCCACTATGAAAAGTTGTGATGGTACCATTCACTGGGCCGACTGCTGGCGACTTTTAAGGTGGCTTGTTAACTTGTAGTGTTACTCAATCTATGAACCTGAATTAATCAACACACTTTAAGTAACCATCACTTTAGTTTTTATATGACATATACTTTTAGTAATGAGTGGATCTTCAAGCGTTTATATATATTAATTTCAGCCGGGTTATGTGAACTGCATATATTTTAATCCTCACTGAAAAAAAAAAGCTCTGTGGAGCATTGTTCCTGTGGGCTACAGCAACACTAAACCCCTGAGCTTGCCTGAGAAGGACTAAATGCACAAAGCTGCTATTTTTAAATATCCCATGGAGAGAGACTCTCACTGCAGCCTGTTCTATTTTGTTCTGAAAATGTCGGCGTGCAGCCTCGTTCTGTGGACGATAAACGAAGTGCAGACATTCCATGGTCATGAGGAAATACAGGATGGAGCAGTGAGTGACAACAACCCCTCCCACATTTAAGGGTACTGTTACCGGAGGAAATGCTAAACGGACCTAGCCTCTAGGCACCATGTCTGAAGGGTTACTTTTGGTTCCAAATGTACCATACCAAAAGTGTTTGGTGGAAACGGGGCTACAGTGTTCATATTCCTATCATCAAAAAATGACCAAAGCAGCAAAATTTCACTGACAAATTCAGTTCATTTCAGTGTAATCACTGTGATCGGTAGATTTGCTCACGAAAGTCAAGTACATTTGTGCAGGTCTGTTGCACAGTTTTTAATTTCTGGTGAATTGTGACATGCAGAGTTACACCTTGTCACTCTCTTGGCAGTCCAGAGATCACTCTGAACAGAGACCAAGCCTCCAGCAGCAGTTACTCTAAAAGGACTTGTAAATGAATTTCATTGTGACACATTCTGGTGTGAAGAATTCCCAAAGTTGATGTATTTCCTAAATTTGATTTGTCTATATCACACTGAGACATGTCTGACTGTCTGCGTCGTACCGCTGAGCAGGGGCTGGTTGCGTCTATGCGTGGCGGGCAGTGGGCCCAGGCGTTCCTGCCGCTGGTTCAGAACTCTGCCCAGATGGCCCGTGTGACGCAGGCTGCCGACGGTCACGCTGTGCAGGTACACCGGCTCCACAAAGTGGCTCAGCAACGCCCCCTGCAGGCCCAGGATGTTCCATCTGAGGCGAGGAAGCGAAGAGAGGGGAAGTTAGGGAGACAGTGGTGTGATGATTGAAAAGTAGATGAGCAGGGGAAGATAGACAGAACGGCATAAAGTGCATTTGTGAAAATGTAGGTGAGGATGACAGAAAGAAGGAGAGAAGGAGGGAAGGCAACAGTTGGGGAGGGAGATAGAATCAGGGCGGGAAAGGAGTAAAAAGATGGGCAGAGAGAGTAAGGGAGAAAAGAGGGAGACAGATGTGAGAGCTTCAATGACAGGTAGAGACAATTTGATCATTATCTTGATGTGGGACGTGATGAATAACAGCCACTGGACTGACAACACACACAAACACATAATCTGACAGACACACACGTCCTCCTATTCCATTTTCCCTGGTTCAGAGACACAAACCATCATCGCCACCGCCGACAACAATGCTGCCAAAGGTCAGTCCATCAGCATTCCCTACATGGAGCTACGCATTACCACGCGTGCATTCATCAGTGCCATTGAGGTTAATGCACTGCACGGCAACCTTCCGTCGATTGTTCAGCACGAGGGGCAATCACCTCAGGATTTGTTTGGGGGGATCCACCAGTGACACAAAATCACTGTGGGGCTAATCCTGCCAGCCGCACCGACGCCTGATACTGTAGCCAGCTGGTCATGTGCCACCTACTGCCTCTATTTAACCAGCAGATGCTAATTTATGGATGGAAAATGATAATTACTGTGTTTATTATCATTCCTGCCCTTCATCGGGAGAGACGGCCTGCTGTGCGCCTGAGCTGTGTACTCTCCTGTGCACTGGACTAATGAACTTATGCGAGGCACAATCAAAGGCTCGACATTATGCTACTAATTTTTAGATCATTGTTCTTTTTGTTAATCAATGTCTCTTTATCATGGATGCAATTACAGCGGCTGCTTGTTTTTTTTTGTTGTTTTTTTTCCCCAGACTTAATAATCACTCATTATGGCTTCTTTCGCTTCCCGAGCAGTCAATTAACATCAACGGCTTTCTGGGAATCACTAAACGCCGCTCATGAAGCAGCGGCCGCCTGCCTACGCTTTACCTGCAATCTGTCAGCAAGATCTGTCCTTTACCTCTCAAACAGAGAGGAGGAGCTTTGTTCAAAGAGCACACACACACACACACACTCACACACACACACAACCTCAGTGCTTCACCAAAACAGAAATAGTTTAGCCTGAAATATTAATTTACCCAGAAAGCGACACCGTGAATCAGAAACATCTTCTAATCTCATGCAAGAAAAGACAGCCATCTGGCTCGGGTGTGTGAATTTAAAGAGAGGAGAGGGGAGAGACCTCTTCTCTCCCTCTCTCTCTCTGTCTGTCTCTCTACATCTATCCTTTCTTCCCTCCCCCGGTAAACGCCGACCATTAAAGTAATGTCTTCATCTGCATAAAACTGCAGTGGAATGGAGAACATCATCGTTATATGAAAGCCATTTAGGCCCCTCAATTAAATCCAGCTGTCGACTTCAAATCAAATATTAGCAGAGGAGCTTCGCGGGGCCAGGTTTAAGAAAACAAAATGATCACATCAGGTGAAGCTATGATGGGCCGAGACATTACCCAATATTAAAAATGTTTATGATAAGAGCAAAGATCCTAAAATCCCTTATGGTCAAGACTGAAGTGAGTATAATTAAGTGCAGGAGCTGAAGGAAGTGGGGAAATAAAAAAGTAATGGGAGGTTGCAAAATGAGTGTGACAGAGGACAAGAAGAGTATCCAGGGGATCACTTTAAGACTGCAGCAGAGTGTGTGTGTGTGTGTGTGTGTGTTGAGTCTGCGGTCCTAAGCTCCTCTCAGTTCCACCCTCCACCCTGACCTTGATAAACTGGCCCTTTGTGACCCACTCACTTTAACGACGGCCACCCATCATTTACAGCGATATAAAAAATAAAAAAAATAAAAAAATCGGAAAGAGGAGGCTGTGGAGCAAAGAGAGCGCGTCTGCCGTCCAGCCTGGCGGGACGGACGGAGGGGAGGGGATGGTGTAAGGGAAGAAAAGCAGGGTGTCCCTTCTCCCTCCCCCGTCACTCTATTTTTTTGTAAAGTAATTGCTTTCACCCCCGTTGGTGACCTGGGTAGATTTAATCACACCATCTCCAGCCCTGGCCAACTGAATCAAATTGGTCAAATTAACAGCGGCTCCACAGGAGAAGGGTTCACCTCTCTCTCCCTCTTTCTATCTCTCTGTGCGTGTGTGTTTGTGCCAGTCCTTTCACACACAACAGCGGCTCAGCTGTAGTCCTGTATGGCTCAGTTGGCACAGCGCGGTGCTTACTAAGCTAAATTCATGGGTTCAGTTCCTTTTGAGGCCCAGTGCTGGCAGAAAAACTGAGACTATATTAAAAATCGATTTCAGATATGTTAGAAAATGCAACATCAAGGGTGGAAGTAGAGAATTACTATTGTTGAGTCCCTTCATTGTGTTGGGTATTTTTAGCCAGCACTAGCAGCGTGGCTGGAGGGACGGTAATGTCAGTCTGTCAGAAAGAAAAGAATGTATTTAAAATGGCAGAGCAATGTTTGTTATTATACATATTGTTATATATTATTGTATCTTGTTTTTTCAGGGTGTTTACAGATATAATCAAGTTAAATTTTAGACTTTTTAAGACCTTTTTAATACCACCTTATGTGACATTTAAGACCACGACGTTCCACCTCTCATTCAAGAGAGCTTCTTCAGTTCTAACAGACTGATGCAGAGTCACAGGCTTCAAACTCTATGTGGGTGTGAAGCCTTACAGAGTCGTTAGGGTCACATGTGAGTCATTGACCCATCCGGCCATCTTGTGTGTCGTTAGGGTTAGATGGGTCCAGGTGAGAACTGGTGTTAAGTCGTCTGGGGAGGGATCTCAAGACTGCATTGTAGGTTGGTGATAAGTGGTGTCGTAGACCACCTGCTCTGTAAATGGTCAATAGACCTACACTTGTACAGTGTCTTTCTAGTCATCTGACCAAGTGCTTTTACTCTACCAGCCACATTCACCCATTCACACACACTCATACACTGGTAGCTGAGGCTACCATACAAGGTGCCACCTCACCTGCCACCACACTCACACACCGATGCAACAGCCATCAGGAGCAATTTGAGGTTCAGTATATTGCCCAAGGACACTTCGACATGCAGACTGGAGGAGCTGGGGATCAAACCGCTGATCTTCCGATCAGGGGATGACCTGCTCTACCTCTGGATCTTGGATCGATGGCTGACTTTCAATAGATCGCAGCGAGGGAGCTGCTCTGCTACGTACAAAACCCTGACCCAGAATCAGGTCGTCTGCAAGTGATTTAGCACCAGGTTCTCCACAAACATGTGGTGAGAGATAGGAGAGGGGCGGCCATTGTCCTAGCACACCCCAGCCCTGTCACGAACGGCCTCGCTGACTTAACCAGGGCCAATCGAAGATCTCAATTTTCAATTTTCAATTTTATTTATAAAGCCCAGTATCACAAATCACAGTTTGCCTCAGAGGGCTTTACAGCATACGACATCCCTCTGTCCTTTGGACCCTCACAGCGGATAAGGAAAAACTCCCCAAAAAAACCCTTTAATGGGAATAAAAAAAAGGTAGAAACCTCAGGAAGAGCAACTGAGGAGGGATCCCTCTTCCAGGACGGACAGACGTGCAACATAATAACAGCACTATGGTCACTAAAACACCAGCAATGACTCACTAAAAAACAACTTGTATATTTTAAATATGGTCAAAGACATTAATGATATCTTTGTTTTATTGTGTGCAATAACTGTCTGTGGACATCCAGTACAAATTTGGTGACACTCTGATGATTGTTTCCAGGGACACATGTGATGAGGCAGATGCTGTCCCATTTGGAAGAGCGTGCATTTTTACTATTTTCGGTTTTGCGCAGGATCCAAACATCAACCAAATACACTACTTTGCAGTAAAATATTATTATACATCCATCCATTAAAAAATAGACATATTGAAATTATGGACACACCTAACAGAGCTTTGTTCTGCCAAAGGTAGGGGTATCTTCACTTTTAGGGGCCGTGTGCACCAAAGAGTTTTTTCCTTGAGTCCTGAGGACAGCGTATTTTAAAAATTCCATGCAATGGGAGCACTGTGTGTTTACACTACACGACACACGCCAGCAGTGTGATGAGGTGCTGAGTGGCTAATCTGCGCTTAGAGCTGCGCTTTAGACGTATTTTTCTGGTCGCAGAGAGTTGAAAAATGTTTAACTTTGGGTGAAACACTGCAGCTGCTCATCACTGTCACTTGTTAACTGGCTGTCCAATCACAGTGGAGGAGGCGCAGGACAAATACCACAAAGGCCAGCCGTCACATCTTACATGTAGAAATGCTGGACAACAACAATCGAGGAGAAATATGTTAAAATCTGCACAGACCAGTGGGTCCTTTATGTGCTTCAGCCTTCCCTTTATTCAAGAGCATTTTTACTTCCTTGAATATTCCGTATCATTGCAAAAAGACGCAACCAACACGCCTCAGCTGAAGAAATGCCGCACCTGTAGATTCTACTTCTATTGCTGCACCTACAAAGCGCTGTCAAATGCTCCCAGCTGGGCGTTTCCTGAGAAGCGACTGGTGTTTTCAGCTGCTTTGGTGGACACAGGGCCTTAGCCTCTCTACTATATGCATCCATGTGTGTGTGTGTTTATGTGTAGATATATCCTGCGCCTGTAAAGATGCTCCAGTGTGTACACACCGAAGCCTTCACTCTTCACACGTGAGGCCAGTGTGAAAACGGAGGCGGGAGAGCAAAGCTGTCCTGTTTTAGCGTTGCCGTCTGTCCTGCGCCGGCTTGCCAACATGCGGACGATACATTAATAATTTAAGAACACACACAGGCTCCATTGTGTTGTCGTTCTCTGTGTGAGCTACGAGTGTTCCAAGTTGTAAATCTGTATGTAAATAAACAGGAATTAAGCTGAAGTTGAAATTATTGTTAGCAACAAAACATGTTTGGGTCGACTGAATTCCAGTATGGAAACATCACCTTTAGATTTTGGCAGGTAACTGCTAAAACCCAAGAAAGGATGTAGGTAAATAAATAAATTAATAAATAGATATCTCGCAATGCGTAAAGGTTTGAATGACTAATACCTTAGCTAGAAGAGAGTCGGCCCTGCAGATCTGGAGATTAAAACGATGACATGATTAATGCACTAATTCATTAGAACAGGATTACCTGTTCAAGTTACATATGGGAAATCAATAGTCACCATCCGGCCTACAAAAGATTTCATATACAGCAGGGCTTACGGCAACACAGAGACGCCCCCCTCCCCACACACACACACAGATGTGCGAAGGTAAATATCAGACAAACCTCTATCTGACTCATGAAACACACTCTAAAGTGCTTTATTTAAAGAGGGATCACTTGTTCTCATAAGGAAGATAATCTCCTAATAAAGTTAATTCTTCAATGAATCCTTTTACGTCTCTTTTCTTGCGTAGGCCAGAGACCTCCTGGGTGAGAACACGCTGATCACACGGTTTGTAAGGAGTTCAGGTATAGGCATCTCTCATGACCTTTACAAAAAAATCAACACCGTCCCTGCACTGATGTCAGCACTGCTCAGCAGGGATGATGGCTGAATTATTTTTAGTCAAAATGAAATGAAAAAATACCTTTGTAACAAATCATATCCTACCAAATAACCCCTTAAATTACAGCTTATCTTGAGAAACTAGATTTCACATTAAATGGCTCTTCTGATAAATTTATGAGAATTTGGAATCCATTTTTGGAATATATAAAAGCTCGACCCTAAACCACCACTTTATTTATAACTCTACATGAAGTAAGTCACATTTACTTATTAATTTCTTAATTTTTTTAATATCTTGTAGCCAATCACAACAGGACAGGCCCTGATAAGGCCTTTATCCTCTCTAACTGCCTGTTCCTTTAAAGGTTCTATGAATACGTAGGTATCTGTATATGTGTGTACTGTGCAAATGTACGCTTTTTTTTCGTTTTCTTTTGTAATGCTGAATAGCAGTTTGTAAGTTGTGGAAAAAAAAAGTTAAAAAATGCTTAACTTATCAACACACTAATTTTGTATCTGGGGTGAATCGTTATTTTTAGGAGAAGGATTTATACATATATATATATATATATATATATATATGTATATATATATTAGGGCTGGGACTTTAACGCGTTTTGATTAATTAATTACGGGAAAAAGAACGCGTTAAGAAAAATAACGCATTTAATCGCACCTTTCTCCGTTCCCTAATTTCTGGCACACTGCTAATACTGATGCACACACTTCAAGCCTACGGTAACAGCTCAATACAAAACATGGTGCTGCGAGCACGGACACCAGAGCTAACGTTAGCTACGACAGTCCTGGTACAGGCAAACGGTCGGGCCGCATTTTCCTGACCGAACCCAACCGGAGTCCGGGACAGTTATAACCGAGCCCGGCCCAAATCCCACAGCCTTTCTGATTTTTAAGTGCAAACCCGACCCGCGCCTGACGCAGTTTGTTACCTGACATAGTTATTGTTACCATGGTTACAGCTTGTCTGTTTACCGTGATCACACATGGACAGTGTGTAAATGACCATCAAAAGGCTGCTGTTACTCACAGTCACACACTCCACACACACAGCAGCTCAGCACACACACTTAGTTGGAGCAAAGCCTGTGTTGCATTCAGGCAACAAATTCCAGCACTTGAATATGTCATAGCACAACACAGCAGCATGTCAAGTGGGCCGAACCCGAGCAACATTTCTGATTTATTTATCCACACTCTGGCCCACAATAGACCAGATGACGAGGTTCAGAGCCAAAATAAGTAAGTCTACGTCTGACAAATTAACAAACTCTTGAAAAATGAAAAGTGAAAAATAAACATTTTTGCTGTCTGAATTTATCTGAATTGAAAAACAGTGCTTACTGTGTCAAATATTGCTATTTGATAAAAATGCGATTAATCGCGATTAATTAATTACAAAGCCTCTAATTAATGAGATTAATTTTTTTAATCGCATCCCACCACTATATATATATAAATATATATATATATATATAAAAGAATTATAAAATATTTTAATCTGCTTTTGTTTGGCCTGTGCAAGAAATCCCAAACAAGAATTCAGAACTTCAAACAACTAAGAAATGTGTTAAAAGCCTTCAAAATCTAAAGCTAAAAGTACGTACTGATAACATGCAATAATGTAAATAATGTAAATTCTGCCACTCAGCCTGTCTATTAATTATTATACCTTGCTCTTATTTTTTACTGCTTACAATCAATCATTCAGGTGAAATATCAGTATTGTTAAACTGAGTAATATCTATACTTCGGTCAATAATGTAAAATCAGCCATTTAGTGTGTCACTTAATTATATTCTGCTTCCTTATTATATTGCTTTGTGTTTTTATTCTGTTTGCTTATTATATTGCTCTTTATTTTTGTTACAGTTTACCTATTTTACACACTTATATATTGCTTCTTGTTTTTCCTACTGATGCTTCCCGTTTGAACTCTACCCTGTGCTGCTGTAATGTTGCAAATGTCCCCGCTGTGTGACAAATAAAGAATTATCTTATCTTAACACTGGTGTGACAATGTGCTGCTGTAATCATCTTTGTTTTAAAATATGTTTTTATGTGTGAAAATGTTGGCCCTCTAAAGACGTGTCCCAGATTTTTGTCAACTCTCAGGTTTCTACAAAACATAATTTAATCACACAAAAGAGGGTTTCCAAAAAGGCGAGAATGCTGCTCAGTGGTAGGCTTTAATTATATTGTTATCAGGTGGGTTTCAGTTGTAACATGTCAACTCTGTAGCCCTTCTAAATCCAAACTAAAAAACAATTATGGTTTAAAAATGAGTATTTTGATTAGCATTAAGAGAACTCTTAGCAACGTTGAAAAATAAAATGGCTACTCACTGCGACTGTTGTGAAAGTAATAAATATATAATTTCTGTCAGATCGTACCTCTGACATCCTCTATGTATGCTATTCAAGAAAAAAATAAATTACTGGGGGGGTTGGCACACTGCAAGGTCAAAATCCGATCATATTTTCTTCTTAATACAAAATATGACATTTGCTTATGTAAGCTAGTGCCAACCGATAACATCACGACATCCACCCATCAATCAACCTGCAACTTTGAGCCGCACAGAGCTAAGATTAGGTTAGCTAGCTTCCTACAGCATGCTATGTTGGTGTGTCTTCGTTTCCCCAAAATGCCGTGGTACGGTCCGGCTGGCTTGAGTTTATTCACTTTGAGGAAAGTAGCATCTGTGACTACACCAGGTCGTGTAAGGAATTAATGGGTGCTTTCAGACCTGTCGTTGTCTCCTTTGGTCTGAATCAGGGACTAATTTTGTTCCAAAGTTGTATAATTGCCTAGAGTTAGTTCGTGTTCTCACGGCAGCATTTACAAGCGGACCAGATCAAATGCCTTGTGTGAGAAAGCTGCTCTTGATTGGTCAGAATTTCCATGTGGGAAAAATCCAGGAAGTAAAGCAAACGTTGAAGAAGAGTACACTGTCAAGATAAATGTGACACTTTCTAATGTCACAATGGAGGGACAACTACGCAGGTTGATTTTAGCGCTGCTCATCGTGGACTATATTGCTGTCATTGTTCATTTGAGTCAAAGCATACAGTTTGAAAACGAGGCGCGGCTCCAACTAGAAAACAATGTTTTGATGCATTGGATGTGCTGAATGTGCATATTAAGGCAGTACAGGAGGAGGCGCACATTAATAATCCTCCAGGACTGTAACATGCTCATGTTTAACCCAAACAATGTGTCATGTGACTGCAGTTGCTTCAGATCCAGGTCGGAACACGTTCTCACCACAAACCAGAGTTAGTTTGAACCGGACTGAGACCACCTCTTCAAGAAGGTCTCAGTGCGGTTGTTTTGGTGCACACCCAAGTGTGATTGCTGTGTTCACACCTGCCCAAATGAACCGCACTGAGGGGGCAAATGAACTTGAGTTTGATTGAACGAACCAAACAGGGCGGGTGTGAAAGCACCCTCACAGTGGAAGACTTTAGCAGCTAACGTTACATGGAGCATATGATGGACTTCATCTCTCTCTCCCTGACTGATTCTACTATCCTGTTGGTGCTACACCATCGGGGCCTCACTGTTACGACATGCCCCCCTCTCAACAATCAAATCAAATTCCTCTCAACATTATATCCTGTCTGCCCATCCTGTTTCACCTGAAAATACATCACGATAATGAAGCTCTCAAAACCTTGTTTCATCTGGACTTTAAAGGCTTTAGTAATGGTGTAGCTGAAGTCCTCTGACTGTTTACTGTGGAAGAAATACACTGTACACAAACAAAACATAAAGTCTGAGTCAAACTTCAAAATACTGAACAAAGTAGGATTTCTTATAAAGTCCAATATCAAACCTGTGTAATCTCAGCAAAAGACAGCAAGGACAGCATTTTATCTGACAGAAATAAAACTGATTTGATTTCCAGTTTAAACTCGCCAAGAGAGACCAGCAGGTTCTTTCAGGTATAAATCAGTTTGCAGGATGTTCAGTATAGCAGCAGCACAGAAAGGTGCTTTCGCCCAATTTAGTTTTGACCCACTTGACAGATAACAAAATCAACAAGTGAAATGAGGCAGAATATAAAGGGAGGGTTTCGATTTGGAACAGAAAGACTGCCAAAAAGACAAAATGCAACGTTTAACCCAGACAGCACGAACGTTTTAAACCCAGAGGAAACATCTGAACACACTGACCTGGTGATCTTGTCAGTGCAGGACATGGTGATGAGCTGCTCGCCCTGTAGGACGCCGTCCCACGTCTGGACGGGTCCTCGGCATCGCACCGGCACCGTCCCCTCGCCTGACTCGATTTTGGTCCGCAGGTGGCTGCGGTGCTTTCTCATGAGGTGTCTGCTGCTGTGTACTGCAAAAACAACACAGATGACCACGGCCTGAGCTTCATCACTCTGCATTATGTCACTCTGCGTTACAAGGCTTTGCTGGACACCACATTTAATTAGCCAATAATGAATTTCAGAATAATACAAAACAGTTTCAGATTTAATCAGCAGCCAAAATTCAGTTTGTACATTTCTGATTAAATTTACTCAAAATACACCAGATCACAAAGACACCAGGTAAACTGGGCCCAACACATTATTTTTAATGCTACTTTTTTTTTTAAACATTATAAAAAATGTCCTATTATTTAGTACATAAAGCTCCTAAAGGGAAACATCACCTAAAATATCACCTGTACCCATATACATGTTATTGATACTGCACAATGACCCCAAACACTGAACGCAGTAACCGCAGGACGTTTGTGTAAACAAGCAATTTTATAGAATTTGAGCTGATTATTTCCTGTGAATATTACATCATATTGTTTTAACAATCATACATACTTAATGGGCTTCTGTTTGACAAATGTAGTGTTTCATTCTCCCTGACACTTGAGCATTGTTCTGTTAGCTCTGTGGTTGTTTTACTTTGTTCTTTCCTACAGCAGGATGAGACTGTTCAGCAGAGTGAAGGCTCTTCACCGTGCCCTTAACCTGTGAGATTTGTTTTTAAACTTTATATCTTGAAAAAGCAGTCTTAGCTGCTCTGCACTGGCTTCCTGTTACTTTAAGAATTGATTTTAAGCTCCTCCTCCTTATATACAAAGACCTAAATGGGCTTGGACTGAGCTACATTGCTAACGATCATCTGCTGCTGGTTTACTGGAGGTTCCCAGCAACAGGTGGAAGAAGATCAGGGATGCAGCCTTTGTCATTTACGCCCCAAAGCTATGGAACACACTGCCTATAGATATCAGGGAAGCTAGCTCGCTAAATATTTAAAAAGAAAGCTAAAAACATATCTGTTCACTCTAGCCTTTAACTAGCTCTGACTTTCCTCGTGCAGGTCTGAAACTCTTTATTTTTACGCTTCACACTGCTGTCACTCTTAAAATCTTACTTGATTTTATGATTTATAGTTTTACAACTTGATTTTATGAATCAGTTCTGTTTTATGTTCATTCTATTTTCATGTGAAGGACTCAGTGCTTGTACTGCCCTGATTGTAAAGCACTTTGTGCTGCATTTCCTGTATGAAAAGTGCTATATAAATAAAGTTTATTATAAATAATAATAATCTAAACTTTAAAAACAACAGTTTCATTCAGTTTTATTTACAGAAATGAATAAAATGCAGAGATATACGCATATTGTATACTTAATCAGAAAAGGTTTTTGGAGCAGTTCTAGACTTTATACTTAAACATATATTTTTTTTTTTATTATTAAGTTTGGAAAAGGTGTTGTACAAACATTACATAAACCACATACCTTATATAACCCAAATGCGTGACAAAAACATGTAACATACGAGTATACAGAGACTTTTTTGACATACATAGACAGCTTGTGAACAGGGACATGAAACATAAAGACATTATTGACAAAACGCTGCTGGGGAAAGTTGCTTTCCCCAGACTTTATACTTGATGACATCACATATTTGAGTTTTAGCACTCTAGTTTTAGGATTTAGGAGAGAGTTGTTCATGTTTACTTGTGTTTTAGGACAGTCTTTGAGTTTATAAAACAGGTGTAATTCCCCTGTTAGCCTGTTAGTGTTACATTCTGTATCATCACAGATGTCCTCGGCTAACAACTACAGGTGTTCATGTGCAACTTGATGCATGTGATTATAACCAAATAAATGTTTTTTTAATATTACAATTAGCCGGTAAACAACAAGAGATTACTATTATATGTTTTAAAAAGATGACAGGTACGGCTCCCAGCGGAGGACAAACATTGCGATTCCTTTCAAAGCAAAGGTTTAAATGAGGTTAACAGCTTCATTTAGGGAATTAAATGCATTATGTTGGGACTGTTGACTGCCTAATTGTTAATGAAGTAAGCATTTGACTGGATTGTTGCTGGATGTACGGAGCAGTCTGCGGTTTGGGAGGAAAGAGAAGGAAGGTTTTGATGCATCCTTAGTACCATTCACAGAAGGCAGGGTATGATGTAGTACTGTATGAATAACCAACAGTGCAACCATCGTTTTTTTAACCCTGTTAGTGAGAGCACAGGCCCTCTGTTTGAACCACTTCCACGTGGGTGTACCAGGCAGCATGACCTCTACGTGTGCTAATATTGTTAATTGAAGTACACAGTGTTGGAAAATAGCCTGCGTAGTATCAGGAAAAGAGCGCGCAGGATAAATTAAAGATGTTTTTCTTGCTTTCAGTACAATTACAATGTGGATATCTCCCTAATAGTGTGACCGAGTGTACGTGAGTAATCGCTGTTTTTGTTTTAATAACCTCTCATTTCTTCAGGCTTAAACTCTCCTTCCTCCTCTCTTCCTCCATGGCTGTTGCTCTGGCTGATGTGACAGCAGCTAAAAATTAAGCCCCGACTTCCAGCTCAGAAATGTTTAAGAACAGTCAGGGAAAGGTACTAAGTAATTTTCTAATCTCTGAGAGCGCACTGCAGAACATTTAAGAGGTTTAATGACCAAAAACGTCAAGTTCAAAGGCTTCTCCAATGACAGCGTCATCTTTTCTCCCTCTCTCCTTCCATCCTTACTGGTTTCATGGAAATCTCACCATGCACTGCACTGTAGTGTATATTCATAGAGCTGAATAGCAGCTTCAGTCTGTGATGAAAGGAGGAGGAGGAGGAGGGGGGATATATATATACATTCTACTGATGGAAACTGCAGTCCAGATTACATTTCTGAACTCGTAGGCCACCAGAAAAATGCTGGGCAAACCGTCTAAATGAATATACAATTTATTTTCAGTGGGTAAGCAATAAAATGTCATCTAGTCAGCACAGCGTGGCTGAAAGAGGCCAAAGCCGGGATGTGACATGAAAAGGATGCCAGCTTCTTGACAGTGTCTGGAGGAAAAAAGAGCAGAGCAGTTGCTTTCAGAATATCTGCCAGAGGAAATAATCTATCTGTAAACCTGAGAGACTGAGAGAATGAGATGAGAAAGAAAATGGCAGTAATTACATGACGTAGAATGTCTGGTGTGTATTAAAACTTAATTTTGTCAACCCATGTCAAACAAAAGAAACAGAAAGGCCTGGTATCTTACGGTCAGTGGTGATCTCGTACGGCGAGTTGAGCCTCCCGTCCCCACACGGCGACGTGCTGATGTACATGTGGAAATGAACGTTGTCTCTCAACCTGTAGCCGCACTCCTTGTGCCGCACAAATATCGACTCCTCCCAGTCCTCTGGCCTTTTACTTCAAGAGAAAAAGGCAAGAAAAGAGAAAACAACAAGAAGGAGGGAGACTGATGAGAGAGGGAGCACCATTTATCACAGCATAGGAAATAGATTTCTACTTTTCGTTTCCAATGATGAAGTGAGGCGGAGACGGAGAGAGATGGACAACGGCCCTCTCTCTGACCACAGTCCATTCTCCTGCTGTCAGGTGAGACTCCTGGACATTACTCAGGCTGTCTCAATGTCTCAGGGGAAACAGGGAGAGTGAGTTTAACCTGTGGTCTAAACATGCTTTGTATTTGAGTCGTGAAAGTGTCACCAAGAAGGTCGACTAAAGAACTGACTGAAAGAAATTAATGGTTAGATATTAAACAAACATGCTGTTGCGGCTGACGTCTTTTGTGAAAGTAAGGTGAACACTAAACCAAAAGAAAATCATTTCAATGACAGAACAAACTATTATGAAAAATACAGGTTCATTCTGCCTGCTGCATGATGTTTGCTATAAGTGGGCTTGTTAACGGCCCTCATACCAAGCAGACGGTCAGCTGTCAGTCACTGATCGGCCATTGTTGAGCATATTTTGCCCTGGTTTTTGCAGTGTGCCCCACATCATTGGTGCTTGTAGGCTTTTCTTGGGCCATTTCAGCATGTTGAATCTGCTTCAGAGACAGTGGAGCCTGTCGTTGAATGAAAGGACTCTGACTGGCAGTTCAGCTCAGCGCATTTGAAGTATAACAAAAGTGAGGTACGTAAACAAAAAAATAGTCAAGAGGGAATGAGATCGAAATAAAATTCTAATCAGAGGTAAAATTATTATTTTAGCCAGTGAGCTCTTTAGAGGAAACAGTTCATAATTGTTTGAGGAGGGCAACTAGTTGCAAAGCAAGTAAAAACACATTTAAAAACATGAAAGAACACGTAAGAATATAAATACTCAACAATCAGGGGAGATGGGGGGGAACCAAATACAGTAATTCCGTAACAACAATGGTCATAAATAACATCCATTAATATCCCCATTAACACCACCTTTATCGTCATCAATGTCAACATCATCACCATCACCCATCACATGATCATAACAAGAGTAACAACCAGACGAAGAGTAGCCTCAGTACTAAGTATGACTCGTCCACTGCCCTGCATTCATGTGAAATAACATGTTTTCTCAACATCAGCTTGTGATGTTAATGTGCTAAATAGCTAACTAGCATCTTGAATCCCTCCTTTTGGTCTTCCGGTTTCCCTTTTTTAATGAGGAATACGGACTACCGCTGCCTGCTGGTATGGCAACTTGTTTCCTCTCACACAGGCGCAGAATGTACATGCTAGTTGGCCATTGCCTTTAGTCTCTGCAGTGTGTTCAAGTGCAACTTTTTGGCCAAGAAACAGGCAACGTGAGGCGATGCAGCACTCAGCCAAGTTCTTTGACATTGGTTTGATGTGGGCCTTTGAGGCCATTGGGGCGGCAGTAGCTCAGACCTTAGTTTGGGAACTAGAGGGTTGCTGGTTCGAGTCCAAAGTTGGCCTCCTGGGCACTGCCGATGTGCCCCTGAGCAAGGCACTGAACCTCCAACTGCTTAGGGCACCTGTCCAAGGCAGCCCCCTCGCTTTGACATCTCTCCATTCAATGCATGTATAGGTCCTGCTTGTGTATGTGTGTGTATGTCGGGCCTGTGTGTGTATGACAACAGAGTTCAAAAACTTGAATTTCCCCTCGGGGATGAATAAAGTACATCTTCTTCTTCTTAAGATAAATAAGTGGTTTGTAACTGTCCTTCAGGGAGTGGGAGAGTCAGCTAAAGGGCCCCAAACTGAAAGCTGAAACAGATGTCCAGATATGTGTGACCATAACATGTCTACAGTGTGATTTTACATGGGTCTTTAAGATTGGATGAAAACTATGATCTTTTGGCAGACAGACGGTTAGCATTGTCGCCTCACAGAAAGAGGGTTCCTGGTTCAAACCCAGGGTGGGGGAGCCCTTCTGTTCGGAGTTTGCATGTTCTCCATGTGTCAGCGTGGGTTTTCTCCGGGTGCTCCGGCTTCCTCCCACAGTCCAAAGACACTGGTGACTCTAAACTGTCCGTAGGTGTGAATGTGAGTGTGAATGGTTGTCTGTCTCTATGTGTCAGCCCTGTGATAGTCTGGTGACCTGTCCAGGGTGAACCCTGCCTCTCGACCAGTGTCAGTGGGGATAGGCTCCAGCCCCGCCGTGACCCCCAACAGGGTAAGCGATTACCTTGACTTTCTTTGTCTCTGAAGTGCTATAAAACGTTAGGTGAAAAACATCCTCTTTGAGACATAACATCTATCTGAGAAGGTCTGTGCTGTCAGCACATTGGATGTTTGGGGTGAATAAACTGCCTAAACAATGTAACGTGAGGACTCCAGTCATTTTTAGGGACAGCTAAATAGTAGTTCATAAAAGCCTTTTTTCCATTAATTAACAACGTGCTGAGATCTGGCAATATGGCCGATCAGGTGACACATAATCTAACATAAAAATCAGGTCATTGTTTCTGCTGTGAGCAGCAATAAGGCTTTCATCACTCACACATGTAGGTACTAACACATATAGTATATTTAAACTATGCATCATGATGCAAGGCACAGCTTCTTTATATAACCTCTCCTCTGTCTCCGATGTCCTTTCCCTGTGTGTAAATATGGCAGTTCTGGCATTTTGTTTGGTCATTTCATTATGAGTTATCTTCCCCATTAGCCATTTTACTCAGCTGCAAAGTCTCTGTACCTGCCACCCAGCATTGTGCTAAGACAAAAAGTCAGTGCTGTGTATGCAAATATGACATTCAACGATCTAGACTTCTAGCCACTAATCTGATGAATCAGCCTTGCTATCGAGTTCCTCGGGGAGCTCAAAAACATAATATATGCTTGTGCACTGGAGGCAGCTCGGAGTCAGAACTCATCAAGACCGTCTCTTGATGCTGGTGAGAATCTTGGTGAGTTTGTGTGCACCAGAGCACGCCGCACGGCCGTACAGGTTGCGAAGGAACACAAAGAAGATGCATTTAAAAAAGTGCTAAAAACAAATAGGCCATTGAGACCCTGAGCTGAACCAGTTGAGTGTGTGATAGTATGCTTAGTTAGCTGGAGAGAACAGCACACATATGGCTCGTTGATTATTGAAAAGTCTCTGGTGAACAAAGCGGTGCTGTTTCCATGGAGCTTATTATAGAGGAGAGAGCATTCTTTGGCACTGCAGCGGGAGGTCACAACAAACAAGATATTTAATGCTATTAAGCACACTGTGATGCATAATGCAAGGTACTGCATGTTAAAACAGTTAGAGGCACCTTGGAAACTAAAGTGTATGAAGCCTACGCATCATTTTGGCAACAGTCTAACTTTAGTCAGACGTATGTACCTGTAGTATTCATCAGTCGAGATATCGGCTGTAGAGAGGTCTGCCTTCTCTCCAATATAAGGAAACTAGATGGCACTCAGCTTACTGGCGATTTGACCAGCTGAGTTGCAGGTGACACCTTCAAGCTCAGACCGCCCAGTTCACACCGCTTCTCTGCAACGTTCTAAAATGGTCTCGTTGCGAACCATTGGTCTGAACTGGGCTTTAGATGAGAGGAAGTGGGCCAAACTTGTTCAGCATAATACTTCCATTATTTTCAGAGTTAAAACAAATTTATAAAATCCAACATTCATGTTGTATTTTTGGTGGAAATGGAGTCAAGTCAGCACAGAACCATGAGACGAAGGAGAATACTTTTCAATACCAAACCAGCCTTATAGACAATAAATCGACTGGTTACAGTGAGCATTACTGGGTTATATAAGGGGATTAAGAATGTAAATGCCACAGGGGTTTCAAAGGTGCAGGAAATGTAAACACATCACTCAAATAATGTGTCTTAAAGTTTCACGGCAAATGACAGATCTATTACCTTAAGAAGAGTTCGAGTTGAGAGTAGAGGAAGCGTAGCAAGGCTCTGCGGGCTGTGACTTCAGCGTGACAGTCATTGACCACTTGTCCCTGGTCACTCAGATACTCCCCGTTAATACACTTGGTGCCCGTGGATAACGCCACCACCTGGGCGTGCCTCAGGTCCAGACCTGTTGAACAAATTACAGACAAATGTTCACCTTATTTTGCTTATCATACCTTCCATTGACAGCACTGATTCCTAAATACACGAGTTTAATAGTAGCCCTGAGTGTTTAATATCTAATGTATGTCCTTTCTCACCTTTCTGTCTGTGGGAGGCATTTTGTCATGATTAAGAAAGAAGTCCGAGAACACACTGACATTCACAGAGGAAGAAAACAGGCTTACATTGCCTTGATTGCTTTAATCAACAACAAGAAACCAACAGTAAGGTGGGCAAAGGTGAAAAGCCAGACTTTCTCTGTTTCTAAGATATTCATGTATAATGGATAAAGACTGGATTTGGAAGAAGACGTAAATAAATCACATGTTGAACTTTAAAAACATTGGATTCAAAAAATCACACAGATGTTGCTGATAGAAGCCCTGGACATCTTTTATCCATCCATCCATCCATTTCCTAACCGCTTATCCTCTTGCCTATCCCAGCTGACATTGGGCGAGAGGCAGGATACACCCTGGACAGGTCACCAGACTATCACAGGGCTGACACATAGAGACAGACAACCATTCACGCTCACATTCACACCTACGGGCAATTTAGAGTAATCAATTAAGCTATCCCCAACTTGCATGTCTTTTGGACTGTGGGAGGAAGCCGGAGTACCCGGAGAGAACCCACGCTGACACGGGGAGAACATGCAAACTCCGCACAGATGGGCTCCCGCACCCGGGATCGAACCAGGAACCCTCTTGCTGTGAGGCGACAGTGCTAACCACCACACCACCGTGCCGCCCCACATCTTTTATCTGTCCCATGAATTTGTATTTGGCAGAGGCATCCTAACACAGGTATTTTAGAAAACAGAGATCCAGATGCCACAGGGTCTTTTCCAGAATAAAGTAATCTGGGATATGGTATGTGTTTTCTATCAATAAGATCATGCTCACCTTCACACTGTGAACCTGTGCACGTTTGAATACTTTTAGACGTTGCCAGCTTGGCCTAAAGAGGTAGTGAATATACATTTGGCATAATCATGCCAAAAATATCTGAACACTATTTGGTATAAAACATTTTTTATGTCATTGCATGTATTTATACCGTAAAATCTAAAAACTGGATTTGATAAAAGACGAGAATTACCACCTCGTGGTTGTATACCGCTACACACCAGTGAAGTTTCCCTCACAGTTTACATCCATGCCTGTGAAAACATGGATGCTTCACACACACATCTTCACCCCAGCAGCACAGTCAGCACAGTTTTAAGATTAGCGTCACCAATTCAGTATCTGACTAAATGCTTCCCCTCTGTTCCTGAGTCATGACATTGAATAACGGCCAGAAAAGTGTTTTTTTGCAGAACATTATGATGTCACAGTGAATCTGACCTTTGACCTTTTGAATATAAAATGCCACCACTTCCTCGTTATATCCCGTTAAACATTTGTGTGAAGTTTTGTCACAGTCAGTGTAAGGGTTCTTGAGTTACAGCCAAAAACATGTTTTGTGAGGTCACAGTGACCTTGACCTTTGACCTTCGACCATCAAATTCTAATCAGCTTATTCTTCAGTCCGAGTGAACGTTTGTGCCAAATTTGAAGAAACTTCCTCAAGGTGTTCTTGAGATGTCAGATTGACAGGAATGAGACAAACAAGGCCACACTGACCTTGACCTTTGACCTATAACTACCAAAATCCAATTTGCCCAAACCCTGCCACTTCCTCTTTTTCTTTCTCTTTGGGTTTTTCCTTTTTTTTGTTTTCTTTTTTGCTCTGATTAGCATGATTAGTATGATTACATCTGTCAAACGTACAGCGCATGTTTTGTTGTTTGTTCTTATCCATTGAGGTGTCCAGTACTTTGTTTATACATTATTATTGTTATTATTTTTATTATTCTTATTATTATGTTTAAAAAAACTGTGACACTCATTGTTGTACTGACACTGCCTTGATAGACCATGTGCTACACTGTTAAAAAAAATAAAAATATTAATAAATAAAAAAGAAATGTGCCTCCAGCATAAAAAGTCATTGTAAAATAAAACAAATTTAACACAATAAAAAAATGGACAGCAATGGATGAATGGCAGACTTCAGGCTGCAGCTGGTCTTTAACTTGATCGGTGAAAGAGTTCCCTTTGCTCACACAGTGAAATGAAAAAGAAAACACAAGAGGAGAACAGGGTAAAAAGGTCATTCTCACAGATAACTTTGGGTTATTTCCATAACCACAGTTTGCTGAGTAGCATCTCCTCAGAAGCCCCTATCACACCACACCAGCCAGGATTAGCTGGATCCGAGGAGTGAGGGAGGGATGAGACCCTCCACCTATAAACTGGGCCAGCACCACTCCTTCTTACTCGAAATTTTCACCTCTTCACATTGAGCCGCACACAGGAGAGGGCTGAGTCTAAAACCAGGGAAGGAGGGAGGACACTTTCTCCATATTCACTACAACAGATGCTCTCTGTGTGACTCTGCTTTAGGATGTTTGTGTCGTGTGAATGGTATACTGGATGTGGATATATGTGCCTATAACATTGAATGAAGTGAGCCAATCACGAAAGGTCTAGAAAACACAGCAGAGAACCAGACTTGCTCTCCACATCAAAGGAGGCTATCGGGCCTGCTGCTTCCTCCAACTGTTTTGTATCTATGTAACAGCTGCACCAAAGATCCAGGCCCTGGGATGTTCCTGCAGGACCATCACTGACTCACCGACTGACCTTGAGGTGTTTCTAATTCCTGAGACAGAGGGGCGGCAGCATCACGTTTCTTGGCTCAGCTTCAGTACCGGTGAGCACATATTCTGAGAGACTCCTCAGCTCCTGTGTGGGGGCTGTGGGAGCCATGATTGGGTCACTGCAGGACAAATTAGTGTGTTGTGATTCTTCATGACTCAAGGATGGCTTGGGCTTGTTTTAGATCAACATATCATAAAAGGACTAAGTATCCAAACTGGAGATTTACCACCATCTTATGTTTCCTCCTTTGCTATTGTGGAAACTTTCACTGAAGGCTGGTAGCTGCCACCAACCGGGTCTAGATAGAGGTTTTTTAATTACGCTAATTCATGCAATGTTAAAGTGCTAAAGCTAATAATGGGTGACTAGCAAAAAACAACTGTTCTGTCTATGAGCCTTGATAGTTATTATTGAGACAAATTATATACTTTTATTAAATGTTCTTGGTATTAATTGATTTTAATGGATGTTTGGAGAAGTTTGCCTTTAAGGATTTAAGCCTGATAGCACTTAAGTTTTAGGAAACGCCAGAGCGACATGCACGCGTTCTCAAACGCCTATTTTTCAGGGCGCGATGGCTGTATATAAACCAAGTTCAACTTTTGGAATGCAGCAGTGCGCACCACGTCATATGATGAGGAACAACCAATCACAGCCGACAGATATCTTTCTCTTCTTCCGTAAATATCAGTCTGTGGTAAACATGGAAGAGTTGATCATTTTGGTGCAGAGCTGTTAGAGCTTTACACCTGTCCCACAGATGACAGGCCTACACAAAAACAGCTCCTGGAAGAAGATCAGCTCTGCACTCAGGATTTCAGGTGAATAGACTACCATACAGTGGTTGTTAAGGTTGCTTTGCAACCTCAGATGCAACCTTTCAACGTGCTCAAGAGCTGGCTAAAAAAAGGCCCAACAGTAGCACCCAACACCTGACCTTGCTTTTTCCAGGTGGTTAAAGACGCGGCATGTGTACGGCCCCTTAGTGGAGTCAATTTTAGGTGACCTCTACTGTGCTTAACTTGTTACAATTATTTATACATTTTATGTATTTCTGTATCATGATGAAACTAGTAATTTACACTCCTTAAAATTAATGTGACAAATACTCAAGATGCAATGGGCACATGAATGATATGAGCAGTGTAACATACATACTCGCCATTGTCACTACGTGCTTGATTTAGGGGCCTTTTATGTACACACTGCGATGACAGCACTGTCACTTTTTCTGCTGGGATCACAGAGTTAACAATTAGGGATGCACGATAATATCAGCACTGCATCAGTATCGGCCGATATTGGCTTCAAAATTAAATATCGGAACTGGCCAACATGCCAATTTCTGCTGATATGACAAACTGATATATATTTCTTTAGAAACCGAGAAGACGACTTGTTGCTCTGTATAATCAAACCTAGCTTTGGCGGGTGCTCATGGAGAATGGGAAACGACAGGATCGACAAGAAGGCAATCCAGGCGCTCCAAAAATATAGAAAACAAGGAAGGAAGTATTAAAAAGCTTTTATTGTAGAGGCTGATGGATGGAGGATGGATATATCGGTATCAGTTAGTGGCCAAATGAGTTGTCATATATATAGGCATATCAGATATCAGCAAAAATGCCAATGTCATGAATCCCTTTAAAAAATATAGTAACCTCCTTGAATACTGCCATGTTTATTGTTTACATCATGCAAATTTGGAAGTACTATACGATTTGAGTTGTGTCCTCTAGTAGAATCCTCCAGTAAGTGATTTTATTTTTCCAAGAATAGCGATGACATGACCTGTCCTGCTCTGCCATACTCTGCCTCTGATTGTCTTACCCTGACATTCTTATCCTGACTCTAACTAATGTCTCTCCTCTTGCCTAAACCGAACCCAACTAACAAAGGCAACAAGCACTAGCCAATCATAGGGAGAGTAGGGCAGGTCATGCCTTCACCGTCCTTGGAAAAGATCAAATCCATCTAGCAGCACGCATGCTACATAGGTAAGTAGTGAACAGTTACATTCATGACACAGCCAGTTGTCTACGTAAATGTGTAGTCAAAAGACAAGTATTTTTCTGGCTGTAGAGCCTTGGTTCCATCCAACCAGTCTGGACAGCATGATATAAGCCTCTAAAGAGGTCATCCAAGCCGCATTCTCGATGTGAGACACAAAGCAAATGCTATGAGAGAGATCACAGAGTCATCCTGTCTCATGTTGGTTTTCCTTTGAGAATAAGACACTTTTCTCAGTGAGGATTCAGGCTAGTGCAGGGCCATGTGAGAGCCCGACTGACTGACAGATAGTCAGAGGTGGTGCAGAGGGGGGAGAGGCTGGATCAGCACGTTAACGGCATGCCATTCCTTCCCTGGCTGCCACAAATCTCTCCCATCGCCTCTGAAAGTCAGGCTTCGCTGGCTCCTGGCAGACCTGCAGGCATCGCCGGCCCGGCACATGAGCTTTTATCAGCCTCGGCCCAGATGGCACTGCGGCGGTGGAGTCCTGACACCTCCACTGATGAGGAATGGGAAGGAGGGCAAGGGAGGAAAAAGTTAAGGGAGAGAGGAGTGTGTGTCGTGTGTGTGTGTGTGTGTGTGTGTGGGCAGTTGAGGAAAAAAGAGCATAGTGAAGAAGAAAGGAAAGTCTAAGGTAGTGTGGAACAAGTTTCACTTTTACTCTACAAACTACAGCAGAAAACTCCCAAAAATACTCGTCTTAAAAAAATCTAATGCGTATGGATGTAAAAAAACACTTTTTTCCTTGAAACAAACTGTCTTATTGATGGCAAAAAAAAAAAAAGGGATTAATGTACTGCAGTATTTAGAGAATTTTTAAAACCCTATTAGGGCTGCCCTCGAACAAGGATTTTCCTAGTCGACCAATAGTCATCATTTAGGGCCATTAGTCGACTAGTTGCCCACATGTTTACCATATTAATCTAATTATTAAATGATATATTTTGGTGGTTTGAGTTGAAGGTGCGAGAAAGAATAGTCTCAGTAACATTGTTAACACTGTGCTACATTACAGAGAAATACAAACCGTACTAATGAACCTTCATTAATATAGGCCTATATTTTATCTACAAGTGCACGTCACACACTGAGCGAGCCGCCTGTTAATGACGCTGTGGGCTAATGGGCATGTAGCTACTTCCATGTTTCACATGATACGTCATGTTTGTAGTGGACCAATGAAGATGAGTTTACATATCACCTTGGGTTGGTCCTTCACCTTCTCAAAATGATCCCACACTTTGGATTTCCTGCCCCACATGTTATTAACTAGCCTGTGGAATAACTGCAGGTACCAGCCCTGGAAATTAGGGGCCGTAAACATGCCGCGAGGTCGGGCGCTGGGTGCTACTCTTGTGCCTTTTTTGTGCCAGACTTAGTAACCGATGAAATCTTGCCGACTAATGACCTTTCTGGTCGACTAATGTTTGGTCAACTATTAGGGGACGGCCCTAAATCCTAAGTCAACTTGGCTAAGTTAGCCATCAGTTGCTTATTTACATCAGCAGACACAGAGAAACATCAGCATTTATTTGGAGTTGTGCTTGTGGACACTTGCTGAATGTAAGTCTAAAATTCACTCTCTTTTTATCTCTGTTTTTGGTCTCCACCAACTCCTGAAAGAAATATCTGGCTCTTAAGCTGCTACATGCTTTACGATGTTCACCAGCTAGTCACTAACTGTGCCTGTTCACTGGTGCTGCACAGTTAGTTCAGTTCTCAAGCGGGGAGAGTTGCTCCTTAGAGCTGAAGGGAACAGCAGGGTTGGGTAATTGTAATCTATGGCCCTACTTTTAGTGCCCTTGCTTGGACCACACCCATCTTTGAACTCGGCTGTCACTGTGATCCAAACTACACAACTGCAAAGTGACTGCATCTTGCACGGCTGTATGTCTGTCCACAGTGAGACAGACAAACATATAGCACCTGGCAAAGTGTTTCAAACGGCTTCTGTGTTAGTTCCTGTTACAGTAGGTGTCTCCAGGATCACGTTTTGTCGTGATGACACACACACAAACACTCACAAGGTGAAAACAGGCAATTAACAGAATTATCATGTACTGCACACACAGCCTCAGACACACCTCATGACGTGCATGCAGCTGTGTTAAATGATTATCAGATGTGTCAACAGCAAGACAATATATTCTATTAACACCTGGATCAAACTATTAAAGCATCTTCCAGCACCTTTTGCTGTAGATATTACACATGGAGGAATGTCTAGAGAAGAGCAGGTTTAACATGCTGTGCCACTGCACAGAAAACATACAATATTTCTGACTACAGCACCCTAAAAATCTTCTATATCATGAGTTCGACTATTGGCATTCCCTGTAAGCAATGCGCCCCAATTCCTTCTGGGTGATAAAGCAAGTTCTAAAAGGTAACAGACTCAACCAATTTCATTCTCCTGCTTTTCCTTGCCGTTCCACTTTGCGATTGTTTAGATCAATTTTGCAGTGGATAATTTCTGCTGTGCTGCTCACTACCCTGCCATGAAATTGGCACTGAGGTTGCCTTCAGTTTGCAGGAGAGAGGAGAGGAGGAGGAGAGATGAATGAAAGAGGGAGAGAGACAGCGAGAGAGGTAGAAAGAGAGAGACACACAGAAGCGATAGAGAGCCCCACAGGCAGTGTGCTGTTTTTAAACCAGGAATAATCAGCTGCATCACAGTAATACAAAAAGAGAGGGTCAAAAGAACAAGGTAGAGTGGAGTCAAAGGCCTGAGGCACCCTTCACACACAAATACATCTGTTACTGGTGATTCAAAGATGTCACACCCCGGGATAACAGCACTGTCAAAAAGCATGTACATCACAGACTGAGACCTGGAACGACTAACTATGGCAACTGCACTATACTGTTCAGTGCACAATACTGTCAAGGGCCTTTAACAGGAAGACAAAGCACACGCCGCCTCACTATGGCAACGGAGGAGGTAAACACACTTTGTGACAGCGCATGGAACAGAGGTGCACATAGGTATTTATTTAACTCTGTATTTTGATGACTTCTCCTGAACTCGGCTGCACCTAAGTGGAGGAAGAAGTGAGGTAGGGGGTGTGGTAACAATCAAGCAAAGCAGTGCAATTTCCCTGTCAGATATTAAAGGGAATTTGTGCAGGCATTGCCAGACGACCAGGTCAAAAGTATGAGCAAATTGCACTCGTATTCAAGTGATTGACTACCTCCCCCCACCTCCAAAAAAAAATTATATTCAAGACATTACCAGCCTTTTTGAGGCTAAGTTGGCCAGTTTAACTTATTTGAATTTACAGTACAATCAGCCATCGTGATGTTGGTTTCCTCTTGAGAGGCTTTTGTGGCAGATTCAGTCCACGCTGCTCCTTATATCACAGATTACTGTGTTATTGAGATGCTGCTTTCAGAAAAGACAAAGCCCATTTTATTGGTTGTGAGCAGTCGTAACATCACCTGTGTCTAAATGTATTCTTCCCACTGCACCCCTGATTCCAGCTGTGCCACAAAAGTATGCCCTGCACCAGAGGCAGAGCGAGATGGAGGTTGGCCTCTGGTACTCTAGCCCTAAGTCTATTCTCAAAAGCCCTAAACCTTTTTAATACGAATAGGTTACCCGTTAATGGGACATTTTTATAATTATGCATTACTCCGATAATTAAAATTATAGCCGATAAATAGCACAGACAATACGAAGGCAGACTGCTTTCATTAACTTAACAAGGGCAGCATCTACACACCCAGACAGAGTAGGTGGCCAGGTACGTATACCTTTACACTTGGTTTGCAAGCTGCCAATAAACAAGAAGAAGAACAACTTGCAGCACGCTGTCGAGAGGGCAAGACATGTTCGCAGTGTGGACATCCTTCACAGTTCCAGAGGAAGACAACAGGACTGGGGACAAGGGACTGATCTCTGACAGCCCAACGCCCCACCAGATCAACAAACTTCCTGTAACGCTTAAACAGGTTATAAATCCCGTTTTATAGACACTGCGCTGAAGGACCGTCTCCAGAGTGTTAGCACGAGCTAATCAGCAGCAGCGGTTTACATCCAACACCAAGCTTTTAAAAGGCTCGACTCTGTTGTTAAACTTGTTAATAACCGTTAGCCATGTGATGCTACATTTAGCAATTATTTGTATCGTTACCTGGCAACCAAGTCTGGAGCACGTCTCCCTAGTTGTATGTGTGTGTAAGACACAGCCGGTTGTTTGTCTGTGTTGAGTGTTAATGTGTGGGGTGAATCAACAGTGCATCCCTATTGCAGGCTAGAGACGGCGCCTGGGTGTGTTTATAAAAATGCAGCACGACGATATAAACGTTTCCTACGCCAGATGTAATGTGGACCTGCAGTCGCCCATTCAGCCCGTTCATATGAGTCATGTCACACCAGTCTGTCATGGTGAAGAAGGAGCTGAGCTGGAGGAAGAGCTCTCGATTTACTGGTCCATCTACGTCCCAACCCTCACCTATGGTCATGAGCTCTGGGTAGTGACCGAAAGAATGAGGTCACAGATACAAGCGGCCGAAATGAGTTTCCTTTGTGAGGTGTCTGGGCTCAGCCTTAGAGATAGGGGGAGGAGCTCGAACATCTGGAGGGAGCTCGGAGTAGAGCTGCTGCTCCTTCGTGTCGAAAGGGATCAGTTGAGGTGGTTCGGGCATCTGATCAGGATCCTCCTGGGCGCCATCCAACTGGTAGGAGGCCCCGGGGCAGACCCAGAACACAGCTGGAGGGATTACATATCTCATCTGGCCTGGGAACGCCTTGGGGTCCCCCAGGAGGAGCTGGAAAGTGTTGCTGAGGGAGAGGGACGTCTGGGGTGCTTTGCTCTGCCTGCTGCTCTGGATAAGTGGATGAAAATGGATGGATGGATGGATTTGTTTTCATTCACATAATAATATATGCCCACGCTGTTTATCCATCCATCACCTCCCTTAAAGAAATCTAATATAACTGAGTAAATGTTCATCTGTTGGCAGAATATTCAATTCATTGAAGACCATGTTTACTTGGCATTAGCAGTTAGAGCAGCCCAGATTATTATAGCATGGATTCAAATTTAGCAGATTATTCAGCTAAACGTTCATCCTGTGAACTCTAACACTGTACAACAAGAACAGGTTTCCGGATTACCATGAAAATATAAATAAAATAGAAACATCATACATTTTTTTGTCTCTTAGTAGGTGGCAGGAGTGAAAATTAGTCATCGTCAACATTTGTTGTTTTGTGGTTTCAGAATGATGAAGACAGCTGGAGAACAATTAGAAAGGATGTAGGCTCTACAGGATATTTTTATTTTCCTTGGCAACTACCGTGTTTTTCAAATTATGCACAGATTTCTAGTCTTTCTATCATCTCAAATGTCAAAAAATAGTGCGTATAGCTGCTGTAAATGGGTGAGCATGCCCTCAGACCCCCCTAAGTTTGGCTCAAGCCCCAAATGTTTGCAACGTCTGGCTCCTGTCCTGCACACCTGCACTGTGGGCCACTGATTGGCCTTTGTGCCACTGAGTCATGGAAACAGATCCTGTGTCTCCTTTAACAAAGCAGGACATTACGACCCGCTGCTCTGAGAACTAAAGACTAAGGTAAATCTGGAAATATTTTTGCTGAAGCAGTTGTTCTTTTTTTTCTTACAATAGAGCATAAGTCATCATATTTATCAAACAGCTACAGCATATATATATATATTACTTCTGTGTTTCTGCTTAATGTTGCATAACTTCCACCACACAACACTGGCTCTCAACTTGCTCTGTCTGCATGTTGGCAAAATGGCCTCTCACCACCGGGCTGCATCAGACAGCTGGAGCAGACTGTGAGACAGTTGTTTAGGTTATTAGACCACACAGCCCACATGTTTACAATATTAATTTAGTTATTAAATGATATATTTTGGTGGTTTGAGTTGAAGGTGTGAGAAAGAATAGTCTCAGTAACATTGTTAACACTGTGCTACATTACAGAGAAATACAAACCGTACTAATGAACCTTCATTAATATAGGCCTATATTTTATCTCCAAGTGCACGTCACACACTGAGCGAGCCGCCTGTTAATGACGCTGTGGGCCAATTTGCATGTAGCTACTTCCATGTTTCACATGATACGTCATGTTTGTAGTGGACCAATGAAGATGAGTTTACATATCACCTTGGGTTGGTCCTTCACCTTCTCAAAATGATCCCACACTTTGGATTTCCTGCCCGACATGTTATTAACTAGCCTGTGGAATAACCGCAGGTACCAGCCCTGGAGGTTAACCTGACTCCTGTCTGACTGCTGAGCGTGGACACTTCCTGTGTCTGTCCTTTCAAATTAAATTTCCAAATGGTCCAGTCATATAGGTTTGGATTTATTTTGACAAGGTGCAGCTCCTAATTTGTTTTTTTTGTTGTTGTTTTTTTTTTCTGTGACCAAGCGACCAATGAAATCTTGCAAACAAATGACCTTTCTGGTCGACTAACGTTTGGTCGACTATTAGGGGGCATATCTAGTAGTGGTATCTTTGCAGTTGTGAAACTAGACAACTTAAGGCACCAATTGGTACCAATCATGTCAGCGTAGCTCGCCAGGAAGGGGGATAAATGACGCTCCAGAGCTCTGCTAAAGTTTGGCTAGGGAACCATTTTCAACTCTCACCTCAAGATATCTGAGTCTCCCCTAACCTTGAGAAGGCTTGTTCCTAGTACACGTTTTGTTTCTTACAATTAATGTACTACTTCAAATTAAACTGTATATCTGTCTTTTTAACTGTACAATTATAAGTCTATGTGGATTAAACACAAAATTAAAAAAATAAGATGAATTAAGAAACCAAAGTCTATCAGATTCCTTAACTCTCCATGCTGACATAGTTTTCTACAAGCCTTGATACTTCAACAGCATAACCAAACTACTGACATTCAGTAGTGCCTTTTTTCACCCTTAAAGAAAAATTTCTGGGGGCCTCACTGCACAGTTCAATGTCTACTGAATCGTATACCAATGGTGGGGTGCCCCTTTAATTTGTCAAATACAGTACTAAAACTACGCTGGATCAAACTGTTCCCATATCCTTACTGGGAGAGAAAACAAAGGTTGATTTAGATGATGATGATTTAAATTTTAGGGTGTGTTAAAGGCATGTAACATACTGTGACAAGAAGTGTACCAAAGGAATGCTAATAAATGCTAATAGGGACATGAATTAGCCACACACAAGGAGATCCACTATAAACAGGGATAACAGGAATCCCAAACTCATAATGTGTAACGTCTTCTATGGTCAAGTTGTATATCTATTCCTCATGAAGAAATGTGTCATTTGCATTTGACCCATTCTTAAAATTTAGCAGCAGTGGTCGGCCACAGTGCAGCGCTCAGGTACCAAGTGCAGTCCTGAGGTCAGTGACCAGGATCAGTCACAGTTTCCCTTACAGCTGACATATGGTACATGTCTTTTAGAGTGTGGGAAGAAATCAGTGGCAGAAAGTAAGTAAAACTACTGAAGTTCTTTATTTATATATACTTTTCAGGCACTTTACATGTCTGTGTCACTTCTTTTCATAGGTTAATATTGCAGTTTGTAATTTAACTGCATTTATTTCACAGCTACTAATTTCTTAGTAGATTAACGTCTAGCACACTGAATGCAATCCATCTTAGAAAGTCATGGTCATCTTTAAGTGAGTTCTTAAAGTCTACTTTCTTAAAACAAATGGAAAAAAGTAACGTCAACCTATTTTAATAGACGTCTCTTGATTTCAGACATTTTCAAGACATAGTGTAGGTGATTACTTTTTTCATTTTAGCGCAGCAATCCCTGATTAAATCAACTTTCAAACTTCTCAAACGTATTTCTACAAATTGATTTCTATCGTTTAAATAATCAGATTTTATACATTTCGATACTGTAATAGGCACATAGGTATTAAATCACATTTTTATAGTATATACATCATTACAATATTCCAGAAATATTTGCCATACTTTATGGAATTCATTGACTGATCCTTAAGTGGTATATCTGAGCTTTTCCAACTTCAGGTGAGCCATGACATCATTGGACCAGCAGCCAAGCAGAGGGGGCAGGTGAGACTTCCAGTTGTACAGAATAAAAGGTCTTGCTAACAATGATGAAAAGGCCAAAGCATGGGTCTGGATTCAGAAGGGACCCAGATCTCTTTGGGCCACACCAAATATTGCCAACTGTGTCTCGGGGTCTATGGTTTTATTACACATGTACAAAAATGTCTCAACATTGTTGCCATCCTTGGGCATGCACAAAATGAGCGGATAAGAGTTGCCAGGTCCTGATTACATCGTTAGTAGCGTTATGTCGTATATGACTAGTCAGGTTTCCATCCGAATGTCTTGAAATTTTTGAGCGAATTTAGTGAAAATGCGCAAAAAGAAAATGCGACTTTATGCCCGTTTCCATTTGTTATTATTTTGCGATTATTGAGAGGAGAGTGCGCCATGAGATGACGTCATCAGAGAGCGTCTCTCTGCCACAAAACAAACAACACACTCGGCTGACAGTCAACAACTGATCATGGACAGATTCCTGATCGACCTGTCGGCGTTTGGAAGAACTCTGGTCACCATTTTGTCAGCATTCAACGCGTACCGAGCCATCCTGAAGAAGAGACGACAAGGAAGAATTTTAATGTTAAGAGTACTGTCGGAAATAGCTGGAAGGAGACCACCGCGTACCACCAACGTATACGTGTGACGTGATATCTGGTCCAGACATCGTTTTTCCGCAAAACCTGTTTCCATAGCGAAAAGTCGTACTTTCCTTTTATCGATACGCAGACAGATCCACCCCCTCCGAGCGTAAAAACTTTTTTGCGAATTTTCGGCCTTTTTTCGAATTTCTAGCGTTTCTATTAATGTTTATTTTCACTATTTTTGAAAATTCGAATAAGAATAGGTGGATGGAAACCGTATTATTGTCAACCCCAAGGTAACGTCTATAGTGTTCAGGATGTCAGATTTTTGTTGTCAGTACTGTTCAGTGCTTAGTGGTGAGGCAAACTCGCACATGCAGTTTATTTTCAGGTAATATTACAGAGGAAGTCACATTTATTTTTCACTCGAAGCATTCCACGTGGAGTACACTCAGGGCACTGTGGTGATTTAGTTAATCTAGAGATAACGTGCCTGACCAATCGACTGGTTAAAGATTAGGTAGAATTTCAAATGACTAAGATCCTCTTTGGTTGAATGCAGCCCTACCTGGTATGGCTGGCCAACCCTAACCACAGAGCTGCCCTGAACCACTCCAGAAACACATGGTCAACTAAAGCAAGCATCTACAACACATTACACATAAAGCCAGACCATAAAAGCTATCATATATTTCAAGTTAAGTATTTTAGGTGTTGACAAATTGCTGGCACTCACTATTAGGAGCAGAAAAATCCATATAAATGACCATGAACTCTGCAGTCATCCATTATTACACAAAGCAACTGCAATCGACAGACGCTGCAAAGCTCTAATCTGAATCCCTTTATTCTCCATGGTTATAAAACAGGGAAAAATGTTTCCTAATAAGCCACCCATTATCTCCAAGCACCATAAAGCAGATATTAAAAGATTTTCCTCTAAAGCAGATTGAGCTCTCAAGGTCAACTTTTGGTAAACTGTATTATGTGCCGTTTAGGTTGAGCTCCATAAATCCTATCTTTCATGTGTTCCTCCGTCACAAGATGTTAGATGATTACACTGAATGTCATCCAACGCGTGTCGTCTGAATAACAGAAAATCTCTGGAAATGCTCAGCACTTGCAGAGAGAGAGAGAGAGAGAAAAACAACTTGGCAAGAGTAAGGACTGCACCCTGTTGAATCTTTATTAGCTTTAACAGGCAACTGCTCTGAACATATAAGGGTGTCTTTGTGAAATGCTGCTGAAGCTCTCAAATCTCTCTCTCTGCTGCAACACACCCTGGGCACATCTCCGCTAATTTTTTTGCCTCTTAGCAAGCTGTTTTGTTGCCGGATGTGATTATTGAACGTTAAAATTTGTGGCAGCCGGAAAACCAGATAAAGAGTGGAGAAAAATCCCTGTTTGAAAATGGATATGCAGACTAAGAACCATAGCTTAACCGTCATTTGTAATCAACTTGTTTGAAACCCTTTGCTCTCGTCTCTTTCTTTGAGTCCCTGTGGTATTTTTCCCCCACTCGGAGTCTCATCACCCTGCTGAAAAAAAGAAGCCTCAGATGAAGCTTCTCTCATCCCATCCAACAAACAAGTTAAAAAAAGGAAGAGGAAGGGGGGTCTTTTCTTTTTTTTTTTTTGCATTTTCCATGTGGACGTCCCTGATTTTTCATGTCTCTGAGCACATCTGAACACTGTTTACCATCTCCACACACCCAATGCTATCTCAGATCGATTCAAATGAGATTTTCCACACTATTTGACAATGTTTGCTGGCGGTTTACTTTGGCGGTCGTCTCGCAACTCTCAGCCTGGTGGCGAGGCTAATCTCGCTCAGGTTGGGGCTCAACTGTCTCGGCGGGACTCCAGCGAGGGTGGGGGGGCTCGCTGTCTGTCTACGGTTCAAAAACGGACCCTGATTAATATTCTCGAGGCGAGAGCAAAGGCATGAGACAAACACAGAGAGAGAGAGAAAGCAAAGGGGCGGGGGGAGAAACAGAACAGGACTCCCCAGTGTTCCTGTCAAGTTTGGTGTCTGACTGCACGGACGCTGGCCACCACACTGCTGCTGCCGCCACCGCCGCTGCCTCACTGTGAGTACTTGGCAGCCCTACGTCTGGATCTCTGAAGATAACGTGTGCTATTAATAAACAAACAGAAGCAATTACTGGGAGGCAGAGGAGAGGAGAGGGATTGGATTAGGTCAGGATGAGCGCCGGTCTCACTGAAGTCTAAACTGATGAGCTGCAGCACTCCAAAGACAGCAGAGATACCAATCCCTCCTCACTGACCCCTGCACCCCCACAGCCTGCAGCCACACAGGGAGATAACACTCCTCTGTGTGCGTGTGTGTATGGATTTATGTGTGTGTCAAGACTCCACATGTCCAAACCTCTGTGCATTTGTGTCTGTGTGTGTGTGTGGTCATTTTGGTGTTAAATCCCACTAACAGTGAAGGCCCTGTGTGTCTTTCTATCTAACATCTCTGCTCCACTTGTTTGTTTCAGTTTTGGTTCAATTTTTCGGGGTTAAGGTGATTATTTTGGTTAGTCATCTACACACAAGGTGAAAAAGTGTCAAACGTTGGCTGAACATTTCTATGGAAGCCCGGAGTTAATGTTAAATGATGTTTGACCTATCATTAGGCCCTGCAGCGCCTATCAAGCCGTGCAGTCATAAATCTACTGAGCCTCATGACAGGTGACACCGTTCTCTAGCTCTGACCTGACGTACATTTAAACTGCCTTTGAATCCCACTCTAACCCAAGCAAATAGCAGATACACAGCTATTTGACCAGACCAGGCCCCCAGGAAGTGCGCTGGGCTTTGATTTTCACAGTGGTCAAACAGTGTTGATATGCCCTGGGGCCCAAAAAGACCTTTCCCTGTTGACCTACATGACCAAAGAGACGTCTGTAAATCAGTGGATAAATTTTGTTGAGCATCACAACCCCCGTGAAATGACTTGTTTAACTTTCAGGATTTGATTCATTTGGTCCGGTAACATTTGGAAAGTCTAGAAGAGCTGCAGGATTGAATCATTTTACCTCCGTTCTAGTAGCCGGCTCAGCCAGTGGAAGTCTCCGGTGCACCTGCTCTATGATGATCATCAGTGGTTAATTTTATACACGGCACCTGAGCCTTTTTAGCTCAACTGCTCAACTCAACCCTGCCTCCAACACTGTATCCAAGTCTTTTTATACATCCATGGACCAGACCTTATATCTGCATTGTATCTGCTTGGGCTAAACCAAAATGGCTGCCCCACTGGCTTTATAGGCATCATCTAAACGCCACAGCCCACTCAGCTATCCAGCCGACACACTGACCATCTAGTTCCACCACTCTAAAAAACAGTCAACAGTTAGCAACCCCTCTGTTGTCTTGTCTTAAACTGTCTTAAAAAAAAGAAAGGAAAACTGTCTCTATATAGATTTGTGCGTGAGTGTAAGTGTGCAGGCAAGTCCGCGGGGTCATCAGTGGGACCCCTCTCGATGACTCGTGTTTGTTGAGTTGGGCCCACAGCCCTGACTCACTGGCTCAACAATGTGTTCCAGCATCCCGAGCCACCCGCTCTTCACCTGCACCCACAATCACCACAGCCCTCTGATGTCTACGGAGAATTGTTTTGCCTCTGGCTAAGCTCCGCCCACCAAAAACGTCATACTCTTTACCAACAGCAAAAGTGTCTAAAAATTTAACTGTGGACTTTTGCACTCAAAAATATAATTCCATTATCAATCTAGCTTGATATAAAACAGTGTGTTTTACAAATTGCAGAATACATTAAACATAGAGCTGAATCCCATTTGAAAGTTTTTTGTTTTCCAGGGGTATTTGACACCGCAGTGCTGAAGTCTACATGAGCTAAATGATGGCAAAACTAAAAAGTAAACTTCAAATGCCCGACAGTGTTTCATAAACAGCAGATTAAGCTCAGTTCAGGAGTATGCAGATACTTGAAACTACGAGTGGGAGTGATAGTGGAGTCTGGGGCTTTCAGAGTGTGAGCCAAAGGGTTAAAGTTAGATGGACAGAAAAGTAAGAAGGGCACAAGGAAGAGCCAAGGAGAGACGTCTGCGCGGACAGACCAGACCTGTGTGTGTGTGTATCAGTGCATGTATCATGTTATGAGACGTGGAGTGTGTCAGGGTTTGTACGTGCTGTATGGGCCTGTGTGTGTTTTTGTCGGCCCCTGATGTGAGGCCCTGATGTGATGTGCAACAAACACCGCACATGAAAGATAAATGTGTAGTAATATCTCATTGTTTCATGCTGCAGCAGGACAGCGGCGTGAAGCTTCCTCCTCCTCGCTGTTCCTTCAGTGTGTCACTCAGTCGGGTTTCAGATTAAGTTTTAAGCTGATCTAGTTAAGATTTCCACTGTGGCATCTGGAACTCCTGTCAAAGCTGCCTGAGCACAGCGAGTCCAGCATGCAGTGGGGATGACTGACACTCACTACCATGTCTCATTCCCCTCAGAGACTGTGAATAGTCAATAATTCATCAGGAAGGTATATTCTCCTGCACGAGTGCAAGGTACAGCATGGAGTGGAGACTCTCTCTTCCCACCCTCAGTTTATCATTTCTCTCTCTCAATCTAAAATTCCTTCCCCTTCCCATTTCTTGCCCTCACCCTCTTTCTTTTTTACCTCCCTCACTCATTCTATATTGCACCACTTCAATAATTCAAAGTGATATATAAAAGTCAATGAAATTTGCCATACCTCGGGTCATTACGATGCCTGCCAGGGATTTGTGTCGAGCGTGCGCAGGACTGCAGCCGCCCACCAGCGACCGGTACTTCTCCCTCACCAAGTGGAATATTGAATCGGCAAAGTCCTGAAAAACACAATCGCTCCCTTAATTTTCTACTAGACACAATCTGTGGAGACTGACTTCACAGGTTTCATTTTGCTGTATGATATTCCACTTTCCTAATCTGCTCAGGTGATGCAGTGAGTTTTGGGAGACTGGCTCGAAGGTCAACTTACCTGTTTAGCTATGAGCACATGCAGAAATCAGACATTCTCTGTACATCATGATAGTGATGACGTTCCCAACACGTTGAACTTTGCCATGTTTGACCAAAAACAAACACATTATGTAATCTCTACACATACTGAAGAAAAAGAAACTATTTTAGGTGAGAATTTCTTGTATCCCTCTGTTGTGGAGTGATTTCAGTCTGCACACACTCTGCCTTTGGGAAACACTTTTTACTATCATATGCACAGGGAAACTACACCCCTGGTATCCACCCAGCACAAAACTGCCAGTATCCTACCATCACTCAACATAGTGTATCTGCAGAGGGCACATACAGTGGATTTAGTGTTAACAGTCCCATCACTTAAAGGTTAAGTTGACCAAAGGGGCATAAACTGTACTACCTGTATATTTTATGTGCCAGTATTTATCATGCAGGTCTACAGATGGATGATGCGATGATGTTAAAGAAGTATTTCACCACTAGAAAGATGGTCTTTTCATAAAACTGAGCTGTCTATGCGGAGTTAGGACATAAATACTTTTGAAATTGGTGCTACATGACCAGAGAAAACAGAGGAACAAGGGCTGTGGCTTCGCTTTTGCTCAAGAGGTAGAAAACCTCAAAACAACTAACAGAATTCACTGCGTCGCACCAGGACCAATAAACGCTCCCACTGGGAGGTGACATAATGCCAGCTTGTCCATTGTCAGGAAACAATATGGTGGCTGGATTGGTAACATAAAATATCAAATTGAAACAGTAAGTTGTAATATGTTTCTGAAGACATCAGAATCAAGAACTAGGCAATGCAGTAACAGAATCTTGGTTCTCATTAATCAGTGCTGGCACCCACTGCCTGTTCACAAATTCATATCCTCCTGAGACCCTGTGTCCTCAGACGAGGACATCACATTCTGGGTTTACTGGACCGTATTCTTCATTCTGCTTGACTTAGGCCTGTTGTCCTCGTTCGTGGACACTTTTTTGTGCCATCTAGTGGTAGTGAGAGCACAATACACTAATCCATGTAAAACAAGATGGCAGCCATCTCTGCCAAGTCAGTCTGCAGCTAAGGGTGCTCTCACACCTAGAGTTGTCTCCTTTGGTCTGAATCAGGGACCAAAGAGGAAGTAAAGCAAACGTTGAAGAAGAGTACACTGTCAAGATAAATGTGACACTTTCTAATGTCACAATGGAGGGACAGCTACGCAGGTTGATTTTAGCGCTGCTCATCGTGGACTATATTGCTGTCATTGTTCATTTGAGTCAAAGCATACAGTTTGAAAACGAGGCGCGGCTCCAACTAGAAAACAATGTTTTGATGCATTGGATGTGCTGAATGTGCATATTAAGGCAGTACAGGAGGAGGCGCACATTAATAATCCTCCAGGACTGTAACATGCTCATGTTTAACCCAAACAATGTGTCATGTGACTGCAGTTGGTTCAGATCCAGGTCGGAACACGTTCTCAAACTGCACCAGAGTTCGTTTGTAGCCGGACTGAGACCACCTCTTCAAGAAGGTCAGTCTGGTTGTTTTGGTGCACACCTGAGTGTGATTGCTGTGTTCACACCTGCCCAAACGAACCACACTTAGGGGGAAAATGAACTTTCAGCAGATGTTGCAAAGACATGCAGATCATATCCACCACTCTCCGAACCTTTAATGCTCTGTAGTGGTAATTAAGGACTTAGTCTCCGAACGGCCTTCACGCCAACTGTACAGCATAAATGGATCACCGGGATATGGCAACAAAGTGGCAGCAGAGTGGGCCTTTTGGACAGATTGAGCCCCCAGTAGCTGAAAGGACATCAACAGATGCCACGGTGACGGACGCACAGAGTGAGAGAGAAGGAGAGAGATTAAGCGTGAAAAGAGACAGAGAGAGGGTGACTGAATTAGCGAGCATATTGCACATTATAGCCCTCGTCAGGGCTGTGAAATACTCTCACAGTTGGAACTGGCGGTCAGGGTGCTCACAGCTTGTGGTGTGTGTGTATGTACGCACATATTGTTGCTCTGACTGTGTCAGCCTGAAGCTTTTTGGGGAACAGAACGGGAGAGTGAGGTGTTGTGAAAAGTTGACAGTGACTAACTTTTAGCAGTTTGTTTCAGGAGCTGCAATGATGCCTTATCAAGCTCTCCCACAGTTACATGACAGGTCACCTCTGAGATCGCTGTACTTCTCTTTGGCTAGACTAGCAAGACGGACTGGAAGAAGTGAAAAGTTGTCCTCTGAACTTTTCGTCTCGTGTTGTTTACTTTATGCTTGAGTGATCGATGTGGTTTCAGAGCATGTTTGTCGAGCCTTAACTCAGGGCAGCTCGTGTTGCAGTGACAGAGGGCAAAATGAACAGAAAAATTCAAGTGGTAGATTCTCCACTTCTTCAATAGATTCAGTGTGACCAAGGACACTCAGAAGTCAATTTATGTTACAGATTTTTTAAAGGTATATGATACAGGATTGTCGGTTACAGTTTGTAAACACGCTCGCCAGCTAAAGTTAAAGTAAAAGTCCACCCCAGATTCACTCGTTTGGTATCACCTCTCTGTATTTGTATTTTTTTCAGAGTGGTGTCTTTTGGATGCCAACTGCTTACGGTCTGGCACCTGGTTACTACTTTTATAAGGCCCTGACCTCACCTGAGCGCTGTGGGAGTATACGCTCATAAACATCCTGAACACAAGAGAGCACAGGCAGAGGGCGGAGTCTCTGCAGAAAAATATACCACCACACACTTCCAGGGTCGTAGGTGATGACAGAGAGGGATATTTGTAGTAATTTTCAAAGCAGCGGGTCCTTGATTTTCGACAGCAGTAAATAAAATTTGCCGTCTTATTCTCGCCAGCAGCCCTCGAGTTTATTAGCTGAAATGAAAACTCTTGCTGCCAGACTTCCTCAGCTGTAGCTAGCTAGCTTATTGAGCCAATGTCAGCTTAAAAACACCATCTCTGACAGGCAGCGTTGCATTTGAAATGTTACAGGTTACAAACACTAGTCGGCAGCAGGGTTTTTGTGAAGTTCTATAAAGTTTAGTTGATTCAAAACACACGTTAAACACACATTAAACACACATTAAACATGGCTTAATAGAGACAATTTCAAACACAAATCAGCTTCACTATAACTCGCAGCATTCACAGACAAACACTTGTCTTTATCTGGACACATTTTCCCCACAAATACAACATGCTAATGTTTTTAGCACAAGCCTATGGCATTTTACATTGTATAGATTAGCCTAGCAGCTAGCGGACTTTTCCTCAATTCATATGAAGCCAACAACAGCAACATTTAACAAAGGTAACGTTACATAATTTGGCTCCATTACAGCTCACAGAGTTCACCTACAAGACAACTGTCGTATACTCAACACGTTTTCCAAACAGATTCAACATGCTAACATTATTAGCACAAGCCTATGGCATTTTACATTGTATAAATTAGCCTAGCAGCTAGCAGAGATTTCCTCTGCTCATATGAAGCCAGGATAAATCACACACAAGACTTGAGATGCTGTTTTTGTGGAGGCTTTATTGTCTTCACAATTTATTGTTTCTTATCTGTGAAATTAAAGTAAATAAAAGCTTTGTTTCCACTGAGGGAAATGGTTTCAGCTTACAGAAACAGACAGGAGGTCTGCGTCGCTGCAATGTGTAGTTACATTTCTGGGGAGGTGCACATCAGGCTATGGTGTAGGGTAGAGCAGCTTTTTGCGAGAATTTTTTCCTTTTTTCTGTTTTATATTATTTTGAACGGAATATCTTTGGATTGTGAGCTGTTGACGGGACAAGATGACTTTTATTTTTTTTACTTTTTATAGAAAAAATTATAGTATTTTGTCAAGGAGATAATCAGCAGATTGGTCAATAATAAAAATAATGGGTGGTTGCAGCCATATTGTTCCCTGAAGCGACAACAGCAGAGAGTTAATGTGGTGTATGTTGGGTTAATGTTGAACACTATCACCAAATTTGTTGCCAAAATCAATGGATTATTATTAATATTAATCATATTGACTAAAAATTCCTGGACCTGCTGATAGTTGACTCTCAGAAAGGTGAGAAAAACAGCCTTGATTTGAGATTACTCAGTGGATTTTATCAGCTCAAACGTTGTTGAATTTCCTGATTCTGAAGCAGCATGAGTTACACAGATGTGAAAAAAACACCTGTCTTGTTCCCTGTACCTGAAAGTGACATCCAATTAATTCTAACAGAATCCTGCTTGGCTTGGCAGCGTCAGCTGGTGTCGGTCACAGTCTGAACCCCAAGTCAAGTCCTCCATCCCTCCTAAAGGCCTTTTCATTGATGACATTACAGAGGTGAGAGAAGGTGGCAGCTCAGAAAGGCCCGGAGAGCAAAGGTGGAATAGACCCTGGCACGCGGCCCAGCTTTTTGTCCCTCCCTCCTGCTTCCTCCTCCTCTCCTTTTGTTCTCTCCCCTCTCTTCCCTTTCACCTCTCTCTGTCAGTCCACGTTTCCTCTTCTTCTCGTCCCATCTTTATAAGTCCGGCTCTTCAGATTCTAGTCTCGCCTTTCATTCCTCACTATCTCTTGTCCCTCTTTTCTCCCTTTAACCACCCAGCCTTCTCACCCTCCTCCTCCTCCTCCTCCTCCTGCGTTGTCAGGCTTCTCTCCCTTTCTCGTGCTGGTTTGTGATAGAGGGCAGTGATGTGCCAGGACTACGAAGCCAACAGTGAGTCAGAGCCTATAATTTCCTCATCCTGTGAGTCGGAGTCGGGAAACAACATAATCTACATCACCTGACACAAAAGGAAAATAGGCTGCGATTTACAGCTGTGGTTCCATTAGCAACAAACGCCCTCCACTTTCTCTGTTTATATCAGCTAATATCTAACGACATACATCTGCCTGTACCTGCTTTTCTCACACATTTCCCCATATCATTTTTCTCAACATGCGCGCACACACTCTCTTTCCTCAGCGGGGGAGTTGAGTGCCACCTTCAGTGTGGGCCTAATGTGGCAGAAAAACGGGGCCAAGGATCTCGCTCCTCAGTCAGACAGAACATCAGTGCGACCTGCCACACAGCGAGAGGAGGGCCGGCGTGTGCGCGTGGCTGGCTGGCTTCCTCTTGGATGAGCATCAAGGTTAACGCTGCTCCATATAGCTACATCTGGGAATACGGTTTTCAGAATGTGTCTCAGGTAACTGATGTAAGCTCCGCTCGGAATACATCTCAGGTAGAAAGTGCTCAGAGCAGAAAATGCTGCAGTGGCTGTTGTGTTACTCGCCCCACCTGGTGTCTTTCCTGCATTAGTTCTGACCAATTTACTTAGCGGTTCCTCTGGGCCTCCTCAGGGTGGAGAAAACAAGCGGCAGTAGTTTTTTTTTAGTAACTGCTATAGCTGCAATGGATCAGATTTATTGCAGCAATCAGCCGTTATGAAGAAGAGGTGTAGAAGTACAGAACATTAAAACTGACCCACTGACCTTTGACCCCATTTGCACCTCATGTCAGGCATCTCACGCTGATCGGATAGCTATGTCAAAGGAAATGAATGTAAATGCAACCAGGAAGCATTTGAGACTGACTGAAAAAATGCAGCAGCAGTGATTTAACACATCTGTACCTGTATCTGATCCCTGATCAGTTTAACCACTGAATGATCTGTATGGCTGAGGGAGTGGTGTCAGTGAGAGCTCCTGAAGACAATAAAGCTTTTGTCTCGTTGTATTTCTTAATTGTGATTTATCTTTGTGTTTTTCTGTTAGCTTATGAATAGCTGTGCGCTGGCTAGGTGTTATTGCTACAATGTGGTCCAGCCACAGGGTCCAGATTTCTCATGAGTCATGTCATGAGTTCAAGGTCCACACAGTTTAATATATTCAGTGTCATACTTGTAGTCGGCCATGTCATCGAGCTAGTTTGCTGTCTCTGTCAAGTAGCTGTCCGTTAGTCACTCACTCTACAGCAAGAAATGGCACTATATAAATCAAAAAAAGCTCTGTGCCAGAAATTTACTGTACTTAAACTTTTTACAAACTTGACACGTTTGCAAGTCACTTGTGGACAGTGAGTCACCAGTTGGGAACCAATGCCCTAGGAGGTCCCCAGAGTTACTGCAGAGGGGCTGCTAAATTATTGTTTCATAATTAAGCTTATAAGACTTTCAAAAATTAAAATATGTCTGAAAATACACATTTACATGAATCCAACATATAATTAGCAAAGATAAATTGGCCTTAAAAAAACCCCAAAACATTTTATTAACAGTAAACAACATTAGTGATAGGCTACCTGTTACCCATAAATCCTTGCGCAATCGTATGAGCTAGCCTGTGCTGAATCACTGTACCCCACTTATCCATTAGAGGACGGTCACTCTGCTCAGGGCTGAGTTGTGTCTGGTTTTGAGGCTCATGTAACCACTGTTCATACTGTGGAGAGTTTGATTAGTAAACTGGAACTATAAAATGAAAGGATGTTTTGCTGCCTCTCACAGCAGCTGGAGTCTGAGAAAAAATCACTTAAGTCACTGGGCCGACTGCTGATGACTTTTAAGGTGGAACGTTAACTAGTTACGTTCCTTAATGCATGAGCTGATGACATGAATCCATCAACACACCTTAAATTTCAATGTGACAACTTTGACCATTACTTTAGTTTTTATTGTCTCTCTTGGATGACACAGACTTTTAGTAATGAGTGGATCTTCAAGCGTTTGAAAATATATATTAATTTCGAACGGATTAGGTGAACGACAATCCTCACTTGGAGAAAAAAAACGTAAGCGTTGAGGAGCGTTGTTCCTGTGGGCTCCTGCCGGCTGCACTTGCCTGAGAAGGACTAAATGCATAAACCTGCTATTTTTAAATAATCCTTAAGAGACTCTCACTGCAGCCTGTTTATTTTGTTCTGAAAATGTTGGTGAGCATCCCCGTTCTGCGGTCAATAAACAAGGCACACCATGGGTTTATCAAAGCCTTTTTGTCATTGCTAAAAGTAGCTGCCTGTTGTGTCTGAAAACGACACTATGAACTGTGAGCCTGAAACAAAAAAATAAAGTTTTGGGCAGAAAAACTAAAACAATAAGCTAAAAGATGCTAAAATGCCATGTAGAGCTGAAAGGAACGAACGCCACACGTCAAAAAATACGCCCCTATTATTTTCAATGTACAACCCCACAGTGGCGACAGCTAGACTTGCGTCAATATTCCTGGGCATGCCGCCTCGCTGCACTTCACACCACTGTCCTATTTCAAGCCTTACCACCACCAACATTAAATGCATTTTTCCCCCACTTGTTCTCTGTTTGTACACACCAGCTCCCGCTGCAGCTCTTTTTCTCTGCTCCTGTGGCAGCTCGACTCCTCTCCTCACCACTGATCTGTAAAGAGAACTCTGCAGCTGTTGCTGTGTCTCATGTCTGACAAAGGATGAATGAGGAGAGAGCTAAACGACCCACAGTCCCGTCATTGTAAAGACAATGGCCAAAAAGATATCGCTCTGGAGATCTGCTCTTCAGGTGAGAGATCAGGTTTAATTAGCGGCTGTCCATACATGGTTTTAAGCTAATGCAAAGGTGATGGGAGTACAGATCTTTTAGCAAAAGCAGTGATAACTATGCGTGGTCGTCTGTTGATGAACTGCAGCGCGACACGATCAGTGTGATGTGTGGTGGCCCGAGTGTGTTTTTAGCTTCAGGTGATAATCATCTGTAGGTTCATCACTACAAGGGGCTTCTTTAAAATACATGTAGCTGTGTGATTCATTGTCAATAAAAAAATATTAATGATAGCAGTGTTAATTCAAACTAAACTAAACATAAAGACAACTACATGACTGGACAACAGCTACTAGACTAGCTTCAGGTGTGCTGTAAGGTTCTGGTAGTAATAATAATCTGATGGTGATATTTTTGCAAAAATCATATACCAAATTTTTAAAACATGACGAGGATCTTGAATGCATCTCTGGCCTATTTTGTTCATCTGTCCTTTTTTAATCTGTCCATCCATCCATCCACCCCTCCCTGCCTCGTCTTCCCCCCTCTCCCCCTCCCCAACTGTTTGTGCACGTAAACAGTTCAGCATCTATCTCCAAGGTAATGTGGAATGTCACCAACAATCCTCCTGCTGCCGTCCCTCTGAAGTCAATATTGTGCCAGAAACACAAAATGTCAACGGGGAAATTTTCTCTGCTGCGGCCTGACCTAGAAGTCTGTGCATGCTGGGGTAGGGGCGATGGTGTGTGTGTGTGTGTGTGTGTGTGTGTGTGTGTGTGTTGTGAGGAAATACTCAATTGTATAATTTATTGTTTAGCAGGAAGGCCCCAAAGGGAAATTATGACTGAAGATTCATTAGTGATTACATTTTAAGGCCTTCCATAACATTCTCCATATGCTTCCGCACATTGTGCCTCAGTTAATCTGGTGAAGTGTAAAACTGAGGCAGCCATGTTGATTGTGTGTGTCCATGTGTGTCACTCCTTCATGAACACTGCCGCTCATGTTGCGGAGTGGCAGGGGGTGGATGTGGGCTTGATTTTACCCCACCCTCAGGAAAACACACATACACACACACACACACGCGTGCGCTTCAACCCGCCACCCTCACCACCTTATCACCCGCCTGCAGAGCGGCCCAGGCAGCATAAAAACGGGGCCATGTCTTATATTTCTTTATAGAGGTATTTAACAATTCATTCTCCCGAGTTTTAATAGTGTCTGCCCTCTGCCTAGATATCCCCCCCCGCCTCACACCACCACCAGCCCGCCCTTCCCTCTCCCCGTCCCTCGCCTGCCGCCAAGCATGAGGCTTTTGAAAATGGATATCTATTCATTTGGAGGAAGCGTTGCCTCTGGGGGCTTTTTAGATTCTCAAAAAGCCAGACTCCTCGCGGCGAGACAGATTTCCCTCTTGTTTGTTCTCCATATGACACATAGCATCACTCTCACTCCTAAATCTTTGGCTCCTTCTCTCTGTCCTCCAGATCTGTATCACAATAGGGGAAAAAAACACAGATATGTCGGTGCTTGTACTCGGATCTTCTTTCAGTGGTTGTTCTGTTGTCTCGCTTTTTATTGACAGTGAAAGATGCCGTTGTGTCACGCGATGACAACAAAGAGCAACCCAGAGAAGTTGAACTGTGTACAAATTTGGAGAGTGCTGTGAAACACTCCAGCACCTCGCCTCTAACTATATCCAACCTTTTCTCGCATGATGGCCAGATGGCCCTGCAGCCCGTTGAACAGATTTCTCTCGGTGTGTGTGTGTGTGTGTTTGTGTGTCAAACTTTTTGCCTGAACAGCGGGGCCTTGTCAGTCAGATCAGGCAGCCGGGCTGCACCACGCGGCCGTCGTCATCATGAGAAGAGGTCTTTCCCTTTCAAACCACATGCTTGATGTTAGCGAGCGGGAACAAAGGCAGATGAAGGAGCACAAGAGAGGGAGCAGGTGACAGAGATTGTGCAATTGATCTGTCTTTGCCACAGCTCGCCCTAGCTCCTTTCCCCCGTTGCGGGTGAGGAGGGGGAGATAGGATGCTGCACCGCAGGTTTCCAATAGCAAAGCAGAGCTCAAGCAGTGATTCCTCATTAGGCTTGAAAAGGTAGAAACCAAGATGACAAGCCTGGTGCATGTGGTAAGGATCAGAGTCATGGAGGAGCTACCACAAGAATGATAGCCTCATCCAAAATCCAAGGACAATACTTCCTGGTGATGATGCTAAACATAGAAGTGGATCATTATTTCTCTCCTACTCTCCACTTGGAGCCATAATCAATCCCGATGGCCCAGTTCTTCTGGAGGGAAATCCTTACTGTAAATCTAAATACGTGACAAAGACCACACAGCTTGGAGATTTTCAGTCATACTCGCAGCACAGCTGTAGGGATGGTGATATCAGCTGCTCCACCACTTTAGTCCCAGATCGAGAGATTGCAATAACAATTAAACTTTGTACAGATATTCATGACCCCAAGAGGACGAATTCTGATCCCTTGACTTTTCCTCTAATGCCACCTGAGGGTCAAATCTTCCACTTATCTAGTGAAGTATCTCAACATCTACTCGATGGATTGGTTCGCACAGTCATGTCCCCCTTTAAGGGTGAACTATAAGAGCTCTGGTGACCCCCTGACCTTTCTTAAAGTGGCACCATCAGGTCAAAATTTTGTGTAGGACTAAATACCAGCAAAACTACTGACATTCCCATCAGCCTCAGCTGTACATGGCTTTAGTGCTAATTGTTAGCATGCTAACAAGCTATTCTAAGATGGTGAACATGGTAAACTTTACACCTGCTACACATCAGAGTGTTAGCATTGTCACTGCTAGCACGTTAGCATGCTGATGTTAGACTCTTTGGCTGTGTCTGAAATTACATACAAACATGTACTGTAGGACGCTAAAACAACACACTCTAAATATTAAAAAAATTAAGGTAATAATTCACATGCATCTTTTTAAGTAGTTTTAATTGAGTTAATCCTATGAGTCTTTTATATTCTGACACACTCAGTTACTTTAGTACAACCAACATGATTTGCTTTGACCACGAAAAGCTTGAATCACCTTAATATTTATTCAAACGTTGTGTTGATATTTAGTGGTCAAACAATTTTAAGATATTTTAACTTATGTATTTAATTCCATCCTACTCAAAAATGTTTTTTGATTTTGACTAGCTTCCTAAAATACAAGAAAACTTAAATTTAAAGTCTAGTCCTGATTTAACGCCCAGTCTCTTTTACTAGCCCGCTGTGGCTACACACATTTTGACAAATAAAGGCCTGTCTCTATAAGACATCTGGTCTGGTTGCCAAGCAGTTCATTTTTATAGAAGTTCTTTGGAGGTATAAAACCAGATTGTTGACTACCCACTTGAGCTAACATTAGTTAAGATCGCATATACAAATATAAATGTTTAAACGTGAATATGGCGATGCTACACATCGTTAGCTCAGTTCATTTCATTTCCTAAAACCATTAGTACAAAAGACGACCATTATTAATTCAGATTTACCGGCGTGATGAAAAAACAAGCAGTGACTACCTTCCTCTGAAGCTGTCATTAAATCAGAATATGTGTCCATTCCTCGATTACCTGGAAAGTTATTCATATTCCTTTAGTCCGTAAGGGTCCTCAGGTCAAAAGAATCAAATGGTTTTCACAGAAATTAATTCACGTTATGGATATAGCTTTAACAGGATAAAGTGGTGGCGTGAAACAAGTAACACAACATAACACAAGTCTAATTTTTATACAAGTAATATTTATACTGGTTCAAATAAACAATGTGATCGTATTTCCCATCTTTGATGACCAACAGCTGTAAAACCAATAAAGGCCTGTCCCAAATATAGGCCTGCTGAGTTCAGTGATTTAAACAAATAATAGCCTGGGCTACTAATTGAAGTTTTACAGTAAGTTTTCAACTGCTTTAAACACCTTGACGAAACAAATGTAATTTTCTTTTGCTGACAAACTTCTTTATTTTAAGTGTTATCTACTAACCCCAGGAATCACTTTCTAGAGTGTCCAAAACAGTAGTATGAAACTAACAGTAGATGACTTGCATATTATTTCCTTTAAAATATTACAGTATGCAAACACTGGACACTGCTGCCAGCATAAATATCCCACAATGCAATGCGGTAGACAGCGACATGCATAACAGATAATGGCAGACAGCAACCAAGGCAACTCTGTTACGTCAATAACACTTAATTTTAAGTGTAGGTTTAAGATTTCACTTTGCTAAGTGTAATGTATTTTAAAAACATCTTTGAATTGTTGGTGGAGCATCAAACACATAATTTCCTTTATTTTGGTCATTTTTTACGCACCAATTTGTGTCTTTTTTGCTTAGTTAATGGTGTAAATTTCTTTAATTTTGTCAAATCAAAAGTTTTCTGCTTTCTTAATGTTCTAGCTTGGGAGTGGAGGACAAATGCAATATGATGTGTCCCCTGAGTGGCCCCACAAATCTACATCTATGGGCACTGGTTACCATAGTTTGTCTCCTACCAGCAAGGAGGCTCTCAGGAAGATGTGGTGATTATCGCTCAGTGATTCAGAAAAGATAGAAACTACTGTTTATTCACACAAAATGTTTAACAATAGCACTTATTTGAGTATGTATTGCGCAGTATTTAATTTCAGATGCAGCATTAGTCATACTTAATGCTTACAAACTCTAAAAACACAGGAGTGATGATAAAGTATTGTGAATGCCAGTCAATTTAAAGCCAAGTGAGAATGAAACATCCACAAGTCTTATCTCAAATGATGATGAAATAACTGCCTGTAACTCAGTATCTGGACACTATCAGAAAACAATCAGACATTTTAGGACAATGTAATGCAAAAGAATAAATAAATAAATAAAAATAAAAAGGGAAATTAGAGCCTGTTTTTGCCAGTGTCCAGTAATTCCTAGATGCCATAAAACTAAAATGAAACTGTGTAACCGAAACTTTGGTCACAGCTAACTTCATATGTCCCCTGATTGGTTACATCTGCTGAAAGCCACTAATGCTCTTAAGCCTAAATCCAAACATTAATTTGGGAAATGAAACCCCAATATTCAAGCCAAAACGAACTGAAGCCACTGAATCATAACCACCAACCGCAGATGTTAAGCGCGACTGACTCTAAAACTCATTATCAGTCTAAATTCTCCTCATCTGATCAAACAAGCACTGCCAGTTATGACAACAGAGACGCTATCAGGGCCTGGCCCATGCGTGGCGCCATGTTTGGTGTGGCTGTAACCTGGAGACCGTGCTGTGCCAGGTCCCCAAATAACCTTCATCCATCCACCCCCCCTCTGCACTGTTTTTCTATGTGGTTCACAAGAGTTCTCTGCCTCAAACAGACATCAGCGTCTTTACAGTTTATACCACTGAGCTAACACTGACTCTGCTGCAGGGTTTAAACACAGACTTTAGCCAGAGGACAGATGTTGATTTGGAGTTTCAGACATACTTTTAGCATATTTACCTGATCAAATAAGTTTTTGTTTTATTCTTTTTTTGTCAACTTTAAATGAAGTGTGTTTTACAATGAAAAAACTCTGTTTAAATGGCATCTGGAGGGTTTGGCGGCAGCGATTTCAGGGCTGTTTCTGGTCAAACAGAAAGGATCTTACACTTGAACAGAAAGCTCTATCTCTGTATGGATCCTTTTTTATAAGTCGTTAGACACAGAGCTTGTCAGTGGTAAAAACAAGCGCTTTTAGTTGATATAAATTGATGGTGCAAACACGCCACGAGTGGTTCATTCGCAGCCCTGTTACTCAAACAAGACTGAACCAATTTCAAAACCTTTCTCATTAGTCACTTAAACCCCTGTTTCCACCAATCACTTTCAGTACGGTACCTTTGGAACCAGTGGTAACCCCTCAAACATGGTACCTAGACCCATGTCCGTTTAGCATTTCCACTGCCAATAGTCCTCTTCAATGTGGGCTGGATTGTTGTCACTCACTGCTCCGTCCAGCACTCTGTATTTCCTTATCACAGATGGAAGTCTGCACCTTGTTTATTGTCCACAGAACGAGGTTGTACTGAAATATTTTCAGAGCAAATTGAAACAGGCTGCAGTGAGAGTCTCTCTCCATGGGATATTAAATATAGAGGGTTTGTGCATTTAGTCCTTCTCAGGCAAGCTCAGGGGTTTAGTGTTGCTGTAGCCCACAGGAACAACGCTCCACGACGCTTTTTTTTTCTCTGAGTGAGGATTGGGATATTATCTTGTCAAAATAAATATATGTTTTTTAACGCTTGAAGATCCACTCATTAATAAAAGTTTATGTCATCCAAGAGAGACGATAAAGTAATGATCAAGGTTGTCACATTGAAATTTAAGGTGTGCAAGTCATACACTGAATGACATCGCAAGTAAATGTTCCAGCTTAAAAGTTGCCAGCAGTCGGCCCAGTGAATGAAGTGATTTTTTTTCTCCGACTCCAGCTGCTGTGAGAGGCAGCAAAACATCCTTTCATTTTATAGTTCCAGTTTACTAATAAAACTCTCCACAGTATGAACAGTGGTTACATGAGCCTCAAAACCAGACACAACTCAGCCCTGAGCAGAGTGACCGTCCTCTACTGACCAATCAGACTGCAGTGTTCACAGCTCCACCTTTTAGTACCAGATCTGTGTGCTAGGTACCCCAACAGAGGGGGGACCAAACATGGGGACAGTACAGAACGGTTCATTGGTACCATCCACAACTTTTCACAGTGGAAACAGAAAAAATGCGTACCAAACTAAACTGAACCGTATTGGACTGCTTGGAAACAGGGCTTTGGACACATAAACATCGTCAAATGGGGTCCAGGTTGAAAAATACTGAGCTTATCCTTTAAGTAAAAGTACCAGCACAACAGTGTAAAAATACTCCAGTACAAGTATATAATCCAACCTAAGTCAAAGTACGTAAGTATGATAAGCAAAATGTACTTAAAGTATCAAAAGTTCTATTAACACAATGTTTGTTGTTAAGAGAAACTTATCTCACATGAAGATGATAAAAGTGTTTTATGACACAGTTCTGTCTGATATTTCACATCCTATTCTGTATTTTTTAGATTAGGTTACATTAGGTTATAATTACTATAATTAATCACTGAGAAATTAAAATGCAAATATATTGAATCATATTTTATTGTCCATAAAAGCAACTTCATGCAGTATGATTTGTTGTTGTTTGCTTCTTTAACTGAATGTGATGCAAGGCTGCATGATGCTCCTTGACCTACTAAACATTACCAAGGAGCTGCCATGATGTTACTGCATCTCTACTTTACTTGACAGTTCAGAGTTTAAAGTGACTGGATAGACAAACATCCTCTTCCTGAATCTGTCTTTAAAATATGCACGGGGCAGAGAGCAAGAGGAGGAAAAAAAAAAAGGTACGGGGTGACGACGGTTGGAGCGCGTCTAAGTCGTTTCGGTATAAATCCCCTCTGATTAACCTCCACGGTGGAGATAAAAGCAGCGATATGCCTGAAACGACTTAATAATGTCAGGCACAGTGTAAAACACACACCAGCGGCTTTATACATTATGCACCTAAGGCCAGCAGAGGGACTCCTGCGAAAAGATAACATGACCTACCCCGGAGAGAGATGGAGAGGAGGGAAGAGAGAGGAAAAGAAGGGACAGGCAGACGCTCAGAGAGGAAAAGAGACGGAGACAGAGGAGAAAATGAGAGGGTCAGTGATGAGGATTTAACAAGTCTATCATCTACAGTACGTAGTTGACTAAAGGGGGATGGAGAGAAGGAGGAGGAGGAGGAGGAGGAGGAGGAGGCCACTCCAAAGGCCCCTGAGGGCTGTTCACACAACTCCCATTAATCTGCACATGATTCAACAGAGGGAGAGTAAAGAGAGAGAAGAGGCACCAACCTCTGTGGTCTGCTGTATCATTCAGGGCAGAAACTTTATATATACAAATATCACACAATGAAATATAAAAGTCCCGCGTATCAGTAATAATTTAAGACTTGTCGTGATATTGAACAGCCGCCTCAGAGATTTATTAGCCACTTTGAAGGGACAAGCTCTCCAATAAGCGCTTATCAACTGCAACTAATTGTCACTAAAAAGTCAACACTTATAAATACTGGGGAATTTCCTGTGTGACTGACTTCTGGGTCAATTACTTTCTACGGTTTACAGCTGAAACCAAGCAAATATAGCCTCCTGAGACCTGAACTTTTGTTTGGTGTGCATTTTTAAATTTCTCCTAGCTATGCAGGATCAATGGGACCCAATAAGTATAAAAAACTAAACACTGTCAATGATGATAAAGTTCCAGTGTCCTTAAACGAGACGACAATAAAGCCTCAACGTCTTCAAACGAGTACTTTGTAATTAACGTAATTAGCTTGTTGCTGTTGCTAGAAATGGTCAAATTTGTTGCCGTATCAAACTACAAACATTATAAATCATACATAAACAAGTTTCAACCATAACGTGTGATCAGGTTTTGGACCTTGTCCACTTTTGTGTCAGGATCAGGCTGCAGACTGACTTGGCAGAGATGGCTGCCATCTTGTTTTTACATGGATTAGTGTATTGTGCTCTCACTACCACTAGATTGCACAAAAAGTGTCCATGAACGAGGACAACAGGTCAATGTCAAGTAGAATGAAGTACAACGTCAAGTAAACCCAAAATGTGATGTCCTCAAGAGGATATAGCAACTATAGCTGTATGTTAGGGCTGAAATAATGTGTCTTTTTAAAGGTCCAGAACATTTATGGATTACAGTAGTCAGACGTAAATATATAAACTGCAAACAATCAATTATGACTCTCTCTAAAGCAGAGGAAAGTGATTTAAAAATCTGTGACGTCATCACGATGCAAAGTCTATGAGCCAAGCGGGAACTTGAGGGCGGGGCCAGCGGGTGAAACACTACTTTGCATATTTAACAGGTCGCATACCGTGTAAGTAAACCTGGAAGCTAGACACTTTTTTTGGCGCATGCCCCGGGTGAGCAAGTCCACTGGAATGAAGAGGCTCCATCTTGGCATTCAGTATCTGGGTATTATTATAAATCTATGGTGCTAAGTAAGTAAACAATGCTAACAATGGCAACAGTGCTGAGAGCTAACAATATTACTGGGATACCAGGACTGTGTCAAAGCTTCTGCAATGACACCATCCCGGTATCAGCAGTGACCACTGTTGGCGCGCAGTGCAGAGAGGTGGCGATTAGCTTGCCAGTGAGACTCACAGCGACTCACATGCAGGCACGAGTGGACCGTCTACCACAACAACAAACTTCGAGGCTTAAATTCCAACATTCTCAGAGGGAGCGTGACCTTATTCTCTACTCAGGACGCATAAGGCCCTGATGACACAGACAGGCGCATAGCACTGTCTTGTTTTGTTTTTATTTTTTTTTTAATTTATTGCCACTATTAAGAAAGCGCTTACTGCGCCTTTTTATTGTCACTAGGCAACCACGCCATCCTCTCCTTACCCTAACCTTCCCCTGTAATCAATCGACTGTTTTTATTTTATAGAAATTAATATCTAGTTCCTAAAATGTTGAGGCAGGGGGTACTTACTGTAGCTTTGGCTGAGGGTGAGAGGCTGTCAGTAAATAGTTTGTTGGGCACAGGAAAACGGAGATCTGTGTGGGTACATGAGACCCTAAAAAAGAGGGCAGATCATGGGGAGTACCACCAGTTGGTCCAGGAGCTTCTCTTCCATGATGGCCCTTTGAAGTGCTGCACATAAAGCTTCCACACCTGCTGTTTTCTATTGAGACGGTAATAACTGTGGTTTGTAAAGTCGGTATAGCTCTGGGTATCCAGTAACTGCTACCACCAGTTTCACCTCGATTGTTTATTAACTGTAAACTTGTTGTCGTGACCACCACAGAAGGCCCGCCTCTCAAATCATCTGATTGGATAATACAAAAAAATTAATAATCATTAAAGACAGTGATCTGTCTGATCAGAGTCTTACTCGACTACATCTTTACATCACAAATAGTGGTTTACTGCTATATTAAAGCTGTGAATATTGCACTGGACCTCTTTAAGGGCACAAGGCTTGCACCCTGGCCAGCCAATTTATGTATTTATTTATTTATTTATTTTTGAGTGTGTGAATGTCAGAGAAGCTGCGGCGGACTCACACAAAGCTCGAGCTCTGCACTGGGACAGCACACACAGACTTTTCCTTCAAACTAAATCACAAAATTAATTTCAGTCAAAACCTGAAAGAATTTCTAAATATTTTTTTTAAATATCAAAGGTCACAAGCAACAACATTTTCATTTTGGATATGCTTTGATGGAACCTGTCCCCAAGGTCCGGTCTGGTGTGTTTGCTTCGGATTCCTTTGAATGAATCAGCATTTAGACAAATGTGGAAAACTTAACTCTCCTGTGAATGTGAGGCTGGGGCAGCAACTACTATTTTTTTTTATGGGGTTTATACTTTAAAAACATCACACTTGTAGGGATTTTTTTAAGTTATATATGTGTGAAATTAAATAATAATCATAACATATAATACTCAGTAGCTGTGGTCATAGCAGGACTTGTATCATAACAGAGACACTGAGTTAATAAAAGTCACATATTGGCATGATGTGTGCGTTCACAGATTTATCAGTCCTTTTCTATTCTTAATCTCCCAGCTGAGATTCCTGTCTGGAACCTGTCATATTTTTAACGCTGGTCAGAGCAGCGCCACAGAAATAATAACAACCACAAAACGGTGTTTGCTGTTTCGACATGTGAAGAGGCTGCAGCGACGGCTTTAAAACATTTGGGAGGACGGCAGGATCTAGCATCGCCTTTCATGTGTTGAAAGAGCCGAGCCATTCAAATGGCTCCTCTGAAGCGCTGCGATGGCTCCCTTCAAGGGGTGGCCGATTGTGTCGGCCTCCGCCCAGACGTGGCGGCCGCGCCTCCATCTCTGCTGCTCTTGAAGATACCGCTGTGGCTCTTTTGGCGGGCTCGACCCTGGCAATCAGCGAGACTTCAAACCCCGCCGCCACTCTTTGAACGGTGCCCGGGAACGTCTGTTGCCAAGCGCCGCTTTCCTCTCGGCGCAGAGATTAGAGACGCAGACGAGGGGAAACACTGGTGCTTTCAGATGCTTTTCTGTCTCCTTGTCAAGCAATGCCTGTAACATAATGTACTGTCAAGGGTACAATGTGCCGCTAATACCAATGCAGAAATACAACAGACTCACTGCTGTGCATTAACACACCTCGCTCAGCATTAATATACATTAACATTCTGCAAGATTACACAATTAATCAAAATTAACAGAGGAAATAAGCCACAACAGTATCTTAAATCTCCTGGCTGACTTCTTATTATTTTGTATTTCAAGAAAAATAATAGTCTTTATGACTGAGTACGAGACTATTTGACTTTTCCAGCTGAATGTTTTGCAGTGTGGTGAGTCCATTTGCCTCTGAAGGAGTCATTTATCCAGCGGCCTTCTCTCCGCTGGTGACTAACTGTGGACCAGACTCTGTGTCATGTCTGTGGGTGCAGCTGCGGCCAAAAGGCCCTACAGCGAGCCATACATCATCAGATATTGATATGGTTCCACCGCAGCGCCACGGCTGACATTTGATTCATAGCTCTGGGTTCTCTTTTTGAATTCTTAACAGTCAACAAGGGATCACGGGGAAATGTCAATGTTGTGTTGGTTTGGGGCGCCTCAATGACATGAGGGAGAGTGGTGAAAATAATGGAGGCGGTCGGGACAGGTAGCTAACTTTGTCTCGAGCTAATGGCCCTTTGGTGTGTGGCTGTGGTACTGGAGGCAGGATCTGATAGAATCTGAGGTCTGTTCAGATTTGAAATTCAGTCTTTTTTCAGCCTATTTGAGTAAGAAAATTAACTGAATGTGTTAACAGCAAGAACAAAATTAGAAAATAAGGGTACCTATTGTTATTAACTGTTCATCCTTGGGTTACCTGGGAGGGTGGGATCCAAGCACCCCACTCAGCTTCCATCTGACTGGCCATCTCGGCCATTGTTACGCCTACGTTCAAGCATTACATCAGTCTACTGACTGTTAAAGAAATAGAGTAAACTTTATTGCTGCCAAAGGGAAATTCATCCTGGGCACAGTGCTACAGTCTATTGCTTCACACAAAAACATAGGAATGAGCATTTTAAGTAAAGTCCATATTCGAGCACATGCAAAAAATGTAATGTAAGAACAAGGTTATTGATTAGCCAGTCTTCAATTAGCCTATCAAACCACAGATTGGAACTTAACGTAAGAAAAATCAGCAAGCTTTCTGATGCTGATGTTAACATTAAATGGGTTACACACAGTGACCGAAGGACTGTCTCCCGAGCCACTATCCTCACGGTCAGTTCAACCTCTGCCCGGTAAGCACAAGCTAACACAGTAGCAGCGGCTAACACCCGACACCAACAAACTCAATCACCGAAACAGCTCGACTCTGTCGTTAAACCCGTTACTAACCGTAAGGAAATGTTAGCCTTGTTAGCTAACAGTTAGCCCTGTCACTGTGTGAGTGTGTGTGTGTATGCAGGCAGACTCTCACCAACTGTTCTCGGTCGGTGCGGCGCTCACACTCCTGCAGCTGTGGCTGATATGCTACACACAACTCTACCATAACATTAGATTTTACCCATTTAAATACAGTATGTATACTAATAGTAAAAAATATAGACATTTAAGGTCATGTTTACATGTGAAAAGGGCGGCAGCAGCGAGTACGAACACATTAAAGAAATACTCATGTTGAAAAAAGTACTCAAGTACTCATAAAACGCTTAACTCTTTTAAAACATATTTCCTAATAAACTCTGCGCGTGGGAATCATAAGTGTGTGACACATCCAAAGCCCTGATTGGCAGCCAGTGTGAGGGATGAGAACATTTAAAAGGAGAAAGCCGAGAGTGGGACAATGGATCGCTTTATTGTACGGAGCAAATTACATCAAAGCACCTGTGAAGACGACCTACAAGGGTATAACAAAAGCTATGTCATATTTCAGCTTATTCTTATTGTCTGATGTCGTGATATGAGTGATAACACCACTGAAAACCACTGCTCTAAGGTGACAAAACACAAGGATCAGGTGATCATAAACAAATGAACACATTATTATGAATATTAAGAACCATTTCTGCCGATAAATTCCAGTAAATCCTTCACACTGGACCTTGAAAAAAGAGCCAGTAGATGCCTGTGTATTTACAGCACATTGCTCTATTGCACTTAGATTTAACATCAGAGTTCAACAGCCTGATAGAGGCTGGAACAAACAATAGCTTGCAGCGGTTTGATTTGCACTTTGGCATGCAGAGTCTTTTTCCTGATGGCAGAGGTTCATATTCAGAGAACAGAAGATGTTGAGAGTCTGCAATGATGGCTGCTTACATACAGTGTGCAATTACTGCAGCCGAGTTACACCATTTGTTCCCCTTCTGAATATATAAAGTATAGATGCATGTAGACTGAGAGCTGTACATGGTAGCCTATCATTGTGTTTCTGATCATACAGTCATGCTGCATGATTCTTCCTTAGGGTTGTGTATTTATTGGAGAAAGGCCCAAATGAGTTTACAGTTGGCTTGATGTGTCCACTACTGACAAAAACTGGGCCATAAGTCAGTGGGTCGTGTTGATTAGTTGTTTCCTTTTGAAGGAATAATGTGCATGAAAAAATAAAATTGCTCTGAAGTTAAAAGAAAAATCCGACAAGCTGTCGCAGTAAGCATGGAGCCCACACTGTAACTAACTGCACTCCCTGAAGAAATATGATCATATATTTGTAAAAAAATGAAACAGTGATTCCAGAGAGAAGCAGACAGAGGGGTCTACAGTCTGTGTTTGAAGGATATATCCAGGATGTCAAACTGACTCAGCAGCAACAACAGGTTCAAAAGACAAAGATAGTTAGAAGCTAAAGCCCAACTATAGGCTACAGATCACAGTGTAAAAGTGAACCACCACATCACTGCTGATCCACACATAACACAATGAATATAAAGGGAAACAACGTTCATCTGCGCACACTGTGATGACACACAGCTGGTTGAATATGAGCAAAGTTTCCCTGCTTCCCTTCCCTGGTTCCTGTACAGCAGGGTCGGTCTTTGTTTCACTGTTATAATCATTACAAAGCAAAAGCAGCATGTGTATACATTCAGTAGGCTATATCTTCAGTAGCTAGCTAGCTAACCCTACACTTTTCAGGGTTTGATTTTGGTTTTGGAACAGGGAAGAAACGTATATCTTTTTCCAACCTCTCCAGGTAACGAGTATCATTAATACACGACGTGCCCCAGGCACAACATTTAGCTCCAAATCCACAAAACCAGCCTGAAAATGAAGGAAATCTGAGACAACTACATTAGAGTCAATGGAGCACACCTGCGTCTGGGGGCGGGACTTAGTGAAGGGTCAATTGTGCATGCACTTTTGAGTCGGTCCGTGACTTTATTTTGTGTCTGCTACATCTATTGTCAAACATCAGTTGAGCTTTATCCTGCACTGAACAGCAAATCTGGTGAAAACTGTTGACAAGCTACTTAAATGTGTTTGTATCTGTGTATTATTTGCTCATATCCTAAAAAGCACCTGTATTTCTTTGGATCCTGGCAGTGTGAGATCAAATGAAGAATACTGGGTGAAGCGTCACAACTTCAAATTTCACTAATTTCTGTATTTCAGCTGCAGCTGAAGACAAACTGCTCCTCTGTGAGGTGAGAAAGTTCAGCTCTGGGGGCTTATGACAACCTTTCAAATCCCCCTCGCACACACTGAATACACGGATGTCAAACTCCAAACAGAGCTGTTCTGCCAACATTTTAAAGATGTAGGTTTTTCTCCCAACAGCAGTGATATGTTTATCCCGCAGACAGTCGCTATAAGTTTACACCTGCCCTTTGGAGAAAATAGCGCTGCTTTTCTCTGCACTGATGAATGTGGCTTCCAACAAACATCCCCTGACAGAAGAGGCTTAAACAGTGCATGATCCCTCTCACCGCCAACCGCTGTGCACACACACACAGCCCGCGCGACACAATATAATATGCACTTCACAGCCCGCGGATGAAATGAATGCAAATAACCGCGTGAGAAAGGCTTTTGAGCGTGCCAGAGAAATCAGTCTGTGGCCCCTGCTCTTTTAACATTTACTAAAAATCCATCACGTGGCGTTTGCAGAGTAAGCAGAACGCCAGATAGACTGTAACAAATGCACATGCTCTCTTTTGTCACCTTTTCTTTCCTTTCCGCCAAACCTTTCAAGTGCACACACATACTTCATAAGCTCCTGCAGCAGGCCAGCAGAGAGAGCAGGAGAGGCATGACAATAGACTGAAAGGAGAGTCAATATCGAACTGAGCAGAAAAAGAAAGGCAAAGAACACTGAAGGTCTACACCTATTGTGTGTGTACGTACGCGCGTGTTGGACTTTTAAGTCCTTTTGAAAAGTACACACCACCGCTCTGCGCTGTCTGATGTGTCAGACAGTTTCTCTAATGAATGCGTGTCAAGCTGCTAAGCATTGTACAGGAGATTAAACTCGCTGTTTTCTTTATTCTATTCTGGCTCATAATGCACGCCGCCGCGTTGCCAGAGAGTGAGGTGAAGAGTGATCATAAAAAGAAAGGGAGACAAATGAGTGGTTCACCTTAAGACAGGGAGATCAGCGTCTCTCCACCTCCACAATCTGTGGACGCATCTCCCTTAACCGCTTTAATAACAGCACTGAGAGAGCGCTGAATGTCAGCTCTGCTGGAGCGCCCGGCTGTTTGTGTGAAGTAGCTGCCACATCGAAACAAGCCAAGGCTGTAAATGTGTTTCTATGAAGTGGTTCAGAGGGGAAGATGCTTGACATTAGGGCTGTTGTGGAAAAGAAAAAAGAAGAGAAAGCAATTGACAGAAGGAGAAAAGGGAGCAAGGGTGTGTGTACACATATACTGTACATGTCTACAGGTGACAGCACAGTCTGTGTATACTGTACGGGTGTGTGTGCTCATGCTACCTCTGTGTGTGCCACCTGATCATGGGCGAAAGCGTGGGAGATTGAGAAGACTGACATGACGCAATCCAGCATGCAGTGTCACAATGCTCAGCCCTGACATTTCACGCAGCAGCGAGAAAAAACAAAACAGCAGCTACAGTGATGAAGGAGACAAAGCCCTTACAAATAAAGCACGTGAAAAACAAAAACTCTATTTTACCAAGTGATGAGAACGCTGACACCAAAATTAACCAGCTCCCCTACTTCTAGTCCTGTAAAAAACACCCATCTCCAAAATGTCAAATTCTGTTTTTAGTTGTGAAAAGTTACAGTGCACTCATTATTATTTTCATAGCATCAAACCTAGTGTTTCATATTAACTGTTTTTCCAACAGTCACTCAATGTATCATTCATTATCATTCAGAGTGGCGGGGTCTGCCATTCATTGTGTTCAGCCTGTCTACCTACCTACACGACACATTCTCACTCATAGACGTTTGGTCATGACCTACCATGTCCAGAGAAGACATACAGGTACAGGGTACCCTCGGGTGTGTTGGTGTTGACGTCCTGGGACGCTGTGTCAAGTTCTGTCTGTTACATACAGTCTCTTTTGAAATAAAAATAAAAACACTACATCATTTCAAAACAAAACTTGCGAAATTAACACAAGTAGTTTGTGTTTAGCCAAGAAAAACTGGTGGTTAGGTAAGGTAAAAAAAGAACAGGGTTTGGCTTTGTAATCTTACGGGATGCAAACACCAAACTTCAGAGTGAAAGTTGGAGTTTGTTGGACCCATCCACCACCCTTTTTGGACTTATACCGCCTTAACTTTCATTCTAGTCCCACCTCGTCTGCCACTGACGCCGCCAGCTGATGTTAAACTATAACAGCGACCAGCTGCATTTCATGCTGACGTTAAAGGACAGCTTTTTTAGTTGGTGAAATGCATGTGTGTAATCCAAAGTTGCTGTTTGTAGTTTTACCTCTTTAACATAATTTTTCATTCAACTGGCAAAACACATGTCAGCTTTCATTGTGAAGTAGTCACAGGAAGTGCAATGTATTAGTGCAAACAGAAATTACTGGAAAACAAAACTATAATTTTCTGCATGTTTTTAACAGCAGGTCAGTTTTAAATGTTGCAGAGAGCAGTGTTGGGACTTTAATTCCATTACTTTTGGCAGCAGCTAGCATTGTTAATAATTACTGTTTCAAATAAATAGCACAATTACAGTTACTGGAGTTTCAATGAGCATGTGACTTGTAATTTTTGTCTTGATCATAGCAGATAATGCAGCATATTCTTTGGATTTTTTCCTGATTGTGATCTAACATCACCTGAAGTGACGTGCAGCTCAGGGGAGCAGCGTTCAGTGTGTTTCTTTAAGAGAGAGACACAGACAAGAGGAAGAGAAGGTGGAAGGTGGACTATTGCAGGACTTCGTAGGACCTGTCTGAAGACCTACACACATATACTGTACAACAGTCACTCACCAGACCTTAAGGCGGCGTAATGAATGGCGTCAATCAATCAATCAGCATCAGACTGTCGCTGCACAGAACAGTTGAGGCAGTTTGAGCTCGCTGTCCTGGTTATATACACATCATGTTTCCCTCCTCGGGATGAACAACAAAAGCATGCTTACAGCCGTGAGTTACAGTCTATGTGCAGGATTTCAAGTATTGTTTAGGTCACAAAGGATAACCTTCAGTGTGTTTCTGTTTTTGAAAATACCTTTCATAACTTCATTTCATTAGGCCTGTTCTGATGGTAAATTATTATTGTTATTTCATTTTATTTTGCCAAAAGAGAACTAAAAACTGACTTGTGTTGCTTGATTTGAAGGCCTGTCAAGGCCACATTAAATAGACCTATCAAATCCTATTGTGTTTTATTTTTCTACTGCTAATTACTTTTCATCATCGTGATAAAGGGAACGACCACAGATACAATTTGACAGTTGTCTTGTATCACACTTCCACAGCAGCTCTAAAATAATAATGCTATGAGTACATTAATAAGAGGATTGAAGCAGGTATTAAAAGGTAACGAAAAAGTTACTTTCCCTTGTAACTAATTACTTTTACACTAAGTAATTAGTAAAGTCATTCAATTACTTTGAAGAGAAGTAAGAAGTGACTGTAACTAATATTAATTCTGAGTAACTTTCACAACACTGGCCGGGGCGTAATGGAACAGGAAGGAGCAGCCACATGTTTTTTGCACCTTTGAATTCATTGTTTTCAATGTAGAGCGATGCCACTGCAGCGCACACGTGTTCCCAAGCACCTATTTTTCAGGGCGGACGGCTGCACCTCGATATAAACTGAGTTCAACTTTAAGAACGCAGCAGTGTGCACCGCATGTCATGTGATGACGACCAACCAATCACAGCTGACAGATACCTTTCCCTTCTTCTGTAAATATCAGTCTGTGGTAAATATGGAAGAATTGATCATTTTGGTGCAGAGATCTGTCCCACACAAAGAGCCCCTGGAAGAAGATCAGCTGTGCTCTCAGGGGGTCAGGTAAATAGGCTATACGATGCTTGTTGAGGTTGCTTAGCATCTCAGACACAACCTGCCGCCGCGCTCTTGAAAGCTGGCTCAAAAAAGGCAGGAAAGTAGCACGCAGTGCCCGACCTCGTGTTTTCCAGGTGGTTAAAGACGCGGCATGTCGGCCCCTAAGATAACCACCTTCCTTTACTGCACCCTGCTGCTGTGTAGAGAGCTACTCATGCCTCGGACATCATAAAATCAGATTATGTTGTCTTGGGATGATGATCAAAGATGGATTATCGACTGACTTCCTTTAAAACAACATGTTTCGGCTGCACTGTCTGCAGACACACGAGTTGCTTTTCTCTTTCTGAGTGCTGTAGTTTTCAACCACACTTGCTGTTGCCACAGCAACCATGGGTGTCGCCAAACCAACTAGACCCGAAATGTTAAGGAAAACAACTTAAGGAAACACAGTAGAATTGTCTCCACACATAAAGGAACTCGTTGTGCTCCGGTTTTATTGAAAATCACCATTTGGAGATACATGGTTTTCTCAGGAGAGCATAACAGTGCTAACACCTGTCTAATCCCTCATGTTATTTCTGTCTTTTTCATTTCCTCCATCTAATTTATTTTTTGGTATTCTGTTTATTTGCTTACAGCTTTCACCTGCACTGTAATCTCCTATGTCGAGGATACCTTCATGCTGCATGTGAATCTGTTCTGGTGGGTGAAAGTGAAAACACCCTCACACAGAGGGGTGTTACGTCATCGGCATGTTTTAAGATAAGTCGACTTTTGTTTATGCCTTTGGTGCGTAAAACTCTCCTTGTCAACCTATACGTGTCTGTGTGCCACTGTGGCGTTTCATTTCTCCATCAGCAGGAACAGCGCTACTTCATCATCCTGCACAGGAGAGTGCGACGCAGGCCCTGAAATGCAGCCGGGATGCGGAGACAGGAAGCAGGGCAGCAGTGGGAATGGATTTGTTATGTACCTGCTGACGTACAACCAGGTGCTAAAGCAACAGTAGAAATGTATTAAAAGTCAGAGCGTGTGCATTCTGCACTGGCAGTTAAAGTTATATGCAACTGTGAGGACAACTCTGCCCGCGCTATTAGTAATTCATCATCTTTTTACAGAATGTGATGGATAAGTGCAGCGAGCTGGGTCAAACTTTGCTTAGTCTAAAAGCTTAAAAGTCACCGGGACTGAAAACTTCTCCTTTCAGCCTCTGACTAAAGCATATGATAACTATTCATGCTGTGAGCCGTAGATTTTTTTTTCCCCCCATATAACACAATCTGTCAAAGCTTTATCACTGCTCTGTGAAGCCAATCGAATGGCTAATCAGCCCATCTACCCAGAAGACTTTGTTCTAAAGTTCACGCCGCTGAGATATCTTGAAGCTGCACGCAGGAGCCACCTCTGTGATAGTGTGAATGATTGGTACAAATGTTCTAAGGGCATGATTTGCTCTAGCCTCCGGAATGGCTCTTATTTGATCTGCTAAGTGCTTTGCGGGGAGACGGCGTCGGGCGAAGATATTATGACTCATGGCAACCCTGCCTGTCATCTGTATGCAGAGTTCAGCACTTCCTGTATCGGAGGGGAAGAAGTGCCATCAAAGGTCGCCCCAGAAACATCCCTCTGTGACAATGACAACGGAGACGGTATTAACAGGCAGCTGCGGGTCCGCCTCTCAAATTTAGAGGTGATGCCTGTGACCCGAATCGGCAATTCAGCTGTTCTGGAAGCAATTGTTACAAAAAAAAAAAAAAAAAAAAAATCAGCTGATAAGAGCAGTGAAAGTAAGAAGTTCAGTAAGAGTTCAGCTGCATCTATTTTGTGCATTCATACTCCTCTAATTTGGCAGCGCTCGGCTATCGAGGAGGGGAACTCGGGCACGGAGAAATGCTGCTGCTATACGCAGTGAATACTATGAAATATTGCACCTATTTTCCTGCAATTTTACAGACACACACACATGCACTAACACATTTACAAAATATGAGGGGAGAACCCTAACACAGGGGGCGAAAACCATCATGTAAACATTATGCGTTCCATATATGACCTCTGTGTTTCCTCTTATTGCCCGGTGGGATAACATAAAAATACATGAAGATGTGGAGGGAGCTCCATCCATAACCCAATGGACAGTAGTTCCAGGCACAGCGCAGGCCTTAACTAGCTGGCTGTTGTATACTCATGGGCAGGCAGGTTGAAATATGAGGGCTGAGGACATGAGGTCTTCCCAGAATGCTAAACTCCCCCCCCCAGTCTATATCTCTCACCCTTTCTTTCTCTCTCCCCCCGCTGTGCCCTGCAACCAATCTGACGCCTAATTAATCCTGAAGGTCTTTTGTTCCGCTGAGGTTTTCCTCTCTTTCCCCCCACTGCACTCCATCCATCCTCACCTCCCCTCCTCCCCTCCACAGCCTGCCTCTCATCCCTCCCCCTGCCAGCTTGGTTTTCACCCCTCCTCCTCCTCCTCCACACACCTCCACACACACACACGCTCTCATACATACACCTTATTCCAGCCTCTCCCATTTTGTTTCCCCTGAGGGAGGCGCCGTACAGTCCCAGAGAGCAGGACAGAGGTAACAGATGTTTTGCTTTTTCTTTTCTTCTCCAATCTTTGGGGTAATTTAGTCGAGACTAAAATGTACGACTGTTGTTACATTTATTCCCAGTATTCTACTAATTATGCTCACATGAGACATTTTCATGGTTTTCAGTATGCGGATATGCAGCAATGTGGATACAGCGGAGACTGTTAGCAGGCAGAGGAATGCAAAGATGTATACTGCAATGCTTAATGTTTCAGTCTTCACATCTTTAAAGGAACAGTTCAGCATTTTGGGAAATATGCTTATTTGCTTTCTTGACGAGAGTTAGATGAGAAGATGGATACCACCCTCATGTCCATGTGCTAAATGTGAGGCTACAACCAGCAAACAGTTAGCTTAGCTTAGCTTAGCATACAGACTGGAAACAGATGGAAACAGCTGGACTGGTTTTGTCTAAAATAGAGATCCAAATATACATACAAAAAGCACAGTGTAAATATGATGATTCATTGTTTTCTAGGGAGTAATGGGCCAGACTACAGACTGAATCACAGTGTTAGTGTACGAAAACTTCCAGGTAGAAAACCCCTGTGTCATGTACATAAAATCAAACAATGCTGGAATATAAAGGTGCCTTATTTTGTTTATTTTTCAAAGTGTATACTTATATTTAGAATATTAAAACACTTTACCTTACCATCAGACAGCCCTATCTGACGGGTAACTGAGATAACTGAAGCCTTTATCTCAAAGTGACCAGACTCCATTGACAAAACAGTCAGTTTGGTTCGGTTCAATCAAACTCAAGCTCGTTTGCCTCCTCAGTACGGTTCGTTTGGGCAGGTGTGAACACAGCAATCACACTCAGGTGTGCACCAAAACAACCGGACAGAGACCTTCTTGAAGAGGTGGTCTCGGTCCGGTTCCAAACGAACTCTGGTGCGGTTGGTTTGTGGTGAGAACGTGTTCCGACCTGGATCTGAACCAACTGCAGTCACATGACACATTGTTTGGGTTAAACATGAGCATGTTACAGTCCTGGAGGATTATTAATGTGCGCCTCCTCCTGTACTGCCTTAACATGCACATTCAGCACATCCAATGCATCAAAACATTGTTTTCTAGTTGGAGCCGCGCCTCGTTTTCAAACTGTATGCTCTGACTCAAATGAACAATGACAGCAATATAGTCCACGATGAGCAGCGCTAAAATCAACCTGCGTAGTTGTCCCTCCATTGTGACATTAGAAAGTGTCACATTTATCTTGACAGTGTACTCTTCTTCAACGTTTGCTTTACTTCCTGGATTTTTCCCACATGGAAATTCTGACCAATCAAGAGCAGCTTTCTCACACAAGGCATTTGATCTGGTCCGCTTGTAAATGCTGCCGTGAGAACACGAACCAAAAAATACATTGTGCTGCGGCCCCCGTCCACAGCAGCACAACGCTTAGCTTCCGTGCCAGTAGATTTGATTAATTAAAGATGCTAGCAAAGCAACACAGTACATTAAATAAACACAGCAGAAACATCACATAAGGTTAAACAACTGCATTAAACTGCGTCTTTAAACGTTACAGTTATGACTAAAAATGATGACAGATATAAACAAGTTTTGCCAGTTGCCTACTAAGAAGTCACAACATCACAGTTATTTCTTTGACTAGATCAGTTGCCAGGTAACCAGATCCTCCTTAAAGAACATTCCGCCATGTGCGCACGTAACGTTATTCCTCTCCATATTGCTGATAACTAGCCGCACTAACAGAACATCTGTCCGTCAGATGTGATAAGGAACAGAGTTTGAGTCACTACAGGTATCACCACACTGATGCACAGTTGAGTATTTTAACATAAGAGCCGTAAAAAACTCACTCCGGCTTATATTCTATCCCGCAGCCAAGCAGAGCATATCAACAACACAAGCCATGTTGCCTCAGCTTTGGAAGCGAGGGGGGAAACCCTCGGGAGAACATCCACAGAGGTTTGGGAGGCCCAGAGGGTCCAAGTGATCAGCCAGGCATGTGAGTGGGTGGAGAGGGACAATCGCTGGCAGGGGATGTCTGTCTACGTCTGTGCAGCAGAACAGGACTGGTAGTTTGGACATCTTGTTTTCAGGATATAAACCGGCTGATTATTATTTAGTGAAAATCAGCGGCTAAGATGTCTGCAATATATTTAGGAAGCCTTGGAACGTTAACACCATATTTGCAGACTAATTGAGATAGCTAGATGAACTAACTTGTGATCAGAAGGCAAGCTGCTATCATACTGAAAAAATGCTGTATGTGTAATTGCAAATATGAAAATGGATTATCTGTATAAATAAATTATAGCTCAGTGCTTTAATGCAGATAGTTTTTATTCCTCTTCCTCCTCCTCTGTCTGTCTCACCCCATTAACAGATGCTTACATTTTTTTTATCTGAAGTAAAAATTATTACAAGATCATCGTGGTTCTTTAAGCATGCATCCCATAGTAAGTAAGTGTAGTATATAGTATAGAAAGTCCAAAGTTTCCTGTTACAGCATTTCCACCTGCCACAGACAGAGCCTACCATAGAAACACAGAAATAGAAAACACTTTGCTTCCCACATAAACCCAAATGTGCAGCAGATAATATCATCAACAATACAAGAAAAATGAACACAAATAAATCCTATAACAAGGACATATAGACAACAACAGCTTCTCACAGGTCAGCGTTCTCTAATAGAGTACGTCGTCTGCCTAATGTTCATTTCAGATATACTGAGCTAGTTACTATCAGCTCTTTACAACGAAATAGTTCAAGGAACCATGAGATCAGAGAGAGCAAATTCAAGAACTCAAAAGTTTGGTTCACAAATTCCTGCTCATGTTTCCAACTCATCTGTAGAACTATAAACATTAGGCACTTCAGACCAACGGCCAATTAAAAAAAACAAAAGGTTTTTTTTAAGATTTAATTTTCACATTCAAGAAAACAACAACTCAAAGTGTTTTTCTAAAAGTAATTAAAGAGGACCTATCATACTCATTTTCAGGCCTTTGTATTTGATTGTTGGACTCCTATAGAGCAGCTACACACGATTACCCACACCGAAAGCTTTGTAGATCTTTGGGACGCTGTGTCTCTCGCTGCATCGCTTCCTTTTATTTCCCGCATCCCACGAAAACGGTCCAAAATGGTGGACAACAAAAGTTCAGCTTCAAACAGTGCAGTGCATCATTCGCTGTCACTGGCCGTCAGGTGTTAGACCTCTTTTGTCAGATTCACATCAAAAATGTTGCCGTGTTGGTGCAGTTGTCTTTAGTTGTCTTGAGAATCTAACTCTACCATGTCTCCTCTTGTTGCCCCAAAAAACACATGAAGTTTCTGGTAAACAAACATAACTCGCGGCGCTCACACCCCTCCCACCTCGACGGAAATTTGATCTCCTTCATGTTGCCATGCTCAGCTCAGCAGTGAATTGTGCACAACCTGTCAGACACTAGGGGCTCCGATATTCCTTTTATAAACTAACATAATACTACGTACATTACATCGTCATATGGCTTATTACTGATGCAAATTTAGTGGTGGCACAGGCTGCTGATGTAGGCTACTTTTTAAGTTGCCACAATGTGTCTTAATAACAAATGCTGGTTCAGTCTGTTTCCAGAGTAACAGCCATATTGGTGTGGTGACATATTTCTTTCGAGACGAGAGTTCGCTGAGCAGTGTCACAGAAAACTAAATGGTACTATGACAAACCTACAACTGCCACTTTCTTGACTTGCAAAGGTATCTCTTAAACTGACAAACATCATATGTGTAATTCACAGCACAACAACATCCAAATATTATTCATCTCTCGCCACTGACTACTGTGCAGATTCTTTTCTGAAATTTCACCTTTAACAAGAGTATATTAACCCTTTGAAACCTGAGCAACCAGGCTTATTTTATTTTTAAAAAATGAGAATGAGCAACGAAAGAAGAAATGACCCTCAAAGACAGCAAGAAATTAGCAAAAAGAGACAATTCAAAACAAGAAAATTAGTAAAATGAAAGAAAAAAAGACTGTTGAAAACCAACAAACAAGGAAATTACCTGGAAAGAGTGCTTAAAATCATCATAATTCTGTAACATAGTTTTAAAATGTAACAATTCTAATAATTATAATATAGATTTTTCCTTTTTTCTGTTTTCCCTAGTTATTTTTTAAAATATTTTTTTCAATCTTTTTTTTTTTGCTATTTGTGGGACATTTCTTACCAAGTTGCTCATTGCCTATTCCCTATGTTTATGAAAGAAATCACACATATTTGCTCAGTGTTCAAAGGTTTAAATACTCGCAAAAGGCGTCTGAAAGCAGCACAAGAAAAGTGATGTCGCTCCAGGTTTCAAAGGGTTAAAGAAAAGTAATCATTTCAAACAGCTGAAGATAAAACAGGAGCTCTTCCTGGTTGTAGTGTGTGTGTTAAATATAAAACAGTGCTTTGCGCCACATCTGTTGATCTGCTTACTGTACGTCACCGTGTTGGCGTTATGAACGATCTGATCTCCCCGCTGTGATGCATGCTGATTCGGGCGTGTGCGCGACTCCATTCAGCGTGTGTGACAGAACGGTCCATTGCTCCGGGCTGGAAGGTCATTTAAAGGCCAGACATCCAGACCTCTCCTCCCTCCTCTTCCCCTCTCTCCTGCCTGAGAGCCAGAGATAAACCTACACATGCCAGCCACACAGGACCAATAGTCATGATTTATCGGAAGCCATTTGGTACCTGAACGCCTATGAAATTGTAATGAACTTGATTATGCTTTTAATGAAGTGTGAGAGGTTCTTCAGAAACGATTATAGCCATGCTCCGGCTCACAGCTAGGGGCTGTGGAGGGGAAAGGAGGAGGGAGGAAGAAGGAAAGGGAGGAATGGAGGACTGTCACAAACAATGAAGACTTTGTAGGATACCTGTAGGGCGAGCAGAGGTGCAGACAGGAGCGCCACGCTTTTTTGGAATAGATTACAGGGGCGTTTTACAGTATATGCGAGGTGACTTGACCCGACCAACCCCATTTCAGTTCCTCCCTGCTAAGGGATTTTCCCTCAAAGCTGCATGCTGACGCGGTACATTAGATTCAACAGCCTGCAGCCTCATAGGTCATATTTTGCATACATATTAGACAGTTGAGGATGATTCTAACCTTTCCATGTACAGGGTGCTCCCATTCAGACGGGGAAACATTATTGTTCGGTAATTTCACACACAAATCTCCACTCTCCCATGCCGCTGCTTCTTTAAATACCACATGATGAGGTAAGTGGCTGCTAAAAGGGCAGACTGACAGTCCAGAAGCAAACAGTGGCTTTTTGCTCACATTATTATTGTACGCTAAGTGACAAATTGTAATGAGATACTTTATGAATGCACATAAGGAATTCCCTCCTGGCTCTCATTTACAAAGGTCAGATATCAGGATTAATTTGAAATACAACACCTACTGGTGTTCTTTAAAAGATACCTCCAGTTTGTTACAGACGGGGTGTTATAGGAATAGTGTTGCCACTTTTTTCAGTTATGATAATACTGTACTCATCAAAGCTATTGCTGTGTTTTAGGAACATGGTGACGTTGCAACAGTGGGGCTGCACCTAATGATTATTTTCATTATCCATTAACCTTGTGATTATTTTCTCAGTTAATAGTAAAATATACCTTGAGAATCATGCACATCTTCAAACTGTGATGTCTGATGAACAGTCCTCAACCCAAAATTATTGTCAATAATATAAAACAGACATTCACCACCATCAACGTTCTAAAAACCTGCCGGTTCATACCAATGCAACTAGATGAGACGGTGTATCATCTCTATGCAACAACTCTCTGTACTTCTGTTCTGATTTCCAGATTTCAGGTTTATTTTGTGGCTGAATATAATTTGTAGCTTCTTAAAATATGAATGAGGATAGTGATAGTGAGATACTGGCTACAGCTGCATTTGTAGTGGTGATGAAACAGTGAAAAACACAAACAAAACCAGCATCAGATGGACTGTATTCATTCAGTCAAAGAGAATATATGTGTGTGTGAGTGCTTGTGTGTGCATACAACGAGCAGCAGCAACCCCACCGTCTGACACCAGCACACCTAACCAGTTGAAACTTCCTTCAGTGTTCATTGTTCAGACGGTTTTTACCAGGAGCTGAATCATCCACAGACATCTCCTCCTCTCCAAAACAAACAGACTAAGTAGCTGAAACTAGTAAAAACACCAAATAAATTAGTTTCCTGTACAAATCACTGTTTCTCTGACGCTGTTTGGCATTTAAATCTCGTACACTGAGCCTTTAATAAAACACAGAAACCAAGCATAAGCTAAAATTTCAGTAAACTGGAGAAGAAAATGTTTGGCGTGTTTTCTTGAAACAATACATTAACAATTCTCTGATTATCAAAACAGTCCCAGTCCGACTAGATTATGTCAATTAATTTGATATAGTATTTTGATCATTACTGACATTTGTGATGAGTGTGGTAGATCAAAGTTGAACCAGGAAGTTGAGCAGAAAACTGTGTTTATAATACATAATGTTTTTTAAAGATTATTTTTCTGGCTTTTGCCTTTATTTGACAGGACAGAGTGAAGTGTGAAAGGGGGAGAGAGGGGTCAACATGCAGCAGAGGGCCACAGGCTGGAATCTAACCCATGGCTGCTGAAGCAAGGACAATGCCTTTGTACACGTTATGCCCACCCTAACCACTGAGCCACTGGGCGCCCCATAATGGACGATTTTTGCCACCTGTACACTTGTAGACTTTCTAAAAGATTTTTTACACCCTCTCACATCTAAACACAATGTGAGTCTTTAGTCACAGACTAAGACGTTGCAAAGATTGGGGATGTTTGAAAGACTACAACCAGATTCCTTTTGCAATTATCTCCCATCCTGCTCCAGGTGGAAAATATTACACTGAACTCCCTTTAAAAAATACAACATATTGGCAATTCCTTACATATATGCAAAAAAAACAAAACACAACATAACTCTTTTAAACCATCAAGTTGGCATCAAACTGATTATAAGTTCTGATCCACAAAAACAAACTGTATTTGTGAGCAAATTTTACATTTGAGATTGTTGCTTAACCTTTCTACCAGCTTCTGTTGGTTAGCTGCGTTATCTTAGTGGCAAACGTTTTAAAAAATTATGATTTCTCACTAAAACTCGTGCTGGCTGGTGGAACAGATATACACCACATTAAACACTGGCTCTTCACTCTACAACCAGTTTCTCCTCCTCCACAGTCCAAGAGAACTGAGGCTTGTTCATGTACTTGTGCCTCCCCTGAGTCCCCTCCACGTTTACTGTCTGCCTAGTCTGCTGCTTCCTGTTTGGTGCTGGAGAGAGCACAGCTATTGGTTGTTGCTAATATTCATGTCATTGAACTTTAGTATTTGCATGAGCCAAGATGATGATATCAAACATGTTCGATTTTTATCTGAACATCAAGATGAGAAAAAGACTCACTTAAGTCAGCTCAGACTGAATTTTAAGACCACCTTACACCAAACAATTGAGATCAAGGCGTGCGCACCAACTGAGATAAAACTCTTATGCTTTTATATTGAAATTGGAAATTTGTCTGCGACAGTGAAATCGCTTGAAAAGTCATTTGGTGAGATGACAGTTTTACTCTTTGCCTTTTATTTCACTTTCAAATAAATTTGATTAACCTCGAAGTTCACTTACAATCTGAACAATTAATACTAACTTCATGATTTTATTATTATTGCTGATAAAAAGTATGACTAAAACCACAAAAACAAGCCCAGACGTATCCTTTGAATGTCTAAGTTACCACTCTAGAGGCGCTCTGTTTGGCTGCATCAGTAGAAGGTGACGGATGCAGATGTTTCATCAGTCTATTTGCACTGCACCACTAATGGTGATAACCACAGCTGATCCTGTGGGTACAGTCTGCTGCGGTGGCTGTCACTATGTGTGTATCTGTTGCCATCACTGTCCACATGCTGAGGCTGTAACACTATCTGCAAGGTCTCCGAAGCTGTTAATCAACTCCTCTCTAATGTGTTGTTCACACCTTCTCTCTGTCTCTCTCTCTCTCTCTCTCCCACTTGGTGGATTTCTATCTTAGACAGGGCGCTTGGCTGGGCGATCGCTGTCGCTAATTTGTTGTGGCAATATTAATTAATGATCAGCCTGTCACAGCTGTTTATATTGAGACAGATTAGAAGTGGGAGAGATTAGACAAAGAAAACAATCTGCGAGAGGCTCAGCGGCTGACAGGGGTCACCTTCGCGTGTCTGAAATCATATTCAATTTGCCGAGGCGGAGGCAGGGAAATTACTCTACTTGACCAGTCTGTATCCTTCTCTATCTGCGATGGTTCACATTTAGAGATAACTAAATCAATTCATTTTCAACCGCAATAAAGACAATTTACAGTCGCATTTGATCTCAGCTGATCCGATGAAAAATTTACATATTCAGTTGCTTTTTATATGTTTGTAATAACCGCGAGACAAACACGCTGGCTTTTTCATCTGCAGCTTTTTCATGCTTTCTCTCCTCAACCTCTCCTCCATTAACCCTCATTTTCATTCTGCTCTGCCGCCGAGCACATTTCCCTATTCAAATGGACCTTAATCCAAGGTGGCAGAGCGCGGCGTCCTGACCACTGACCTCCGTACTGTCCTTCCACGTGGACCTGCTGACTCTGTGCCTTCCCACCGCCGCACACAAGTCCTGGGCTCAGTTGACTTGGCAACAACGCAGCGCATTGTGACGGCGAGGGGAGATTAAGTGGCCAATCAAGGCCTGAACAGTGGGGTAATCATTCCACTTGGTAAAATGGGTGTCAGGATTACTCCAGCACTTTCTCACTTCACTGTGCAGGCTTTATTAGGGCAAAGACATTTTCCGGTAACTAGAGCGCTGTGGGTACGATTAAAGAACAGCTTCCTACTGACTGATTAATAATAAAGACTCAAAGTTACGTCTAAAAGGAAAATGTTACCTTGAGGTCAGGGACTGTACAGAAATTATCAGGGAAGGGTGGAGGGGGATGAATCTTATTTTCGCTGAAGGGAGAATAGTCGGTACAGGGAAGTCATTTCTTCTTCATACCCTATGTTTCTATTTTTCATGTTATATTTCACATTTGTGACATCAACTGTAAAAATTTCAACATCAAAATTATGCACCACAGAGATTCATACATATGGGGGAGCAGCCCTGTCTCCCAGAAATAAATCTGTATACTATACAAACACATTTTAGAGAAAATTACATTTTTCTTTTAACCTAACGAGTAAATGGTGTTATCATGATCACATTTCTTCAGATACAAAGTATATCAGAACATTATGTCATTAACAACCATAGACTGTATAAAAGAAGTGAAAGTAACCACTGTGATATCACCCATTAGTTTGTGGACCCCCATTTTGACGCCCTGAGTTTGGCATTTTGGCCGTCGCCATCTTGTTTTTTTGGAGCCAGAACTGACCATATTTGGACGAGAGGGCGGAGCTGTAGGGTTGAAGCTGAGGGGTGCATCTGAAGGCAGATTTATAGTTATGTGTCAGCTCTATGTAGAGCCTACGCTATAGCCTTAGCTGTTGTGAGCATTTATACTTGTGCAGTGGTGTATCTGTGTCACTCTGCAGTTACACCTCCAAAACACTAGTTGGTGGCGGAGGTTTCTCTGAAGGGCTGTAAAGTTTAGTTGATTCAAAACACACACCTAAATCACACTTAATGGCAACACTTTCAATAACGAGTACATAAATTGGCTTCAAACAAAGTGTTTAGTTGCCTCGACCTGAGCACAGACAGGAAGCAGATGTGAACCCTGGTCTCCAGTGTCAAGAACCCATGGTTCGTGCGCCCACCATCCACTGTGATCATCTCTCTTCAAGTTCTGCTTGGTATATAAATGTAACACTTTATTGGAAAAATGTCTGTGAACTGAATCCAGGTAGTGATCACCCTTTTGATCACAACTTAATTGTAATATACTTCAGCACGCCTCTCCACCCCTATCGTTTTTGTACCCTCAGAGAAGGCCGCTTCATTGAATCCCCTGATCAGCTTCCTGAACTACTACTCAGGTAACACATTCTCACTCCGACCTCGTCACATACTGATGTTTGGTCATGGACCTTCCACGTCCAGGTACTACGTGCAAGGTACCCTGGGTGTGTTGGTTGTTGACGTTCTGGGACGCTGTGTCAACTTCAGCCTGTTTCATGCATTGTCTTCTTTCAAAATACACTTCTGTTTTCACAGGAAATTCACCGTTAACATACAGTCTCTTTCAAAATAAACATACTTCATCAGTACAACAATGCGAATTGATGTTTTTGTCCTCCAACAACTAACGCACGTAGTTAGGTTTAGGAAAAAAGAACACTTGGCTTTATATCTTACGGGACGCGAACACCGCTCTCTGTGGCAAACGTAAGTGTTTGTTGGACCCATCCACCACTCCTCCTGTCCAACCTACTTGGACGTTCGTAGACTTAACTTTTGTTCTTGTCCTGCCGCGTCTCCCCTTGACGCCACCGAGCGCCTTTAAACTATCACAGCAACCGGACGCATATCATGCTGATGATGAAGGATGGCTTTTTTCTTCAGTGTCTGACGCTGTAAGTCACTGCCAAAGCACCAGATTTTGGATCAAGACCGAGCTGACTGCAGTTGTGCTGTTGAGCAAGACAGTTGACTCTTAAAAGCACCAAGAAAGCTGCAAATGTATACGACTGTGGTTGTACTAGGTGTCTCTCTGCTAGAGTGAAGTCAGTGTAAGGCAGGATAACTCTCAGAGTGCATTCTCATTTGATTTCCCTGGATAAATAAAGGTTAAATGCAGGAATAAAAAATTAAAGTCTTTGCTGGAAGATAAATAGCTCTTTAATGTCAAGCAGACTTTGGCCCAGTGCCTCATTTCTGCTATGATTGTTAAAAAGTCAATTCTCATAGACATAAGCGTAGGAGGCATGAAGAAAAGTGTCGGCTATATTACTTTAGGGAGTCTATTGTATGTGTGGATGTGCACTAGTATGCTTGTCTTGTCACTCTCGCTGTATTATTTCTCAGTATGTATGTGAAGCACAATACAGCACCGTGCAGTTTCCGTGAGTTTAAATATTTCATTGGGGGGATGAAGCTTTCCTGTTCAGCTCAGCCCAAGTTTGAAGGACTAATGCTGCTCCTCTTCCTTATGTTCCAGTCTGCTGAGTTAATGTAATACCCTCACATTACTGTCCTGTCTTACCCTACTTACTTTCATTGTCCCCCATCAATATATTCAGGTGTTGGATCCTTCCTCTTCTCTGCATCCTCACTTCTTTTTAACAAGAAGAGACGAGCAGTGTTTTACTAACCCTGTGCTTTACCTCTGACTCTGTGTTAGACGTCAACTGCTGGTTTACCCTGTGGGTCTTTATCAAAGTAAACCAATCAATCAGGAGGTTGAGTATGAAAGCTCTCCACCAAAAACAAAAAAGAGAACCCATGCCTGCTCTGCCAGGAGGAATCATATCGTGTAAATAGAGGCTACGCACATAGGCACAGGTTGTTAGAGAGACTGAGTCAGGACAATTTTTCAGAGTAGCAAGATATTGTGTTCACTCCCAGGTTCACACTTGTATTTGGGGTTTCTACTAGAACACGTTTACATGCTTTAATTAAACAAAGATTTTCCTCAAACTGTCTGCCTAAAGAGACCTGTGTTCACCCTCTCTCGGAAATGCTTAATTTCTTGTCTCTTTAAGTCCTGCTCCCAAAAAAGCCTAGTCTGCTTTGATTGGTCAGTGTTTCCTTGTCTTCCACATCTATGTTCTTCGCGTCACTGCATCGTCATTGCAGCTAAAGAACGTCTGTAACAGCACTGTTGCTGCAGATGTGGTGCATTCAAATGGGGTCGTATTTACCAAGATTACGAGAAGAGTCCATCCAAACGCCCCCCTCATGAGGTACTGAAGACTTTGTAAGTGGACATTTTGTGGAAGCTCCGATTTCACAAGTTGTGATGTGTTCGCTGAGGTTGGTGCAGAGCATGGACTCAAAACTTTTCAGCAGATGGTGAGTTAATAAGTCGTGTAGTGCTGTTCTTCATAACTTTATAACACGTCTGGGGAAAATGTTGATATTCCCAGCCGCCTCGTCTTCTCCCTCTGACACTATGTCTTTGTATTACGTGACTCGCTCACTAGCTTGCTAAACTGTTAGCCTCAGTGGCTTCCAGTTGCTAACAGTAGCATCCATGTTGCCGTTGCCTTGCAGCACGACTTAACTACTTGAATGCCAAGCATGTTGTGTTCAGGACTTCCCATGTTGTGACTACTCACGAGTTCCAATTGAAAGCAGCATTACTACCTTTATATTGTATAGCTGTGACATCACAACTTCATGGAAGGCCTGACAGCTTGTTTAAAGGCACAGTTTCTGAATACGGACTGTGTGCACCTCTGTGGGGTGGAGCATTTTGATACTTTCAGGTATTTGTATAGCACCTACATCCACTTATTAACAGAAAAGAATCTGACTATTTACAGTATGGGACCTTTAACATTGGGCTGTATTAAGTTTATCAACAAAGACATCAGTGCAGATAGAATAAGTATTAAGATCACCTCTGGGAAGAATACCAAAGCGTTACCAATTTCGGTCCTCTTAAATTATACAAATCAAACAACCTGAGATGTTGTTGGGAGAAAATGACTCTTTGGTGGAACTTTTTACACCTCGGTGTTGATACATTTGTTATTTTATATTTTAGCCATCATTCCGATTCTCGTGTCGGCGGCCAGAATCCGGGGCCTCATTCATGCTGAGTCGGGCAACTGGATGCAGCCTGGCTAATTTTATCCAGCATGTTGAGTTTGGGACAATGCTGGGCCAGGTCATTTGTGATAACGGCACAGTGATGGCAGTGTCAGCAGCTGGAATTGGGCCAGATTTGGCCTGATTCTGGGGCATCATTCATGCCGAGCCTTAGCCGACTCAGGCTGCAACCCGGCTAATTTAATCCAGCATATCGAGTATGGGCTGATGCTGGGCCAGGTCATTTTGGCCACCTGGGTAACAATGAACCCTGGTTAATAACTGAGATTTAGAAACGTGGTGAAAGGAGTCAGCTGGGGGCCAGAAACATGAGCAGTAATGGTAGAGTTAGCATGAGATCGCAAATGTTCGGCACCTAGCTAGCTAGTAACCTAAAATGTATCTGAAACTACTACATTTGGTAATTTATCTGCTGCCATTGATGAAATAGTCAACTTACTAATAATTACAATAATTTCTACTAACAAAGAATAAAATTCGCAAGCTAGCGGTCCTGCATGGTAGCTAACAGTAAAAATTAGGTTTTCATCAAGTTCAAACAAAGTAAAAATGATCCAACATAGCTGGCAATTGTTACATCTTAAAAAAAACCTGTGCAGAATTTAATACTATTTTCAACTCCTTTAACACCAGGTACAGAGCACTCGAGGCAACACGATAAAGAGATGAAACTTGATATTGGCCTCACTGGTGGAATCTTAGAAAAAGGTTAGAGAGTGACTTTGGAAGTATGTATATATATTGGAAGTACCTTCTCTTTTTCCAAATTATACGGTGATTGATGCAAGAAATCAGTGCAGTCGCAATACTGGGACTTATAACTTCGATAGAATACCTAGAAAAATATTGATATTTAATACCATCTTCAATACTGAGGGGATAAAATTTAACATTTTTATTAAAATATAATGAGGCTATGACATGAAAATGGCAGCTTTTCTTTGTCTTGATTAGTAGCAGAGAACAGCAGAATGACTGTGTATCTTACCAGTGTATCAATAATTTAAATATTCAGCATCGCTTTGTATCGATACGTACATATTTTTGACAACACTACATAAACTTAAAATGAAGCAATATAAAATAACTTGTCAAAGAAAAAAAAAAAACATCAGATAGAAGCTTCTAATTATTTGATCAGGAGAGGAGTTGATGTTATATCCTGTGTCGAGCCAACAATAAAGCTTTATCCTGCAACAGGTACAGGCCAGAGGGAATTCTGGGAAAAGAGAACAGAGTAAGGTGGCACACATAATTTGGCATACCACCATAACATTTGCATTACCCTCAGGCTACAGCTGGCAACCACCCCCACATTACGCTTCACATCTGCAGTGTAGTCAACCACTGCCCATGCAATCAGTGCTTGGCAGGGAGATTGGCTCGCATGTGAACATAGAGCGAGTGTATGTGAGCTGGAGGGTTCTGCATTAACATTACGCAACAGTTCAGACATGTAACAAATCATTCCCACAAACACATGCCCCGGTCACATGTTTATTCCCACATGCATGCATGCATACATATTGTATGTGCGCTTTTGTCCTCTACTGACGATAATAAAATGCCTCTTGAGCCTGGCAGACAGCACGGCTGACTTTCAAGAAATTCCACAAGCGAGTGCTTTCTGGAACTAAACGGGTGCGGCAAATCCTCTTAAAATCCTTTTAGACACCGTGGCAGCAGGGAGAAAAAGAAAAAGTTTCTCCCAGGCAAACGTGCAGGTTTGTTGGGTTGATGTCGTGCTCTGGGGAAGGACACTCTCGCCAGTTTTTTTTCTTCAAGACTGGAAAAGAATGTTAATACAACACATATCCTACAGGATGCGCAGGAGCACAATATGGTGGCGTGTGTCGACAAAAGGCTTCAAGGAAAGACTTTAGGGGAAGGACGCTTTGGATGTGTACGGATGGGCTTAATTTTTCCAGTTAAGACTTAGAGGGTGTGGTGCTTTGCACAATCCTTTGTGTTGCATTAGGAGAGTTGACAGACGATTTACAGTTTCACTGTCAGATACCAATATGCCACTGACTTGGGCCTCATATATAACAGTTGTGTATGCAACAAAAGGCTTAAGATGACCCATTCGCACAGACAGGGGAAACTGGCGATGCAGATAATGAGGTTGTGAATTAAAACCAGATTATGGAAATGAAATGTGAGGGGAAGATCAGCAAACTGTTTTTGTTTGTGTCCCTTTGTGATCATTCTGAATCTGCTCTCTGAATTCTGAGGTTTTTGTAAGTCTGTAAACGCAGCGCAAATGGAACTCTTCATGTTTAGTGTATTCTTTTTTTCTCAGCAGCAGTTTGTTGACTTTGAGATGCAGGATGAAGAACTGATCAGTCAATCGCACTGGGGTCAGATGTATCAGAGCTGATTGATTGATTAGAGGAGCAGCTGCTGCAGAGGCCAGTAAAACCAAACTTTTAGACCCAGCGCTGGGAATGGAACTGCTTTCATCTTAAAAAGGTGGTAAAAACGTTAAAAAACAAACACTAAAATGAGAGCCCTGTGAGAGCGTTTTATTTCCATATAAATTAACGATCAGTTAAGCTTCACTTTCAGGCTGCAAATGCTGACATCGGGGCGACAAGCCACAAATAAATAAATGTGTATGAAACCATGTACTTCATAAGCATTTCAAATGTGAAAGCCAACTTAAATCTCAAATCAAATTCTGCTTAACGCTTCAACAGCACTGTATCACCACCATGTTCCCACGCCTGGAGCGCAGAGCAGAAGGCCGCACTGTACAACAATGCCAGTCGGTGCCAGCTGTTGAAATGTTAGGATTATGGCAGGTGGCAGAATTCAGGAAAGTCTCGTTTGCCTTTCCCTGATATCAAGCATGACCATACTGAGTCCTTCTCGCCTCAACCATGTTAACGAGTCTAACTAATGAAATCACCATAGTGGAGATCCAAGATTAGATCAAATTGCATTAAGGAATTGCAGAACGGAGCGTCAGCAGGGTTCAATATCTTCTACTCTACTTACTGTATATCACCAAGTAGCTTTCATAGAGTTTTTGTGTGTAAAATGGCTGCAGTGAACCTGACTGTGCTGTCACTGAGAGGCCCACACACTCTGCCTTCTGCAGCCACCTCACCACCTGCACACACTGTATGGATTGTGTAAATTAGCAACGTCTATAAATCAAAGCCAGTGACTCTGAGTCCTAATCATATACTGGCCAAGTTCACCCTGACAAAATTTAAATAAGTAAATAAATTGTGTCCACCTATCAAACTTAAATGTACTAAATGATATCCCAGCTGGGGGATACCACTGATTGTCACCATCACATTTAGAAGGTGTGAAGCAATCAGTCTGATTGCTGTAAACGTCTAAATACTGCGGTGACATTCAGTTGATGAACTGATTCACTGTAAAGAATCATTGATCAGCATTTGTACACACTAACACTCATGAGGTGCTTTGCATTGAGCATTTCTGGTTGGATGTGGGCGTATAGAGGGCGGGATATGAGACTGATCCGCATGTACACAACAGGACGTACCTACATTTCTGGATTTAGTGTGGATTCTCTGCAGAGTTTTAAATGAAGTCCCTGGACAGCCTGGATATAGATTTTTCTCTATGCAAACAATAGCAAACAACTAAAATCAGTGTGACTATCTACTCAGGGCAGTTTTGCTTTAGATGAAATTCTTCAGCTGAAATGAAGTTTTAAATGGCTGTCAACAAGTGCCAGCCAATCCAGCCACTATGTCTTTAGGCTCTCCAATTTCCTCAAGTTTCTCAAAAACTAGTTTCCTGGCTCTGATTGCTATTTACATATTTGGGTAAATGAGCATGGGATTGGGCTCGGTGGTTTGTTTGTCGATTTGCTCTTTGCTTTTCTATCTCCTTTGGGCAACAGATTGAATTAATGTTTGTAGACACTGTGATGCCACACATGAGGAAACAGGAGATCTTGCAAAATTACAAAACTCTCCCAATTACAGCTCTACAAACACATAAGACCCTGAAAAAAACCTCATTTGGGTGGCAATGCAGATTTCTCTTGTGTCAGAGGCACAAGGACAATAATTAGCTTCATTTACACGCTTTTCTATTTAAATAGACCAACAAACAGATATTGTTTACCCGAGACACAGGCTTTGCAGGAGACACAAGCTAATGCACCCACAAACACATGCGCACATGTTTGTGAACTGTATTTCCACTATATGCACTATTTTTTGACACAAGGTAAATGCCAGCCTGCTTACACATATTTTTATCAGCGCTGCCACCGTGTCTCCTTCCATCCCCGCTTGCTTTAGCTCCTATCTCCTTTCCTCCTTAATTACTTGTTGGAAGGTGTTTGGCTTTTCGCTGCACGCCTGCTGTTTTGGTCATTACAGGCCCCTGTAGGAAGTGAAGTAGCTGCCAAAGAAGCTTAGCAGAGGACAGGTGCTGGGGATGTGTCTGTACTCACCTGGGGTAAATGAGGACAGCTCTTCCTGCTGGCTTTGAGGCCCATCCTCCCCTCAGGGGCCATCCTGATGTTGAAGAGGGCTTGAAGTGCACACTGGGCTGCCTGGGTCTTGGCCTGCTTCTTGCTGCGACCGCAGCCCTCAAATATCCGCCCGTCCACGCGCACCGCCATCACAAAGCTACGCAGCCGTCGGCCTTCGGCTCGCTCCGAAAGGCAGGCGTAGCGCAGGCCCGGCCGGAGCTCATTGAGCAGCGCCACGGGGCTCTTGGGGGCCTCTGGCTCTGGAACAATTCCACCTAGCCTCTGCTGAGCCTGCACCATCAGGTCCAAGGTATGGCGGAGCAACCGTCCATGTCTCAGTAGCTCACTCGATAGTAACTCGCTCTCTGCTGCTGAGTTGCAGAGCGAGAGGCCGTCGGAGCACGGCGAGGACTCAAATTCCTTGAAAAGCGTGTCAGGAAAGTCCGCCTGATCTGAGGTGAAGTCAGCTGAAGGGTTTGAGATGTTTCCCATGGCCAGGTGGGCCTGAGGAGCGTTTGGAAACTGGATGAAGGACTTGAGGGCCAGCTCGGCAGCCCTCATCTTAGCTTTCTTCTTTGTGGGGCCCGTGCCCTCAAAAGTCAGCCCATTCACCTCCACAGCGATGGAGAACACAGGAGCATGGACGGGCCCCGTCTGAGACACCATGCGGTACTGCAGGCCCGGCCGGAGCTCATTGAGCTGCACCAAAGCATTCTTTGGTGCTTCAGACCAAGACAGTTTCTTATAGATGAGGCGGAGCTGACACAAGTGCCCGTTGTTGTCCTCCTCCAGCGGCCGTTTCCTCTTCAGACCAGAGCTCCCACTTCTCGCAGAGTCGGAGCAGAAGAGCGACTGGCACTCTGCAGGTCCTATGGAGCGATCCTCTAAGTTCCCAATATTGCGGTTCTCCTTTACCTCTGCACTGCTGGTACCTGCAACACAACCAGGAAAAACAGAAACAATGTCAAAGTGATAAAAAATACAGAGAAAAAAAAGCTGTCATTACTGTGTGACATTCACATTTATCCTGGCTGAACAAAATGAATCAAGGAAAATCTCCCAGGCAAGATTGAGCCACTTGATACACAATGAAATGGTAATGAACAAATCTACAATCATCTCCCTGAGCTGAGCCCACTTCATACCACAGGGCTCTATCATATTTAAGTGTTTTAAAATCCAAATACAAATCCCCTAAAAATGGCGATGTTATCTGCCAAATCATTCTGTAATCTGCCTCCAAATTGGTTCTGAATCTGTGTCGTAAGTGGGAAACATTGGTCCCCGTGGCCAATGCAAAGCATCAATCCTATTTGTAATGGGGGTGGGGATCACATCGAGTGGCAGACATTCCAAGAAAGGATGAAATGTCTGTAGCCCGCTTTATTTCACACTTCTATCCTCTGTGAGAGCGGAGTCTGAACAGCTGTGATACGCTCTTCAAACCTAGTTACGGGGAAGTGGTGGCGTATTGCATTTCTGATGGGAAATGAACAAAAATAGGGTGTTCAGATCTTGCCACAAGAATGTTAATGGTGGGATGGGAGGCTGGGATCAAGCGCTGACAGTCACCGGTGGGCTGAGGCAGATTGTACATGATAGTGTCTGCGTGTACCTGTCTAATGACTTATTTATCACAAACACTCAAATCTCACTTTTTAAAGATGATACACATTTTAACACACATGCTGACATCCGTGCGTAATCAAATAGCCCATTTCAAATAACTAATTATGAGTGTGACAGAGAGATCATTTCCATATTAGGCCTGCCACTGAGGGAGTCAGCGCAGCACGCTGACAGAGAGAAAGAAAAGAGGCAGCAGCTTACTTAAACTGTCCTCGTCCTCTGTGCTGCTGGTCCCAGGGCTTATGTACTTGAAGGGAGCGATCAATGCTGACAGCATACTGACTTTCTCTGGAGGAGAGACAAGAGACACGCAGAGTCAACAAGAGGGCGGCGGCGGAGATGTTTTGATAGTTTTATCGATTAAAGCCGTGAATCAGTGTTGGCCCAACACGGGGACAGAGATGGAACAAAAGTGAGCAGGGAGTATGCACACAAGGCCGAGTCTCTGTCGCCCGTGCATGGACCACAATGCATACAAGGCCATATAAGGAAGCAAACACAAACCTACACACCAACATACACACATATGGATGACTTAAAATGCCTCAATAACAATAATCAAATAAAAAAGTGAGATACAATACACACTGGGCCTCATGCAACAACATTCGTATTGTTATCCTAATGCATCCTTTTCTAAGAAGGTTTGAGTGTTCTGAGGGCTCAGTTATGATCAACGTTAGATACAGAGATGGACGAAGCCTTCTGTACTTGTGCATGTTTTCTGAAAGCTTACAGCTTGGGATGAAACAGAGCAGTACCACCGGAGATTGTGGAAACAGTGTAGTGTAGTTCAAGCGAGATACAACTGTAGGAGAAGTCGAAGTCGAAGTCGAAATTTAAATTATGAAGGAACGGGACGAATCAGTAATATAAGCCCCGTTTCCACCAAACACTTTCCATTTGGTACCTTTGGATCCAAAAGTAACCCTTCAGACATGGTAACTAGATGCTAGGTCCTTTTAGCGTTTCACTGCAAACAGTATTCTTAAATGTGGGCGGGGTTGTTGTCACTCACTGCTCCGTCCAGCACTCACTGTATTTCCTTAACATAGGTAACACAGATGGAAGTCTGCACCTCGTTTATCGTCCACAGAACCTGGTTGCACACCAAACAGAACAGGCTGCAGTGAAAAAATAGCAGGTTTGAGCATTTAGCTCAGGAATCTAGTGTTGTTGTAGTCCACAGGAACGTCGATCTGGGGCACGTTTTTTTTTCCGAGTGAGGGTTAGAATATATGCAGTTCATATAATCCGGTGAAAATTAAGAGAGACAATAAAGACTAAAGTAACGAAAGTTGTCACATTGAAATTTAAGGTGTGTTGTTGTCACCTCATTCGTTGAGCAACATTACAAGTTAACGTTCCACCTTAAAAGTCACCAGCAGTCGGCCCAGTGAATGAAGTTATTTTTTTCTCAGACTACAGCTGCTGTGAGAGGCAGCAAAACATCCTTTCATTCTATAGTTATAGTTTACTAATAAAACTCTTCATAGTATGAAGCTCTCGCAGACAAACACTTGTCTTTATCTGGACACATTTTTCCCACAAATACAACATGCTAATGTTTTTAGCACAAGCCTATGGCATTCTACATTGAATAAATTAGCCTAGCGGCTAGCAGAGATTTCCTCTACTCATATGAAACCAGGGACAACAGCAACATTTAGCAAAGGTAACGTTTCAAAATTCGGCTCCATTACAGTTCACAAGGTTCACAGACAAAACAACTGTCTTATACTAAACACGTTTTCCAAACAAAGACAACATGCTAACGTTATTAGCACAAGCCTATGGCATTTTTCACTGTATAAATTAGCCTAGTGAAGCTCTGCCCATGGTGCCATCCCTGAGCTGTTATTGGAAAGTTGATTGTTTTTCATTTTGGCATTAAAAAATGTATCTCTAATTTAAAAAAAAAAAAAAAAAAAGCTCCCTTGCACCTCCACATGACAACTAATATGAAAAGCTATTATCCTCTATGACGGACACTGAAATGAAACACTAAATGTATGTGTACACTAAATGTGTATTGTATTGCACCAGATTTTTTTGTTTGATTGGATTTTATGTAGGCATTTTATATCTTCCATACACACACACACACACACACACACACACACACACACAGTGGTGATAAACTTCCTTTCTTTATCAGTGCTAACTTGTCGACAGTGTCTCTCTCCTGCTTCCCCCTGGGGCCTGCTGCTGTCCAGGTGTGCGTGTTGTTTACAGTGTGAAGCCCTATTAGGGCCATCGCTTGGTCTGGTGCACTCCATGCAGCGCTGAGCAGAATTGACAGACCAGTCTGGCTCCTTAATTACACCCCCTCTCTCTTCCCAACAACAGCTAATGATCAATAAAAGAGGAAGGTAAGGGAGAGGCAACAAGAGGGAGGAACCTGGAGGTGGACAGAAGTAGGGGGAGGTGATGAAGTAGGAAAAAGCAGGAGGAAGAAAATGAGGTAAAATGAGTTTATGTAGGTGTGCAGAAGGTTAGAGGGTGAGCCTGAGGTCAAGACCTCCTCCGAGCTCCCTCCTCTGCCTCCACCACAGTCCTGGAGCAGGATTCAGGCCCGCAGCAACAACAATTTCAGGGAGCTAAATGCTGCATAAACGGGGCGCCACATTACAGTGCAATAAACATGTTTTGATAAGAGCGCAAGGTTGTGAATGAGCTGGGCCCCCGGTGCTCTCTCTCTCGCTCCTCGCAGCTCGACAGCACTAGAGGGGCTCAATGAGTCACTCTGACACACATGGATACACTCTAAACACTGAGGCTGGAGATGTGCGAGTCCTCGTGGGCCAACATCACAATACAAGCATTTGCATTCTGACCTAATTACGGACTAAAGCCCAACACAAGCAGCAATTTGGCCCTAAACGACTCCCTCGCCATACAGGGTCATTATCCGGACCATTTTCAAATCAGACTATATTGTTTTTAAAGCCCCTAAAGCCCTATTTACAGTAAAAACATGGCCGTCTGGTGTGTTTACAAAAGGGGCAAAATTAGAGGTGTCGGGGTCGTGCTATTGGCTGGCACACCATATCTTAGCTTATTCTTGCATTTGTACACAAAATATAGTCCAATTCTTTTGTAGCGTGAAAGACAAATGTTCACATCGAGCATGAAATTACAGGCAGTTAACACACAGGGGCCTTAGCTTGCACACTGTGGCCTGAAATGCCTGTAATGTATATTTGATAATCTTGTATTGCTGAGGGGTCTGAACCACCCACTCGACAGCTTCTGCCAAGTCAAAGGACCCACTGGGCACGAGATACCAAAGCTTGCTGTGACCAGATACACACTGTATGGACACTTCCATGAGCGTAAGCAAATTTATCCTCTTTAGAGAATATACTGATGCTTTTAACGCTCAAATCTACAGGTTCACAGCACAAAAACAGAAGCCAGCAGTTTGATACTTTATTGATCTGTTGTACTGCTCTTATGTGAATACAGATCTGAGTGTTTGAGTGCTACAGAAAATCTGCACATCCAGGTAAGAGCAACAAAAAACACTTTATCTTTCCCACCCAGCACAATAAGAAGCAGGTTTTTACATCTGGTTTTGTTAAATATGTTAAGTGTGTTATGTTATGTTATGTTATGTTGAACACAACGAAGAAGAGCCAAGACAGCTATAAAAACAATAAGGAGGCCAGATCAGACCCCATTCAGTGTCCTTATTTTGTTGAAGTGGACACTGTTCTAGGTAAGATTTACTGACACATCCAGTCTAATGCTCTTCTGATGAATTTGAGGGCTTCATGCTGTGTAATAAGAGGAGCCTCCTGCACTCAAAATGCTGTCGAAGCTTTCATTCATAATTGTGTCCATAATTCTAGACTGGGAAAGAGGTTGAATAAAAGGCATGGGGAAGACAACAACCCTTGCAAAAAATAAAATAAATAAATAAATACAACCCCCAATCACAGAGATGCTGATTCACATTGTGCTAGTATTGTCACTCTTGTTTGGCTAACTATTGCAGGAACTCAAGTTCATTTGCCCTCTAAGTGTGGTTCGTTTGGGCAGGTGTGAACACAGCAATCACACTTGGTTACGCAACAAAACAACCGGACCGAGACCTTCTTGAAGAGGTGGTCTCAGTTCGGTTACAAACGAACTCTGGTGCGGTTGGTTTGTGGTGAGAACATGTTCCGACCTGGATCTGAACCAGCTGCAGTCACATGACACATTGTTTGGGTTAAACATGAGCATGTTACAGTCCTGGAGGATTATTAATGTGCGCCTCCTCCTGTACTGCCTTAATATGCACATTCAGCACATCCAATGCATCAAAACATTGTTTTCTAGTTGGAGCCGCGCCTCGTTTTCAAACTGTATGCTTTGACTCAAATGAACAATGACAGCAATATAGTCCACGATGAGCAGCGCTAAAATCAACCTGCGTAGTTGTCCCTCCATTGTGACATTAGAAAGTGTCACATTTATCTTGCAAGTGTACTCTTCTTCAACGTTTTGTTTACTTCCTGGATTTTTCCCACATGGAAATTCTGACCAATCAAGAGCAGCTTTCTCACACAAGGCATTTGATCTGGTCCGCTTGTAAATGCTGCCATGAGAACACCAACCAACTCTAGGTAATTATACAACTTTGGAACAAAATGAGTCCCTGATTCAGACCAAAGGAGACAACGACAGGTCTGACAGCACCCTAAATGCAATCAGAGCAGCCAATGCAGGCCAGACCACATCTGGAAGTGGTCTGGCCTGCATTGAGATTGGACCAAATGTAAATGCAATATGCAGCATGAATCTCTTTAAAAGCAAGATGAGAGGTCCTCTAACTTGACCTCTTCCTGCTAGCTTAAGCAAACCTGGCAAAAGCTACATAACAGAGGTAGCTAGCAAGTCTCAAAAACACTGACACCTGTCCATGGCGTTTCTCCCAATAAACTGGGACGCACCATGGTTGTCGACAAATGCCAGTCCAGAATGTAGAATCGGTTATCGTGAACAAAAATTAATGTGAAATGTGTAAATAGCAAGTAAGAGTCTACAGCCATCCTTAGCAGGACTGTGAGGGTTAGGCAAAGCAGTGCTTTGAGCTAAATGCTAATGTCAACATTTAGCTCAAATGTCATACGTTTACAATCACAATGTTAACGTACTGATCTGAAGTAGGTATAATCTTCACCATGTTGGCAATTTTCTTTAGCATGTTAGCTTGTAAACACTTGCCAATCACCACTAGACAAGGGTACAGCTGAGGCTGGTAGGAATGTCATTAGTTTTGCAGATATCTGATCATAAACCAAAGTATTGGGATGATTGTTAAACCAGAAAAAAAAACCTCTCCAGATTAAAAATCTCCTTTTCAAGGACAGGCAGCAACATACGTTACCGATTGCACAGAACAAAAATACAAAATAAAAAACATACAGCTCTAAAACAAGCAATGTAAAACCCAAAATAAGATCAAAGAAAAACCAGAAAGTATGTTAATAAATGCTGTAAGTGAACCATTAAAACACAAAAAAGGGCAACTACACATGAAACGAAGACGAGCTAAAAGGCACCCTGACACTGGCATATAGATGATTGTGAAAATATCATCCTTCAACAGTGCTTTGAAAGTGCCAAGTGGAACCAGTGATGGTGGCAATAGATGAAAAGTCAAGAGATCACCAAAGTAATTGCAATTTGCATTGTCTGGGAAACATAAATGTCTGTTCAAAGATTCATTGCAATCAATTGCAGAGTCATTACCATCCTTAAAAGGCCAATGCCAAAGAGGAAACTAAGTCTTTGCACTATGCTGCTGTGTTGGACACATCACTGGGCTGCATAAAAGCCTGAATGGACCCTTTTTATTCTGTATTCAGAGCATTTTTATTTCGATGACAAAGTTCACAGTCAGAAAAGAGCGTTTCTGTATAGAGCTCTTCAGGTCTGTATAATTTCAAAGTAACAAAAAAACAATTCTTCTCACTTTCAATGGACCACAGTTCATTTCAAATGTCTCAGGAAGTAGCTATTGAGTAGAAAATATCATCATGTTTTCAATAACTCTGATGCTGAATCAACTGCGCAGTGGCAAGCAGCGCAGTTTAGAGGTCATCCTCGAAATGCCACCTCTGATCGTTTTTTGATAGGTTTATGAAGCGCCGGCACAAACACACTTCACTCTGATTTATGAGTGAGCTGTGTATAACGTCAGAGGCAGTTTGTGTTAGTAGTTTACAGTATGTAGTGTGATTGATTTTCCCACAGAGATACAGCATATTTTCCAGCCTTTTAAGTGAAAACACGCTGCAGAGAAATCACAGTCTGAAGCTGTAGGACAAGAACACAACTGGTTTGTTATATTGTTGGTACAAATCTCAGAGAAAAGATTAAAGTCTGAAGTCTAAACAAGACTGTCATCTTAAATAACACCAGTGACCTGTTGTGAGGACTTTAGTTTCATAAGGAAGGTTGTAGTCAGTACTTATGTAATTTGGTGCATGTAAATGTAGATTAAATGCAGATTTCCTTAAAAGAACAGGTCCATTTAAATCCAATCACATATGTATTCATTATTAATTTATTAATGGGAATGTAAATCATGATATAGGTTAACCTGCATGCTTGATTGTAGAGAAAAATTCACATTAAGGCATATAAAGCTGACCTAGAGTGCACTGCAGTCTCTGTTGGTTACTGGGGTGGGAGTCACCAGAGGATCTGCGATACGATATTATCACGATACTGAAGTCTAATACAATATAATTACAATTTTAAATATGTTGCAATATGCTGAACATTGCAATAAACAATACTGCAATTTACTACCTTTTTTAAACTGTGAATTATGTCCCCAAAGGAAAACTCTGTCAACGTGTTTTATCTATGACATAACGTTTTTAGTCTGTTCATCTCACGTCAGCCATTTTTTTTGCAGCATGTATGTAGTGGACTAAAAAAAGCAATTGATTTTATTATTCTAGTAGGCTTGGGAGAGAGTTACTGCCTCAAGCGAGGGAGTTCAAGTATCTCGGGGTCTTGTTCATGAGTGAGGGTAGAATGGAGCGTGAGATGGATCGGCAGTTTGATGCAGTGTCTGCAGTGATGCGGGTGTTGTGCTGGGCCGCCGTGGTGAAGAAGGAGCTGAGCTGGACGGCGAAGCTTTCAATTTACTGGTCCATCTACGTCCCAACCCTCACCTATGGTCACAAGCTCTGGGTAGTGACCGAAAGAATGAGATCATGGATACAAGCGGCCGAAATGAGGTTCCTCTGTGGGGTGGCTGGGCTCAGCCTTAGAGATAGGGTGAGGAGCTCGCACATCCGGAGCAAGCTTGGAGTAGAGCCGCTGCTCCTTCGCGTCAAAAGGGATCAGTTGAGGTGGTTCGGGCATCTGATTAGGATCCTCCAGAGCACCTCCGATTGGAGGTGTTCGGGGCACATCCAACTGGTAGGAGGCCCCGGGGCAGACCCAGAACACGCTGGAGGGATTACATATCTCATCTGGCCTGGGAACACCTTGGGCTGGAAAGTGTTGCAGGGGAGAGGGATGTCTGAAATGCTTTGCTTGGCCTGCTGCCCCGGGACCCGACTTCAAATAAGCGGTTGAAAATGGATGGATGGATAGTAGGCTACCTAAAGTTTAATTTGTAATATTAATAATGTCTATAATAATAAAAAAAATGATACTAGGCACTGTGTGACGATGCGAGATCGCCACACAAAAATATTACGATAATATGCTGTATCAATTTTTTCCCCCACAACTGTTGCTTACAAGTAAAAGTGAATCGCATTAAACTAAGTAGTGCTACAATAAATTGTGACTGTCTTGACTCACAAAATTATCTCCTAAATTGACAGAGATTATATGTGTGATTCATAGCACAATTCAAAAAAGATCCAATGCACATATCCTTCCGAAATAAGGTCCCATGGGGGACACCGGAAAGGAAGGGACCTTGCGTCTCTATAAAGCTGACAAGATGATAGCTATAGAAAAAATTAACCAAACTTTGACACCATATGAGTGATTAAGTATATTTATAATTTTTTGTCTTCATTTCTTTTTCTTTTTTGGTCACTGTGTTGTGTTAAGATTGTGAAAAATTAAAATAACCTCATCCTCGGTGCCTTTCATGAACTGAATTTCATCTGGGCGAATGACGTGAATTTACAATCCTCTCTGTTTAAGTCTGACTTCAAAGCTGAGAGGTAAAACCTGCCCGGTGCAAAGTTCATCAAAGGTACCACCAATCACCGCCGCTGATGTGGACACTGTTACCTTACATGCCCTTCACGGTATCTGTCATCCATCCCTTCTTATTCACCAGCCGGCCGAATGGATGAGACAATGCATGCCAATGGTCTCAGCTCGCTACGTCCGTCCCCCACTGCACCAGGACACGGTGAGAGGAGACGGCGCTCATTTGTTTTCACCGCACAAAGGCGGGGAGGCAGAGGAGAGCCAGGTTAGATAGGGAGAGCCTTGGCAGATGGCCATACACTCCTGATAGTGACAACACCGGTGATGGTGTCCATTCACAATGAGCTGCAGGAGAGGCTCTGTCTCTCTTTCCCTCCTTGCACTTCCTGTATCAGTTCTGAGGAGAGGGTAATGAGCCCAATCAGATTTCCCCATGGCTCAGCATAACCAATGGGTCAGATGAGCGACAGGAGACACTATTGAAACAGGCGCTGGGGGAAATCATTGACTCTCTCTCTGTCTCTCTCCCCGTTTAGCACCTGCCCCTCTCTCCCTCCTGTCTCTCTCTTTCTCCACGTCTTCCTGCAAGCCTCAGATTGAAAGCCACTGAGCCACTAAATGAGAGGCTGCATTGTTTCTCCACAGCACTTAAAACCTGATTCCTGTCACTTCTCTCATCTGATCTCTGAGCAAAAAGCCATGTAAAAATAGACACCGAGTTAAGTGTCCTCTCCACCTTTTGTCTGTACACTCGTTAACACGTACTTGCGAGGCTTACATAAAAAGGTCCATGCATGCTGTAATTTCATCTTGCCATTTTGCCATCAGTTCATTCTGAGGAAGAAGATGCAGACTGATTCATCATGGCACTGACACGTGGGAGGACATAGGAAAAATAGTCGCGCAGCAGTAATCTGTCCCCCTCATTGTTTTAAGGGTGACAAAGGGACCACCACATGTGACCACAACAACTCCAGTGTGCCTTGGCATCGATTCTACAAGTCTCTGGAACTCTACTGGAGTGATGAACATTTATTCATTCATTTTCTGTAACTGCTTATCCTGTTGGGGGTCGCGGGCGTCCTTTTCTAGCTGACAATGGGTGAAAGGCAGGGTACACCCTGGACAGGTCACCAGACTATCACAGGGCTGACACATAGAGACAGACAACCATTCACACTCACATTCACACCTATGGACAATTTAGAGTCACCAGTTAACCTGCATGTCTTTGGACTGTGGGAGGAAGCCGGAGCACCCGGAGAAAACCCACGACAACATGCAAACTCTGCACAGAAGCGCTCCCCCACCTCTGGGTTTGAACAAAGACCTCTCTTGCTGTGAGGTGACAATGCTAACCACTGCACCACCGTGCTGCCAGGGATGAACACAGTTCTTCGACCCATATCATCGTACCGTTCGGAGGAACAGTGTTCGTCCTGGTCTTCCAAAGTATATTCCCACATTTGTCAGGGTGTAACGTACATCAATATGAGTCGATTTATCGACTCCATCAACAATCCAGTATCATCAGTCCAAAGCACACCTCCTTCCTAAACATTCAAACGGTGCTAGCAGCCAAACACCAGGCAGATAATGGTAAGCAGCCAAGAAAAACACAATGGGGATATTTACTGATATCATCTCATATTGATTGCAGGTTCCTGAGTTGAATCAAACTGAAATGACATCATAGTAGACTTTGTGATATCAGCAAATACCTTAACATCGTCCAAAACATCGTACTGAGATTAAACATGTGATTTACACCCCCACACATTTGGTGTTTTGGTGATGTCAGTGGAGGGCACGGTCTAAAGTGTCGGTCCAAAACCTCCCAAAGGTGTTCAGCTGGATAGAAATCTGGTGACTGCAAAGGTCATAGGCCTCAGTAAATCTTCAGCAGCTCGGCTTCAACTAGCACAGAATGCTGCAGCTCGTATTTTAACTGGGACAAATCGTATGTCACATATCACCCCACCTGCCTCCCTCCACTGGTTGCCAGTTAACTTCAGAATTGATTTTAAGATTCTTTTAATAACTTCCAAAGCTCAACATGGTTTAGCCTCCTGTTACATAGCTGAGCCTCTGACTACCTATGCTCCACGTCATGACCTGAGAACCTCAAGCCTGCGCTCGCAAATCGTTCCTAGATCGAGGTTGGTACCTAAAGATTTCGCCATCAAGGCCCCGAGGCTCCTTCCTATAAAAATACATATTTTTATAGGAAAACTTTCCCTTTTAATGCCTGATTTGTACTTTTTGAAGCACTCTGTAACCTCGTTTAGATAAGTGCTATACAAACACCACTTCCATACTCATGATGGGGGCACTGTCACCCTGGAGGCGACCACTCCCATCAGGATAGAAATATTTCATTACAGGATCAAGGTGATCACTCGTTACAAGTTTGGTTGACGCTCTAAGCGTGGTTTACACTCGCTGTAGTGTCCCTTCTGCAAGGTGCGCTAGTCAGACCATGACAAAGTTGTTGTGGCACTTGGTTGTACACCTCTGACTTTTTCTAACTATGCGCCCACTACGCACGCTTTTCAGTTATACAGGGAAGACTGGCTGAGCAGGTTCACACCTCTTATGATCTTTAACAAGGACTCCTCATTGAGACACCACAGGGACAGTCAAATGTCTTAAATTCCTAAAAAGACATAGCCCACCACACTGGGGAAAGAAGAGTGTAGAGGAACATGAGGGATTGCTGTAAAAGCTGTAAAAAAGTCTCATGGAAAAAATGGAGACCCACGGGGAAATAACGAGATATAAAATAATTTTGACTTGGAGGTAAGTGACAGTAATAATCACAGTACACAAATGCAATGTTTGTCAGTACGCTGGTGTTTACTGCTGTTGCCAGGAAGCCTACCTTCTTTAGTTAACACACACTGACTACTTGCTTATCCATAGAATATTTTGTTTGCGGGCTCCCTGGTGTTTTGAAGTATATTGAACGAACATTGCATTGAGCATAAACACCTCTGTGCATACTCATAGCTTGCACGCCATCTACTGAGGCCCACGCCAGTATAAACAAAGCTTAAGGAGACAAGTGGACCCTGACCGTGCCAGCACAATGGCATGGGATGGTTGTGGCTCAGGAGGTAGAGCAGATCGTCCACTAATCAGAAGATCAGTGGTTTGATCCTTGGCTCCTCCAGTACGCATGACGAAGTATCCTTGAGCAAGATGCTGACAATTATATTGCTTCCATTGGTGTGTGAGTGTGTTAAAGCCTGTATGGTAGCCTTAGCCACGAATGTGCGAATGCTTTGAAAAAGTGCTTTGAAGACTACAAAGGCACTTTACAAGTGCATCTACGATTTACCACAATACATCCCAAAGCATATCACAGACACCGTACCCTTTCACTACAGGAGTCAAGCATCCAGGTGTTCCCTATAATTTGTCACCCGTCTATATAAATACAAACGTCAACGCATGAAAATACACCACAGAGCTGCAGAAGCGGACACCTGAGAGAGAAGCACATCTTATTTCTCTAAAGTTTCCTTGAATCTCTGTCCCTGTGTGTTCAGTGGAAGGGACTAAGATGAGAGGGAAATGAGAGCGACGGATGCAGGTAAGGGAATCGAGATGCACCTAATTTTAGTGGTGCAGGACTGGGACGTCGCTGGAAAGGTAAGAAGTATTTAGCTTTTTAAATTCCTGCTCCAAAGGCCAAAGTGAGCTCCAACAACAAATAACACCAGCGCTGCCATGAGACCCATTTACACAGCGATCTCTGCGTAGTCAGACTCGGCTGTAATGTGGTTTGATGCGTGATTTCTCAGGTTTCTCTGATGTCGGGCTCCATGCATATTGACTGTAGTGTAAAAACAAAGTGTCAGCAGGGGAGACCTGTTCACATCAACAGCACAGTGATAATTACTGACAGGATGTGGGTTTGTTTTCAGGCTCTGGTGTCTCCCACCTGTCAAAATAAATGTGTGAGGTTTTTTTTTTTTGTTTTTGATGGAAGGATGTGTTTTAATTTAGTTTTTCTGTCTGTCAGTGTGTGTTGTTGCAGACATACCGAAGGAGCTCTTAAGTAAATGAAGGACAACACTTTGTAAATCATAATGAACTGGGAAACTAGAGAATGGCTGAAAGTGACTTAACTTTAAATGAACTCACACTTAAACGGTGAGTGGATGGAGAGGGAGAGTAAAAAGAGGTAGGGGAACGCATTAGCACAGACTGATGGATATTTAGCAGCTGATTAGCGGCAGTGAGGACAAAGTAGCCAGGCCATCTGCTTTACATTTGCTCCCCTGGACACGAGTGCCAAGGACAGAGAGTCTTCACTGTGGACACTGACCCTGCGTGTTGTCTGTGTTATTGTCAGGTGTTGTCTGTTTGAGCAGATGTTACGCTGTGCAGAGTAACATGAACTTCGTCACCTCTAGCTTCCCATATAAATACACATCATTCACATCACCTGTGTGTCGTGACATGTTGTATTTGTGTCCATGACGTTGGGCAAATGTCTGACTTTCTGTTTACTTGCTGGAATTTCAACGCTCTCATCTTGGGAGCGAGGCTGCCAAGTATTACTTTTCATTTAACCGTGTTAAAAGCTGCACTCGTCACACCCTTTGAGACTCACACTGATTAAACTCTCTGAAAATCACCCATCAGTTTTCTTTATAATCTCACATTTTCTCTCACTTGATTTGTTTTCAAAATCTTATTTAACTTCTGAAAATTAAAACTGCAACAGAAAATATGATGCAAAAAAATAAATCAACTAAGAAGGAACAAATTGCAAATTAAAAAATATATTATATGGACATAAAAAGAAATAAATATGCCAAACCTGTAACAGCCACCTTAATATGTCTGCCTGCATATCATACAACCTGACAAATCACATGTTCAAGAGGCACTTTAAAGGGGAAAGTTTGGATTATTTTGAAGTGGGGCTGTATAAACACTTTCAGTATGGTACCTTTGGAACGAAAAGTAACCCTTCAGACGCTTGCTTAGCGTTTCCACCACAAACAGAACTTTTTCATGTGGTTGTTGTCACTCACTGTATTTCCTCATTTATCAGTCTGCACCTGGTTTATCGTCCACAGAACGAGGCTGCACGCTGACATTTTCAGAACAAAATAGAACAGGCTGCAGCGAGAGTCTCTCTCCATGGGATATTTAAAAATAGCAGGTTTGTGCATTTAGTCCTTCTCAGGCAAGCTCAGGGGTTTAGTGTTGCTGTAACTCACAGGAACAATGTTCCATGATGCTTTTTTTTGTTCCGAGTGAGGATTGGGAAAATATGCCGTTCCCATAACCCGGTTGAAATTAATATATAAACGCTTGAAGATCCACTCGTTACCAAAACTGTATGTCATATAAAAACCAAAGTGATGATTTTTTAAAGTGAAATTTAAGGTGTGCTGATGGATTCACGTCGTCAACTCATGCACTTAGTAACATTACATGTAAGCGTTCCACCTTAAAAGTCGCCAACAGTCGGCCCAGTGAATGAAGTGATTTTTTCTCCGACTCCAGCTGCTGTGAGAGGCAGCAAAACATCCTTTCATTTTATAGTTCCAGTTTACTAATAAAACTCTCCACAGTATGAACAGTGGTTACATGAGCCTCAAAACCAGACACAACTCAGCCCTGAGCAGAGTGACTGTCCTCTACTGACCAATCAGACTGCAGTGTTCACAGCTCCACCTTTTAGTACCAGATCTGTGTGCTAGGTACCCCAACAGAGGGGGGACCAAACATGGGGACGGTATAGAACGATTCCACTGGTACCATCCACAACTTTTCACAGTGGAAACAGGAAAAAAAGCACACCAAACTGAACCGTACTGCTTGGTGGAAACAGGGCATAAGGTACCTATCCATGGTCAGAGTATTACCAACAGTAGATGGCGGTCAGCATGTCTCCAGTTTGGAGAAGCAGGCAGGAGAACCACCATAGAAGCTAAGCAGTGTACTTACTGCTGTAGATGTGGGCAGCAAAACATATTTCAGTTTAAGTGTACACTATATTGAGAACCAACAGACAGCTCTTTCCTTTGACATTACATTTTCTCTAAGCTAAAACCTCTGTATCCCGACACATAAGCGCAGCTCTGCTGCTGTATTATATATATCACTTATTATATCACTGTATTATACCGCAGGTCTTCTGCTTCCATGGTGGTACTCCTGCCTGCTTCTCCAAACTGGGAGCGTGCCATGAGACCGCCATCTGCTGTAGGTGATGCAGTCACAGTTACAGCAGCAGCTTTGAGAAGTGTGTGCTTAAGATGATTTCATAATTAAGAAACAAAGAATTCCACGACCAAGAAATGTAGATAACAATGTGCTGGTGCCAGTTAAGGAAGCCAAAAACATTTGTTTTTGTAAGTTGGTTAATCTCACAACACTTGTGTTGCCAAGAAGTAATCAAGCAGCATTATCTCTAAATGATCTGAGAGAACACGAGAGAAAAGCTCCCACAGAGTCGACTGTTGTGTGTGTCACACTCAGACTGTATATGTCAACATATTGGACAGTGTATGTGCAGGATCTTGATTTTAGGACAGTTTCATTAATTTGATTACTCTCAGCATGCCAACTGGTGTTACTTTAAAATTTCAGTCTTTTCATCTTTTTTCTGCTTCACATATTTTTTTCATTTAGCTGCGTTCCATTACTATTTATTGCAAATACTACATCTGGGCCCTGCTGTCCTCCGCTATATAATACAATAAAAGATAAGATTTAGCTGAGCCTCTTTGAATTCATAGGCAGTGCTGGCAGCGAGGGTTACTTTACTCCGAGTGAATCTGAGGTGGTCACAGAATACAACAATGTATTCCACTGTGGAGCGTATAAGCAGGAGAACTCCAGTGGACATCGAACTGCTTAATCATATTGTGGCACAGGAGAACATTTGATGCCACCCCAACCCCTCTCTCCCCTTTTTTTTTCTGCTCTGCTTTTCCATTTTGACAGCGAGACACAGAGTACACTCTTATGCTCCTGAGAGGCGACTTGCCATGGTTGAGTGTCATTGAGGAACCTGCTCAGAGTGTGTGACGGCTGTGGATTGTCACAGAGGCCCTGCAGACGGTGCAGTGGTACAGCGGGGCTTATGATCACGCCGAGGCTCTGCCTTGTCGACCACACCGCCGCCTAACACCGCTCGCATCTCCTCGAGCACTCACCTCTGGGAGCTGCGCTTACTTTCAAAGCTCGGATAAGACTTCAGAATACTGTCATGATAAAAGCTTTTTAATGTCATGTGTCATAGCAGAACAGTGCAGGAGTATGTTGATGCAACAAAAATAAATTTTTCACCACAGTTTTTCCTGCACCGTGAATGGAGAGTATGTTTCCTTTGGACAGCGTTGCGTTTGACTGCAAAAGCTTTTAACGCCAAAATAGCAGCGTCTGAACAAAGGTACCTGAGAGTGCTGGAGAGGCCTTTCTGAAAAGAGTGAAGGCGAAGAAACACACAAGCAACATGTCATCCTAAAAAATGAACTTGTTGAAATGTCAGCGCGGCCTGGAGACGGAGTAGGAAGAGAAAGAAGCAAAATAAATCCCATATGCTGCTGCCGTCCTTCCTCTGAATACCTTTTGGCAATTAAAAGCAAACAGGCATGATTTTTTTTTTTTTCTCCCAAAGTTCTACTCAGATCACGATCACTACCTGATAAGTGGCGGATTTAATGCGCACTCGCTTCCCTCCTTAACAGAATATTAATGTAGGCTGCCATCCATGAGAATGACTCATTTACAAGCATGCAGAGGAAGCTGAGGACTCAAACCTGGATGAGGTTTGTCGCCTCGCTCGTTTGATAACAAGCACTCGAGTGTATTTACAAGGCAGAGCGAGCGAGATAAGTCTGCGGTGTAATGACACTAAGCAGGTCAGGAATGTCTCTGCCTCTCACTGTGTTGTTGCTCATCTCCCTCCCACGGTTATCCCTCTTTCTGTCAGCCAGCTACACTTCCTCGTGCAGCCTGACGGCGTGCGGCGCTGTCATCTGCGCCAATGTAAAGCATAAATATCAAACCATTCTTTAGTTTGACTCATAAGCCTTTACTGTTCTCACACACGCACATGTGTGCGCTCAGAGCTGGAGTCACGTCCTGCTGGTACACTCGGAGCACAGGAAACATTGTGTTGCTTATTGCCTGCCTCGGCAGTAAGCGCACAGCCATGCTGACATGGCACTCAGATGGCGATGTGACCCCGCGTGTGGTCTCCAATCTCGGAGTGTGTGGGAGTCAATCGCTAGGTGTGAGGTTAGATACAAATTGGCCCGTTCGTGTCACAGCCCTGCAGTCACCAGCTCAAGCCTGGACAGCAGCTAGAACCGGAAAACAACACTCTGAGGAGGAGGAAGCTGTGAGGGAGGAAAATAGCTGAAAGCTGGGCTTTTTTTGTTTTTATTTTTATGTTTGGGGAGCTGAAAGAAACATGTATTTCCCACATTTAGAGGCCAGCTCACGCCCCCCCCCCAACATCCTGTTTATTCACCTCTCGCTCCATCTATTCATTACTTCACCTACATCCTGTCCTTTTCTGCTAAACAGTCTCCCCCTCCTGTCGTCAAATAAACCTGCCAGCTTCTGTGTGATCTTCCCCAGAAGTGTTTTATGCGTCACATTATGACACATATAATCAGGCTGGCTGTTTGCACTACTTTGTTCAGCACAAATTGCTGCACCGATGGTCGCGGCAAAGCACAGATGGGACGTGGACAGTTTTTCATCGGCTGTTCCATACCACAGAGCCCAACACATCTGGTATGCAGCGAGAAGCATCTTTGCACTAATTTGTTTGTCACTATACATTGAAGGGACTATCTGTCATCCTGCCATGCTTTGGTTGCGGCATGATGTTTGAAGAACATGGCTAGTCATAAGTTTCAGGCAGCCCGGCTGGCTGGCCGCTTGGGACTCACTCACAGGAGCCATCTGACTGCTGGAATGAAGGCGAGGAGGGAGGGAAGAAATGGGATGCAGAAGAGGAGAGGAAAATAAAAAGAGTAGGGTGGGGAGGTGGAGGGGTCTGTATATTTTACTGCAGCTCCTCAAACCTCAATTTACAGATAGAAGTGAAGAGAAAAACCATTTTAACTGAATTTGATTCTACAAAAAAGGTTGATCGAAATGAGCTTTTGATTTCAAGCAACAAAATCTTGACTAGGTTACTACTTGCGTGCGTCCAGTAGGGCTGCAACGATTAGTCGACTATCGACTATTAAAATAATCGGTGACTATTTTAGTAGTTGACTAATCGGTTTGAGTCATTTTTCATAGAAAAGTTAGTTGCAGCCCTAGCGTCCAAAGAAAAACAACAACAAAAACAACGCCTCAAAGATGATACAATACTTTCATTTCTTTTGTTACTGGTCTCCAAACAGATGATGGCTCTGTCCAGCCGCTACATTTACCTCAACTAAAGCCCCTGTTTGCTCCAAGACAGCTACATCATGATGTTCAACTAAACAGAGCAGGTCTGACCAGTTATAACCAGATGAAAAAGTAACTAGATGGCTACCAGTAACTTACCGTTCACTTCAGTGATAAAGGTAGAGCAGCATAAACAATTTGGCGATAAGCACCACGTCCTGACAAGAGCTGGCTGACGTTATAGCCCATCTGAGTATTTGTAAATATCACATCATATCAAATTATCGATTCAATTTCGATTCAATTCAATTTTATTTATAAAGCCCAGTATCACAAATCACAATTTGCCTCAGAGGGCTTTACAGCATACAACATCCCTCTGTCCTTTGGAACCTCACAGCAGATAAGGAAAAACTCCCCAAAAAAACCCCTTTAACGGGGAAAACAAATGGTAGAAACCTCAGGAAGAGCAACTGAGAAGGGATCCCTCTTCCAGACGTGCAATAGATGTCGTACAGAAGAGATCAACATAATAAATTTACAGTGATCCATATGACACAATGAGACATAAAGAGAGACAGAGACAGAGAGAAGCAGGGCAGACTGTAATGACAACAGCTACAATAACATTAATTTTAATGATAATATTATAATAATAATAATGATAACAGTAATTGTGGCAGCTTATGTTGTAAGTATATGTTAATATATGACAGTAAATGTATGTGACAATAATGATATGTGTATAATTATAGTAGAAGTACGACTAATAATAACAGCAGCAGTTTGACTGTTAGTTAGTTATTTATCATCAAATACCGGAACATGTAAGGTTACAAGAACAGAGAGGAGAAGAAGTAAAGTCGCTGCATCCAGCTCACCAGGCGCTTTTCATTTAGTTTTTCAGGTAGGTAAATGATCTCATAAGCATGTTAGAGCTTACATGTTATTTGTAGTGTAGTTGGTCCATCTATATCATTGTGCTCAAATTACTGTGCTTCGTTAGACTGTCATTTATGCTAATGTGGCTCCCCAGCTATTTTGATGATGTAACTTCGACCGTTCATGCAGCTGCAGTGCCAAGACAGACAGGGAGGACATGTGTCTTTACAGTTTGTCACGTGTTGCAAATTTAGACAATGAATAGAACAATAAATCGGCATCAGTGTGCAAGATTTCTGTACGTGACAATTTTTTTCCAGTGACAAATTTAAAAAAATGCATCCGAAAAAAGCAGACTCAGTGTGCAAAGGCCTTTCACAATGTACTCCTTAGCTAAGAAAATACAGTAGCAGTGGATGTATGGAGAGACCTGGATACAGCATTGGAGGCAGGGCCTTGTTCATTCGTCCTGGCTACATGGCATCTCGTGACCGTGTTTGGCAACTACAAGAACTGGCTTCAAAGCCTGGCACACTTCCCAGGGGCCTGACTGTAATACTCAGCTACTACTGCAGTTCAGTCAGGACCACTTTAGTCAAAGAAAACCTTACTTCCATTTGCAGTATTATATTTGGTGGTATGGCTCTGTTCTGGGGCCTCTCTGCCTTTCCTAGGTCTACACAGAAAGCCTCTTCCACACGCCTACATCAAAGGCCTGCCCTTCCATGCGCCTACACGGAAAGCAGCAGCAAAGACGTTGTCGCAAAGGCTCGACATTGTGTCCTGCCTTAACTAACGCTACGCTCAATGTAGTACAGTAAGCTAGTTAGCTAATGATTGCTGCTGACACTGGAGCAGATGAACACACTGTTTAATCCATTCCTAACACCCTTTCTCTTGTGTTTTTGGTTTTAGAGAGGACAGAGAAAAAATACAATGATGGTTGGACAATCTCTGTTTTTGTCACGTGCCACAACATTTCACACACTGACATGTACAGTTCTGGGAACACCTGGATCCCCACCTCAGATTCCTCACAGGTTTCTCAACCTGTTTTTTTCAAGCCGCTACTTTCCATACGATCCCAGAGTGAAAAAAAACAGAAGGTGATGAATGCAATCTGACAGCTCATAATATCCCCTTTCCCATTCTATGCTCTACATTTACTGTGATTCTAAGTCAATTAAAGAACTGTTTGATGTTGATGCATTCAGACTCGGAAATTAGGCGCCAGTCTGCTAGTTTGTTAGGTGACAGCGTCGGTCTTTGTGGCCACCTTTACACCAGCAGTCTCCTACAGGCCATATAGCTTTACAGAGAATATCTCCTTTGCTCTTTGCAGATAGGGAGGCTGTATTGTAAACCTAACTCTGGATAAACACACCGGATGAGATGCAGACTTTTGAGGATACATTTTTATCCAAAATACAATAAAAACAGGAAAAAGAAGACTGGAAGGGGGACAGGAAAAGTGGGGCTTTTGAGTGAAATGTAAATGGCTCGGTGCTTGCACAGAAATCTATTTTTCAGGGAGAAAAAAAAACACTTTTATCTGTCGACAAGCACTTTCCTTGGCTACTTAAGAATGACATTAATGTTGCAGGGGAGGATGACGTTGTGGTATTACTGGCTGCAAAGGGACTCGGAAAGATCCAGGGCACTCAGTATCTTAGAAATATCAGTTTTACCTTTATTTAAAGTGAAAAAGGAAAAGCTTCTGCATTTTCTGTACAGCTTGTGTTAGTCCATTCTGGTCCTAAGTAACTTAAAAACATTTTCCAATTTGCCTAAATTCATGTCGCCAAAACTGCATAAAAGGGCAGAGCAGAAAAATGTGATTTCCTGTAATTCAATGAACTGAATTTGTGAAGTCTGAAATTGAGGGGTTTTATAAAGTGGCACAACCAGGAGAGACAGTATGTTCTCTGAGCAGGGGGGAAGCTGACTGGATTATTCACGTTTATAGTGTTCAAAAATTGAAATTCAAACAGTCAGAAAAAAAAAAAATCAGGTAGCAACGTCTCATACACAAACACATATTGGTCACTGTTTTGACTCACTGAATAATTGTGCATTTAGAGGCCCCACAGAGAGACCTGTGGCCTCCGCTCGCGTGTTGCATTCAGGAGCACATCACAGTACAGTTGGTTTAATGCACAGCTGGTTTAAAAAAAAAAAATAAAAAATCAAAGCCTTGGCATGAAAGGAATGTACAGTCAAGCAGAACTGAAGAGAAAGAGAGAAGATATATTTAGTTCTCAAACTGTCACCAATTCCTGACAGTGTGCTGAATAATGGAGCGCTACAATGTGGGCACGCAGACACATTAAAAGGTTTTTCCTGTATTTCTTTTGATTTGGTGCCACCGAGATGAAGGTGTGTGTTGTGCCATCACGAACCTGAATCTTTAATCTTCTCTGTCCCCATGTGCCGAGGCCCATATCTCCTCTATCAGCGTGTTTTTAAAGCTTTAATTCTCCCTGGCAGATTAGCTATGATATGCTATTGACCTGAATAAAGGGGTCATGGTGGCAGTCAGGAGAAGGTCTTTGATTTACATTTTCAGAGTGTGACAGGCTGGGAATCTGGGAGAGGCAGCAAAAACAATACATCACAAGACTTTAAAGCTACATGTTCCCTTATTCTAAACTGTGCTGTATAACTGTGTCACATATATTACAGCAGTTATTTTCAATAACAACAAATTAAAGTGGAAATACGAGGGGTTTTTTTGCATCAACTTATCATCATGAAGTAAACGTTGACTGCAAAGTGCAATGGCTATAGAATAATGACATTATCAGTGTTAAGACTGGTTCCCTGTGTAGACAGAACAATGTTTACAATGACTAGGTAGAAAACTCCTGCAACACGTCGATAAAATGAAATTATAAATAAATAAAATAAAACAGCGCTCATCAAATTTTTTATTTTTTTTTTGCCACCTACAAAAATCAATATCAGTTACAGTGTATACTATATTTAGAATATTGTCACCACTCTTCCTTGTCAGACAGCCCTTTCTGTCAGGGAAGTGAAGCCGTAATATCAAAGCCACCAGACTCCATTTAAAAGCAGTAATTTTATTTCCCAAAGCATGGGAGTTTCTGGTCTACCGCTGCCTCCATCAGTTAGTGTGTAAGGTATAGCTGAGAAGATATTCCAAATACAGAGCGCATATAAATGGATATACATTCCTTTTAAGTGGCTAAAATATTTTTTGCTGCGGCCCTCGTCCACAGCAGTGGACTCTAAAGTTGTCAAAAACTGCTGCTTGGTCAGTGACTTGCGGCGTCAGACACTGATGTACAAGCCATCCTTTCACGTTGGTATAATACGCTGGCGGTTGCTGTTATTGTTTAAAGGTGCCTGGTGGCGTCAGGAGGAAACATGGTGGGACAACAACAAAAGTTAAGGCAGCGTGAGTCTGAGTCCAGCGAGCAGGAGAGGTGTTGGATGGGTCCAACAACCATTGACTTTTACCCAGTGAGGAAGATAAAGTATATGTAGTATAAGTACATTATAAGTACCAAAACTATTTTGGTTTGTATATGTCATGAAACATGAGGGAATCTTATATATCCTCCTGAGACCCTGTGTTCTCATATGAGGACATCACATTTTGGTTTAACTGGACCATATACTTCATTCTACTTAACTCAGACCTGTTGTCCTCGTTCGTGGACACTTTTTATACCCATCTAGTGGCCATGGAGGAGCACCAAGAGGACAATAAAACTTGACTATCTCGAGAAGTAAAAGTCGTACCAAGGTTTCCAGCGGTGAACATGTGGAAGATAATTTGCACAATACACTAATCCATGTAGAAACAAGATGGCGGCCATCTCTGCCAAGTCAGTCTGCAGCCGATCCTGACACAAAAGTGGACAAGGTCCAAAACCTGATCAAAATCTGTGGTTTAAACTTGTTTATTTATATTTAATAATGTTTGTAGTGTGATATGGCAACAAATTTGCCCAACTTTAGCAACAATAACAAGCTAAGACGCTGTTAATTAGGAAGCACTTGTTTGAGGACTTTATTATAGTCTTATTTGAGCACACTGGGACTCACCGTTGCCTATTGATTCTAAATAACTAGGAGAAATTAAAGATGCACAAGTTCAGGTCTCATAAGGATAGATTAAACCTTTAAATTCAGTATCATGCCGGGGTGGAGTTGAGGGTAAACACACCAAACTAAGCCCCACAAATGGAGCTTATCAGCCTTTGGAGCCAACATAAAGAATCAGGAGGAGATTCATAGCGTTCTAGTCGGCAGCATCAGACTGAAGTTTGAGTCTTCAGCAGCAATCACACTGCATTTAAACTAAAGATAAAAACGAGCTAATGAAGCCAAACATAAAAAGGCAAACTTCACACGAAGTTAAAGTGACTGTTATTGTGAGGGGGCATCATAAAGTCTTCTCCCAACTACTCCAAAATCGCTTTCATTCACGCAGACCACCCGCCCCCCCATCACCTTCCCCGAGCCTCGACTCCGTAAGCCAGCTCTACCTTCCCACCACGGCAACAGTGGCTGAATGAATGATGAGTAATCGTGTAGGAGAGTGAGGTCATTATCGAGATGTGGAAGTTTGAATCGGCACACCGGAGGCTTCATTTGTGCCGCATTCACGACTCCTTTTGACTTTGAAGTGTGCGGCACACCTGACTCTTAGTGGGGAGACTGGTGTTTCTGCTCATTTCCGCTTCGTCTTTTTGAAGCTAAAGCAGGCTGATCTATTTTGAGAAGGGCCTCTACAATACTTCCCTAAATGCTGGATAGAAGCAATGTGGGAAGTAAAGTGTAATGTTTGTGTGTGTGTGTGTGTGTGTAAGTGTGGAGAGATTTCTTGCCCACAGTGTTTCTAACTGAAGGCATGTGAGAGGAAGAAAGAGAGGTATATAAGTGTGTGTTTTGTGTGCCGTATGTACGCATAGCATGTGTGTGTTTGTAAGTTTTGGTGAGATCGGGAGAAACGAGCAGTGTATTCAATATTTCAAGATTTGTTAGACAGTATTTTATTCATTCATATGTTAAACTTTCGCTGTTACTCCCCTACATACCAATTAGGCTTCAGGACAAATACAAATATATGTCATCTTCATAAATTGGAGTTTCGAGGCCTCTCTTTCTCTGAATGGCAGCCATATTGGAGGACACAGCAAAAGCAAAGCAACATAGTAAAACACTTATTTAAACAGTGGTATGTTAAACACCCTGTTGTATTACAAAGATACACTGCCTTTTAATAAGGCGGGATTTCATTTAATTCAAAGGGGATTTATTGGCATCGGAAACACACGTTTACATTGCCATAGCAAGTGTGAAATAAATACAACAAATTGTGTGTAAGACCTACGTTGATGTAGAGTCTACGCCATAGCCTGACATGCACCTCTCCAGAAACTACATGTCACAGTGACACAGACCTCCTGTCTGTTTCTGTAAGTTGAAACCATTTCCCTCAGTGGAAACAAAGCTTTTATTTACTTTAATTTCACAGATAAGAAACAATAAATTGTGAAGACAATAAAGCCTCCACAAAAATAGCATTTTAAGTCTTGTGTGTGATTTATCCTGGCTTCATATGAGCAGAGGAAATCTCCGCTAGTCACTAGGCTAATTTATATATAATTTATATATTATATATACTAAACGTGTTTAGTATAAGAAAGTTGTTTTGTAGGTGAACATTGTGAGTTGTAATGGAGCCAAATTTTGTAATGTTGCTTTTGTTAAATGTTGCTGTTGTCCGTGGCTTCATATGAGTAGAGGCAAAGTCCGCTAGCCACTAGGCTAATGTGTACAATGTAAAATGCCATAGGCTTGTGCTAAAAACATTAGCATGTTGTATTTGTGGGGAAAATGTGTCCAGATAAAGACAAGTTTTGCCTGTTTATTCACACAGCTTTATCTCTCTGCTGAACAGCCTCGTCCTGCACTGGAAAAGTACACAGTCAAAACAACTAAAGAGCCAATAGAACAAAGCGAAGCATCAGGAAGAAGAAAACTCATAGTGTGTTAAGAAAAAAGCCCATCAAGTTTGTATGATTTAAAAGAAAAGAAAACATAATACAGACTGTAAACAAATCTGAAAAATTCTGGAAAACTCATCTCTGATCCAATGTAACAGGAAATAATCTACTCAAAAACGCAGTTATTTCATTTACAATTTGGGTTAATTGTACAGTTTATCAGTTGATCTATAGCTACTACTTGTTATGCATAAAATATAAAATGAAATATCCATAAAATATGCCACTTATTCAGGGGTCATCAGTTGACTCAAAGATAGCGAAGGGGTCTCTAAAGGAAAAAGGTTGGGAACCACTGGTGTGGTCAACAGCTTTAGCTTATTGATCCAAATTCTTATTTGCAACACTGGCTTCCATGTTTTTCCACACCACACAAAAGAGCTGAGACAATTCATCTCTTGACTTTGCATAAGAGTTGATTGTATAATAGCACAGTGTTGTTTGTTGTGTGTAGGAGCTGCAGGTGGGGCACTGCCCATGGTACTGTAACAGAGCGGAGGCGATCAACAGACAGACACACAGAACACGACATGTAGCTCTCTTTCTTAGCCTGCTTGCTTTTTGTGGTTGTAAATGAAACTTTTTCAATTCAATTCAATGGAACTTTATTTATCCCAATTTAAATTATTGTGCCAGAGAATGCTTCAAATTACAGTGACACTAAGCACAATAACAACAATTTAATGTTTAATGTCAATTTAATGTCACTCACTGCATGGCCCAGTTTTACGAACAATAGACCAGAATTTCATTTTCCCACCTTTGTAGAATTGTAATATCTATTACTTGTGTAGTGCTACGTTCTTATGTAGTGCTCTGATTAATAAACTTATACCAGAATAGGCTGTATGTCATGATTAATTTGGAGAAACCAAGCAATTCTGTGTAACATCAGATATTCATATCGCCTGAATGGAATGATCCTTTGTGCCATAATGACATTTTTCTGCCACTGCGATGACTCAACTGTGATGAGTGGCAGTCAAATCAGGCACCTGGAGAACCCTATCGTAGCTGGAACTACCACAGAAGCTGTTCTGAGTACTCCGCCAGATGTTTTTATGACTGTCCTTTAGCAGATTTTGTCACAGCGATCTTGTTGCAACCTTGCAAGATGCAAGATGAAACATTACAGGTGTGTAGCTGAGATCAAAATAAAGGCCGAATTCAAAGATGGGCATGGTCTGAGCAGGGTCAGCTGAGGTACAGGGGAAGGAAGTAGGGAAGGGACCAGTGTCCCCCCGACTTTACGCCCCTGGCTGACAATTATGGATTGCTGTTTTGCGGCAGAAGTGATCACACTGCAACATGGTCTCTAGATTAGGTACAATTTTCAAATGTGTTTTGGCTGTAATGAGTCTAAATTTAGAAACATTCATCACCATTAGTGCTTGGATTTTTACTTTCAGTGTTGGTTACTAGAGCTACACCCACACTGAATCATCGGCCTGTTCCGTCTTTGGTTGTTACTCGTTATTAGCGCGCAGCCGGATCTCCAGGGCACCTTCATGACACCAGGAATAGTTGCTAGGAGACCCGTGATGCAACTCCAAAGCCTGATCACAATATTATTATTATTTCCACCAGAGGTATTTTTGTGTGTGAGAAGACATCAAAATCACTCAGCAGCACTGCGTGTGTGTCTCCATTTGTTTCCTCCCTCAAATGTCTGCTCTGAATCACTCTGTGGTTTCATTTTCTTTGATCTCAAGTGGATAGCTGCTATTTCTAGGGTGATACCACACATTTAGTCATTTCAAGGTTGCGCTTGTTTGTGAGCTACGATAAAGAGTGTCGTGATACTCTCCCTTGTGTAATCAGGTGAAAACAGATTTTAAAAAAGAAAAACTCCCGCCACAAAAAAAAAAGAAAACAACAACAAAAAAAAAAACACCACACTCATCTCAGAGGGAATGTGTAAGTCTTCCACAGAGTAAATAATGGGATCAGAGATGTTATCCGCTGTCTGTGTAGGCAAAGCATTTTGCTTCTGGTGCATGACCCAAAACAGACAAGCCCATGAAATGGAACACCAGCTTAGTATTGCTCTAGTAGACTCTGATGCGTGGAAACAAATGGAGTTTGGCACTGCTACCCAACATAGCTGTGTATGATACAGTGTGTCCTAAATGCTCTCTGACAGTAATACAAGCCTTTGTCTGTTTAGATCCATACAGCGATACGGATCGGAGGGAGGCTAGCGCTACATCCTTACAGCCTGTACTGTACGTGCTGTTAGGCCTCCTGCTTTTTTTAAGGTCCTTTGTCTGCATCCAAGGAAACAGAACTTCCTCTCCTGCATTGCAGGTGACCGTTCGCTGAACCCCTCACTCTCCAGCAGCCAATCTTTGTTTAGTTTTGTATCACGGCGTGCATGGTGCTCCTGTAGCCTCAACCCTGACTGTTAGGACAACCTAAGAAAGAATTGTGACTCAGCAGCTCACCAAGTCTGTAGGTGGCAAACTGGACACTTACCAGTTTGGGTATCAGCACAGAAGATGCAGTTGTAACATGAATACTCAAGGTATCAGCAGGGGCGTAGCACCATACTCAGCATTTACAAGCGGACCAGATCAAATGCCTTGTGTGAGAAAGCTGCTCTTGATTGGTCAGAATTTCCATGTGGGAAAAATCCAGGAAGTAAAGAAAACGTTGAAGAAGAGTACACTGTCAAGATAAATGTGACACTTTCTAATGTCACAATGGAGGGACAACTACGCAGGTTGATTTTAGCGCTGCTCATCGTGGACTATATTGCTGTCATTGTTCATTTGAGTCAAAGCATACAGTTTGAAAACGAGGCGCGGCTCCAACTAGAAAACAATGTTTTGATGCATTGGATGTGCTGAATGTGCATATTAAGGCAGTACAGGAGGAGGCGCACATTAATAATCCTCCAGGACTGTAACATGCTCATGTTTAACCCAAACAATGTGTCATGTGACTGCAGTTGGTTCAGATCCAGGTCGGAACACGTTCTCACCACAAATGAACTGCACCAGAGTTCATTTGTAACCGGACTGAGACCACCTCTTCAAGAAGGTCTGGTTGTTTTGTTGCGCATCCAAGCGTGATTGCTATGTTCACACCTGTCCAAACGAACTTAGGGGGCAAATGAACCTGAGTTCGACTTGAACAGAACCAAACAGGGCAGGTGTGAAAGCACCCTTAGAGAAGAATCCTAGTGCGGGCCGGACTAAACCATTTTGCAACTTTTAGGAATGGAAAGGCCTCACAGAGCTTCTGCTGTTTCAGTCTTTCAACTAACTTATACAACAAATTTTACCTTAGATGTGGCACTAATTACTTAGAAATAAAAAATGCAACCAAAACCAAAATTTTCATTCAAGGCCCCCGTCCCATTGGGACTCTAGGTAATCAGTCTCACTTCTCTCCAAGACGACAGAACTACAGCTCAGACTCTCTTCTATGATTTGACATCAGCATTTACCACGATTCAGCCAGAGCTCTGTTTGGAAAAATGATTCAACTAAAGGTTCATCCTTACCTGACTAAATACATGTGTTATACCCAGAGTACACACAGTTAATCAGACATATCCTAATTCCACAACTAAGGAGCACCCCATGGTTGTGTGACCTCACCTTTACACTTGACACAGCCAATTGTAAAACTAATATTCTAAATGTGTTCACATTGAAGTTTTCAGATGATACTACACTGTTGTCTTTGTTAGGCACTGAAGTTGACCTTAGTAATTATCAGTAATGTATTCATAGATTAGTGGAGTGATTAGAAAGCAATTTGGTTATTATTTATCCAAAGACGACAAAGGAAATCATTCTTAGTCTTTCAGTAGAGTCATGTCCTCCACCTGTTACTGTCTATAACAAACAGACTGAACAAGTCTCCTCCTATAAATACTCAGCATCTATGAGGACGCTGCTTCATCTTAGAGTGCACATATAGATTATATTTGTAGCAAGGTACAACAATGCATTTACTTTCTGAAGAGACTGAGGGTATCTGAAGCAAACAAACAAATCCTGTTATTACTTTTCCAATATATAATACAGAGTGTTACACAGTATAGAATCAGTGCATGGTGCAGTCGTCTCTGTTCAGTTTAAAAATAGATTGGTTTGACTGTCTCGAATCTGCTTAAAGACTTGAGTTAAGTTTCAAACTACGGATACTAAAAGAAAAAGGAGTGATTCAATTGTTTGCACTGCATCCAGTTTTCGTAATGTGTGATAAATGTTGTTATTACGGTTTTGTTGTTCGGATTCATGTTTGGATTTGTATTTCTGTCTTTATGTGAAACAGTGTATGTCTCGGGAAGCAAAACAAATTTTGGAAAATGTTCTGACAATGAAGTGAACAAATCAAATTCTGTATTTGAAGAGTTTATTCTTTCCAAAGCCAAAGTATAAAAGTAAATTCATGACTAACACGTGCACCGCATAGTATTTCCCAACACTGGAAGCCGATGCTGGACATAATCAGAGCTTAGGATAATGTCTCTGTCAAGCTCTTTATTGGAAACACAAATGCTACAAGTGATAGCCAAGGTTTTAGGTTCGTTACACCATTTCTTTATGTCCATGTTATCAACATGGATCACCAGGGATGTTGACTTTTTGCTGGGGTCATGCAGCTTTTGCCTCAGTCTTTCAGCATGATGTCATATGTGTTGTTGTCAAGTGCATGTTTACAACCTGTCTTACAGTATACTCATTTGAAAAAGAGTCATCCAGTAACAGTAAGTCTGCCAGGAGCAGCAGTTTCGAACAACTAATGGAGCTAACGTTAGCTTAATCAGCCAGCTAGCTCCAGCTGTCATTGGGAGTGGAAAAGTCAATGGTAAAGGTTAAATGGACTGCACTTGTATAGCACCTTTCTAGTCTCCTGACCACTCAAAGTGCTTTTACACCACATGTCATACTCGCCCATTCACACACAGTCACACACTGGTGGCCGAGGCTACTATACGTGGTGCCACCTGCTGCTGAGTAACCATTTACTTGCCATAACACACCAATGGAACAGCCACCAGGAGAAACTGGGGGTTCAATATCTTGCCCAAGGATGCTACAACACACGGACTAGAGGAGCAGGGAAAGACACCTGCTGTTTGACCTGCTCTACTTCTGAGCCACAGTCGCCCCAGTGGCAACAGGTTGGTAATTTGAAGCCTGCTTTTGTTTACTTCTGTTTGAGAACAGCAGTTAAAACAATTACTAAGAATTTTGAGTGGTAAATCTGCCACTTTTAGTGTAAACTGCAAATGTCAGAGAATCTGACCAAAGGCCCAGACGCACCAAACTTACACCAAAGAACCAGTGGCCAACTGTTGTGTTGCCTTACGTCACCTGTGTCTTGGTCAAAAAGCTGCACTTAAACATGTCACAAAGACTACAGCCAAGGGTCAACTAGCATGTCAACCTGCACCTGCCTGAGATGAAATAACTCTCCATACCAGCAGGTTGTAGTAGTCTGTATTTCTCATTTAAAAATGGGGAACTCAAAGACTGATGGGATGGATTTAAGACGCTAGTTAGCCAGTTAGCACCTTAACAACACAACCCAATGTTGAAAGAACAAATTATATCTACTGTGTGCAAGAAAACAAAGACGCAGTTACGAACCATTTCTGCTAAAGAGCTCAATGACTGAAGAAATACTTGTTATCTAATATTACAAGTTTGTTTCAATTTCACCCCTTCCTTGACTTTAGTCATTTGTTTACTTTCCTCACTTCCGTTTCTCTTCTCGTGCACTGAGCTGAACTACCAATCAGAGTCATATTGTTCATTGACGGACTCTTTCAGCTTCAACGCCCACTCAACATGCTCAATGGGTTGAAAAAAAAGCAGGTAAGGGCCAACTAGCGCCAATGGTGCAGAACACACTGCAAAAACCGGAGCGACAGACGCTCACCGATGACCTGACATTGACCAATGGCCTAACCCACTGTCGGCTTGGTGTGTCAGGGCCCTTAAGGATGGGCACTGTCTCTTTGTAGCCAGCACTGTCAGTATTTGTACCAGTAACAAACCACATAGCTCACAAATGGTGTTTTTAAAATAGCAAATGTAAAAGACTTAATGAACTGGCTGCAGGCTGTTTTTCCTTGTGTGTTATTCTGAGAAATAAATGGAAAACGTAACAGTAACGGTAATAGATTTCAATTTTATTAATGAGAATCATCAAGTCAGTATCAAGTGTAAGAATTGTGACCAGCGTCCTTGTAATCACTGCTTTTCCCCGTGTTATTGCCTCCCTCTGTCCACCTCCTCCCACTGTCTGTGTGCATGCTTCTGTAAGCCTCTCTACCTGGCTGCCTGTCGCCCTGCCTGTCAGACCGACTATCTACCTATCAATCTGTGAGTGTGTCCGCCTGCGTGTGGTGATAAGGAGCCGTGGGTGTCTGTAGCCCTGACACCAGCTGATTTATGCCGGCCTCTTTCCCTTTAGGGGGCCGATTTGTGAGAAAATCCCCAACGAATCATGCTGACTTTGTGTACGTGAGTGTGTGTATCTGTTTGTCTGGCTGTTTGCATGTGCGTGTGTGTGTGTGTGCCGTGCCAGGATCGTCTGTCAAAACAAAGATGACAGGGAGCTGTAACTCTTTTATTGCCATATTTCAACTCCCGTACATCACTCAAGCCTGATTTAATATTTGAATTGCATTCTCTAAAACAACGTAACGGGAAGGTATTAGTTTACAGAAACACGTCCGAGTCTCCGCCACCCACCGCATGGGTGAAATCAATATGCAATAAAAGATAAATGAGTAAAAACACAATGTATTGCTAACTCGACTTAAAAGTTGATGACTTCCACCAAAAACAAGAACACAGTTTGATTTGGAGTTAAAAATTCATGTGAGAAACAGTCTGAAATCTCGCTCACAGTGTGTGGGTGTGTGGCGTCGTTCATATTTTATGTTATTAAATCAATTCAGATGATTCTTGCCCTGCCTTACAGATTTTCTACGAATCTAAAAAAAATAATCAGTTAACCAACTTTAAACACACAAACAATCCTAAAAATTACACCAAAGACACATGAGCAGAAATTAAATTAAAGCTTGCAATTTTCACATGCTGGAAACTGGTGTAAACTAAATAAATGCTTTAAACATTCGCTGAAGCCTCTGCTCCACCTGAGAGACTAAAAATTGCAGGTAGAAAATATTAAATCAGTGGGAGCGATTAGGAGACTAATGTTCCTCAAATTAATACATTTAACAGGTATAAATAACATATTTCCACCACCTCTTCTTCACTGTTTTAATTTTGTCAGTTTATTGCTCCGTGGTTTAACCATGCTTTGCCTTAAGCACCAAACTGGAGAATTAATATCACCGAATGTTTATCTCCATGCTCCCAACTACTGATTTACATAACAGTAGCAGCTGGACTAGACTGGCCAATACATCAAAATTATATCCATATTGTGAGAGCTTACATATAGTCTTAGAATTTGGATACTCTATTATTATTAAGTCTATTGTTTGCCTTTACCCACCTAAAGCCTCGATCACACAGAAAGCGTTTCAGCAGCTGGAGACGGCTTTTTGATTGCGGATTTGCGTTGCGACATGCCTCGCGTTTCTCTGCTCTAGGCGCCTGGTGTTTTTGCCAGAGTGCTCCGAACTCCGCGAGTTAAAAAAATTTCAAATCAGAGCAGAAAAGTGCCTCACGTCATATCCGCTTTCCTGTCACTAACCAGTCCTATGATTTGAGAGGCGGGCCTTCTGTGGTAGTCACGACAACAAGTTTACAGTTGGTAAACAATGTAGGAGAAACTAATGGTAGCGGTTGCTGGATACCCAGAGCTATACCGCCCGACGATAGACAGACTCCTAAAATATGCCTGGAAACAGCCATCATGGAGGGGAAGCTCCTGGACCAGCTGGTGGTGCTCTCAAGACGCTTATGTGTTAGTTTGCTCTGTAGCAACAAGTATAATGGGTTAAAGCCTTGATCACACAGAAAGCATTTTAGCAGCTGGAGACGCCTTTTTGTTTGTAATGAGAATGAAGGTTTTTGCTTGCAGTTCTTCTGCGCTCTAGACATTTGGCGTTTTTGCCACAGCACTCTGAACTCCTTGAGTTGAAAAAACTTCAACTCAGAGCAGAAAAGCGCCCCACCTCATCTCTTTTTCGTCATCTTTTTTCCCATTTTCCAACCGAATGATTTGAGAGGCGGGCCCTCCGTGGTGGTCACTACAACAAGTTTACAGTCGGTAAACAATGGAGTAGAAACTGGTGGCTGCTGGATACCCAGATAATAGACAGCAGGTTGTCAAACTCCCCTGAGTCATCCTAAAATATGCCTGGGAATGGCCATCATGGAGGCGAAGCTCCTGGACCAACTGGTGGTACTCCCCGTGATCCACCCCCTTTTTTAGGGCCTCATGTACCCACACAGATCTCCACTTCCCTGTGCCCAACAAAGTATTTACTGAGCAGTGTTGTTGAGGTCCAGACCACGCTAATGATTAGCAATCCATCGTGTCCTAACCTGATCAGTTCACCATTCGCATTAATACAAACGTCAAAGCTTCACATCAGCAAAGATGGCAGTGACAGTGCTCTGCTTTCTGACCGCTATGGGTCAAGGGAAGCATCCTCAGTCCACCTCCCCCGACCTGATGTGAACTCAGCTCTGTGTCCATCTGTCATTTATCTCAGGGTGACTGTCATCTAAGTGGGTCTGCCCCGTTCGCCAAAAGCTACTCTCAGAAATCCAGAGCACTTAGGCCTCCAGATTGACTCGGATCAAGTGTGCTAACAGGGACGTGAAGAGGGGACTCTAGCTGAGGAGTAGGTGGACACACTGGGTGGCATTCAGAGGCTGCCTCTGCACTCTCTGTTATTCAACACTCAATGATATTATCCCTACTTCATCTGTTTGCTTTTAACAGTATTGTCCTCATGTTGGTGGCAAGCGACTGCGTGGAACGACACAGAAGAGTCAGAGTGAAACAACATGTCTCCGTGCTGTTTTGGCTTCAGTACAACTCTGTTGATAGAATGTATATTCAACACACCCAGAGCCTGTTTGCTGAGATAATTAAATTCTCAAAGGATGCGAGGAGACGCAACACGTAAATTAATTTGAGCTGCAGCAACAGACAGGATTTATGCCGCTTTGGCGGGAGCATTCACTTCCAGAACAAATAAATGGGATGTTTTTGAAATTAATTACTGTTCCAGTGCGCCATTAAAGAGTATCAGTTATCAGATGACTTTGAAATACACACTTGGGTCTTTTGATGTGTTAATGATGACAAAGTAAATCATCCTCCCTGCCATGGAGGAGTTAGAGAGACAGAAGAAGAGACAGGAATAGAATGAGAAAAGAGCAAAAAGCGTCAATGAGTGAACAAGGAGGGAAAAAGGAAGAAGTGTAAAGGGATAAATGGCAGAGAGGAACAGTCCGAACTCGTGAAATAATGTCTATTTTATATCAAACCTATTAATGTGAAGGTTATGGCCTTCATGGTTCAGACACTAAAACATTTCTGTTCCTGTTTTTATTCCCCATTCACCATCCCTGAGAAGGTTTCAAGTGGAGGTTCGGATCGTGCCTAAGGCTCGCTCAGGCTACTCTGAAAAATACAAGCTTCATTCACTTCAAATGAAGCAGCGTGTCTCTGAATGTAGGCCAGAATTACAGCAGATATGACTGATTGTGTCTCAGTCTCTCCTCTGTTGTAATGCTGGGCTGGATTTAATAGTCCGGCTGTTAATCCGTGTCAAGGAAGGCAGAAAAGGCCCATTTGACATGGGCTAACTTCCCTCTGTAATTAGAAAACCTCATTAAGTTCATTAAGTCATTCCTTGTGTTAAGGGATTTGTTTTACATGCGCCGCCAACAGACACAGGCCACCGCTGGCTGGATGTGGGCTAAGACGGGCTGGTGTTAGTGTAGGAAGCATTTGAGATGATAGAAAAGCAAAAGGAAAACTTTTAAATGTTTAAAATCATTTCAGATGTTTTGGAAAACTGTAAAATTCTGATGGTTGTGCTGCAGCTTCTCTATCATGACAAACGTTCCTGTTACCAGGGGCCTTGGCTGCAGCTATCAGTCTAACCACCACAGATGGGGAATATCATAGCAGCACCATTTTGATGGGGAGGGATATCAACGTGACACATTCCTGAAAGGCCCTTTGTTTTTCTATTTATCAGAGGCCTTGGGCACACAGAGGGGGGGAATACCTTGTGCGGCCTTGGAAAGCGTCACGGTAACAGATGACTCGACGCAACCGCCAGAGGCCTTCTGTTTTTGTTTTTTTTTTGTTTGGGTTTTTTTTTTTGTTGTTGTTGTTTTTTTCCAGTTTGGCTCCCGGACCCAATGATTCCAATTTGGGTGTCAGTGAGAGCAGTGATTCATCATTGGCTGGATTACTTAGTGGGCCGAGAGCAGAAGGCTATTCATCTCTGGAGCTGACACAACCCCGGCCAGAGAGACGCCATGCTGCCAGCGCCACCGCCACTGCTGCAGCTGCAAAAGTAAGTCCTGGGAACACACTCACGTGAATGCAAGCACATGAGGAAATGTGCATTGTCACCTGTGAGCAGAAACAAAATATGCGTTGATCTCTTGAACTTTTGTCTTAGTGGTGTCAGAGGTTGCATCACCTCAAAATGTATAAAAATGACTCAACTAATGTTATGTTTTGTTAAGGTGAATAGACCCTTTTAGGGCCGACGTTACAATGACGTCAGTTTGTTAGCTGGAGGCAAAACCCGACTCTCCACCACAGGGCTGTGGGCTACATAGGAGTCTTTAAATGTCGTCTTGTTGTGTTATTGGGAGCCAGAATAGAAGGAGTCATGGCTCAAATGTGATCAGACCAAAGGACTGGACGGAGGCCATCATCAAAATGCTCACATGTGCAGCGCACACTTCATATCAGGTTAGGGACAAAGTATTTCCTGTTGTAGGGATGAAGAACGTTATGATGTGTATTAAGGGTTATCATGTCCACCTCATCAGAAACTGGGGAGCTATTAAGAGGAAGATTGGATTTCGCCGTAAAGCTAACTATTTTAGCACATTAGCTAACGTTAGCTTTGATAGCAAAACAAAAGGTTCCTGTGACATCATCCATCCACTCTGCATGTACATATGAAAATAGGTGTATTTCCCCTTTAAGTTACTTTTCAAGTCTCTTACTCCTTTTTCTGCCTAGTATTATATAAACAAATGCACGGATTAAAAATAAGTTGTTGTTGGCCTTTCAAATGAATCTAGTGCTGGAAAATGATTTAAGTCTTTATTTATTTAGGCTGTTAATCTTATTTATGCACAGAGCATCAACAGAGAGGCCGAGTGAGGGAGGGAGGGAGGGAGACTCTGTCTGTGTTGTATACATCTTGTATATGAAATGTCTGTGTTGTCACAGCGTTTTTTTAACACAATTGTTGCCTGCATCCAGGCTCTTTGTCACACAACAGTAGTGCTGGGCGGTATACCGGTTCATACCATTTTTTTTTAATGATAAGAATTTTTCATATACCCCAGTACCGGTGACTATGTAGCGTACACCACATTGAGAAAGCCGAGTAGCGCCGCGGGACATTGTTTGGGAGGGGACTGTTTTGCAGTTGCACTTAGCAAGGTGATGTGACGGCACAGCGGTGAGCTGTTAAGAAAATGGATAAAAAACAGTGAAAGTTCTGAAACTGAAGTTACAGAACGAGTAGAAAATGACACAGAAGAACTTGGAAGTTCTTCGGCTTTAAAAAAAATCCGCCGTCGATCAAACAACAATTCTCTGCAAATGTTGTCGGGCTAAAGTTGTAGCCGCAGGAGGCAACACGAGCAATATGCTTCACCACCTCAGGTACACACGTCTTAGTATATCAAGAATGCATGAAACTAAGATCTGCGTCCTCCACGTCTGCAGGTAACGTTGGCAGTGGCACAGCAAAAGAAAAGACAAGTCAGATGTCACTCAAAGATGCGTTCGTATTGATTCCTTCCCTTCATTAGAATCATGAGTGCCGGGGCGTTGGTGGCTTAGTGGCAGAGCAGGCGCCCCATGTACGAAGGCTATTGCCGCAGCGGCCCGGGTTCGAGTCCAGCCTGTGGCCCTTTGCTGCATGTCATTCCCTCTCTCTCCCCCTTTCACGCTTCACTGTCCTGTCGATTAAAGGCTAAAAAATGCCCAAAAAAATAATCTAAAAAAAAAAAAAAGAATCATGAGTGCCACCTCTTTGTAAACAGCATCATTTTGTAGGGCCATGCAAACCTGTATCAATACTAGTGTGGACATTAATGTGTTTCTACAGTATTCACTCCTCATGACAGTAAAACAGGCCACTCTAAGCCAATTTACTGCAGTAATTCTTCTCTGAATCATTAAAAAATGTGGTTAACACTGAAAAAAAAAAATACTGTCATATACCGAGAAAACGATACAAGTTTGAAAAATACAGTGATAGACATTTTTGGTCACACCGCCCAGCACTACACAATAGACTACAACTACCAAGAACATGGAAGCGCTACGATCCGCCTCACACACAAACTAGCAAACAAACGCTCACCTGACACAATCATACAGCTCTGTCTCCCACACATGCAGCGCAGCGCTGTACTCCACATGTGCTATTGCCATCATTTCATTCATCTTACAGAACGATTTAGCGTAGCACGTGCAACATATAGACCGATGTCACACTGTAGACTAATGAACAGACAGATTAAACAGAGGAGCAGCTCTGTGTCTCTCTGAATGTTGATGGAGAACTTGTGAGTGAATGAGTGGGGAGGAGCTGTGCAGGGAGTGTGAGAGAGGACAGGTGACCACTGGTATGCATCATGTAACACAACTTGACCCTATATTGATATAAACAGTGTTGTCGAAATTTGTAAAAAGTTCACTAATTAGCACACTGTCATTTGTTTGTTTAATCTGGACAAAAACCAAAGCATTACACCCACAATTCCCTGTTTTACTGGAGGTTATGTGTCTGAGCAGTTGCCAGGGAAACCAGTTACAACTCCCAACCTAGAAATAGTCCCTCACATAACCATCCATATGTTGTTTTGTACAGATTAAATAAAAAAAGATATTTTGTGTTTATCAGTGAGCTTAAAAAGTTCTAGCAGGTGGATTTTATTAATTTAGGACACAGCCAGTCTCGCTGTTCCAGTGTCTATGCTAAGCTAAGCTAACTGTCTGTAGCTTTATATTTAATAAGAAGATATGAAAGTGGTATCAATCGTCTGATCCAACTCTGCACCAAACAGGAAGTGAGCAAGGTTTTGAAAATGTGGAACTATTCCTTTAAGATGAGAGGAAAAAATGGGTGCTCGTAAGTACAAGTATGAGCTCATGAAGTGTGTGTGTGTACGATCAAACACACATGCTGAAAAACACAAATATATACATTACTAAAAATATAGTGCTGCATACAGGAAACCCCCCACTCTACACACACACACACACGCGCGCGTCTCCCCCCTGCCAGGCCTAAACACCACTGTGTGCTGATAAGACAGAGAAACCACTCGCCTCCCTGCAGGTGAAAAACAAGGTGGACATCCACATACTGTGCCTCACACAGCTTGCTGCATTTACAATAAACCTCTGTGGCATCAACATAAATCTGCAGTATGTGCTTGTCCAGGATACGCATGATTTAATGCCCTGGAATGAATGTCGGAGCCTCTATTCATTTTGGGGGCAACAATAGAATGAAGCGTGTACGCACCAGGGGAATAAAAGGGTTACTTCAAAATGGTAAATGGGGCACCCCGAGGTAAAATGGAACATTTCTCAGTCTTGTTGTGGCACACTTTTACTTTGGCCAGGAGTTAGATAAAAAAGGAGAGAACAAAAGGCTAACGGCACATATTCTTTGAGCCATGCCAAGGGAGTGAGAGTGTGTGTACGTATGTGCCTTATACACGGGAAAAATCTTGTTTTGTTTCTTTTATCTCGTCCACGGAGGTCCAGAAGCACAAAAGTGTTTCCTCCGACTTCATTTAGCTCCACTTTCACCACACACCACCGCCACTCATCAGACAACAAAACTGTGGATGTCATTTGTACTCTGCACCGCCCGGGCAGACTCACACACGTGTCACCGACTGAGAACTGCACTGTGAACTGTGTACTCCATAAGCTGTATGACAACTCAGGGAAATGGACTTCAGAGTCATGCCCGGCTATCTGAAATGCCACAACTAAATTATCAGCTATCAGTGAGGACGGAGAAACAGAGAGAGAGACACACAGACGGAGAAAAGAGAGATTTCATCTAGAGTCCGCTTATTCTTGTGAGTCGCATCAAAAGGAAAAGTAATTAAGTCGTCTGAGGATGTTATTGGAAACGAGAATTCTATCAGTGAGGCTGTGGGCTTGTGATGCCTGCAGCTTATCCAGCCTGCGTGTGTGTGTGTGTGTGAGTGTGTGTGTGAGTTTCTGTGACTGACACGCCGCCGTGCAGTAGAAGATGAGACCTCTGTTGTGCGTTTGTAACAGGCGCAGCCAGCCGCTCCTCATTAACCTTTGGGGAGATAAGCCTGTTTTAAGTCCATGTTTGAACAGCCTGTGTGAAGTATCTCCCACTGATATGTGGCTAGCCAACCACCCAAACCGTCCTTCCCTCCCCTTTCACATTCAATATTCCTCTTCCCTCACCTCCGCCAGATTACCAGAATTAAATTTCAATTTTAATCACAGGCCCGCAAATCTCCATAAATCTAGCACCTGAGCCACCCTTAATTACGGAACAAGCATTCGGGGGCGGCGCGCTGCCGTGCCCCGCTAACAAGGTTAAAAGGTGCAAAGTGTGTGTAATGGGAAGCAGAGGAACTCACTGAGCAATTGTTAACACCATGTTAGCTACTCCACTTCTTTGTCTCTTGCCATGTTCTCGTCCTATTTTCCCAGCTAGCGAAATACACAGAGCACCTTGTTAGAGGCGCTAGGCTAGAAGTAATGTAATTTAGCTAAGTGGTGAATGTGGAGGTGCCAGATGTGTGTTTTGTGCGGTGATGGAGCAGGCACACAGAGGCAAAGCTGTTACATTATCTGCTGCTCGCTGGACTGCTGCAGACAGAATCTGATAATTGGCAAAGAGGTGGAGTCTGTTTTCTGGAGAGACCTCATCTTTGGTTTGTTTTTTGTCAACAAGACTGCCTAAAAGTCATTTGGTAAATATATCAACAGTGATGTAAAAATTAAATGCTGATTTTTATTAAAAAAAAAAAAAAAACCCTATACAGTACGATACACAGCAGTTTCATGCTGCAGTTACCCACTAACTGTAGGTGTTAACCTGGCACAGAATAATACCACTTTAAAGGTCTATCCCTTAAGATTTGCATGAAATCAAACCCCATTTTTAATACTATCTATGGTCAGCTTTTGTTTTAAAAATAACATTAAATGTACTCATATTTACATAAGCGGTAGGACTCCAACAAGCGATTATTTTCATTTCCGAATAATCTGGCATTTATTTTCATGGTTAATCGATCAGTTGTTTGGTCTATTAAATGTCAGGAAATGGTAAAAATCAATGTACTTGAAAGAAGAGTGGTCACGAGTCACAAGTATGGCTGTATCTATGGGTGTATATATATCAGAAGAAGCATATCAAAGACAGCACTTTGTAAAGTCTCCTGGTTTTGATTACAGCCATTGCTGATTTTTGTTTGTTTATATTTTCATGTGTTTGTCCTTTGTAGCTAACATTGAGTTTGCCTTGATTGTGTTTTTTTTATTGTGTCACCCTATTATTGTTTACAATAATAAAAATTTGAGAGAAAAAAAGAAAATGGTAAAATATGTCGATCAGTGTGTCACAGAGCCTAAAGATATTAACGTTACTATCATACAATGGTAAGAAAAAACAGAAAATATTCAGATTAAAGAAGCTGGCATTTGAAAATTTTTCACAAACCAATTAATCACTTATTATATTAGCTGAGGATTAAACTGTTCGCTGACAACCATTCAACCACTAGATGAATCATTGCAGCTCTACTATATAGTTATTTCTTTTGTTAGTGGCAGGGTCCGCCATTCCTACACTTGTTTCACATTGCCAAGCTGAGCACAAGGGATTCACAGGAAACGTAAGATCTGAATAAAACTTAAGATCAGAATAAAACTTAAGATCTGAATAAGCACGTACCTCTTTATATGGAAGGGCTCCAACAAACAATTATTTTCATTGCCAAATAATCTGCCATTTATTTTCTTTATTATTTGATTAGTTGTTGGTCTATTAAATGTCAGACAATAGTAAAAAATGTCAGTGCTCCACAAAGCCTAAAGATATTAAGGTTATTATCATACAGTGGTAAAGAAACCAGAAAATATTCACATTTACAAAGCTGGAATTAGAAAGTTGCACTCTTTTTAATGACAAAATTACTCAAGCCAATTAATCAGTTACCACATTAGTTGGAAATTAAATTGATGGTTTACAACTAATCAATTAATCGGTTAATTGTTGCAGCTCTACTATATAGTTGTTTCTTTTGTTAGTGGCAGGGTCCGCCACTTGTTTCACATTGCCAAGCTGAGCATGAGGGATTCACAGGAAACTTAAGAGCTTAATAAAACTTAAGATCTGACTACGTAGTTACCTCTCTATATGGTATGGCTCCAACAAACGATTATTTTCATTGTTGAATACTCTGTCAATTATTTTCTTAATTAATCATTTGTTTATCAATTCCACAAATACAACATGCTAATGTTTTTAGCACAAGCCTATGGCATTTTACATTGTATAAATTAGCCTAGCAGCCAGCAAACCTTTCCTCTACTCATATGAGGCCAGGGACAACAGCGACATTTAACAAAGGTAATGTTACAAAATTTGGCTCCATTACAGCTCACAAGGTTCACTGACAAAACAACTGTCTTGTACTAAACACGTTTTCAAAACAAATTCAACATGCTAACATTATTAGCACAAGCCTATGGCATTTTACTTGTATAAATGAGCCTAGCGATGAGTGGAGATTTCCTCTGCTCATATGAAGCCAGGATAAATCACACACAAGACTTAAAATGCTGTTTTTGTGGAGGCTTTATTGTCTTCACAATTTATTGTTTTTTATCTGTGAAATTAAAGTAAATAAAAGCTTTGTTTCCACTGAGGGAAATGGTTTCAGCTCACAGAAACAGACAGGAGGTCTGCGTCACCCCAACGTGTGGTTACTTTTCTGGGGAGGTGCAGGTCAGGCTATGGTGTAGGTTACGGCATCAATTAAACGCAGAAGTATGAATTCAAACTTATTCTTTGCACCCTGTATTGAAGCATTCTCTGTTATGTTTATTATCAAAAATACTTTAGATTCCCAGTCGTTTCTACCAGGTTAGCAGCCATTCTTCCTGAAGTACACGCATAGATTTTAGTTTTGATATCACACATGTATTAAGTGAGATTTCAACATAAAATTGGTCCAAAAGTACAGTATGCATTTGTTCTCTGAAGACGCTAAATACTAAGCGATCCACATTTACATTTTAAGACTCCATCTGTTCCCTGACTTTTGTTCCACAAGGTGATCGGATGGGTTTCAGCCTATCGAGGGAATAATCACTGAGTCTGCGCTGTCACAAAGCGAGTCTGAGAAGCCAGTGAATCCCACATACGCTCCGGTCTTTGTTTCACAATTTGTAAGCCGCGGGCTGTGAATTAAAGCGGGACAATGTAATGCAGTCCATAATACAATTATGTGTGAGAGGACTGCATGTAGGAATTGTGAAAAGGGGTTTTGTGACAGGATTTCATGAGTGCGAAAAGCGACTTTAATTAAGCAGTGGTGCATAATAGGAGTCTTTGAGCTTTCTGCTGTGTGAAATTGTATGCCAATTAGATAATCATCTGTGAAAACGTCGGACATGAAAGACAACTCCATGATAACAGTATGATAATACACAAATGCAGCATCACAGTAATTATGCACGTCATTCATTTTGTGCAAAGTCTGTGTGATTATTATATTATCATTGCACAAAATTCTCCCCTCGCCCACTCGCTGTGTCCCAACACAAACAGAAAAAAAACGCCATTAAATTCACTTTCTGTTTACTGTATTGTTGATACGTCTTTCCCTGTCTCACAAATAAATAAATAAAGAATTGGAAGCTGTTAGAAAGAGACTAATTTACACAAGTTTCATCCTGACAGCTGGCCGGCTAATACTGCATAGCCGCCTTGTTTTGTTTACACATTGGCTTGATTTTGATCACTGGTCTGCTCAGCTTTCCAGATGTCTTGCCCACATGTGTGTCTGCTATTTTTGAATGCGGAGACCACGGTCACCAAACAAGCCTGCGCTACACTTCACGTTCCAGATGAGTCTAAGTGTCCGTCTGTCTGTCTGTCTGTCTGTCTGTCTCGAAAGTGGTTTTTTTTTTCCTCAGGACGTTTCATTTTCTTTAACACACATACACGCAGGATAATCAATATGATTCCAGCAGCAGTGAGTGTGCACATGCAGGTGTGTGTATATCTTGTGTGTGTGTGCGAGCTGTCAGATAGCAGTGGGGGAAGCAGCTGTTCTCCCTCCCGTCCCCTGCCACTGATTTAACATATGGCTAACCTTTTGGAGATAGCGCCGCTGTTTACTTTCCTGCTCTGCACTGATAACATCCCAAATCATTACCCAAAACCTGTGTCACGCTAAGCTTTTAGAAACAGACCGAGCCACAATGAATTGGCACTAAAACTCAGAGAGAAGCTGGTTGGTTTTGTTTTGGTCATCGGGGAAAGGTAAGCCTCTGCGTGTGCCAAACTGTACGGCTGTATACCACATCACTGAGAGGAAATAATTCTGCATTAAAAATCCAATTCAATTCAACTAATTCAATGTCACATCTATGTTCAAAATCAATTTTTCATCATGGGAGACTTTCACCGGCTTTGGTTTGGGTCAAACAAACCCTGGTGTTTTTGTGGTGTCAAAGGAGCAGTGTGTAGGATTTAGGAACATCTAGCAGTAAGGACTGCAGATTGACATCCAAAACAAAAACAAACACACCAGGTGAAAACTTGTAAAAATGCTGAATAAAGCAGCTTCACATTACAAATAAGTGTTTCTCCAACACTTTTAAGTCTTGTCACAGACAGGCCGCCAGCCCAGCAACTGCTCATGTCTGTTCAACTATTTATCTGATAATTTAGGATTCTGACGTTCAGGAGGTTTTCACCAGGAGCCGAAATATCTGCAGGAGCCTGCTCCTCTCCAAAACAAACAGACCCAGTGAATTTTCTGGTAAAAAAAAACTGAATTAAGTAGTTTCAGTTGTCTGCACACCTGCAAATGTGTGCTCAACTTTTTCTCTATTAACTTAGATCTGGATGTTCAGAACCAGATGTTTTAACCAGGAGCCTCCTCCTACCAAAAACAAGTGGACCCAGTGATCTTTCCACTAAAACTACTGAATAAAAGTCTCACCTTTTTTGCCAATGCAGTTTGGAGTTAAGCTGCAGCTAACGTTTTCTGCACACCTTCAAACATACTTTTTTTTCTCTGATAACAGACATTCAGAAGGTTATAACCAGGAGCCGAATCATCTACAGAGGTCTCTTCCTCTTCAGAAAAAAAAAAAAAGATCAGGTGATTTAATTCGGTACAAAACACTGAATAAAGCAGTTTCAGTTTTCTACACACCTGTAAAAATGTGCTTAACATTTTTCTCTCTTAACTTAGATCTGGATGTTCAGAAGGTTGTAACCAGGAGCCAAATCATCCACAGAGGTCTCCTTCTCCCAAAAACAAGCGGACCCAGTGATCTTTCCTCTAAAACTAATGAATACAAGTTTCACCTTTTTTGCCAATACAGTTTGGAGTTAAGCTGCCGCTAACGTTTTCTGCACACCTCCAAACATACTTTTTTTTTTTCTCTGATAACAGATACTCAGAAGGTTATAACCAGGAGCCGAATCATCTACAGAGGTCTCTTCCTCTTCAAAAAAAAAAAAAAGATCAGGTGATTTAATTCGGTACAAAACACTGAAAAAAGCAGTTTGACATCACAAATCAGCGTTTCCCTGATGCTGTTTGGCCGCTACCCCAGTACCTACTATTGTGTGCTCAACTTTTTCTCTGGTAATTTAAGATCCAGATGTTCAGGGGGTTTTTACTGGGAGCCAAATTATCCACAGAGGTCTCTCCAAAACAAATGGACCTGGTGATTTAAACCAGTAAAAACAGTGAATAAAGCAGTTTCATATAAAAACAAATCTGTGTAGGGCGCCCACCTGGTAAAGCAGGCGCCCCATGTATGAAGGCTGTGTCCTTGCAGCAGCAACCATGCGTTCAATTCCAACCCGCGACTCTTTGCTACATGTCATTCTCCCTCTCTTTCCCTGTCACTGTACCTGTCCTTTCAGATAAAGCCCCAAAACATATATACATAGGGACTGCTAACTATGATGGCCGATGCAAGTGTTTGGTTTGTCCACTCTGGGCTACTGTACAAACATGATGGTACAACATGGCAGACTCTGTGGTCGAGGACTCGCTCCCTGTGTAGATATAAATGGCTCCTTCTAAGGTAACGAAAACATAACAATTCTTATTTTCAGCTGCTTAAACAATAAAGAAAACAGACTTATTATATTATATTCCATCTCAGCCAGTACATCTCCCTTCAGTACATCCTACACACTGGACCTTTAAAGCTAAACAAGCCGACCAGTATTCTGTGATAGCAGCTATGTGATTTAACCACTGACACAAAAACTAAACTGCTAATGAATCCATCTGCAGAAAGCGATCTGTATATTAAAGCAAAATCAAATGGTAACCATGGCAACATGTATACGTGACAGCGTACACACTGTATTAAAAGTGTGTGAAAAAAGGGGTTAACAGAGGTCTTTTTTGAGCTCGTGTCCCACTTGTTGGCAGCATCTCATTAAAATCTGAAATCAGTGAAACATGGCAAACAAACAGCAACAGCTCTGAAATATTACAGCGAGCTGTAGGTTGTAAAAACTGCATGAAGTATCATTCTCTCAAGTTTCCTTATGAGCATAAATACCTGGTTATAAGTGTTTCCCACAGCTTTTTAGACCGTGTAACCTTGCTCAAGTGAATCGTGATCTAGTGGTTGTTTGTTGTGGTGAAGCTTCATTGGAGTTACACACGCCGCTAATGCCGAGGGACTCTTGCCTCTCTGCTTCCTAACAACATTAAATGAATGGTCCACTTAGAATTAATGACTTCCTCACTGTGGACAAATTTGATTGTGTTAGGCTAACGACCAATCCTCAGCGAGAACCGGGCCAACATTTAAGTAGAGCTACGATTGGTTCTGCCGCTGTTTGAGACCTTTATTGATGGTGCCACACACACACACACACACACACACACACACACAGAGAGAGAGGCACTCACAAAGGGGGCGAGCACACACATGCACGTACACACACCTTGAAATCAACACCTTCCCTCTGTTTCACAGTCAAGCAGGGGCAGCAAATCGCTCCGCTCCCCAGACAATATTATCTCATATGCACAGACAAATTACCTCTTTGTTTTAAGGACATGAGTATTTCTCAAAAAGAAAAAAAAAAAACACTCACACATTATGAAAATCCCTCCATAAATAGGAAAAAGAAAGCACTCAAAGGGAAGCTAAAGTGGCACTTATGGATACTGTTAGCGTTTTGCTTTGGCAAAAGAAATTCTCCTATTAAATGGGTCTCTCTCCCTCTATCTCCCTCTCACTCTCGCCCAGCTCGCCGCAGAACAGATCAAATGAAGGTTACGCTGTCCTCTCTCATGGCCTACATCCTGATGCCAGAGCTAATTGCATAATTTGTTTCAGAATTAACAGCTAATAGCAGTCTCTTCTAGCCTCATGCCAGCCCCCCTCCCCTCCATATACTCACTTTCTATTTTTTCCCAACCTCTCATCCCATTATGCCTGTAGATGCAGGAGCTTTAGACAATATAACAAAAAAAAAAAAAAAAAAATCACGCTGCAGTAAATTACATTCATACCCAAGACGGCAGTCTGGTGATAAATTATAGGCTAATTCCTCCACTTGGCCCTTGCTTATTGAATCTAATAGCATTGTTAAAATCTACAATGGATGTTTCTCAGTGCATTGACTGTTTGTCAAAGCAACTGGCGGAAGAAGACAAAAAAGGCATTTATAATGAAAAAAACTGCTCGTTTTGAAAGATTCATGAGCTGCGTTTGAGCCGTCAAACACACCAGTGCGCCCTCCGCAAGAGGAGAACGTCAGCCGATCAGCGGGGATCCGCGTAAAACAAGCCCACCTCCACGCGCGTGTGAAGGGAAGGCCAGCCTGCTAACAGACGACTGAGGATGCGAGAGGCTGAGAAAGACAGATGAGCTGCTCCAGAGGTGGCCACTATAAGTCAATGCCCCCTCGCACCAGGCAATAACCTTCTCTCCTCTCTGTGTAATAACCAGCCTGAATTTCAAAACTAAACCAAACAAACAGGAAGGGGAGCGATGGAGGGAGAGGAAGGAGAGATCGGTACTGCAAAACAAAGAGACTCTGGATTCAATCAATACTGAGATCCAGCTGTCAATCATTGGCTATATTAAGCTGCGGTTGGAGGGTGTGAATGTTTTATCTGCTTGTCTGTCCCGGACACATCAGCAGCCGTGGTTACGTCCGTCTTACGGTATGGAAATGAGGCTGCCAGGAAGTGAGAATGTGTTATTTAGCCGTGGTCAAGATCAAATATTTCCCCAAGAAGTTGTTTCAATCAATAAATCTGTGAGCAGTGTTATTTTCCTGTGGTAGACACCCTCACTCTGCCTCCACAGTGTGCGCCTTTTACACAAAAACAACATTCAGGTCACTGAAAAGCCGCGCCGCAACCTCTTCACATTTTTCAAATTAAAGGTCACTTTCACCTAAAATATTGAAACTGGTGATGTCATGGCAGGTAGTGGGTGAGTCTACTCGCCTGTATTTGTCTTGAGAAAAAAGCTAAACATATTTGATTGCCAAGTCAGAAGGGTCGCCGTGGTGAAAATGTTAATATTTTTTCCTAATCACATGACTTGACCCCGGCAGCCAATGATCTGTATCTGGCTCTCGCTCCTTCCTGATGTACTACAGCTTGCAAACAGAGCCCCAGGCACAAAAATCTTAATTAAGGTCCTTCCCAAAGCGCAACCTTCAGACGACGTCGCCGAAACAAAAGGGGGGAGAAATAATAGAAAAGAAACAGTTTTTTTTTTCTGGTTACCATTTAGGCTAACAGCAGCTCGTTGAGAACTCCTCAAACCTTTGGCTGCATTTGGAATTTGATTGTAACCTCAGGTTGCCTTTTCTATTATGGTGGGAAATAATGTTACAATGCACAGCACCAGTTTTTAAATTGAAATTTGACAGGTCTACCAGGCGGAGATGTGGAAAAAAGGAGACTCAATATTGCATATTCGCGTAGCAGCTCTCCTTTTTATGTGAAAGGCACTATTGTTGCCAATTTCCTTCAGTGGAAAGCAGCCTTTCTTCGCCCTGATTTATCTCATGTCATAAACATTATACCAGCCAGCACGTGCAGCATCACAGGAGTGTTGTGACTGGGCTCTGTTTTGATCTTATATATAAGGTCTTTCAATCAATCAGTCATTTAACCTTTATTTATATAGCATTTTTTATACAAACAATGCCACAAAGTGCTTACACAATAAAAACACAAGTTAAAATAAATAAAGAAGTAACGAAATAGAAGAATATGCCAGAGACAGGTGGAGACAGAGACACACTTCCTGCTACAATGCAGCACATATGAAGACACCAGAACAAAGTGCTTTTGTTTCACTCTCTGATCAGACTTAAATGCAACATCTACTTGGAGAAAACAGTGTCAGCTCCACAGATGCAACAAGATGTGTCAGTGCACGTCACAGCCTGAGAGACAACCAGCACAACAACATATAGTTCATCTCCTCACAGATCAGCCTTTTTAATTACTCTTTCACTTATTTTCTATTTAAAAAATTGTGTCTATGATTTTGTATTAATGCCTTGTTGTTATTTGTTCCTGAACTCACCGTCTTAATAATATTGTAATCGTGCTTTGGTAACAGATATGAAATGTCATGCCAATAAAGCTTATTGAATTGAAAACAAATGAATCGGGGAATGGAGGGGCTGCGTACAGATGTTCAGTGAAATAAAATTTTACCCATTTTAAAAAGTAAAAAAAATTAAATTAAATTAAATTAAAAAATCTAGATATATAATTTTATTTTATATTTAATTTTATAATATTTTTATAATAATAATAATAATAATAATAATAATAATAATTTTATTTTATAAATTATTTATAATTTATTTATTTTTATATTTTCATTTAATTTCCTTATTTTGATTTCTCAACAAAAATAAAACAAACAAACAAAACAATCTGAAACCTAAATACCAAATACCAAATAAATCAATATTCAAATAGTCCAATATTTGGGTCCAGTCAGTTTTCGACAATGTACACTGTAGCTAACAAACCAACACGCGTATCTCTCTGCTAGTTTTCGATAACAAAGATCCTCACTAACTTTTTAAATATCACAATTAAGTATAGTGCCACTCCCTAAAAACGTCCTTAGCAGAGCTTAGTCTTACTCACGATATTATTGCTAATACAGTATCAAAACCAGAACCCTGCTTAAAGCATTGATCCTGTCCTTGACTTTCAGTGGACAATGGCGTGTTAATATCGTGTGTGTATACTGCATCTATCAGTCCAGTCACAGTAACGATGACGTCAAACTCTCACTGTAGTCGCACTGATCTAGAGTATGTTACTCAGGAATCATCCAATTGTAACCTGTCAATAGTGGGTGTAAAGTGTGCTGGCCACTGTCTGTTATTGGATGTGTGTGTGTGTGTGTGTGTGTGTGTGTGTGTGTGTGAGGTGAATGAGTGTGTGTCATAATTCTTTCACTTTCAGCAGTGCCCCCTGTAAGCCCCCCACAGCCGGAGCAATATCAGCAGCACCAGAGACAGCATGTGACCCAGCTTTACTCATCTCAGCTAAACCCATCTCTGACACACACACACACACACACACACACACACACACACACACACACACACACACACACACACAGGCAGCACACACATACGCACACACAGGCAAATGCACATGCACTGACACACGCAGGCACATGAACGTATACTGTGAAAAAGCGCACAAGCTGAAAGGGGAGCTAATAACAGTCTTACCTGCTTCACCGAGTCAGCAGCAGCAAAGGGAGCGAGACAGAGGAGAGAAACAAAAGAAGTTGATGTGAATGGCGGCATGAAAGAGAAAAAATCATGCTTTATGAGACAGTATTGTGATAGATTATATAACAGGTAATAAGCTCGTGAGAAGAACAGATAAAGGTGTCTCAATGTAACCATCAGGAAATGACATTCAGCGTACACACTTCAAGTTGCCTTTTTAAACATTGTTATACTCATGTCTAATTAATCACTGCTCAATTAACATGCTTTAATTAGTGTAAACAAATGAAACCATGTTTGAGATGAATATAGCCTTTATCTTGTGCCAGTGGTATCGTTAGCAGTGCTGTGTCCAAATTAAGAGCACATTTGCAACAATCCCTGTTGCACAAGATTTTTTTTTTTCTCCTGGCTTCAGTGAGGAAAATAAACACGCTGGAGGTGATTGGGTTTTTTTTTTATTTGTTTCTCATTTCTTGCCAAAATATGACCCCTGGCTCACGATGGAAACACTGCCCAGTAGAATCTTCTCAGCATTATATTAGTCTGTCTGCTGAATAAATTGTTCTTTAGTAGGAGGCAAATGGCATCTTAGCATAACGAAGCAGAGGGAAACAGCTAGCCTGGCTGGTCTACCAGCACCTCTGAAAGTCAGTAATTAACATGTTGTATCTTGTTTATTCAATCATTACACAAGCAGAATAGTTGTGTATTCTATAATGCGGTGATACAACTATTTGGCCAGGAGCAGTGTTTGCTACAGTCATTAGCCGATCAGCTTAGATTAGCATTAAGACAGGAAAGAGGGGAAATCGCAAGCAGGGACGTTGCAGACTCTCCTTGTTGCCATGGAAACAGCTCCCGGCCAATAAATAGACAGATCTCCATTCCGTCGTGCTAACAACAACGATCACTTCCAGGTAGACGAGGGTCAACTGGTATCAACTGACTCTTCGTCAATCCTGTATTTTGTTACATAAAAACTTTTATTGTGAAGCAGCAAAAGGAGGAAATGTTGAGTTTTCAAGCAGCAACTTCACACAACTTCTAATACGACTAATAGTGAACAGGAAACATTAAAATAAATCAGATATCTAAAGTGAAAACAGGACGCAAGAAAGAAACTACACTAAAAATTTATAAATTATTTATAATTTATTCATAAAATTATGTTTATATTTTCATTTAATTTCCTTATTTTGATTTCTCAACAAACATAAAACAAACAAACAAACAAACAAAGAAAAGACTATCTGAATCTAAACCCTGAATACTAAATACCTAATAAATGAATATTTGAATAGTCCAATATTTGGGTCCACTCAGTATTCGACTACTCTTTAGCTCCAATGTACACTGTGGCTAACAAACCAGCACACATATCTCTCTGTTAGTTTTTGTAAACAAAGATCCTCACTAACTTTGTAAATATCCCAATTTAACATTGTGGCACACCCTAAAAACGTCTTACTCACGATATTATTGCCAATACAGTCTCAAAACCAGAACCCTGCTCAAGTATTGATCCCGTCCTTGACTTTCAGTGGACAATGGCGTGACCCTTCACCAAGTCCTGTATTTTGTTATGTAAAAACTTTTATTGTGAAGCAGCAAAAAAAGGAAACGTTGGGTTTTCAAGCAGCAACTTCACACAACTTCTAATACGACTAATAGTGAACAGGAAACATTAAAATGAATCAGATATCTAAAGTGAAAACAAGACGCAGGAAAGAAATTAAACTAAAAATTTATAAATTATTTATAATTTATTCATAAAATTATGTTTATATTTTCATTTAATTTCCTTATTTTGATTTCTCAACAAACATAAAACAAACAAACAAACAATAAAAGACTATCTGAATCTAAAATCTGAATACCAAATACCTAATAAATGAATATTTGAATATTTGGGTCCACTCAGTATTCGACTACTCTTTAGCTCCAATGTACACTGTGGCTAACAAACCAGCACACATATCTCTCTGTTTGTTTTTGCAAACATAGATCCTCACTAACTTTTTAAATATCCCAATTTAACATCGTGGCACTCCCTAAAACATCTTTGGCAGAGCCTAGTCTTACTCACGATATCATTGCTAATACAGTCTCAAAACCAGAACCCTGCTTAAAGCATTGATCCCGTCCTTGACTTTCAGTGGACAATGGTGTGACCCTTCACCAAGTCCTGTATTTTGTTACGTAAAAACTTTTATTGTGAAGCAGCAAAATAAGGAAATGTTGGGTTTTCCAGCAGCATCTTCACACAACTTCTAATACGACTAATAGTGAACAGGAAACATGAAAATAAATCAGATATCTAAAGTAAAAACAGGACGCAGGAAAGAAACTAAACTTCAAACCACAGAGATTTAGGTAAGCTACAAAAGTACTGAGAGCTGAACACACAGACACTTTTAAAAAAGCCTGACTTTTGGATCTACTCCAGAGAAGGTCCATCTCTGGCGCAGGTCTGCATGGCACGGTGCCTCTTAACGGACAAAGGACACGCACACAGCGCGGCATGGCTTGACTCAGCACGGCCAAAAATGACAGTGGACACAGCCAAGTGTCTTTGTGCTAAGCTAAGCTAGCCAACTGTAGCTTCATATTCACTGTACAGATGTTTTTATGGTATAATTGTTTTCATCTAACTCTTGGCAAGAAAGCTAACGTGCATATTTCCTAACTGTTCCTTTCAAAATAATTATACTAATGTCCCAAAATAAACATGGTAATGAAAGTTGGCTCATAACCACATTTAACCTCGCAGATGTTTGTTCATACAGAAAGCAGAGTACTGATGATAATAATCTTGTTCTCATAATGTGCTTGTAATGATGTTTATGATCCTTCATGAGCTTCACTAAGACAAAAGGTGTCAGGATGGTTTGATCTCAGGACCCTTTCCCCGAGACAAATCCCTGTGAGCTGCCCAGGACGGCCCTCCCCTCAGCCTTTATGGTAAACAGCACGCTGTTACAAACCTGCCACATACACTTTCCAAAACAAACATCCATACCCTGAAAAGCAAGCATTAAGAGCAGGGGGAAAGGCAGGAAGGACGTTAGGAAAACGCAGGACATGCTGATTGGCTTTTTAGAGCGAGCGAAACCGAGAGATTTCAATCAAGATTTCTGACAGCCTATTAGGATTGGCATAGGTTATCATTACCTTGTGTGTCGGCATCCTAATGCATGTTTTCCTTATCAACGTTTAGCACATTGATAACGCCAGAGAACAGCAAAATGTCATTCTCTGGGTAAAGGTAGGCCTATATGTCTCCAGCAAACAATGCAGCTGTCTTTGAAATTATCAGGTTTATCTTGTGGGGACATATTTTGAGCGTCAACTTGGGTAAAGACTGAAGTAATTCCCCCAATTTGCCTCTTGTAAACATTACTGTACCTGACAAATGTCATAACTAAGTGCTGAGTGCAACTATATTTTGGCAGAGGTATTGATGCCAAGCACAACAATGGTGTGTGATTGAATTCAGTGATGTGTCATGTTCTTTCTACATTGCTTGGTACCCTCTCAGGTCATTGATCACACCCAAAATCATGAATCACCACTATTATTTGATTTGTGGGTCTGAATGAGCAGTTTACTGAAAAATGACAGTTAAATTTTGTCGAGGCAGTCTAAAACTTCTAAAGTATCAGTGCTACTCTGTGATGTCCCTCCTAGCTCGATTGAAATCATTATATTATAGTGTGCAAAATTCTGATAGACGGCAGGAAGTGATAAATCCAAATACTGCGTGAACTGTAAACAGAGGAACATGACGGATGAACACGCGGGCAGCAGGTACCATCAGAAAATAAAAACTGGTGTTGGATGTGATCCATACAAAGCGAAGAAAGGTGAATTTGTCCCACAATTTCATAGATCTGCCCAGTGTGGACAAAACCGTTGATACCTCGTCCTCCACACCTCCAAATGTTACAGATGTTACGTGGCGAGCAAATGAAAGCGCACAACTGCTTATTGTTTAAGGTTGGATCTACGACTGAAAAGGCTGCCGTGTTGTTCTTGGTCAAATGAGTGAATGTGCTCAAGTTTAACTGTCTTTGATATTTTAACTCTGCACAAGGATGCACCACTGTCAGGCTAACGTTGGCTAACTTTAGCTACTATTTTCTACAAAGGGTGTAACGATCCTCGATCTGGACCGATATATCGAATCAATGATCAATGATTCAGTATCATCAATGCAAAGTGAAAACATCAATCTGTCGTCATCTTTAGGATACGCTTTTATTTTGAAAGTCTGTGTCACTGTCAAACAGAAGCAGACAGACGGCAAACAGCCAAGAGAAAGACGATGAGGATACCGTTAAGCAGTGTGGAAACATTTTCGATTTTGGAGAAAAAAGCGGTCAACAGACGGAGCACATGTGGAATGTAAACCATGTCATTATGAGATCAAACATAGCGTAACGTTTCCCGCCTGGACAGCCATCTCACTCTGCTAACTTCTTGAACATTACGGCAACATTAGCTGCTCTGTTTCAACAATATTCGGCTTAAAAATCATGCATACAGGCTGAAATTCAACCGAGCTGTTCTGTCAGGAGATGCAGTGACTTTAACCAACAATGAGTAAGAAAAAGTATAAATAATAAATGTAATTTGGTAATGAATGGAGGAAAGTCTGCTAGCCGCTGGGCTAATCTATGCAATGTAAACATGCTTGAGCTAACAATGAGTGACTACAAAAAAACAACTGACATGTCTGAGAACTTTGAGAGTTATTACTGAGCTGAATTTTATACCTTTGTTAAATGATGTTGTTGTTAATCCATGTTTTATGGCTGTTGGGAGAAGTTTGCCTTCAGGACTTGAAAGCCAGATAGTCCTCAAGTTTTATGAAAAAGATGATGGTTTGGGTTGAAATGAAAACATTCCCTCCAGAAAGTGTTTTCTGACAGAAAGCCCTGAAGGTTAACTTATCCCATGTGCTGTGTTATGTGTGCTAGTGGAGTCAGTTTAAAGTAAACTTCACTACACAGTTATTTACATTATTTATGTGTTTATCTTTTATATTTTATTTTATTTTTTTGTTTTTTTTGTTGTTGTTTTTTAAATTACGTTCTTTGTAAATTGATTTCTTGGGATAAAGGAGCAGATTAAATAAGATTATTCTTCTTTCTGCTCCCTTTCATTCTAGATCGGAGAACGTTTGTATTTATATTAAATTGTTCTTTTCTTTTATATATGAATGAAATAAAGAATAAATAATAATGAATAAATAATAATATAGCCAAAAGCAAAAAGAAAGAGGCGGCAACATCTTCTGTAAACAATAAAATCGTATATAGTATTGTCTAATATCAATCACAGGCCCCTGAATTGCATCGTATTGAAATCATATCGTGACAGACTTTGTAATATCACCAAATATCGGTATCATTGTCTAAAGAATCAATATGATACCGTATCACAGTGAAACCAGTGATTTGCACCTCTGTGCACCTATTGCATCAGCTGCTTTATATTGTATGAAAAACTTCTCCTTCTGTTCATTAAACCCCTGCAGCCATCCAAAGGCAGCAGGACAGATACGCTGATGAATGGCTAACATGGCTAAAACTCTAGCCTGCTGTCGCTTTAAGCAGACAGCGGTTCTCCCAGTAACCTGCACTCCACGATGCTAACACAGGCTGAACTTTTTTATATCTCCAGATGACATCTCTGCCAAGCCTTCCAGCCTCTTGGCGAGGAGAGCTACTTATAATCCAACCTCACCAAGAACGGTATTTAAGGAACACGAGCAAACAGACAAATGGTTGAAAAGATACCACACTGGGAGACGACCTGAGGATGTAGAATAGAGACTGGAGGGAAATGTGAATGAAGAAGGGAGGGACTGAAAGAGAGACAAAGTGAGAGAAGGCGAGAACATGCCACGAGACACAGGGAGATTAAGCAGGTTTCTTGGCTGAGGCCACACAGAAACACAAGCTCACGCAGGAACAGTAGTGCGAGCTGTTAAGCCAAACAGCCTCGCTGGAAGGTTTCTCACTTGTCTGTGGATCATCTCGCTCTGGCCAGATGTGGATTACACCTGTACTAACATGTGGTTTTGGATCCTGTATGTTCAGTGATACTGCAAGGTGAAGATTCAGGAAACACAGGCCAAGAACTTACAGGGCTCCAGACTTTATACTTTGGTTACACTGGTAACTGTTTCATTTTGGTGAATGAGCACACACTTTAGGAGGACCCAGAATTTTTCCATCACCCCCTTTGGCAGCAATAATATGTTGTTAGTGTTGCCCCGGTTTCAAGGATTACCAGGTATGACAATTGACAGTTATCATACCGTGTTCATTTACTTATCTATTATCTAAATAAATGCATCTAGACAGAGAATCTGAAGTTCATTTTCATTATTTTAGGGAGACATTTTACACATATTTATTAAAAAATTGTTTCAAGTTTCAAATAAAATTTCAAACTCCAACTTCTATTTTCATTCCTTTAGTCATTGTAACTGATAATAATAATAGTATCGTGATACTACAATATTTTCTGAGATGGTTATTGTACCATGAGGGCTCATACTGCTGCAACCCAGTGTGTTCAACAATTTGTTTGTGCTCAGCACATAAAAGTTTTTGGGTGGAAGCCCTGCTTGTGAACTTTGGTTCATTACCTGCACTCAGTGTTGGGAAGACATGTCACAGTAATAACATTACTTTTTCCAGTAATTAGTAGTGTAACGTATTACTAATGAAATCTCAGTAATAATATTGCAATTACCCCAAAACCAAACAACTTGTTACAACGTTACTTTTGTTAACACATCACAACTTACTTGAAATACAACATCACATCAGTGGGCTCATTTTAGTAATGGTCATGCTGCACAAGGCAGGTCACAGAGCAGCGAGCTGGTTGGAAATGCTAACCTTAGCGGCTGGAAATATTCCCATCACTTTGATTTTGTCAGGAGGAAGATGACAGGACTATTAAACTAAAAGTCTTTCCACTGCGAAAAACACGTCCTCAAACCTCAGGTCTGAAACACCGTGGCTACTACGACCAACAACACAACAACGTGAAGCTCCAGGAAATAAACTCCACCAAAGGTGAGCCCTTCACGGCTGAAGAGGAAGACTGTGGCCCTACACTAGCCAAACAACCAAAACTATATTCTACTTGTGGACAGCTGCAGCTACAAAGAAGTGATGAAGCTTGTGGCTGGATATGTGGTGGATGAAATGTTGCCCCATGAGTGACTCTCCGTGTTCCGGGCAGAGCGCTGGGAAAATACCAGTCACAGGCAACAGGTAAACAGAAGCTATCTAGCTTTAGCTACACTTACCAGCGATTACCCTGACATTCACACAGAGGCACACATCTGAATAATGGGGAGATACATAATTACCAGCTTTATGGGGTGTAACAGAAAAGTAATATAATGAGTAGTGTAACGAATTACTGTTGGCAGGGAGTAGTAAGTAATATTATTACATTTTTAGAGTAACAAGCTCAACACTGCCTGCACCAATGAGAAGCTGCAGTTGACAGACTGGTCGCACTTTGGAGCCCTGATTTGGTTTAACTTCCTCTAACTTCAATCATACACCGCATTCACTGCACAATAAAACAACTGCTTTTGGTCAAGTCAGGAACTTCAACCTTTGACATGCAGATAAAGATCAGATGTTTTATGTCTCCATGTGCAGCAGTTTTAGTCACAGCGGCAGTCCTTGGTTTTTAGGAGTTTTAGGTTCTCATCCATCCTGAAAAGACTGCAGACTGAATGGGCAAATGATGCTGATATTCAAATCAGCATCATTTTTAGCAGCTTCCATCCACAAAAAATCAGCACTGACCTTCAATAACCCATTTTTTGTTTTCTCCTTCAGTGCACTTTGTCAAAGAGAGGACTACAGACGCAGCAATTGATGCCATTGTCCTCATTCCGCTGACAGAGTTGCCAATTTATCTCTGTGGTGAAACTGGAGCTCCTGGAGTCTGTACTCAGAATCAGATACCGACACCATTACTACACAGATGTTGCAGTGTTGTAGTGCATAACTCTCTCATGATTTGATTGGCAGGCCAAGCCAGACAGCGACACGGTGCTATAATTACTGATGGTGAGGCTGTATGCGAAAAACAAACACAAGTCGACACAGAAATCTACGTCGAGCCGAGCTGCACCATTCATCTCAACAGAGGCAACATCCTCAGAGTTGTGCTAACATCATTCAATCATGGAGGTAATTGATGTATTTTTTTTCCGCAGCTACAAGCAAGCTCGGGGGAAGGAGCTTTTGTCAGCGTGCTTTTTTCCCTCCTCACTCTTGCTTTTTCGTCTCACCACCTGCCACATGTTGCTCTGGCAGACAATCGACTGCACAGATGAGGGGAAGAAAGCGACGAGAGGAAAGTAAGAGGAACGCAGAGATGCGATGAGAAAGGCAAGGCGCTGGTAGAAACCCAGAAAAGAAAAACAGAGAGACAGAAACACGGGGACAGTGAGATGATTGAAGGCAGAGAAACTGGGAGTCAAAGTGGAGACGGAGTAGGAGGAGGAGGAGGTGGAGGGAAGGAATAAGTAATATACATCCAAACACAGCAAAACACATAAGGGTGAATGTGTGACAGAGTCATGCTGGCAGCCATCCATCCACCACAGTGAGGCTGACACTAACACGGGTGTCAGGCAATTAAGACCCAGCCGCGGTGGTAAAGCCATAAATCATCAGCAGACGTATGAAACACTCGTCTACTTCATTATGTACTTGTAAATATTGGTGTGAATTTACAATGCAGACCACAGAAAGGTCAACGGTGGAAAAATGTGACATTAAACATGTCTGAATGTATACAGTCACAGTATATACCCAAGAAATGCACCTGAATGCGGTAGTCAAGGGAGTTATAAGTGACATTTAACAACTACCTGAACGTCTAAACCGAGGCTAATCTGTAGACCCTTAAAGGGCCAAAGTCACAATGACATCAGTTTGTTAGCTGCAGGCAAAACCTGACTCTCCCCCACAGGGCTGTAGGCTACATAGGAGTCTAAAATGTGGTCTTGTTGTGTTTTTGGGAGCCAGAATAGAAGGAGTCATGGCTCAAAACCAGCCGCCACTGCCCGTCAACAAAAACTATGGTTAAATGTGAAGAGACCAAAGGACTGGACGGAGGCCATCATCAAAATGCTCACATGTGCAGCGCACACTTCATGTCAGGTTAGGGACAAAGTATTTCCTGTTGTAGGGATGAAGAACGTTATGTGTATTAAGGGTTATCATGTCCACCTCATCAGAAACTGGGGAGCTATTAAGAGGAAGATTGGATTTCTCTGGAACTTTTTAGGGCATTAGCTAACGTTAGCTTTGATAGCAAAACAAACCGGAGGAAACCGTTCAAGTGTCGTCCTCCTTTGTAAGATTGGCTTCCTGTGACATCATCCATCCACTGAGTGAGAGCATACGGGTCGGCCAGTCTGGTCCTGTTGGTCAGTGTTTACTTTTTCAAGTCACACTCACAGTCCTGAAGAGTGAGTGACCTGACATGGTCTGGGAATGGAGTGGGGGCAAATCGAGGGCACCAAAAGTGCTAGGGCCACCACTGGTTACATAGCAGCATAAATATAAGACAGGACAACATCAAACTAAGTATGTCAAAATACATTGCATAAGTAGATTAGTACATTAAAAGGCATCAATATTTAATCAGAATTAGTTTGTTAATTGAAGCAATTAATTCCTTTAAGTTTAAAACCATGCTCGTAAATAAGGGTTTTGAGTCTTAGCTTGGCCTGCAGGTCATTCTGGGACCAGGGACCACAGTAGAACTGACTTACTTTGCTAGTCTCTGTGCTGGTGAATTATGGTATTAAAATAAACATTTTGTCTTCATTTAAATAATATAAACACACACATAATGATTGATGCTGCATTTAAGAGAAGTTTTGTTTGGCGGACAGAACTAGCTGTCCAACCTGCCTGTAGTATAATGGCCGACTGGTGATTTACCACCTTCTTACGGTCTCTCTGCAAAGCTAAGCTAACCACCTCGTAGCTCTAGCTTTACACCACACAGATAGACTTGTGATATATTCTCATCTAACTTTCTTCAAAAAGGCAAAAAAAGTATGTCCCAAAATGTCCAATTATTCCAGAAGACTGATTAAAAACACTAACTTTACTGGCTGCCACTCCGCAGTTAGTGTAACACTGTGATTCTGGGCTGACTCCTCTACTGTGGGTTATGTTTGTTGGTCGTGTTTGGCTATGACACCCCCCTTGACACCGTAAGTGGACTGACCACCAGCTGCCACTGTTTGTATTTCAAGTATTTATCAACCGATTAGTAATCAAACTCAAGATCTGAGGGAAATATGTTTGAAGGGACCCCATTTCCCTCGTCGCACAACCCCACTACACCAGAGCCCTGGCTTCTTGATATTATGTGACCAGCGATGAGAGTTGACCCATTTGTATGTTGCTGAGCGTGCCACGGTGGGAGGAAGGGGCCATTCTTCTGCCATCTGCTCCACACAGAGCCACAGTTGCCCACTGCCCCCATTGATTTCAACTGGCTGGAGGTGCAACTGCTGAGCCAGTCAAGACACAAGGAGGAGCATTCAGGTCCTGCCAGCTCCGACGCTCAGCTCGGTTACACAAGCTTCACTTGTACAAATTGGAGAGCCAAAAACTAGATAGATGACGGTGAAAACAAATGAAGGAATAATGAGCTGTTCAGAATGCATGATAATTGGCAATACATCTGTTTGTCATTTTGCTGAACTTTCTGCCACCATGAAAAAAACAAAACCCAACTGACTAATTAGACATAGGTTACATGGTTAAATGTAAATGTGTCATTATTTTGTGAAGCCAGTGCATTCGCCGGCGAGGGCGAGCATTTCAGTGGTGGGGCCTAATTAAATCTGGGTTTATCTGCACACAGCCAATGAACCTTGATGTGCGATGCCATCTCATTAAATAAGAGTGATGAATAGATGGATGGATAGATGACTGCTTGGATGGATGGATGGATGGATGGATGGATGGACGGATGGACGGATGGATGGAGACATAAAGAGTCGGAAGACATGCAAGTGCTCAGTGTCGCTGTCAAAACAATCCCGAGACAAACACGAATAAAAATACACAGACACATAGACACAGTCAGTCTAGCAAACAGCTGGCTACTGACAGGAGTGTCAACCTGACCGGCGTCGTATCTCTTTATTGGACACTTCATGCGTGACCGTTGTGGCGCTGCTAAGTTTGGAGCGCCCACAGACAAACAACAGGGGAAAGAAAGTTGTTTCTGTCAGTGAGTCAGAGGCTGACAGAATGAGACGGGGCTGAGACGGCCACTGCTGTCTCTTACGGGGAGATAGTTGCCAGTTTGGTGGAGAGACACAACCGAACCCATGCTCCCAGTCATTAGTGTGACTTAGGTGTCACGACTTAGCAGACTCATTAGTTCTAAATGCACTTATAATTCGATGCATTGTTGAGAAAGTAATAAAACCATTTAACTCAGCGCACACTGGTGAGCTTATTATCAATTTATTTAAGAGTATGACAGCATAAAGTGTGGGTGCCAGTGCCTGCCAGCGCTCATACAATGTTGGCACAGGTAGGCTTTCACAGAATATTTTCAGACTTCTTTTTTTTGCACATGATCTGTCTTTAAGGCTAAATATGCAACTAAGAGTAGGCGCATGGCAGTCGTTCAGATGTGACTCAAGAAATAACAACTAATTGGCCGACCATGACTAAAAACAATTTTTTTTAATATCGCTTCTTGGAGCGATACCTCGTTCTAAATCTGCAGAGTTGAGTCTCACCCAAGATAAGCGGGCCATCCCACAGCTCTCTCTTCCCGCATTGTTAGCTTCTCCCTGGCAGGCTTTTCCTTTCTAATGTTTTTATAGCCTCTCGCCTCGAGCTGCTCAACATATATGTGCGTCTGTCCGCTAGTCCACACATATCATGTGTTTATCTGCGTGTGCATTAACCTGTCAAATATACTTTTACTGCTGTGGGTGTGTGTGTGTATGCATGTGTACAGCAGTGTGTGGCCTAATATGCTTTTATTGGCTCTCTCAGGTTATCCTGCTGCTGAGACATGAGCATGGCGGTGCTAAAGGGATCCTCACCATCAGTGCCACCAATATGCAACTGGTAACAGACACAGGAGCGTGTTGTTTAATGCCTTCCCTACCATTAACTCTCAGGGTGCGTGCTTGTGTGTAAAAGCACGCATATGTGTGTGTCTGATTGTGTGTGTGTGTGTGTGTGTGTGTGTGAAAGAGGGAAGCATTTCCTCCGGGGGCCCTCTGGAAGACAACAAACACTTCAAAGGATCCCTCCGCGATACTGAGCATGATATCTGCCTGAAGACACGAGGTTTAAGCGCTGATCCGCCACTGTTTTCTTTACGATTAGCCAGGCGGCAGAGCAAAATGTCATTTAGTCTAACACTGTTCTGGTGGATTTGCAGCGCTGTTTGTCTTCTTAAATCTACAACAGAGGACTTGGCAAATGAACCCGAGCCCTATGAATAAAACAACAGGGGAGGAGAGAGGTGGCGAGAGAAAAGCCTCGCTGGGTTTGAGCGTTTGAGGAACAGCGTGGTACAGAAGGCAACCTGATTGGAGCCGACAGCGGCAGCCGGCAGTCACCTGCGCGGGAGAAAAAGCCCCGTCTGGCTTTGCTTAGACGGGGCTTTTAGCGTTCCATCAGCGAGGGAGCGTTTTGTCAGGTGTATTAACACGTAAGACCTGTGTGGCTTTTAGCCTTGCTGCAGTGGTGTTGGCAAGGACAAGTTGTTGCCATGTTGCATTCTGTTCTCCCTTGACCGCTTTTAACTGGTGTGACCCAGAACACACACTTGATCATTTGAGTTATTCATCACGGCTCCTGACACTTCATAACCTAGCTATTTGCAAAGGCTGTTTCCATGGCACAACAGCTTCCTGGAGAACGGCCTACCACAACAGATCTCCAGCTTTGACTTGATAAATTTACACTCCGTGCTGCACATGGTTGTTTACTATAAATACCAGCTGCTACGTGGGGAAACAGTCAGGTCAACCTTCATATGGTAATTGCAAGTGGAACATGTTGTTGTCTTTCAGGCTCTGATATCTAATACTTGTAATAATTTGTATGGAAACAGGTGGCAGATGTTGGTTGGGGCAACAATTTATGATTATAATTGTCAGCGTATTAATATTGAAACGATTTAATTATTTGATTAATTGCAGAAAAGGATTATTTTCATCCGTGTTTCTGGGGCTGTCAGTTAACACTTTATTTCAGACTGAAATATCTTGACAAATATTGGATGGATTACCATGAAATTTTGTGCGCACATTCATGTTTCCCTCAAAATAAATTGTAATAACTCTGGTGATACCTTTACTTTTCATCTAGCACCATCATAAGGGTTAACAATCTAATGTTAGCATGCTAACATGCTAAACAAAGATGGCTAACATAGTAAACTAATATCTGCTTGTCACTGCGAGCATGTTAGCATGCTAGCATTAGCAATTTATGATACCAGTACCAATAACAGTAACCTTATTAATACCATTAGAGTGCTTCATTTGACGCCTATCGTGTGAATGGAGTGGCGTGAAGTATAGCCTCACTTTTGAACGTTTTGGTGACACCTCGGCGGGCTGAACTGCCAACCCTGTCAAGTACACGTGGCTCAACTTCACTACACCACAGACTCTAAGGGTTGTAGCTGCTGCAGGGGAAGTGTGAGCTCCATGTTGGAGATGACTGCGTGCACACAGTGACAGGGCTAACTATTGGCATCACACTGCTAACATTAACTAATGGTCATTAATGGTCATTAACAACAAAGTCCAGCTGTTTCAGTGTTGGTGTGAGTTTGTTGGGACCAGTTAACAGATCAGCAGTGGATGTTAGTCGCTGCTGTTGCGTTACACCATGCTAACCAGGTTGATGCTAAATTAATCGTTCGCCAGGAGGAGAGCGGCTCCTGAGATGGCAGATTGGTGATCTGGTGGGGGCTCAGGACGGTCCAGGGTCAGACAGGGTCAAATGCAAGTATCTTTTGACTGGAGACACTTCACAACTACTAGGTTACTTCTGTCGATACCTCAGTTATTAAAGTTGGCTACATCTCCAATATAATATGCACTATTGTCTTCTTAAAGGCTCATTTTTTTGCTCTGGCAGATATAAAAACCTAGTTCTGAGTTCTTTACTGTGTTGTAGGGGTGTAATGATCCATCAGTCTGGATTGATATATCAATTCAAGGAGCAACGATCCAATATCATTGACGCAAAGTGTCAAACAACCGTCAAACCACAGCAGGCAGACGATGAGGATAACATTGTTAAAACGGGAATAAATCAGCAGTGTGGAATTATTTTCAATCATGGAGAAAATAGAGACAGAGCACATGCCGTATGTAAAAAAATTTCGTTATGAGATAAGACATGACGTAACGTTACCTGCCTGGATGAGCATCACACCTTACCTTCTCACTACAGCAACACTAGCTGCTCTGTTTCAACAATGTTCGGCTGAAAAAGCGTGCATGCAGGCTGAAATTTGGATTTCCGAGTTCCGAGTGGGAAATTTCAACAGGAACGCCCCCTGAAGTCGGAATTCCGAGTCGGAAAGTTGGAGAATCCTCACCACCCCCGAGTTGATAATCGAAGATGCCTGCCCCGGGCGTTAACAGTAAGTAGAAGCTCATGTAATATTCTGTTTATTAGCACTTATATTCGGACAAGGCAAGCGCGAGAATAGCTTTCGTAGACGTTGCCATCTTGTTTTCTGACTTCTTCTTCCCGTTTGGCAACTTTTTTCGGACTCTATAACTGGAACGCTGATAACTCGGCTGTGACGTCATTCCCAGCTCCGACATCCGACTTTTGAGGTAAACGGAACACAAAATGATGTTAGATGTGATTTGTTAAGCTATGAGTAGAGGGAAAAGTCCACTAGCCGCTAGGCTAATTTAGGCAATGTAAACATGCTTAAGCTAATAATGGGTGACTAGCAAAAAAAAATTGTTTTGTCTCTGAATCTTGACAGTTATTACCGATCTGAATTTGATAGTTATGTTAAATGTTCTTGTTGTTGGTCCATGTTTTATGGCTGTTTGTAAAAATATGCCTTCAGCGCCTGAAGCCAGAAAGACTTTAAGTTTTAGGAAAGAGACGATGGTTTGGGTTAAAATGAAAACATTTCTTTTCCTTTCTATTTTTTCCTTTTTCTATTTTTATTGCCAAAAGCAGAAAACAATGAGAGGGTAGTGCATTCTCTAACAGACTGTGTTAAATGGGCACATGATACTGTTTCATATCGATCGCATCGCACCGAAATTGTATTGTGGAAGACTTTGTATCATCGGCAAATATCGTACTGCTGTGATGAAACTGGTGATTTACACCCCTACTGTGTTGATAGTGCATCCACCACAAAGCAGCTTTTAGGTATATCTGCAGCTCTGTATTTTGCAAACAGACAAAAGTAACAAGGAGGCACCTTCACGTAGAACTAATTGAATGGAGGGCAAGAGATGTGGTTGGGAACCTAATTGTGGTCTGTCTCTACAGTTGTTATTGTCAGTTGATGCTTGTTGGCCAATCAGGCACCAGCACCTCTTACCTACAGGTCACTGAGTCAGGAAAAGTCCACATCTCCATCGTATTACGACTCCATCTAAGGCAGACGTGGAGGTCATTAGTCCAGGGAGACTGTTTGGCCCAGTGACATTTCAACCAGCCCAGTCAGTCATTCCTCACTAATGAATATGTTAGTGTCTGGCCAAAGAGAGCCTGTGTAATTTTTCCCTCCTTTTATCACCAGGATGCAGACCGACACAGCCATGGCATACGTTCAACACTCTGCGGGGACAAACAGGCTCTGCCAACAAGATGGAGTGTTTATGTATTTCCCACCTCTCTGTTAATATTCAAATACCTCTGCCCACTGGCATGGTACACCAGGCGCTGCTTTAGCATGATATCCTATCTTGCCGGTATTGATGACAATTCAATGGGCCCTCCTGACCCGCTGGTTCTAATCACCATCATAATCCACCCACTCACTATCGCTCGCCTCCTCCATAACAGACCGCTGGTGGCTGCGTCACCAACGGGCTCATTAACTCATTGTGTCAAGGGAAGCCTATTTTATAGTGGAGGTAGGTTGGTGGACATTAATTAGTCCAACACTTGTCCATATGCATTATTCAACTGTGTAGGAGGTATTTTGGCCAAGGAAAGCCAGAAAGAAAAATGTGATTGCTTCACTCTTCGCCTCCATATGAAGTGATTTGCAGCTAATCATACCATTTACATATTCACACCTGAGAGCTCCTTTCTTTTGTGTGAGAAACACCAACTTCCAGACTGCAGCTACTGCATTAACAATAGTTTGCTTTCTTTTTATTGTTTTATTATCATTCAGGTAAATAAAACTTGTTTTGCCAGCGAGTAAGACGACGATCAACGCTGAAAGAAAGACGAGAGTTGGTGAGGAAACAGATCCAAGCATTAATGGATCATTAGAGGCAGATTTTGGCTGATAGAAATGTCTTGGATGACATCTCGATGTAATAAACTGCCCCAGCGAGGGTTTAGATGAAGTTCTGAGGACGGCTGCCAGCAATGAGAGAGTGCTGGCACATTCAGGCTAAATAAGAATATTTAAAGGAACAGTTCAAAATACATTAATAGTCGTGGCTGTGATTCAAATGTTACCTCAACATGTCAGTGACTAAGGAAGCAATGCTGACACTCCGAGCAGTCAGCTGCTATCTGAAAGGCGTTCTGAAATTAGTGTCTTGTCTACTTAAAATGCTCAGATAGATATTGACAGAGGACTTTCTTTCAGTCTGTCATTGTAAACTGTTGGTTATCTGATGTGAGTACCTTATACATTATTCTGTGACTGTACTGTGTTGTGATTAAAAAGACACCAATGACTACATAGGACATGGGTGCGAGTCTTTGTATCCACACTTTGACTCTTTAAAGTTGTTTTGAGCCACTCTGTATGTAACAGGGTCAATTATACAGCAGTAATATGTGTAACAAAGTCAAATGTACATCTGTAATATTAAGTATTATAAGGACACAAAATTTGTTTCGGTTGTTATTACCTGACACGCTCAGACCTCCATAGTCAATATGTGGAATGTTTGATACTCAGCTTCTGTGCTCCTACATTCACATATGGGGGTACCCCACCTATAAAGGGGCGTCTCCTGCCTTACCTCTCCCCTGTTGCTGTTGTACTCCATGGGAGAGGGGCTTGAGTTTATATGGTTGTAATTGAGGTGGATTTTGTTTTTACCTCTTGCTGTCAGAGTTGTCAGGAATAAACGGAGATCCCCTCCACAGATATCCATGGTCTAAGCCTCTTCATATCAACACAACGCAGACAACACTAGAGTCCACGAGTTACATGTAGTCATTTTGCACCTCTTTGTAGTTGTTGTGTATCTCATTTTAGTCATTATGCACCTCTTTGAATTTGTTTTGTATCTCTGTGTGGTTGTTTTGCACGTCTTTGTAGTTGTTTTGAGTCACTTTGTGGTCATTTTGCATCCATTTGTGTGTTTGTGTGTCTTGTTTTAATCTTTGTAGTTGATTTGTTTCTCATTGTACTCGCTTTGCATCTATTTGCAGTTGTTTCAAGTCACTCTGAGGTGGTTTTGCATCTCTTTCAAGTTGTTTTATCCCTTTGTAGTTGTTTCACATCTTTTTGTAGTCGCTATGTGTTTCTTTGTAGTTTTTTTGCATCTCTTTCTATGTTTGTGTCTCATAGTAATTTTATGTCTATTTGTAGTTGTTTCAAGTCTGTCTGTTGTCCTTTTGCATCTCGTTGAAGTTGTTGTCGGTCCCTTAATTGTCATTTTTTTCACCACCTTGTAGTTGTTCTGTCTCCTTGTAGTTGTTTGCATCTTTTTGTAGTTGTTTTTGGTCACTTTAGGTCATCTGCAACTATTTGTATGTTTTGGGTTTTGTAGTTTTGCATCTTTTTGTAGTTGTTTGTGTCACTGTGGTCATTTTGCATCTATTTGTATGTTGGTGTCTTTAAGTTGTTTTGTATCTATTTGTACTTGTTTTGCATCTCTTTGAAGTTGTTCTGTCTCTTTGTAGTTGTTTCGCATCTTTAGTAGTTGCTTTATGTCAATATATAGTTATTTTAAGTAATTTTGTAGTCATTTTAGATAACCTCATTGTTGTTTTGTCTCTTTGTTGTCTTGCATGTTTCTGTAGTCATTTTGCATCTCTTTGTAGCTGTTTTGAGTCTCACTGTCATCTGCAACTATTAGCATGTTTGTGTCTTGTCTTGTTTTGTATCTATTTGTTGTTGTTTTGCATCACCTTGTAGTTGTTCTATCTCTTTGTAGTTGTTTCCCATCTTTTTGTAGTCATTATGTGTTTCTTTGTAGTTGTTGTGCATCTCTTTGTATGTTTGAGTCTTGTAGTTTTGCATCTTTTGTAGTTGTTTCAAGTCAGTCTGTAGTCTTTTTGCATCTCTTTAAAATTGGTTTGAGTCAGTTCGTGGTCATTTTTTTACCTCCTTGTAGTTGTTTTGTCTCTTTGTAGTTGTTTAGCAACCTTTTGGTGATCGTTTTGTGTCCCTTCGCATCTCTTGGTAGCTGTTTTCAGTCATTTGTAGTCATCTGCAACTGTTTGTATGTTTTGTTTTTTGTAGTTGATTTGCATCTTTTTGTAGTTGTTTTGTCTCTTTGTAGTTGTGTTTTTTAAGACATGTTTTGGGAGACTTTTACCTCTGTATGATAGGACAGCCACAGCGTGAAGAGAGGGGCGTGGGGGTTGACATGCAGCAAAGGGCCGTGGGTTGGAATTAACCCCACGGCAAGCACCCAACCTTTGTACATGGGGCACCTGCTCTACCAGGTGAGCTACTGGGCATCCTGTAGTTATTTTAATTCTTTTTGTAGTCATGTTGTCTTGTTTACGTTGCCACTGTTAGTTAAAAACACAAAAACCTGCACCAAACAAATTATCAGTACCAACTACATTAGACAGAACATATTCTTGCCCCCTGAACAACAGTTATATTTGAGGTGCTGTCATGGCAGACAAGGTTTTTTAAACCTGAAATTTTTCTTCTCTGTAATAACAATTTTGACCAAGGAGGTACACACATCAAAACAACCTTAAAATATATATACAAACAGTAACTTTATACTAATTTCTAGCTAAAAATTATTTTAATTTCAGTTCGACTTCAACATTTAACTCCAGTTTGATGGTTAGCCCAAATACTACATTAGTCCTGCGACAACCATCTGCCAAACCAGAGATGAGGGGGAAGTGGAAGGCAATCATCGCTACATTTTATTAACAACTCCATTTAAATGGCTTAGTGGCAGCAGCAATCTGCAGAGGGCACCTTCAGCAATCAACAGCGTTTGAGCACAGCTGCCATGTGAGGTGCACTATGGGTAGCGGGGAGAGCTGAACAATGCGATTAATCCCGCTGGATAAGAGAAAAAGAAGAAATTCTACAGACAATCACAGTTCCACGACCTATTTGCTATACACAGGTCGGATGGAATAAGTGCTTCATTTAATAATAATTGATTGAGGAGAATTCTGGACGGTGGATGTGAGGTAGTGCACTGGTGACACACTCCCTCCCTTTCTGTCTCTCTTCTGCCCGCTTTTCCTCCTCTCTCCAGAAATGTATTTTGTGCTTGAGTGAATTAGGTGATCATTTTTTATCTTACATGCCGCGCTGGCTTCTGGAGTTTCTAGCTCCAAGGAAATTGGAAGGGAAGAAGAAGTCGAACATTTATCGCATGCCGAGGTTAATCTCCTGAAATGGTGGGATTTGGTCAGAGAGGAAGTAGAAAATCCACGCTTTGCCACTGTTATTTTTTTCTCTCCCTCCCTTGCTCTCTCCATCCTGCCTTCCTCGTGGTGGAAGTAAAATCCTTCGAGCTGAACAGCGGTGACAAGACGGAGTAGCAATGCATAAATTTAGGCAGTGACTGTACTCATCACTCACTGTCTGATGCGCTGATAATACTGTGTGCTGTGTGATCATCTTTCATCGCTGTTGTTAATGCCTCAAATGCGAGCACCTGCACTGTTGTGTTTTGTCTAGCAGCAGTGTATGTGAAATGTTTACTACGACGTGACCGCAGACGGTTAACGATTTCAACAGGAGTGCTGCTGATTGCTCAACTGCAGGTGATAAAAAAGAAACCAGTTGACAAATAGAAACTGAATACAGGTGTCTGTCTCAACTGAACTGATGCATAAACACTAAAACAGATAAAGGTAGTCAGTGTCGAGTGAGGCTGCATCTGTCTTCAGGTCTTTTTAGGCAAGTTTAATCTCAAGTCACAGGTCTCAGAAGTGAACTGTGATCCAAGATGCAGGTGCTTTCAAATCTGTGTTAATAGTTGACTAAACAATCTCTCCTCAAGGTCCATTTAGTGACTGTTCTGGAGCTTCATTCCCATTTTTTTCCTGATGACTTTTGCACATTCTAGTCCATGCTGGCTTAAAGGAAACCTACACCTATTTCCATAATTCATACATGTAACTCCCTCTGGTGTAAGACAGTCCACAGATATCAGGAAACATAAACAACACCCTCCGAAATCCAAAAACTAGAGTGCTAAAGCTCAAATTTGTGATTTCAGAGGGTATTAAATCTGGGATTGCCCCACAGAAATATATGGTAGGATGTTATAGACAGGGTCGCTCATAAGGGGCTTAAGGCCAGGTCATTGGGGTGGGGTGGGGCACGGAGGCAAGCAATAATTGTTTCAATCCATGGGAAACAAAATTTTATTTTGAACATAAACATCCACAATATCTTATTAGAACAACAAAAAACCCCCACAGTGTTTACTGTTGCTTTAGTCAAATGTAGCCTGTTTCATAATGAAAACACACTCTCCTGAAAATGGTGTGAGTCATGTTTTTTTATGCAACTGTTGTGAGAAAATAAAAGTGGGCCGCAGGCCACATGACCTAAAAAATGTGCTGATCTAAACTAGGAGAGAAAGATCATGAGTTAATATGAGTAAAGAAGATCTGGGGACGACCTACTCACTGGGTGCTTTCAGGGGCTAAACCACCCTGGTTATAGATGACACTGAGAGCACCCTGAGGAATGTTCTGAGGATGTGGGTGCCTTTTCTGTTTCAGAACTGAGAACTCGACAATAAGATTAAACTCATCTGGGTATAAAAAGCAAACACTGTGTGGGTCCACTGAATCAGTCTCTGATTCGTTGTCTATGGAGCAGGTCCAGACTTAATACTTGATGACATCACAAGTTTGAGACGTATCTGCTTTGAGAGAAGGAAGCTCATGTTAGGAATATTGATTGGACTTTCCTAGGCCATGGAAATAACATATTGGAGTTCTTTATCTAGGTGGTGTTTCCCTTTAACACTTGAGTTTTCAAAGTTTATTCTAGAACAGGAGCTGACACATTAAAAAAAAGGGACTGATGAAGATTATTTGACAGGGTCAAAAGCTCCAGAACAGACAGAAATAGAACTTATTTTGTCAACTGCATTCCAAGATTTACAAGGTCAAGAATAAAAGTTGGAATTTTCCACATCTACTGAGCAAATTATCCACTGATAAAGAACATGTGTAAGCGGCAACCTCCAGGGCTGAACATGAAGCCGACGTGGAGGTCCCAAAAACTGCAGTTCTCTGAATGGCCACTTGAGGCTGGCTCCAGAAGCCAGTCAATCCTCATAGACCTCCATGTTAAAATTCCCGACTTTACAGCAGAAATAAACAAGTTTACAGCCTGGTACAAAAACAGTTTTGGTCTCTGTAGCTAATTTCCCCTTCATGACAACTGTACAGGTGGTGAATTTTTACATAACTCACCCGTTTACATCTTATTAAGGCTTAAAGCTGCACATAATTGAGGGAACACCACTTTGAGTGACAGTCTGTCTGCACCTAGTACCCTCGGCTTCTCAGCGAGAGCCACCCCTTGCTCCTCTACAGCCCGAGTACCTAATACTGCACCTACTGAAAAAAGAAAAAGTATGCAATTCGGAACACACCCTTGGTTACCTCTGGCTCAAAAAAACAAGATGGTGACGGCCCTAATACCTAACTCGAGTCTTCAAAACAGGAGTCCACAAACCAGTGGGTGACATAATGGTAGCTACGTCCATTATTTTTACAGGCCATGGTTAGGACTGAAATCCCTGGAACAGTTCCAGTTCCAGGATTTTGCTAGGTCCCAACTTTTTTTATTTTATTTTTGCTGTCAACTTTTTCTCAAAGTTTTCAAGTCAAGTCTCAGAGGTTCAAATCTCAAGATCTCATTTTTGTTACCTACAGTAAGTCTGGCTCAGGTCCAAGACTCAAGTCTACAGCTCTGCCATTTACACTGAATTATAACTTCTGAATATTGTCAGACATCCTTGAGCACTGATGGCTGCCATATGCTCAATAAAAGCATGATGAACATCTTTTCTCCGTGTAATAACGGAGCTGTTAGCCTGGCTATTGTATAAGTCCTGTGAAAAGGACAACTGTCAAAAGCATCCAAAGCATCCTACCTGTTTTGTGACATCAACAGAAAGCTTCAGTCACCACTGTGTAGCAGCCACTTCCATCACTACCGTCCAATGCTTTTTTATATATAAAGAACTAGAGAGGCCTTTCACTGTAAACACATGCTTGACAAGACGGCTGCTGATGAAGAGCCTGAAGCCTCAGATTAAGTGCATTCCGGTAGGCGATTTATACCTGCACTTTATGGCATTTGCAAATGACTGCCTCAGTAGTGGCAGAGTAATTCCATCCTGTCATATTTGTCTTTAGAAACTGTAACAAATTACAGTGAGTTTGCGGCAGGAGAAACTCGTCTCTACCATTTTCCAGCTTCCTTCTCTTAGCTCGCCCTTTTTTCCCCCACTTTCGGGCGGCGGAGATAAGTCGCTGATGGCAAGATTGCGGGGGCCATCCATTTACAGTGTGCGGCAGGTGACAGGCAGACATGTTTCATTCTGCCTGGTGCTGCGTGATGTGGTCCCCCCTTTCCCCTCTCTGTCTATTCTCCCTCCTCTGTTCTCCTCCCCTCTCTGAACTCCCCCAGCTTTCACCCTTCCATCACTTCTCTTTCCTCTCCTCTCCTCCCTTCACTCCCTCTCTTTTGACTTTCTCCCCCCACTTTCTAGAGGGGTGCCTGTCAGCATAACTCAACCCGTCAGCTCAGGGGACAGGATAGGGGTAATTGGGGTAGAAGTGTGTGTGTCGATGTGTGTGTTTGTGTGCGAGACGGTGCTTTCACGGCAGACATAACTGCCGTTCTCTTTTCCACTACCTACTAATGAGGTGTGACTTGTGTCTTGTGGAGAGTTGGACAGACGATCACACCCTCCCTCCCCCTCTGCTCACACCTCCCGGTGACCCTCTCTTTTCTCTTCTCCCCTCTTCTTCTCCAGTCAATAGATGCTGGAGATTCATCAGTCACCCAGACAACGACTGAAGCCTGACCAGAGCACAGCGAGCAGGGTGTCAACACACTGCACATGACTGCATCAACCACAGTTAACAGTCTCTCCCCAGTGTCACTCTGAAATGTATCAATACTTCCTGTAAAAACTGGGTTTATTGGAAGAGCAGCTGCAACAAAACATGGCAATACTTTCTCTGGTATTGCTATGTCCCATCTGAACAGGCGGACAAACTGAATCAAATAGATAAGGCTACAGTTTCTGAAGAAAGCTAAGAGTGCTCTAAGGCTGTGCCGTAACAGTCGACCAAACATTAGTCGACCAGAGAGGTTATTAGTCAGCAAGATTTCACTCGCGGCTCGTTCAGTGTGTGACGTGCACTTGTAGATAAAATATAGGCCTATATTAATGAAGGTTCATTAGTACGGTTTGTATTTCTCTGTAATGTAGCACAGTGTTAACAATGTTACTGATACTATTCTTTCTCACACCTTCAACTCAAACCACCAAAATATATCATTTAATAATTAAATTAATATCATAAACATGCGGGCGACTAGTCGACTAATGGCCCTAAATGACTACTATTGGTCGACTAGGAAAATTCTTAGTCGGGGGAAGACCTAGAGTACTCAAAAATGTTTATAATTGTCTTAGGAGATACTCTATGACAGTTTGAATTGAAGCACTAAAATGAGTGTCTGTTGATGTTTCAGAGGTGAAAGCAGCTGAAATCCATTGATGTATAAATGCTAAAAGAATGTTGAATTTCTTGTTTAAGCCTGTAGAAAGTTGAGTTGTTGCCTTTTTAGTACTGAAAGCAATTAAACTGTAAGCCAAAGAGATGAACGTAACTGAAATGTCAGGCAATGTCTAAGCCAAGAAGCAACTAAAATGTCATCTGACATATACAGTGAGGAATGAAAGCAGTTAAACTGCCAACAAATTAAGATTAAACTTAAAATGTTAGATTGTGCCTTTAAGTTTTGCTTTGTCGCTTTTGCACGGTAGGTAAATTAATCGAGGCTAACAGAGCAAATCCAGAATATTTTAGGAGGCTACGTGTACTTTAGGGCTGTACAGTGCAACATATAGCCCACGTCATAGGTGCTAAGCAAATATCTGTCTATGCTAAGCCCCTTTCCCACTGCACAAAAAACTCACTAACACTTGCAGACATCTGGCTTTTGTTTGTACTGGAAAAGGTTAAAATCAGCTTTCACACTCAGGTCAAGTGACTCTGAAGTAGTCACGGGTATTTGTCGGCTCTGGATCCAGTCGGCAGTGATGAAAATACAACACCCGGGTGAATGACATGCCACCACAAACTACCGTCCGTCTCACCAGTAGTCTGCACAACGTTTGAGAGAAAGACTGAAAAAGTAAGATATATACAGGTATATAAAAAGGTAACCACTGTAACATTTCCACTGGCCTCCATGCTGCCTTATGCTGTTTACTAACCTCTTTTTCAGCTCCAAAAATGATACACCGAAAAAAACAACAACAACAAAAAACAGTTTACACAGTTCACACTCGTGCTACAATTCTGATCCCAGAGCCACAAAACTTTAATCTCCATAGCATCAATGCTATGTGCAAGAAAAGTTAACGCACAGCCCTGTTACTGTCTCATTAGTGGCCCCATTAAGCGGGATGAGGCTCCCACCACTTCCTCCAATCAGCTGATGGATGTTCCCTCTCCCGGTTAGCCAATCAAACGTTGCCACAATCTCCTTCAGCCATTCATGTTGCTGCTGCCAAACTTTAAATCTGCTCTCTCTCTGCTCCTGTCAGCTGTCACTGTCGCGCCCTCCTCCACCTCATTCACCTCCAGTCACCTTATCCAGAGCCAAGGACCAGCTCATCAAAGCCCACTCCTCTTCACATCCAGATCCTCAGCTCCCTCTTCATCACATCTCATCACCACCACCAGTGTCTAAACTCCACAGGGTTGTTCCCTAACCTGCTCCATCTTTACCGCCCTCCTGGACTACATGACATCACGATGGGGTCTAATCGCCAAAGACCTCTCATTACCCATCCAGACTGAAGACAGCGTGCTGCTGTATGATGTATGTACAAAGTTAAATGGTTGTTGCACATTCAAGCCTATTATCAAATTAAAGCACAGTAATACATGTAAAGCTAATTCCCAGACTCAGCGGAGGGTGTGATATATTATGTAAATGTTTTATAAGCATCCCCAGGAATTATTCCTAAAACCTAATACCCAACATTTATAACCACATATGAATTATTGCAGTGCTTAAAGATAGCAGTCGTGTCTTGTAAACACTGATGTCACAGAAACTGTTAACCTTAATTCCTCCCCAGACTGACACACACAATTGCTATTATTAAGCCTGGTGTTTTCTGGTTATATGTGAATCAGACCCTGACCTGTTCTCACCCCGACACCTCGGTCACAGCAATGAGCATTTAGCCAGCGCACTCCCTGTTGCTCAACCTGTCAGCCACTTTAACAAACCACTTGCTTGCTGTGGCGGCTTGTACCTCAGCAGCAAGGCCGGCGGTCTCATCGCTCAACTACAAAAGTGCCTGTGTACAATATCTCCTCTCATTAAGTCAGCTGTAATGTGTCCCCCAGGCAGGAGTCACACGTAATGTGAAGCCGTCTCATTAGCGCTGTCACGTCACTTTCATTTAGGAGCTATCCGACAGCATTACGCGCCTCTTTGAGCGTTCTGGCCCTCCCGGCCTAGTTCAGCATGTCCAATGACTTATTCTTGCTTAGCGCTTCACATTTCCTTAACTTTCACTCATTACGGGCGTATTATAAAAACATATTCCCCGCAGAGTTCTGCCAATTTAATCTTTTGTTAAACGTGTGAGGTAGAGTTGTAATCTAATAAACCTCATTAGTAGGAAATAAGGCTTGATGAAGACGAGGGGATTTTCGAGAGGCTGCTAACCACCCTGCTTTGGCCCTGAAAGAAATTACTAATCAATGACCAGCCCACAACTAATTGCTAAAATAGCTTGCACAGACATTCTCAGAAAAGATTATGGGAATATTTCCGTCACTTTGTTCCTTTTAAACTCGTCATTATGGACTGAAAACATGTCGCTCTCAGGTGTGACTTGACACATTACTTTCAGCTCTATAACTCTTACACGTGTAATAATGCAGCGCTAATGTTCAGCTATTCTTGAAAATTAATGCAGTTTTAATTAATTTACAGTTGCAGTCTTTGCTAAAGACGTTTACTGTAACAGAATACAACAGTAGTTTAAGCAAATTAGTTTCAGACGCTGTTAGAAACTGTAAAATGAATGAAAACAATATCACTATTGAGCTACAGTGATTAGAAGAGGAATATTGCACCCTCATAAGGCACAACAACCCCCAGGCATGAATGGTAATATGAGCATTTGTTGCTGCGCATTTGCTTCTATTCATTCCGACATTTAGCTGCTCATTTAGACAGTCGCTCTTGTTTTCACACTTCAAATGCAACTCCTGAAAAAACAACTTCAAGGGAACGGCTGTTTGCTCAGACGTTTTGTCGGGGACAAAAGAAGGAGGAGGGGGAAACCAGATGAGAGGGAAAGTGGCCACGAGTGGCGGGTTGGAAGCGTCCATCCAAATCAAAGAGGAAATTTGAGATGAAAATGGTCACCTGGGCGGCGACGGTGGGCTGGTTATTGATTTGTCCTCGCGTCCGTCATTGAGACAAACGGAGGGGAAAACCCCTGGAGGTGATCATTACTGCTGAACGCATGTCAGTGGGCCCATTAGGGAGCGCGGCTGCCTCTGGACTAAAGGGAGGCAGAGGGGTACAATGATGTTCTCACTGATCCTCCAGAGACAATGCAGCACAGGAGACGTCTACAAATAAATCACTGCCTGCTCACATTAGCCAAGTAACTTAATAGATCAGATAAAATGCACTTAGGGACTGTATCACAATTACAGGGCTCAGAAAAGGGAGAGGAAGGGTTATGTATTTTTAAAGAGACAGTTCACCCTAAAATCAAAACTACATATTTTTCTTCTTACCTGTAGTGCTCTTTATTAGTCTAGATTGTTTTGGTGTAAGTTGCCGAGTGTTTGAGGTATCGGCCGTAGAGATGTCTGCCTTCTATCAAGTATAATGGAACTACAGGGCACTAGATGTGGCTGTTTAAAGGGACCAAAAGAATTCATTTGAAAAACTCAACAGCGATGTCTCTTTCCAGAAATCATGACCCACTTACTCGAGATAATCTACAGACTCTGTTGTGAACACTTTGACACAGGAACAAGGGCTGTGCACCTTGTCGAGATAACTCAAAACCTATATGACTGGACCTATGTGGGAATTTAATTTGAAAGGACAGACACAGGAAGTGTCCACGCTCAGCAGTCAGACAGCAGTCAGGTTAATTTCCAGGGCTGGTACCTGCGGTTATTCCACAGGCTAGTTAATAACATGTCGGGCAGGAAATCCGAAGTGTGGGATCATTTTGAGAAGGTGAAGGACCAACCCAAGGTGATATGTAAACTCATCTTCATTGGTCCACTACAAACATGACGTATCATGTGAAACATGGAAGTAGCTACATGCCCATTAGCCCACAGCGTCATTAACAGGCGGCTCGCTCAGTGTGTGACGTGCACTTGTAGATAAAATATAGGCCTATATTAATGAAGGTTCATTAGTACGGTTTTGTATTTCTCTGTAATGTAGCACAGTGTTAACGCTTCCTTTTGTGCAGTGATACGGTTGATGGTTTTAGTTTGGTAGAAAGGAAATAGTTCCTACATGAAACTGCTCACAACAAGGTCTGTGGATTATCTTGAGTAACCAGGTCATGATTTCTGGAAAGAGACATTGCTGTTGATTTTTTTAGATGTATTTTTTTGGCACTTTGAGCACCACGAGCTGAGTGCCATCTAATTCCATTATATTAATGAGAGGGCAGACATCTCGACGGCCGATATCGTCAACACTCTGCAACTCACACCAAAAACAATCCAGACTGATAAACAGCATTACATGTGAAAGGAAATATATGTACTTTTTGTTTTGGGTTGAACTGTCCCTTTAAACATGTGCTCTGTCATATGACAGGTTAAAATAATTTGACTTTTGGTGGGTTTAATATTTCCCACTAGTCACACAGATCTAATTAAATCTCTTCAGGTCGCTGCCTTATTTACTGTAGTCAGCATTTATACAGTTTAGCTTATTGTTTAGTATAATATAAAATACTTTTTTGAGAATTTTTGCCATACATTAAAAAATAAAATCAATAAAATAAACAAAATGAAATGAAAAAATGAATAATCAAAACAAATAAATAACCCCTCCCCAGAAGAATGTTTGCACAGTCCCTAAATATACCAGGTAATAGTTTAACATTGTGTGTGTGCATGTATATGTGTCTGTAACGATCGTCTTCCTCCAAACTGTAAGCACCATGGGACCATTTTTAATATTTGGAGCAAGTCTCTTGGATTCTTCCCAAACACATTATGTGCAGTTCACTTAACACCATTTTTGATTGACAACAAGCCAGGCAAACATTCATAGGGAACAGCAGGCTGTGTGTGATACTGCTGACTGCACAAACCCGCCGTTTAAGTCCTGCTCTCGCTCGCCAAGCTGGGCACTTTTTCAGCTACTTTTGTCCTTTCAGCTCTCCGTCGCTCCCCCTTCTCTTTCTCCCTCAGTCCCTGTCGTCCTCCTTCATTTGATCCCGCTTTCTATCCCTCTCCTTCTCCCCCCTCTTCCGTCCGTCCGTCCCCTCTCGCTGTCCAGAGCTGAGACAAATTAAACGAGTCCCCCCCTGTAATGGTGGAAACATAAGCCTCTGGCAGTGCTCTATTAGCCTGGCTGCTTATTTGTTAACAGACTGGATTAATGTGCTGTACTTGGTATGGGAGGCCACCTGCTCAGGCAGTGAAGGGTATTCACAGGCTCACCGGTCCGCTCACTAATCTGCCTCCAAGGATGATTGCAGGTTTCTGTGGCATGATAAGGCAGCTAACCCCCTTCCCTCCCTCCTTCCCTCTCTCCCTGTCTCTCTCTCTCCAGGAACATCAGTGAATGGTTAATTTCATCACTTGAGGGACTCTTGACCCCCGAGGTGCCTTGACTCCTCTGGTCGAGCAGGCCGACCAGCATGCTAATGGAACAGATGTGTCAGCCCGGACTGTCCTCAACACTGAACTGCGCCACACCAAACAGTAGGTGCAGCGCGGCCGGCGCGCAACACGACGAGCTGCCGATTCTTTCCTCTAAACGAAGTAAATCGAATTTTTGATTCTTGCACTATCTGGTTAAAACTCAGAACATTTTACAGCGATGAAGATAGAATCATCACTGACAGCCGATGTAATGCAGGAGAGCCGATAAAATACATTCAAAACATGAAGTTAACCAATTCATAAAATCAGAGTTGTAAAACTATAAATAAAATAAAGTAAGATTTTAAAACAGATGCAGCAGCGTAAAGTGTAAAAATAAAGAGTTTCAGACCTGTATCAGGAGAGTCAGAGCTAGTTAACGGCTAAAGTGTACAGATGCGTCTTTAGCTTTCTTTTAAAAATATTTAGCGAGCTAGCTTTAGGTCGTGTGTTCCATAGTTTGGGGGCGTAATTGACAAAGGCTGCATCCCCAGTCTTCCGCCTGTTGCTGGGAACCTCCAATAAACCAGCAGCAGATGATTGCAGTGTTCTTGGAGGCAAATAGTGAACAAGGGAGTTAGCAATGTAGCTCGGGTCCAGCCCATGTAGGGCTTTGTATACAAGGAGGAGGAGCTTAAAATCTAAGCTAGCTCAGACTGGTCAGATTTGCTCTTTCCTCTTGGTTCTGGTTAAAACTCCTCTAGCCCTTGTATGGATATATAAAAATTGGGGTTGTTTACTTTGGAGGTTGCTAACGCTTCACAGGTCCATCTGGTTCCTTGTAACCAAAACCCGACTTGGATTCGAGGGCGGTCTAGATAATCATTAGCATTTCCTTGTGTCACTTACAAAGTTTGTCTTTTTTCCATTAATTCAATCACATAGGGTTTGGGTAGACTTTCCAGTTTGGACCAGTGAAGACTTTTACTTCAGGACGACTCCATGTGGTCTCAGGTTTCTGTGCTTATTTTCCCTCGGTCTCTCCTCTTCGCTCTTGTCTTGAGTCCTACCAATTTTGGAAGCATCATCATCATAATAGCATTTTGACGAAGGGTTTCTCGCCAAGACATGGCCAAAAAAATTGCTAAAAGACAAAAGGACCTGACTTTGTACTTCAGTGCTGCTAATTTCCAAACAAATTTGCAATTAATTAAACTACCAAACCCGACTGACGTGCACTGACCTCTGGGTCTAGGGCACACGACTGTTTGTGCCAGTCTTAAGAAGGTGGCACTCTGTCTTTTACTACTATAAAGGAACTGGAAACATGAATGAAAAATTCCCCGTGCATCAGTTTGTTTTTTCTTCAGGACTCACCACCAGGACAGACTTTTTTTTAAATAAAGGCTTTCACGAATCACTATTGTGTTCTAAAAATCAGAGAAAGAGCAGAGCAAAGCAGCTGTTTATCACAGATTGAGCTCGACTTTGAGGCAGATAGAAAAGTCACTCAGAGCACATAACAGAACAACGTGTGGCTGACAGTTTGACTATTTCTAAGACTGAAGTTTTCAGCAGACAGCAGCTACAGATGAGCCGAATGAAACCGCAGAGAAAAACTAGAACTGATTTCCAGCTATCTGTCAATAGATTGTCCATTGAATTTAAATAAATACCACACAGTGTTCTGTAAGTGAGCCGACATCCAGCGTGGTGAACTACCTCCAATTTAAACAACTCTCCAGAACATTACAACACATCTAATTGTCTGGCAGAACAGCAAATAATGAGTTGACGCTGTGTTACTTTGACTTACAATCTACACAGACGCTAAGTAACAACTTTAAATTAAGTCTTGAGGCAAAGTTTAAAGCGATGATACATCCGATGGTGTCCATGACAACCTCTGTGATTATCTCCAGTATCATACAGCATGTTAACAAAGTGAGGCAGCCAACTTCAATGGCGGGGGCCCCTGGGGGTTTGCAGTCTGCAGGAGGTGCTGATGGGTTGATGTTGGGGCCCCTTTGCAACACACACATACGCGCGCACACACGGAGGCGATGTCACGCGCTGTCAGGCACCCCAGGGCAGTGCTGCATGTACCATGTCAGGGAAGAGAAATGATCTGTGAATCCTGGGGGAGCAGTCAACTAATGTGCACTGAGCTCTGTGTCCCTGTACAACCTGGATGAGTGACATAAAAGGTTCCTTCCTCTGTTCACAAATCTCTTTCTCTTCCTCGACAGTCTCATTGTCCAATGAAGTCAGAGAATTTTTTTTTTTTGGCAGACTATCTCTTAAAAAATGTTGGGAGTGATAAAAGACGACAGTGTTTATATCCTGAATTTATCATGATGGAGTTTAAAACCTCACTGTCTCAAAGTCACATTAGTAGTTCACCATTTGCTAAACCCCTCCCCCCAATCATACCTTAGCAACCGTAACTAGGCACAGCAGGCCTCTCAAGCTTTGGATTTTTTTAAGAGTAAGAGTGTGAGGGATGGATTCAACTGTGTGTTTGTCTGCTTCAACATTAGATGCCCTCAGGAAACTAATAGCAAACTTTTATCACATTTGCACATAAGAAAGAAAACACATTAAACCCAAAACCACCAACCAATACTTCGGTACCAAGTGGATGCCAAAATTTTGACAGCATGATGGTGCTTATTTTCTCCAGTGCTGCTGATGCAATTCTGCCGGACCGGATGAGGCAGCATGGTAACTTACAAGTATTCTAGTCTGCGGTCAAGTGCCAGAGGAAGAAGAGGAACGTCTACCAGCACGGGAAAACAACAACACATGGAAGATTGGGACGAGTCCAGCTGCAGCAACACCTCCGCCTCGACTCGTCAAAAAGGAAAGCGTCTTATCCTGATTTTTGTTAGGGTGCTTTCAGACCTAGAGTTGTCTCCTTTGGTCTGAGTCAGGGACTAATTTTGTCACAAAGTTGTATAATTGCCTAGAGTTGGTTGGTGTTCTCACGGCAGCATTTACAAGCGGACCAGATCAAATGCCTTGTGTGAGAAAGCTGCTCTTGATTGGTCAGAATTTCCATGTGGGAAAAATCCAGGAAGTAAAGCAAACGTTGAAGAAGAGTACACTGTCAAGGTAAATGTGACACTTTCTAATGTCACAATGGAGGGACAACTACGCAGGTTGATTTTAGCGCTGCTCATCGTGAAGCTAACGTTAGCTATCCATCAGAAGTTACCGTCACCGGCATCATTTAGGGATTTACGACACTGACAGTGAAAATTCAGCATCTCGTGCCTCAGATTTCAAGGTGAAAGCCTTGGTTAGCCCTCTACGTAACAGCTTTTTGTCAAAAGGGGGCGTGGCCTCGGTGAAAACGTGGAGCTGTTCCAGTCCATGTGACACTAGTGCCGTTAATACAAGGTATGTCTTTTGCATAACCATAGATGTGTTTTGTGATTGTTAAGAATTTATTTTAAACAACGGCATTTTGTTATTTCCAAACCCTGGGAAGCAGTTTTTCAAATTTCATATATTCTCCAGGAATTTAATGACCATAGGGAAGCCGTGTATGGAAAACAAGGGCTAACTAACTCGTACAAAAACAATTCTCCTTAAGCTCCTTCGATATTGATCATCAGAAGGATGAGGATGAGGATAATAACTTCCTGTCTGTTGGTACGTTATACCAAGTGCATATTTAAATACGTTTCTTATTTCAAAACGAGTTTTCAATATCATATTATATCATAGTATATATGCCCAAAAATATACAACCATATTGGCAAGAGACTACAGCTGAAATTCATAAGACAATTGGGATGCATTTAGTCTCATTTGTCACATTATATTTAGGAAAAATACCTGAAACTGTCCCACACAAAGATATATATTTATTAAAGATGCTTTCAGCAAGTAGCAGGAAAGACATAACTCGCAAATGGTTGCATGTTGATCCTCCATCATTGTTTCAGTGGTTGGGGATTATAAATGAAATATAAAGACTTTTATTTTAAGGCTAGAGATGGGAAAATGTATGAAATACTGGGAGAAATGGATTGTGTATAAACGCTGTAGAGAAAAGTGTGACACTGTGTGCCAGTTTCTAAATAAAAAAAAAAAAACAGTCATCAATGACCTTTTGTAGCGAACAATAACTAGCTGGCTCGTCACAATAAAATATGCTCCAACAGAAATTCCAGCTGGAAAAATCAAGGCTTGTCAGTCAGATATGAGGAGCCTACTTTTGTCTTCAAGGCATCAATGACTGCTGATTCAAAAATTACTGAGAGTTCTGAGTTGTAAATCTGCCACAGTTAGCACTGGCAGGCATAAAAACAAAAGCCAGTGAGCCTTTTGACTCTTCTCGATACAAGCCAAACATCTTCAACATTTAGCACTGACCAAACAATCATTTGTTCCTCTTAATATGAAATGAAGCCTTTTTAAACCTCAATTAATGTGTGAACAAAGAGGAGCAGAAAGACGTAAAGCAGGAGGAGGTTCAGAGAAACAGAGAGCATCACAGAGAGACGAGTGAAAGCGAGATGAATATGATGAGAGGGAGAGAGAGACATAGATGGGCGCCACCACTCTCTGTGTAGTGGGGTGACAAAGCGCCTCGCCTGAGGCTACAGCCGTCATAAAAGCAGTAATAGAGTGAACACACATTTTCATTAGCTATTGATTCATTTCCAATTCTCCATTAATTTCGGGGGGCCATCACCGCACAGTGGCCTTTCTCCTCCCCAGGCTACGTTCCTCAGCTCCGCCTGACATAACCGTGGTAATTACTGCGCTCCCGCCCCGCAAGCTGTTCACAGTCTCATACAGCAGTAAAAATTGAATGAGTATTCTTGAGGAAAAAAAAAAAACAGACGAAAGGAAGAGAGGGAAGAAAAAACATTGACTGAGAGGGAGAAATCAAAGACAGCAAGGCTATCACCTTCAGGCGTGCGCTTTGACAAAACAGAATTACAATGGGCGTGAACAATTGCCATTGTGCTATTCCTGCCTTAATTGTCAAAGTGCTCGATCTGTTAAAAGCTGCGGGTGTGCGCTGCAGCTGTGGCTGCTACAGTAGGCTCAAACTTTTCCTCAGAAAGGGGAGGTTAGAGATGAGGCGTGTAATAACAAGCACCAGTGGCTGAGAGGATGATTCAACGTCAAACGACACCAACCTTGAGGATAATGCTGGAGTCAGAAAGCACAAGCTAACTGTGCATTATACACTTCTTGCAGACGGTGATACATCCCCCCGTACACTGTGATCTTATGGGTGCATGATGCTCAGCAGCTGACAAACACATCAGGATGCGTATGATGTATGGAAACATGCTGCTGACCTGAGGTTCAGACCGTGCACACAGGTCCCTCGGCCTGTTAGTGAGAGCTCGGTGACTGACTCAGGTGTCAGACATGATGAAACACATGTAGTGAAATGTGTACTGCACACACACATGAACAACAGCACTTGTGTGGAAACAAAGTTAGGAGGAAGAGAGTTCTTACCTGATCCAGGTTACATCGAGGAATACATGAAAACAAGAAGAGAAAAAGGAGCAGTTAGTATTTTCAACACAGTTGTAGAGGTCGACCAAGATTGATGTTTAAAGACAAAGATAATAATGATCGTTTGGAGCAGATTATCTGACAAACATCCTCATCCCACAAAAAATATGACAGCGTTGGAAATGAATACGTAACTAAATAAATACATAAATCTGAAACTGAACATCGAACCAATCGGAATACTAGGTGGGCGTCAATTTTTTTTCCTGGAGCTATCATTTTCCCCAAAGTCAACCTGGTGGTATTCTCAGGTATACAGTGACATCACCGTGACATCATGTATGGAGCCTCAATGCAAAATGATGATCAGAGATGGGCAATATTTCTGTTGTTTGTGTTTTAAATACAAACTCCAATTACTTTTGAATATTTTGTAGCTAGTTGTAATTTCATATTTTCATAATGCTCAAAATACATTCTCGATGCTTCAGTAAACACGGAAAACAAGACTAGGTGGAAACCTAATATATGTTTGTGTTCGAAACACTGGAGGGCTTTTATTTTGAAATGAAGGCTTTTAATTTGTAACAGGAAGTGGCACTATTTACTCAGACTTTCGCGCTAGTTGCGGCATAGGCAAAAACTTCATGTAAATGTGAAAATTAAGAACACTGAGACACAGTAACAAAGCAAAAAGGACTCTCAGTGTTGGCAAGTTACTGTCAAAATGTAGTATATTACATATTACTAGTTACCTTTATTTTAAAGCAAGAAGTTACTTTACAATATTACTCTGTGTTCTGCATTACTTTCACCAAAATGATTGCGTTTGTCTCTGTTTTGTACGTTTTTTTTCTAGAATATATCCTATTTTATTTTATTGTCATTTTTTAAATGTTCAAAATAAATCAAATCAAATCAAAACGCCAAAGTTGGGTTTATTGTTCAACCCAGTTACTTTATTTTACTTTACATATAGTTACTTTACCTCAGCAACGCTGGATTGTACAATCCATGCAGTATTATGATTGACTGAGCAACTCAACTTATAAGTAGCAATAATTCTTTGTTTTAAAAGACTAAACTTGTGTTTCTAGATTTTTTTTCTCCCCCACTATAACTCATGTGTTGCGAAGTCAGTGATGGACTGCGCAGCAATCGGCTGCAAACAGAGGCAAGTTGCGCCGATAACAATAGCTTATAAAATGTCCTACAGCCTCAGATTAATCGTCTCAATAGTCATCATTAAATGCGAATGTATTTGTAACTGATGAAACAAAAGAGGCACAGTGATGCAGTGGTTAGCATTGTCGCCTCACAGCTAGAGGATTCCTGGTTCAAACCCAGGTTTTCTCAGGTGCTCCAGCTTCCTCCCACAGTCCAAAGACATGCAGGTTAATTAGTGACTCTAAATTGCACGTAGGTGTGAATGTGAGTGTGAATCGGTTGTCTGTCTCTATGTGTCAGCCCTGTGATAGTCTGGTGACCTGTCCAGGGTGACCCAGTGTCAGCTGGGATAGGCTCCAGCCCCCCGTGACCCCCAACAGGATAAGCGGTTACTGAAAATGAATGAAACGGAAAAATCTAAGAGGTCAGTGACTGGGAAAAAAACAAATCAGAAACACCATGCAGACTGGAAATCCACATATAGCGAGAGGCACATGTTCAGTAAGTGAGGAACATTACTATTGTGCCATAACCTACAGAGGAAAGCACCGGAGTTGGCTGCACTGGAGGCTACCCGGCTGCGTGGAGGGGGAAAAATGAACTCCACCAGCTTCATCTATCACACTAGCTGCCTCCAATGCTCCACAAAAGATGAAAAAAGGGGGGAAACAAATGGCAAAGCAAATCAATTACACAAAAAAGAATCATGTCACCTGTCAAACGTACACTCTGTTCTATGTCGCCGTTCCCCCCCCCCGTCCAACGGCGCACATTTTCGAAATTGAATTTTGAAAACCTTATACATTATTAACACCCTTCATGCTTCATCAATTTACCGAGGTAGATTCTTTTTTTTTCTTTTTTGCTGTCTTTCTCCCTCTGTTTCAATGAGAGAAAATCTAATAAACAGTGTTTGTCTGTGACGTCTGTGCTCTTTTTAATCCGCCATAAGAGGAGCCAATGCCACGTATGTAATTCAATAGGGAGCCTCTTCAGGCTCACAATGGGTGGGGGAGAGAGAATGTGAACAAGAGGAGGAGAGTGCGAGAGGAAAAGTCGAGCATCAACCGTACTTCACATTTAAGTCACTCAAAAAAGAACCCCATGATGAGGGCTTAAGAGGCTGGACAGACAGCACTAGTGTGGCTAACTGGGAAAAAATACACATGAAGAGTTTTCATATCCGCTCAGATTAAGGGTACTTGGAAAAAGGGTGAAAAAACGACGGGGTTGTCAAGGAAACAAGTGCCACGGCGACACCTTAATCTGGAGAAATATAATTGGAAAAGGAGTGATAAACATCTTCCTATCTGAGTGTGTGATGTACTGAACGGTATTCGAAAGGAAGCCGCCTGAGCACTCATTACTGGAGTTATTGTAAGAATAACACTAATGAATACATACGCAGAGATTTCCTCAGGGGCTAAAAGAAGGAACTCTGATGTAGAAACAGCCTTCTAGGGCTTTTTTACAGGATAAGTAATGCTTAAAAAGGCTTGTTGCACATTCACACGCTGCATACAAATGTGATGAGCAGCGGTGGAAACAGCACTTGTATAGAAAATGACTCTGGATTACTCCACAAAACAAATATTGGATCTTGCGAGCGTACAGGTGCACGCCGCACATGCTGCTTCGCTCCTCTCTTTCGGCTGCACGCGCTCAGTTTGAATCCACAACACAAGCAAGTCGCGCTGTAGGACACAGTATCATTAGCGCCTCAACCTTCACAGATGAAAAAAGAAGTCATAAAGAACTCCGTAGCAAAATGACATGCAAATAAGGAAGAACTCAAGAAATCTTTGCCATCTCTCACCAATTATCTTGTTAATTACAAGCCATTGTGAAGGGCTCCCACTGTCGACGGGCTCTCTGATTATACAGTGCATTTGTCCCCACTTTCCACAGCCTAATCAGTAATTACTACCTGCAGCTGCAGCTCAGTGCAGAACAGGCTCGGCCATCTTGGGACAACAGGGAACACTGGGCTATTTGAGAGATCTGGGGCCTGTCAGCGATGTACATATTTAGTTCACTCAGTAGGAGCGTGTTGCTACTGAAGTCAGGTCCTCTGGGAGCTCACTGAGTCGCCCATGAGTCACATAACAGTCAGCAAGCCTCACTTTCACACCTCTCAGCTTCCCTAAGTGCAGTGTTAATTTTCTTAAGGAAAACAATGACTAAACGTTCATCAACGTGACTAAGGCGAGACTTTGAGGCGCTAAAAATATATCTTTGATAATCAAAACAATGACGAAATCTATGTTTTGTTTTTGTTAACAAGACAGGACTAAAATCTGAGTGCTGGATTATCAAACATTAAAAATAAGAGGTGAGGTAATGATAAATTATTTCATGAAATTAGTCAAAATGTTTTAAACTAGAAAGCTGAGAACAGCCGTGATTGCAATGTATGAGATCAGAGCGCCGACAGGTTGGTAAAGGCCAGTAAAAAGTCTGCAAAAACACGCACATCCAGCAGCGTCAGCCACTACACCAAGTTTTGAGCTGTAATTCATTAGTAAATAAGCAGGTGTGTGTGTCCGACTGTATACGTGGAGCTGTTGAATGGATTTGTGGAGTTTGCTGGTTGAAGCGGTGGCTGTTAGCTCCGCTTGTTAGCCTCTGAACCAAAGCGAGGCGAGCAGCTGCCGGACTTGGCAGGTAGGAGGAAGCTCAGTTATCTGTGAGTGTAGCTGTGCTGTATGTAAACAGTCTGAACGCAGCACAGTTTTACTCAGTGAGAGGATGTGATCTAAAACCTCCAGACGAACATGCTGCAGATTTAGAAAGAAATCAGGCTGAAATAAAAATATTTACAGCTTCTTAACTGTGAGACTGTTAAATCAGAGTTTACAGTGAAACTGGGCACAAACAGTTGTCCACGTGTGTCTAATTAGTTTTGAGCTTTTCAATGATGTTCAGTAAGTGTGTGCTCGTAAACCATCCTGTAAAACACTGCCTACTCCACCTTAAAACTCAATTTTAAATAACCTTTGTATCTTTGTACCTCTTGTCTGGACTTCTGCTGTTATTAATGGTGATAATTTATTTTACCTTTAATATCTTTTTTCTCTTTATTCTTTTCTGTATCCTGTATTGTTTTATATTTTATTGCTCTGTAGAGCACTTTGAATTGCCCTCGTGTATGACAGGTGCTGTACAAATAAACCTGCTTTGCCTAAACCAGTCAAAAACTAAACTGCCAGTGTGTAAATGTTACAAGATGATTTGTAGTTGCAGACAAAAAATATGTGTAAATGAAATTTCAACACATAATACAACCTGTCACATTGATTCAGACATCCAACCTAGCCTAATAAAGAGGAAAAATGTTTTAAATAAGTGTAATGACCAAAACATAATGACTTTTTTTTTTACTAAAACTAGACAAAAACTATGAAGGATAACAATAACAGAAACTAAGAACCAATTCCTTCTAAAGACTAAGATTAAATTAAAGACTGCCAAAATTAATCTGTATGCACAATATTGGATTTTTTGCTGATATACAAAGTGCCAATATATAACAATTTATTCAGCCGATAACTGTTACCGATATTGATACATCCACTTTTTCCATCTAATTTTAGCAATCATCAAGTCTCTTCTGTAGTGGAATAAGCATACTATGCATGCATACTCTTATCCTGACGGCCCACGATCAGATGGAGACATGAAATACAATACTTTTCAACATATGTAACATTTATTAATTGTGTAAAATAAGAAAAAACATGTTGGCTGATTCTGATAGCTCATTTTAAAGCCGATATCAGCCGATAACGATGAAAACTGACACTTGTTTAGTGGTGTGATATGTGACATTTCAATCACTCCGGCTCTTAATTTGGTTAAAGTTAACTCGACTACTGTAAAAAATGAGACCATTGACAAGTAGACTCTGAAAACATAATGGATTTTACACAGTCTGAATCCATTTGTGCCCTTTGTTATACACATGAAACCTTTCTTGGAGTTATTAACATTTAGCGTAGGGTTGTTTTTTATGTATTTATGGCCATATCCTGTGAAAAATATCCCAAAATGTCCAGGCCTGCCTCTTTTTCAATGCTAAAAAGCCAGCTTGCTAATTTGACTGGCAGAACTCGTGTCATCATTAGCTAGCAAAAAATAATTCATTATTAGTAAGTGACTGTGACTACTGTAATTTTTATTTCTATTACATCAGGACAGTTTTATGCTGCAGGAATCTGAGAGAATCACATTTTTTAGCTAGCAAGCTGCGGAACAATTTAGTGATCTGATGAACGCTACAGCACTCCTGTGCGTCCAAGTGTTACGGCCCCATCCTTTTTCCCCCTTTAAGGGTGGTGGCCTTTAGGGTAACCTGTGACTGTGACGTGCGCTTCGTTGTGTGTGGTGTAGGAAGCAGCTCTCTCTCTGGTTTGTCACGGTGAAGACTGCATGCGCCAATGAGTGATGATAGCCAGCAGAAAAACGGTGTCTAGATAAGCCGAGGGCTGCTGCTTAACCTCATGCAATAAATCCACTGCTGGTAAACGGCACCCAACGCCTCGCTATCCTTCCTTCAGCAGAGTGGTCCAGACCGCTAGGAGCTAATAATGAGCCAAGCTAAATTAATGCTAATAAGCCAGCATGTTCCCAACCATGGTTCAGAGCCGGTAAGCTGTCACAGAAAGGAAACACGTGGATTTTTGTCTGTGTATCTTGCTTTAGTTCAGTTTGACACACTGATGACAGTGACTACAGTCAGAGGTCAGACGCTGTCAGTGATGACTCGCGCTTAGGACTAAATTTGAGAGCATAGAGCACAGAAAAGAACTACAGCAGACAAAAGACCAGTGACAGAGACAATACACTTCTCTAATAAACACAAATGCAAATCATCACACCACACGTTCAGCAGCAGAAATAAGAATGTAAAGCAGTATTAAAACATGCTCTCATTGTGCTTATGGCAGCGACTCTGCCCTTTCTGCTTCTGCTGCACAAGAAGCGATGAGCACTGTGCTGTGTCATCCCTCCGGGCGATTACGTTGGGGGAGGCCCTCAGGCTGTATTTAGCTGGCTTCCTCGTGCCTGTATCCCCAGGGCAAACTACAGTCTGCTTCTGATAACTCACCGGTTAACACACTGCTGCATTCCTTACTCCTACATGTACCATTTAGGAAGTCATTCTGAAGACAAACTACACCTTTACAGTTTCTGTAAAATCCTACTTTGTAGTTATTCAAGACAAACAGGCCAATGGAGAACAGCGCCGTTACAGCTGGAGGTCAGGGCAGGTTTTGTAAGAGAAGAGTGTCTGGTTTGGGTCCTAGAGCTCGGTCTCAGTGCGAAGTCGTCGAAATCAGGTGCTTGGGCGTGACAAACGAGTCAGATACTGACGGAAAAAGCCGTCCTTTCATGCCAGTTGCTGTGCTAGTTTAATGACACTCGGAGGCTTCAGGGGAAACGTAGGAGGACAAGAATGAAAGGTACGGCGGCAAAAGTCCAAGTAGGTCGGGGGAGTTGGTGGTGGATGTGTCCAACAAGCGCCAACCTTTACCCAGGAGAGCGGTGTTTGCGTTCTGTAAGATCCCAAAGCCAAACCCTGTTCGTTTTTACTAAACCCTACCACATGCTTTAGTTGCCGAAACCCAACCACGTGCATTAGCTCTTGGAGATAAAAAATGTTGAAAGAAGACATTGCATGTAACAAGCAGAACTCGGCACCCCAGAACGTCAACAACCAACGCACCCAGGCTACCTTTCATGTCGTATCTGGACGTGGAAGGTCCATGACCTGAACGTCAATGTGTGACGAGGTCGGAGTGAGATTGTGTTTGGTCCTAAGAACCAATCAAGACAGATACTTCAGATACTCAACAACAAATACTGGACTTGACTAAACCCAAGAACCATTATCTGAGCATCCTTCTCACGTGGTAAAACACATCTCTCGCCATAAGCTTCTTTCCCATTCTGCTCCTGGCTTTGGGGGTCACGACCCACGCCACTCCACCCACCAGCACCCAGAGAGGAAGACTTGATCTCTGGAAAGCAATGCATATCAATGGGGCAGATCTATTAAGGAGGTGGTAAAGGAGGGGATCACCTTCCATATCAAAAGGTGAGCGGGGGGCAGGATGGGTTCTATTTGACTGCCACCAAGGCCAGGGAAGGTTGAGGAGGGCATTAGGTGTGATGACTCAGACCAGATGGCTCCACTGGTATGACTTATGGAGGGAAAAAGGCTGGCCTTCATCTTTCTCATCTCCTCTCTATAAAAAAGGACACGGTGATGCGCCAATTAACGACTGTCTGTAAAATACAGTACAAGCCTCAGTTTCAAGTGCTCCACAGGGGCTGTTTATGATCTCAACTTGGTCACATGTCATTTGGCAGGGGTAGTATTATGACGCCGTGACATGCTAATGAAAGCCGAGGCATCTTATCACATCAGTAAAGCTGAGACTCACAGATATTCAAAGCTCTTCAGCGGCCAGTAAATACACAAGATATTGTCCCGGTGGAATTGGTGTAGAGGCAGCGGTGCGTTAGACGGCTTGTGTGTGCGGTCTTGTGTATGGTTATGAATAAGTGTGCTGTGTGTGTGTGTGTGTGTGTGTGTGTGTGTGTGTGTGCGCTCGTGTGGCTAGTCAAACAGGAAACAACCTGGCGACCTTCAGAGGTCAGGGCTCCACAGTCAACCTATTAATCACAGCCGTGTCTCGCTCCTCTGCTGCCATGAAGGCAGACTGGCAGAGCTCACTGTGTTTAGCGCTGATGTCTGAGTGTCAGGTTAGACATCCAGCACTCAGGCTCACTGCCCACATGTCCGGTCTGTCGAAGAACAAATCCCCAAACAGGTCATCAAACGGAACATCAGCTGCTGAGAAGCCTTTTATTCACCTAGAATTACTGCTAATGTGTGGACGTATTCAAAGTGGTCAGTGGAAAAAATGTTTTATTGTTTAAACTTTGGATAGCTGTATTGGTATGACCTCATTTACACTTAGCCACTAGGACTGCAGCGATATACTGGTTTCAAGGTATACTGTGATATAATAATTGACAGCTATCATACTGTGTACATTTGCTGTGTACACACTGGACTGAGAATCTCTTTTTTATTACTGTTATAATTTTAAAAGGGAGACTTTTCACACACGCTGGCATTAAAAAATATGGTTTAAAGTTTCAATGGTAGTAATAACACGTTCCTTGAGCCATCAATAACCCATTGTTTTAAGGGTCATTCTGACTGATAATAATTAAGGTGTAATATCATGATACCTTAAAACCGCAATATCTTCTGACACGGTTATCATACTGTAAAAATGTCTTCCAGTTACAACCCCATTAGCCACTAAATGCATCTTGGGAGAGTCAGACATCTGATACCAAGAAAGCAAAGCGTGAAAAGGAAATGTATCGCAGTCCATTGTTCTTGTCTGAGTATGTAACTATGTCTGCAAGTTTGTTTTGGAAGTATTTTTTTTACAGGGTGTTTTCCCTTCAAGCTGAAGCGACACTAAAAATAAAACTGAAATTGTCCCTTCTTTTCCCTTTTACATTAAAGCAACAGGAAGAAAGTGGATTCAGAGGTGTGTCGGCTTTTGAATGTGGCTATGCAGCTATAAGCACTTTTGCTTTCCAACATCCTATGGTCTTGTCCACCGCAGTGCGACATGTCATGTGATGTCCGTCGAGTGCTGCCCCCCAGCACGCACCAGACACGCCAGCACTGCAGCTCATTAACAGACGACCATACAAAATTATTACTACTTTTACTGAGAGTTCTGTACCTTTCCCACCTCTGCGTTAAAATCACGTGTGGGGAGCCCCTAACTTAGAACAGAACCATGACTCACCGGGCAATATTTTTTTGGCCATTGTCTTTATAATGATGAGATCGTGGGTCATTAAGCTCGAGATATTTCTTGACCTCAACAACAGAGTTCTCTTTATGCATCTGTGGTGAGAAGAGGAGTCAAGCTGCCGTAGGAGCAGAGAAGAGGAGCTGCTACGGGAGCTGGTATGTACAAGCAGAGAACAAGCGGGGGAAAAATGCAACTACGTGTGTAGTTGTAGCACTGTGGATTAGTGTTGTAAAAAATATTAATTTATCAATACATAATGATTCTGAATATGTGCAACAATTTCAATAGTATTTTCCTGCAGTATCAATACACAAAGTACAGTACCAGCTCCACTTTCACACTCTCTTATTGTTAATGCTGCTCTCTGCTACTGACCAAGAACAGCCAAAATTACCTTTTAATAAAAGTTTAATCTGTTTGCCCTCATTGTCAATTTTTCCTGAGATACTGAAAATGATATTTAATAGTGTTATTTATCAAGGTATTGTATTAAAGATAGAAATTTAAGAATTATGACAATATTACTGTGGCAGCAAAAGTGGTCTGCTTTCCAACAGCTTCCTCATGAAGTTGCCGTGATGAGTGCACAGTATCCTCCAACCCTGCTGCCGCCAGGAGCCGCAAAGTAGCAGCCTTATCACAACTGCAACAGGAATCCCAAACCAGACTCAATGCTTGTGAATGTCTACTTCAAATCATACAGGTGTAGCCTTGATAAATCATCACAATCAGTTACACATGTGGTTGCAGATATTTAGATATTGTCAAAGATCTATTAGAACGTGGTATAAACACAGTGCCACAAATCACATAAATATTAAAGCTAATGGAAAGTTAAAAAGCCAGCTTCCCTGTGATGGCAGTATTTCTAACTGGAGGCAGTAGCACCTGTCTTTTGCTCATTAAGGCTGTGGTGAGCCGTGTTTCTGTGAAGTTACTGAATAAAACAGAGCATTACAGGACGTTATTAAATAAAACAGCGCTACATCGCACCTGACATTTGTGTGGGATTAATAGTATCTCAAATGAGACATTACAAGTGCAAATAAAGTGCTCTATCATGTCTGATGTGGGTGGTGTAGGTAGACATGCATACATTGTTATGTGATTATTCTGTATTTATCAATCTGATCGTGGCCTGGAAGTGAGGGAAACAACCCATGTTTCTACCCACAACGCACGTCATGCAAAAGAGCACTGCAAGCTCTGAGTAAATTTTCAATACACCTCTGCGTTAACTAGATTTCTCTTATGACCTGAAGACATTTCTGGCCTAATCACAAGTTTTGTTAGAAGTTATTACATGTGAGTGAGTGCTTGATGACTAAGGTGCTTACTCACCTCGCGCTGCCAGCGGGGCATGAAAAAGGTTAGTTTATTGAGGCAGAATAAGAATTTGCCTTCTGTCCACTGTATCAGACCGACTCTGCTCTTCAATAAAGAGCTGAACTAGATTATTTTAAACCTGGGATTAGTTTAAACTCAGCTCGTCTTGTGTGTAGAGATGCTGTCTCGCTGGGTATTTTCAGTGTGTGTGGGGGGATGTAAAGCTGAGATGGAGAGATGGAAGAGGGATGGATAGATGGATGGATAAATGAAGGGAGATGATGAAGGGGAGGGAGATCACTTCTGCAGTCCTGATGGGTGTACAGGTATGGGAAATGTGGGGGGGTGAGCAGGCGGGGAAGCGTGCCGCGAAGGGGAAGACTGGATGGTGTGATGGAGGGATGGATGGGTGAGGGAGAGGAGAAGAGGGAGAATGCTTCAGTGGCTCCACTTGACAGCTGAGTGAGAGGGGAAGCGGAGTGGCTACTCTATGTAATTTGTTAGCGGGTCCATGATGCATGCAGGCATGATACCACACCAAGCCTGGCGAACACAGCAACGACTAGAAAAAAAGGGGAAGACAGACAGCAGAGAGGAGGGAAGGAAAGAAGGAAAGACAGTGGAGTGTTTTGACAGATCAGGCTGCATCAAGGGAAAGATCAGGTGTGGGAGGAGGAGGAGGGGATAAAGATGGAGAACCGTATCCCACCCTGCGTTTCCAGCCTCTGTCGGCCGGGCGAGACCAACCGGCGTCCCTATCTCCTATTATACACGAGACAGGTGATTGTTTTGCATAACAGCGTCTGCATCCGAGCTTTGAAATCATTGTCTCTCCGCTATCTCGACAGCTCCTTCTGCTTTGCTCCGCGGCAGGTGCATCTCGTCTTGGTACAAGCCACTCTGGATGCATCGCAGACACAATTTGCCGGAGACGCTGAATAAAATGATACAAATCTGGGCATCAGCCCGCTAATAATGATGCCATGTTGATGTGGGACCTATTTTGTGCACGTGCGTGTGTGTACGTCAAAGTGTGTGTTTGCGGCTTGTTGACGTGGGACTGATCCAGGATGCCATGGCAGCTGTCTGCTATAATTACCTGGGAGCCCGCTCACACACACAAACACACCCACACGCACACACACATCTATCCTGATTACCTCATAAGGCGAGGTTTGTCTGATTAGCTTCCATATTTACACCAAAGACTTGTTATTAATGAACATGTGTTCTACGTTTCGCTCCACTATACTTTGTAACTCTGTGACTATTTGGAAGGCAATCTTTGACAATGGTTGAGGAGCATCGCTGATTAGATGGCACATTCAAAACACCAAGGCCTGTTTTGATTGGAAAACAGTTTGCTGCGTGTGTATAATTTTCAAATCTGAGAACGAGGCTTTATGGCTGTTTGTTGTGCAGGAAATGGAAAAGAGGAAGGGAAAGAGGGCGCCTGGCATCCCACCACAGACACCTTGGAAGAGCGAAGACATTACCAGACGGTATTTCTGGGGGGCATGTCTACGAGACTGAATGGCTCCATCAACCAAACACAGTCTGCTGTCTGACACACATTCACACACATTTCCACACGCGTACGCGCTCACAACACAAGGCAAAATCCCACCCACGGCTCTCAGCCCACACCTTTTCCTGCCAAACATTAGCATAATGAAATGCACTGTTACTTATGTGTCATCAGACTCTGCAGGACCTGAAAATGAAGTGCTCGTTAGCTGTATGGATCCCTAAATAGATCATCAGGTGTCCAATATAGGGACAGACACACAACAATGACTCCCCCATCTTGGGCGCACTCCAGCCTTGCCTCACTTAAATGGCACTCATATAAAGAAAAAATGATTCAAGCATCCAGTGCGTGCATGTAAGCACGCACGGGATCGCAGTGCTGGATTATTTGCATTTGCTAATATTAGAGAGCGGCAGAAGAGAGCAGGGAAGGAGCAGTTTCAGGATGTATAAAAGACAAACTGACAGGAAAGTGACATGAAAAGGAGGGAATGGAGTTGGACAAATGCAGGAAGCAAAGAGGGCGAGAAAGAGCAAAGAGGAAGGGAAAGTGCAACAGGGCAGAGCAGACAGGAGTGGAGCATCAGTAAAGTGTTGGCTAGAGAGGGAGGGAGGGACTGTGGGTAGTGGAAATGTTTGGCTGCTCTGTTTTCTCCAGTCATGCCTGTCCATGTTACCCGGAGAGCCTGTTTCCCATTTATCAGGGCGTCAGGTGTGGAATGCAAATGTCGGCCGCAGCTACCTGCATGTACTCTGAACGGCTAAGAGACCTCGAGGGCCACCGCCAAATGAGCTCACTTTGAAGAGTTTATATGACAGAAAAAGACGTCGGACGTGTGATTAGCAACAACCTGCGAGAAGGAGGAGAGGCAGGATGTATGGGTGCATCTTTGCAACTCAATAAAGTGCTATTGATTCATTAACCAACACAAGATTTAATAAACAGAAATATAAAAAGAGTATTTAGACATGTTCAAGAGAATAAAGTTAGTCAGAGACCACAAGTTTTTTTAAAATGTAAAACTATTAAAGAAGACTAAAGCCTCTGTCCAACTGGACAAAAAACCCCACCAACACCCGCTAACATCTTGTTTTTGTATTTACGGGAAATGTTAAACAACTGACTCTGCAGCAGTCCACGCAAGTGGGCTTGCTCATTTTAGCCCTTTTGCCAATCCATTGCAATGATGGTCGCCATAAAATACCATCTGTCTCTGTCCAAACAGCTCTTGAACAAGACTGAATACAAGAGACACAAAAAAGAAGTAATCACCACATCATTTCCACTTGCCTCCATGCTGCTTTCTACTGTTTACTAACCTGTTTTCCAGCCCATCTGTGACATTGTACATGACACACCAGCAAAAAAAAAAAATCAATAAGGCATACGAATCAACTGGCAATGGGAAAACAGCCACTGTCTTTTTTAAACACATTTTCCAACCTTAAAAAAACTCCCACTAGCAGCTCTGAGAGGCCGTACCTACACACAGCAATGATTTGAGCTAAGTGCTACAGACTATAACTCATCTAACCAATGCGCTGCCACCTGACCAATGACAATGTAGCATGCTGATGTGAAGCAGGTAATATTTACTATATTCACCATCTTACTTTGTGTGTTAGCATGCTAGCTGATTAGCTAATTAGCACTTAAAATACAGTACAGCTATGGGTGACAAGAATTCTATTGAAGGTTAAAAAAAAGCACAACATTTATGACCAATCATGAACCAAATTTTGGACACATTTTGAATTGCCACAGTCAGACAAACTCTGATAAATTATATTGTTATAAACAAATAATAAAAACACCAGACCAGTCCCTTTGTTTTACCTCTGTAACAGTAACATCACTAGTTGATCCCAGCTCTATTTAATTAACACTGCTGTAAAAACAGCGATCAGTGTTCATCAGACTGCTGCTCTGTCCATCTTGCTTTACGTTAGATTATAAAACCAAACAGATGTTTGCTAAAATGTAGGTGCAAGGTGTCACAAGTTGAGGATGTAAATCTACACAATGCAGCATATTCCCACTTCCAATGTAGACAGGAAGACAAAATAACAGTGTCGGAGCACTTCCTTGTTTCTGTAACGCATCAGCTCAATAGAATAGAATGGGATGAATAGTTCCTAACTCCTCTCGCACTCGGATGATTACACAGCGGACTTGAAGCTGGAGGACTACAGGTACAGCGAAAGACTGTAAACACTGGGCTTTGTCTCTGTGGGCACGCCTACACAAGGAGAGGAGGATTTCTTTCCCTCTAATCCTCCCGTTTACAAGAGCAACCACTTTCCAGGGCCATTGTGGACGGTCGTCTCCCTCCATTTACTCCCTGCATGGCACTCATTCCAGCTAGTTTAACGCTGCCTGGGTTCCAGGGGGAAGGATTAGGACGTGACGCGCGCAGGCTAGTGTGGAAACAACATTGACTACAGAGCCCTCCGTCACTCCTCTCCTCTCCCTGAAGGGCACACTTGTGGACTTTGTGAAATTCTCCACATGGATTTATGCTGATTATCGGTGCAAGCGTGCATTCTTAAACCAATCAGGAGTGTTTGAGCTGCAGCAGGAGGGGAGCAGCTCCTACATTCAGAGGACTCGTCTTAGTCTATTTACTCCTATTAGTTAGGCTCTTTTTTCCATGTCCTGAGACGTGAATGCACATTTTGGGGAATTAATCTTGCCTTGTTTTTCTGGCAACACCCCGACTCTTCAGTGAAGGAATGAAGACATGCAAACTGCAATTATAATCTGAGCATCTGTGGTCCACATGTTAATTTCTCAGGCTTGCAAGTTAAGACATGTCATTAAAATAAACCAATTTCATTCAAGGTTTTGTTCAGAAAGCGAATACGTGTGTTCCCAAAAATGTCAAACGATTCATTTTAAGTTTTGGATTCATTAGTTTTAAACCCTCATACACCAGCATGTAAAGACTGAATACGACTTAAAATGCTTCCTTTTGTTTCTACCCTCAGCTGCAGAGCAAGTTTACTGCTGTACAATGATTTACATTTGGCACATTTTCACCAAAGTGTACATAAAAGCTAAATATAATGGGCTGACTCTATATCCATAGATAAACTTGATCCCCCCCCAAATTCTCAGAGCTCTTCAGCCATATGGTGGAAGAGAGTCATGTTGAGATAATGGTGATGAAATGAGAGTTTAACGGGGAAATCTCCTCCCCCAGCGCTCACTGATGGGCAGCAAAGTGAGTCAGTGGATTACCCGATTTCACAGAGCTCACAGTGGAGGGCAAGGCTAATGGCACGTCACTTATTGAAATGGAGCAGCATAGGTTAACCCCACACGTGGGCCGACATCTTTTCATTTAGTTTGCGCGGCTAACCAAAAAGGCGATTACCACAGGGAGCAAAGCCATTAAAATGCTGACCTTTTCCCTTTGTGAGGATAGCTGTGTGTGTGTGTGTGTGTGTGTGTGTGTGTGTGTGTGTGTGTGTGTGTGTGTGTTGGCAAAATGCCATAATAACTTGCATTAACTTGGTTAGCATGATCGAGTATTTGCAGCGTGGTGAGGTAAAGGGCAATATGTCATTTTAGGGAATGAGTACAAGTGTATGCACACGTAAACACCTTCACTGTCTCAATGCTTTTACAGTTTTTATTATATGAACTGTTCAGAAGAAAATGACGTGTGTGAAATTTCAGCAACCTTTTCTTTGTCCCCGCTGCTCGTTCACACATTTGGTAGTTTTCCCACAAAGCTCAGACTTCATTAGAGTGATCAAAAAACCAATAAGATGCGAACCAACAGGTTGCAGTTCATGTAAAGCCTGAATTCATTTTTGATAAATCACTGCCCAGTGGCTTGATTGCTTATTTTTCCCCGACATGCCATTAGCAATTTCTGGAAGGCATTGTCCTCCTCTATTCAAAATGAATTGGTCAGAGGTACAGCCAGTGTCCTTTTGTGAATAAATCACTCAGAAATGTCCTAATTAAGTCTGCCCATTGGTGAGCGAGGGAAGTCAGGCGCCGACACGGGGAGAAAAACCACTGAGAGAAAAAAAAAAAAATCCAATTCCTTCTCTAAAAAGCGGAACAATGGCGGAGATGGCCGGGCCCTGACTGACAAAAGGCGAATTCACAACAGCTGAGGCGCGAAGGCATTCTTTTTGACTTCCTATTATGTTTGTACCTTGGAGATGTTGGGATCTGATTTTCCAGCGCGCCGTTCTGTTCCAATCTCCCTCCATTCACTTGCACATCAGTCCATTATCATTAAATACGTGTTTGATTTCCTCACAATACACTCACTCCTCACAATGAACAGAGACGTGGAGAGGCAGAGGAGAGACAGAGAAAACACATTAAATAAATGGCCTATGAGTGAATGACAACAATAAACATATTTGCGCTGGGAGCAATGAGCAATGTTTATAGTGATAAATGATGTGTAGAGGTGGATCGGCCTAGATGCACTGCAGGAATCCCTGACTGCGGGAAAGAGAGATGAGGGGAACGGGAAGGCAGCTAATGAAAGAAGAGCGCGAGAGGTAAAACAGGTCATGAAAGAGACTAAATTGAATGATACACTCTGCAGTGCCATGTGACATTTTAAGCTAATTTCTAACATTTCTGCAAAATAAATATGAATCAGCTACATTTATGTGGATGTATTCACCAGAGTGTAACAAGATAATATAACATAATTAATTGAGCATCAGTAACTCTGATACATCATGGTATTTTACTGCCACTTCCCACTTAAGATAGCAGTTGTGTTTTTATAATGAATGAATATGTCTCTTCTGATCCGTGTGTTTTCTCCATTTGAACCAAGGGTGATGAATTTATGTACACAGCGCTCCTTTTTGGTCATATTTTGGGCTTCCTGGTTGAGTAAAGTCTTAGCATGAAGAGAGAGCTTGAAGAAGGGAAAAAAGGTGCAGCATCGAAGTGTATTCAGAGACTACAGCCACACCAGTAACTCTGTGAGGCTGTAGAGACACGGCAGCGATGCTAACATGCTGGTTTTCTGCAGGTAATATTTACCAGATTTGCTTTCTTAGATTAGCTAATTAACATTAAACACAAAGTTCAGCTGAGGCTAATGGTGATGTCAAAATATTAGACAAATTAAAATTGTGATGGCGCTAGATGAAAACTCAGGTGATCACCAGAGTCATTTATCTTCTAGGGACCTTGAACCTGAAAAACCAGCCAACAGTTGTTGAGATATTTCACTCAAACCAAGAAACGTCAACCTCCTGGTGATGCTAGGTGAGAAGTCAGGAAATCACTAAAATAAATAAGATCTATCCTCTGTGGAACACTAATGTCTGTGCATAATTTCATGGCAATCAGTCAGACAGTTGCTGAGATATTTCAGTGTGGGTCGAAAGCTTCACTTCCACCAGACATTTTTGGTGTAGCACCCTTAGAAACATCTACCAAAACCCTTGATTTGTTTTACGTTTCAACTGCAGACAGTACTCCTTGATGACACAATCAATTGGTTGTGTAAAAATAACGTGCATTGAGTGCTTGTTGAGCAAGAGTGACGATTCTCTCATGACCAATCAAAGGACTTCAGTGTTTCTAGCTCCACCTTTTAAAACCTGTTTCCACCAGGTACCTTTGGAACCAAAGGTAAGTACAGTACCTATGACATGGTACCTATATCCTCGGTCCGTTTAGCATTTCTACTGTAAACAGCTCTCTTAAATGAGGGCGAGGTTGTTGTCACTCACTGCACCGTCCAGCACTCACTATATTGAGTCATTTATCATCCACAGAACGAGGCTGCACGTCGACATTTTCAGAACAAAATAGAACAGGCTGCAGTGAGAGTCTCTCTCCATGGGATATTTAAAAATAGCAGCTTTGTGCATTTAGTCCTTCTCAGGCAAGCTCAGGGGTTTAGTGTTGCTGTAACTCACAGGAACAACACTCTATGACGCTTTTTTTTTCTCTGAGTGAGGATTGGGAAAATATGCCGTTCACATAACCCAGTTGAAATTAATATATAAATGCTTGAAGATCCACTCATTACTAAAAATGTCTGTCATATAAAAACTAAAGTGATGGTCAAAGTTGTCACAGTGAAATTTAAGGTGTGCTGATGGATTCACGTCATCAACTCATGCATTGAGTAACATTACAAGTTAACGTCCCACCTTAAAAGTTGCCGGCAGTCGGCCCAGTGAATGGAGTGATTTTTTCTCCGACTCCAGCTGCTGTGAGAGGCAGCAAAACATCCTTTCATTTTATAGTTCCAGTTTACTAATCAAACTCTCCACAGTATGAACAGTGGTTACATGAGCCTCAAAACCAGACACAACTCAGCCCTGAGCAGAGTGACCGTCCTCTACTGACCAATCAGACTGCAGTGTTCACAGCTCCACCTTTTAGTACCAGATCTGTGTGCTAGGTACCCCAACAGAGGGGGGACCAAACATGGGGACGGTACAGAACGCTTCTATTGGTACCATCCACAACTTTTCACAGTGGAAACAGAAGATAAGGGAACCAAACTAAACTGAACCGTACTGCTTAAGTATCAGATAAGTGTACTACGTACCTCAACAGAGGGGTAACAAAAAACTGGGACATAATGAAACGGCTCCGTTGGTATCATCCACAACTTTTGACAATGGACACACAAAAATAACCATGCTAAATAAACATGCTATTTTAAAAAGCAATACATGTTTTGAAGTGCAAAATCCTTTCTTTTAGTTTCATATTTACTGAATGAGTGCTTGTTGTGTGTCTTTGTCTCATCACTTGCATTAATTGCACTGACCAGAAGTAGCACTCCTAAATTCGTTGTACTTGTACATGACAATAAAGGCTCTCTGTTCTATTCTAACCATCTATTCTAACTGAACTGAAGGCTACAGTGGTAGTGCACAGCACAATGCCATTCATAGACCCACTCAAATAGCATGCCTAAAAAAATATGAATCAGTGGGTGTTTCCTTGAACTACTTCTGTATGAATATATTCAAGAGAGTGTGACAAAATCCAGCCGCACTAACCCTGATAGATCGTGACATTTTAATACTACTCCCCACCAAAGATGGCACTTATGTTTTTTTAATGAATGAATTTGTCTCTACTGATCCGTGTGTACCCCGTGGTGTTTATTATCAGCTGCCATGGTGATAAAGACCTAACATGCAACAAGGGCCCCCGTCATGACGTACAGCCCTGACATCCTTGCTGTGTTTATTCCTTATGTTTTGTTCTGTGGTGGAGTGGAGGCATGAAGTGGAAGCTTTGTCTACGGCAGAAGCAGCCACTGTGCATTAAAAAATCTGTCTCCTTCAGCTTCTATCACATCTTAACACAGAGAGCCTGACATCTGTTAACCTGTTTGTCCCATCAGCCTTACCGTAGTCCTACATTCAACATCGGCTGCTTTCTTTTGTGGTGTTTATTCCTTTGTGAACATTTGGTCAAATAGAGAACATGACATCATGTTGAGATACTTCAAACAAAGCCACAGTGGAGTCTGATATCACAAAATGTTTTAGTGATCATAAAGCATCAGCAGTGAATGCCGGGTTTGGTGTCAGTCACTTGAAATCAAAGAACAGGGACTTCTTTCTACTGTCTACTGTTTAGCACTGACAAACAATGACGGGTGGAGGAGAAATCTATTATAGAAAAGGATGTCAAGTCTTCCAGTGACAGGAGTGTCGTTAAAACAGAATTCAGTGCAGCTAGAAGACACGTTGTGATTTGAATATGAGGGTTGACAAGAGTTTTTTGTCAGAAAGAAAACTCTTTACATATTATTACACTTTTAGCCCTACTCATCATGGACATGTGTATTTTTGTAAACAGGGTTTTTCCCCTCTTTTGTTCTCAACAAAGTTCCCATCCATACACACGAGGACTGCTCCCTAAGAGTCGACCACACGTTAGTCGACCAGAAAGGTCATGAGTCGGCAAGATTTCATTGATCGCTGAGTCGCAGAAAAAAAAAAATAACAACCTGAATCTCTTTGAAAATAAATCAAACCTACATTACCGGGCCATGTGGGAATTTAATTTGAAAGGACAGACACAGGAAGTGGCCACACTCAGCAGTCAGACAGGAGTCAGGTTATCTTTCCCTTCTTCTGTAAATATTCAGCCTGATAAATAAAAGTAGATCATGTTAGTGCAGGGCTACCCAGAGCTTTACATCTGTCCCACAGACGATAGGCCTACACACTTCTAAACAGCTCCTGGAAGAAGATCAGCTCTGCACTCAGGGGTTTCAGGTGAATAGGCCTATACAACACAACCTGCAGCCGCTCTCTTAAAAGCTGGCACAAAAAAGGCACAAGAGTAGCGCCCGGAGCCCCGCCTCATGTTTTCCAGGTAGTTAAAAACGCAGCATGTGTACAGCCCCTAATTTCCAGGGCTGGTACCTGTGGTTATTCCACAGGCTAGTTAATAACATGTCGGGCAGGAAATCCAAAGTGTGGGATCATTTTGAGAAGGTGAAGGACCAACCCAAGGTGATATGTAAACTCATCTTCATTGGTCCACTACAAACATGACGTATCATGTGAAACATGGAAGTAGCTACATGCCCATTAGCCCACAGCGTCATTAACAGGCGGCTCGCTCAGTGTGTGACGTGCACTTGTAGATAAAATATAGGCCTATATTAATGAAGGTTCATTAGTATGGTTTTGTATTTCTCTGTAATGTAGCACAGTGTTAACAATGTTACTGAGACTATTCTTTCTCACACCTTCAACTCAAACCATCAAAATATATCATTCAATAATTAAATTAATATCGTAAACACGCAGACGACTAGTCGACTAATGGAGCTAAATGACGACTATTGGTTGACTAGGAAAATTCTTAGTCAGGGGCAGCTCTAGGTGGCGATATAACCTTAACCCTAAGCCACACAAAGAATAATAAAAGAAGATGTCCGCCAATCAGCAGCCGGAAAGATGTTACTATCAGAAGGCTACCTGGAGCAATGACCTCCGGAACTATGTTACAAAAGTACCCATGTCCGTGTGAACTAGGCCTCCTGCTGTATTCATATAGAATCAGGCAGACAGTAGACAGCAAACGAAGAACACCTTTTGGATGGCACGGGAAAAACAGTTAGATGGAATGGCACCATGTTGCAATGGTTGTTAACAAAGGACGGAATAAAATATGTAACATAAAAATATTTTCGTGTTTATTACTTTATATAATTTTATAGTAATGTCCAGTAATTGGATTTCTCCTTGTTTTATAAATTCCACTGCAGAGGACAGGCAAAACATTAAAATACAGAAAACGGCACTGCTGCCTACCGTTACCTGTTGTCGATATTCTCCGCTGGCGTCTACTAATTTTACCATCCTGCTCTCATTCACTAACATAATATCCGGATTGCCTGATTTCACCTCAACGCATCAGTCAGTCCTACTTTCGAAAACTGGCATTTGAACACAATCGAGCGTGTCCTCATGAGTCGTCTGAAGTTGCTGTAATGCACTCTGGGAAATGTAGGAAAGCACTAAACAAAGTAAACAAGGCACATTGAGGGAGGGTAGTAACACACACACACGCTCACAAAATCCCCACCCTGATTGTTTCACTTTAGATCCCCTTCAGGTCACAAATCTCCCATGTTACTCTAACCTCCAGGCAACCACCGGCCCATTAAACCCATCCAGAGACATGCATTGTGGGAGAACAGATCAGCACGCGCAGCGGCACTGGGACACTTATCCAGATTAGGAAGCAATGCCTGTCTGCTACTCCAAGATACTATGGACCTCTGGGGGCCTATAAGCGTGTTTTTGTGTGTGTGAGAACACAGAGAAAACACATATGGAAGAGAAAATACAGGGAAAAAAATTAAATACGTTAAATATAATCTCATATAAGAACCACAAAGACCACACACACACATACACACATCATGCCGACATGGCTCTGGATCAAGAGGGGAGGCTCATCATCACCCCGCACCGTGAGATAACTGTGAAGAAAAGCCAGGGCACTATGGGTAATGCTGCTGATAAATAGCATTCAGCAGACATTAAGGCGCTATGATTATCTCTCTCCCGCACTGCGCCTCTCTCTCCCGCTATGCTAATTATTGTGGTGTCGCTCTGAGGGGTATTTCTTTCTCTCCTTTCTCTTTTCTCCCTAACATCTCTCTTCGACATGAGTTTCTCTCTCCCTGGATCTGATATCACTTGTTATCGAATCATCAAAACTGGCTTTTATCAGCTAAATCACTAATGATTAAGTGAAGCGATGGCTGATGACTGAGGAGATACTACTAGACGAGGATATTATTAGCCATAATCATAAATCTTTGTTTAGATGTTTCCTGCTAACAGATCTCTGGTGGTTTTTTTTCTTGATGTTTCCATCAGAATGATAAATGTAACGATTAATTGGATTTGCTTTGACTTACACGTGTTAAACGGCCGACTGAGAGCTGATCAAACAGGTGTCTGATCTGCTGAGAAGTACAGTAGTCTTTTTAAATCAATCAAAAAACACTGGTTATCCTTCAGTGTGTGACAAACCTGCAATGTCACAAAAGACTCGAGAGTCTAGTAGCTATTAGACGACGTGTTATTATTCTTTCGTTGCTGTTAATGCTGTCCATATTTCATGATGAGTCTTGGAGTGATGCACAGAAATGTCTCTGGCAATATTCTGTCACCACAACTAATGGCAACGGAGCCATGACAGGTTGATTATACTTGCAGCAACAGCATGAAGGACACCCCCGTGAAGGTTGTAATGGGCAGATGTTTTACGGACAAACATGGCTTCATTAGTATTTATGCACAACAAACACACTCTCAGTCTAATTTCCATACATTTCCATCTGTCCACCTCAAGCAAAAATGTGTTGGTAGTACTGAGAGACTGAGCCGAAATGTTTCCAACTTATCTATTTAAAGAAGTCCATAATTTCAAACAGTGGGAGACAAAAGCAAGCGTCTTGTTTCTTGATGGCAGCTGCTGATTTTTTGGCTGAAATGAAAGCTGTCTAAGGGTGCTTTCACACCTGCCCTGTTTGGTTCGGTTCAATCAAACTTAAGTTCGTTTGCCCCCTAAGTGCGGTTCATTTGGGCAGGTGTGAATCACAGCAATCACACTCAGGTGTGCACCAAAACAACCAGACCAAGGATCGAACTCTGTTGCGGTTGGTTTGTGGTGAGAACGTGTTCTGACCTGGACCTGAACCAACTGCAGTCACATGACACATTGTTTGGGTTAAACATGAGCATGTTACAGTCCTGGAGGATTATTAATGTGCGCCTCCTCCTGTACTGCCTTAATATGCACATTCAGCACATCCAATGCATCAAAACATTGTTTTCTAGTTGGAGCCGCGCCTCGTTTTCAAACTGTATGCTTTGACTCAAATGAACAATGACAGCAATATAGTCCACGATGAGCAGCGCTAAAATCAACCTGCGTAGTTGTCCCTCCATTGTGACATTAGAAAGTGTCACATTTATCTTGACAGTGTACTCTTCTTCAACGTTTTCTTTACTTCCTGGATTTTTCCCACATGGAAATTCTGACCAATCAGGAGCAGCTTTCTCACACAAGGCATTTGATCTGGTCCGCTTGTAAATGCTGCTGTGAGAACACCAACCAACTCTAGGCAATTATACAACTTTGTGACGAAATTAGTCCCTATGGAACCAGTTTGAAAATCTTTCCACTGGCCAGACCCTGCTGTCAACTTCCAAATCCAATAAAGAGCAGGACGGAGCTGCTAATGTTGGCCCAAACACCTCTGGCCTTTGAGGTAATACTGGTTATGCAGTAGTACAGTATGTATTAAGCTAGTTAACCCGACATGCCAACGCTCGCAGCTTCCCTGAGAGCAGAACACTTTCAGTCTTGCACATTTGGTTAGATTCACAAAAAGAAAAAAAAAAATACCACACTTAAAACTCTGTGTTAATGGAGGACTGCTCTTAATACAGCCCCTGTGCTCACCACTTCAGCATATGCTCCAAAAAGTCTTCACTCGAGCCATTACAGCTTAATGAATGGCTTTGTATTTAAGCACACGCTATACAAAGACACCATCGCCAAATCATTAAATCAGATCTTCAAAATCTACAGCGACATAACTCAAACATTTTCCACTGAGAACATGCAGTAATGTCATTCATACAAAAGTTACGGGCCAGTGCTCAAATAAACAGACGTACCAGAAAGTTACTGAATTGGAAAAGAGAAAAAGTGGACAGAAATAGAGAAACCTGTGTGTGTGTGTGTGTGTGTGTGTGTGTGTGTGTGTGTTAGGTATAACAGTGTGGAAATTGGATGCCAGGCTTTGTAGATCCCAATACCGTGATAACGCACACTCGATCCACACGTCATAAACACATGCTCACAAGTTGTGACAGTTCAAAATGAGAAAACACTGAACTCTAACTTAGACCAAAACAAACCCGCCAAAAAACAGAATATGATTTGGATTTAAAGCTGCAAAACCTCAACGCTCGTATCTGATGACTGGCAGGACCTGTGAAACACTCGACAGCCTTATTGACTTCTCCTGAGTCTGCATGTGACAACGCTGCTGTCAGTGTGAGACAAGGCAACATTTTATATTCCACCAGAGGCGAGCCTGATCTGCGCTGCTAACGCTGGATGCCAAACGTCTTGAAATGAGCTCAGGCGACAAGCGAGCACACCCCCCGGTTGTTTCAATCACAGTTCCAGGCACAGTATCCTCTCTCCCAGGGCCTCGTCTTCCTTGTTGTGTGAAAATAAAGACGATTTACGTGGAGGCTACTGGCGCTGTTTTCTGAGGAAGGAAGGTGGGAAATGAACGGCGGTGGTGCTGGGAGCACTGGCAAGGATTTCTTGCTGGCCCGGTGCGGTGGTTCTGATCCGGCCCTGAGGGAACGGCAGCTCAAGGCAAGATGGCAAGGGAGAGCTGACACTTAACATGGACAGGGGCAGGATGGGGCAGACAGGGAAGGTCACAAGGTCCCCCTGGAAGTGTGTGTGTGTGTGTGTGTGTGTGTGTGTGAAGCAAAACTAGAAAGAGCTAGTGCCACTGGCATGTAGCCAGGAGACGGTCTGAGATTTCTCTGTGTGTTTGTGTGCATGTTAGAAGCATGTACTGTATTGTGCATGGTATGGAGGAGGGAGACTGTGTGTGTGTGTGTGTGTGTGTGTGTGTGTGTGTGTGTGTGTGTGTGTGTGTGAAGAGGTAATAGAAGCTGACAATAGCGAGGTGCGTCCCCTAACTCTGAGTGGACTGACAAGGACATGTGACAGCATCCAGGCCAGCTCAACTGTCAGCGCCACTCACTGAGAGCCACACTGATGACAGCAGACAGCAGCCAAACACCACCTCTCAGGGAACCACTAAACACACACGCACACTCTGGTGTTTTTATATCTACAGCCTCCCATCAGAACACTTAGAGTGATAATCTAATATCTATGAAGACAAAACGTCCGTTTGCCACTGCCTGTCACTTCTTTCTGTGCTTCAAACCATGGCCGCTTTTAAAAGCTTTTCAATATGCTGTCGCTCAGGTAGAGACGCATCTTCTCACACGCAGGACGGGACGCGTTTACCGGTGCCTGCAGCGGCAGTGTGCATTGTTTAGCATAAACAGAAGGATGACAGGGCAAATAGCATTAGCAGGTAATAGCCACTGTGGCTGAGCAGACGGAGAAATCAACAGAGACTTTGACTCCAACAGAAAAAACACAGTGCTGCAAAACAGCAGTGAAACAACGAGGCAATCAATTGATTATGATTTTACAAAAAATAACTGATTGCTGAAGCAATTTTTTGAGCAAAAATACAAAATATTAGCTGGTTACAGCCTCTTAAATGTGAGTTTCACACAACTGAACACTGAACATGTTTGGGTTTTGATCTTTTGGAAAAAAAATGAAGATGACTCTGTCAGCTATGAGAAATTGTGATGGGCATTTTTCACTATTTCATGACTACTGAAATTCATCCATTTCGACTTGTTGACATATTGACAATATTCTGTTATGCATGGCAACAACAAGCATGGCTGAAAGCGAAATTATTTCAGGTTCCAAAAAGAGGAGCAGCTTCAGTATCCTGAATGTTTTATGAACAGCCCCGGACTTCTCAGACTCTTTTAGCGAGTTACCGCTCAGAGGGAACTCATTCAGCGGCTCCTCTGGCAGCAGCACAGCGTCTCTCCCTCTCCTCTCTCGCCGTGCACACACGGGAGTTGGTGTCGTCAAGTGATTCTGTCATCAACCTTTGGTAATGTAAACCTACGTGAAAAAACTACGTACAAAACTATATCACATATTTTGTAGCTTTTGTGTCCAAACCTGAGAGCGACCATGGCCACAAACGACACAGTATGGTGCTAACATAAGCTAACATAAGCTTACACAAATTTGCTAACATACGCTAACGTCCGCCACCCTAAACTACTCCAGAGTATAACTTTATATTGTAGAGGAAGAATGTGTTATTTCTTCTATCAAATGCAATATAGCACAGCTTTAAATTTAAAACTCTGAGCCCTCAGTGACAGAGCTGAGAATCAGCATGAAGCCACTTGGTTCAGTCACCTCAGAGGACAAACAATAAAACAGTCACAGCTCTCTGACAGAGGCCATTTCATATGAGCCTTTTCTCTTTGCATTTATACCTTTGCTGCCGCTGGCATTCTCTCTCTCTCCTTCAGTCTCTCACACCGGAGGCAGCAGAGCCAGGAGCATCACCCCCACATCAATACTGTATGTGTGTGTGTGTGTTGTACGGGGGCCAGCCGCTGGGTCTGTCTGTGTACTACGAGGTCAATACACATCCTGACAGTCAGTAATTGTACCAGAGGGAGGTGTGGGAGGGCGCCATAATGCAGGGTGACATCTCGCAAGACTTTTAGGCAGCCAAATGCTCGGAGGGTGGAGAGGGAGACAACACAAAGCGGCACTTCAAAACACCACTGACAGATGTGGAAACCGATGACTCGAGAGCTGACCCTCACGTTCGGACGTCAGTCATCAGTTTCAGTGAGATTAACTGTAACGAGCCGCAGTCATTACAGTAAAGAAGCCACTTCTCTGCCTGGCAATCCTCCACTGAATTTGAAATGTTAATGTGGCAAGTATTTAACAGTCTCCTGTGTCTGCATGCACCAGAAATCTGTTTATTTCATATCACCCACCCCTCCTCTCCTCAAGAGAAAAAATATACAATTTAGCTGCCACTTTGTTATGATTGCATTTTACAATCTGATGGGAGTCCTGACGAAAGGAGAGACAGTCGGGAGGGTTTTTCAGATGTTTTCAGGCACTCAGCGGGGGATCTCCAGCTGAGAGAGATAGTATCTGATGGCACACACAGATGCACCAGTCGGTATACATGTACACGCGTGGTACGCATGTAGGAAGGCACCACGTCCGAGTGAAAACGGTGATATGAGTGGTAATCAAGACTAAAATAACAGAGCGTTTTCTGGGGTCTTTCAGAGATGCGGGGTTAATTTTGCCACTGCCACTTGAAAGTCAGCAGGTTGCTGTGCTAATTAATGGAGCATGACTGCTGTCCTCAGGCAAATCCTCACGCACACACCCACACGCATGCACACACACACACACCAACAAATGCAAACACACATGCGGGGACATTCACTTTACACACACACACAAGCACAAGCAAACAGATTCACACACAAAAACAGGCGCAGACAAATATGATAACTTTTAGGGGAGTGTATGTGTGTGTGTGTGTGTGTGTGTGTGTGTGTGTGTGTGTAGGGTAATCAAGTGACATGCAGCTGCACACTCAATCAGAGCACAGCTCGATTGGAACACACCCACACACATACACACACACATACACACACCCAGACAAGCAGACATACAAGGCAGCAAACAAACATCTCCCATTAGCTCATGTGCTCATGCAGCAGAGGCTGCAGGAGGGGCGGGGCTCCACAGAGTCATGTACACCTGAGGTCACGACCTTTTCTGTCTGACATACCTCCACGTCCCAATCAGATGAGCTCCGGATACTTTTGGCTACTCATTACAATTGTTTATCGATTACTTTAAGCTAACTATTTCAGACAGTTATCAATTACCTTTAGCCGCCTATTTTAACTTGTTATCCAATACTTTTGGCTAACTGTTTCAAACACTTGTTAGTTAATTTTAGCTAACTATTTCAACTTAATATCCATTACTTAAGGCTAATTATAAGAAGTGTTTATCCAATTCTTTTAACTAACTACTTTAGCCATTTATCATTTACTTTTAGCCGACTATTTCAAACAGTTATCAGTTAATTTCAGCTAACTATTTTAACTTATTAGCTAACTGTTTCAACTTCTTCTTCATTACCTTTTAGTCAACTCTTTCAACCATTTTCAATTTACTTGTATTAACCTATTTCAAGTTATTATCCTTTACTTCTGGCTAATTATTACAACTGTGTATCCTTTACTTTAAGCTAACTACTTCAACCATGATCACTTACCTTTAGCTTCCTATTTCACTTTATTATCCAATATTTCTAGCTTATTATTTTAAGTACCTATTCATTATTTGTAAGCTAACAATTTGTAAAATTTATCTATTAGCCTGCTTTTAGCAAACTTTATATTATCCATTACTTTTAGCTAACTGTTTCAAACACTTGTTAGTTAATTTTAGCTAACTATTTCAACTTAATATCCATTACTTTAGGCTAATTATAAAAAGTGTTTATCCAATTATTTTAACTAACTACTTAAGTAACAGTTATCAGGTAATTTCGGCTAACTATTTTAGCTTATATGCATTACTTTTTGCTAACCATTTTGACTTATTAGCTAACTGTGTCAACTTCTTCTCCATTACCTTTTAGTTAACTCTTTCAACAATTTTCAATTCACTTGTATTAAACTATTTCAACTTATTATCCTTTACTTTAAGCTAACTATTTCAACCATGATCACTTACCTTTAGCTTCCTATTTCACCTTATTATGCATTATTTCTAGCTTATTATTTTAAGTACCTATTCATTATTTGTTAGCTAACTATTTCTACAATTCATCCATTAACAAAAGCAAATTTTAAGCAATATTTTAAGCATTTATCCATCAGCCTGCTTTTAACAAACTGTATATTATCCATCACTTTTAGCCCAAAACTCAACCACTTATTAGTAACTATTATCTAATAATTTCAACTCATTATTCATGACTTTTGGCTAAATATGTCCTCTACTGTTAGCCAATTATTTCAAGCATTTATTCATTACTTTTTAATTAGCTACTTAGCATATTATTTTTACCATTCATTCATTAGCCTGCTTTAAACAAAATACATTGTTTTATCCATTATTTTAGTTAATCATTTCAACTGTTTATTTCTGTTACCTATCAATTTCTGCTATTCATCCATAACATTTAGCCACTTATTTCAAATATTTATGCTTTAAGTTTAGCGAACCATTCTGTTTATCCATTACTTTTAGCAATTTCTACCATTTATCCATTACTTTAAATTGTCTATTTGAACAGTTCATCCATTACATTTAGCAGACTATTATGAATTCTCTGGTGGCTTGCAAACTATAGTTTTCATTTCATGATTTATTTATTTATTGTGTTGACAAAATCATGATCTTTTTTGAGTTAGCCCATAATCTTTTCGCAAACTCCCTGGCAACTGCAGAATAACCCCATACAGTGTGAGTACCCATGGTTAGTAGTCAAGCTTCTTTAAAGAATCTGAACAAGTATGGCTACAGTTCTGACACTAGCTGACAGAAATCTGGTCTTATAGGCTAAGCCCCTGGCCAAGAATATGCGGAGATCAGCAAACATCATGTATAAGCTTATATGCTTTTTTGTGGCAGTATGTGTCTCCACGATCCTTGAACCAAGTCACCTTTGCTCATCTGAGAGGCATTTGTGGTAATAAGGCCACTGCTTTAATTCCCACACACTCAGGTCCATTAAAGAACGCACACATTTACACACACATACAGTATAATAACCCTGAAGGCGTAAATGTGTTCATCTATGTGTGTGTGTGTGTTGAGAAGGAGGGAGGGGGCGGGGGTCAATGTCAGAGGCTGGTATCCTTGCGCAGTGATGAGCGGGCGGGCTGCTGACACAACCATGATTATACAGGACCAGCTTGACCTGGAACAACACCACTAAAAACAACAGACACAGTCACAAGCACGCAGACACAGTCACAAGCACACACACAGGCACATGGCTATTTCACTGCGAGAGGTATAAAATGGGACAAATAGCAGGTTGGGAAATATACCAAGGCCAGATGGGACGAGAGAGCACATACACCTGTTCAAAATCACACAACCTGTCGGCAGACAAAAGCCTGCGGTGCCTGACATGAATAGCACCCTTGTTTTCCATCATCAGGGCCGCACACACTGTCATTATGAATCACTGGAAATGAGCATTAAACAGGGAAGTCTCTGCGATGCCCATTAGCACAACATTAGATGTTCTATCCACGCTGATTATGTGAGGAAACTGTATGAAAAGTAGCTGGCTGCCAAATGTCACTGCTGCAGTCCCGGGTTTGGGGCCAGACTGTGCATGTAGAAAAGTATGTGTAAAATCAGGCCCACTTCATTCTGCATCTGCCAAAATGAAGATGAATTTGTCTTTTAAAACAATGCTTTCTGCCTTTCAAGAAACCTCACGGGGGGGTTTTCCCTCCGGCGAAGTGACTATCTGACACCAACCCAGTTTCCAAATGACTATAATTTTGCTTTTAAGCTGAATCCTGACCCAGAATCATAATTCATTATCAGCGACGCCGAGAGAGAATGAATCGGGGACTCCGAAAAATTACTTATAAAAGCCATCAGTGGTCTGACAAGGGTAGTAAATCTTGGCTAGCACTCAGGTGTGACTGCATTGTGCGAATCAGGTGTTAAATTTGGAATTAGCTGCTTGCTGGCTAACAACACATACATCACACTAATGCAGTTCTGTCATTGCTGCGCTCGCCCTTAATCAGGGCGCATCTGTGTTCTGATGAGGTGCCTCGGCTCTCTATGATGATGATACACACACAAACACGCATAGAGGAAGTCCCCAGAAACCTGATGTTTGCATTGGACTCTGTTGTATCGCTGGGTTTCGAGCGTGCCAGGTAGCAGATCAGTGTGACAGACTGATTTAGTTTGTTGTAATGCAGGTTTTTGATGCTCCGTGTCTGCTAATTGAGAATCACAGCTGGATCTGCGTATGTTTACTGGAGTTCAGATACCATTGTCATTTATTCACACAGATTGCCGTTACTGCTAATGCTGAGAGGGCAGAGGGAGCGGAATATGCAGGGTACAGTAGTTCCTGTACAGAAGCTGCAGCAGCTGGTACAGAGCGAAGATGACAGTCCATCTTTTGCTTCCCTCTTGTCTTACTGTCTCTCGTGGTGGTTAAAATGGCAACCAGGATGGAATAAATGTTTAACGTCTGTCGAAATGCCAGACTATCTGTTCAACAATCCCTTTTTTTTTTAAGCGGACAATTTCAAGCAGAAAATGTCAATGAAACAATAATTCTTACATCGTCCAAGTCACAATTGCCAAAATTATGTTAAACAATTATGCATCCTGTTTACAGAGCGTCCCAGCTGCTTTCTATTTTTGGAAGCCAAGAGCTATTAAATTAACATTTTTTTGTAGCTGAATAAGTGATGGGGCGCAGACGACAAAGAGACAAAACTGATTAATTAGTCTGACTAATGCAAGATGAAAATAAAAACCTGTCAGAGAGAAATGAGGCAAAATGGCGTCCAGAACAGATGTAACTACTCTGTTAACCTCGATCCAGAAGATGAAGAAACAAAATATAAAAAGCAAGATCATCCACTGTCTTACCAAAATAACCACCCTACCCTTTCTTCTGCGTACAGGAAAATACAAACCTCTCCAACTTTTGTGACCCCCCTTTCCCGCTAATTATTTTTAAACCGCACCTTGTATGAGTTAAAAGACCTTTTACGTAGAGGATGAATTCACCGATAGGCAGACGTGTAAATATTTAGACCTTTATCGCCTCCAAAAGTCACCTCAGAGTTTGGGACATCCCTCAGCAGCTCAAAACAAGTCTTTTTTCACTTCATCAGGGGTATAACTGTTTGAAGAGATGTTGAAACGGTTTTTATCACAAGTACCTCTCCCAAACGACACTTCCTATTGATGTTTGGTACTTGACTTTTTTTCTGAAGTACAGCTTTGTGATTCATGTCTGGCAAACAAAAAAAAAAAACATCAATGAACACACCTTTTATTTTGTTGCTTCAGGCGGTGTGACACAGAAATTTATTCTGACAAAAGCTTGTCGCTTCTTTTGTGCGTCACGTTTGTTCACCTCATCTCTGATTTAGTCTATCTGGTGCAATAACACTGGGATCCATGTTCTGTTCAAAGGTAATACAAAGTCCTGAAGGGAATTTGATTTCCACTAATGGAAACATGGAGTTGTGTGTGTGTGTGTTAGTCTATCCCAGAGTGTCTCCTGCCCATGGATGCAAACATGCCTCAACAAGGCCAGCAAGCAGCCTCGTCTCTTTTTTAGGTGCCAGACTGTTAGCTTTGACCTGGATAGCCTTCATATCCACTGACAGAAGGTGGAAACACAGTGCAATGGCAGTGACGGCAATAGAAGCAGAGATAATTGGTGTCAAAACAAGTTTTGCTTGGCTCTTTCCAAAAAAAATGTATTCAGTTTACATTCTCCTGTTACTGGGGCACAAAATAAGAAGCTCCAAAGGCAAACAGTCCTTCATTTTATAGAAATTATCCTATGACCTCTCCGTAGATTGGAGCCTGGCAAACAGCCTAAACTGAGGCATATGATGCAAATGAGGACAAGGCCGGGTGTCGAGTGTTCACTTTCAGTGTCACAGTATTTTACAACAAACAACAAACTTTTTAATGGGGAATGCTCTATCTATCATCCAATCAGCCGGATCTCTATTAGCGCTGATACTGACCTTATGAAAACAGTCAGGTATCTACTTGAGGTAAAAATCACTGGTTTCATCAGATTCTTTGGACAACAATATGATATTTGCTGATATTAGAAAGTCTGCCACAATACGATTTCAATACGATGCAATTCAAAGGCCTGTGATCAACATGAGACAATAGCCCTTTTTACATAGGAATTGTGCAAATTTGCAGGAAAGCCCAATCCGTCTTCTTTCAGCATTGGCAGTATAAAAACAAAATCGGGGAGGGCGGCAAAATGCAGCCTGCCTACTTTTATTTATACAGAATGTGCCTTTTTCGGGGCAATGGGGGGCGTGAGCAAGTAACAGAACGTGCAGCTCAGCGCGTGATGTAAACGGTGACATACCGAGGAAAGCTGCGGCTGGTCAGTCCTTCAGCGATTCTCTCGTACATCGGCCCGTCCTTCACGGTTCCCATCATCTGACTGTTAATGGCCTCCTTGTTAGCGAGGGCAAGGAGGGCGCGCAATTCTTTATCTCCCCAGTTGCTCCTCTTCTGCTTTGCGTCTCCTTAGTGCTGCTAGATACTCATTCCTGCTATCAGCTGTTTCCTGATTTCAAGTCCACGCCAGTGGGTTGAACGTGCGGCGTCATCAACAGCCCCTCCCACAAGTCATCAACAGACCCTCCTCCCGAGGCAGAAAGTCGCCACCATCTGTTTAGACCAAAAGCCGTTCCGCCAATATGACTACCCTACGAGGCGGAAAATTGGGCACCTCGGATCAACTCCCCAATCCGGCTCTGTGTGTCTAAACGCTCGCAGCTTGCCGGCAAATCGGCCGAACATTCGCGGAAAATCTGGCAGTGTGAAAGGGGCTAAGTTTACTTTATACTGACTCCACTAACACAAATAAAACAGCACATGGGATAAGTTAACCTTCAGGGCTTTCTGCCAGAGAGACCTTACTGGAAGAAATCTTTTTATTTTATCCCAAAACATCATCTGTTTCAAAAAACTTCAGGTCTATCTGGCCTAAAACAATCTTGTTAAAATAATCTTGTTAACAGTATTGCTTACATACAGCCTGGGCGCTCTGTCTGTTGACCTGTATTTTCTCCGAAATCCAGACTATTTCCACGCTGCTGATTTATTCCCGATTTAATAACGTTATCCTCATCGTCTTTCTCTTGGCAGCTTGCCATCTGCCTGCCGCTGTTTGACTGTGACACAGACTTTCAAAATAAAAGCATACCCTAAAATTGACAATACAGATCGATGTTTTCACTTTGCAACAATAATACTGGATCATGGATCATCGCATCGATGTATCAATCCGGATCGATGGATAGCTACATCCCTAGTATCTACCATGTGACCCCACCATATCAAATACACTTCCTTCACCAATGTAATTTCAACATGTTGTGTTTCAGTCATGGTGGACTGCCAAGTTAGGTGCCACAGCCATCACTTACTCCATGGTAACGACATGACTTCATTAAATCTGTGTGGTTTGATGTATTTTACACTAAAAGCAAGCCTTTTAAAACTGTGCTTTATACAGACCGAACTGATCACAGTAATTATATCAACTGCTGGGAAAATGATTCACTTCCTGTGAGGAGTTCGATGAGGTTGATGTCATAATGATCGGCAACTTCAATACGGATGTCTCAAATGCAGATCATGAGATGCTCAAGGCTTTAAAAAGTTTTGGTCATGCTCTAGACTTTCAACAACTTCTTCAAGGGCCCACTCATGTTGGTAAACTAAGTCAAACTGTTATTGATTTCATCTTGGTGTGTGATCACTATGATTTAGTGGGGATGTTAACTGTTCCATGAGCAAAGTAAAAGCAAAAGGTCTCATTCAAGGACCGCGGTGCAACCAAAGTTGGTCAGTTAAGAACTTCAGTTAGGATGACTTTATCGAGCGCTTAAATTCATTAGACTGGTCTGGGAGCATGGGATCGGACTACTTTAAATGTTTGTTCTTAAAGGTGGTGGACGAGGTTGCTTCTATTATAATAATAAGAGTGAAGGAGATCTGAACCACGGATGAAAAGTGATGTTTCAGACGCTACTAACAAGAGAAACAAAGCCTTTTTAGTTTTTAGGAAGTCCAAGGATCAGGCCGACTTGGATGATTATAAGAAACTGAGAATAATGGTGCAAAATATAATCAGAGTGAGCAAAAGGGCATTTTGATGATAAAAAAACTGAACACAAAAGTTAAAAAAAAAGCCTTAACACTAAGGCAAATAATGTCTTTCTCAATATTGATGTTGAGCTTTCCTCTGATTGAACTAAGGTTACAGATAAATTCAATATCTTTTCTACATGCTCTGACCCAGAATCATATCACATAAACACAACACACCATTAGAAATGAACAACTGTACAATATATGATACGATATGAGCTACAGCCTGTCCACAGTTTGTTAGGTACGCTCACAAGGACGTATATGCATGTGTACCAGAATGCTTGAGATGCAATACGAATCCTGTCACCAGTTTAACGCTATTCAACTGATGAACAAATGAAGCACTGCACCAACAAAAGCAGTGAAGAAGACGACTGCCAGCAAACAAACACAGATGTAAACAATGCAGAGTTTAAACTTAAAAACTACTTTGGATTTATTCAACAATGAAGGAAGAAGAAGGCCTGAGAGATACACACAATGCTTATGCTGAAAAGCTCTGAATGTTTACAACTAAATTCCACAGAGCACCTTTAAGGTCTGATAACTTCAACAAACCTGTGTGTCTTTACGGCGCTTGTCTCCTTGTGTGCAGGCCTCCCCTGTTTTATTAAGTCATTCAACATTTGGGAGCATTAAATAATACATTCAAAACCTGTTTAGGCGTTCAAATTTAAAAACTAATGCTGCTATTTCCTGTGAAGTAACCATTAAAGTTAATGATTCTACACAATCTTATTGATCCCCAACAGTTTTCTTCTCATCGTCAGCAGTGACAGACTATCTCTCAGTAGGGTGGATGTCGGCTGACGCAGTAGCTCCGTCCAACCTCTGTGACGCAAGCCGATTTCCTCCACACTCCATCACAACATTACCCACTCCGCTTCACCTTCAACTTCATCCCACAAAAATCGTACCCCAACTCCATCACATGCCGCATTTCCATGCTGCACATCCCCATGCAGCACCGCCAGCAGTTGGCGTCACACCTGACCATGGGACGGCTCCATCTGTGACCGGTTTGTCCCGGTTCATCCCGGGGATTATCAGCTATCAGCCGCTGACTTTTCCGCCGGGGCCGGCTCTCAACTCATCTGCTCCTGAGCAGCGCTCCACTGCCCGTCATAATTGAGGCCGATACCGTTCCCCGATGGCTGCCATCTTACAGTGCTTCTACCCGCACACCTCCACACCTCCCCCCATCCCTCCTCCCCTCCCTCTGTCTTCCTCCGTGTGCCTTATCTCACCCAAAAAACCTTCTCCCTGGGCCATGCTGGGAGAAAGGACCAGACCTGCTTTTGGTGGGCAGTTTATTTTCTGACCCACAACCTAATCATGGACACTGAAAGCTTGGAAGGTCAATGACAATATAACTGTTTGACTTAAGTCACTGAGGGCTAATATTCTGGCGTTGAAACAGACAAGGGTCAAAACCAGGTAGGCAGTAAGAAGAGGCAAACTAGTTATAAAATGGAGAAAGCAAAGAATCAACAAACTGCGGATCGGGCTGCTGAACAAAAGCTGGAAAGCTGGGGCAAAGTGTATGATGGGAACAGTGGGAGAGGGCTTCCAGTGGGAGTCAGGTGACTGGGACAGGTGGAAAAGTGTGAGGGCATCTGGTGGACAGGTAGAGAAAAGCAGTGAGAGGTGGGAGGGCAGAATGGGAAAGAATAAACACTCAACGCAGACGTTGTGACACCCACTTAATGTGTTTGACAATGTTATTAAATTAGTGAGTCTTTTTTGTCAAGACATTGCAAAGATGCCCCCCTTTACCAGAAATCAAAGTCATCTTCTTCTGTCAGAGAGGATGGAAGCGAGTTGAACTTTCAAAGGCTCAGACTGCGGGTTGACAGTGTTTTTCCTTCCTTTGATCGGCGGCGATGTCAGACAGAAGACTCGCTCTTTGAGGCGCCAGTTGAAGGTGAGAACGAGCTGACGAGCTGGAACAACGTCCTTGCTCTCTCGTCTATTAGCGAAAACCTATCCGCTAACGATAAATCCTCCACATTTATGCACGCAGGCGAGATGAGACGGTAACTGCTTTGAGCTTTGGCACCGGCGACCTCAGCGGAGTCAACAAACAGAACAGAAGATCTGAGGTAAGGAAAAAGAAAAAAGCCTTTCACTGAGAACAACAGATAAGGACAGTAAAGTAAAAGCATTCACTTTCCTTTCATTCAAAGGGGCTGATAAAACACACGCGCCCATAACCATAGCATTTTACTTTTATGCCCTAACAGCATATTATGTCCATGCGTCATTGCGACCTTCAGATTGAAAACCGTGTGCTCTCAGGAGTAAAAAGGTAACTAGGTCATCTGTGCAGAACAGACCTCTATTCAAATGTTAAATCACCTTGCAAAAGGAATGAGCCGTTTCTGCATGTATTGCTGAAATGATGGCAGCAATAATACCTGGCGGTTAAAATGAACCATCCGAACAAGATGCTCTGACCCAGAATCTGCAGCCAAGATGAGACATCAAATAACCAGAGAGAGACAGACAAAACCAGAACCATCGCAGCGTTGTGTAACAGCAACACCGACTTGCTCTTTTATACATATATAATACACATCTGCATGCAAAGACAGACACGTTCTCGTATAAATTTAATAAGTTGAACCAACACACACCCAGACAGACTGACTCACAACACACACAAGTGCACTGTTGCTGCTGACGCTCATTATTGACCCAATTCCTCAACAAGTAATTCAATGTCATCTTCCTGGCAGGGGAATACAGCTTAGTCTGCTCGTAACAATACCCAGACTAAGTAATGATGTTCGCCCCGCAAACTAACAAAGCCATTCAGCTCAACAAACTTCTTAGACGAGACAGCATCATTATGTACAAATCAGCCATGAAATGTGATCTAACAGCACTTGATCCATACGGCTACATGACAGAGACATGAGGGAATGGAGTTCAGGGTCAGTGATTAAGTTCACAGTCAGAAGAAGAGGGGATAGAAGCAGAGTGTGTTGGTGTGTTCACATGCTGTGTCTTTGAGGGGCCAGTTAATGATGGAAAAATACCGACTCCTTTTTTTCCTGTACTTTCTTTGCAAGTTCTGCCGTGGCGGCTGGTGCTGCCGATACTCACTGTACAGTTCTTCCTCCATTGTTTCATAATCAGGGCTGTTGTTGAGTGTAAAAACATATAAATTTACACCATTTACTCATCTCTTAAATTCTGAAATGGTGCTAACACAGCTCCCCCGAGTGTTAAAGGATACTTTACAATGTGTTAATGGGCAAAATCTAGGCTGCAAATTCTGCCAACATTTGTTGTATGCTGTGCTTTATGGTGAGTGACCATCAAGTCTCCACCCACTTGTGCTATGCAGAAGTAAAAATAAATAAACCTTCCGCACTACAGCTACCAGGCATAATGAGTGTAAATATGATAGTGATTCAATACAACACTAACTGATGTAGGGCTGAGTATTGATATTATATCAATAGCTTCTTAGGTTCGCATACTGAGGCTCAGCGTGAGTTCAATCAGGAAGACTGTCTTTGTACCATTTCGGCATCAATTCACAAATGTCAATAATTGATTATGTAAATGTTTGTTCATAACCTGATGTTGATGGTACAAAAGAGGCGGAGCTCAACTGCTACAGCGCAGACAAGCTAAAGTTAACTTGTACTAATTCATCTTCACGAAAGACAGCGACTGCAGCTTGTTTTAATTTAATGTCTAAATAATGACGGGGTGAACATGAAGTTTATTGTGAATGCTTTACCATGACCCAGAGACTAAACATAACATTAACGAGAGGAGCAGCGATTGGCATGGTAACTAGCTGACCAACACATCCTGCAGCATCAACCAAATTAAAACATCTCTGTGGTGAAGAAAATAACTCTCTGTTCAGTCTGTTTTACCTTAAAAATCCCGTGCTCGGCTTGCCCAATGTCATGGATTTTACCAGCGTTAATGAAGCTCCTCTGTTGGCATAACGTAAAGAACAACACAGGGGCTGTGGCAGAGACTGTAAGGGGCTTTCAAATTCATTCATTCATTCATCAATGCAGTACACATTTTAAAATAAAATGTATCCAGACCATATTTTATTGAATAGATCGTGAAGTGCAAACTGTTTCAGGGGACATACTACAGTAAGCTATGCAAACACTGGACCCCACGCAGGCGTGTGTGTATCCCATATATATGTTTATCCCACAATGGACAAGCAAGAGCATCCACAGATGGAGACAAACCGACTGGAGCCCCCTGGTTCAAAAGTTTGGGTATGGAGGTAGGTTGAAGGGGACAAAAGCCACACTGTACGCAAGTTAAATAATCGGTTTATTTAACTATGGCTCACCAAAATTACAGTCTGCTATATTTTAAAAGAAAGAGAAAAATAAATCATGTGTTGAAATCAAACATTGCGATACATCAATAATTGTTTTATTATCGAATCGTTACCCTCTGAATCGTAATCGAATCGTGAGGTGCCTGGAGATTCCCTCCCATAGTGCTCATCTATTCACAGTTCTGTCCCTCCCACTCCCACTGCTTCTTCAAATCAGCTGGCTATGGGTGTTTACTCTTCTAGTAATCCAATCAAACTTTGCCATGATCTCTATCAGCCAATCAGGATGCTACTGCAAAATTGAAATCTGCTCTCTCCTCTGCTGCTGTCAGCTGTCATTTTAGGCAGAACTGTTCCACCCTCCTCCATCACGTTCACCTCCAGCCATCGTATCCAGAGTCCATTCCTCTACTCATCCAGATCATCATACTCTCAGCGTGAAAGACGATAATCATATTCCCAAAAAAAGTGTTTAAATTAATATTTAAACAAACCAATTTCACATCATTTAGTGTTTTGGTTGTTTTATGCTTTAAATTCTGATTCATTAAAAAGTTCCACACAGATTTTATTTAATTGGAGATTGTTTTTGAGTTTGTCAATCGGCCATCCGTCCCTTGAGGGACTATGATAGAGTAGCTGGGATAAGCTGGGGTTTGCCCACCCATTTGTACCACTACAGCCCGGTTTACAATCACTCACTGCTGCTACTACTGGGAATCAGGATCTGTTTTACTGGTAACCATCTGATAGTGTCGTCATTAACAGCAAATCTAACATTTTCCTCTGACTACATGAGGTTGGATCACTGTTTTGTTGCAATAGCTGACCATAAAAGCTTCATTCATTTATATGGAAATGTTGGCGATTATTACTTTATTATGCAACAGATAGCAATAATCCCATTTAAGCCTTAAGTGGAATCTCCATGGCTAAGTCAAAGACGATTTTATCTCCATTCACAGAAGAGATCATCGCACTGCTAACTTACTTTTAGGAAACCGGGCTCGGCAGTGAGGTCAGGGATCATGTTGCATAACACAGCTTGCAGATTCTCACAGTGCTCCACAGAGGTGGCAGGAGTGAGGAAGGGTAGGCGGGAGTTTTGGGTGGGAGGCAGGAGGCTGATCCGCCACCAGAATGCTTCGCTGCTTCTCGGTGGCATCAGCGCGCCAGTCAGTGGGCGCGGGGGAAGACAAATTACCAGAGGAATGACTGGAGAGTAAGGCGAGCTTCCCATTCCCAGCCTCCTCCAGATGGACATAATTAAACCATTAGCCGGCGAGTGGGGGCTGATGACTCCATCAGGACCCATTTTGGGCTTAAATAAATGGTGGAAAATAAAGCTGCGTTCAAAATTGCAGCCCGCTTGTTCACGCGCTGTTTACCAGCAGTGTGCAAGAAACCGAAGGGAAAAAAGACGGGGTGGGCTGTTTTTCCATATTCATCTGTTGTTGTTTTGCTGTTTCTGCCTACTTCTCTTTTTTATTCGATGACAGAAGGACTTTTTATCTTTGAGGAACTTAAGCAGCACTTCTGGGCTCGGCCGTAAATGCGTCTTGCAGGCGATCTTACTGTCCTAAACGAGGGCGATGATTTAAGACGAAACACCCAGGGATTAGATCTGAAGGGGCTTTCTCCCTCCCTCTCGGGTCTAGTTTATCTGTCTCCACCTCAGCTGTCCCATATATCTGCGCACAGAGAGGCTGGTGGTGTGAATCAGGCCTGCCATCACTCACTCTGTCCGAGTCTCACGGAGCCTCTGCGACTATCCCCACAAGTGCTGCGGCAAGCAATCACGGCCACAATGGCGCCGCATTTACTCCCTCTATCTGCTACTTTTAGTGGCCGTTTGAGTGATAAGCCGTCGATCTGTGGCGGCCGTTTTCTTGCCAACTCAAGAGCGTGATTCGACAAAGACAGCAAAGGTGAGATTTTCCTGCAACGGCTGCATGGAGAGCGCGCTTTGTCGAAGGGATGACCCGAGTTGTTAAACTCTCCCTCGCTATCCTCACCCATCTGACTTCAGGGGCATTACTCAGACACTTCACCTTGACAGATAACAAAAATAAACATGAAATAGCTAACATGAAAAGAACCTGACCCCGCAGTGACTCCAGCCACAGGAATTTATCACCCTGTAAGGATGAAATAATGGCTGATCGTAAATTCTCCCAGATCACAGCAAATGTTATATAACTTAAAAGGGGCGATTCATTGTGAGGTGGCAAGCAAAACTGTCAGGCTGATCTTAAAGGTGTCAGCAGCGCCTCACACACAGGAGCAGCTGAATCATGGGAAATGTTGTCTCCCTCTCTCCCAGTCTAAATGACAGGGTGCACTCGCCAGGTCCCCCCGCAATTGAACCAGGAATCAGTTCCTCTGTGTGCAGACTGCCAACACCAGGGCCTTTTTTCCTCCCTCTCTTCTACACCATCAGGTAATACAGGCGCAGCTGCTCCAGGGTCTGTCTCTCTTTTTACTTTCATTTTTTTTCCTGCCTCACCCCAATCCTTCTCCCCTCTCTCTGTACATCACAACATCTCTTGTGTTTCTCTCCCTTTCTTCTCCCTGACAATGAAATAAAGTGACACCAATCTCGGGGGTCCCTCGACGCCAAAACACAGCTGTGTGGCTGTCCCACTTTCCTGCCATCGAACACCCCGCCTGCCAACACTCCTTCCACTTAGTTCCACCAACAACGCCGCTTTTCCTTTTCCTCCTTGTCGTTTCCTTTCACCCGTCTCCTCCCTCCCTCTCTCTTTATTCTCTCCTCCTCCGTCACTCACTTTACCGGAGGATGGCAGCGTCAAAGATAAGGGCCAAACAAAAAGTCAACATTCCTGCGAACATCTGTTCTGTATCGCTGCTCGCTCGCTCTGGTGCTCCATTTTACGTTTGATTTCTCTGTCAGCGTCAGGGGAACGCCACTTCGAGCTGCTATCGTATGGCATGCTACAAGGCTTCCAAAACGCCCTTGTTGAATTAAAAATACAGCATATGCTGCAGACAGCACTTTGTGATGTTACAAAGAACAGACATACCCTCTCTTTAGGAAGTGGAGCACACACCTGACATGAACAGCAAGGTGTTTACTGATATAACAGCTTACTTAGATAGCGGGAGAAGGGCAAGGCAGTGTCAGCTCTGTACACGGGGGGCATGACTGTATTTCGCTTTAAATTATAATGAAGGCAGTGATTCCTTATTGATGCCTGAGGGGAAGTTTCACCAGGGAGGTTAGAGGTTGGCATCAACCACAGAACAACATCCTTGGAGCAAAGATTAAATATATTACATGATGCCAGAATCAGACTACACAATATCGCTCTGATAATAACCCACTCTAATAGGTGAACAGCGAATAGGAACACTTGGCATTATAACTCCAGTCTAGTTTGTCATGGATGGAATATTGTGGAACTTTTTTTGTCTTGGTTGCCTCAACAGGCCCTGAAGAAAACTTTTTATCCTCTTCTCTTGTCTACTTTGACAATGTGTACAACATCCTCAACGACATTTTTACCAGCACATTCCTAATACAGGAAGTACTGTGGCGCCCTCTGTGTGATCACGGTTGTGTGTCACGTAGGTGGTGAAAGACTAAACTTTGACTGGTTGAAGTTCAACATGCAGTCGGACATTTCTTTTGGCAAAGTCGCGGAAGAAAAAAAGACACCATGATCAACTACTGTGACTGAGCGACTGTCAAAAAACATGAAAAGTCGTAGGCACTTTCAGACACTGATCGGGTCATTTTCTTGGCGCCATTAATGACGTCATTGCTGTCACAAAATTCAAACATATCATATCAACGTTGGCTAGTGAAGCATCCATAACATATACTGACATGCATATTTGTTAATTCATTTTTCATAACCGCTTATCCTTGGAGTCGTGGGGGGGGCTGGAGCCTATCCCCGCTGACACTGGGTGAGAGGCAGGGTTCACCCTGGACAGGTCACCAGACTATCACAGGGCTGACACATAGAGACAGACAACCATTCACACTCACATTCACACCTACGGACAATTTAGAGTCACCAATTAACCTGCTTGTCTTTGGACTGTGGGAGGAAGCTGGAGCACCTGGAGAAAACCCACACTGACACAGGGAGAACATGCAAACTCGAACCAGGAACCCTCTTGCTGTGAGAGGACAATGCTAACTGCCCCCTCTTATATATTTGTGAATAAAACATGAAATAATACTGAGTTTACTAGCGGAATTGATAAATAATATTACAAAGTACTCTGTGGCCGTTTATGTGCTGCCTTGCTCACATCTCTGCAGCACGATTGCGACCTGTCTCACTAATTTAAGTAATTTTCTGTATGACTCTTGTTGTTTAAAGTTTGTTTTACTAGTCAGTCATGTAATACCTTGTGAATTTAATGTATAACATTATGCATCATGCCGATGAGGCACAAATCAGAACCAGTAGGGATTCCGCTTACTAGCACTAGTTAGCGTTATTAGCCATACTCTGTACAGTAACTGTTGAGCACTACAGAAGATCAATTGTCGATTTATTTTCATCTCTTCATGGACCGACAACAATACATTAAACTAACAGTTTATTACATGGCAAAGAAAAACTGGTAAAACAAACTTCAACATGTCATTGTAAGTTAAACATGTACAGCAGGTTGTAATCAGGTGGCTCTTTTGCCTCTGGTCAAAAACCTCTCTTTTTAACAGAAGATTTTCTTAAACTTTAGGTAAAAATCAACTGTAGGTGGTTCAATGGCCAGAATTCTTAGACTCCCTGTACACCTCGCAGTATGAGAGTACAGGTGTGAATGCGCCCAAAGCGCACTGAGGGTGTATTATGATCATGTGAATGCAACTGCTTTTTCAGTGCACATACAACAACTACATGGGTGGAAATACCGAAGCGCACGCAACTGTTCAAACCCAGCGAGGCAGCAGCTGCTCTCCCTCGTCTGATGCTGAAGCTGTCGGGGCGCACGGTGGTCCGTCTCACATCTGATGCTGACACTGCTGCAGTATCTCCCTCATCTGTAACACATCACTGTCTTTACAATCAGGTCCACCAGCTTCACCATATGAAACTGTATTTTGTTTTTAAATAACTTTTTTAAAATGCTTGTCATGACAGTTGTTGACAGGCAGGAGCGAGGCTTGTTTGGACTGCGTGGTTCTTTGAGCCAGACGGAGTGATCGAATCTCAATGTGGACACTAGAGACACATATCAGGTCTAAATGTAATCATGTTTAATCAAATCTAGGTACAATCTGGATATGAGTTGCATTTGATTACAGGGTGTTAAAGGGTCTTACTATAACAGATAAGGGACTCAAACATATGGCAAACTGTCAATAACAAATAATAAATAACACAAATGTCAATAATTACTGAACTGCAGCTTATTTATTCATTTATTTATTACCATCAGTTTTCTGTATGTGTGTGTGAGTATGTATGTATACATAGTTTATCAAAGCAAAGCACATCTGTCATGACTGGATAAGGACATAAAGATGAGATTATTTTTTTAACAAGGCATGTACATATGAATTTTTATTTTCTAAATATTTTTGTAATTATTTATATTTTGCTGTTAGACAAATTTCATTGGTAATTAATTTAATATTTTAGGCTGGGTCTAGGAGAATTAATTATTGTACAGCTTCATAAGGATGGGGAGCTACATAATTGACTATTAATATTTTACAAAGAAGGGGAGGGAATAAATAAGTCTGTTCTTCCTCCCACTCCATTTTTGGACATGTAAACCAAATCACTATATGTTGTTTTCAATTTTCATGCTTCCTTTAGTAACCTGTTTTTTATATTTGTCTACCACTGTATGATTATTTTGTTTATTAGCTACTTACATGTTCGATATAAACTGCTACTAACTAACTAACTCATACAGGACAGGTACATTGTAGCGAGGCTCACACGCTCTGACATGCTTTAATACAGTATTCTATGTGATGTACCATATTTGTGAGCATGGTCAGATATTCGCAGCGATTAATGTTTTATAACATTAGTTATAACTTTGGCACGGTCCAGATCTGCAGTAGGAGGCTGCGTAAATGCTCTGGAGACAAGGACTCACCTTTAGTCTGTTGTTGTCTCACACTGCTAATCAACACATTCAGGTGACGCAGTCGTAAATAAAGAGTTCGCAGCCTTCCTGAGAGCTGATGTAACGAGGGCTTAACAGGCTGTACCTGCAGCCGTCGCAATGACAGACGGTTATTTAAAGAGATTAAGTCACTTGTGGATTTGAAAAGTTGCTAAATCTAGTGAGAAAGTTGCCTCGTTGGCACAACACTGAGCGCACTGACTTTATTACACAAGACAAAATGAGGGCATCATGAGAAACGACATGCAACAATAACTGTTTTATTACGATTGTCTTGTTTTCATGATCGTTGGAGACCAAAATCGTGATTGAAAATGAAGTTCAAATAACAGCCCGGCTAAAGGTGGTCAATTTAACTGTGGTGAGGACCAAACAACCGGACAAAGACTGCCTGAAACTAAAAAGGCCAACTGTAAGATTTTATGGCAGGAAGGCTAAACTGCTGTTAAATTCATCTGAGGCCTTATATTTCTATGATGTTAGAAGCTGAGATGATGTTATTAGGAGTTTGTGTGTCACCTGTGCTACCTTCATTTACACCTCCACACCTTGGACACCCTCACAGGCTGCATCACCCAGAGGTGCAGCAGAGAACAGAGGCAAGCCACCGGCAAAATACACTGAGCTCAGTGTTTTGTTTCCCTCATGTTCAGCGGTTACGGTCGCGGCTGAGTGTTAATTTTGACACACTGTCACAACAGCAGCCGCGGCAGACTTTCACGAGGGGACCACAGGCATCGCCAAAGACCCAGAACACCCACTCTGAAGCCCAGCCACCAGCCAGGCGGAGAGCGTGTGGGGGAGATTGTGTCTGTCATGTTCAAGCTGAGACCCAGCAAGGAGAAGCTTTAGTCTTCTCCCTCCATCGCCCTCCCAACCCTCTAATAATCACTGACACTCACATCTCTCTGACATCCCCTCCTCCTCTCTCATCTGACGCTCCGGCGAAACCGGCAATTGGCCTCAAATCAGCCAAACATAATCCCGCCATCCTCCTCGTTTCCTGGCCGCAGCGCCGACTCGTACGGCAGAGACAACAGGGAAAGAACAAAGGAGCTGGTAGAGGCTTCGCATCTTGATCCGGCTCAGCCACTCTGCCTTCTCGTGTGTCAGAGAGGAGCAGTGTTTAGCACAGTCAACTAGCACCATGCTGTCTCTATTGTTCTGTGTAATTGCACTCAATGGACCTTGAGAAGTACACAGGCTGCAGACGCTCTTCCTCTCTGTTATGACTGCTGTCTTCACGGACACAGAAAAGGTGAGCATATCAATCGTGAGCCACATCTGAGCTGCCTTAAAAAACAAAGCAAAAAAACAATCTGTTGGCCTTTTCCTGTTCGCTCAATCAGCCCGACTCTTTTCCTTCCCTTCAGTTCCTCTCCTCCGGCCCTCCTCTTCATCCATCAAACTGTCGCTCTCTAAACCGGGAGAGCTCGTCACCCCGGTGCTTAACCCCTCTTCTCATCCTCTGCTCAATCATCCCCCCCTCTCCAAACCTCCTTCACCATCTCTCCATCTCTTTCCCTCACACCTGTGCTGGATCGTTTGCGTGTGTTTGCTGCGTTTACCCTCGGGTTGCTCAGGTGCGATACTTGCCGCTGACCTCTGAGTTGGGGGACAACAGTCCTGGCAGCTGTCCCGACTGTCTGACACTTAGAGACACACACACACACACACAAACTGCCATGTGCTCATTTCCTCTCCTCTGTCTCACTGTCTTCTATGAACAGGGACACACACAGTTCCCTGGGAATCACCCTCATTTTCCATCTATCATCCGGCCCCACACACACACACACACACACACACATCGTCGCAGCGTGCGACCCAACACTGCTCCACTTTCCTCCTGCCTCCCGGTAGACCCTCTCTGGACTCTTTTTGTGCTTCTTTGCAGGAGCCCTCGACACGGAGGCAGCACACCCAGGTACCCAGCGGTGGTGCAGGGTACATGCTCACAGACATGGATGGCTAACCACTTGAAAGGCAGGTGGGATTATCAAGACAATGGCTCGGCTTTATGGGACATTTGTGGGCTTTCTGGCTTGTCTGGTAGAGAGTAGAGAAATCCAAGCTCCCCTCTGTGTTGGCAAGCGTCCTTGAACAAGACACTGTATCGCCACCGGGTCTGGAGCTGTTGTTCTGTAGCTGGCGCCGACCTCTGACCTCCCTCTGGAGGAGGAGGAACAGGAGAGGTTCCTTATGGAATGCAGTGTTGTTTTAACTTAAAGCAGGACGCAGTGCTGTCCAGAAGGTGCAGCTGTGGCATAACCTCAAGTTTGCTCTCCCTCCATGGAACGTGCTTTAAGGTGCAACACTGAGCACCTTCAGCATTATAACAACTACTGCAAGCAGGCCAGCAACAGGAGGTACTGCTGTGAGCTGGCAGGTAAAATGTTCGACTGCTGTGTGGCACGAAACAGAAGGAAGATGCCTTCAAAAATTTTCAGAATTTCAGATAGGGACAAGACTAGACTAACCAGTAGCTCTGCTCACTCTCAGAGCCCATGGATGAAACCACGTGAATGTGACCAGTACAAGTTCGCAGCTGTCATCAGACCGATCAACGCCTCAAACACACTCACACTGGCTGGATGTCTTCTTGCTAAGCTGACAACAGAGGTGCTTTTGGGTGCATTGTAGATCCCAACAAGCCTCAATGCGTGTGTCAACTTGCGTGATCATCACATGAGTGTGTGTGTGTTTTTTAACAGAGATGAGTCGGGACATTAAATATTCAGTTTAATAAATGTTATTTGTTTACTTATATTTAGTGAGATCTGCCATATTTTATTGTATATTTGTAACATTCATGACACATGGTGCAAAGTGCAACAGATTTCAGCAGCATTTGAAATGCAATTTGGTTCCTGACAAATGTAAATAATGGTTTTAAATTGCTCTTATAATAAACAGAACAGATTAAATCGAGTGTTTTCTGAGTTTAAACCTCCATGTAAACATCAGGGAAAATAAGTTGTCAGGAACATGACTAGTTTCTGACGAAGGCGACAGCCATAAGAAGAGAGAATTAATCTGTTTTTCTAGCTGGCATGTTCTTCTATTATGTTACTTATTAATTTAACTTATTTATTTGCTTATTTATTGACTGAGTTTTTATCCTGCCTCTGGTGTTTCCCCACTTATGAGAGTGTTTCCTCAGTTCCTATCGGTATTGTTTTATTCTTTTTATTATGTGAAGCAGTTGCATGTTGCATTCTGTTTGTATGAAACGTGCTATATTAATAAGGTTTGATTGACTGAGAATGGGGGGCACAATTTTTTAAGACAGAAAGTGACAACGTTTATGGGAAATTTGGTCTGATATAACAGCAAAATATCACAAAAAATGACTCAAACTCAGGGTGTTTTTGAAGATAACAGGTGCTGATCTGTTAACAGATATCATTTTTTTTAACTAATTTAGCATCTAATTAGCAGCTCTGTGAGACTGTACTTTATAGAAACAGTGGTGTTTTGATCTAAATGCTAAACGATGCTAATGATGATGTTAAGCATGTTTAATGTACCAGGATTACCAGCTTCCCCATGCTAGCATGCTAACATATGCTAGTTAGTGCTAGATACTATACTTAAAATACGACTGCTCATCTTGAGTCAAAGCATCAGAAACCAATTGAGAATAATATATTTATATGCACAGAAATGTTCGACAGAAGAAATATAAACTAGAGTCCATTTTGTGAAGGGGTCACTCCAGCTGGGAGACAGTGATCCAGAGACTTCACATATATGTGGGCCAGGGGCATAACGTGGTCCCTTCCCTACTTCCTACCTCTATACTTCCAGCACCCTTGCTCGGACCGCAATCAAAAACGACCTTTATTTCGATCTCATCTACCCATCTGTAAGGATTCGTGAATGCATCTTGCACTGCTGTGATGCTATCCCAGCTGGAAAAATGCTCAACATGCTACAACAGGTGCCTTGAGGACCACGTTTGACCATGATGATACACACCCACACACAGACACAATGAAAACAATACCAGCCAGCTGGTAATGACCCTGAAACTAAAACACCTCTGTTGTAAATCACCTCTAACCTCCCATCACTTATTAGCGCTGTGGCTTTATTCGACAGAGACACTTTGACACCAGGTTAAAGCTTCTTTGAGAGTCGTTTACATTAAGACAGAGCCCCTTGTTAACCTTCTACGAGCATTAAATAACACACTGGTGTTTCCTTCCCCTCAGAACAGTGACTATAGCCCGAGCAGGGAACATGGGGGAGATAATAAAAGATCATCACTATGTGAAAACTATCATGATCACTGAGATGATGGCAATAAAAACGGCATATTAGTTCATAACGACTTGCAGGGGGAGAGAGGGTGTGTGTGGTGAGGTGGAGGGGTGGCTGGCTGAAGGGGGGGGGCAGACTCAGAGCAAAACAATGCCGGCTCCCATTTTCTCAAGTTCAATTAAATGGCTTGTGACAGCGCGCATGTGAGGGCATATCTGCCGCGCGCCACTTGACTCCCGTCATTAGGGTGTGATGGTGCCAGGCTACACCAGTTTTATAAGCGTATTTTTAGCAATAATAACCAGCTGGTGAACATAGATGGCTGTGAAAACACTGGGGGGCCCTGTGATCACGTCAAGTTGAGTCTGAAGCTCTGGGGGATGATGAGTGACAATGAAGTCTTTGCTGTGCTGTTATTAGTGTGATTAAGGCATACAGTGAAAGAAAAGTCCTTAATTCAGCTGTTATATAATTGATAATAATCATAAAGCGATGGGATGTTATTTCAGAGTGTGTGCACATACATGAGTGTAAGTGTGATTATGACACAGGCCCTCCTCTCACTGCAGCACCTCGCCTATCACAAAGCAATCTGTCGATTAGCTTAACAAAGAGGTAAGAAAAGTAAAACATGTCAAAGTAACTGCCTACCCAGTCTCCTGCCAATTGTCAGTCTAATTAAAAAACCCCTAATTATAACGTGCGTTCGTCTCAAACAGCCACTCAGGTTTAACGCCCTGGCTGTCAGGTGTAAACAAGGCTCACAGTTGCTCAGGAAGGAAAATCAATCGACATCTGTTAATTTATCTCAGGCAGGAGACCAAATTGAAAAATGGATTGCTCGACGAGCGCCCGGCGCAAATCTGCATTGTGATCAAGGAGCGATACGTCCCAGCACCTGCTTAGAGCGCGATAATGGGCATCGCTGCAGTTTGGCCAAGTGCGCAGCCAATAAGGATCAGATAACCATCTTGGCAAGAAAGCCGGTCGACGACAAGCAGGTGTGTGGAGGACTTGGGCCTGGAAGCTGGAGCTTGTTTTGATGAGGAGCGCAGAGAAAAGTCTAATTATTTCAGTTTAGTTCCTGGGACTACTCTCAAACACGATTACTTCAAATCCTGCTGCAGTGATTTCTTATTAAGTACACGTACCCTGACGGATGCATGACAGTATGCATGCTCCACAGGTTTGATGCCTGTCAAACACTCCGTGTTGTGTTAACTCTGTTGCTTTAAGCTGTGTCGATGAATCCTTCATGAATATCAAAACCCTTGGATACACTTTTCAGCACTTATAAGCAGAACATAAACAACCAATAAATGTTCTTTAACACACTGTAAAAATATAGAATGACACTTTAGAGTGTTTAAAGTCAGTGATAAATACCTCCTCCTATGGCAGCATCCATAACTATAGTTGATGAATGCTTGATAACAAAGTACATTTGCTAGTCATATTTACTTATACTCATTCATCATCACAAGTTCTACATGTTAACAAAGACATTAATAACCTTTTATTTTTGTTTTCAACAACGTTAGTGTGTTATAATTCAGGTTGGGTTTCGTTTAAATGATACCAGCGCCAATACCAGTATCCTAAAAGTGATACCATTAGAGTACTTTATTTGATACCTAAAATGTGAACAAAGAGACATGTAGTAACGTTTTATCAATACCAATCTATCGAGACACCGCACTCAACTTCACCTGGGTCGTAACATTAGCTGCTGCTGTGGGAGTGTGAGCTCCGGCCACACAGTGACAGGGCTAACTGTTAGCATCACATGGCTAATGTTACCTTACGATTGTTACAGGGTTTACAACAGTGTTGAGCTGTCTCAGTGTGGGTTTGTTGGGACCGTTTAATGGCTCGTGTTGGATGTTAGCCGCTGCTGCTGTGTTAGCTTGTGCTAACCAGGGTGTTGGATTAACAAGTGACCCTGTTAACTGGCGACTCTTAGACAAATGCATCTGCGGTTGTCGAAATGAGATCTGTTGAAAACAAGAAGAATATGTAGCTGTCTTTGTGAATGCCTCTTTGTTTAGTTTTTCCATTTTAATAACGAAATAGGGCTGCAACTAATGATTATTTTCATTGTCGACTAATCTGTCGATTATTTCTTCGATTAGTCGACTAGTCATTTTATCGAAAAATGTGTTAAAATGTTGAAAAATGTCGGCCTGTCTCTCCCAAACCCCAAAATTATGTAATCTAATGTCTTGTTTTGTACTCACGCCAAAGGGTTTTAGTTCACCGTCATGGGAGAGTGTGTAAAGCTGCCAATATTTGAACATAAGAAGCTGCAATAAGAGTATTTTGGGGTACTTTTATAGTACTTTTCTATGAAAAATTACTCAAACTGATTAGTTGACTACTAAAATAGTCAACGATTATTTTAATAATCGACTAGTCATCGATTAGTCGACTAATCGTTGCAGCCCTATAACAAAATATAGCAGGCAGACGTTGGCAGGCGGGGAGTTGGGACGGTCCAGGATGAGACCGAATGCAGGTGTTGTTCAACTAGCGTCATTTTGATACTACTTGGTACTATGTAATTTCCATAGACTATAAAATTAATGGACGCAGTAACCATGATGTCACCCATTGGTTTGTCAACTCCCGTTCTGAAGCTTCGAGTTCAGGTATTCAGTCGTTGCCATTTTGGTTTTTTGGAGCCAGAAGTGGCCATATTTGGGCGAGACTGGCGCTGTGAATGACGAATGAGGGGTGGGTTTGAGAAGACGCGCCACAACAGATAAGTTATAAAAACATTTACCCACCGTACAGATGTCACGATGGGGGAAATTAGCTTTAGAGCCCAAAACTGTGGCTGTTCAAAGTTACTGCCGTTTTTAGCAAGTTCCTGTTGGCTTTACTTTTCAGCCTTGGTCATTTTGGTTGATACCTTAATCAGTATTAAGTATTTAACACCTATACCTTGATCTTTATACAATCTAATTATTGATATTTATGTATACATGCTAAATAAGAGGGTTGCCCAAAAAAGTGTTGCCATTGTTGTCATAGCAGACACAGCATATTTCTAAACTAAGTAATTAATTTATTTATTTTCTGTGGTGTTGTGCGGTCTCCAGGTGTTATTTTGCTACCATGATAATGCAATAATTAACCATGTTTTGTAATTCTATTTATCTTTGCCTGTTTCACGTGTCTAATGTTGAAATTGCTGGTGTGGGCTCATTTAATACTCCCCACTCGGCTGTATTCATATGATAATCCTATTTTTCTTCAGTATATCCTTTATTACAAGCTGCAGCTGCAACACTTCAATTTCCCCTCAGGGATCATTAAAGTTTCATGTTATTTTATCTTATCTGAGCAGGTGATGTTAGTGGCTGAGTTAAGTGTCTCCTGTTACAAAGGTAAATTCTTGCTGGGAGCATACCAGTCTTCATTAGAGGAGTCTAATGAGTGGAAATGAAAGACAATGAATCTGTTCGCCATTCAGGGTTGGCTGGCTCTTTACTGTAGCCAGACTAATGATAATGCATTCTCTGGTTTTAACAAAGAGCCAATCCATATGCCCTCTGGCTCATTACATAACACTGCTCCAACTCACAGCCAGCAGCTCTGTGGGTGATGCTAAAAGCTAATCTGTTTATGTGTTGATGTTTTGCTCCTTCATATTTTCATTAACACATTCAGCTTATTATTGTAAAGCACTTTGTAACACCAGCGTTTGGAAAACATCTTAATGTTAATATTACTCTGATGTTTTTGCAGTGATACTGACAGTTTAAAGGTGGTGCAGAAATCATAATTATCCTAACTGATGATGCTGGCTGTGAATGAGTCGGGTTTGACAGTGTGATGAAGTTTAACTTGTATTAAAATTGTTAATTGTTGTGTATCCTTCAGCTGATCAACATCTGTCAGTTACTGATACAACTCTCCTTCTCTTTCTGCTCTCTGTGATGTCAGCGTGCCATCACCTAGACAACAACAATGTAAACAGCTGACGACTAAACAGCCTTTTGATGGACAAAGACGCAGGCTACTGTGGCTATATATTGGGATCTTCTACTTCAGGTTTGCCCAGCAAGTGAACAGAGACAAGTCCACTGTTTTAGTAATCTCACATGGCTGAAATTAAACACTTGCATTTTCCATCCAGCAATGACTTCGTTTAATTAAAGTGGAAATGGACAAGTTTTTACCTTAACTTATCACTATGAACGCAGGCTCGACTTACAGCACAAAGGAAGTGTGTCAGCGATTGTGCAATCCAGTGTTAACGTCGTTGACAAAAACTATGACGAAAATCTTTCGCCAATGACCTTTTTTCCATGACGAAAATGAGGCGATTACAAGCTAAAACAGATCTTGATAATAAAAACTAAGACAAATCTGTGCTTCATTTTTGTTTACGAGATGAGACGTGACGAAAATGTTACCTGTGGACTATCGGACTTCAAAAGCCGAGACCAGCCATGCTTGTAATCATCTTCAAATGATGAGCAACAGGCTGTAAACTCCAGCAAATAGTCTGCGCCGGGATGTTTCGCTAACCAGCAAAAGCACCCACACTGGAGCAGCGTCAGTCGTTGGTGCGAGTTATGCGCTGTAATTCAGCAGTGAATTATCAGCTGTGTGTGTCTGACTGTGGATGGTGGAGCTGCTGAAGGGATCTGTGGAGCTGTTAGCAGTTAGCTCCGCCTGTTAGCCGCTGAATGACAGCGGAGCAAGCAGCCACCGGCCACCGGACTTCACATCCTCACTTACCAAATAGTGTCAATGTAAGTTATTTGCAGTTACTTAATGTCGGACAGAGGAAGTACCGAAGTAACTGTGGAAACTGTGGTAGGTGCTCGGCTCTGAGGAAGATGGAAAGCAATCCAGTTGTCTTTGCAACAGCGGCGCCAACAATACTACCACTTGGAAATGCTAGGAGGAGGGGTGTTGTAATATTGTCTGTTTCCACTTATTTAAACCGTCCGTCTATGTTCAAATTAATTTTGTTATTACAATCAGATAAGCCAAAAGTTATTTTTAAACTAGGTGCGTTTTTTAAGAATGTCCTTCCTTTGTTTAAGTAACACTGGTTGTACTTCAGCCACGCCATGTGCCATTGTTTGTACTCCGTACCATGTGATATGGTCATGAGTGAAATAAATGAAATGAAAATCAATCTGTACAAAAATTACAGTGTAAAAATGTTGACATCCTGAAATCTTGCCAGGCTGTTTCCTCCTATTTCTGGTATTTCTAGGTGGTAGTACCATATTTACCAGACAAGAAGTGAGAGTAGTATCAATCTACTTGTGCAATTCTCAACAAAAAGGCAAATCAACGTATTTCTCAAAACATTGAACAACACATTCTTCTAATTAACACATTTCTCTGATTTGTTGAATCAGGATAGAAATATGACATGTTTAACAGGGAGTTCTGAGCTGTTTTGTTGGAGGTGTGCTGGGAGGTGTTCCTGTTACTTTGGACACAGCCCTGCTTCCAGTCTTTATGCTCAGATAATCACCTGCTACTCTACTGTATTCTGCGCACACACGAGAGTAGTATCAGACTCATCTAACTCTCAACAAGTACAGTATGCAAATAAGACCATTCCCTAAATCAACAAAAAATTCCTTTAAACATATATCCACTTAACTGAGTATCATAAAGCAAAAATGATTTAAATAAAAAAAGTTCGGGATTATTATGACCTTAAGGTAAAATGCAAATAAACATTGACTATTCATTCAGTACAGAACAACTGGAAAATTACCAACGATCTAAAACGTGAACTTTTATATGTAACATACAAAAGAAAACAGCCGCATGAAAAATAAAGTAGCCTAAAATAAAATATGCATGCAAGATTTGCAGTCCTCAGGTAAGTGTCTGTGTGGGAGCATGTGTATGTGTGTGTGTGTGTGCGCACAGCGGAGGGCTTAAACAGACAGGCATACTTGCCGGAAGACAAATAGCCCTTTGACCTTTATATGAACCAGCAGCCCCTGGTGGGTGATAACTCATGACCTGGTGGACCGGTCGGGCATCCATCTCTCACCCTGGTAAGGATGAATGTGATGATGAACGCAGCCCGCTTGCTGCTATTTAGATAGCCCTGAAGTCACAGCTATGACAAACTACCCACACAGAGAGAGCCAGGGCTGAGCCTTGTTTATACTGTCTGCCCCTTCAACACCACGCTAGGACTGTACAAACTCCAACTGTGCCACAGGGAACTAGTACAAACTCAGGGTCAACTGAGAACACATATCTGTCTCAGGGAGGACGTAAACTTAGAGACTTTTACAGTACATGCAGGATACAGTAAGTACAGTGCGTCCAAATATTCCTGCAGTAGCTGTGGACATTCCTGTAAAATGATGAAGTCATGATCAAAACCAAATGTCGGACATGTTTCGTTCCCTCTGCTGGATGAGATCACTTTTTTTAAATAAAACTATAAAGATGCAAAAATAGAGGTGGCATGTGAAGACAGAAGGTCAAAAAATATTCCATGGAAGATTCTCTGGCTTCATATAAATGATAACATGCGACCATGTACCGTCGCACACATGGCAAAAAGGAAATGGTAAACGGATTGCACATGTATAGCACTTCTCTAGTCTTCCGAACACTCAAAGCGCTTTTAACACTGCCTGTCAGTATCTTTCTGGGGTTCAGTATCTTGCCCAAGGATGCTTCGACATGTGGGCTGGAGGAGCCGTTGATCGAACTGCCGATCTTCTGATTGGTAGATGACCCGTGCTACCTCTTTAACAGCCTAGATGTTGGATTTGGAAGCGTCCATATATCACACATTCTTTGCATGTTGCCCCTCTCGCTGGCGTTATGTGTACAGTAAGATTCCAACAGAGTCCATATTCTGTGCTCAAGTCCATCTAGGTCTTGTTCCAGTATCCCATTTCTCATCAGATTCCCCAACACCCAACGTGGACCTTGATTATTCAGGCTACAGGTATGACGGCATGACCCTTGTTTCACTTATCCTGAGGTACGCTAGCAGCATTACCAATCTTGCCTAAGGTTCCAGACTGAATATGTGTTACCTGATTTGACCGGGATTCGGACCATGATCGAACCCTGATCTTCCGCACCAAAGTCAGTAGCCTTAACACATGCAGTCTCCTCTACAACATCTATCTTCATCTCATGCCAAATGAAGATGTCATTTCAGGCGTGCAGGCCTCCAGCTGGCTCACCACTCTCCCACTTGCTGCTTACTTTCCCCTCCAACAGGAAGCTGTCAAAGTGCAGTCCAAGAACCAAAACCCTGTACAACTTCTTTGTGGAGATTCCCAGGAGTCACCCAAACTCAGCTGCCCCCAACATGAAGAACAACAACTGTAGCAGAGACACATTCTGGTTCTTCCTTTCGACAACACTTCAACTAACTCAAGATGGAGTCTGACTTTCTTATCCAGCTTTGGCAATTAATTAGCGGATTCAGCACCTCTCTATCTCACAGGTACGTTGTCATGTCACTTCTAAAATAGTGATGCTGTGACAAAGGAGAATGCTACAGGAAACACATTCATGACATGCTTGATTGGCTTTAAATGTGTTGACAGGAGAAGAAAAACTTTTTTAAATAGAGTTTTATACGAGTTGTTCTATAAAACTATTTCTTGGCAGTACTTCACGCAGTACTTAGTCCCTTGTAATCTTGGACACTACTATTTGGGTGAGGTTTAAAATTCTTCTCAAGTTGAGGTCAAATGAACCACAAAATTAGGCTAAAAAAACCCCACAACATCCACTTGTGATATTTACAGTCAACAATCCCAATTTCCGAACTACACGATCTGACTAATTGTTTAGAGTTAACAAATGCAGGGCTCCAGACGGCATATGTGACCACGTTACATACTAATGTATGAAATGTCTGTATGGTCACTGCTCTGCATTTTCACAAGCTACGATAATCTGGTCACATCTAGGGCGGCTGCGGCTCACAGGTAGAGCGGGTCATCCACCAATCAGTAGATCCGTCGTTTGTACCCCTGCTCCTCCAGTCCACATGCCAAAGTATCCTTAGGCAAGTTACTGAACCCCAAATTGCTCTCGATGGCTGTTCCATCAGTGTGTGAGTGTGTGTGAATGGTTACTGAGTAGCAGGTGGCACCTTGTACGGTAGCCTCGGCCACCAGTGTGTGAATGTGTGTGAATAGGTGAATGTAACTCGTAGTGTAGAGGTGCTTTGAGGGGTCAGCAGACCATTAACCATTTACATCTCTCACTGTATCCAGGCGCCGTCTCACCCCTCTTCCTCTCTGTGTACTCATACAACTAAAGTTTCATCCAGTGACGGCAGCAGAACAATACCGGCAGAAATACTGAGTAGTTTTGCAACTTCAGTGTAAGAGACTGTTTATTATAACTTGAGTATATCCTGTACCGCAAAGCTCTTTTTACAGTACGAGTCACATTCACTCATTCACACACACAGTTTTTAACACTCTCACACAGCCATCTGGAGGAATTTGGGGTTCACTATCTTGCTCAAGGATACGTCGAGGTGTGGACTTGAGGAGCTGGGGATCAAACAGCCAATCTTCCGATTAGTGGACGACCCACTCTACCTTCTGAGCTATGGTCTCATGGTCAGGACACAGCTCTGCTATCACACCAGAGCAGCTCCAGTCTCCATCTTTGTGGGCAGGACATTGAGATAAGCTACAATTTGACGACTTCAGACAGACAGGCGGCTGTATCAGAGTCAAAGTAACACGTTTTTCAATTAGTTTATCAGTTACAGGGTTAAAAAAAAAGGAAGGAAAGATTTAAATAATAATTATAACAAAAAAGGTGTGCGTTCACACCGTGTGCTGGTGTGACTTGACAAAGTTGGCAGCACCAGTGCCAACAGAGTAAAAGTTAGTCTGATGCCCTGAAATGTTTCCTCTACTTGAAGCTCCTGAAACAAACAGTACCTAAAGAGCAGCAAGGCTCTCTGTCCCTGCGTCCGACTGCTGCCTGTGTTATTTGAAGTCTTCTCTGTCTGCCATCTTTAAGCCTCAGCTGTGGCTGACTCCCCTGGAACAGGTGCCAAGAAGATAATAGCACCTGCAGCCCACAGAGGTCACCGCATTGACCTGCAGGCACTTCTCTATTGTTGTGTCTTTATTTCAGAGCACAGACAGTGTGTGTGTGTTTGTGTGTGTGTGTGTGTGTACATACATGCATGTGCCTGCACCCTTTCATGCGCACACTTTTTCTCTCCATGCTCGATTTCTCTTCCACACAAGTCTGCACACGTACACGGGCGAGCACTTCTCTCCTTATCCAACTGATGGTCCATTCAAATTAAAATGAAGCTCCATCACGCTAATAGGGGGAGCGGAGAACAAAGCGCGGGCTCTCTGCAGTCAGCAGGAATAGCGGGAGGATTATCACCGCTATCGTCAGGGCTATTATCATTAAACCCAGTTGCCACTCTCCCCTTCCGCTGCAAACCAGCGGGCCACGCTGAGTTTACTGCAGCACAAGTTGGATTGGAGCTCAGAGCCGGGCTGTTGTTTTAGTGAGGGAACCCTGGTGCGCTGCGAACACTACAACAGATGATTAGTTTGATTTCAATTATTGTTTCTGGACATTTAGGAAATTATGTGTATTTTGGAGAGTACTAACCCTAATTTGAACTTAATGATACGTTTAACTCAGCACTGCAGACATACAGTATCTGTGCAGCAGTTCACAAGCCTTCTACTGTAGTTATCCTCCTGTTACTATTCAGCATCATCTCCTGTGACCGCAGCAAGCTGAAGGTAATCTTTTAGTGTATTTAACTGTATTTAAATGTTGAAATATTTATGAAATCCTGTACCTGGCTCTGTGACATGACATCATCAACACTTAAAACGAAGGTTAGTTTGTTGCCCTCTCAAGTCCTCATGACAAAAGTGTATAAATTCATACCTGAATCTTTATCTGTTTGTTCCAAAATATTTGTATTTGAATCTATATTTTGGATATACACCAGATGTGTTGATTTTACACTATAGCTGTATTTTTAAGCACATTTGAAGTATCACATCAGAAGAAAGGAATACATCTATTTCCAAACAGGTGCGTAGGAGAGGGACGAGCACAACACAACTTGTAGAAGAAACTCCTGCACACTATCTGTGGTTGCTTTCTCACCTGCCCTGTTTGGTTCGGTTCAAGTGAACTCAAGTTCGTTTGCCCCCTTAGTGCGGTTCGTTTGGGCAGGTGTGAACACAGCAATCACACTCAGGTGTGCACCAAAACAACCAGACTGAGACCTCCTTGAAGAGGTGGTCTCAGTCTGATTACAAACGAACTCTGGTGCGGTACATTTGTGGTGAGAACGTGTTCCGACCTGGATCTGAACCAACTGCAGTCACATGACACATTGTTTGGGTTAAACATGAGCATGTTACAGTCCTGGAGGATTATTAATGTGCGCCTCCTCCTGTACTGCCTTAATATGCACATTCAGCACATCCAATGCATCAAAACATTGTTTTCTAGTTGGAGCCGCGCCTCGTTTTCAAACTGTATGCTTTGACTCAAATCAAACGATATTGGCACACAAAATTATCGCAATACTATGCAAAATTCTATCGATTTTTTTCCCCCACTCCTCCTGTTTACTGACAGATTGCAGCCATGTATAAAATGTAGCCTTTACCACCAACTCCTGACAAAACTACACCCTATGGAGCCGAGTTTATTCTCTCCATCACATCGATGGAAACACATCCACTTCACATTTATTGATTTGGCTTAAAATTAACATTTTCATAATTTAATGAAAACACGGCCTTTAAGTTTTTATTTATCATGTAGCCTAGATTGCTTCAATTTCCGTGTTAACTTATTCTCTACTGCCTTTTATAATCCTTATAATACAAAGATAAGTTTACTGCCAGCTAAATATACAAACATACCATAAAATATTGAGCAGGTACTGTGCAGTGGGTTATTAGAGCTTTTACTCTGAAAACAGTGGCATGTTGCGGCCAAAAGCAACGCTATCTGAACCAATGCAGTAAAGATGTGGACAGTTAAATAATAAATACTTACTATACAAACTCACTATAAAGCAGGGCTGCACAATTAATTAAGGATTAATCACAATCATGATTTTTCCCACAATTAAATCAACACGACTGGCTGCGATGCTGATGTTTAGAGCATGTGCTCAAATCACAGAAACTCCGCTGCACATCAAATCAAGCTCTTCAAAAACTAACAGCAGCCTCTGCTACACATGCAGCCTGCAGCAGCAGCAGCCTGTGGAAAACGTTCCTGAATGTTACAACTGCAGACTGGCATTACTGGTGGAGAAATCGTCTGTCATGAACCATCATCATTTGTTGTCTGGACATAGAGATTAAATCATAATCAAAGAGAGTATGAGAGACACTCAAATCTACAGCATGATAAAAGCGTGAAGGCTGAAAAGAGTGAACTGTCTTCCTTGTCCGGCGTCATCTCAGACATCTATGGCAGTGACACTGTTGTAAGGATAAATAAATAAATAAATAAATAACATACAGCAGCAGATATTCAGGTGAAGAAGAACTTTAGTTTCCGTCTTATTTTGAAGCAAAGACTTGTTACTTAGTAGGAGTGTGGCACAAAGGTGAAAGTCAAAGCTCTGTTGATTTATTTTGGGTGAAAAATTTTGGTACAACTGTATTTATATTTTGCTTCGAGGAGATGCACTGAGAAGAAGGAACCATCTGATGCAAAGATATGAGCATTAGCAGGAATGTAGCAACATGGAAGAAGACGCAGGGCTCTGTTTATTTAAATATGAAAATGCAATGAAAGGTTTCTCTGTCGTGACGCCTTTTACACCCTCACATTGTCATTTAATTTTCTTATCATAAAAATACAAATTATAGCTGTTTTAATGATCCAGATAGGAATAATTAATGGAAATTGAAGAGAGTTTATCAATGGCAATTTACAAGTCAGACTTGCTTTGGGTCATATTAGGACGATATAACGACTACGTACGATATATCAATATATTTTAAAGCAAGATATAGATTTAGACAACACTGTTTATATCAATATAGGGTCACGTTGCGTTACATTACACATACCAGTGTTCATCACACTCTCCACAGAGCTCTGCCCTACTCATTCATACATTCACAAGTTCTCCATCAACGCTCAGACACAGAGCTGCTCCTCTGTTTAATCTGTCTGTTCATTAGTCTACAGTGAGACATCGGTCTGTATGTTACATGTATCACACTAAATCAGTGACATGAAAGAAATTAGCGCAGTAACACATGTGTAATCCAGCGCTGCGCTGCATGTGTGGGAGACAGAGCTGCTTGATTGTGTCAGGTGAGCGTTTGTTTCTGAGGTGGATCATAGCCCAGATGTGTTTAAAAAAAATGGAGCGACAACACAGACGTTTTTAAGTGTCTCTCGCTCCTTCCTTTCCTCGGCCTCTCTGTTGATGCTCTGTGCATAAATAAGATTAATAACTTAAATAAATAAAAAGATTTAAATCATTTTCCAGCACTAGATTCATTTGAAAGGCCAACAGATGGAAAACGACTTTTTTAACTCCACCCACAAAGATTTTTAATTGTTCCAAACAACAATGGCTTTAGACCTACTTGATACAAAAACATAAATGTACAGTCCTGCTATTTATTTTATATAATTCTTCATATACATGTTGTGCAGCTGCATATCTTCAAACAGGCAATAAAATCCCTGTCTTTGCATTTTATTTTGATCACAGTCTGTTTTTATAAAAGTGCACATGACATCTCAAATGTAGCTTTGACTTGCAGCTGAACATGTCGCTCATTTCATAGAGAATACCGAGATATGAATTTTTGTCCATATGGCCCAGCCCTGGGTCAAACTGCATGATTTTTTTTTGTTACAAAACTGTAGGTTGTGTATGTGCAGAGTGTCTATGATTGAACATCTGAGCTGTAGCAGCTTATTTTGCCACATAGCAAACTGTTTCAACAGAGGTTGAACATGCAGCTGGGAGGTCTGGATGAAATAAAGTTGGTGTGGAGTTTCTGTGATTACCAAATTATAGAGCTAAATCAAAAATCTGAAAACCATACTTGTCCATTTAGCTTCAGGTTCCCCATGAAAGGTGCCAGGCTTCAATAAAAGTAACACCTGTAAAACATTAGTCGCTTCATCTGAACAAATCTGCCAAACTGATCTGATAAAAACAGATGGAAAGTTACTGAAGATGAACCGTGTTTAATGTCTCAATATGAAACTTAAAGCTTTGAACGCCTCTTTGTTTTTATATAATCAGAACTACAAAGCTGGACGCTGTTCAGTGCACATTATCTGTTTATGCCTGAGTAATAATGTAATCACATTTGTTTACATCCCTCGCAGGTATATGACATTTGAAGCTGTTGTATTTTCCTTCATTATTCAGAGGAATGGGAGACAGGTGCAGGATGAACTGAGGCAGAGCTGTTTGAGCAGCTGATGAGACTGCTTCTCTTCAGATGTGCGGCAGGGTTTTTTTTTTTTTTTCCTCGCACACAACACTGAAATTGGGATGTTTTTACTGAAGTCATGCCGCTTATGAGGACTTACAGAATATACCTTGTGTCTAAATTTGGAACGGTGCTTATGTAGGTTCATCTGTGCCAGCGTTTCAGGGACTCTTTCAGCACAGAGGCATCCTCCCTCTTTGTCCTTCACGCGAGGCAACACTCGTAGCCCCGGGTCCTGCGCACCCTTCACCCTTCACCGACAGCTCCGGCCCCAAAGCACCACTGTGGGATTGTCAGTGAGGTAGAAGGAGGGGGGAGAGGAGGAGGTGGGGGAGGTTGGGGATGAAATTCTCCATCATGCCAAAGCCAATCCAAGCAAACCAATGCCAAAGCACCATGTGTGTACAAACAATTCAACTGAATCCGACTCGATGTATACTCAGGCCTTATCTGGGCGAGGCCAAATAGGCTCTGAGCTATCAAAGTCAATGGATGAGTGATTGGAACTCTCAGTTTTTCGGCGAATGCAAACACATCTATTACGCTCCAACACTTCAAGCTGTACAAATCAAAATCAGGGCGGCAAGGGGGGAAAATAAACACCACGCTGTGTGACTGTTAAGAAACTTGGAAAACAGGACTTCACATATCGCGCCGATCGGCCCAGAGGTATATAAAACTCCAGCTCGCCCATCGCCGGCCGACTCTGTGGTGATACGCAGAACATCAGACAGAGTTAATGCAGGCAAAGATTTTTTTTTTAAATACCTTTTAAAGGATTTGCAAGATAAGCCTGTCGGTCTCTCCTAGAAGGAGCCCCTAAAGGATGCTGGAATCGATGGATGAGAGAGGATTTACTGTAGGGCGAAGAGGGGGAAAAACTGTTATTTAATGCTGGCGTGTGAGCGGAATAATGAAGCAGCCAGGAAGCTCACATGTGTGCGCTCATCATTATCAATGCACTAATCTGCCATTAAGTAATTCCATCAGCCGCGTGGATCTAATATGCCCTGAATGAAACGTGTATTTACCTTTTACTACGAATCAACCGCTGTCGGATATATTTACATACCAGAGAAGAAGAGGGAGATTGCTCTTGACCCCTCATACAGAGAGAGGTGAGAATACCTCAGTGCTAGAAAGCATTCTGTACACAAGCACAGTAATGGAGCTCATGACACAGACCTCTTAACTGCACAGAGATAATGCATTGCTACCCATAATGCTTACAACCTATCATATAGGCTAATGCTATGATCATCGTTAGGCTTATTATGAAACAGATAAAGACACGTCTGACCTCCGACCCCAATCACAGATGAGCAGCTGTAACCTGGGGGGTGCACCACGAGGTGAGATGAGTGGCATAGTGAGGTACGTGGAGCCATAAGCAAGGGTTTCTTTCTTTTAACCTGGCTGGATCACCATGGTAACTTATGCTGCACAGCTAAGCTGGTCGAGACCAGATTATGATCTGATGGTAAGTTAGAAATCGGTTAAAAGGCGTCTTTAACTCAGCTTTAGTAGCAGGGGTGTGCCATATCATCTCGTTTACGGTAATACCAGCATAATATTCAATGTGATGTCATACTGTTACCCACGGCAACAGAAAATTATTATAGACTCTGCGATGGTTCCAAAAAGAGAGGCAGCTTCAGGAGTGTGTGATAAACTGCGGTGTCCTGAATGTTTTACTTCTCAGACTCGTTTAGCAACTTAGCGCTCAGAGGGAACTCATTCAGCGGCTCCTCTGGCAGCAGCACAGCGTCTCTCCCTCTCCTCTCAAACCATGCGCACACGTGAGTCGGTGTTGTTTTGTCATAAACCTTTGGTAATGTAAACCTACGTGACGCTCGCAGCTCGACAATAAACTCCATATATGTGAGTGTGTGATAGTTGTGGTATCATAACAGCCTGTCACAGGTTACAGCGTGATGATTAGAGGAGAAATGGCAGAGCATAAAGGTCCAGGTGGAAAAAAAGAGAAGGAAACCACCTGTTGATTTATATATATAGATCCCAGGGGACATTTTTTGTATTTGGGAGCTGTTTAAATGTGTAATTAGTGGTAGATTATATTTAGTTGAACTATTAATATTGTATACAGAATCTGAATCTCACTCTGAGTTACTGTTGTTGTTCACAAACTAAAGAAATGAGAGATCATTTGAAGGCAAACTGTAAAACTATATCACCTATTTTGTTACAATTCTGTTCTTAAATTAATAATAATAATATATCTGTGTATTTTTCACAATCGTCAAGTGTATCGTTATCTCAAAAATACCCTGAAATACTGTGATATTATTTTAGCGCCATATCGCCCACCTCTACTCTACAGTCAACAGTCAATATATAAACCTCACAGATACATCATAAACACAACCTTATGAGCTGTACTATTTTGTTGCCACTTGGACCTACAGCATATCAGTGACGCAGAAAAACCAAGTAAGCAGTTTAATTTAATTCACTGGGTTGTTCTCGGTCTGACTTACCTACCGAATGTGTTTGTAGTAGTTTCTGGTCCGTTTGCCCACGCTGGCTCTAAATTAAGCCTTCTATAGAATCGCAGGTAGCATTACAGCATTATACTTACTAGATTTACTTGCATATGAAATACTGCATATTTCCATTAAATCATATCATCATGATACCACTCTGGATTGTGTTTAAATGCTTGGTCCTGATTTGCTGATTTGAACACTGATTAAAAAAAAGATTAATTTATTGTTATTTATCATAGATAACACAAAATCAATAAAATTAATTTTACTTTGATTTGGCCTAAAACTAAAACAATCCCTAGCCTTCATTATGGGACTGTGACCTTATGCTCCGTCAGTTGGTGTTACAGAATGAGAGATCGGACCTTCTGATGGTCTCAGTCTCATCTCAGACTCCACTGTATTTCTACTTGGTCTTTTCTTGGTCTCGGATCAAGAGGAGACTTTATTTCAAGACCCGTCTGGACCACAGCTGAAGGAATAATCACTATATGGTCCGTGCAACATATGGTATCATTGATTTCAGCTCCTTCGTTTGCAGGTGTTTGCTCAAAGAAAACAAATGAAAATTCCCACACATAAAATTCACCTCTGCAATATTCTATATTTTATAAGGATGTTTCTCACTGATACATACACACATATATACACAGAGGTAAACAAGGTGAGTGAAGAGGAATCTCAAGGAGTGCCTATAGTTCCACGTTTCATTTTATAGGCATGTCACACAGTGTGGGACTCGCACTGGTCTGATCTTGGTCATGGTCCAGGACCTCGGTTTAGGTGGTCTTGACTACAACACTGGCCTCAAGCTCAAAGTGTAAGAGCTGCATAATGTGCAGCTGTCGTGTTATAAATAAACAGAGTGATAAAATAAATATATTAACTTGTGGATTCAAACAATAACAGTAGTAATTTTCTGCCATCATTTCTCTCGCCTTGATTATTATTCAAAGAAGGAAGTAGGCGGCACGAGATCTTTTGACTTGTTTTCTTGGAACGTGCACAGAGCCTGAAGAAGAAAGCCTGGAATTAAAAGAGTTGATAATCACCCTCGTACTACCCAAAGCTTTAGTCTTTGTCCAGCCAGCTACGACAAACAAAACCTGGCTCTGTCAAACTTGCCTCGTGGTACCTGTGTGCAACATGCAGTAGTAAAACACTCCTCCATATGTAAGAGTAAGGAGAACTGTATCTTAATTTTCAGCCCGTCACAAACCAAAAAACAAGAGCAAAACTGTAAGAAATTGATGAAACAGTTTTTATCTCCTCCAACATAAGCTGTAAACTTTAGAATACCCGCTTAACAAACTTACTTGTGTACATCCAAAGTGTAACAATAGTATTTCTCTCAGAGGCAGTGCTGGATGTTTTCAGAGTGCAGGCTCTGTCTTTATTGGATTTAGGGATGTTTACGCTCCAGCACCCCAGCCAAACTCATTATACGTCCTTATCCTAAAAGCCTGTTCTCTTGTAAAAGTGAAAAATACAGTAAGAACAATAACGTTTAAATTTAGCCACAGCCTCGCTGATCCATGTATGGAGGCACAGCAAACAGGGTTGTGTTACTGGGACTAACTAGCTCTACACTTTAATACATGAACATTTCTGTTCCTCTGTTTCCACTGTCTTCTATGTGGAACGTTTTGCTAAGCCCCGCCCCTTTGTGATGGTCTGACAAGCTGTCAGCAGTAAGCATGGAGCCCACACTGTCACTAACTGCACTCCCTGAAGAAATATGATCATATTTTTGGAGAAATGAAACAGTGATTCCAGAGAGAAGCAGACAGAGGGGTCTACAGTCTGTGTTTGAAGGATATATCCAGGATGTCAAACTGACTCAGCAGCAACAACAGGTTAAAAAGACAAAGATAGTTAGAAGCTAAAGCCCAACTATAGGCTACAGATCACAGTGTCAAAGTGAACCACCACATCACTGCTGATCCACACAGAAGACAATGAATATAAAGGGAAACTTTGCTGATATTGAACCAGCTGTGTGGCATCACAGTGTGCGCAGATGAACGTTCATCTGCGCACACTGTCGATGACACACAGCTGGTTCAATATCAGCAAAGTTTCCCTGCTTCCCTTCACTGGTTCCTGTACAGCAGGGTCGGTCTTTGTTTCACTGTTATAATCATTACAAAGCAAAAGCAGCATGTGTATACATTCAGTAGGCTATATCTTCAGTAGCTAGCTAGCTAACCCTACACTTTTCAGGGTTTGATTTTGGTTTTGGAACAGGGAAGAAACGTATATCTTTTTCCAACCTCTCCAGGTAACGAGTATCATTAATACACAACGTGCCCCAGGCACAACATTTAGCTCCAAATCCACAAAACCAAAGAAATCTGAAACAATTTCAGATCGACCCTGTTTTGAACCGGCCTGATGCTACGTTGTGATTGGCCACTCTGCATCCAGGGTAAATTTTACAGTATTCGAGTCAGCTAGGAAAATTGATAAGTCCACTAGAGACGACGTTTTTAAACACCAATGAGCTAATGCTAGCTTATTTATCTTGTTAGCCTGCAACAGTTATAATTTTTGCTGCCAAAATCCACCATCAGCATCAGCTGCTGCCTGAAATAAAGGACCTATTTTTCACCAAATTACTAAGACTTCTATAAAATGAGTATGCCTCTGTTGTAACTGTGACGTGCACACACTTAGAACTCGAGCTAACTCACACTAACACCATGCTACTGCCCATCTGGTCCTCCAAGAAAAAAAAATAACACCACAGTGCTGACAGAGCAAAGGTACCAGCTCCTCAAGCTGCTCAGATTTATATTAATGACCTAAAAAAGATATATCAGGGATGGACAGCAGTGATTATGGTGATTGAGTGTGCACCTCGGCCCAAGTTGTGCGGAGCCACGTCAAGGTTAAGACAAGTTTCTTTGAGAGAAGACACGCTGCAGTGTGTCTCCACGCGCCCCGCTCGGTGAAATTAACTCGTTTGGAGGTTGTTAAGGTGTAGGATTCTCTCCGACCTCCGGAGAGAGCCCTCAGGAGAGGCCCTCTTGTAAAACGCTCCATCTTATTAATGGAAATAAATGCTGTTAGCGCCCCACCCCTCCTCGTCGCCCGCCCCCCCTCTGGCAATAAGACGTGTCTATTCTTGGCTAAAGTCCCCTTCATTAACGTTATCTCAAATAGGCACCCAGTCTGATGGCGAGAGGAGGGACGGCGCGCGGTTAAGCTGCTTCATCCAATTTCATTATTCCATATGAGGCGGGGTATCAGTGCTAACTTTGCTATGTCAGCACAGCACACGGGGTAGTTCTGCTGTCATGTGGCTGAGGCATGACATCGGCGCAGAGGTTTAAGTCCAGGGAGGAGTGTGCCAGCTGATCAGGTGCTGTTGCAGGACATTCATGTGTTGGTGACTTTTAATTTTCAAATGCACTCAAATGGCAGCTAAACACATTTCATGGCTGACTCGCTGTATTTTGGAGCGAGTTTGTGAAACAGCTAAAAAGCTTTTTCTGGTACTCAAATTCTAACACCTTCTTTAGCTATTTTCTGCTTATGAAATATGTCCCTTTTCACAGTAGCAGCTACCGTGCTGTGAATACGCACGAGCGAGCCGGAGGACAACAATAACAGAGTGTGTGCTGCTCAAACCAGAGACGGGAAGAAAATGAAAGAGGAAAAGAGAGGAAGAAAGAGAGGAGAGGGATAAAGAAAAGTGTGAAACTGCGGACCGTCAAATGATCTGGCCTCTCTCCAGCCATGATGACTCAGGGATGATGGCACAGTTAGAGCTAATTAGGATCATAAACTGGAGAAATGTTTTGCCACCATGATGTGGGGGGCGCTTCCACGCTGTTGGCAGGACTTCAGATTAGATGTGAGAGCTTGTCTGGATGGCATGCTAAAATAATAAAAAATGAAATGAAATCAGCTGCCTTGAATCAACAGCTACACTGAGACTCGATAAAGCCTTTACTGGACGATTATGTCTGTTTGAAGCCGGCTGTCATGATGCAAGAGCGGCTGTAGAGGAGGTTTCTCTTTACATTTGGAGCAAACCAGGGGCGTACCTTGCCTCCCTTTTTACACATATAGTTTTACATTGTTTAGTTTCAGTTGAATTTTCATACTAAAATCAGTCTAAACACACTCCTCATCCTGGACCAGCTCGTATAATTCAGAAGTACTGAAAGAACTTTTAAGCTTTGTGTAGGCCTCTCACGATAATGACGTCATCTACATATCGAGATCAGCAGAAATGATCGAGGTCATATTTACACACTGTGCGATGATGCCCTTGTGTTTACATTTGTTTACATAAGAATGTCACAAACATTTTAGCAACGTGATGACAGAATAAAGAACGCTTAAGCGTTATTTCACAGCGCCTCAGCGGAATGAACAAAAAAAAACTATGCTGAGTCATGTTTCCTGTCATTTCTTGTCCTCTCATCTGCTTTCCGTTTATTTCTCTAATGCACACACACACACACACACACACACACACACACACACACACACTGACAGTAAAGCGGGTAAAGTAAAGATAACGTCGAGGCAAATACGTGTTTTTCCCGATGGCTACTGACAACCTAGAAAGTTTGGAAGAGTCCAAACAGACAGCTGAATAAGAGAGGAGATCCCATTAACATTACCAAGCTGGTATGTCGACTCAGTTTTAAACAGTGGCAACAAAAAAATGGCGACACAAGTAAACTAAAAACTCATGTACAACATGTTGCTTTGTTGCTTGTTGCTGTTACTTATACTGGACTTATTACTAATATGCTCTCACTGCACTTTGGTACCAAAGGTCCAGGAACATCTGGGATACCTTGCTCAGCCTGCTGTCCCCATGACCTGGCCCCAGATCAGCAAATGAAAATGGATGGATGGATAACAAAGGTCCCAACCAGTTAGAAACTGGACTGGCAGGAATGACTCTCCATACACCTGTGCCAAATGTTTAATATTTATTTGAGGGAATTTGTTGTTGCAACAGCCAGAGAGTCCATTTTATTTTTTAATTTATGTTTTATTTATTCAGAATATTTTTATTATTTTTTTGACATTTTAATTCCAATGTCTGAATAGTCTTTTTTTTTTGGGGGTAATTATGTTTTACTGATTTTCAATGTCTTTATTCAACCATTTCTCCCCTGACTATAAAGAAACACTGTTCATAATGTAGACTGGCAACTTAAAATCAGAATCCCTGACAGAATCTATAGGATTACAGGTTACAGATACATTCAGGTGAAGAAGGGAAGCTAACGGATCTTCACCAAATAATTGTATTAATTAGTCAAATGAAGAAAAACGCGAGTGGAAAAGGAAAGAAAGAACAAAAACCTAAAGAAAAATTTAAAAAAGGAACGAGCTACCACTTTATTCTTTATCGAGTGGTTCGAATTAAAAGACTCCAAAAAGGGACTCTATGTCTTAATAAAGGTTTCAGAGGACCCTTTGAGTTTGTATGTGATTTTTTGTAACTTAAAGAAAAACATAACATCTCTGACCCAATGAGAAAAGGATGTGGAAGCGCAATGGCTGAAACGTCTTGCCAGGAGAGAAGTAAAAGCTAAAACCACGTGGGCTTTATTTGGTACAACAACACGTGATTTCTTCAAAGTTAGACCTGAAAGTGAGCAGACTGGATCAGGGTCTGATTGAGTTTCGAACATCTCGCTCAAAGCTTTAAAAAAAATTTCTCCAAAAGGTGGAGAGGTTTGTCTGTTGGCTGGTTTCTACATCGAGGGCATGATGGCCCAACATTCAGATACATCTCTGCCAGTCTGGCATCAGTAAGATGAGCTCTATGATCGCTTTCAGTTGTATTAGGCTAGAAATGTCTGAATATACTACTCTTGAATTTTGAGGATGTTCTTACATTACTGTGCTGTTACATCATCACTATACTAGTGATTAAAAAAATGACAGTAATATGGTTTGTCACAATTATTTCTGGGACAATGTATCATCCACCAAAAGTAGCTATCAGACAGGCCTAGCTCCAGGTTTGACTCTCAGGCTTCATAAGGGACGCCCTCCATTCTTGGTGGAGGTTTATGCAGCCTGCGATGAAGACTGCAGGCACAACTCATCTAACCTATAGTATATCTTAAATTACAGTTTCAGCTCGTACTGTACACACATCCGCAAAACACACACACACCCAGACGAATCTGCGCTCATACACACATGTATCCCTGAACATAAGAAGATAACATGAAGACTCCCATTGCTGTTCTAGTTGTTAAATATCTCCTGACTTCATTATCAAAGCAAAATCTAAATTCTGCTACACTAAATTATTTTCATATTTTCTCAATTACTTTCTTTGTTCTTGTTATACATAACCCCTTAAATGTTTCACTCCAAGAGTCTGAGAGGAGAAAATCCCTTTTTGACTGAATTGCTGACAACTGAGCTGAAACCATTGATCGATTAATCAATTTGTTGACTGACATGAAATAACTAAGCAAATATTTTTTGGACAATCTGTTTCAGTAACTTTTCAGGCAACACTGACAAATATTTGAGGGATGTGGCTTCTACAATGGGCTCAGTTTTCCTTGTCTCACACCACTGTAAACTAAACATTTCAGGGATTTCAGAGAAGACATTTATGTGAAACTGTGGAGGATATTTCTGACTACATCAGCAAATGATTAATCGAGAAAATAATTGTCACATTAATCAGTAAATGCAAATAACTGTAGACGCAGTAAAGAGGTTGAGAACTGCTGCTGTGGGTTGTAAGTGAACAAAGACACGACACGTGGATAAAAGAATCACAAAACATCAAAGATTTCCTCATGTTAAAACTGTTGTGATGCGTTCACTGAACATCCGACGCGACACGTGTAACACAAAGTCATACATTCTTGAAACAGCTCCGCTTTGACTTGACTGTGTTCCTTACATCCAACGCCACCTCAGAATCTCTTGAGAGTCGCTACGAGGCGTCTCCAGTCCCCCTCCTACACCATCAGCTCTCTCATGTAGCGTTGTCTAGTGGACTGCAGACACACAAACACTGACAGGAAGCGATAATGCTGCTGACTTGCTGTGCCACATCTCTGTTTATGAGGACTGACAGCTCGCTGCGAACGGCAGCACACCAGCTCGTACTGTACACACATCCGCACGGGCAAAACACACACACTCCCAGACGAATGTGCGCTCATACACACATGCAAATTAACACAACATCTGATGCACTCCGGAGCATAATTCCCATTGCACTGGCACATTAGCGCCGTTAAACTACACTGCAGTATAACAGTTCTTAAACGTCTCCCCTAAAGTAGTTAATGTTTTGAAAGCTGTTTTGGACAGATTGATGGAGCGTAACACATGACTAACTCAATTAAATGTCTGTGTTTTGTCGTCATAGCAACAAGTGCAACAAGTTATTTGTGATGTGAGTAATACCCTTATCTTTCCAACTGTGGGAGTCATCAAACAAACGACTAATTAACTTAAGTGTCACCTTCTGAATTTTTTAAATCTGCATCTGTGCCTTTTGATACTTGTGATTCATTCTCTCCACAACCTGACTGAGGCGGCTCTCAGCAGCTCATGTGTGTGTGTTATTGAGACATTTTGGCATGGAGATTTGTTTTCTCTGCCTGAACTTTAAGTACAATTTCTCACTGCCGAGCTCCAAAAAGCCAAGAGGGACTATTACGAGATAATTACTAATTATGCTAATGTGCTAAAGTTGTGCTATTCCTTTTCCTTGGTCATTTTATCAGCTGTCCTCAAGAGAGCACAGTCAGTAGTAATAACCTTTTTTCCCTCAGCTAAATGCTCAGTCAGTTAGAGGACGCTGTGTCCTAAACCGCCGACTCCTCCGCCGCTACCCTTAATCAGGAAGCGCCTGTAAATTCACAAAGCCATGCATGCGCACACAGAGGAGCGCCGCACCGTTTCCATCGGCGCTGACCTTCATTAACCTCATAAATGCCAGCGGTGTTTTTGTCACAGCTCTTAATGCGGTTATCAGCACAAACACAAACAAATGTGACAGAAGTGTTTCAGGGCTAAAACTAGACTTTACGTCTGTGAAATACATCTCTTTCTCCCTCCCGCTACACACACACACACAGCTGTGTGACATTGGGCTGTCCCAACATGGAAACCAGCACCGGTAACTACAGTGTTGCACAACCAGTTACACCCCCACCTCTGCCCTGCTGTGAATAAACCTACATTAGGAAAATGGTGGCAGGGACAATCTGCAAGACGGTGTGCATTTATGTAAGTCCTTCTGTTGTCTGTGTCTTGAGGTTTGATTTGATCTTGAATGTAAATCTAGGCCGCTGCAGATAATATACTGTACCGTAACGACGCGTACGTACAGGTGTGCAGGTGCTGGTGCACAGAAAAACTGAGACACTGACATAACTAACCAGGTTAGATTAAAAATAATCATGAGAATGAATGAAACAACAGACTTCATCTGAGCTGCACAGCACACTGAACAACAGACTCCACAGACAATATTTGGACTGTTTATATCACTGTGGCTTCAGAGCAACTGTTTCTCAAAGAGATCTCGTTGCAGTAATATCTGGCACTGAGCAGACTATTTTTTACTTTCTTTTATTACTCACTTCTAGCTTTTTATTGATGCCATTATTCAGGCTCGAGCAGACACCATGTGGAAATTGTACTGTAAATTATAAAAGAGACCTATTTCCTAAATTTGTGTTTTTTTCTCTGGGTGATTCTGTTGTTGCTTAAAAAACTCTGTAACTGAGGTTTTACTTTAAATTTCGAAGAGGTTGAGAAACGGTGTTAACACCTAATAAGAGCGGACTTTAAAGTGACTTCATTACAATATCAAATTCGGCTACGAAGATGTGTCTCGTTAGGGTCGGACGATGATTTAAGCAGAATTTGAGGTTTTAAATCAGCTTAATTTGACAAAGACGATCGCAAGAGAGCAAAATATAAGTCGAAAATAATGTAATTTTTCTCAGGTACGACTGTCACAACTGTGAATCAGTCACTTTACATGTCAGGCTCCTATAAAGACAGGAAATACAGGAGATGCCAAAACAAAGCTGTTTTCGTTGTCCTTAAATAGGTGACAAACATATTCTGGAGATACAACAGTGAGAGTGAGATTACTAAGAGTTTCATGTCACATTCAGGGACTAATAACACAATCCTAAAGGAGGTTCTGTCTTCCCCGGCCTCGGCCCTCCGTCCTGACCTTTGCCCTCACCTCTACACAGCCTGTATCGCTGTCACCGGCCTTAAGAGGGAAGCAGATGACATGATAATAGCCAGAGTTTCCTCTCACTCTCCCCTCCTGCGCTCGGCTGCATGTCAGCGAGTCAGAGCAGCCCCTCAGAGAGCATCATCGAGCGGCTCGACGCCGATCGACTCGTCTGCCACACTAAAGCCTCCGCCGGTGGCCTCTTCCCTCTCTCTAAAAACGGGAGCCTCGGCTGCGAGCGGGCGATGACCCTCATCCTCTGCCCTGCCCCGCACGCCCCCCTCTCAACTTTCATCACCGCCGCGACAGCCCACACTCGACCCCTCTGCCGCCACCTCGCCAGGAAGGAGAGCGTAAACAGTAATTGCTACATAAATTATGTTACACTCTGTGTTTTTCACATTTCCCCCCTCGGCGCTCTTGATGATACGCTGATATACTGTACTGTACGCTCAGAGAGTACAGGGTGATAAGTGTGGTTGTAAAAAATAATGTTGGTCTATAAATCTCGCCTCTGCTTATTTTTGTTCATAAAAAAACACATTGTGGATAAAAGACGAGGAATACGTCTCACATATGGCTCAGTTTAAAGCAGGAGAGAGGGAAAAAGGCTGCGTTATACTGACGACTGACAGGTAGAATTTCACAGACAGTGGACTCGTGCTACATTCACCCAGATGTTCCTGAACATCTCTGGACTGTCACTATTTACACCGCCATCCTTAAGGGCCATAACTGTAAATCACAGGGCTGTGATTAATTAAGAGGCAGACACACAGCATGTCCATGAATCCTTCCAGGAGCTGGTCAAACACTACGCTTTAAGGGAGAGCAAACAAACGCAGAGCGAGGTGAACATCCGCACAATGCCGAGCTGACAGGAGCACTGTAGCCTGAGCGACGACACAAGGAGGCGGCAGCAGTTGGCAAACTGCGAGTGAAGAGCAGCAGAGAGAGCTGAAAACGCAGCTGATGAATTTAGTGCGATTTCCAGGAATCCTGAGCAGAGACAAACCCGGGTGACAAGAAACATAAATAAATCTCTGACCTGTAATCTTCTGTCTGTACTTATTTGTTTCTGCGCTCCACAGCCGAACAATCGCAGAGAGAGGAGTTTGGAGAGAAAACAATTAGAAGAAGTTGCGGGGAGGAATCTGCTTACAGCCTTTTGAATACACACGTAGGTTTTAGCGAGTCCATCTACAAATAATCTGCAGCCTTTTCAAGGGATTAAGCCCCAAATGCCACGCAATAATCCCTCTGTGACTTCAGCCTTGAGGTCTGTAAAAATAATTGTGTGGAATCTGAAGACGATCAGTTGGCATTTGAGATGAAGGATAATAATGATCAAAAATAAAGATTGAAGTAGGAAAAAATACTTCAATCATGACAACATTTAAAAAATCTGTGTTTATGAGAGCTCCTTCAATCTTTATCCAAAACACACACACACACACACACACACACACACACACACACACACACAGAGAAAAACATTCAAACAGGAAGAGGAGCTCTGACTGAATGGAGCAGGGTGAGTCCACCTCCTGCAGCTCTGGAGGAGTCAGCGGCCATCAGCACTTCCCAAAGACACAGTTCATTTACAACCGGTCCCTGAACTGGCCCCTAATGTCCCGTGTTATCAGAATGAATCAGCAGGGCTGATAAATTAGCCGTTCGGCAACACGCTGCGAAGGCCTGTCAGCTAATGTGCGCGCGTTTGTGTGATACTCATATGCAATGCTTAATGTTGTGGAACCAATTCTGTCGTTTCCATTATGTAAATACATTTGCCTCAGCACTATATTTTATGTATTGTCTCCCTTGTCTCAATTACTTGGGCTATTAAAAATCAAGAGGTTATGGAAATGAGGTGCAGTTGTCTGTTTGTAGTTTGATGACAAGTGCAAAGTGTTTATGAAAGCTCGTTATGCATTCAATTGCAGTCGGATACGTCAACACGCTCCGAGCATTCATCCATATTCCTCAATGCAGTGGGGTGGCACGTCAGTATCTCCAAGCATAAACAACACATACAGTCGAGTTCTCATCTCTTATACGTGTAAATAAATAAAAATAAACGTGTCATTGCTATTTTATTTAGATCTCTGCTTTCTTATGGAGGTGGCACAAAATGTGAAACTGGGGAAAAAATAAAAAATTCAGTGAGTGTTTGTGGCCTGTGCCAGAGCAAACAGGCGTTTGATGCTTCAGTTTGGGTATCTTACTGTTAAGTAGCCAAATTACCTCGGGAAATAATCAGGAAAACTAAACCAGGGAGAACCTCTTTACGGGCTGTTAAGCTTTTAAGTGTGGAGGCTTTCACTGACATATCAAAATACCTTTTTTTCAATCTTTTTTAAATGTCATTTTCTCACAATATGAAATAAGCCGGTGTAAAAATTACTCAGCAATCACAGGTACATTTTTTAACAGTGAACAACACTGGTAGTAAATTGTGACTATTTTAAAACAGATGAAAAAAAAGTGAAAAGGGAGCGAGATGGAAATGTGCGATCAGTCAAAGTGCTGGAAATTGTGAGGGTTTTTTTTGGTAAAAGCATAAATGGCATTAAACGTGGGACTGTCACAGGCGGGGGAAACTACACCTTGCTGCAGGTTGCAGGGCAGAAAAGCACACAGAGGATGTGTTTACTGGGAGCTCTGGTCAGCTTCTATTTGTGTGGCTGAAGAGAAATTCTTATGTTTCACTCATGATTATAAATTATTATTCCACAATATATGTTGTCTGAGTTTTACTACACTGACTTGAGACATCATTAGAAACCCTTCGACTATATTCAGCAGTTTAAATTCCAAATACACTCAAATAAAAATACCACAATAAATTAATTTCATCCTGAAGTCCTGAACAGCTAATGCTGTTTTTCTGCTCCTCTCCTCTCCCTGCTGAAGGCCCACAATTGCTCCTCAAACTTGAGACTTTTTAGTGTTGAGTACAGTTGAATTTAGCACAGCAGAGCTCTGGAGTTCAACCCTCTAATGAGGCAAAAATAGTTTTGTATGAGACAACAGGAAAAGAAAGAAGAGGAGAAATTATTAGGGATATCACTACTGAATTTCAGCATGTTAGTATGGTCCAGTATAGCTGTGACATTTAAGTGCTGTTTTTAAAAATAATGCTGTTTATTACAGAGCAAGTGTAGCATGGTTTGTATATTAGTTTAAATATTACAATGTTCATGTTATCATCATGTTATTTAAATTATAAAAGGAGTCGGTGTTGATTCAGGGAGGAAGTTAAACATCGTTTCCATCCTAGATGCATCAAAAATTAGGATTTAAATAAGAAAAACAAGCCGCTTTTCTCCATCAGCTCCCGTTTAAACTTGTATTAAAGCAAAAGAGAGGTTTGATTTCGTCACTGTCCTCCCGATGCTCGAGACAATGGAGGCTTTTTAGGGACAATAAACGCAGCAGCAACTAAACTTTGAAAGCGAAAAACAATGCGTCATTTAAAGCCGACGGCACATCTCAGCACACGGATCATTCCTCCATGTCCCGCTGTGTGAGAATTTCAAGGTGCATGTGGAGTGAGAGCGGCGGCGGGTGGTGCCGCACGCAGCGGCTGGAGCGGCGCAGGGACCGGGTCCACCGGGCTGCCGTGCGCTCCGATGCCCCGCCAAGGTGCGCACGACCTCTGCTCGCGCTGGGAAGGAAAGACACATGAGGGGAACAAGTGTTGTAAAGTTGTACCTTTTCTCTTCGATCGCCTCCTCCTCCTCCTCTTCAGCTTGCATTTGACCTGGCCGCTCTGAGCCCCCGACGCGCGGCTGTTGTTTCCAAGTACGGATGCCATCAGCGCAGCCTTTGGAGCGGAGCGCAGGAATAACTTGGACTCGGCGGCTCGACTCTCCTTTGTACTTGTCTCGCTTCAGCCTCCGTTGCTCTCTGATAACGCAGCGTCCTCGGGTTTGACGTAGACTATATTTTCGGCTCTCCCTGTTTCTTTTTTTTATCCCTCCAAAGCAGGGGGGAGCGCGTCTTGCTGTTTCTATATCACCTCTGAAACTCCAGCTTCGCCTCCCCGTTCACGGAGAGACTGTTCGCAGCGCAGCGTGGCAGCTCTCAGCAGCACTGATACCGGCGCCCCGTCTACTCCGCTCCTCTCCGGCAGTTTTCCGCGCCTCTGCAGAAATTTTGGCATCAGCCACTTTGAATTCAATCATGCAGGACGCCTATCTATTTGCTGCCGAGCTTTCTAATTAGGGTCCAATCGTGGCTGTCTGGGAGGTGTGACATCACCAGCGACACCCACCAGCTCACACCCCTTATTCACCCGCTGCTTTTTTAAAATGTTTCTTACATTTTGACTTAGTGCTCGACACTTTATTTCTCCTCCACACTGCAGGGCAAGTGTGTTCTCTCCCTCGCTCCACAGGGGGAGGAGGGGGTCAGAGGTCAGCCTGGTAGGGATCCTTGCTCAAGGGCACTTCAGCAGGTCGGATGTTTTGCAGCATGAGGGACCTGATTGTGGTGTCCATCCTCTCCATATGCCACACTGCTGCAAACTCACAGCCAACTTGAGGCGAGGAGAACAGGGTGACGTGGTGTTTTGGATGCAGAGTGGGGGATAAACACAAAGTCTCCGCAGAGTCCTCTGTTAGACGACTCCTTCTCCTCTCCTTGTTTGTCTGCTGAGATTTGGGATTTCTAATTTTCTTGTAGGATTACGGATCTAAAATAAATTCCCTCTCAATCCCACTCTGTGCTCTAAAGTCACTGACAAGTCCATAAAGGGAGATTACTCTAAGATGCACAATGTTCAATTAGCACGGCTTTTCAACACGCTCAGCGACATCAAATGCATCTTTGATATACTGTTTGAGTCCATCTTCCCAGCTTTATAATCACACCAGCCTCCTAATTACAGAATATAGGACCAAATGTTTTTCTTTTATTGTGAAAATCCTGTTTTTTTGGAGGTTGGAGGTGACCTTCAGCGCAGGAACCGAAAAACTGTACTGACAGTGTGTTGCGGCCACAAAGTTTGAAGCTTGTGACAGTTTGGCATTTTTGTGTGAAAGTGCAGCGTCGAGGCTTTCAGAAAGCATTTGTGGCTTTATAGCTGGAGGTTATTGTTTTATTCCCCCGGCCTCAACCGTGGAGGTCAGGTGTGTGTCGGTACTGCCGGACACATTCAAGGCCAGCACAGTGAAAGAACAAAAACATGCAGATTTGTTCAGACTTAATCAAACACACAGATTTTACTTTGTTGTTTCAAGCTCTCTTAGTTTGTATTTCTGCGTGTGCTTTTATTGAATACAAGAATAATGTCTACAAAATGACATAAATTGGTCTTTTATTGCCTGTAAATGCTGCTATTTTCTCCACAAACACCCAAACTAGCTCCCGTCCTCTCTACTCTTCATGTTCAAAAGAGAAAAACAATGCATTTGCAGAAAAACCACAATGACCCGTTTGCTGATGTCAGATTGAAAAGTCACTTTGAGGCTCTGTTGTTGGGTGGAAACATTTCCTCCCTGGCCCGAGGGGCAGAGAGAGCGGAGAGAGAGAGAGAGGGAGAGAGGGTGCTGAGGCCGTCCGCCAGGCTGCAGCCTGCCCTCAGGACGCCCACAAATATCCATGTAAATTGCAGTTTAAGAGAAATCAATACAAGTGACAAGTTGCCAATGCCACTATCTGGGGCAGTAATGAAGGTGTGCTAGCGGGGGGCTGGAGCGTACATAGATAACAGCAAACAGGCTGGGTGGGGCAGAGGTACAGGTTAGAGGAGAGACGTGGATGTGCCGCACACACACCACAAGGTCAGTGGTTGTTTGGTGGAAGCAAAGTGCCACTAAGGGCGCAGTTACTAACCTGGATTATGTCTAATATTAGCACTAATAAATCTCTGTGTGACGTGTGTCATGTTCTTTTACATATGGGCAGGGAGAAGGGGGAAAGCCTTCTGAGGCCCAGCAGCTAGCTTGGTGTATTAGGATCCCCGTTAGCTTCCTGAGGCCCACAACACTTAAAAACACTTTAAAAAATAACAGGACGAGATTAAAACACTGACGCAGACAAACAAGACAGCTCCTGCTAATACAATAATTAGGATTTATGCTTTTACGAGCCCAGTCTCACACCGAAGTCGACGAAATCTGGCACTTGGGCAGTGACTTGCAGCATCAGAAACCAACAAAAAAAGGCGTCCTTTAACGTCAGCATGATACGTGGCCGGTTACCGTATCATTTAACAGCGCCCAGCAGCGTCAGGGGGTAACATGGCGGAACAAGGACGAAACTTAGGGCGGTGAAAGTCTGTCTGGGGTGGATGGGTCCAACAAACCAGGACTTTCACCCAGGAGAGCAGTGTTTGTGTCCTGTAAGATACTAAAGTCAAACCCTGTTCTTTTTTCCGAAACCTAACCATGTTTTTGTTGTTGGAGGAAAAAAAAAAGTCCATTTACGTTGGTGTACCGACGTAGTGCTTTTATTTTGAAAGAGACTGTATGTAAATGTTAAATTTCCTGTGAAAACGGAAGTGTATTTTGAAAGAAGGTAATGCATGTGACAGGCAGAACTTGACACGGCGTCCCAGAACGTCAACAACCAACACACCCAGGGTACCTTACACGTCGTATCTGGATGTAGGAACCTAACGTAAGTGGTAAGTAACCTCCAGTTTGGGTCTAAATTTTACTCTGATTACCTGATGATGCTTCTTTATTGTAATTTTAGACCAAGTATTTACATAATCCTGCACATTGCATGTTTCCATACACGTTACATGTGCATTAAAAGGAATCGTTCCCAGGAAAACAATATTTTTTACAATGCATGACGTCCATTATACACGTCATCTTTTCTTGTAGTCTCATTTGGAAAACATGAAAATATGATAAGCATGCTAACAGAAAACAATCACCAATTAAATGTCCCTGCATCACAAAGACAGACCCTTCAGCTTTGACTGCTATACTTGTGTCTGCTTATGGATCGTTTAACTTTTCGTCAAAAGGTGCTGCTTCAATAGAATTTTAAATCTAGCTTTTTTGTTTTCCTGTGTGATATGTCGAGGGAGTGAATTCCACTCATGCATACCTCTGCATATTACCGTATGTTTGACTGAGTTAGTGCTTACTGTTGGTAATATAAAGCTTCCTCTTGTATTGTAGAAACTCAAACAGATTTAATGAAGAATGGTGTACATATATTTTCTGTTTCTGTTTACAGTTGCTGCTTTTGAATTTTTGAAATGTACACTTACTACGGAACACTAATAATAATAATAATAATAATAATAAAAATATTGACTGAGATAAAATAAAGCAAATCAGAAGACATTTAAGAAGCTGGTACGAGCAAATGTTTGACATTTCTGCTTTAAAAGTGACTCAGACAGTTGTCAGCTCTCATGAAAATATGGATCCAGAGTGCGTTTAATCCCAGGTTACCTACAAACTCAAGGATATGGATGGTGAATATACGTCTAATTTCAGGAGCAGGTCATGAGCTGACGCTGCCTGTGTGTTAGAGACTGTTAGTAATGTCAAAGTTTAAAAATATATATCTGTATTTTCTTTACGATTCCTATGAAATAAAGGCACTACAAGTTACAGGATGTGTTCTCTCTTTCTGTGTTTACTTACTAGAATTATTTAGCCCAACACTTGGCATTAGTTTGATGTCATATCTCTGGATTAAAGAGTTAGATTTAAATTGAGATTACAGTAAACACGTGGCAACGACTCCTCTTTTTTCCATCATCAAATCAGACACCTGCAATCTAAGATAAGAAGGCCAATCAGTACGCTGCTCAGACACATTCATTTTCTGCACTTTTGATTTTGAGGTTTTTTTCCTTTCTTTACATTTGAAGGAACGCGGCTGTCTAGAAATGAAGAAACTGTTGGTCTGCGTGCCTCTCTGAGTGCTTTTCATACGCTAACTTTGATGTTTTTGTGCTGGTTTTTTTATATTTAGAATAATTAATACAACACTCTCTACGTGTTCAGGTAGAACTGTCTCCATGGTAATACATCTGTTGCTCTCTAATCAAAATACTGTAATTAACAGATATATTTCTGTACTCACAGTTGGGGAAAAGCACATGTTAACAGTCAGCAGAGCTTTACCCTTGAGACATTGTTTGAGGAGATTAGGAAAAAAATGTCGTCCTGCTTCTTCATAGCTCATGTTACAACAACCCAACATGAGTCAGGATATATTAGACGTATTGATGATTGTATCAGTGACACTCACTGTATTTTAATACCTCTATTTAACGTATTGTTTTGCATGCAAGAGGCTGTTCAACCTTTTTTGTGGTGTTACAGTCAGAAACATTCGACCTGTAGTGAACAACGGCACAACTGCTAACTATAGTAGCTAGAAAGCTCGTCCAGTCAGAATGAATAATTGTTTACATTGGCTAAAAACTTAAACAAACTTAAATTAATTAATGATCTGTAACTGGTTGTCCATCCATCCATTTTATTCTGTTCATCTGACTCTATGTCACATTAATCTGATTGCTTATATCCTTAGATTTTTTTGTTATATGCTGCTGGGAAGTACTAAAAAAATGTAATATAATAATAATTCTAGGCCATGTTGTCCCTTGCTATCATACTTTCATACTCTGACCAGTAAAACTGTGAGTCACACATCAGATATCATTCTCTGGTTTCACTTTGTGAACCTGCGGAAACCCTGGATGATCCTAACTTTTTATTTGTTTTCCTACATTACACAACTTTACACACTATAGGCACATAGTAAATAATTCAAGAAGATATACTTTATTATATGTATGATGGATATGTTTTACAGCATAGCAAAACCTGCTAGTTTCCTTTTATATTTTGTGCAGCGTCCTACAGTTTCTCCTGTGATGTTCATGGGAGTGTCAGTGTGGATCTGTTGCTGGAAGGTCTGGACAGGATTTAGACAGTCTTCAGTGTCAGTGTTAAAAAACCCTCAAAAATAGTTTCAAATCCAAAGTTTTTATAGGGCTTAATACTGTACTAAATCCACTTTTTTAAGTTACATGTTCAGTCACTTTATTATTGATCGTGGTCCCATTTTATAGCGGTTAATACAACTAGGGCTGCCCCCCCGACTAAGAATTTTCAAAGTCAACGAAGAGTCTTGTGGCCTCTTCCTGTGTCTGTTCTTTCAAATTAAATTCCCACATGGTAGGGTCATATAGGTTTTGGTTTATTTTGACAAGGCGCAGCTCCTGATAGAGTTTCACGTTTGTTTTATTTTATTTATTTGTTTCTGTGACAAGCAACCAATGAAATCTTGCTGACCAATGACCTTTCTGGTCGACTAACATCTAGTCAACTATTAGGAAGCAGCTATTTTATTATTGGTGGATGGTGTGTTGGTGAGTTGCTGCTGCGTTTCCAGCAGCTTCTCAGGCTCCAAATGAGGGTGTTTTGTAGCAACCCACTGTGTTTCCAGCAGAGGTAGAGCCAAGAAAATCAGTTGTTTTTTTTTACATGGGCATCGCTGCTTTTTCTTCTGGGGTTATGCCCCCAAAATCATGTATTTTACACCAAAACAGGATCTTTTCCCAGCCATAACCACATGGTTTTCGTACCTAAACCTCACCACACCTTCACCACAGCATTGTTGAAACTAGGGTTGCAACCGTATGAGATTTTCATGGTACAATAATGGTCTAAAAAAATATTATGGTTTCACGGTATTACAGAATTTATATTATCATCAGTTAGAATGACCCTTAAAGGAATTGAAAATGAAAGGGTTATTTCTGGTTGAAAAAATGTTTAATTACTATAATTGAAACTTGAAACCATTTTGTTAATGGAGGTATGTGTGAAAAGTCTCCCCTTTAAAAATAACTAAAATAAAGGGGAAGTTATTCTTCCAGGGGATTTTTTTTTTTTTTCAATTTCATGGATAAGCTAATGTACATGGTATGATAACAGTCAACTTTCACGTCACAGTACAACTTGAAACCAGAATATCGCTGCAACCCTGGTCGAAATGTAAAGTTTCAACATGATTGTGTGCAAATGTAACGCATCTGAGGTTTGTGGAAACGTACAGTGCCGACATTTTTTCTGCAGCTGGGTTGCCTGTCCATTTTGACTCCCAAAAAAACGGTTAAAAATCTGGGATGTACCTCGAGACACCTCACCACCAAACTGCAAGGTGGTGCAAGGTTAATGATATGACAGCCAGAGTCCCAGTAAAGTTCCCAACAGAATATCCCAGTAGACTCCCCTGAGCATCGGGTGTTTATTCAACACATTCTCACTCCGACCGCGTCACATATTGATGTTTGGTCATGGACTTTCCACGTCCACATACGAGGTGCAAGGTACCCTGGGTGTGTTGGTTGTTGAGGTTCTGCCTGTTCCATGCATTGTCTTCTTTCAAGATACACTTCCGTTTTCACAGGAAATTTAACATTTACATACAGTCTCTTTCAAAATAAAAGCATTACATCGTTACAACACTACAAAATTGACATTTCTTTTCCTTCTACAACAAACACACATGGTTGGGTTTAGGAAAAAAGAACAGGGTTTGGCTTTACAATCTTATGGGACGCAAACACGCTCTCTCAGGTGAAAGTCTGTTTGTTGGACATATCCACCACACCTCCCACCTACCCCAATCGTACTTTTGCCGCCTTAACTTTTGCCCTTGTCCCGCCACGTCTCCCCCTTTCATTGCCAGGCGCCATTAAACTATCATGCCAACGTTAAAGGATGCGCCGGATTTTGACGACTTCGGACTGAGACCAGGCTCATTTAGTGCAGGATGAACAGACTGTCTTTTTACCAAGTCACCATGCCTGAGTCTTAAAAGCAGATCTGAAATTATTAGAAACAATTTCTTCCTCCTCTTCAGTGCCTCTCCAGGTGGTAGCACACTATGCAGTCGCCTGGCTCGCTTCTAAAAAAAACAGCCGTGCCTGACGTTAACAAAGTGACTGAATAACAATAAAACTAATTCAGGTGTAAGAATCCGGCAAGCTCGGAAGATCCAGTCGCATTTGATGACATATTTGAACATGACAACGTCTTTATCTCCCCAATCCACATATAAGATCTACATAAACAAAAATAAGCCTTTGCAGACAGATTCCACTGAGACACAGATGCATCAAACAGGTGGAAGGCATTTTAATAAGCAACATACTTCAGAAACCGAGATTGTCAGGATATTGCTGGAATGAGAAAAAAATCAAAACAAGTTTCAAGTGGTGTCAACACGAGGAGAGAAGTGACATTTGTGACAAGCTGTTTTTGCAAATGAATAAGAAATCTGGGTCCAGCTGTGAATACAATCTGACTACATCTAGAAACAAGATAAACAAATGTTTAACAGCAGGTGTAAAGTGGGCTTTTGGCTGTCTTCCTGCCTGTATCTAAACTTTATACTTTCACATTCCAGAGGCTGTTAATGGCGGCAGAATGAAAGAGGAGGACAAGCAAGGACATCTGTGACAGGAAACTGGAGCCACAGCTTTTTAAAATACCTACATGGCCTTCCCACCAGTGGCAAAGAGCAAATGGAGGCAATATTGCAAAGTTGGAATTACACCAGAGAATGCATTTTTTTTGTGTGTGTGTGAGCGATGTCAGGAATTTGAGCAAACTATTCCTTAATGTACCTTGCAAACATTACCAACACAAAGAGAACTAATTGCTAGTTGCAAACTCTTGCCCACACCTCATTTCAAGGTTGCATTCCCCGGCCGTATTAAAACTTTGAAAGTGACATTGAACATTTCATTTTACAGCACGTAGCTACAGCCAGGGGGGCTGAATTCTTGCTTCCGCTGATGAAGTGCCGCCAATGTACCTTTTCTTCAGCAACAATCTCCTTTGGATGACTTCTTCTTTTCTTTTTTCAACCCCACCCCACCCTTCTTAAGTGACACCCATTAATCACATAAGGTCTTTGGGAGAATTGTCTGCTAAGCGTCAAGTCTTGGCTGACCCCAACATTTGGAGAGTGAAGATAAAGACGTTGCACTGACAGCTCTGAAATAGCCCCTTTTTTCGCGGGTCAGCGTTCAGGGGAATATGAATATTATTATACATAAAAAGAGAGGAAAAACAATTGAGTTCTTACTTCAGAGGGGCTGAATGACATTGGGAATTCTCTGTGTTTCTGCTGCTGTGGATAGATTGCCTGGGTAGGTTTCAAATTAACAGATTGGTAGCAAAAGGCTTCATGTGGCGACTTGATATCTGCAACTGCAAATGTATGAGTTAATAAGACCATCATTAAAGTCTATCTCACTAACATTATTGCTGTATTAGTTAGTCTTTGCCTATCTGGGAAGCCAGCATCTCCTGACATTCAGGCTAATAAAATACACAGAGAGCCCACGATTGTGCAGATCAATGGTGATTGTGTTTAATATTGGATTCTTTAATTTCTGAAAGCATTGAATATTATGGCGCTCTTTGTGAGTCTACATTCCAATCAAAATGTCTCTCTGAATAGAAACTAACATCATTGCCCTTAATGTCACGTAACATTATCAGCTCTGTGGTTTAGTACAATGGAGCCATTGTGTTCTGTGGTGAGGGGGGCTTATCAGTGAAAGACAGGAAAGGAGAAAGGAGAGAATGAATAGAATAAAAGTAAATTCGATCTCTGTTTAGCAGAGGAGAGATTTCTCAAAATAGTTCCTCACAATGCTGGATTTAGACACCTTGTTCAACTTAAATAAAAAATGATTTTGCTAAGAAATCAGTTTATATATCCTGTTAGTTTAACATTAAATGTGCCCGTCTTGGTCAGAATTTCAACAACTAATAGGAAAAGTATTTACTGACCAATGTTTATTAATCAGCTGGGGCCCGACATTGTTAACCATTGCTACATTACTCTGTGACTTTGCATGTTAGCTCCTCCATGTCCTGATTAGAAACACTGTGTAACCTAAGGATCGCTGAGGTTACAGGACTACCTTTTGCTATAACTATAGACCTTTTTACTGTAAACAGTATGATGATTTTTGGTGGGTGGGGCCTAGCTGGAAGCAAAACAATTCTCCAAAGACATTAGCTAGCAGGTTCTGTTGTCTTGTTTTAGATGATGGAGGAAGATGATGCGAGTGGTGCATTAAGAAATACTCATTCTGAGTGTCGGAGCGCACTCTGACACAAACTGGACCGTTCGTAAATTCGTAACGCTGTTGAAATGTACCATTCAGTTATCCAAAGCAACACATTCTCGGAGTGGTAGAGCACACTCTGTCTGGGGTCACGGAGCAGCAGAGCGCTGAGCTGAGTGAATGTGTGATTAACTTAACTGTTCGTTAATTCATGTAGAAATATAATGCTCCGTTTCTTCCACCAGCAGTTCTCTCATTTTAGTGTAGAGCTTCAGACTGAATTTATGAACCCACCATGTCAGGTCACTCACTCTCTGGGGACCGTGAATGTTACTTGAAAAAGTAAACACTGACCAACGGGACCAGACTGGCCGACCCGTATGCTCTCACTCAGTGGATGGTTGATGTCACAGGAAGCCAATCTTACGAAGGAGGACCTTGACGGTTCCCTCCAGTTTGTTTTACTACCAAAGCTAACGTTAGCTAATGAGCTAAAAAGTTAGCATTACAGACAAATCCAATCTTCCTCTTAATAGCTCCCCAGTTTCTGATGAGGTGGACATGATAACCCTTAATACACATAATGTTCTTCATCCCTACAACAGGAAATACTTTGTCCCTAACCTGATATGAAGTGTGCGCTGCACATGTAAACATCACAAGCTGAGTGTCATCTAGTTCCATTATATTGGAGAGAACACAGACATCTCTACAGCTGATATCTCCAACACTCTGCAACTCACACCAAAACTGATAAACAGCACTACAGGAAAGAGGAATTATATGAATTTTTTAATTGGGGTGAACTGTCTGTTTAAAGTCACAGTTAAATAGCAGTTAAAGCGCTCTGTATTGTGACATATTTCAGAGTTAAATGTTATATGTGGGCGGTTTTTGGTTATAAATGGAAGGCTGATAGAAAAATAAACTAATCTGAAGTCTTTAGCCGACTGAAATCCAAACACGCATCACCTCCTACTGTAATATCTCTCTGCTAGCTGCTACAACCAACAAACTAGCAGATTTAAAAGATAGGAGGAGTTAACTGGTTGCCCTAAATCCCATTTAATTTGATATATTTATGTAAATTCCCAGGAATTCAAGATTAGTTATAAAAGAGGGGAAAAAACAAACAGATTTTGCTATAAAAAAATATTTACAAAAAACTAAATACGAAAAACATTTTTGTGACTTTTTAAAAATTTGGCAGATTATGATTTTATTTGGGAAATCTTATTTCTAATTTCACTGTCCCATGAAACTGCTAGCAGGGTGCTATTTGACTCTGCATATTTACGTGTTTGCTGTGAAAACAGGACGCTAGGAAGAAACTTGTTGTGGATTTTTACTGGTGTTTACAGTATGTCGTGATTTCAAGGGAACTTTTAGAGACACACTGACACAATTTTTAAAATCCTTTCTGAGGGAAAAAAAAGGAAATATGCACAAAAGCTGCAGAACCATTGCAGATGTCCTCACACAATAAGAAGGGGCATCCAAATTTGGACAACATGAATACATTCTTGATTTTTAACCTTATGATTCTAGAGACCAACAAGTTCAACCACAGCTCACGCTACATATTTTCATGTTTGCTCCTCTTGTAGTTTGTGTTTTCAGGCGGATCTATGGAGAGTTATATCTGCACAGACAGATGGAGAAAACCGTTGTGGAGCTCCTGAAGGTAAAGATGCCAGGTCTGATCAGGCTGAATTCTGCAGCCAGGGGGAAAATGATGTACAGCTACATTCGGGTTTTGTTTGGCTCATTGGTGCAGGTACAGTGCTGGAAACTCCTCCAGACCTGACCTCCCTGACGGCACATTTCATATATTTCACCAGAGTTAAAAATACCTCACTAAAGCTCTGTTGTGGACAAACCTCATCGTTCCTGGCACCACATTCGCTGTACACCTCATGCAGACATTATGAGCTCTTCTGGTTTTGACCTGACAACAGAGCGGAGGACAAGGACGTGAGTAAAAAAAAAAAAAAACAAATCAAATGTCAGCGGAGCTTAGTTCTGATCAAACATCCTGTTCCAACTGATAGTGCCTCGGACGATCGAGCCGCTCGGGAACTGGCTGTAATTGAAAATGAGCGAAACAAAATCAAACAAACTCTGGTGCTCTCATGCATGTCTGATTGAAGAAAAAAATGAATGGGTTTCATCACTAAACCTGCTTTTAAATAACCCGTAATTGCACACCAGCACACGCACGTTTGGATATCTGCCACATATTCACACACACACACACACACACACACACACACACCACCATCAATATGACCACATGGGAAAATTAGTAAACAGAAGCTTATCATTTTCCAAAAGATCCTAGAGGCCTTGAAGCTCAGCTGTATCCCATTTTGAAGACAGAGATTAATTGCCTCTTTTCCGCCCCGACAGTAATCCTTGAAACTGCCTCTGCTTGGTGCAACAGCATCTCAGCCAGCCTCCACTCCTCTCACACACACCAAGGATACCACCACGTAAAGTCAAACAGGCCCTCCCCTACCACACACACACACACACATACACACACACACGCTTTACTACATCACTAATATCCAGCCCATTAGCACTTTAAAGCCAGCATCCAGAATTACTTTAAGTCTCGCAGGCGTTTGAAGTATTACAGAGTCACAGTTGTGTGAGTGGCAGGAAGCACGGAAAGTAACAATGATGCTTTGCTCATGTTGCTCGGCTCGGCAAGGAGTTGAGTTTGTTAATCTCACAATGCAGGGAGAATTGGTAGCTTGGGTACGCCGAGTCTTAGCACTTGTGGATTGCTGCTCCATCTCCAACTCTAATACCTCGCGGAATAACAGAGTGCAGAGAGACTACATTTGTTGTTTCCCTGTGATATTTGCAGGTCTTACAAATCAAACCAGCAAGCCATGGTTTTAATTAATTTCCCTGTCTTTGTTCGGAAGACCATGCGTGTGCAGAATGGCAGCATATGGTGCGCTCTGTTTTGCAAATCCTCAAGAATCCAGACCGGCGTGGGATTTATGAATGTAACAGATGAGGTTTTGATGATTATGAGGTTGCTGATGGTCGTCGGCACTGGAAAGGTTGTGCCTCCGACTCTGCAGCGCAGCATATGCTGCCCGTGGATAGCGAGAGGTCATCCAGATCTTCTGCCAGCGCCAGCCATTTCATTACACCAACAGATGGCTGCAGGGATTTTATCATTAAAATATCCTTCTGCTGAATCTTTTTCATATCATAAAAGTTATCAAATTGACAGAGCTCTGTCATGTGTGACATTAACCACGTCGTCACGTTTGAATGTCTGCTTTCATGGAAATGAGACTAAGTAGTCAAATGATATTATTGAGTTGTTGACCAAATGAGCATCAAGCCTGTGGTTTGCACATAAAACATAATGTGTCTCAAGATTAATGAGGATTAGGGTTACAGGATGTTTTTCTCCGCATTTGCCAGAGATGAATCAAAGGCTGACTGGGAATCACTCAAAGCTTTTTACAAACTGAATCCTCGCTCGGCAATTAACTTTGTATGCGCTGAGGACATGGCAGATTTGGATTCGGGCTGAAATTACGACACTCGGTACGTGGCTGCGCTGAAATCAGCCGAGTGATTTTCCTACCACCGCGGCATCATGTCACTGCTGCATTGGCACTGATTACAAGGCCCCATTGACCTGCGGTGCATGCCTTGCTGTCCTCCAATGATGGCGCCGCATGAATGGGGTGTAATCAATCTTTGATCCAATCAGAGGTCGGTGTCTGGATGACTGACAGAGAGGTCTCTGTGGGGCTCTTATGAGGCCAGAGTTAAAGGGCTCCCAGGGGGACCAGAGGCCATGACAAAGAGATGCTCTGAACAGCGGTGACTCAGTCAAATGAATTTAGTGAGCACTCCTCTATCTCCTCTTTCTGTCCATCACTGCTTTATGTCAAAGGCCCATTTATTAACTGCAAAAGAGGTGTTTCCACAACATTATGCTGCGTGTTAAATTCTTATTTTAATCCATGAAACTAGCAGTTGTGTGGGACACTTTTTAAGGTGCTAAATGCATATGTTTTCACCTCAAAGTATCTTTTTAAAACCTAACAACACACATGCAAGACAACATAAACAAAGGCGACCATATGTGAGAGTTACTGTTGCTCAAAATTAATACATTTCACACCAATCCTGTTACCTTCTGCTGCAAAGATGTTGCTACTTCTGTTTGCACTTAAAGAACAGTGCTTGCTATCTTTTGTGCAACCCAGCAGCTTTCTAAATTTACCACTCTGTACAGTGCACGCGATAATAAATACAGCAAAGAGACCAATGAGGCTGGAAAAGGTCCGTGTCCATTTATCCATGTTAAATATGCTACAGATAGCACCTATAAATCCATACAACTCATTTAATAAGTTCTTAAGTCTGTACTCACTTTAAGTAAGTCTAATATACCTCCATAATGGACTAAATGTTTGCAACACGATGTTCAAATGAGGAAGACCTTCAACTACATGAATGCGCCTTGAAACCTTGACTTCCCTCATCACAAAATGGTTTTCATTCTTTGCAGATAGTTAAGTAACCGGCGGCGCTGGCACACAGCACAAAGCTGGAGATTCTTTGCAGTGAGTTATATTGTAACCTCTGTGTTCTGGATGAAAGGGATTAAAACACATTCTCCTGATTCTTTCTTAATGGTGTTAACGTTAAAATCAATAATGGTGTGCATCCTTGGAGGCAATATGTCTCTAAGTGCCTCAGACGGGGGACAGATAATACCAGTGTTTACATCTTAAAGGAAGTTACTTTCCCAAACTATGCTGCTTGAAATCATCCCCCTTTTTTATTTTTGAGTAGTCACAGTTGTGTCCAATCATTTGCTTAAAATTAAGGGATTATTTTTATTATTCTTATATTTGATGAAGCTGTGTGAATAAACTGTGTTGTGGTTTGAGAAGTCAACTCCTCCAAGTGAACAGTAGATGGTGGTAGTAAACATTTTACATGTGTCTGGGACAGGGACGGCAGACTGTCAGACACAATACCTCTTTCACACTGAACATTTATTCTTTTTCTGTTTGTTTTATTTTGGAAATCGTAAGCTTCAATGTATTATTTTGATGAGGATATGAGAAATGTGCAGTATTCATAATTTATTAACCATGTGCAATTAGTTTCCACACATCTTGTTTTGTTTCTGCGTACAAGGTTTCTTGTATTCACCCCCATGTTAACATTTTCCAGGGATCAAAGACAAGTGTCATTACTTTCCCGTTACTCAGAATAACAATCAGGCATGAAGGCTACACAGTGTTCGACAAAACGCGGGAAGGGAGAGACGGAGCTGCTAAATCCCCAAAGTTAAGCTCATCACCTCCTCTTCTCTGAAGCTCTAGTCTTTCATCAGGCAGGGTTTATCGCTGCGTCAGAGCCCGGCGCTGTTTGAAGTTTCAAGCTTTTCCCTTCACTAAACCACACATCGAGGTGAGCAGCCGAGGCTGGTTCCCCCCTCCGTCCAAACGGACGACGGCGCAGCTCATGAGCGCAGGAGGAAGTAGGGTGAGAAGCCGGCATTGACATGCCAGACATGCGTGAACACGGGTGGAGTTTGTTTTTTCTGTCAGAAACGTGCGCTGACAGAATCCGTGTGCGTACGGCGATGGGAGAGAGCGAATGTAGTTTCTCAAGTGCGGGGGATAAAAGCACTGTCGATGGAAATTAAAGCTGGCAGATCAATAACTGTGGGAACCAAAGCCCTGTCAGAGACAATACAGAACAAACACCAGACTCCCAGTGTAATCTACACTGAAAATGGAACATGTTAAATTTACATCTATCAGTGGAAATTATATTTTTAACAGCCATTGTGCTTGGAAAAAATCTGCTTTAATAACAAGCTCTGTCTCCTGTGAATTAAGTTCATGTGTAACCGAGTCTTTGACTTCAACACCAAAGGCAGCCCGGGTTCATCCTGTCTCTGTAATTACACTCAGGGTGAACTCTTTTCTGTATTAGCCGAAACCACAATTTAAAGCTGCTGCACTTCATATTTTTAAGTTGACAATGGACCAAGTGACAGTGTGTATGTGAGAGTTAGTGACTCACAGTGATGAACCCACAGAAAATTATGACCTTACCCTGCACTCCCCCTCAGCTCTGCTAAGGTCTACAACGTCTTTCAGCTCATTGTTTTGCTCTTCAGGCCTGCATATGTTTTGGTTCACTCTCACAGCTCTCATCATCGTTTCCACATGGGGCTGGCTATTGTTTTAAAAAATTACAATACTAGAACCGACACCAAAAAAACACTGCATTTGATACCCGTAGACTGTATGAGCTGGAGTTACTGCTGCAGGAGTGTGAGCTCTGGGGACAGAGTCACACACGCATACACAGTGACAGGGCTACTTGTTAGCATCACACGGCTAACGTCACCTAACGGTTAATAAAGTCAGGGTAAAGTAAAATCTGAGATTTAAATCTAAATACATTAAACATGTTAAAAAACACTTGTTGAAAACATTTGAAAAGACTATACAGCACTGAATAGTCGTGTTAGACCACGTTTTTCACCGTTTCTGCATCTGCTTGATGTCGCAATGGAGCAAAATCTTAGCATAAGCCCCGCCCTCACACTAAACACAAGGCAAATTTTCATGTCGTGTTACTCATGCGAGTTTGAACCCTATAATATTTTGTGTTGACTTGATTCACACGCATGAATAACTCACTGAAACAATGAATGAACTTCCGCCGGTACATCCTTGGTGTCATACATCCCCAGATGATTTCAATGCTGGTTGGCTATCGTGGGGCGAATTGGTTGCTGAGGTTCAGATTTTCAACTTTGGTGAATAAGAGTATGACACAAAATCACACTACTCGCTTAATTTCCGCCACTTAATTAGCATATTTCACAGCATTCACATCACATCCATCGTGACGCCTGGCAGGAACTTGTGCCTTTACATGTAATTCACTCGCGCAAATTATTGTATTCACGCCTGGTGCGAACACAACATGAGAAGTTTTGTTGTTGTTTGAAAAAAGTAGCAAACTTACTATTCTGTTTCAGACTGAGGAGGACTAGTCAAACTCAACATCATGCTCAAACATGTACGACTATACAAGTCCAACAAAGCTTCTAGATGGAGCATCCAATGTAGTGCTACAATTAAAAAAGCTGCAGCTTTCCAACGAGTGGGTGTGGCTCCAGCACATTCAGTGAACACGCCCCCAACATTTCAGAGCAGAAAACACTGCCTTTTTTTTATCATTTTGAAACTCAATTTTATACATTGGCGACTTTTTTTTTAATCATTCAAATTCGTCTCGATGCCTAATTACACTTTTATGTAGTGTGACAAACTCATTATACATTTACTCAGACTTTAGCAGCTTTAATGACGAGCTGCTTTAGTGTTGGTGGGAGTTTGTTGGGACCTTTTAACGGCTAGGTGCTGGATGTTAGCCGCTGTTGCTGTGTGAGCTCATGCTAACCAAGCGGAGAGCTACTCCAGCAACAACAGCAACAGAAAGGGGAATGTGTCCCATGGTGCAAGGAGGATAGAAAGCAGCTATCATTTGACTGTAGAGGTTTCAATACCAACTAGCACTGGAATATTTCAGTTGATACCTTAAAGGTGTCAAGCATAATACCAAGCCCTATTTCCAAAATCAGAAAGTACCTGTTTGCAGCAAAAAAGCTCTTAAAACCAACTGTACACTACATGCTGAGCAGCAAACAGCAGTAAGACACAGTTAGCAACTCACTGCATTTAGCAGCTAAAGCGCTGGAGCTGGTTGAGACCAAAAACAGAGCTAAAAGAGAGTGAATATTGGATGTACATTCACCAGGTGGCCAGAAACAGGACTCCATCTCTGCTGGATGTCAAAACCTATTTGTTAGCTGTATAATATTGTGTTGAAGGGTCGTCTATGCTGCCCCCAAGTGGCCAAAAATATATGAATTCAGATATAATCAAGTAGTTTAATTGCATAAACATAACCGTGAACACATTAATTATTCTATTCTAAGTGCTTATTGTAGGAAAAATTTATCAATTGAAATTAATTAACAGATCATAAATATTTTACAGATACACCTGATATGAACATTCTGCTTATGTCAGTTAGTGTTTAATCTGAAGAAGAGAATCTAGTTTAAAACGTCACTTGTGTATGTGCCAATAAATTACACTTAATGGAGCTACAGTGTGCAGGAGTTTTTTCATGTTGTTTATTACTATTGTTTTTGTCCAGCCAGTCTTAAAAAGTTTTAGATGTGCGCGACTATTATGTTTTCCATAACATTCTGCTTATAGACATATCTCCAGAAAATTTTGCAGAGGTGGCCTCAGGGTTTATATGGACATGTGTGTCACAGGGCCGTGAACCCAAACGACCCCTGGGTTGTGTCTGGCCAAAGACCTTTGATGCATGTCATTCCCCATCTCTCTCTAATCTTATTTCCTATAATTGCAACAAGCAAATAAAGCCTGACATGTTCCAAACAATATATTTTTTTAAAAATTAAAAAAATACACACCTTTGCCGTAAATGCCAATTCCAATAATGTGAACATTTTATTTATGTTATTAGCCTATGTATTTATTTATTTATTTTTTAACATATGTAGTTTTTTAAGATTTCACAATTATTATATTATTATTATCATATGATATTATTATATACTATTATATGTAGTATTATAAGTAACACACCACGTTCTCTCATGGGGGGGTGGGGGTTCATATATGTTTGTGCAGCCTGTTAAATGTTTAAAATCAATAAACATTTGTTTACCAAAAAAAAAGTATATAAGTGACTTGCTTGATTTTCACCACAGTGACGTGGGACTTGCTTAAGACTTGCACGTGTGTGACTTACTCCCTCCCCTGGCAATACATAATAAATCTGCACCCTGTATTGTAATGGTATCGCATCAGGAGCTAAGCATATCATCCCAGTCCTAACGTCTACCTTTGTTGGGTGTCTCTCTCCTCTTACTGTCTCAAATGAAGGCACAAAATCGTCTCTACTACAAACACCGTTAAGACGATTTAAAATGTTCTGTTTAATGCTGCAGTGTGTGTGTGCACAAAGGAGAGGCCCAAAAGCATCTCCATGCATGTCTGTGAGTTGACAGAGCTGAGGGATGGTAAACTGGCGGGGGAATTCTCTCTTTAGTTGAAATTGATTTCTTCAAAGGCGACTGTTGTTTTTTAATTAAAACACTGAACTGGCTAATTGTGAAATTGATTCAGGTTGTGTTTTTCACTGTGTAAAGCAATATACTGTTGCCCTCAGTGCTATCTATATTTATCAGAGAAAGTAAAGCAGCTTGCACTCACTGCCTGTCGTGCTCTTCCTAATTCCTGCAACACTCACAGATCCACGAACACACCCAAACTCACAGACCGTTCAGACCGTTTAATGCTGTAATCCTGCAACTGTTCAGAATGTTTTGGAAGTTTCTCAGTAAGCTATACGTATAACTGACAGTATGAGAGTCTTTAACTCACAGCAAACCCTGTAAGCTCATCCTCAAAGTAGCTTCAAAGTCTGTATCAACAACAGGATTAAACACTGGACCAATCCGAACTTCAGGGAGTGATTTGCACTTCGTTTACATGTTGCTTCTCGGGAGCATGGACAATCGAGCTATAATTGTGTGTGATGTGGACACATTCATGATGAACTTATTGTACTTTTCCCCTGCCAGTAAGATTTATGTCGTGCCCCAGATGAAATTTCCCTTAAAAAAACTGCATGACAAACCCCCACATCCGTCTTTCTTGAGGGAGAAAGTTACCTTCAGAGACGCTATATTTCAGCAGGGCATTTTGCCACTGGATTAATCATTAGGCCTTAAATTATTCATCCCTTATCCAATCTTGAAGAACTGTCCTCAGCTCAATGTAATTCCATAATTTTGCCAAGAAAAATGGGCCCTTATGACGCTGCCTAAGGTATCCTGGCAAACGTCCACTCGCTGACTTCGGTCTCTGCACAGCAGTTCCTCGCAGCCATTTAGCAAGATTATTTTATTATCCAAAATACACAAGGTAATGCAAGGTTCACACATGCAAGTCACATCGTCATAAACACCAACCCAGGTCACAGGATACAGGTTTATATTTCCTTTTAGGTGCTCCTGAGCCAGAAATAATCTCATTTGTTGCATTAAAAAGCACAAGGACCGATCCACACACAGGCTCAGTAATTAGACTGAAACCCAGTGAAAAAGAGGAGGTGTACATGTTACCAACTGAAACTTCAAACTGAAAATAAAATGCTAATGTGTCAGGGTTAATTAGGGTAATTAGGGTAACTTGTATTCACTGCCCCAAAATAGCCAAATTATCAGTTATCACAGGTTTTAATATTAATTTTACACTTTAGAGATATGAGGTGTTTTTAAAAAGTAGAGAAAAGAGCCACATGAGAGTCAGACGCTCAGCTCACAGCGCCGTCACTGGATTCACTCCAGCTGCCTCTTTTTATTTGGAGGCTTTTATTTGTGTGTAATTTTGGCACCAAAAATGCAAAGAGTCTTTTAATTTAATAAACTTGCTCACCTTCTTAAATAAGTGTTTTACTTTTTGAAAGATGGTCTTTTCATAAAACTGGGCTGTCTATGCAGTTAGAAAGACTAAAATAATTTTAAAATTGAAAACAGGAAAAGGGCTGTGGCATTTGCTTTTGCTCAAGAGGTAAAAATCCAATGACTACCAGAAAGCACTGTGCCATATGAGACCAATAAACAATCCCGCTAATGGGTGATGTAATGACAGATAAACACAGGAAACAATATGGCGGTTATTTGGTAAAAAACTATATTATCATGCAGTTAAATGGTGAGTTAAAGTATGTTTCTGAAATGATTTGAGGTGAGAAATCAGCAACACAGTGACAGAATCTTGGTTCACATGTGATCAGCACCGCCTAGTTTTACAGTTTGAGCTCAGTTTTTTCAGCCTCTGTTTACACGATACAGTGGGCACAGTATGGTGCCCACTTCCTGTTTACAAACTCCCATATTGCAGCTCAGGCCCCCAGGAACAGAACCAAGCTTTGAAGCCAACTTTACATAGTGGCCAAAAGTGGAATTACAACAACCGAGACGACACATGATGCCATGGGGCCCAAAAAGACTTTCTCCCATAGACTTAGACTGGGACAGAGACGTCTGTACATTTGTCTACGCCTCACAATCCCCCTAAAATGACTCTTTTCACTATGGGGATTTGATCCATTTGGTCCAATAACATTCTGAAAGTTTAGAAGAGCCGCATGATTAAATCATTTTATTCTTGTTCAAGTTAGCAAAACCGAAAGTCAGCCGCTCGACTGTGCTTGACGGCCGTAAGTCTCTTTAGCGTTTGTTCTATGGGCCCCACAGTGCGGAAGATCTGGATGATTTCATACTGTAAAAGACAAACTTTTTTGGCTTGACACGCCACTGAGCAACTTTCCTCGAAATGAACTGGGCACCGCCTCCAATTCTGTATCCAGGTCCCTTAATTCTAGGAGTGGGAATCACCAGAGGCCCCACAGTACGATATTATCACGATACATAAGTCACAACACAATATTATCGGAATTTTGTGATGTGCTGAGCAGTGCAACAACATATATTGTGATTTAATATCTTTTTTCAATTGCAGCTTGTGTCAAAAACAGCTGTCAACATTTGTCATGTTTAATTTGTAGTTGCAGTATTAATGATTTATACAACAAAAGAATTGATATTTGGCTTTCTTGTAGTGATACAGAATTGCCACGCAAATTATCGCAATACTATCCTGTATCAATTTTTCCCCCACCCCTACTTAATACATCCGTGTTACAGCTAAACAGTACTCTAAAATATGTTTATGAAAACATTTTAGGTGCGAAATAGTCAATACAGTGACAGAATCTTGGTTTAAATTTGATCAGTGCTTCAATTTTTACCGTTTGAGTTTGACAGAGAGACAGAGGGGCCGCCCTCTCTCAAGATCCACTTCTATACTCTTTGTGTCTGCGGCAATGGCACACAAAATGTGGAAAAGCAATCTATAAAGCCCCAGAGCCAGCAAAAATCCAAAAAATCTGAGCACTGGCAACATGGAGGGAAGTTGACCACAGTTCATTTACACATACTACTCTCATTGTTAGGATACAAAGCTGGTTGAAAGTTGGCAAAGTATTCCTTTAACTGTTTAATTTAGCTTTGGGTCTCAGAGGCTTGAATGTTCTCCACATACGGCTGCAATACTTAGACACACAGTCGGATTTGGCAGTGACTGGAGTCCCCAGAGGAAACTCAGGCAGACAGATCAGTAATCAATCCTGCAGACCCTTCTTGATCCACAGCACAGCATCCCAGCCATTATTTTTATTTACTTCCCTTTTCATGTCATGCAAGAGTAAAGTAACACACCATCAGGGATTCATTTTGGCCAGCTTAATTTCAGAGTGAAGCAAATTAAGTCATACTCCTCCAGTCTGATGTTTTCACTGGTGCAAATCTCTCATCACTGACCTGTTCCTTTGAGGAGGTGCAGCGAGACACCGCGGGGTTTGGGTCTGGGGGACAGACATGACAGCGCTGCGCAACCGCTCACGCTGCTAAATCTGTTGGGAAATTAATCCCTCGTTTGTTAGTTGCACACATACCAATTAATCACGGCCCTCTCTGCGCGCGGCTAAATGGTTGGAGTTTACAATAATGTCAAGGAGTCAAGCTTGGTTATTCCCGCCAAACACTTAAAGACTTCAATCAACTGTCCCCTCAGCTGCTCTCCCGTGGAGACACACACACACACACACAGATGATTTAGTCCTCCCAATGAGGCATCATAAATCACACTTCTGAGCCAATAAACAGCTCTGCTTGGCCATCTCTGAACCCTCCAAAGGCTCTGTTAGCCTCCCTGTCATGTTAGCGCTACAGAGTAATTAACAAGATGTTTCTGCAGGGAGGGAAAAAAAGTGCCACTAATACACATTTCACTGGAGACTGTTGGTGTATCGCCATGGTTACACTCATATCTGAAGAGTGAGTCAACAAGGGTTAGGCACCGCCAGATAAGAGACAACACTGTGCCGGTCTCACTTGGCTTTTTAAAATGTTGCTACAAGCGTTAAGACAACTGTATCACGCCGAGTGGAATCGAGCTCCGCCGCTGTTTGCCCCGCATTTAACTCCGGGTGATTGGGCAGATTTTCAGGCACTATGATAGACCCAAAATGCCAGCTGTGGAGCATGTGAAGAATGATTGAATAAACATTGAGATGTCATCCCAAACAAAGAGCGAGCAACCCACAAATCTCACTGCTGAGAGGAAATCATTCTCACCTAAATCCCACCGAGACTAAAAAGGATTCAGGGATTACAGCAAGCGCTCACTTAGCTTTAATCAAAGTGCAAAGCTGTGCAGGCTAGTGTTGTCCTTGTTAGACATTAAGGAAGGAGTTGGGTTGGAGCAGTGCTGTTAACACTGAGTTAATCAGACTGGTGAGTAATGTCTTCAATACTTTAGTGATGGAAACGTCTCCCTTGGATACTCCTACTCCGACTTAGTAATTTTTCACATTTCTCAAAATATTCGCCCTTTCTGTTTGTTTCCTTTGTGCACCTTTTGTATTTGCAACGAGGGCAGGCAAGAATACCCTCATCTGATCATCTCCACCCTCAATTTTCCAAGCTCATGTTTTGCATGGATCACTGTTGGTTGTTTAAAGTGTTTTTGACGTTGCCTTGTTATCCCGGAGCGCCGCGTACGTGTGTGATCTCCATATAGACGGGTGTGCGTGGAGGCTTGTTCTCTATGAAACGATGAAAGGCAGTGTATTTATGCATATGTCTGTTCTCGCTACGGCAGAGAGCGCATGTGTTTTCACTTCGTATCATACTCCACTCCTCCTTGCCCCCCACATCATTACACTGCGCTTTAATCCCTGGTTTCCCTCTTTTTACCCACAGTTCCCTCTGGGGATCTGACTTATGCTACACTGCCTCTTTGTACATAGTGCACAGCTAACACTGAGGACAGAAGGCAGTGTCTGTCTTGGTTCTTCAGGGAGCGGGGAAAGACAAAGGGAAGCCCTGAAGCTGTCTCACAGGTACAGAAAACAGCAGAGGAAAAGGTAAATATGGATTATTGCGCGGCGGGAGTGTGTGTAGGCAGCAGGTACAAGAATAACACTCATGAAACCTGATGTGAAAATTAATGGCTGTGAAAAGGTTCAGTTATAAATCACTTTTTGGATTTGCTCCTGTTTCAAACTGTAAATTAGATATTGAGTGTTAACCTGTTAAGTGATTTTTTTATTCTTCTCACAGAAATATCAAGCTGCCTTTACTTTAAGGGAAACTCCAGTATTGATGGATGTTAGCAGCTCTCTGCTGCTCTTTATTGTATTTGGGGATGTTTACACTCCAGTCAGTGTTACCTGAGATTGTGTTACATTCACCAAACAACACTTTTGTGAGTGTTTCCAAAAACATCTTTCTCTCCTTGATACAGAACTAACCAGCTTTATATTGTAGTCCAGGGACAATGTTGTTTCTGTGGTATAATGTGTTCTGAATGAATCACTGAGGACTGTTAGCATGGAGTCGCGTTTCCATTACAGTTGTTCGCAAAATAAAAGCAATATTTCTGAAATTTCGACAAAGTTCAAATGCTACTTGCAGGTGTTTCCATTGAACAGTGTTTTGCTAACTAGCCGTAATTCTCGTAAATTCTCGTCCGTCCCGCGAGACTTCACTTTGAGGAAGATGGCCAAAAGCGTTATGCGTCTCGGGACACTGATCATTCCGAATTTCTTTGTTGTTTGCTATCAAAGATAACTGTGACATTTTTATCACGAATAACTGTTAATAATAACTCCGTCTCATCCTCTGTCCACACATACCATGCCATCTTCCTCGAAATGAACTGGTCGCGTGACCCCCCTGCGTCATGTCCGTTGCCCCCGGTGACGTGTAAATGCGAAAAAAAGTGTTTCCATTACACTTTTGCGATACACTTTTATATCGACATGTCTGAAAATGAAATGTTTTAGCTATATCTGAGAGGATTTTGGAAATATAGGTGTTTCTATTACCAGTTTTTTGTTGCGATATTTAGGTTTTGCGCATTTCTAGGGGTAATGGAAACGCGACTTGGGACATGTAGGTTTAACCTCAGGCTTTTAGCATGATGTCATGTATGTAGCCATCTTGTGCACAAAATCCCTTCTCAAAGAGTTCTTGTTTTACAACAAGTCCAGTGATGTACAAGGCTCCATAAGACATGCTGGGCTTTTAACTAACGCCACTGCTAAAAGAAACAGGAGTCCGCTTAATACACTTCTCCTACACTACTGCCCTACACTGGAATTTTAATTGAAATACTGAATACCAGATGTGCTGCCTTTTGATGACCATAGCAACACAAAAATATTTAGTAAAACTACTGCAAATACGACTCTCACTAAGTCAACATTCCAACACTCAGTAGATCAACTTACAGTGTTGCCTTCAGCCTGTCAGCAGCTCCTGGACTTAGAAGTATGAACTTCCTCCCGGCCTCTCACTCATTAGCAGGGTAACACAGGTTGACCATGACAATGTTACAGGCCTGAGATTAGACCCACCTCTTCAAAGGGAACTCCGGCGGATAGCGGGGCTGAAAGTGATCAGGCTGCACCGGACAAGAGGATCACTTTTAATGAGTCTCCTCTCTGTTCCCAGAAACCAGGCGGCTCCACCTGAAGACTGCCCTCCTGTCCGCTGGGATACGGAGTGATGTTCAGCCTGGTGGGAGGAAGAGGAGCAGCTGAGGTTCACTCAGACCACTACAACTTTCTTTTACAACTAGGCGCAGCTCTTAGTAGATTGCTGAATAGAGTATGTACTCACAGCTTTGCTTTACACCTGCACATGATCTACAGCAGGTCATTGCACCAACTCTCTCATTAGTCATTCTCTCTGTAAATATCAGCCCACTCTGACCGAAAAAAAAGACTATAAAGGTGACTATGCAAGCAGGTTGTTACGAGCCATACTTACATTTATTGTTAAGGCAGCGCCCTCCAATGGCCCATGTTATTGATATGGGCATGGAGGAAGAAGTTACCTGACGTAGCATAGAAAGCAACAAAGTCGGTGTGATGTTGTGGAAATATCAAACAAGCCCCTATAGCAGTGACACTCAACTTACGGTTCACGAGCCAGATTTGGGCCGCAATAAGGTGCCAAGTGGCCCCTCTTAGAAATGTTTTTCACAATATAAATAAACTGATTCACTACTGGGTTTTTTTCTGGACTTTTAATGCAATTAGGTGCATAAATACATTAAAATACAGCTTTTTTTTGTAAAAAAAAAAAAAAGTGTGAGGGGAGGACACAGCAGACCCCCGACAAAGGTCTGAGCTAAGCGCCGGAATGTCCTCAAATCCTGGAGGCACCCCTTTGTACACCTGGTGTGACTGCCTCTGGCCTCCTGTCATTTTGCAAAAGCGGCCCCAGAGCAAAGCAAGTAGGGTATCACTGCTCTAAAAGGTGGGTGAGACAGGTTTCAGGTAGGTCAAACAAACACAGGACCTCCACCCAGGAGGCCAGTGTTCATGAAGCAATGTAAATGTTGACTTCTTTTAGCAATAGCATAAGCTAATATGCTTGTTTGTGTAGCATGCTACACTAGTGACCTACGTGATGTAATGTATGTGACATGCACCATGTTACGTAAGTGAAAAAAGTATTTATTCAATGCCAAACCATGATGTTTTTCCTAATCCTAACCAAGCAGATCTGAAGCAGAATTGCGATCATTTTATCATGTTAAGGACAGTGGTGTAGTCTACGTGATGCGCAGGTATATGCCCTATATTGACTAGAAAATGTTTATGATTTCCATACACCCACTTGATGCACGAGGATACGTAACAACATCATTTTGTGACAGCTCTCACACGTTGATTCATTCATTAAATTAACCCAGTCTGTGTTCACATGACTTTTGGACCTCTGAGGCTTTTGTCGCCTCTGACGATCTAACAGCAACACATTGCTTTTGTGGGCATTCACGGCACAAAGGTAAAAATCAGCCCGATAAGCATAAGTGAAATTAGCATAGCAGGGGATTGTTGGTATATTATAATATATTGTAGCGTCCCTCGGTACATAAACCACTACCATCAGCTGGTTTCTCAATGCTTCTTTCAAGAACAATCAGGCTGCTGTGGGCCGACAGGGAAAACACAGAACTATGTAGTATGTATAAACAGTAAGTATAGACAGTATACCCACTACAAAAAACTAGACTACACCACTGGTTAAGGATACATTTAAAATTAAAAGCTATCAGAGAGCGTTGGTAAATATAATTCCGATACAGACTTATTTATTAAGGACAGGTGTTTAAGGCAGTGTCATAGTCATTAATAACAGTCATTAAAAAAAAACAGAACTTATTTGTATTTGTATTTAAATTATTAAAGCAAGAAATACAACAAGGCATTGACAAATTACCTTTTTTACCAAACAGGTAGTGTTTCCAAAACAACAAACTAATATGTTATGCAAAAAGACAATTATACCACCTAAACGAAGACCATGTTAACAGCTTTTGCTCGGTTATGCTAATCCCAGTTTACAAAGTTACATTCTTTTGTGTCGCCTCAGCTAACTCACTTGAGTGACAAGCTAACGTTGTTCTAAAATTCAGCTGACAGTCTCATCTTTATCCATTATTTTGCACTATTTTATTCTCCATTTTGCTTAAATGAAGATTACAAGAATAACCAAGTTCACTTTAAGCTAGGCTAACTAGCTTTCTCCTCTCTGAGCTTCAAGTGTGCACCAGTTGGGTGATGACTCTGGGCTTCTACAGCTACAGGGTCCACAAAACTTCATAGGATGGATGAATTTATTCAGAAGGCCTCAAGCTACATGAGAGAGAGGAACCCAAACCTCCTAACTGCTGCTGCTGCTTTCTAGAGACTCACTTCAGTCTCCTTGCTCCCTTTAAACCTAAACGTACTTCAGTGTGACCTTCAAGGGATCATTCAGGTTTTGCTTTTCCCCTATATACGTGTTACTCAACAGCTCCTCGTAGTAAATGGTTTGTGTTGTCAATTTGAGGAGATAAACGGCAGTGGCCTGGTTTATTCCCATTTCCGCTCTCCCACTAAGAATCTTACTGACAGAATATATGGCGTCAGCATGCTCCAAATCTTTGAGCCTTTTAGCCTCTTCTGTAATGCTTACACAGGGAAATTGAACAAGAGGACAGACTGTGCCACCCCACAATATTATAGACTGTAGAGCAGAAACTTCATTCTCTTAAGCCTCAAACTTTAGTGACCCTCCGCAGTGTAGCTTGTTCTCGGAGGAGGTGGAAAGCTGTTTTGTTTAAACTGGAGATTTGTTTCACTTGCATTAATCCTGTGTTGTGTTGGATTGATTTTTGGTGTTTCTCATCTGCTGAACACCAGGCAAATTATAGGATGTATACATAGCTAATATAAAAGTAAAAACACTGCTCAGAGTAGGAGGTATTGTGCAAAGTAGACCATTGCTATTTAACTGAACATTAGAGGTAATGTTTTCATAATTATGCCTCTTGCAAATGATGGCTGTGCTGATCACTAATTGCTCTTTCCTTTTATTTTCTTCATCTAGAATTAAATCACGGGCCAAGAGTGGATAATAGTGACCCAAACTCTACCACGCATACTTCAAAAACAAAGCAGCAGTTAGAATTCCTCTCAGAGCCACATAACCATGAAAGCATGGCTCGTGTTCTCCGTACAACAAAAAGAAGATCAAAGCAACCAGGCAAAAGTTGCTCAAGTGTGTTCTTTAAGTTTGGGGTGACTCTGTAACGAGTTTTGAGGTGCACTAAAACAGCGTCATCATCCACATAATATCATAATTAGCCCATTCTGAGCCCAGGGGGCTTTTGGGCAGCTGATGATGATGATGCAGGATCTGCCCTCTTGTTTCATGTTGGCTAATATCCACCAATTTGCCACCTCACTGCTCCCTTTTCTTTTCTGAGGAGTCTTTGATGCTGTGTCAAATGTCTCCCTCTTCAAAGTGTTCAAGGATATGGACCGCGCTACCAAAATTGGTTGCATCCACACGCCGCGGAGCCTGTTGTGAACCTGCCAAATAGAGAGGACATTGATGGAGGAGCACGCTGATGCAAGGTTGTATGTTTTATCAGCTCTCAAAACAATGGGAGCCAGACTCGATTTTCAATTTGATGGGATGTAGAGAGAAAAGTTTTGTCCGGCTGCACTTTGTGAATGCGCCTGATACATTATACCTTCAGACAGCATCTCTCAAAGTTCAAAAACGGCGTCTGATGAATTAGGCTTTATCATATGGTGTGAGACGTTTAATCTTTTCAAAGAGCTAGCTCTCCTCTTTCCTGCCATTGATTTTAACCATCATAAGCTGTACTGTAGATAATGATCAGAGTCTAATCAGCTGCATTATCAGTATGCCCTTCCCTATCAAAGCTGCCAGCACCTGAGGCTGTCCAGTCAGACATTGCTCTGGTGCACAGCTCAATGGTAGACAAATAACCTTGCTATGAAGTGTTAAACACTTGAGAATAAACGTCCTTTCCTGTCTGGTTTGTGTGTTTTTTTTCACTTCATTCTTCTTTGTGTTGATTTAATTATATGGACGTTATTACAATAGATCTGCTGTAGTCATTAACCTTTAATTCAGATTCTTCTTTACTGTAGTCACGCTAGCAGTGCGGCTCTAGGGAGGGCAACGTCAGGTGGTTCAATTTGATCCAAACTAAAATATCTCAGCAACTACTGCATGGATTGCCATTGGATTTGGTACACAGACACAAGGTCTCCTGGGGATGAATCCTACTGATTTTGGTGATCCTGTCTTTTCCTCTAATGCTGTGATCACGCTGAAAACGAAGCGAGTGTTTTGCGTGGTGAGTCATACAAAGTAAAAGCAAAGGCACAAAGACACAAACACATGAAATTCAAATTTCTTGCGAGACACTGTGTCACAAAAGCGATCAGTAATGAGATCTGGTTGAGATTTTCCAGATGTTACCAAGAATCAGGAATGGTAGACAAAATTCTGAGGACACCCAGAGCTTTTACCCCTCAGTGTTGGTACTGTACAGGCAGAACAAAAAGAGAGAGCTCAGAGAAAAGTGGGCAAAGCCAAAGGACTGCATGCCAAGTTCTTATAAATGTTTTTGTGACTTGTGTAAGCTAGTTGGTTGCAACAGGGAAGAAACGTATATCTTTTTCCGACCTCTCCAGGTAACGAGTATCATTAATACACGACGTGCCCCAGGCACAACATTTAGCTCCAAATCCACAAAACCAGCCTGAAAATGAAGGAAATCTGAAATAATTGGAGCAGAGCTGCATTGTTGCTGTACGCTGGTCTGAGCTGGCGCGATGCTACGTCATGATCGGCCAGTATGTGTCCAGGAGCGGGACTTAGCGAAGGGTCAGTTGCGGCTGTATTCCTGTATTGCAAGGAACACTACACAAAATTTTACTTTGTGTTTGATGTAAACACAGTCTGACACCCCCAGTCCAGTGAAATCTCTTAACATTTACCATAGAGACATTCATGATTCTCAGACTATGAAGCTTTAGTAATTTGGCGATCCCCTGGCTTTTCCTCTAGCGCCACCATGACTGCAATAAACTTGCGTACACAACTTCAAGTTCTGTTCAGGATGAATTAATCCCTACTTTTCATCTAGTACAATGATTATTTAATTCGTACACCATGGCTGCAGACTAGTCTTGTTTCCTCACACACAGCCATTGCACTTTCCTTGTGGCCATCGATTGATTCATGGTGGATCCACCACTGTTTCGGGAAACCTCCCTAATGTGTGTCCTCCATCAGTAATAACTCCTTCATCCATGTCACTCTGTGGTATGCATTATTTCTGCAGCTATTACTAAGAATTCATTATTTAAGTGATTTGCTATCAGCAAAGAGGCAAGCAATTTACTTGTCAAAATACATTACTATGTGTGGTTTGAAATATGACTGGGGGGGGGGCTCTGGTCTGGTGCGAGCAGAGAACAGGCAGGAGCCGTCTGCTAAATTATGGATAGTCGGCTATATTTCAAATTGGGATGCTGAAAACAGAACAGCTCCCAACTTTGAATCCTTTCAACTGGATCCATCGTCACCCAGCTTTCTTTTCAGAGAAGTAAATGAAATTACCGCTCTTTTCACTTGGTGAAACGATGCTTTTTTTGATGGGTACTTGTGCTGGTGTACCTGCCATTAGCAGCAATCCAGAGGCACTGTGATTCACAGTGAAGATTACCGCCGAGGCCTCGGAAACTTTTTTTTTTTTTTTTGCATCTGTCAAGTCTTTAATGCTAATCTACCTCTTCTTGTTACATCAGCTTTTCCCTCTTCGAGACTTCTCTTATTTTCGCTGAAGCGGCTTTGATCCCCCACAGACTCAGGTGATCTCCACCGCACCTCTTTGGTTAAGTGCTTAGGCTGGATTAGGAAGGGAGGATGAGGAAGGGAAGGAAGCAGCCCTATCTGCGCTCCCTTTACCCATAACCCCATAGGGAAAAGGCGACATCCAGCTGTGGAGATTGACAGCTCACAGGACAGCACCCCAGCGCTGCAGACTTATCTTGTCTTCTACCTGGTTCAGTGTGGGGCTTCCCGCCCCCCCATCTGTCTTCTACCTCTTCAGTTTCCTCATCTGTAACCTCACCCTCCCGAGACCCCGACTTTAGAGGATTAAAGGCGCGCTAATTTGATTCATGAGATACATCTAACTCATTCTCTCCTGGTTAGAGAACAACATTACATCCCGGGAGAGTCGAAGAGAGACACTTGGAGAAAAAAAAGATTATCTAATGGAGTTTTTTTGTCTCTGTGTTGTTAAATGGCTGGCCTGCCTAGCGCTTTCTAAATGAGGACTGTCGTTTAGTCCCTGGTGGGGTTATCTTTTTCCTCTCTACCCACGCGCATCGCCCAGGCTCTGTTGGCTGCTACCCACTTGGGAGAACAGACTAGATGATCCGCTGCTGCGTAGCTCCCAGCAAATCTAACACAAACCAAAGAACCTTTCAAAGTTAAACAAATCACCCTTGGGCGTTGTGTCCTTCCACATTTGGCTCCAACTCTCAGAGCACAGTAATGTTTGTAGACTGCATAAACAGCTGGGCGGCACAGAAAGTGAGAAACAATATTGGACAATAAGCTGGTCTTATTCATCTGCAAGGGAAATCTGAAGAGGCAACAAGAGAGTGCTCAAGTTATTTCTCTATAGTGAGCAACACTTTGTAGTTGAAATGTGGATGCTGTCACAAACTCGGACATTGTAAGGTTTAGTATTAAACATTAAAGTAAAATTAAGTTTGGCTCGTATTTTTTTAACATTCCCCGTTATGTCTACCAGTAAAACAAACAATTCTATTTTCAACACTGCTAAAACAAATTCCAATGGGTCATAAACACTAGCAGGCAGGTTTTAAACAGAGCAGCAGGTTCACCAAATATATTTCAAAGATTAAATGAGGGCCAACAGCAAAATTATTACCCAAACTATCTGACGTAAAGATCCATCACAGACAGATCTCGTGTTTCACTTTTGACCTACAACACTTATTGTAGTTAGGTTATGCTAGGGATGCAACTGACCAATATTCACGTTGTTGACTGCCATCTGCCTATCAACAAATGAGATGACATGGCAGAGCTCAAGACTAATGGTGTCTCATCGTCCGGAGTACAATAGAAATCTTCCCTGGGCGCCTTCAGAGCAAAATGACACTGTAAGCTCACTATACACACATCAGGAAACACACCCTATCATTTCCCCGATAATGCTACGTTATAAACAACAAATCCATGTTGAAATCAGCAGGAGAAGAGCTAGTTAACGTTAGCTGTTAGCTAATATAGGTAGCATTAAATTACATTATAATGTGTTCAAGTGCTATTCAGTAAAAACAAGAATTGGATGAAGGTTAATTGTAATGTTACCATGATGTGTAGCGAGAAACTTGAATAAATAGTTTGAAGGAGAAAAATGTTGCTGTCATAACTGTAAAAAATAGATATATAAAATAAATATAAGAGGGGGATTATGATATATATGGCAAAGGTTTCTGAAGCAGTATTTTTTGTTTTCAGTGTGAAAGGTTACATTAAAGATTGCTTCATAAATGTGTATGATTCAATTTGTGCTCATTCAAAGGTAGTGTATTTTTTTGTTTTGACTTTGCTTTTCCTGACACAAAAGGTTGAATAAAAAATAGACAACAGCAAAACATTGGTATCAGCCATTAGCCAAATTGTTACTGTATGTTAAGCATCGGCATCTGTCAAGAAAATGACTGTTTACAAAGACAGTACCTTGAGGTAGTTTTCCGGTTGCCGCCCAGTCAAAATAAGTCGATTGCTGAACACGAATCTCAGGTGTTGTTGACGGAAGAGGGCTGACCATGGGCTGTACACGAGAACAAGTCTTGACCGGGATGTGTGTAGTGCACGAGCTTGGACGACAGCTTTTGAGGAGAGGAGAAGACGAGAAGAGGAGTCATTAATCGACTTGTTTTGACAGTAATTTTTAATAAACTTTCTCTGCACTTACAAAGTTGTGAATGCCTCGTTTTAAATGGGAGGACCCTCGTTATACTACCAACGAAGTGTGGGGCTACTTTGAGACTTGTAAGTGGTTTAATGGCAGCTATTTCCTTCCACCTGGAGACATGCCCTGAGTGCTAGCAGCATTAGCCTTTTGGAGGAATCGGCTAAAAACAGCCTAGTTTAGAATGCATCGCATCAGCGCGGTTTTGTACCCAACACAAGATTTGAACTTGTGATCATGTACAATATATTCCAAATCTCACACCGGAACTCCCCTTTAATATTAACCTGTGCTGAAACATGAAAATGACTTGACTTGTATGATCGTCTGATGTCTTGTGTTTATTGGCCTGTCTGGGTTTCTTGCAGCAAATTTGCCGTGTTCCCAGATCTCAGTCATTTGTTTGGTAGATATAATGTAATCATAACTGATGTAATTTATGGCATAAACTATGAAAATAAGAGCCAAAGTGTAATTATCTAGAAGTATGCTTTGAGACTGGTGTAAGACAGGCCAGTCTTGACTATTATTTATGGGAAGTTGCTGGGGAACTCCTTACTATCCAGAAAGTCCTCCTCTGAAAACCTTCCAAAAGCTTGTGAGAAAGGCTGCAGATGAGATATCATACAAACGTCATGGTCCCCAGCAGAAGCCATCTGCCTCTTCATTATGTATCTCCAAATGTGTCACTAGTGGGCTTTCACAGTTTGCCAGCATTAGGTAGGTGGAAGTGAGTCAACTGCACCAAACTAACAAAGCGTGTTGGCAACAAATAAAGCACTCAGTGGACTTTTAACATTCAAGGAGGAGAACTGCCTGATAATTATATTTTAGAGCTACTGACAAACAATAATTAAAACTTAAGTGAGAGTCTGTGACTCCAAGTATTGCTAAATATCTCTCTGTAGAAGAAATGATGGAAATAGTACAATGTTCTGTCAATGTATTCTTCCTTTCTCTCGGCAATCCAGAGCCATAATTATAGTCAAACCATCTACTTTATCCAGGGTCCAGAATTACAAGATCAATAACACTTTCACTTTAGACTTGAATAACTGCAACAAAGCTTGGGCTTCATGTGGCATTATACAATATGTCATAGTGAATCAGTGGAAATTGCTGGTTCTACGCATGATATAGATTAAATGGTCATTAGGCTGAATGAGGATACTTGTGCCGCCACGGCGCCATAGTTAAAGGCTCCAAGAGCTCGCAGATCAGAGTTATTTCAGACAGAAATGGCTTGTGATATAACAGGCAGGCTATTAAACACTATTATCTGACAGCTATTTTTCTGGCTGGGCAAAGCACTGCATATGACAGGTTACGAGAGGAGAGAAACGCTATCTTAATCATAGTCTGAATTACAGCCCAGAAAAAAAAGCATTTTGATATGAGGTTAATGCTTGTCGTATTAAGAGTCTTGATAGGTCAGTTTAGGAAACTGTTGCATAAATGCATTCAATGAAGACGTGACGGAGAGGAACAGCACACAATAGGACTGCGACTAACAACCATTTTCATTGTCGATTAATCCGTTGACATTTTTTAAATAGATTAATTAATCAATCAGTTGGACTATAAGACATCAGTGTCAGTGTTTCCCAAAGCCCAAAATGATGTCCTAAAATTTAAGAAGCTGGAATCTGAGAATTTGAGCTTTTTTTTTTTTTTTAAATCCACACCCTATGCCGTAGGCTCTACATCAATGTAGCCCCCATGCCCTACAGCTAGCCTGACGTGCACCTCCCCAGAAATATAACTACATGTCCCAGTGACGCAGACCTCCTGTCCGTCTCTGTAAGCTGAAACCATTTCCCTCAGTGGAAACAAAGCTTTAATTTACTTTAATTTCACAGATAAGAAACAATAAATTGTGAAGACAATAAAGCCTCCACAAAGATAGCATTTTAAGTCTTGTGTGTGATTTATCCTGGCTTCATATGAGCAGAGGAAATCTCTGCTAGCTGCTAGGCTAATTTATACAATGTAAAATGCCATAGACTTGTGCTAATAACGTTAGCATGTTGTATTTGTTTGGAAAACGTGTTTAGTATAAGACAGTTGTTTTGTCAGTGAACCTTGTGAGCTGTAATGGAGCTGAATTTTGTAACGTTACCTTTGTTTAATGTTGCTGTTGTTCCTGGCTTCATCTGAGTAGAGAAAACTCAGCTAGCCACTAGGCTAATTTATACAATGTAAAATGCCATAGGCTTGTGCTAAAAACATTAGCATGTTGTATTTGTGGGAAAAATGTGTCCAGATAAAGACAAGTGTTTGTCTGTGAATGCTGCGAGTTATAGTGAAGCTGATTTGTGCCTTTGTCTTGGAAATTGTCTCGACTAAGCCATGTTTAATGTGTGTTTAATGTGTGTTTAATGTGTGTTTTGAATCAACTAAACTTTACAGCACTGAAACCCTGCTGCCGACTAGTGTGTTGGAGGTGTGACTGCAGAGTGACACAGACACACCATCGCACAAGTATTAATGCTCACAACGGCGTAGGTCACGCGCGTAGGCTCTGCCGCACAAGTATAAATCCCCTTTAACACATGAATCAATGGCACTTCATTTAATAGTTGAAGTAAATAGTAAAAGTAATCGCTGCAGTTCTAGCACACAGGCATACAGGCACAGTCATAAACTTTACTACCTCTTCAAATATGTACATGGTATATAAATGGAAAAGGGAGAGCTGTAAATCTGTCTATATCTAGTCAACACCTGAGGGCAGCGCTTAGCAGGAGCTTTCATGATCTACTACCACTCCACCTGAGCCCACTGGGAGCTTCTCATCTTCAGCAATATTACTCCACTACGCATATCACCACATAGCTGCAGTTTTATGTCCCACATGTGACCTGTTATAGCACCGTCTGCTTAGCTGCTATAACTGTAGACTGCACAGAGCGCTGTCCAGGGTGCAGATCAGTGTTCAGTACCATCTATCGCTAAATGCTCCATTTAAAGCCAAGTAAATATAAATGAATTTACATTAGGGATGAACTGATCAGGCTTTCTTGGCCCTGATCCCAATCCAAGTCCTTTAGTACTGGGTATCTGATACTACTGAGTCTGATCACAGTCTGGGCGAAATGACCTCAAATCAGTATCACAATTAATTGAACATTTTAGCTTGATTACGAATAAAATGTCATTGAAAGTGTCCAACTTTACAATAGCTACTGAATGTCCCTCCCACCTCAGGATCCCAACATCTAAAACAAAAAAGAAAAAAAGACCTTTAGGAAATAAAACCGATTGGGTTCAGGATATAGCCTAGAAAAAGTATATTTCTTTCTTCTCTTTTTCTTTTCCTTCCATCTCTTCTCCTCTTCCCTCTCCCGTCTTTTCCTATTTTATTTTCATGCTAATGTCCTGTGGTACGGTGCATACATTTTGTCCGAAATCTGCCATGAAAGTACAATTTTTTAAAAATATATTTGAGGCAAATTTCAGACCAGAAAAAAAAAAAAAACTGAAGCGGGAGTTTCGCACACACATCAGAGATTATAGAGGCTCTTATAGCAATGAATAGACTTGCAGAGTCCAGAGTCGTCTTGCTTTGGTCCGAATCATTGACTAACTTTATTACAAACTTGCATAATTGCCTAGAGTTGGTTCATGTTCTCACGGCAGCATTTACTAGCGGAATCACAAGTGCTATATTGTAGGCAACTGGACTTGCTTGCGTTTCTTGAAGACGATTCGCCTCTCATCCAAGAAGCTTCTTCAGTTCTACCTGACTGGTATGGAGTTGCAGGCTTTTAAGCTCTGTGTGGGTGTGAACCCTGGCAGAGTCGTTAGGGTCACATGTGAGCTCTTAGTTTGTGTCGACTCTGTGTGAACCTAACGACTCTGAAACTAAGAGCTCACATGTGACCCACCTCTTCAAGAAGGTGCACACCCGAGTGTGACTGCTGTGTTCACACGTGCCCAAACGAACCACACTTAGGGGGCAAACGAACTTGAGTTTAACAGAACTGAACCACACAGGGCAGGTGTGAAAGCACCCTCAGTCAGCAAGTGTATTGTACACTGAAGTCTGTAAACAAATTTTACATTATTGCATGTTCTGTGCACCACCAAAAATATTCTCTACTATATGCCAGCAAGCAGTCAGAATTAAATAATTGGATATTTACCAGTCGCACGCTGTCTCTATTTTCTGGAGTGTTAAAACACATTTCTGTATGGTGACCTTTGTCACCATGTCTGATGTAACTGTTCATTAAATCCACCATACTGTACGTGTTGTCAGTGTGTGGGTGCTGCTTTCTGTGACTTCAACTCAGCCCTCAGCATCTGGATGTATGCAGATGTGAACAGACCACTGTGTCTTGTATTAGTTCCACATAGTTCCACATAGATGGCGTAGATCTTTCCATGAACGTTCCTACAAAATGACTGAGATCTCTGTGGGAAACTTTACACACCAGCCCTGAGTCAGTTTCTGCTTGAATACATTAAGATATTAAAAATCAAGTCGAGCTGTTTACCTCAGAAAGAGACCAAAGCAACTCTCCTCTCTTCCTCTTTCTCTCCCTCTCTTTCTCTCAGTGTAAGAATGATTGATCTCTCCATCAGTGATAAGAAGCTCTTCTCCATCATGCGCCTGCTGCCACCTCCGTCCCACTTTCCCTGAGCTATCATAGCAGGCCTGTCTGAGAGGCCCATGATAACGACAGGCCTGGGACACAAAGGTAAATCAATCTCAGCGAGGGAAGCGAGGGGAGGGCTCACTGAGTGTGTGTGTGTGTGTGTGTGTGTGTGTGTGTGTGTGTGTGTGTGTGTGTGTGTCTGTGTGTGTGTGTGTGCATCTGTGTATTTATTTATTTCCCCAACAGCTGACAGGGAGATGTTACCAAACCATGTCTGCACAAACATTACATGTGATAAGATATTTGCCTAGATACTAAACCCCAAAACAAATATGGTGCTATTTATAGTACTATAGTCTAATTGAATGTAAATATACTGTACACTTCAATGTCCAGAAAATGCACAGATGATGGGTCTTAGAAGAAGAAGCTACATCAACAGTGCTTCATGTTAGCTAGTTAACAAACTAACAAACACTTGAAAACAGCTACTACTGTGTTAACTCTGACTGCAACTCAGTAGTGTGTCAGACTGCAGGACAAGAGGACAACTAGGACTATGCTTGTGGTTGTATTGTGGCCTTGCTGTTAGAGTTTACATCCATGTCTGTGAAAACATGGATGCTTCACACTCATCTTTAACCCAGCAGCACTGAAGATCTAAACAATCAGCACGGTTTCAAGATGGACACCCAAGATTAGTGTCACCAGTGCATTATCTGATCATATGTCTCCCCGTTGTTCCTGAGTTGTGGTGTAAAGGCCAGGTAAGTGTTTTTGACATTATGATCCGATCAGTACATTATGGAGTCCAGGTGGATGTTTGTGACAAATCTGAAGAAATTCCCTGAAGGCCTTCTTAAGATATCACGTTCACGAGAACAAGAGGGATGCAAGGTCACAGTGACCCTGTCCTATGACCACCAAATTCTAATCAGGTCATCAGTGAGTCCATGTGAATGTTTGTGCCAAATTTGAAGAAATCCCCTCGAGGTGTTCTTCAGATGTTATGTTCACAAGAATGAGAAGGACTCAAAGTCACAGTGACCTTGACCTTTGAGGTTTGACCACCAAGGTCTAATCAGTACATTAGTATATCAATGTGGACATTTGTGCCACATTTTCCCAGAAGGTGAATTAGAAGGACACAACCGTTGACCACAAAAATGTACCCAGTTCATCCATGGACATTTGAAATTTGGAAAAACAAAACAAACAAACAAACAAAAAAAAACAACCCTCAAAGTGTTCTTTAGATACTGTGTTTACAAGAAAGAGACAGATGAGGTCACACTGACCTTGACTTTTAACCACCAAAGTGTAATCAGTCCGTCCTTGAGTACAAGTAGATGTTTGTGCCAAATTTGAGGGAAAAAATCCCTCAAAGTGTTCTTAAGATATTAGGTTTACAAGAGCAAGATAGATGAGGTCTAAGTGACCTTGACCTTTGACCACCAAAATCAAATCAGTTTGTCATGAAGTCCAAGTGGATGTTTGGACAAAGAAATTTCTTGAAGGAGTTTTTTTTTTAGATAAAATGCAACGGCCAGACAGACGGACAATCAAAAAACATAATGCCTGTGGCCTCTGCTACCACTGGTTCCTTGTAATCTACATCTATTAGATTATTTGGTTTTAGATCTAACTAATTAAATATTTAAATCATTTTCCAGCACTAGATTAATTTGAAAGGCCAACAGATGGAAAATGACTTTTTAACTCCCCTCACAAAGATTTATAATCGCTACAAACTACAATGGATTTAGATCTACTTAATACTTTCATACTCATGTTATAGTTTTGTGTCCTGTGCTGCAAAACTTCAAACCTCTGTAGTTCCAGTGCTGTGTGCAAAAAGTTAATGTACAGCCCTGCTATTTATTTTACATCTGTATTTTACAGCTGTATATTTTGAAACAGGGAAAAAAAATTATTTTGGTCACAGTCTGTTTTTATAAAAGTTCTTGAGACATCTCAAATGCAGCTTTCACTTGCAGCTGAACATGTACAGTAGCTCATTTCGTAGAAAATACCGAGACATATATTGTGTATCGCCAGTCAGACTGAAAATACCAAGATATGAATATCTGTCCATATCGCTCAGCCCTGGACCTGGGACATGGGCATTTCCATTTCTAACTCAGAGCAGTTTCACTTCTTGGCCATATTTAACCTCTCCATGTGATGAAGCCTCTAAACTGAGTATCAGGGCGGGATATTTGAATGACGACTGTTTTCAGCTGCCGTATTTATAGACACCCGATCATTCCAACACTAAGATCGGTGAGATAAGAATGTTTCATGAATCACACGCGAACCCTATCATAAGATGATTTCTGCACTCAGATGTGCCCTGGCTTGTACATTAGTTTGATAGATGAGGGTCAGCGTGTGTATCCTTGAGGTCTAACAAAGGGTATTTCCTTCCTCATAAAACATTTGCAAAGCATACCTTTAAACAATTTTCTTTCCTTACGAGTCAGCAACCCATATGTACTACATGTTTTCTCCTGTTCACACTGGCCATGAGGAGATTCTTTCCTATGGCATGCTTCAGTGTCAGTGATGAAGACGAGAAAATCAACAGTCGTTTTTGGGAAGAAAAAAAAGTCTGAAATTTGCCTAAAGTTATTCTGAGGTTTCAACCGTCTGAGTCAGACAAATGATGTGGATATCTTCCAAAGTTATTTTATTTTCAGTACAGAATTCTCTCATGTAAGGAGTCGGCATGTCCTGCCTTGGGCTTTAAGCCTGCTTTGAATTTGTCAGTATTTAACCAAGACCACAACCAAGACCCTAAACTTAACCAAATACTTTCAACTGTCCAAAAAAATATCTGTATCAAGTCGATACTAAATATAATACACACTATATTACACAATACATTCATGAGAACATACTGAGATTTGACAGGTTTATTTTCCGCTGCATCCCAGAGCATCGAGCAGCGCAGCCCACAGCTCTCTGCTCTATTTCTGCATACACCGTGCATACAACTTAAGAGCATAATTGCATGACGCGTGTGCATGTGGCCCAGGTGCCGTCAGAGTGAGGATTGCCCCTGACAGGGACGGGTCACCGTGAAGCCTGTAATTCATGAGCAGTGATGTGATCTCTGAGAGACAGGGGGAAGATGAGTAATTAGACCCTGTCCTCGTGCTTGATTACAGTCTTGTTTCTACATAAACCACATCTACCCAGGGAGGCCACATTTCCATTTCCCCACTGCTGCCTGGTTACGTTAGCTGAGCGCTCAGAGCACCCTTTTTTTTTTTCTTTTGACAGCTCAAATACTCTAAAGATATTACATATGTGCACCTTTTCAATCTCTGTGTGTCCCTGCTCATCATCTACTTACAGACACGTTCTCATCTGATTAGAGCAGGAGCTGATCACAGCACTGAGAGTGATACTAACTCTGAAATCTTATTTTATAACAGCCTGTAAAGTTTTAGGAGTAAAGTTTTAGCATACACACTCTGTCACTGAGGTAAACGGTGATATTTACAGTCCATTTAACGTATCAATAATTGACAAACACTGTAGACTGTGATTTAGTGGGTATGAGTTTTACCTGCTGTTTTATCTGAAGAGGAGAATTTACAACATTTGGGCTTCATCACATACTGTAAAATCAAATCATAGCACAGCAAGTTCTGACCTTGCATTATGACTTACTGTCTGCCAGTACAACACACCCACCTAAACTCCCTCAGTGTCCCTGTCCCTCCAGCTGATTTACTTTTACTTGTTACCCTGCCACCAGCAGCAGGCGGCTGAACAAACTGCCCATGTCACAGAATTCTTAGTTAGTAAAAAATGTGTTAAAGCATATGACCACATTAATGGCTTCAAATTAACAAATGATCACAGAAGGTGAATGAATTTTACCTCATAACATAAAGTTTTCGGTGTGTTCATCGGACTTCAATTATATTTATTACAGCAAAATGTGACACAAAGCAGACAGACTGACCAACACCGTCACAAAACCTGTGTGAGATGCTGCATACACCTGACAGACTGAACTGTGGGCAGTTTTAACACGATTTTTATGTGGGAACATCAAGGAACACCACTGACCACTGGGTGAGTTTCATGGCTTTGAAAACCAACGTTTAAGGTGGTTTTAGGACAGATTTACACATGGCCATAGACAGCATTGTTAAGCCAGGCAGGGGAAAGACAAATTCTCTCAAATTCTCAGAGAAGGAGCAATCGTCAAGATTTTGGTCTTAACCACTCTATTTCATCATAAACAACCAGGAATGGGGCTCAAAGTGCAAAATACTGGACTGCTCCTTTAAGAGTGTGAAAGAAACACTTAACATGCAGGTATCCAGCTAACTGAATGACAACACCCATGTAAGAAGCATTGTCTGTTACTACAACAGTCCCTCATTCTTGTGCTGCATTTTGCAGGAGGTCTGCAGTGTTTCCCCCAGTGTGACTTTCATGTACTGCTCTAGTTTGGAGAACATGAGGCAGCAGTCTCCAGTGCTCTGTGAGATAATGTACCATTATAGTCACATATGAACCCACTGACCTTGAAGTCCAGGCGTCACATGTTAATCCCACCCTTCCTGCTGTACTCAAAAATTCCTCAACTTTATGCTCCACTTCTCTGTGGAGCCTGGGTACGGCTGTGTCAGTGAAAAAAACGTCAGGACAGAGTCATATACCTGGGTTCCAGCTTTTTAAGCATGTAACAAATGCCTTTGTTTTTAACAACGCTGTATGGACTAGCAAACTATTGTGTTGTTTGTAGTTTTACCCTCCAGCAACTTCACCCTCCACTCCATAAATCCACCAGTGAATCACCTGACGCCATCCCCAGGCAGCACAGTGACAAGATTACAGAGCTAACTGCTGGAGCTTCACTTCACTAACCTTGTCTAAGCCTGGCATCTCTCGGTTTTGTTTTTGTGGCCAAATTTTGTATCAAGTCTCAAACTAAATAATTTTGGGCTACTCCTCTGAAATCCTATAATTTTATTGATACTTTCTTGTTTATATTAACACATATTTGTTTAATTTTGATTTTTCAACTCCAGTGTCTGACTATTTTTAAGAACTAAAAGTTCATTGCTCTTTGAAAGGGTGAAATTTCATCATCATGCTATTATAGTATCATATTAGTGGCAAAACATGGTCTCAAAATGACAATTATATAATTTAGTGCAATTAATAATGGGACAATATTAGGGATGGGTACTGAATTTGGTACTTTTATAGGTACTGACCGAATTCCGTTGGTACTACAGAGTACCGATTCACGTAAAATCACACGAAATCATGTTTCGGTACCTAAACGCATCCTTGTGACTGTGAGGGAGTGGAAGAGTAGGCGATTTTCCATGCCGGACATGAACACAGCATTGCACGCACAAGAGCGTAATGACCTCAGTAGCCGCGGGTTCAGTCAACAAAGCAAGCATGGCTGATAGAAAGCTCTCGAAAGTATGGCTCCACTTTTCAAAATGCGCTGCAGATTACGCTCGCTGCAATATTTGTGACGCAAAGTGCAAGGCCAGCGGCGGGAATACTTCTAATCTGAGGAAGCACCTGGTTAAGCACAAGATTTTTCTCAAGGCTGAAGAGTGCACAATTTTCGACAGCCTCAGATCTACGGCTACAACTCCTGCATTCGGCACCGTTAGCACGCCTGCATCCGTTAGCGACTCGTCGTCTGCAGCCAGCAATGCCACAATGCCACACAATGACAGCAATGTTACAATACAAACAGTTGGATGTTGTTTTGATATATTTGTTAAAGTTTATAAATTGAGAAAGAATTATGTTAAATTGAAAAGTTTTGAGATTTTATTATTAAACAAATTAACATTTATTACCACATAAACATACAAAAGTACCGAAAATTGGTACCGTTGAGTACTGATACCGATTCCCAGGTACCGGGCATCAGTTCAAATGTGAAAGGTATCCATCCCTAGACAATATATTGTCCAACAATGGTAGTCATCGCAACAGGCCTACCTGCAGCTGCCTTGTAATGTTAGCTTATTGCTCCAGTAAGGCTGCACAGGCACTGCTGATGAACCTAACACAGTCAGAGCGGATTTTGCCGAGTGCAATTTACTCGTGTGATGTGGCAAAGACCACACAGGGCAGGATAAAAACATGACCGCCTCTCAAACTGGCTGAATACTGGCGAAACTCGTAGCTTTTCCTTGACGTGATCCTTTTGCTACGAGCAACAAATATGTCTTTTACCATTACTAACATGAATAGTTGGGGAGAAAATCCTGTGTGACTAAATTTAGGATGGGCTACACAGGAAGTATCTGTCATTCAAACTGAATGTGAGTTAGTCAATATTAGTTTGAGGATGGATAGATAGAGTTAAAGATGGCTTTTGCTTTGTGGGAGTGGCTGGCTAAATGGTGACTAACCTAATACAGGGATGGCTTCATGGATCCAACAGCCATTCTTAACATCCAAAATGCCAGAAGAGTCAATTTGCATGATTAAAAATGGACCAGCAGACCCAAAGAGACATCCAGTAATTCTGAAATGGATCTCTGTGATCATGGTAAATCATTTTAAGTTGGACACCATTGCATACATCTGTTTATACCTCCCAAAAGACCTTTACCGAATACACTTTGACATTAAGCTAATGTCCTGGTCGATCAATATGCATTTCACAGATTAAACAGCAGCTTGATTTAGTGAGTAAACAAAACACCGGCTGCCTGCTGAGTGGCAAAGTTTAAATGTGATGAGTGAAAAGTATTATTATTCATTATTACCAATCAAATATGTACATTTATTTCAGTATTTCCTGCTAAACCGAGCTCTCCAGCTGTTTGCCAGCCGTAGAAAAATATGAGGCTTTGCCATCCTGCAAAGTCAATCTGATGTCACACACTTGAAAACAAGATAGAAAAAAAATCAATATTTGATTATAAAATGTATATTTCTTATCTATGTTGTTACTATCGCAACAGAATCTTGTTATCTTCAAAAGCTCGACCTTGACAAGGTTATATGGGATTTACTGATGGCTGCTGGGAGCTGTACTATTTGAGAGGCACCAGTTTGAGGCCTCGGATATGCTGGGAGAATCTAAGAGGAGAAACTGAATACAAAATGACTACACCTTAAAAAACTAAGTTCTGTAGCAAGGCATTACACATGTTAGTGTTGCATCGAGGCTGTTCAGCAGTCGACCAGAGAGGGCCGAGAAAAACTCTTCAGGGAAAAATGAAACTCCTGAACACCCACAAGCCAGATATCTGTTTGGCTTCAGATACAGTCAGCAGCAAAAATAACTATTATTTGTTGCAAATAAACATAGTTTCCTCTGGAGTCATTGTCCGAACATGAGCCTGAGTCTGAAGCTTGGCCTCTGGTTATGGTAGTGTGATGTACTGAGTCCTGCTAACTGCACTGGACACAACAGTCAACCTAAGGCCTTAAAGGCTGGCTGCACAGTTTGGACTGTGAGACAGAATCTGTTACGATTTCCTCCTTTCCAACAGGCAGGTTGTCTTAAAGGCAGAAACAACACAGTCTTCACAATGCTGGGAGATACTTGTAGTGATTCTAGCAGCACTGCTTTAGAGATGGAAACACTGGACTGTCGGTCAGTCAGCACTTAAGTCTGTACTGATGTATCTCAACAACTACTGGATGTATCGCTGTGACATCTGGTTGAGACATTCATGTTCCCCTTAGTATCAATAGTACTAACATGGTGATCCTTTAACTTTTTATCTAGCATACTGTATCATCTAGGACAGTGGTTCCCAACCGATGCAGCCATGGGGTCCAGATTTCTCCTTAGTCATTACTTCAAGGTCCACACACTTTAATACGTCCAGCATCATACTTGCGTTTGACCATGTCATCCAGCTAGTTTCCTGTCTCTGTCAAGTAGCTGTCCAATAGTCACTCACTCTACAGCAGGAAACAGCACTTCAAAATAAAAGCTCTGTGCCGAAAATTCACCGTACTTAAGATAAATTGTGTTTTTTGCAAACTTGACATGTTTGCAAGTCTCCTCCAGTCCAATCAAAATGGATCCACAACCCACTCTGATCTGCAACCCACCAGTTGGGAACCACTGATCTAGGAAACGTACTGTATGGTCACAGTTTTTATTTCAGCAGTGCATACGACAGCGCTTCACGTCCAATACCTGTAAAACTAACGACATTCCCAAATGTGCAAACTATTGTGCTGTAGTCTGATAGTAAACACGGTAAACATTATACCTCTTTGTTACTATGAACAAGTTTGCGTGCTAATGTTGGCATTTAGCATCAACCTATAGCATTTAATTAGCATTTTTAGCCACTTGGGGGCAGCAAAAAAAAGTTGAAAGAAATTCTAGGCTGATACTGATACCAATGTTTAAACTTACAATTTCAGCAATAATCAATACTGATAACGATGGTTTTTGTTTTTGTTGTTGTTTTTATTGTTACTTATCCCCCCTCTGTGCCAGCAAAACAAAGAAAACTTCATTAATAATATATAACTTAACCGCTTTAAAGAATTTCAGTCCTTCATTACACTACTTTTGATTAAGCACACATTTAATTATATAAATATATCAAACAATCTTTGATATAACTGCTTTAAAAGCCTTTTTACTTGATATTTTATAGTGTTGTTAAAGTTACTTTTGAAATGTAATAGGTTACAGATTACTAGTAACTAGGGGTGTAACATAACAATCGCTTTTAGATCAATACATATATTCAGTGATCAGCAATCCAATGTTATTGATGCAAAGTGAAAACATTGTTAAATACAGTCATCTTAAAGATACATCTTTATCAATGTGTTTGTCAGTGTGAGTGTGTTTGTGTGTGCTCATCTCTCTCGCTCTATGTTTAGACATAACTGATTTGATTATGATGAATGATAAAATATGCATCCCATACTTCCACATATTTGTCAATTATATCATATCTATTGTATCTCATATATCTTTAGGAATAGGTTATCAATGTGTTTCCTGGCCAGACATGTTCCAGATGCCTAAGCTACTGCTGCATATCTTGAGCCGGCCACGGGGCTCAGGGTGGTGGCACATCCGGTGTAAACAGGCCAACTGGTTAACATGGGCACCGAAAGGATGCAGGCAGCACTCAAGTGAAAATGTTTTGCTTCGCAGCGCTCCCACATGCAGTGTGTGCCTGGCGTCAGTCTTGTTTTCTGGATTTCTGTCATGACTGTTGCTTCAGCTGAGTCTCAAGAGGACATCCAAATAAGAAAGTTGGTGTTACAATACAAATCTGAAAACGGAAGAATGTGTACATCCTTTCTTAAAAGGCCCTGTTCAGGTAGATCGTGTCTAAAGTGACTACATTACAGGGACATAGGGAGATTTTCAGGTTTGTACCAGAATTCAATCGTTCGCTAAAGATTCAATTTTCCATGTCCACACCTTTGACTCCTTGTGACAGTTTATTTAAGTTATGTGCTGACTTAATGCTGTTTGAGGTGGACTGTCCTTGCCGGACTGCATCTCTGCCATTGTTTCTCGGTCGAGCCCCTCCCCTCCTCTCCTCCCACCACAACAATATAACTTCTGTGATATCTGGTCTGAGCTGCTGTATCAGTATTCCTCACCTCCCAAAATTAAGAATGCAATTACAGTGGCACAAAGGAGGCGATGGCTCGTTCTCCTCTGCGCAGCTTTATGATAATTAAGCGACAGGAGGTCAAAGGCAGTATGTGTAAAAGTAATCATCGAGTCACACTTTATGAATTTTAAGTGACCAGATAAAAGGTGTGGTTTGGGGAGTGCTAACACTGAGGGGAGAAGAAAAAAAAATCTGCTCTTCTCATATGGCACAGAGGAAATCTAGCGGAGGGATTTCAAACATTTTGCCATTTTCAGGGGGACGTCTGTTTGCAAAAGATACGGAGAAGTTCACGACCGGGTCGGAGCATCGGTATGAGGCTGGTATTCATGTTGAAAGAGCCTCGTGTTGCCATTTCCATCCATGACGAGAATTCGAGGTGGGGGGGATACTGATGAGCCGCCTGGTTTCCTGATTTGCAACACACGCCAACTCTGTCTGCCCACAATTTACACTGCTGTCTTTGTTCCTGAATTATGTCTCAAACTGGTACCCAAGAAAATAATAATGGCAACTGCTGTTGGTGTAATGTGTCTGGCTTGATAAAGTCAACTCGGATTATTTGCTTAAATTCAAAATGGTGAAATAATGAGTGAATATTTGGGCCTGTAGCAGAAATAATGCAGTTTATTCATAATTAATTTCATTTTACTGAATCACAGTGTGTTACTCTCTCCTGGAGGGAACAGTATCTGGCACAGGAGTGAGGTATCATCACGTTAGGAAAGTAAATGAGGCCGGTAATTCTTGACAGAACATGGGAATATATGGATAAGCTTCTATCTATAGGAGTATCAAAACACTCTTCTGGGGTTGTGTGGAAAACTTCCCGTAAAACCACACTTTGCACTGAAGCACAATTGACAAAGCTACACTGACCTTACCTTGTATGTTCAGCAGAGCCCCCCCGATACAATAGATGCCCCTTCCACTGCCAGCCCCCAGCACAAATGATTAAAGGCCGACATTACTGTCTTTAAGAGGCTGTGGCATGCATATTTTTTAGGCTAGCACCAGAGTAGTGTTATCATGTGAAACAAGACAACCTATAAGGCATCCACTGGTACCAACCATGTCAGCATAGATGTTGGGAAGAGGGCTAAAGAACGCTCCAAAGACTACATTTTGGTGAAGGAACAAATGGCATTGCTAATATCTCAGGGGTCCCTTAAACTCTCACCTCAAGATATTTAATGGAAACAGGAACTGCAGGTACCCACAAGTCTCCACTTAACTAAAAAGGCTTGATCCCAATAAATATTTTTGTTCCTTACAATCAATGTACGCCTTAAAATTACAGCTGTATATTTGTCTTTTGAAGGACAAGGACAACCAGTCCCAGTAAGAAAACGGCTAAGTTTTGCAAAATTGTTAGCTATATTATCGCTGTTAGCTCTATTAGCATGATTAGCAGTGTCAGCATGGCTAGCGACACTAACATAGTTAATGAGGCTTAAGGTGTTTTGCGGCTCAACACCAACAATCAGAATCGTAGCGCTGCTAGGTAGCTGCCACCTGCCTTGGGTGGTGCGCAGTGCAGAGCAGCCAAGGCTAACATTGGAGACCAGATCAAGGGAAGTGACTGCAATATTTCCTCAAGTTAAAGCAGCTAGCCATCTGCCTGTCAGCAAAGCCAACAGAAAACTAGAAGTACCACCCCACAGTTGTATGCATCGGTGCACAAGTCAAGTTTTTTTTTACAGTTTTCATCTATGTCTGTGAAAATATGGATGCTGCGCACCCATCATGCACCCGGCAGCACAGAGGATCTATGCAATCAGCACAATTTCAAAGTGGATGCCCTAGATGAGTGACCATGACCTGACCAAATATTTCCCCCGTTTTATGCAGAGCATTATGATGTCACAGTGAAGTCGACCTTTGACCGTTGGATATAAAAAAAAAAAAAATCACTTCATTATCTTATCCTATTACATACAGCATAGAACATATATTTTGTGAGGTCATAGTGACCTTTGACCACAAAATTCTAATCAGTTTATTTGTCAGTCCAAATGGATGTTTGTGTCAAATTTAAAGAAAATCCCTTTAGGTATTCTTGAGATATGGTGTTCACAAGAATGAGACAGATACACAATCACACTGACCTTGACCTTTGACCACCTAAATCCAATCAGTTCATTGCTGAGTCCAAATGAATATTTGTGCCAAATTTAAAGAAATTACCTCAAGGTATTCTTGAGATATCACGTTCACATGAATGAGACAAATAGGGTCACAGTGACCTTGACCTTTAATTAACATTTTGCTAATCTAATTGAGTTCATCCTCGAGTCCAAGTGAAACTTTGTGCCTGATTAAAAGAAGTTCCCTTAAGGTGCTCTTGAGATGTCACGTTCATGAGAATGACGCAGGTCGTAGGTCAAGGTCACTGTGAACTTGTCTATGACTAACAAAAATGAATCAGTTCATTATTGAGTCTACGTGAATCTTTGTGCCAAATTTGAAGATGCCCTCTTAAAATATCAGGTTCACCAGAATGAGACAGATGCAATGTCACAGTGACCCTGACATATGACCACTAAATTCTAATCAGGTCATCACCAAGTTCAAGCAAACGTTTGTGCCAAATTTAAAAAAATTCCCTCAAGCTGTTTTTGAGATACGGTGACACAAGAATGAGATGGATGCAAGGTCACATGGACCTTGACCTTTGAACCTCAACCACCAATATCTAATCACTTCATCCTCAAGTCCAAGTCAACGTTTGTGCTAAATTTGAAGAGATTCCCGTTAAGCGTTCTTAACATATCGTGTTCACAAGGAGGGGACGGACAGACAGATTAATCTACGTACATACAACCCGAAAACACAATGCCGTCGGCCATTTTTTTTTCTTTCTTCAAAAAATTAACCAGATAGTTACAGGTTAACTGACATCTCTGTTTAGGATTGTTGTGGATCTGCTTCTTCTTCCTTGCTCTCTAATTTCTCAAAAAATAATAATAATATGTCCAGAACTGGTGTTTTTTTTTTAGACTACGGGAGTAAAACATGTTGTTAGAGGTACTGAGCACAAATAAGCTTTAACATAATTAGATGAGAAAAAAAAAACTCTTACGGCTAAAACTGGAGTTAAACAATTACTGTAGAGCACCAGTTTTCTAATAGCACTATAATGCATCGGTAGCAACGACTTCTGGCTGTCTGCCTACAAATACAAATTTCTTTTATAACCTTTGCAAGTTTAATGTCTACCTTGGGTTGCTTTGCATTGCCACCAGCAATTTTAGTATGCAAGCAGGAAAAAAGAGCAAAGTCCGACTAATTTGTTACTCTGCTTAGATTTACATTCCCTGGCCCTGGGAACAGCCGCTCGCCTGCTCCGGCCCATTTGTTCAGCACTTAATAAATTGCATAGCAGGTTCAGAGAGGTGATATGATTGATCACTAGATATGGAGCTCCCTAGCAGCAATATTTGTCTGAGGACGCAGGGAGAATTAGCAATAACTATGTATTTGGGAATTTGACTTTCACAGATGGCATAACTAGGGCGATGAAAGTGCTTTTATTAAATGCAATGAGGCTCTGCTGTGTTTTATTAAAATAGTTTTGGAGGAGCAAGGAGAAGCAGAGCACAGAGGAAGTAACGCTCCGTCATCAGATACAGTAAAATGAATGAGTTTTGTTGCCAATAACATTTACTTTAGCGTTTATGATCACATTTACACCGTCTGGAGTTTCTTACCAAACAGATTACATTCAGGACTTGTTCACTGACTGTTTAATGAACATCTCTCCAACTCAGTTTGCTAGTAATACCAGGGATAAATGAATTTCACCTTAGTCATTCAAATGAAGGGCTCAGTAATCAGGGTAATTGCAGATAATAACCCCGGCCTACACTGTAGGGCCTAGGGTTTTCAGCCTGCCCCTCCCCTTCACATCCCCCTGTTCTCACTGATGTCGCCATTAACAGAGAGGGGCTCTGAGGCATTCCCCACTGTTCAGCATGATTAAGACAGCCTCTGACTCTTAACACGCCACCCAGGGAGGCGTGTTGAGAGTCAGAGGCTGTCTGTGCCGTGAATTTTAACAGCATCAGTTCACAACTTATTAGGTAATGGTGTTTATTTTCTCCCCCGAAAAAGTAACAAAAGATAAAAAGGTACTGTTAAGATATTAAGATAATATTTCACGATTGTGTTCAGTTTAACAGTCCCCAACCTTTTTTGTCTGATGTGTCCCCACAGCTCTGTCAGATTAACTGAAGTACCCTTCACCTCAACCACCGGTCATGTTCCCAGTGTTCACTGGAACTGATTTTAAACTGGATGGTATTCACAGCAGCTCTACTTATTATATAAAAGTGGATATTATTACAATGATTTCATTTATTACAACAATGTCAGTTTGGTGAAGCTTGCAGTCATACTACCACCTGGAGTAGAGGAAGCCCAGTGTCAGCCATCTATGGGCTATTTCAGTGGCAGCCCTACCACATCTGGAATGTTGCTGTGGCCTTATGTAATATTTAAAAATAATAGTAGTAATAGTATCAGTAAAATTAGTAAAATTAACCAACTGGATTTTTCTCCCCCATTCGTGGATGATGGCGCCCTTAGCATTCACCAATACTGCCTATGCCGGTGGTTCTCAAATGGTGTGCCGCAGCACGCTGGTGTGTCGTGGGATTTTGTGAAAACCACACAGTATTCTTGCATTATTCACCTGGGTCTGTACAATATTTTTAATTGACTAAATCAGTATGTTATGTGCATCCGTTTCAGGAATATGTTGGCTTTACTTTTGTACAGTGGGAGGAAGTGGAGATGTGCTGCCCATCGTTACTCACAGTCACTGTGTTTCACCCTGACCTTTATGTCTCTAATAGGGGTGTGTCATATTATCTCATTCATGATAATAGTGGTATAATTTTTAATATGTGAAAAATTTATTTCATGATTCTCCCGATATTTCAATTTGTCAACATATTGACGCCATACTGTTACCCACGGCAACAACAAGCAATTATTACCGACTCCGCGGTGGTTCCAAAAAGAGGAGCAGCTTCAGTAGTGTAGAATAAACTGTGGCGTCCTGAATGTTTTATGAACAGCCCCGGACTTCTCAGACTCTTTTAGTGACTTACCGCTCAGAGCGAACTCATTCAGCGGCTCCTCTGGCAGCAGCACAGTGTCTCTCCCTCTCCTCTCTCACCGTGCACACACGGGTTGTCGAGTGATTTTGTCATAAACCTTTGGTAATGTAAACCTACGTGATGCTCTCTGCTCGACAATAAACTCCATCTATGTGAACGTGTGATAGTTGTGGTATCATAACAGCCTGTCACAGGTTACAGCGTGATGATTAGAGGAGAAATGGCAGAGCATAAAGGTCCAGGTGGAAAAAAAGAGAAGGAAATCACCTGTTGATTTATATATATAGATCCCAGGGGACATTTTTTGTGTTTGGGAGCTGTTTAAATGTGTAATTAGTGGTAAATTTTATTTTGTTGAACTAAAGAAATGAGAGATCATTTTAGTTTAGTTCTTACTGAATATTTGAAGACAAACTGTGAAACCATATCACTTAATTTGTTGCAGTTCTGATTTCTTATATGAGCGCTATTTTTTTTTTATTTTTTTTTTTTTTTTATCAATGTGTCATATCGTCAAAAATCTTGCTATCGCAAAAATTCCCTGAAATATCATATCATGATTTTAGGGCCACATTGCCCACAACTACTATCTATGTTAACCATTAATCCATTACCTTTGGCTAACTCTTCAGACTCTGGTGAGTGACTTCACTCTCAGTCGCAGTGTGTGGTGTTTTTCAAATTAGCTGAGCTACTTTAAAATCTTTCCAAGAAATTTGGCAGATACAGAAGCATCTCCTGGGTACCCCTGATTAGGAATCACTGGTTTTATATTTTAAAGCTAACCCAATTCATTTTCTGTTGCGTGTGTGGCTGTAGCCTCATATTAAACGTTATACATTATACGCGAGTATCATCTCATCTAACCCTCCACCAGAGAGCACCTCCACAATCACACAATCAGCTGTCTCTTCTTGCCTTTTAAGACATCAACCCATCGGATGATATTTGTCCTGGGTCTCAATGTTCAGATCCCTGTCTCTTAATTGATGTTATTCTGCAGACAGGAATATTGATGGCGCAGCTCAGCCGGATTGGCAGCTGCATGAATCGTTATTAGCCAGGTGGTTGGACACCCCGGTGGGCTGGGAGGGAGTTCAATAGGCTGCCTCTGATACAGCGTTATGCTGCCGGGCCCCTGGGGAGGTGATCACGGCTCAGACAAGAGATAATTAACCATCTGAGGCTGGCAGCCCACAGGCCAGCGGCCAGGTGAGGAGGTGAGAGGGATAAAACTACAGGACAACACAGAGAGGAAACCAACCCTCTGGTGTACTAGCACCATGCAGGCAGTTGGTGGACGTCGGGCTGGAAATAGAGACCGACTGTATATCAGACAGGATAATATGGGATGAAACTGTAATGAGGCCTGAGGGGACGCTGAGCCGATGCAGCAGCAAATAAAGACTGTACACTAAATATACACAGCAACGATTTCAACAACAAATAGTGATGGGATGCAGTTCAGGAAAATAAGATTTTTCTTAACGATATTACATAACACAAGAAAAAGCAACTGTCAATGTCATCACTGAAACAAAAGGACAAAGGTGTGAATGAAACCATGAGGAGAACTGGGTAACGATATTAAAAGTGTACGCAGAACCGTTCTCCCAGCAGAAAAAAATACAATATACATATTAATTTGCAGCATTAAATGAGTTATGTTATGATTTTATTGATACTGATGCCATAATAGATTCTGCTTATTGGCCCATGTCTTTATAGATACCCTTATTTACACCTGATCAGTTTTCTGTGTTCAAAAGACAAAGGCCTATGCAGGTTTTTAGCATCAATGCAACTGCAATATCATCTGAGTCCCATGTTGTGTAGGTGCTTTAGAATGTCTGGTGTTGCCACCCTTACATTAAAATGATCATTTTGCAGACATTACAAGCAGCACTGTCGTCATCTGTGTTTTGAAATGTAGGCATGCTTTGGTCTGTTTCTTTATCTCCAATATGACTCCTCCTTGTTGCAAGTTTCCAGCACCGCAGATATATAAAACTGACCTCACTGTTTTGCAATGGGCAATCCATATAAAGAACTGATAAGCTCGGACAATTTAGAACTCAACTGGAACCGTTTCTTGATTCCCATCCATATGTAAGAGCTGCAATGCAAGAGGAAAAGCTAAAAAAATTAGTTAAATAATCAATGAAAACTAAATTGATAGTGGAGCGCTTTCACAGTGTCGTATCGCTACTTTTATTGACGTAAAGGATCTAGCTGCTGATCTAGACCAAGGCCATGATCTTCGGACCTGATCAGCACCACCCACCACTCACTCTAGGCGAGTATGACACTGAGTACATCAAGCACAGGAGACGTGGAGAAAGATGTACGAACGAGAATCGGCAAAGATGCAGGAGTGTTCCAATGGCTCCGCAACATATGGTCGTCCAAAGCCATCAAGCTACGCCTGTATGTCAGTGGTCATTCCAACGGCGACCTATGCCTGCGAGACATGAATGAGGACTGCTAGCATTACCAACATGTTGGGTGTCTTCCAACATGTTGAAGAATGGCTGGACACGTACTCCAACTGCCAAGAGAGAGACCAGCGAGTGTGGCAATAGACTAGGTGCCTGAGGGCGGCAAGAGGAAGAGAGGGAGGCCAAAGAAGACATGGAGACAGACGTTTAAAGAAGACCTAAGCGAGATGGGTGTCAGCTGGCATGGTGCAAGGAGGGTCGCCAGGGACCGGAGCAAGTGGAAGGGACTCGTCACCCAATGCTCCGACAGGAACGGTAGGAACTAACAACAAACATCCCCCAAAGGTTGTTGTGTCTTTTCATGTCACTACAGGCCACATCATAGAAGGGTGCTGGTGATCAGCACAGCTAGGTTACGTCGTATGGTGGTTATTATGTTCAGTGTGTTTCCATTTATACGTCTGCAGCGTCTACAAGGTATACCGTTCTGCTTCTACGTCCTATGGCTGCCTGAAAGCAGCAGGGATAAGTAGCTGAACTCCAGTTTGTTTTTTCCTCATCCCAGTGATTGGCACATCTGGGTGATGTTAGTGTAGATGTGTTTCCATTCACATCTCCTACAACTGCAGAGCAACGCTGGGACATGAACTCTCTGATGATGTTGTAGCTGACCGGCACACCTGGCACTAGCAGGTGGTTCCTCCAGCTCCAGTGTATTAATTAGCGCTCGTCACATTAACTGACTCACACGCCAATCCATTTGTTTTGATAGCCTCAACATTTATTTACTGTGTTTCATATCACATACCGTTCACCTCCCTGTGTCCAAGGCTGTTTACTTAAAAAAAAAAAGGTCTATTTAATTCATCTTTATCATATTTTTCATTTTAATACAAAGTGGTAACCACTGTATGTGAATGCATGAATGGGTCATACCTGCAGCACTGGGTATATCAACCGTCAACCATCATCACTGCACACAAACCTACAGTTAAGTCTATTTTTTTTAAGAAACAAACCTTAGCATATTATGTACTGACGTATGTTAAATTCCTTAGCCCTGCAAAACTTTCCCGCACCCCTAATTGGCCTGCCACAACCTGTGTTAAATTCATGTCTACAACATAAGTTATCATCCAACAGTGATTTCTCCACTGTATTTTCCTATTAATATTCCATCTACTACCACAAGCGAACAACTTCTCAGAATCCAGATGACAGGTAATTATTAACCTGATGTACACCATGCTGATGAACCATGCTCCGAACCTGCATGCCATTATTGGAGGAATGAAAAAAACCTCATCTCTTCCTCATCTGCACCGCGCCTGTTCCCTTTGAACATTCTGGTCAAGGCGCTGACTGCAGCATCCACGTGAAGATGAAAGACCTTAGAGTTCCCTGCTTAGCACAGGTCCCCTACTGTACCGTCGATTAACATAAACACTCAGGATATACTGTAGCTCTAGGACTCAATTTGTCCTGTTTTTTTACCGGAGATTGTCAAAACCTCTCTAATCCCAACTTAACATAACGTCTCCTTTTTAATCGCATTTGTCAGGGAAGTGAGACGATGATCATCAGACCGACTCATCACAACAGCTGTCACATTTTCCACCACTTCTGCCAATTTGAGCCCTTTCAAAACAAGTCTTGGAACGGCTTTTGCAGAGCGTAATCCATACAGCTTCTGATCACATGTGCTCTCTCACACACACACACACACACAGAAACACACACACCGCTGAGTCTAATAAACCCCGCACACCTTCTGCCTGTGCCCCGAGGCTGGCAGTGGAAGGTAAACTGAGCAGCGGCTCGGGTGAAGCAATGTGATGGAGCAGACTATTGTTGTGGACATAGGATTAAACACCATGTTCATTTTGTGCTCAACACGGATATTGACTTTCTGTTGTCCTATAGTCAGTTCATCCCCTCTCCACACTGTTGAAATTGAGACTCAGGGCTTTAAGCATTACAGTGACACTAATGTAGTAGTGAGCTGGCGCAGGGTCTCGGCCACCTTTCAAACTGCGTCCAGTCGAATTACTTAAGTCTCTAGTTGCTCCTATTCATATTCATTAGCCGCATTATTGTGGTTAAAAGGCTCCTTGATGACAACAATAATGCCATCATCCTTCACTCTGTGTCTCGTATTGTTGAATTGGTAACATTTAATCAATAAATGGAAATGTCTATTATTCTAATACTCATCCATCTTAGGTGAAAAAACCCAAGCATGTCAGGTGTATGTGTTTCGTTGAGGTCCTAGAGGACAACACAGTTTTGCCTTTTTAAGGACTGAAAATGGTTTATTATCTGAATCTGACACATAAGTGCTAAAATGATTTGTCAGTTGGTTAAAGTAGATCAGCAGGAATTAATCAACTGGAATTTCAATAATCAGTCTGGCAAGGATGCCACATGTTTGCTGATTCCAGCTTTATAAATGTATGATACGATACGATGTGATACGATACGACACGATACGATATGATACAATATGATACGAAATGATACGATACGATAAGATACGATACAATATGATACGATACGATACGATACGATATGATATGATACAATACGATACGATACGATACGATACGATAAAATAATCCTATTATTCATCCCACAGTGGGGAAATTTGCAACAATACAGCAACAAAGGGTTGGTGCAAACAGGAAGCATGAGTACAGAAAAGTAAAGTATACAGCAATATATACATATATAAATACGTGAAATAAGTAAACTGTACGAAAACAAAGAGCAGTATAATAAGCAAACAATATAAAAACATAAAGCAATATAATAAGGAAGCATCAACAAGAAGCAGAATATAATAAAGAGAGACTGATCGAAGTATAGATATTTCATATAGATCTACAACACTGATATTGCACTTGAGTGATTGATCGTAAGCAGTACAAAATAAAAAAAATTAAAGCAAGATTCAATAATGAATAGACAGGCTGAGAGGCAGAATTTACATTATTGCGCATAACAACTACACGTACGAATTCCTTGATTCTCTTTATATTGTTGTGAGTTGCATACCTTTGGGTTTGGGACATTTGGTCAGACAAAGCATGCATTATGAAAGTGTAAATCGGATTTCAGCAGATAATGAAAATAATAAAGGCGCAGTGAGTCAGGGTGCTGACACGTATCTCTATTTTTGTGAATAAACTCTGTCACGTTAAACCTAAATGCTCCCAGTCCAGTCTCTTGTTTTAACTGTTTCAAGCTGCACAAGCGGTCCAGTTTCCTGTAATACATTTATATCATTTCATGTCTGTGTTGATCTGTTGTGGCAGGACGGTTTGCACTGGATTTACTGGACAGCCTAACTGGGAAGAACACAATAACGTTGAAACGAAGCTTTCAACCAACAGAGACAGAGACAAAATGACAAAAATGTGACCTCAGTGCTGCCAGTGTCATTTTCAGAATCAGAAATACTTCATTGATTCCCGAGGGAGCATTGTGATTCATTACAGTCGCTCAAATTTAAAGAATAGAGAATTATAAGAAGCAAGAATAAGAGTATGATTGAAATAATTATATTTATAACTATAATTGAAACTTGAAACCATTTTTTTAAAATGAAGGTTTGTGTAAAAAGGAAAAATGAAGTTGAGATTGATTGCTGCAACCTTTCTTGAAACCATTTAAGTTAAACAAAGTTGAGTTCTCTATAAGCTGCATCTTTTTTCTTTATTATAGATGAGCAAATGATAACCATCAATTTTTATATCTGGGTGCACCTTAAGGCTGGTATACCGCTGCAACCCTAGTCATGCGATTGTCAAAATGTGACTTACAATGTTTGAAGGACCCGATGCTACCACCTACTGAAACCATGCCCCTGTGCATACAGACACAGTAAGGCTTCATCGCTGTAGGACTTTTAACTCCGGGAGTAATTTTCTTCATCAACGAAATTGCCCACTATTTTCTCAATTAATTGTTTGGTCTCCAAAATGTCAGAAAATAGATTAACTGAATCATTATTTCAGCTCCAGTTCACACAGCTTTAAACACAAAGTATAGGCTGTGAATCTGACCCCTGGCCTGATGTAGAAAACCTCAGCGTCATGTTTGCATGTACCCACCACAGAGAGCGAGAGCAGCAGCGTTTCAGGCCGGAGTGAGCAACACCTGCTACTTGGCCCTCTCCAGCTCCGGCCAGTGGGACTTGATTAATCATACCGTGACAGCCCCTCCACCAAGATACCAAATTTAATTATGAAAGCAATAAATAACCTTTTCTAGGACTGTATAGATCATCTGCTGCTCAGGATCCACAACTGGTGAATTATCTTCCCGCAGGGAGCATCCCATCTTTGGGAGCGGGGTGATAGATTACCGACACGAGGCCTCCGAGGCTGAAATATTTATTTACATCCATAGTAAAATGCTCTCATTATTAATGCTCTGCATCTTCATGTGGAATTATGATCATTCTGACTTTATTCCCCCTTTTTTTAATGAGTAAACAAGAAGTGGGTGCTTGATGGTGTTTTGCTAAACTTTTGAAAAGCAGTAAACATATTTGTTTATATATAATAAGATCATGTCAGTCTGAGAAGATGCATTTACTTGGTGTTGTAGCTGTAAACAAATTGCCGTCTGATTTATATTAACAATTTTCTGTTCAGTTTACCATCTGTGGTTTTGGAAATTATGATGTAGCGCCTAGACTGTATTTTATCACTTCTACTCTTTTACAACTAAATAAATTCAGATTATTTATCAGATTTTAAGGGACGATGAGTCTCTTACTTAACTCTTCCCAACATACTGTATGTGCTCTGAAAGCTTCTCCATTGTTTTATCATACTTCAATCCTTTTTCGCCATCTCTGCCTCGTTCTGTGTTCTCAAGGATGACAATGGCTGTTTGTGGTGTGCATACACAGATCGTTCCTGGCAGTCTGAAGGTTACAAACAGCAGTAGAGGCAAAGTGAATTTACTCTGGATACTTCAGAGCGTCAAGATATATCAGCGAGGATCACAAGTGAAGGGAGGATGGGAGGGGAAGGAGGAAGAAAAAAATCAAATAAATTCAGAGGCAGACTGGCAGACATTATGTCCATTTGTCACCTCGCGCCGCGCGCAGAATAAAAGGCCTGTATGAATGGAGTCTATTATGGGAAGAGAGGGCCGCTAAGCTGCTTGCCACTGTTGATTTCTTGCTGCAGTCGATAAATTGAGCAAGGCCTAAGCAGGCCGTGTATGTTCCGTTAAACAGCGAGTGCCGCTTGGCGTGTCGCACTTTTCACCAACGCTCGAGCAGTTCCTCATGATTGCTATTCTCTGTATTGATTTGCTGTATTCATGTGCTCACCATGCAGAAAATGCAGAGGAGACAGATGCTGTCTTTTTGGGAGACATAATGGTCCTAAGAATACCTCTGGTGATACAGTCCTGCACATTAAACCAACATTAGCGCCAAGGGCTGCAGCAGACATCGAATTCCTGTTCCGCAGACATTTACAGATGCACGCTGAGCTCTGAAGGTCTGATGGAGACGAAACACTGCGCCTTATATCAGCTTCATTTAAATGCTGCAACTTTAGACTATCAAATCATTTCACATTATGTAAATGCTGCTTCATTACACAATCGCTACACTTGGGTAAGAGCTAAACACAATCTAAAAGTATAATGAGAAATTTGTGTCAGAAGTCAGTTTTCAAAGCTTTCATGTGCACCTTTCTCTGTTGTGTGTGTTTGTAATCAGCATGATGGGAAATCTGAGCATCCCATCATGGTGTAACACACAGCAGACTGAAAATATAAAAGACACGGGCGAGTTCTATGCTTTGTGAGACATTAAAGCATCTCTCAGGTTGTGACCATGTTCACATCTATTTTCTATTTTCAAATTGGCATGTTATAGGTGTTGAAAGTTGATTACAATACTGCAATATTGAGCTATTGACAGCTATTCCAACCACAGGGGACAGCAAGCAACCGCCACTACCACTATGTTGATGTTTTTTCTTATGGAAGCGCTGTGTATTTACACTATACTACAGTCACCAGCAGCGGGACGAGGCGCTGAGCGTCTATGCTGCACTGAGCGCTGCATGTTTTGTGTTTTTTCTGGTTACCAAAGGTTTTAAATATATACAACCTTGGGTAAAGCGCCGCAGCCGCTCGTCACCACAGACTGTATATACAGATGGACATGACAGCTCCCTTAAAGTGAAGCCGAAACGTCTCAGTCGCCCCCTGGTGGCTGGCTGCAGTATTGGTCATAAGGCCCACCCTCTCTATGTTTGTGGATGGGACATGAGCCAAACTAAAAACTCAAAGTACGCTTCAAAGTATTTTTCCCAAAGATGGTTTCTGTCATTTAAGGTAGTTTTAATCACGCTGCTGTGTGTTCAAGAGTTCGTTTTTCTGACAAGTTTGGATTTAATCTGTTATTTGGTGCTATAAAACAGGGATTTTACAGCATGAATGACAAATCTGTGAGCCAATTGGTGGGCTCGCATTCAGTGGTGCTGCTTGTGATTGGTCTGACAGGAAACTTGATACTGCAGGGATTGCTACTGCGCAGACTCAGGCTCCAAATGACATCACCACAGCAAGATGCAGCGGCTGTATACAGGAAATTTTAGCCTCACGTCTGTACAGTGTGAGTAAGTGGAGACGTGCCGTCCATCTTTATAAACAGTCTTCAGAGTAGAATAGAATATATCTTTATTATATACCATGGGTAGATTTGTCTTCGGCTCACCAAACACATAAAACAACACTGTAAAAAGCAGACAAATAGTCAGTAAGACGAGCATATAAAGTCATTACAAAACACTTAAACACATTAAATCAGCTCAGTGTCTGTCTGTGATTTAAAGCTCATCAGTGACTTTGTTGAGTTAAGGATACTGATGGCACTTGTTATGACTATGCTCGTCACTGTCACTTTTACAACAGCCATTCAAACACAGTGGAGGAGGGGCAGGAACAATACCACAAATACCAACCATCACATCCCCGAACAACAACAACAATGGAGGAGAAGTGAGTCAGAACCCACACAGACCAATGCCCAAATCCTTTTATTCATTTGTGTCGACATCTGCAAGAGGAGAGAAGCAAGTTAATGCTAGCTATTAGCAGCCGGTGGCTAGAGCTAACTGCTGACAGAGGCTGCACTGAGTTACATTATGATGCGTTCAAGATCAGCTCAGTAAAAATGAGTACTGGGCAAACATAAATTATAACATTCTCATTATGGGTTCAAATGTAATCTTGAAAAATGTGGCAAGAAACTTGAATAAATATATTTGTCTGAGGGAGAATTTTGTTAATGTTTTCACAGCAATATAAAATATGATAGATGGTGAAAAGGCTACTGAAGCAGTTTTTCAAAAATGTTTATTTATGTAAACAAAGCTTTTTTTTTTAAAGGTTATTTCATAAATGTGTATGATTAAATTTGTGCTCATTTAAGAATAGTGTACTGAATGGCTGAATGAATTTAAGTTCTTTTTTTTTTTTTATAATGAAGATTTCTTTGTTTCCCTGGCACAAAAGGGGGAATACATTATAACAAAAAAAAAAAAAAAAAAAAAAAGTTATCGGTATTGGCCAAGTTGTCATTTCATACATTAGTATTGGCTCCAAATTTTACAACAGTGTCTTTCAGGCTTTGTCCATGTCCACACCAATCTTGTATTTTTAAACTGGCATATTAATTTTAAAGTTGATTTACAACGATCACATCTCCGATCTCATTTGACGAAGCACTGGCTGGTTTTAACATGACTCTAAACTTCTTTTGCATCAGCTCATCCAGAGTTGATTAGGTAACGTTTCAACCAGCACACCCCGCCATCTGGCTCCACACAGCTTTGCCACATTCACACAAAACCCTGTAACAACTATCACGGTCCAGTTCAACCCTCGTTCTCCTTCATCAGATTGAAATGAGAGCACGTGAGGGCTCTTGTCATTATAACGTGGCAAAAATAGCTTCAAAAAGAAAAACACAACGAGGACTAGATGACACATGACCTTTCGCCAGACTCTGCAACTCCAAAACTTTATGTAAATACACTTGTGCTAATGTGTGGTTCGCATAGCGTCCGATCTATTTCTGTGGATTAAATAAATCTAGCGTGGCCTGGTTTAGTCACACAAAGGTAGTTTATTAAGAGTAGGGTGTGAAAACAAGAGTTTGCCTGCGGAGAGCCCGTCCTCTCATTACAGCTGCACTCTTATATCACGGCGATAGAACTGTGCCATAAGTGGCACGACAACATTTCTCCTACAGGTTTCATCAAGTGTCCTGTCTCCTAATTACCAATCTGTGATCTTTCCTCCATCTTTCTCCCTCCCACCAGACTGCGTGCCTCTTCCTCATTATTCACCCTCAATTATGTGAGGAGTTTGTCCTGCGCTGCTTAATTACTTCATCCAGGAAGATGATAAGTTAATTTTGTGATTAACCCTCCGACACCTGAGCAGACAAGAATATCACGAGGCGATTATCATTTTAGTTTGCGTACCCCCGCAGACTTGCTCTCTGACATTGGGACACTTATTTGCAACGGGTGAGTGAAGGTCAAAGACTCCACGCTGCCGAAATTTAAACATGGCAATTTTTTAAAAGCAAAAACATGTTGTAATGTTTATTCATTAGTCATTTAAGCCAGATAAGTAGTCGGACTTGACAATAAACAGCAATCCATTAAATCAGAATCTCTATTTGTGGCATAGAAATGAATTCTCCTCAGGGCCTTGGCAGCATTGTCATGTTAAGAAGATGGCAGGAAACAAGTTGCAGGTACGGTTTAATTAGTGCTCTGGCTCGCTGTTGGCTTCCCTTCACTTCTCTCTCTCCACTGTACCATCTCCTCTGATTACTGGCATTACAGCAAATTTGCAGTTGATAATCAGCCTCAGATTCCTGCTAAATTTCTCATTACGCTGCTGGAGATGTCACTTGGGTTTTGAGTTTGCATTAATAGGGTTTAATCTGCAAGTGTTTGTGAGTGAGTGTGTGTGTGTGTGTGTGTCTGGATGCGCATCCATGCTAACAAGACGCCTCGTACACATCACACATGTCAGGTACAATCTTGTAAGAATTCCCAGGAGGCCACTTGTTTAACAATTACCCTTCATACTTCATTATTTCATATTGGTGCAGAATGATTACATTCAACCCTTAGAGCACAGGGCCTGACAGTCTCAGCAATAAGAAAAGAGCTCATTAAAGACGCCATCCAAACATGGTAACATAACTCCACTGCCACGCCGCATGGCGTGAAGTCTGACACTAAACTGTGGAGGCAAATAATGGCTAAAAAGATTTGAATGTTATAAGCAAATGAATACCTAATTGGGAAATTTAATCACCACTGAAAATACAGCGCTGAAACATTTTACTTGCAAACCAACATCAAGGGCCTGGCATCACAAGCTTTATTCAAATTGCTCAAATTTATTGAGTTTTATTTGGATCTGAAAACTCAAATCAAACCAAAAAGGTCTGTTTGTTCAAACAGGTCAAATTCAGACACTAAATGAATCAGACCTCTGGCTTTTTCTAAACGAGAAATACACAGATGGCCACATACTTACATAATGTGCTAAAAGAACGGCTGAAGCTACAAAAGAAATCAGCATCTTCACCAGCTGATTACACTTGTAGGAAACAAAGACATAAACGAGCAGTATTGTTCGTGTGTTGCAGATTAGCTACAGTATTAGCTCTGGTAGCACAGTACAGAGTGATGAGGAAAAATGTGAGAACAACAGTGATAATATAGAACACTGTTACGAGAAAAAATAAAAAATGTTAAAGCTATTTTAATCTAGTATAACTGTATTAAGATGTGGACCATAGACTCATTATTCAATCCTCTTGTTGGGCTTGAATTCTGAACGGGTTGCCAACAGAGGACTGACCAGGGACAGTTTAAGGCTGGTGTTGTGACGATTACCTGCAGGGTTGTGGGGCGCTTGTTTGTAAGAGAGCGTGTGTCTGAGAGACAGGTCGACAGGAAAACAGGAGGACATTTGCTTTTGCGTTTGCTGATCAGCTCTGATCGGATCATCTGATCAAATATCTACACAGGGACTCTAAACTCACTACGTTCATGGACCAGTAAAAACCTCAGAAATCTGAACAGGGACCCCAACTGATACAAGAACAGACAAGAAAGAGGAAAAAAAAAAAAAAAAAGGAACAAGGAAAGTTGGCATCTCGTCAGCTACTGCCACACGTAGATCGTAATATAATCTTGAGAGCCATTAAGAAGTCCTGGGGTTGGAGGTGAGTCGACAGATAGTCTGCCACGACGACTCCTCATGTGAGAGCAAGCCTACGAGCAAGTCGCGCCCTCGTCTGCGACTGGGACTGGATATCTGGCATGCTAGAAAACTGGAGAGGTCTGACACGACTGACAAAGAGCATCAGCCAATGAGAGGCGAGATACGGAAATCAAAGTCCTGCGCTGTCATCTGTAGCATTTCCCGAAAACCTGTTCGATCATTCAGCTATGAAAGATACAACAATCTGGGTCACAATACATGCATAGACTATAGACAGTACAATGCAAGCTAATAGGCTAGCAGCACAGCGGCAACCGAGTTTCATTCATAGAACTCACCTCCAACTCTCTCCTGCAGAATTGACAACCTGCGCGATCCACATGCAGCGACCCATTCCTTCACCCAAATCCTTTTCTTCTTTTTCTGTTTCTTCTCAGTGCAGAGCAGGGCGCAAACGACCTACAGAGCTCCAAGCTGTCGCACATCCATGTTAAAGTTTAGCGCCAGGGAACTTCATAATATCCTGTTTTGTTCACGAGTGACAAAATGTAGTTTGGTGACGTCACCAGTGCTATCTGGGGCTCTGTCGACGAGATCTCGTGGCGTGCACACACAGGTCGTAACGTAATTGGCGAGACTCCCTGATGACAGAAACACACGTGGCCAGGTATGAAGTGAACACTCAAAAGATTACGATAGTCTCCGCAACTCGTCTGTGTAATGTGAACTCACCTTTCCATGACAGACCCCTGCAGCGTTACATCAGGTTGCATTTTCCAAAACTCAAATCTAGTCTCAACTGCGCTTCTTTTTTACATTTAATCAGGTACTCCATACTAGAGCCAGGCGGTATAACGTATATGTGCAATATATCAATATATTTTGAAGCATGATATAAATTTAAGCTTGTGCTAATAACGTTAGCTTGTTGCATTTGTGGAGAAAACATGTCCGGCAAAAGACAAATGTTTTGTCTGTGAATGCTGCCAGTTATAATGAAGTTGATTTGTGTAATTGAGTTTGAAATTGTCTCTATTAAGCCATGTTTAATGTGTGTTTAATGTGTGTTTTGGGTGTGTTTTAAACGAACTAACTTAACAGCACTTCACAGAAACTCTGCTGCCAACTAGTGTTTTGGAGGTGTAACTGTTGTGCAGCTGAATATTTTCAAACAGGGGAATAAAATCCCTGTCTTTGCATTTTATTTTGATCACAGTCTGTTTTTATAAAACTGCTTGAGACATCTCAAATGTGGCTTTAAAGTGCAGCTGAAAACGTGTAGCCCATTTCATAGAAAACACAGAGATATATATCGTGTATCACCAGTCAGCCTGTAAATACTGAGATATGAATTTTGTCCATATCGCCCAGCTGTAGTCCACACTGACCTTTAACATCCACATTTTGGAGGTTGGACAGACGGGATACATTGTTATGCAAATGGTTTTTTTCCCAGTTACTCAATTCAGTCAAACTCAAATTTTTATGGCCATTTTTTGCCTCGATACCAAACTGAAATAATCCGTCGTTATATATTCTGCCAAACAGCTTTCTTCAGCAGAATATGATAAACAGTAACCTAGATATTAACGCCTAAACAAATGCAAAACTGCACCCATTAACTTTTTGTTCTTGATTATACTGTGAAGCGTCACGCTGTGCTCTGCAGAAGTGACTTGTAATCAACTTCCAATCATTAATGGCCCCGTTATCTGCACCTGGCTCCTGAATAAACAAAAATCTCATTGCCCCCCTCAATCACTTGAAAGTTATCCCACTGAGTGGCACTTCCAGCATCATCAGCGATACAACTAGCTGATTCTGGGGCCCGAGAGGGAGAAAACTCCCTCCGAAGAAAGCCTGATCAGTTTCCTTTGGGCTAAACATTGCTATTCTTTGAGTCATGCTGTTCCCTGAATCGTAATCACAGCTCAGCTCAATTGGACTCATTGTTGCCGGGGCCTGCGAACCCGTTTTGTCTGCTGATTGATTCGTGTCATGTGAGAGCAAGATACTCAAAAAGACCTATCATCATTCATTTGTGCTGGTTTCTGTTTATAGGCCATTCTCTATTGATGATTACTATATCGAAAGATCTTTAATTAGTGGCTTTTGTGTGGGAGACAAATGGAAAACAAAAGGCGAGCACGGTGCAGTGAGATCAAAATGAGAAAACGCTTGATGAGTAAACATTTTAATTATGGTGTTAAATATAAAATGAAAGGTAACATTTCCGAACAAATTAGCCTAAAGGTCACTTTTGTTTGAAAGTGTTCAGCTGCTGATTTTTTTTCCTCCTGTCCTGTCTGTGACAGTCCATTGTGTGCAATCTCAGCTGTAAACGTACACAACATACTATACATTCAGTCAATTCTCATTTCCTTTATACATCATTCTGATTGATTGTGACTGTGTGTACTCATTAGAAATATTAATTTTGAGGCAGTGGCATTTGTAGAGAAAAGACTATTCTTGCATCTGAGTTATATTGAGAGCATGTGAGAAACATCTGCACGCTTTTATTCTGTTTTTGTTTTTTACAGAGAATTCGCTGATTTTCTTTGTTTTACTTTACATGAGAGTAATATGAATGTCTAGATTTTAAACAGATGCTGACACAAAACATAACAACCACTGACATTACATCATCTTAGGCTTTAGAAAATTTTTGGGGTATTTTCTGGCAGTTTATTAGGGCCGCCCCCTGATAGTCGACCAAATGTTCGTCGACCAGAAAGGTCATTAGTCGGCAAGATGTCATTGGTCGCTAAATGTGAAACTCTATTAGGAGCTGCACCTTGTCAAAATAAATCCAAACCTATATGACTGGACCATGTGGGATTTTAATTTGAAAGGACAGACACAGGAAGTGTCCACGCTCAGGAGTCAGACAGGAGTCAGGTTAATTTCCAGGGCTGGTACCTGCGGTTATTCCACAGGCTAGTTAATAACATGTGGGGCAGGAAATCCAAAGTGTGGGATCATTTTGAGAAGGTGAAGGACCAACCCAAGGTGATATGTAAACTCATCTTCATCGGTCCACTACAAACATGACGTATCATGTGAAACATGGAAGTAGCTACATGCCCATTAGCCCACAGCGTCATTAACAGGCGGCTCGCTCAGTGTGTGACGTGCACTTGTAGATAAAATACAGGCCTATATTAATGAAGGTTCATTAGTACGGTTTGTATTTCTCTGTAATGTAGCACAGTGTTAACAATGTTACTGAGACTATTCACAAAATAATAATATAATAATTAGATTAATATCGTAAACATGCGGGCGACTAGTCGACTAATGGCCCTAAATGACGACTCTTTGTTGACTAGGAAAAGTCTTTGTTGGCTTATAGGCCAAATAATCAATCAATTAAAGACAAAATATTGGTTAGATTAATCATAAATCAAGAAAAATTAGAGATATTTACCAGTTTTACAGTTGATTTTACAGTGGAAAAAAAAGACTTGGACAAACTGTGATGATGCAAACACGGTTAGTAAACTACCTAAAACATTTCTTTGACATCTCTTTACTGATTTTTTTTGTAATTTATTGGCCAACATGTGCATCAATACCAATATACCAGTGATAAGCTGATGTCATCATCGAGGCTCTGGCCTCTACACACCTAGCAAGGATACGTATGGAGAAAATCAAATATCACTACATTTTTTACCAAATACCTCCATATTGATATTGCCACAATACTGTAGGGTTGATTGTTGAAAATATTTACACAATGAGATGTCTGATAAGTAATCATTAGTTATGTGGATATGAATAAGTGAGTAGGGGCAACAACTAGAAAAGCTAGAGCAGTGTGGTAAGTTCAGTTTACTGTAATGCGGCCTTTGAAACCAGAAAAAGACAACACTTTCTATATTACAATATCCATCATCTAAAACTATAGCTAGTCTCATATCACAGTATTAATATAATATCTATATATTGCCCAGTCCTAGGATACGCCAACTGAGACAGACACTGGGGAGTGACAATAATTACTTTCCCCTGGAGGAGCCTGTTTATGAAGCACTATATAGAGTCGTGTGTGTGAAGCAGGCTCTGGAGGTGTCTCCTTGAACCAGCAGACAAGCTTCTCTCCAATTCAGTCAGCCAGGTTTGTGGAACTGATGATAATGTGAGTGCGAGAAATAAAAAAGAAAGAAAAGATTGTTTCAGCGGCACAAGCCACAATTTCCCTGTTAAGAGCTACAAACCAGAGGGACTATCTGAAATTACATGGGTCGGACCAGACACACCAATCTGCCCGATGCACCTGCAGCAGTGAGGACACGTCAGCAATGCTGCAGATATTCACTTCTGCATATTACTTCCCAAATGTTTGGCTTTGAGTTGACAAGCTCCTCCTTCCCAGCGCTTTCCAGCTCACAGCGAATCGTTACTAACGAGCTTAAACAACAACTGTTTATGTCTGACAGTTTAGCTTAGTTTAGCTAACGTGACCAGCAGGCAGTGAGTCTCCTCGGCAGAGGGAGGAGCAGAGAGGACAGGACGACTGATACTGACTGATGTCTGTGTTCTTTATTCTTCGTAAACTTCTCTCAGGATTGTGATTTCATCCATCCATCCATTTTCTAACCGCTTATCCTCTTGAGGGTCGCGGGGGGGTCTGACAGGTGTTACAGGATAATCAGTGACCCCAAACAATCTGTGACCTCATCAGTGTTTCCACCACCTGAAGCTGAAGTAGTGAACTTTTAAAAACAGATGCTTATTTACACATCTAGCAAATAGGGGGCAACATTAACATTTGTTTGGAGGTGTGTTTTGTTAACTATGATTTTAGGTCCAGCTTACTTTCAGCTAGGGGTGGACGATATACCCCTAAAATAATATCACGATATTTCAGGGTGTTTTGCGATAACGATATTCTTGACAATATGACAGATTAGCAAAAAAAAAAAAAAAATAATAATAATAATTTAACAAAACAAGAACACCTGTCGACCCTCCCGAAGCTTCAAGTATTTTATCCTTAAGTTCACGCAACAAGCAAACAGCACAGAGGGAGTGAAAGTTATCATGAAAACAAACAGCAAATTTCTTAAGATGCAAATCCTCCTTACAAATCTCATCATCATCATCATCGTTATCATCACACAAGCTGTGTGTGCACTTCAGCAGAGTGTGGGTGCTTGACTGTCACCCATCCTACCACATAAAAACAACAACGTTTAATAAGCCCACACATCCCACACACTCCCACACACATGCACACACATGCATCACAGCGTGCACACAGTCAGCGTTAGCATCGTGTATAATGACCAGTTTCCCAAATACACTGTACACAGAATTGAAAGTTGAAAACAAAATCCTGGAGTTGATGAAAACCTTGGTTTTTCACTACTGTCAAGCAAACAGGAACACAGAGTTTGCTGTTGTTTTTTATAAAGGATTTGGTCAGTGGAGGCAGTTTATTTTGGGCTAAATTTTAAATTAGACATCAATGATTTTAATGATTCATTCATTCATTCATTTATTCAGTCTCTGTCACCGCTTATCCTGTTAGGGGAGGGGCTGGAGCCTATCCCAGCTGACATTGGGCGAAAGGCAGGGTTCACCCTGGACAGGTCACCAGACTATCACAGGGCTGACACATAGAGACAGACAACCATTCACACTCACATTCACACATAGTCCTTCCTAAACAAACCAAACCCAGTCCTCCTCTCTCTGGTCCACTTTAGCTCTGATGGGGTCTCAGTCCTCTTTCTGTTCACACTGTAGCCTATATATAATATATGCTGACATAGTTTTGTTTTTACTTTGATATGGCACCGCAGTGTTGTTATGAAGCCCCTTGCTTTCAGATGAACTTGTAGGAAACCTTAGTGTTTCTGTGCTGTAGACTGTTGCTGTTTGATGTATTCTACACTCCACATCTGGAGACGTGCAGTATCCTCCGTGGACCAAACTACTCCTGGTCCAGAGTCCTTACAAGCGTTAGAAGCTGATGTGGTTTGGTCTGTTTTTTCAAGCGTCCCAGTGCAACAGCATGTGATCTAGAGGGCTGAATACAACGGCAAAGAGCAAAGTGAACCTGGAGCACTTTGTGTTCACAATAGGTTAAGTGAACCGCAGTGAGGACTTGAAGCAAACGGTTTGCTTCAGAGGGGTCTGAGCTCTCTTGAAGTGTTCACATATGCACAAAAAATGCTGAGTCACTGCTCAGAGTCTGTTTAGAGGGCTGGAAAGGACCAAGTTAGAGTCACCAATTAACCTAACCTGCATGAGTATTCTCCAGGTACTCTGGAGTACCTGGAGAAAACCCATGCTGACATTGGGGGGAATGTGCAAAGTCCACCTGACTGTAATGAAATATCACTATTTTAAGCATAGATCTGGTTATGCCTCCTAATTGAAGCGTTTGCTGTACATGATGTGTTCAAGGACGATCAAAAATTTAAAGATTCTTATGAGAATTTTTGCTTTTGAGGTTCCTGGCTTTGATAAATGATCAATTTTGGTGTTGAAACGTGCATTGGTGGGTTTTGGGTTCAGATGGTATTTAAATAAACACAAAATCCAACCATTTAAAGTTGCATGTCCCTCCTGCAATTAAAGACATTAAATTAAAATATTAGTCCCTCCCCAGTGCTTAAAAATATATGACATGCCTCACTCCTTTTGCACCACGCTCTCCCCCCTACAAATAATGAACGGTCTCTTATATCATCTACAATGTGTTATAATAACTTTGGTTCAAAGATGAAAATGAAATCCTGAGCTTACCTACGTCTGTAACTCCTCTCTCACACTTTAAAACAAGCCCCCACCCTGAGTCTCACTCCCCAGGTTTCTCACCACCACACCTTCAGGCCTATCATCAGGTCCTATTTGACCCTCTGTTTATCCCCCCCCGTTCAACCTCATTTCACCGCACCCTCGACTCCAAGAGGTAGGATTAACTCTCCCCTCCCAGTGAACTCAAAAATTTGACCAAATTTGCCCGTCTATAATGTCTGTGACTGTAATCGATTACATCTCTGTAGCACGGTTAAAATCTCTCCAAGTTGATTTTCCTTGAAAACTGAAATGTCTTGATCACTAGTGAAAACATCACGCATATTCAGCCCCCATTGTGTCCAAGAGTACAGACTGCATCTGACTGAGGTTGCTGTTTTTCATCCTGTCTATTATATAAACTGATTTGGCCGGAGACCTTCGCCTTGCTGGGAGCCAAACGTGATGTGATGCTGGCTGACACATCATGACGTCCCTCCCCCTTTGCTGACTCCAGGCGCTCTGGTGGAGTCTGGTGCTCCACCTCACAGCCTGCAGTTACCCAAATATCACCTCACCGTTTTTTGACAGCGGGAAGAACAGCATGAGATGTGAAACACAGAAACACAATCGTCTGCGGGAGTCATATTGAAAGAACTCCACCTCTGCATGTTACGGGAAGATAAAGCTGTGTTTTGAAGGGTGAAGATAAGGAGAAAAAAAATATTACATGGTGTCATACATGTGCTCAAAGGAAACTGTGTTAACTCTCGCAGGAACAAATACATTTCTGTGTCGAGCTGCACAGATCTTTTACTCATCCGGAACATCTAACAGCATGAAAGATGTCAGGGAAGCACCGTTTCAACATTTCAACTCTTGGTGAACTATTCAAAACATTTTTTCTCTGAGAAAAAGTGGGATATCACAAAAGATGGAACTCCTACGGAGCTGACTGAGTTCAAGAGTATCAGAAGTCAGAGTGCATGATATTCTGTGTTCACTGAGACAAGAAACACCACTGATAGCACAGAATTTTAGTTTCAAATAGTTTTCTTTGCTTCTGGATAATTAATATTTTGTTATAAAAAAAGATTTATCTCCGTTATTTATCGTCAAAAACAAGTATAATTGTCTTTAAACCCTTTAAATGTACAGTAAACTCTCAGTGGTTGCATTTTAACCTATCAAAATGTTGTTGCCTGGCATCAAACAGAGTGCTTTACAGATAAGGACATACCACAGAGACTTAAGCAGTGTGAAGTAACCCAAAATTTCTGCCTGCGCGTCTCACACTGTGCTGCACCCTGGAAGTATGGCGGCCTTAACCAAAGGCAGACACGTATATAAATAAATAAGTTGGTAGGAGATGTGCTCTTGAAGCTGTATTACTGGGCTGACGGCTTAAGCTTAGGGAGAGGGAATGAGGGACAAATTTAGCAGCAGATCTTAGAATAACTAGGTGGGGATAAAGCTTATAAAAAGTGCAAATGGCTGCACTTCTGGACGGTGTGCTTAAGGCCCTGAGATGAAGTGCTGACTGTAATGTTTGCAGTTTTGTGGGGGGGGGGGAGAAAAAAAGTTTAATGAACTAATTTATGCTTTTCAAACCTCTAAAAACTTGAAGAGGGATTACTGAAATCTTCACAACCTTTACTACAACGATCCAGTTTGTAGACAAGAGACAGGAAATGAGCTTTTGTTCAATACACTGTAAAACTGGATTAAAATATCAAACTGTGTTTGTATTATTAACACTGATTCATTTCTTCTTTACCTTTTGGAACATAAAACACAAGCAGAAGAAGAGAGAGCAACACATTCTCACTCTGACCTCATCACATATTGATGTTTGGTTTCCACGTCCACAAACGACGTGCAAGGTACCCTGGGTGCGTTGGTGGACACCGTGTTAAGTTCTGCCTGTTACATGCATTGTCGTCTTTCAACATACACTTCTGTTTTCACAGGAAATTTACCATTACTTACAGTCTCTTTCAAAATAAAAGAACTACATTGGCACAACAACGTTATTTTTCCCTCAACAACAAACACACATGGTCGGGTTTGGGAAAAAAGACCAGGATTTGGCTTTACAATCTTACAAAGTCCATTCTCTTGGGTGAAAGTCGGTGTTTGTTGGACCCATCATTTCCTTGGTTGTGCTGACGTTCAGGAGTAGGTTGTCTGAGCCCGGTCTCACTCCGAAATCGTCAAAATCCAGTGCGTGCAGTGTCAGAAACCAATGAATAAAGGCGTCTTTTAAGATCGGCATGGTACACGGCCAGTTGCCGTTATAGCTTAACGACGCCCAGCGGTGGCAGGGGGAAACGTGGCGGCACAAGGACGAAAGTTTAGGCGGCGAACGTCCGAGTGGGGCAGGTGGGAAGGGTGGTGGATGGGTCCAACAAACCAAGACTTTCACCCCAGAGAGCGGTGTTCATGTCCCGTAAGATTCTAAAGCCAAACCCTGTTCTTTTTTCCTAAACCTAACCACGTGTGTTTGTTGTTAAAGGACAAATAACATCAGCTGTATGTATGTAAATGTAAAATTTCCTGTGAAAACGGAAGTGTATCTTGACAGAAGAGAACTTGACACAGTGTCCCAGAACGTCAACAAGCAGCGCACCCAGGGTACCTTGCACGTTGTATGTGGACATGGAAAGTCCATGACCAAAACATCAATATGTGACGAGGTCAGAGTGAGAACGTGTTGGTTGTCCTGACACCAGCAGGTCAGATCCTGTTCGTCTTTCAGGTAGGCCTTGTCATCGTTAACTGTGATCACACTCACTGAGTGATTAAAACACTTCTTAAAACGTTATGATTTAAGATTTGAATTTGAAATGTTTTGCCTCCCGTAATCCAACCCCCAAAAAAGAATAAAACAAGCTGGCTGGTGCAGATAATGAAGAGCCAGGCTGTGTTAAGCTTTGTCCGTGCTGACCCGATTGACTCACCACTGATGCATTCTCAAAAGCACAAAATACACAAGAAACAGGTGGTACAGTGTCCCAAGGCTCTTTAAACACAGCTTGCATTGAGGGGACTTTACCAAGGATGACCACCCACAAACAAGCTCGTCACACAAGGGAGAGAAAAAACAAACGACACAGTTTAAACAATGACATAATGGACCTCTTGGCTCATGTGTGCAGAATAATGGCAAAACTTAAGAGCTGCACTGAAAAACTCAACTGGGCAAGGCAAAGGAAGGGACACAGAAACCAGCTGAGCCAAACAAGAGGCTGAAGGCAGCAAGACTTAGGACTCATCGTGTGATTAAAACACTTTGTGCTTTACATCTAAAGGCACCCAGAGCAGAGCAGGAGCCATGTAACCTCAGGTGTGTTACTGTATAAACCGCCTACACTGATAGAGACTGAGAGATTATTGAAGGTTGTATCAGACAGTTTCTCTTTACATCAAAAGTGTTGCCTTAGTGTTTTGTTTATGAACTGTGCTGTCCTCAAGTGATGCCACTGGAGCCAATTGCGGCTGAAGGCTATAAGTTTAGAAATCTGGGGGTGTAGAGCTGGAGAGACCTCTGTAGCACCCAAATCTGAATTAACTGTCAGTGATCAAGTTGCATTGTGGGTCATGTAGGTGCCAGGTTTTTACAAAAATGAGATTGTGAAATGAAAAAGACAACATCTCTGGTTCTGCCGCATTAATTTTAACCTAAATAGAAAAGGTCCACTGTTAGTCCAACAGTGTTACAGGAGTGTAATGCTCTTTGCCACCACTAAAGCTGGACATACACTGCATGATTTGGGGCGTTTTTAACCCAATGTTTGAGCTGCACAACTTATTTTAGAGTGAGACCAAATTTAACCTTCATCTAACGTAGATTGCTGTGCAGAGTAGGCTACAGCAGGAAGGGAAGGCCAATTATGGTCCGATCAACTGCTGCTAACCATCACAAATTGGTCCGCTGTTAGGCTCTGCCACAGTTGAAGCAAAGCCACAAGTCGACTCACCAAGGTCAGAACCTTTTATAACTCATTTAATCATATTACGGCTTCCCACTAAAGCTGGCCAAACGTTAGTCGACCAGGAAGGTCATTAGTCGGCAAGATTTCATTGGTCACTTAGTCGCAAACAAACAAACTGCCCCAAGAGCTGCCCCTTGTAAAAATAAATCCAAACCTGTACGACTGGACCATGTGGGACTTTTATTTGAAAGGACAGACACAGGAAGTGTCCACACTCAGCAGTCAGACAGGAGTCAGGTTAATTTCCAGGGCTGGTACCTGCGGTTATTCCACAGGCTAGTTAATAACATGTGGGGCAGGAAATCCAAAGTGTGGGATCATTTTGAGAAGGTGAAGGACCAACCCAAGGTGATATGTAAACTCATCTTCATTGGTCCACTACAAACATGACGTATCATGTGAAACATGGAAGTAGCTACATGCCCATTAGCCCACAGCGTCATTAACAGGCGGCTCGCTCAGTGTGTGACGTGCACTTGTAGATAAAATATAGGCCTATATTAATGAAGGTTCATTAGTACGGTTTGTATTTCTCTGTAATGTAGCACAGTGTTAACAATGTTACTGAGACTATTCTTTCTCACACCTTCAACTCAAACCATTGTGTTGCCCTGCCCAAAACATATAATCTCATAATTAAATTAATATCTTAACATGCGGGCGACTAGTCGACTAATGGCCCTAAACAACGACTATTGGTGGACTAGGAAAATTCTTTGTCGGGGGCAGCCCTAAATTGAAAGTTACCGTCAATCAAAACTTGGACTGACTCATTTTTGCAGAAATTAACTTTTAGGGTCTTTTGGGATGTCTGTCTCTACATTATTGCTGGCAAACTGCTAGCAAACAAACTTCTATTTGCCCCAGAGCATTCAAACAAAATTTTATTGACGACCGTCAATAGCCAGAACGGTTCACAGGTGCCGATGGGCCGTTTTTTAAACAACAACTTTTCTAAAATGAGCTCAGTGTATGCCCAGCTAAAGCCAGATTACCCTGGACGTCTCTAGTATCTAGATCAATAGTTCCCAACTGGTGGGTCAGTCCAAAAGTGGGTCATGAATTCCATTCTGAATGGAACGCAAGTGATTTGCAAACATGTCAAGTTTGTAAAAATCACACTTTATTTTGAAGTACAGTGAATTTCCTGCACAGAGCTTTTATGTTGAAGTGCCGTTTCCTGCTGTAGAGTGAGTGACTAAAAGACAGCTACGTGACAGAGACAGCAAACTAGCTCAGCATGGCCAAACCAAGTATGACACTGAAAATATTAAACTGTGTGGACCTTGAACTAATGACCAAGGAGAAATCTGGACCCAATGGCTGTACGAGTTGGGAACCACTGATCTGGACAGTATTAGGCTTTGAGGATGCCTTCGCTCTTTTTTTTCAGACTTGCTGGTTCATAAATGAGCCTAATAAACCATCTACTTTGAATCATTCTGCCACTCTGTTTCATCCTGTCACTACTGCCAGCTGTGTTTTGTGCAACTTGTGCACTGTTGTTGCTTCACTTGTAACTCAACAGCTCAAACCTGAATAAACCTACGAATGCACCAGAGTACTATCTCCACCTCCCCAACATCCTCCATCTGCCCAAAAAAGAAAAATGGGAGGTGTGATTGCACCCTCAACCTCTGTGACTGGGACATCTGTTCCATGGCAGATACTCCTCCCTGTAGGCCTGCACTCTTCCAGAGCTGGGTGTCACCCTCTTCAAACTGCAGACAGAAATGTTTCCTCTTTCCCTCCTCCATCTCCTTGACTGGAGTCAATACACTGCTGCTCCTGGAGCTATTACCGATATGCTCCGGCCAAGTGTAAAACCTCTATCTGCCACTTATCAGCACACCAACTCTCCTCTATGAAAACTTCCCATTATGCCACACCACCTCTCCTCCACTCCCAGTACACGTGATACTGGAGCTATTTTGGTCCATTTGAGGCCTTCTGCGGAGGAAGTTTGATCAGTTAGTAAAGTATCACCTGTGGTAGGCGTCAGCGTAGCGCCACCATGCAAGAAACCACAACTCCAGCATTTCTTTAATTACCTTTATTAATAATTCTGCTACTAAACAATACTGTGTCTTTATAATGGGAGTGCTGGAAGATGGGGGAAGCAGAATAAATCATATTTAGTGAATTAAACTGAATGAACATTTTCATGTAAATAAAACATCTGACTCAATTGGAGCAGGTTTTCTTTGAAATAGCAAAGTTATGGAGATTCATGAGCTTTTTAAGAAAGCAGAATTTCATTACCTTACATCTCTATTAGGATCTTTATAAGCATACATAATAAAAGAGCCTATTAAAGATTTAATAAATGAACTTCTGTGTGAAGTCAAATGGATTTGGCAAAGGCTGTGGGGTAGAAGCTCTCTCTCTCTCTCTCTCTCACACACACACGCGCTCACACACACACACACACACACACACACACACACAGAGAAAAGAAAGGGACTTGGGGTCCTATTATGCTGAAAGAATAAGCAGAGCCGTCAGAAATGGATTAGCCTTGTAAAACAAATTTGGTTTTGAAAGAACGGAGGCATGTTCTACTCAGGGTCTATTGGTAAAACAAAGCACAAAGGGCTTCAATGAAAACAACCTGTGTGATGTGATAAGTACAGTCCGCTTGTGAAAAACATGCAAAAGCATGAGGAGGTGTGAGAAAAAGAAACGTCAAACAACACAAGCATCAATGAAATCACACCTAAAGAATACATAAAACAAAGAAAACACACACTAAATGAACTTTTAAATCATGTGATTTTTGCTTCTATTTAACTGCTAGAGACACAGTCGTCATTCCTGGTCACATGTTGTGATGAAGATACCACCAGAAAAGGTGTCATTGCGGACCTCAGATTATCAACTAGGTACATACTGGGGTTGACTCATCACACTGGACCTCCAGCAGGCACTAGGGGCGGTCTGCAGCCGAGTGTGAAGCAGTTGGGATGAGAGTCAGAACCTCTAAGTCTGAGGCCATGGTTCTCTGTCGGAAACCTCTGCCTCAAGCGAGGGAGTTCAAGTATCTCGAGGTCCTGTTTAGGAGTGAGGGTAGAACGGAGTGTGAGATGGATCAACGGTTTGGAGCAGCTTCTGCATTAATGCAGGGCGCTGCACTGGACCTGTCGACGGTGAAGAGGGAGCTGAGCCAGAAGACAAAGCTTTCAATTTACTGGTCCATCTACGTCCCAACCCTCACCTATGGTCATGAGCTCTGGGTAGTGACTGAAAGAATGAGATCGCAGATACAAGCGACCGAAATGAGTTTCCTCCTTGGGGTGTCTGGGCTCAGCCTTAGAGATAGGGTGAGGAGCTCAGATACTTGGAGGGAGCTCGGAGTAGAGCCGCTGCTTCTTTGTGTTGAAAGGGTCAGTTGAGGTGGTTCGGGATGCCTCCAGAGCGCCTCCCGTTAGAGGTGCTCCGGGCACGTCCCACTGGTTGGAGGCCCCGGGGCAGACCCAGAACACGCTGGAGGGATTACATAACTCATCTGGCCTGGGAACACCTTGGGGTCCCCTAGGATGAGCTGGAAAGTGTTGCTGGGGACAAAGACGTCAGGGGTGCTTTGCTTGGCCTGCTACCACCGTGACCCAGCCCCAGATAAGCAGATGAAAATGGATAGATGGACATATGGGGTTATGACGTCACTAATTAAAGGTGAAGTAAGAGATTACTTTTAAATTTTATAAGCTATAATTTAATCAACATTATTCAAATAGTGAACCAAAATGTTAAGCTGCAAGAGTTTTTGAGAGATCTGAAGTAAAAGTTTTGGATGCCACAACCACAAGCTTTGTTTCTTGTTGTTGCTCTGTTTAAGCATGTTTAATGGCGCCCATTTTTCATGTCATTAACTGACCTTTCGCCAAGCCCTGCCCCTTTGTGATGGAGCCCACACTGTAACTAACTGTACTCCCTGAAGAAATATTATCATATATTTGGAAAAATGAAATAGTGCGAAGCAGACAGAGGAGTCTACAGTAGAGCGCGGCTCGGGCTGCATTTTCATGACTGAACCCGACCTGAGTCCGAGACAATTGAGCCTGAGCAATGGAGCACAGCTGTGTTGTTGTCAGACCCTGGTCTGAGCCGGCCTCATGCTACATTATGATTGGCCAGTCTGCATCCGGAGGCCACACTTAGTGAAGGGTCAATTGCAGTTGATTAGTGACAGATGAGGAAGATGGTTAGAAGGTTAGTGTGGAGGTACAGTGGTGTATCATCAGCATATCGATGATAGCTGAGTCCATCACGTTTGACTATGTGACCTAAAGGAAGCAGATAGATGATTAAAGTGGTGGCCCGAGCACTGAGCCTTGGGGTACCCCTTGGTTGACAGGGGCAGGGTGAGCCATGGAATGATGAGCCACTAGTTTGTGTATAACCCACGTAATCAGGAAGGCTGTAATCATGTGACCAATGCACTGATGGGAGTAAAGAAGTAAGTAGAATAAAGGCCGAAAGTCTGTGTAAGGAAGCAGGTTGGAAAACTTATTTCGTAAGCCTAACAAAAGCAACTTTACTGCTTGAACTGAACCTACGTAACTTTACATTAAGAGCATAGCCTTTTTCACGGGGTGCTATTTTTTTTAGATATGTTCCAAACTGTTGCATGTGCACTTTGGTAAGATATCATATGAACCTCTGTATGCATATATGTTGCTTCCTATTAGCAAAATGAGACCAGAACCAGGTACCATCAATCACCTTATCTTAATTTATAATAATACATCAGTAGCATTTTATTAACTCAGAATCTGGTTTAATATTCCCTTATTGAATTTACTCAGCTTTTGAAACTTAAAAATAAGTAAAACTTTTTGTTGACTGAGGTGGCAGAGAGGGCAGAAACACTACAGGGTTGAGTGGCAGAATAATTACTGAGAAAAACAGATAAAAGCTGAAAATAGCAGAATATATGTAATGTTGAGTAAATCTGAATATGACAAATAAAATAATACTGACTTTTGGACCTTATTTTTCTGAAGTTTGACTGCTGCTGTCAGTTTGATGAAATTACTTTGCTATATTTTACATGGAATATATTTAAAAAAAAAACAAAGTTATGGAACGTCAAAGGCTAGAAGAGTTTTCACTTTCCCCTTTGCCAAAGTTTATTATAATGTAATATAAAACTTTTTATTTCACTTCTACAGAGATAATCTGCTACATAGAAACCATTTATGATAGTATAAGTTTTTGAATGACTCCAGAGATTCTTGATTTCAAAATTATATGTGGGTGTCAGCTAACCTGTTGAAAACTCTAATTTACAGAGAAGAACTTCAGACATCAAAGATTAAGTTAATTTTTTTGTTTGTAAATTGGGAGTGTGGGATGGAACTGCAGCACCCAGTAAAACCTGGATTAGCTTGCTCAGTAGGTTGGCTATACTAACAAGTAAACTTGCCAATAAACTAGAATATTAGCCAGCTAACTTGCTAATACTGCCACCGTCTTGTTGTGTTACTGGGAGCCAGAATAGAAGGAGTCATGGCTCAAAACCAGCCGCCACTGCCCGTCAACAAAAACAAAGATGGTTAAATGTGATAAGACCAAAGGGACTGGACGGAGGCCATCATCAAAATGCTCACATGTGCAGCGCACACTTCATATCAGGTTAGGGACCAAGTATTTCCTGTTGTAGGGATGAAGAACGTTATGTGTATTAAGGGTTATCATGTCCACCTCATCAGACACTGGGGAGCTATTAAGAGGAAGATTGGATTTCTCTGGAACGCTAACTTTTTAGGGCATTAGCTAACGTTAGCTTCGATAGTAAAACAAAATGGAGGAAACCGTTCAAGTGTTGTCCTCCTTTGTAAGATTGGCTTCCTGTGACATCATCCATCCACTGAGTGAGAGCATACGGGTCGGCCAGTCTGGTCCCGTTGGTCAGTGTTAACGTTTTAAGTAACACTCGGTCCCCGAGAGTGAGTGACCTGACATGGCGCGTTCATAAATTCAGTCTGACGCTCTACACTAAAAGGAGAGCTCTGTTGGTCAAAGAAACGGAGCCTTATATTTCTATATAAATTAACAAAGGTTAAGTTAATCACATAGACTCCGCTCAGCGCTCTGCTGCTCTGAGAGTGTGGTGCTCTGGATAACCAAACAGTACATTCCGACAGCGCTCCGAATGTATGAATGGTCCAGTTTATGCAAGAGTGCGCTCCGGCGCTCAGAACGAATATTTCTGAATGCACTACTCGTATCATCATCCGTTGTCTAAAACAAGCCAACAGAAACTTGCTAGCCAGCGCTCACTTATGTCTGTGGAGAACTGTTTTTCCCTCAGCTAAGCCCCGGCCACCAAAAAACGTCATACTGCTTGGTCACTCACGACAAAAATGCCTCACTGAAATTGGCTGTGAAATCTAAAAATTATAGTGCTTTTTATGTTTTACTTGGCGCTCACCATGACACCACTACTGATCCCTTTCTGCCATCAGTTTGGCTCCGCCCACAAAATACATCATCTCTGTTTACAACACAAAAAGGGTCTATAAAACTGTATAGGGATCCTCCCCATGGGTGTGGATGAGGGGCCCACACTGCAGTAGAACAACATGCCAGACTCTGTGGAAAAGGACCAACTCTAGATATAAACGGTTAATTCTAAGGAACAAAAATGAATCTTAGTTTCAAGGTAATTATATACTAATGACGACATAATACCGGATATTTTATACCTTTTCTTCCAATGGATGTCTCTACACCCTCCACACTGGACCTTTAATGAGTGATGAAGAAAAAGACGCGTTAGCTAAGACATCAGAAAAGGTTCAACCATAAAGTCTTCAACTGGTTAAGAGCTATAACAGATACATTAAATCTGTGGGTCTCTCAAGTCTCTTCTCTGCTATGTTGCACAATGTTTGCAAAAGACTGTATAATATTAAACGACTGCCATATTACAGACATCTAAAACAAAAACGTCTGCATGCTCTCCCTTATAGACTAAGAGAGCGTAGCAGCTGTCCTTTGGTTATTCCATAAACATGTGTTAGCCCCTGGGGTGGCTAATTCTGAATGTAATAATCTATTTAATCACAACTTAACATTATTGATCCCCACGTTAAAAGCTATTTATGTGAGGGCCTGTGGGCTGGCAGAGTGACGGGCTCACTCCCCTCTGTGTCATTTATTTCCCATTCCGCCATGCTAGCCAGACTCCGGCGGCGTGCTGGGGAGATAACAAATTAAATATGTGTCTGCTGAGAAGGATCATGTTTGCTGGGGCTCAGGAGGACGAGTGAGGTCCTCACTCAGATCCTTGGAAAAACATACAGTGCAGTTTCTACTGTAGACTGTATCAGAATCATAATATTATTGTGTGTGTGTGTGTGTGTTTGCATGCGCTGTGGCCATCTGAGGAAAGGTTGACACTAAACGAGCCTGTAACAGGAAGAAAAATCTAAAGTATATGTAGATAAGTATGTGGCAGCTGGTAGTATGATCTCTTGTGTGATGTTTATATTCTCTGAGTTTTGTTATGGTCATATAGTTGAGTTACTCCAAAGAGGTCAGATAGGGTTATAATTTTTCACTAAAATGATCCAGGCTGGATTTGTTTGGTTTTTTAGTTTTCTCTCACAGTGTCAAAAAAGAGGACAGTCAGTGCCTAAATCCATCTTCGTGTCTTTTTGTTTGTTTGCTTACTTTGTTTATTGACACATCATATGCATCAGTATGGACGGTCAGCATCCTCACACAGCTACAGCAGTCTTGGCTGCCTCAGGATCAGCACCCTGGACGGCGGTCGTGACACACTTTGGTGCTAAGTTATGCAGGCTGAACACAGTGTTCCCGACAGGGGGCTGCACAGAGATGTTCCAGGCCTACGTGCATCTCTGCGTCTGATTTTACACTGTTAAACTGGCAAAGTTGTCAAAATTCTAAATTTCAAGACAAACTTCAACTTAACCTTTATTTAACCAGGAAGTCCCACTGAGACTGAACATGTCTTTTACAAGAGAGACCTGGCTGAGGTAGCAGCCAATCAGAACACAACAACTATTCAACACTATCCTTTTGGATATATACTCTGAAAGCTACACAATACCCAGGCCTGAATGGTGAACTCGACTCCTCCCCTTTTCTCTGACTTAGGTGGGATCTAGCCCTCTTGGCTTATTTGTGCCCTCCCTCGGCTTCCTGACTGAAAAACCCTTGTTGTTTAATCTGTTTATTTCTGATGATTTTTATCTAATGTGAAGGTTTATAATGCTTGATGTTTGCCTATACACTATGTATTGCTTTGTTTTCCTCGTCTGTTTAAATTTTGAATTCTGCAATCTTTGTCTTTAAGGTCCGCCCAGTCATGTGACCTCTCCCTATATATAGGAGGATACATATGGGCGTCCATCTTATGTCAGCCCTGATGAAGGCCCACAGGCCGCAACGCCTCGGCTATAGTTTTTAACTTGTTTGGCCATGCTGAAATAAAGGCTTTTTAATCTCAGCCCTACTCTGAGTGCCTCAGTTCCTACAAGAAACTAGTATTTGGATCCCAACACTGATGAGCACCAGAAGTAAGGAAAGAAGACCAACGATACCCATGCAGTACTAAAGGCTTGTGTTTTTTTAACTATTCAACACTATTCAAACACAGTGGCCTCTCAAGAAAAACGCATGTGTCTCTGTCACCACTTCTTTATGATGGCCTTAAATTCAGCGGTGGATGTAAGGTGTTCTGATTTTAGATCTTTTTGAAGATTGTTCCATGTCCACGGTTCAGAGTAGGAAAATGCAGTTTGGCAATTGTGTTAAATTACATAAAATTTTACATTTAAATTTCAAATGCTATTTTAAGTTTATTTCAAGTTTGAAGTTTAACATTTTGGTGTTGCAACTTTAAAAGCCTAACCATGTTAACCCTGTGTTTTGCCAACGCTGGCTTTACTTCAACAGTCCTTGGGACCCCACTGATGAATGTATAAAAATCCCCTTTAGTACTAATAATAATGATTTAAAAAACTTTAGGTTTTTTTTCTTCACTATATATATATATATATATATATATATATATATGATTTTATTCTGACAGTGTTAACACATAATATACAGTGTACAGAGGTGGAAGGTGACCGAGAACATTTTTAATTTTTTTTTTTGTTTTACCAAAAACTGTCCTTTAGTACAGATACACACAGTTATCTAACAACACATGCTGTTGGAGGTTGTTTGACTTCACCAAGATCCAAAACCACATCAGTCCAACATACAGTAACATACTGAGCGATGCAAGAATGGAATTCACCTCCAAATCATATTATACAACAAAATAATCTATGTGTTTTAAAAAAAAAAGCTAAAAGAGCATTACATAAGGAGAAACTTTACTAATTAATAGTATTCTTTGGTGTGTGAATGTTTCACGGGCGTTCTGTTCTGTTGTGTGTTAAATGATGATGGATTCAGTCAGAGACTATTTATTTATTTATTCTTCTCTGTGTGTGAATGTGAGTTTTGTATTGTCACTACGTAACTGTGCAGACCCCAGGAAGAATAGCTGCTGCACTGCAAACACTAATGGGGAGCTTAATAAACAAACAAACAAACAAACAAACAAACTGGAGTAAACTTGTATTCTGCTATATTTCAGGGGTAAATGTACTTTTTACTCCACTTACTCCACATTTACTTTAGTTATTTTAACAATAAAACTACACACAAAACTTTAGATGTGCTCATAAAAACCAAAACATTATTTAAAAAAATGTAAACAGTGATTCTGATAATAGAATAGAATAGAATAGAATAGAATTTAATTAATTAATTGTTATGTTATGTTATGTTATGTTATGTTATGTTATGTTATGTTATGTTATGTTATGTTATGTTATGTTATGTTATATTATGTTTAAGGCTCATTCTCAATCATTTAGGATATCTAAATATGTACATAAACAAATAAATATTTAACTTAAGAAAAACCAATGACCACAATTAAATACACTCATATATTAAATGTATTTTTTCATTTTCTTCTAAATCTAAAATTGCACTTGAATTACTGAGGTATGCCAAACCTATTCTGGAAACCTTTACATGTCATGTGTCACAGCAGTTGTTCAGAACATTTAGCTTTGTGTTATTGATCATTTTAATAAGATTTCTGCTGGATATTTTAATGATATAAAATATATGTGTACAGGCTATATGGATGTTTCTGCACTTGGGTGGGTGCATCTGATGTAAACACAAGTTCCAGCTTACTGTACCAAGTGTTCCATAATCAATCACACTGATGACTGCCACACAGGCACACACATCCTTTAGTTCACACCCACACACACATGCACACAGCAAGAGACACACACATTTATACATGCATTGGAGTTGGCTGCATGTGCCAAGTAATTAAAGCCCAAATCATGATATGTCAGAGCCCTTCCTCATGCCCTGCAGCTCCTGGAAGGTGTCCTGGCTTATCAGGGCCATATTGATCTGAGCCGAAGGAGAAGCTGGTCTGAGGGAATTTGTGTTCATTTTGGAAGAGGACACAGCTGTCAGCGGGCCAAAGATTAGTCCGTCTAAAGAGCTTTTCTGACAGCATCGCTAAATAGTGTCTGGCTGGATGCAGACGGGGAGAATCAAACCTCAGTCTACTGCGTGTCAAATGAATCACATATGTATCATTTGTCCAGCAGCACTGAGGGCTTTGAGACGGGGCTTTACCTACACTAGAAACGTTGGGCTCATCAGCACCTCATTAGGGATCCAACATAAAGCCACCTAAATCACAAGTCCTCTGGCATCAGTGCTGTGGGAAGCCCCAGGTTTAGCTGTGATCTTTGGCTGTTTCTCTGACAGTCAGCGTGCTGCAGATTCACTACTGTAAGCTGCTAATCCGAAGGATTTTGTATCAGTCGTGTCTGGAACACGCTCGTTGAACATTACAGGACTGTACCTTAAAAACAGAATGCTTAATTAGCACAGTGTAATAATTAGGTGTTGTCACATAATCCTGTGGTGGCCAATCGACATGACTGATGTGATCAGTTCAGGAAATATAAGTTATCCAACTGAGGTGATGTGTGTGACACAACAAAGACTTGGAAATGACATGTCAGAGCAAAAGACTAGAAAGGACTTAAAGGTCTTAGTTGTGTCTTAATTTGGTGGCCAGCATTCATAGACTTGTAAGACTTTCAACTTTTGATTCGACTTTGACTCGGTGCAAAAAGGTTTGTAACAGGTAATTGGTCATAATTAACTTGAGGGATGATGATGTCATTGTCGGCTTGTTGAGCCCAATTGAAACTTGCTTTGCTTTGCTTTGCTTTTTCTTTTTATTTCGAACATGTGCGAGCAACACAAGAAAGTAAACAGACCAAAACAAATGAGGATAATCAAAACAACAATATATGAACTCGACATGTCCGAAAAGGAGTAGGATGAAGCATAGCTTATTTAAACCTACCCCTTCTCCACATCTCAATTAACAATCGGTCTCCCAAACTTCTTAACATCCATTGGAAGAGCTGTCATGAAAGTTTGTTCAGACCTTTATGATCCCCGGAGGATAAATCCTACTGCCTTTGGTGATCTCCTAACTTTTCCTCCTAAACCCCCATGACGTTGACACCTTCGGTTTCAAGTGAAATTTCTCAACGACCATTGGCTGGATTGCTATGAAGCTGGAACAGACATTTAAGGCCCCGAAAGAATGAACCATGATGACATATACAGCAAGATATCTCCACATCTACAGCACGGATTGGCCTCAGTTCTGGTACAGATATTCATGGTCCCCAGAGGATGAATCCTACGGGCTTTGATCGACCATTGGATGGACCGCCACCAAACTGGTACAGACATTCAAATTCCCTAGAGGATGAACCTTAAAAATATATAGGGTTAAATGTCTCCCCATCTAAAGCATAGATTGGCCTTAATTCTGGTACAGATATACGTACATGGTCCCTACAGGATGAATCCTACTGGCTTTAGTGAGCTCCTGACTTTTCCTCTTGTGCCACCATAAGGTTGACATTTTTAGTCTCAAGTGAAATGTCTCAATGACCACTGGGTGGATTGCCATGGAACTGGTACAGACATTCAAGGTCCCTAGGAGATGAAACCCGATTACATGCACAGGTAAATATCTCAACAGTTATAGAATAGATTGGCCTAACCTCTGGTACAGATCTCCTGACTTTACCTCCTGAGCCACTATGAAGTTGGCATTTTTAGTTTCAAGTGAAATGTCTTAATGACCATTGGATAGTTTGCCAGACATTCAAGGTCCCTAGAGGATGAACTGTGATATTGTATTGGGTTAAATGTCTCCCCACCTAGCATCGATTTATTCATTCATTCATTATTATGTTAGGGGTCACGGGGGGCTGGAGCCTATCCCAGCTGACCCTGGGCGAGGGGCAGGGTTCACCCTGGACAGGTCACCAGACTATCACAGGGCTGACACATAGAGACAGACAACCATTCACACTCACATTCACACCTACGGACAATTTAGAGTCACCAGTTAACCTGCATATCTTTGGACTGTGGGAGGAAGCCGGAGCACCCAGAGAAAGGGGAAACATACAAATTTCACACAGAAGGGCTCCCAGAATGGAGGCTCGAATCCTCCACCCCAAATTCAAACCAAGAACCCTCTTGCTGTGAGGTGAGAGTCCCAACCACTGTGCCACCCTGCCGCCATCTACAGCATAGATTAGCCTACATTGTGGTACAGATATTCATGGTCCCTAGAGGATGAATCGTACCAGCTTTGGTGAAGTTGACATTTTCGGTTTCACATGAAATTCTTCAAAAACCACTGGCTGGATTTACATGACACTAACACAGGCAATCAAGGTCCATAGAGGATGAACCGTGATGACATATACAGTTAAATATCTCCACATTTACAGTATTAATTGGGCTAAATACTGATACAGATATTCATGGTACTTAGAGGATGAATCAAGATGTTTTCTCTAGCGCCACCTTTAGGATGACATTTGTAGTTCTGGGTGACATGGTTTGATGGATCAGTATGCAGTTTGTGCCGGACTTCGTGGCCCCCGACTTTTCATCTAGCGTCATCGTCAGGTCAAAATGTCAATTAGCCCAGTACTTACCAGCTGCAGTATCATATCATTTAGACAAGTTTGTGTGAGTTAGATACTGCCCACTTACTGCTGCAAGATTTATGTCACTGCTTTACAAGGTACAGTTTTTAATACATGTACAGTGCAATACATAAAAACTAAAAAGTGTGGGAAAAATGAGAAAGCTTTATTTTGATGATTTATGGCTCGAGTGGGTGTCCATTTTTTAAATGTCGCATCAATATTGTTTCAGTGCCTGTTTCAGCTTTTTTAAGTTGAAATCTTTTGCTGCTGATGTGTGCAGCCAGCTCAGTGCTACACCCACATTTTCTTCACAGTTGCTAAACCACCCCCTGTCTGAACTCTATTCCCTCTGATGGATCCCCTTGTGTTCATTTATTGAACCCAGGTAGGTGTATCCAATTAGTGTTTCTGTGTCTCCCATGTCAGGCTATGCTAAATCTGCCTCCAAAAAGCTGGGGATCCTATTAGCTCGGAGTAACGCCTCTGTATTTTATACTATGGCTTTTATGGGCTCTCCAATGTCACTGCATCAAAGGAGCCTTGTCTGTACATGAATCTCGCCATGCCAGAATCCTTCAACCCCATTATCTGGGTGAAGTGCCCTTCCTCAGCTATTTGTATCCTCCCGCGCCTCGCGCCATTACCTTCCACTGGGTAATAGCTCTTTAGGCTTCTTGTCTTTCTGTCCTGCTTCTGTTACAAGAAAAAAAGAGCTAAACTAAACTTGTTGTGTTTCTTTTCCTGAAATGCTGCTGCACAACTCCTTTGTATGTACTAATACTTCAATATAAGATAGAATTGCTGCATTTTAAAGCCTGTTAGAGTACAGTGGCAGCACTCATAAAGTGATAAGCCCGAGGTAAATACCATAACAGCAGCTCAGTGAAACATCTGAAAAAGACATTATATTATATAATCTTACCTTGAGAAAAACTCAAGACACCACTTCCATCTTTTTACTGCCTTCCTATTAAACTCAAATTAGATGATTATTTACTCTGGATCTGCTCAGTCATGCATAGCCGATCTCTCAAGTCCCCTCCGCAGTGCTGGATGGATGTGAGGAAAAAAAAAAAAAAACCTCAAGGATAATGGAAAATTGATTTTTATCTCCCCATATCTGTTTAAATATGATTAACAGTGAGTTTGACACAGCACATCAAATTAATAATGACGTGCAGTGGGAAAAGGCAATCAATAATTGACAAGATAAATATAGATAACGGTTCATAATGCTCCCGACGCGGGTCACACCGATAACAAATGAAGCATTAGCATGTGAATGATAATCAGGAGTCATTAGGCAGGTGTGAATGACAATACAATAGCACGGTGGCGACCACGTTTTGACATCACCTCTAGCGCTCTGAGGGCAGCCCGTGAAATTAACTGAGCCCCGTATCTCTCTGTTAATCTGCTCTGCAGCCTGATAGGAACCTAGAGGTCATTTGGCAGAGCACTGTGTTACTCCTCCACGTTGACTCCCCACCTCCTCCACCGCCACGCGGCTCCACTGTTTCCCCTGAATCAAAAGTGAAGTGGTGGCTAATGAAAACGAATAGCACATTTGTATGTCGTTAGCGCTGAGCGGGGGCTCCGGGGGGAAGTGTTGGGTGCGTGAACGTGGTTCAACAGTGATTACGCAGAGGTTAACGGCCGCCCTGACATAAGTGTTAGACTCCACGTATTATGTCGATTCACTGAGCTGTTGAACCATTACCACTCTCTCCCCCTCACAGTCAGATAAAGGTATTTGCCCACGGCTAGACAGATGTACTTTGCATTTATGAGAGCATACATTATGTTTGACATCAAACATTTGCTTAACACTGCCCTGGGATCTCATTTCATTTGAGTCAGGTCGCAGTTTTCATCGCACTTTTGTAGCAGATACCATTTCCTGTGTGATACATGCATTAAATAAATACATCTGGGGCTGCAGGAGTGTAAGCGGCAAAGATCTGTGCAAAGTCCCCGGCTTTAACTTATCATCTGCCTGCTCAAAACTATAGGTTTTAGATGACAGGGCTCGTAAATGGGTTATCTAAAATCCAATATATATTGGAAGAGAGATCGCAGGGGGAAAGGCGCGCTTGACTGTATCATCCTGATCCATAACTTTCCCTCCAACCAAGGGGCCCATTTATTGTCGATTCCATCCGAAAGATGGGTCTGTCAGTTGGGTGGGAGTCTCGCTGCTGTTTATTTTCAAATCAATACTCAATTACTATAAGGAAGATCCACTCCCTCGCCCATTTTCAAGATAAAATTATGGACTGCAGCAATAACACTTAGTCAAGGCGAAAGCTGGTGTCATTAACTCACAACTGGGCAGGATAAGTACACCAGGATTTTATAACAACTGGATTTCCAACCCCCCCTCCTCCTTTTACCCTTTTAGTCTCTAATTAATCACTATGAAAAAGACCCTTCACGACATGACGGATGGCCAGAGAAAACAATTTTCACCCTAAGAGCCTTTTAATTTTAAACTCTGAGAGCTCATTGACTGCAACTCCCAACAACCCATCAATGCTAGTTTTTAATGCACTTCCTCTTTTGTTATTGAGAAGAATGGAGAGGCAGCGAAGGCCCCGGCTCCTCTTCATAACTCATGTCATTGATTTGCTAAATGCCATAGGAGAGAGTCCTGTCAATGGCTTTGGCAGGGTGTGTGTAAATTACTCCATTAGGGAGCGTTTTTGGGTTATTTATAGTTGAGAGAAATAGAGGTTAGGCTGCATAAATGAGCATGGATTGGGCGCTGCAAGTCAAATACACCCCTTGTTTGGTGCTGTCACACCGAGAGGTCCTTTAAGCACAAGAAAGAAGCTCCTCCAATATTGCAGCATAAAAACAGAAAAGGCATCATTCACCGTAACGCATCGTGACAGACGGGCTTTGCTCTTGTGAAAGTAGGCTAGAAAGGTCCGAGGGCAAAATCAAGCCCTGACGGAAACTGTGCCAAGCGGTTCTGTTGTAGTTATTGTTAGCGTCCAAAACAGTTGGACGGGTCAGTCAAAACAATCCTGTGACACTGAAACATGTTGGAAGAGATGCTGTCTTTTGTAGAAAGCAAGCACAAAAAGAAAGTTCAGTAACAACAGACTGAGACATAAACAGGTCAGAGCTGTTTTCAGTCAGAACTTAAAGGTCCAGGGTTTAAGATTTAGAGGACATCTATTGGCAGTAATGGTATATCATATTCATAACTATGTTTTCATCAGTGTATAATCACGTGAAAATAAGAATCTTTGTGTTTTAGTTACCTCAGAATGAGTCGTTTATATATACACACAGAGAAGTCTGCCATATTGTTTCTACAGAAACAACATGGCAGACATATTTATAACTCACTCAGACATATTTATATTCAGCTGTGCACAGTGTGCATTCTTCGATAACTTAAATGGAGCTGTAAAGGGATAACTGTTACCTGCCAGAGACATAACGTACATGTTTAACTTGCCCAAATGTGCGTATCGCCGTCTGCTATCTCAACCTCCTGCCCTCGACGAAAGCTAAAAATAAAGACTGCTTACCGTTAGCTGTTACGTTACCCCTCCAGTGAAGCGTTAACCAGGGGTTAGGGAGTAATGTTACTGTATCTCTGCCACACCACTGAAGGCTCTCGAGCAACAGCATGCCGTAAACATTTTCGACTGCAGTGAAATGAGCTGTCGTTACTGTAGTTATTTTCGTTTCCTTGCTCAGGGTTTCCTTTATCACATCACATAAATGAAATAATATGGTTATAAATATACATTCACTGGCCTCTTTTGTCAGTTTTAAGTTTCTGTCGGTGCCAAACAGAGGCATCAAATGTTAATGTTACTCCAGCATTTAAGGAAGTATTTTAAAAAAAAGATGTTAAACTATGTCTACAGTTTTGTCAAAATAAACAAGTTTCAAGATCGGCCTGATTTAGTCTCAGTTGCTGCTGGGTTTTTTTTTCTTTTGAAAGAGGGAACTTTGACTTGTGAGTGCGTGATCAGGAATGTAAGTGTCACCTGTAACAACCCAACAATATGAACAGATTAAAGTATCCAGTATTCCTGAAAACAACACTTACATTTCACCCAACATGACCCAAAATTCAACCCAGGGTTTTTTAGTGTGTACAGTAACCCAGAATGAACAAACCAATCACTGGCTCTCAAGGGCCATTTGCGTTTTCGCATCCGCCACAGTAGTTCCCCTATGCTCTTGGCACTGCATCTGTTGTTGATGTCCCTGGACACTTCCCTTTTCACAGGAAGTGTACAGTTTCTGCTCGTTATTTGCATACTGTCCTTTACAAAACGTACAACATTGGTTAAACACATTGCATTTACGTTTATTTTCTTGTACAACAAAAACACGGTTAGATTTAGGAAAAAAACATCATGATGTGGCTCAGCATTTACACAGGAAGTGAACAGCAGGCTCCCAGGTGAAAGTCCTATAGGGATTTTCCACTGGCTTATATTACGCTGTTACAGGCCGTGTTACAAACTGCCACTGCGTTTCATAACATCTAGGTGTCTTTGTGCAACTGTATCTTAAGTAGACATCCACTTGACATACTGCCGGTATTTGATGATTTCAGCTGGTGGTCGCTGCGTCAAAAACTGCTGCCGCCCGGTGCGTATTACACTACCAGCGAAAGTTGCCTTTGTGCGTCAGTATGTAACGTCATTGATCACTGACAGAGCAGTGGTACTTGATGCTGTTCAGAATGAGAACGGGCTGAAATAATTAGTGTTATAGTTCTGAGTAACTCTCACATAAACTGACTCTTCGGAAAAATATTGTCCTACCGTGAGATGAGCGCTGTGCTGCTCAAAGAGACAATGACAGAGTGATGATGAACCTGGATCAACATGAATGCTTCATGTTCTCTGTCTATAAAACAGGTACCTGCATACATCCATGTTTCTCCACTGCTTTATTCTGTCTTTCCACATAGAAGCAAAGACTATCCTGCGCTTACAACATGTGACCCGTGTCAACACGAACAATAACACCGCTTTTGGAACAGACACAACTGAATAATAGCACCCAGTAATTCAAAAATATATATGTGAGACATTAAATTATGGAGCGAGTGATTGTGCATTCTTGCGAGCAGTCCAAAGATATCATCAATCACAGCCACGATTCAAAAATCCCCCCGCTGTGCGTGGAATGATATAGAAGAAAAACTATAATACATACCGCAGCATTACAGACAAAAATATCTTTGCTTAGGAAGTCGCGTTCGTAGCTGATGGAGTGAGCAGCTATGGCCACAATCAGCAGGTTATTGTCTAAGCTTTCCTCTCTCTAATCACGACATTGTGGCTCGCAGGTCTTTTCTGCATCTGGAAAAATATTTCAGCGCCATGGCCGCCTTTAAAATATGTTTCTGGTGTGAAAAAAAAGTTTCCCGTTTTGAAGTGATTGCTGATGAGGCTGCATTCAACTCCATCCAAAGTAGTTTGCTGCACTGGTGTGAAGACCTGCTAGTCTTTAAGATGCCGGGGGTGGATTCCTATAGACCTCACTATTTGTTCATCTCTGCTGTTTGTTTTCAATCTCTGAAAAATTACATGGTGCAAGATAAACCAATAGCAAGCTCCACAGGAAGCGCGGCGCTTCAATATCACATCCTCGGGAGACCATCGGATGATCTTGGATATTTTGACTTTTTATAACTTGACTTTTTGAATGATTGCAACTATTTTAATTAAATGAGATGAATTAAATCAAGCAGCCGTGAGTCCAATGGATGCGGTTGAAAGTATCTGATGTTAAAATGTGATCCTTGTTGTGTTGTCATTTTATTTAAATGCAGCAGGGCTTGTTTTTGTGCCACCATGTGTGTTGCCCATGGATGTGGGTATTCACACGCAAACTCTTTCACTCATTCAATCTGTGGAAGTGGTGCCAGTGCGATGGGACTGCATTTAACAGAATAAAAGATAAATGGAGAGTAACAAAGTGCGCCTGAGGGGTAGTGATATTTTTTGCCTTGACTCTTCTATGACACCTTGATAAGGCAATTATAGAGTAATTACCTTAACAAGTGGCATTAGAGGAAATTATCCTCATTTTTCGGCTAAAATAACACCGAATCAGTAGTGAGTGAATTTCAGAATCTCTAATCAGCATCTCATTAGGTGCTGCAACTGCCTGATTTAGTCAGCCTTCAATGACAAATGCAATTAGTGCTACTAAACAACAAGAAAGTGACAACATTGTGCCAAACAAGGCAGATGAATCCGTCACATCCTTCAGAGATTTCACATGTTTCTTCAATTCATAATGGCTAATTGTATCTGGAGAGCCTGTGTGCACGATTCCTGCAGCTCCTGAGATGCTATCCGTGGCCCTAGTGAAACAAAAGGTTCAAAGTCAATGGGAGCCACGCTGGGAGTGAGACTTGGAGAATCTCTCCTCTTCCAGCAAATGGGACAGATAAGCGGAAACGTTCTCTTCCTCTCTTCTCCCGAGTTAGCTGGTGCAGCAAGGTCAGGTGAATGTGATCAGCCACTGTGTCTAAGCGTATTATCAGGTGAAATCTGTGGAGTGACGTGAGCGAACCGGGCCAGTCAGCTGTCTGGAAAAATCATTACACAGAGCCGGACATTTTGGATAACTTTGGAGGCAATCGGCCGCTTGGGATGCCGGCATGGATCTATGCGTGACCAAAACGCCCTTGAATGAAACACTTCCTCATCACGCCGGGCAGGAGCCTAATCGAGAGTTGACTGTTCTTAGGGAGAGCAGGCCGAGATGAGCTCATGACTTTCAGTGGAACACACTGTATGGCGAGTGCTTTAAAAGCTGCAGCAGCTGCAGTGACTTTTTTTTGATTTTCACCAGGCATTTCATAACACGTGCTCACTGTGTGAGCTCTTTTAAAGACCAGAGGTGGAGTGCAACTGAATACATTCAGTCAAGTCATGTAGTTAAAGCTGCTCTAATCAATATATCTATATTAAAGTCCCCCTCCTGACATGTTTGACTAACTTTTTGTTTAACATGTTTCTCCCATGTAATAGTTAAGAAAAGAGTCGAATGCAGATCTACTCTTTCTCCCTCACTGAGAAATTCTGAATCTGGCTTCCACCCCGCCCACCAATGCTGCTCGTGGTAGATTTTGCTTCTACTTTCCGCTTTATCCAGTGTTGTTCACATAAGTTAACTAGTGAAAGAGCAGCAGCATCAAAGTCCTGTTACAATATACTTGCAACAGTCTGTGCAATGTGTTCACATTGGTCCAGCTGTACGTTCAAAAACTGCGCACTCCACCATGTTTGCTGTGAAAGCTTTCGCTATGCTAATGCTAACTCTGCTCTCTGTAGCCTGTTATCAAGTCTGCTTTTTCACTGAGGGTTTCAGGTTTCTTTGCTGTTGTTGTGTTAAAGTCTGTTTTCCAATTGGTATGAGTTTCCCGTATAAGGGCATGGTCACATATGAGCGAAACTGACATTGGCAAATATCTGCCTCCCGTTCACTTCCATTCAGTGCAAGCAAAGGTGCGAATAACATCGCATGGTGTGGAGTTCAATTTTGGTGAGCCTTGACTAGTGAGGTTAAGGAGGAAACACTGATTATTGCCATGTTTAAGCAGCCAATATTGCACAATATCAGCCATGAAAAATACAAACTACTCCACGTGGCAGACGCTGCCTGGCTAGCAATGAGTCAAAAGACAGGCATGGGACATAAGAAAATGGGAAATGTACCAATAGCATCATAACTAGCAAGCTGGCTTTCCATGTGTGTCGCATCTGGCATCGTCCACATTCACCATGAAAATTGCCTCGGCAGCATTTGCTGATGTGTGACCGTGCGCTCAGACAGAAATTAGCTTTCATACTAGTGACGTACCAGCTCTAGATTGCCTGACGTACATTTGAATGATTTCAGGGAAGTGCGCAGATGTCGCCGTCTTCAGATACAACCCAGTCTCACCCTGAGGTCGTCGAAATCTGGCGCTTGGGCAGTGACTTGTGGCTGTCAGACACCGTTAAAAAAAGCTGTCCTTTAACGTTGGCACAATACGCAGCTGGTCACCGTCATAATTTAATGGCGCCCGGTGGCATCAGGGGGAAATGCGCAGGGATAATTATGAAAATAAGGTGTCGAAAGTCGGAGTGGGGCGACCCTCAAACACAGACCTTCACCTGAGAGAGTGGTGTTCACGTCCCGTAAGATTATAAAGCCAAACCCTGTTCTTTTTTCCTAAACCCAACCATGTGTGTCTATTGTGGACGGAAAGAAGCGTCAATTTCTGGTGTTGTACCGATGTAGTACGTTTATTTTGAAAGAGACTGTATGTAAACATTAATTTCCTGTGAAAATAAAGGTGTATTTTAAAAAAAGACTTTAAAACTTGACATGGTGTCCCAGAACATCAACAACCAACACACCCAGGGTACCTTGCACGTCATATCTGGAGGTGGAAAGTCCATGAGACGAGGTTGGAGTGAGAACGTCTTGTCAGATACAAGTCAGTATACTCAAGGTCAGACATTTTAGGGGACATAAAGAGAAAAAAAATTGAGTAAAGGGAGACTTTAAGAATGCATGAAGGGACTATGTGTTATAGAAGGGGTCACTCGTAATAACGAACCCACACAGAAGTCTGACCCAACTCTGCAGTTTCCCTCAGCTCTAATGTGTGTTTCAGCTTCTATTATTATTATCTGCTTCTATTATGTGTATTAAATGCGATTTAACACTAACCCCAATGTGGCACCTCATTTAATGTAATGTTTTCCACAGTTTTCAGTATAATTATCACTGTACTCCACACTTATTTATGATCATGCCAAGTTGCCATTTTTTCTTGTGTTCATTCCAAACTGTTTTTTAATGTTCCTTTCAAATATGTTTTTTAAATAATGGATCCAGAGAGACGAGTTGGTGCCAAGGTAGCAACTCTGGGATCCAAAAACTGGATGCACATCAGATGTAAAGAAAGTTCCATCAGCTCCATGAAGGTTTAGTCGTGATGGTGCTCAATCAGTCAGCAGCAGACAGGAAACAGATGTGTTGCGTTACTTTAAAAGTCACCAAAGTCAACTTCTTTAATTTATTTCCTTAATGTTTTAACATCACGCAAACTTTAACTCGGAATTCATAATTAGTCCCATAATCACAGCTCATTAATTATAAGCTATAATTAGGCAGAGATCAGCCTAATGATAAGACACAATTATGTCTCCAGATGCATTGTTTCTAATCAAGCCCTAATATTCAAACACAGCCCAGTGAGTGTCAGATGTAAACTGTCTGTCATCGGGAAGTAACTTCCTGCTTTTGTGACCCCCTTTAAATACATTTCACCCCGTCTGCCTGTGTGCACGACGCATGTCTGTCACACTGCGGGTGTGTGTGTGTGTGTGTGCGTTAAGTGTGATGAGGTATAGTTATTACCATACATAAACTGGACGTTTGAAGTAAAATAGCATTTAATGACTTATTTGAAGTATTTGAATTGCAAAGGGGATGAAACATCCCTTTGAGGGAGGAAATGCCATATTCCAATCAAACATTTCACTGTTGCGAAGGTTAATGAATGCCATTAGCCCAGCGCCAATAAATTCAGACTTGTACTTTCACGAGATGCATAAATTAGATAAAGACCCAGAATCCAAAGCTTCATACGGGGGGGAGCGGGAATGTATGACAGCAACACAATTACATGCCTGTGGAAGAAACGGCTGCTAAATGGAGACAATTTGACAAGCCTCAACAACTGGAAGTTTCCATCAGCTCTTGCTTGTTTTGTAAAGCACACTTTCTTCGACACAACATCAATAAGCTGTTTTTCTTTTTATGTGCTAAAATATTTATCAATTAAAATTTTGGTTCATTAACATATATTTACAAAATGCATCCTAATTGTAGCTCATCTCCATGCACATTAGCGGGATTCATTAGCAAACTGAATAATGCCACACCAAAATGTTACCAATTCCTCCGACTGGTTTGTTGCATGACTGAATGGGCGACAATATTTATTTTCAGAGATATTACAATAATTATTAACCAATTTGCACATGATGTTTCCTTTGAGATGCTAATCTGTTGTTCATTTAGTTGTATCCTTTCGGCTAATGGCTCATCACTTCTAAAAGTGTCCTGCCTGGCATTAATAAGGTCTGACGTAGGCATTTTTTATACTTCATTACTCCTTTCAAATGATCATTGGCCTCCTTAATTAGATGATAGTTGAATTATAGCCCCGCTGTAGACTGCGACCTTGAAAAGAAGTTAAGGTCTGACAAATGATACCCCAGGCTTGAAAGCTAATGGCTGAGACGGAATGACACTTTGTTTTGGTGGGTCCTACTGGTCACTTTGAGGAATTTTCACTCTTACTACAGAAAGTCACATTTCAGCATCATGTAAGACCCATTAGTATAACCGCATACCTGTGGTCTTTGAATATCAGGAACAAGAGTCATGAGGTCCATTCTCATAAAAAGATAGCAGCAGAGATGACGGATAGGACTGGGTTAATGTTGACTTCATGCACAGTGGGGTGGGATATTAAAAATCTCTGCTGTCACCTTTGGAGCCTCCAGGTTGAACAGTAATATTGAGAGTTCACTTCCAAACACACCACACTGATGACATAAATGATAAAAAGTTGGATTATCTCCAGAATGCTTTTAAATGTGCCAAATGCAAATGCCAAATACTTAGAGTTTAGTTTTGGTCAAGTTCAGAGTGCCTTAAGAAATGTGTTGCTGTGTGCAACTGTAATATTTCAACATGATCTCAGTCCTAAATCCTGAAATGTGGTTGGTCAGTGGCTCAACGCTCTAGGTACCCATCAAGTGTCAGATTTGGACGATCAGTTGTAACAACCCTAACCCTAGATGAAATGATGACCCACTCTCGGTCACTGTTCGTCTTGGACCTGCATTTATTTTGGCACCGGTGGATATAAAACAAGAAAATCAGCCTCCACAGCGACCTCTCATTAACAGTGCAGCTAAACATACACACGAGTCCAAAGACAGGAGACTGTAACAGGGCATGGGGCGCATCTGTGAAGTCTGCAGAGGCTTGTCGGTGTGGCGCTCAAGTACACAAAAAAAAGAAACCTCTGTGGTAACTAATACATCACAACAAACAACAAAATAAGACAGTAAATAACATAATAATGACACAAAGATGACAGAAAGACAGCATGTAATGGTGGGATCACCAACCTATTAACTGTGTTTCTGCTTATTACATCTTTACAAAATAAATTTCTGTGCTCACTTGGGTGTTGCTCACAAGAGAGGGTAGACTAAAGCAAGAGATAGACAGGTGGTTTGGAGCGACATCAGCAGCTGTTGCGCTGAACTGTCGTGGTCAAGAAGTAGCTGAGTCGGTAGGCAAAGGATTCACTGGTCCATCTATGTTCTGACCCTCACCTATGGTCATGAGCTCTGGGTAGTGACCAAAAGAACGAGATCATGGATACAAGCAGCTGCAATAAGTTTCCTTCATAAGGTGGCTGGGCTCAGCCTCAGAGATAGGGCGATCACTCAGAAATCTGGAGGGAGCTCAAAGTAGAGCTGCTGCTCCTTCACTTCAAAAGGGGCCAGTTTGGTTTGGTTTGGACATCTGATCAGGTGCCTCCTGTTAGAGGTGTTCCAGGCATGTCTCACTGGTAGGAGGCCCCGGGGCAGACCCAGAACACACTAGAGGGATTACATATCTCATCTAGCCTGGGAATGCATCGGGTTCCCCCCAGGAGGAGCTGGAAAGTGCTGCTGAGGAGAGGAACGTCTGGAGTACCTTACTCAGACTGCTGCTCCAGCTACCCAGCCTCAGATAAGTGAGAATGAATGAAAATGAATGGATGAATGGGCATTCGTGTTCACAGGAAATGTAGTTTTCATCACGAAAACTACTTAAGGTTTAGGCAACAATACTAATTAGTTAGGTTTAAAAAGAAGATTATGGTTTGGGTCATGAGTCGTATGTCACATGGTACAGTCACGTGACATTAATTATGTAACACTGTCAAAAAAACATTTAGAACAGGACATGAACAGCGGTCTTCATGGTGAAAGTGTGCACATGACTGACCAGTCCATCAGGCAAGCAAACACCATAGAAAAGCCTTTCAGATGGGGAACTGTTTTTTGTTATGGACTGACTAACGTAGCCATCCTTATAGCCATGCACTAAAAATATATTCATGTTCATGTTGTCTGGTTGGTTCATATTCAGTACCTATCCAAAACTCTACAAATGGGACACTGGATGATTTGTCTCTGCAGACACTGAGCATTTTCTAAACACCTCCACACAACCTTTTCCCAGAGCATGCTGGGATAGGCCTCAGGCCCCAAATGATCTTGAAAGCACTGGTGGCTGAATGAATTGAGGGATGAGTGAAGACTATTTAAAGTAATAATAAATTGGATCATTTCCCACAAAGCAACAACCAGAAGGCAGCATTTAAGGAAGCAGGACTTTAACAACACCCAGGGCGTTGGGAGAGTTTGGTGCTGCTAGTTAACCAGACCTGCTGCAGCTCCTGCTCCATCACCACGGCACTACTATCACTCTTGATGTACACCTCCACATCACTCCAGTAAGCAAAATCCCCTGAGACGGGTCTTTTTTCAGTGCTAACATGTGAAATATTGCTTTGCTGGGTGTTCACTCAGGCGAGCAAAAATCATTGCCTCTCTCTAGGTAAGGTTGACAGATGGCCATCCACACTGTGAGAAAAACAAAGGCTTGGATGGCAGAGTGAACAACCAGGTCGGCCCATGTTTTATCTCCCTTCACTTTGTAAAACGGCCTCCAAGGTTAACCCCGGCCGCCTTTCTTTGGTTTTATTTAAAGGGAAAATTACAAAGAAAGCGGGTTCGGCTGGACATACTTTTAGCCTCTGCCAGAGCGATCCTTTCTTCCCTGCGGATAAAAAAATGATTTTGAACTTTCCTTCCATGTTTTTGATTTGAATCCACATTAATACCTGGCAGGATATCTCTGACATATTCTTACACTTAATCAACACGCTTAGAAATTAACAACTTCAAACTGAAATGCAATTTGCATGTGTTTGCTTGTGCAGAATAATCAAATCATGCGGTATTAGGCCACGCATCAAGCACTGGAGACAGTGGTTTTGTTCAGCAGGAGGTAATTGAGCCCCTCTGCCATCTTTTTGAGAACAGTGCCTGACATAACCACTGGTTGTCGGCAATCTGACGAGCATCAGATGAATCATTTTAATGTTAATTACATAGTAGCAGAAATACATTAAAATTCCTTTCATGATGGGCAATGAAAGAAGTTAAAGATGTCGTTAAATGCGGTACCCTAGGATATTTTTAAAAACAGGACACAGGAGAGCAAAGAGCTGGGTTATATTTGTAAGTGTTGCAGGCCGGGGTTAAACTAAACTTTCTTTTCAATTAGTTCAGTTTGAAGTTGCTCTATAATTTAACCCCGAAAGCCTGGAGGTCTGTTACGGTAGTATATAACTCTCTGGAGGAATAACAAAGCATTGCTGGGAGAACACAGGTCACATTAGCAGGAAGAAAAAGCTTTTTTAAAGCCTCATATTTAGACGAGAGGTTGTCCGTTATTTTTTCAATGTTTCCTGAAGTGCAGAAATTTAATCTTTTCTAATGGCAGCACTGCTGCTGAGGCTCCGTTATTGTTTTTCATGGGTATGATTTACTCTTAATTTCCAGAATAGAAGTTATTGATTTGCTAATCTACCTGCTGTGATCTCCTCAGAACGTCCACACAACGGCTGATGATCTCATTTCCAAACACTGTGACATGCTGAATTCTTGAAATGAAATGGAAGATCGATTTGGAGGATATGATGAAAATCTGGGGTTGATCACTGAAACATTTCTGCAGGAACGTGGTGACATCAGTAACATTATACATGATACTGTGCAAGGCTGAATATCTGCTGGATTTTCTGTTACTTTGAATAAACCTGATTTATTATTATGATATTATTAGCATTATATTTCAAACTGCTAGCGCTCTCACTAACCAAGTCTTTGATCGTGTTGGCATATGAGCTGTGCTTTTACACCTTAAGGCCCCTGATCACACCATGAAGCACACTGCATCACCTTTTAAAAAAAAAAAATTGAATGCCACTAGTAAAAAAAAATGCTGCGTCCTTTATTGTTGCCAGGCAACCACCCCTTCCCCTCCTTACCCTATCCCTCCCATGTAATCAATCTACTGTATCTAGTTCCTAACATGTGCTGTAGCTCTGGTTGAGGGTGAGAGGCTGTCAGCAGATAAACAGAGATCTGTGTGGGTACATGAGACCCCTAAAAAAAGAGGGTGGATCATGGGGAGTACCACCAGTTGGTCCAGGAGCTTCTCCTCGATGATGGCCGCTTCAAGCGCTGCACATATATGCTTCTATGTATGCTGCTCTCTGTTGAGATCAAGGTAACTGTGGTTAGTATAGTCGTATAGCTCTGGTTATCCAGCAGCTGCTACCATCAGTTTCTCCGTCATTTTTTCACCAACTGTAAACTTGTTGTCATGACCACCACAGAAGGTCCGTGTCTCAAATCCTTCGATTTGACAATGAGAAGAAAGCAGAGATGACGTGGGCGCTTTTCTGCCCTGAGTTGAAGTTTAGAGCACGTCTAGAGCGCGTGCAGCAACACAAAAACCGTGAGCAAAAAGCTTCATTCTCTTTAAAAACAATCACAAAAAGTAACTGTAATTGGGGCCTAGGGCTCAGACCTGCAACAAACCTCAATTTTGAATCTAACAAATGATGATTTATAGTGAATATTACATTTAATATAAGTGTAAATCCTAAAATCCCATAGGCATTCTGGTAAAGGAACCAGTGCGATGCTAACTTCTGTGTTGGCCTACGGACAAATGTCACTCTGTGAAATGTATCCTGAGGGCTAACTAGCTATCAAAGTGTTAAAGTCAACAACAAAAAAATGTACAGTGAAGAGCAGTTAATATACATGTATTATTCTGAAGGTGGTGTGGTGGTGCAGTGGCTAGCATTGTCACCTCACAGCAGGAGGGTGCCTGGTTCGAACCCCGGGGTGGGGGAGCTCTTCTGTTCGGAGTTTGCATGTTGTCCCTGTGCCAGCGTGGGTTTTCTCCTGGTACTCCGGCTTCCTCCCACAGTCCAAAGACATGCAGGTTAATTAGCGAGCCATGTGTCAGCCCTGTGATAGTCTGGCGACCTGTCCAGAGTGTACCCTGCCTCTCACCCAGTGTCAGCTGGGATAGACTCCAGCCCCCCGCGACCCCCAACAGGAAATGGGGTTATGGAAAATGAATGAATATCTAGCTCTTTAGCTGCTAAATGCTTTGCTATGTTGACCAGCTAGTTGATAACTTTGTCTTTCTGCCATTTGGTGCTGAACAGGTAGTGTCCAGTGGATTTATCAGAGCTTTAGCACTGAAAACAGCTGCCTGGAAACAATTAATGTTGATGAAAGTGAACCAAAATAATGAAGTTGCAGGCTGTAAAACCAAAACAATGAGCTGAAAGATGCTAACATGCTATTCAGCGCTTAGGCGAACTACAGTCAGGTGTTAGGAGCAACCCCCTTCGTATCACACAATCATTTGGTCCATTTGTTTCAAACAAAAATATTGAGTAGAGCAGCTTTAACGTAGTGCTCTTTTTAACATTAAATAAACTGATCAACAATCCTGTGTTAACACAACAGTATTTTGAGTGTGCTAAGACTGAAGTCAGTGTTGTCAGTTAGATAATTTTCCTTCACCTTGGAGCAGCAGCACCAGCTATCTATCAGCAAAAGATGGATGCTGAAGTCTGGTGGGTGACACAAAGATGACCAACTCAGGCTCAGCGGTGATGGAGACGCTCCGTTGCTTTGATGCGTCGGCCTGCAATACGGCGTAAGCAAAATGGACTGGATGGCTGTAAACGGAGGTGTCAAGCTGTAAGTCTGCATATAGACAGGGTCACTTCACCTGGTTACTGAGGCCGAGGAGCTGCTCATTCAACCCTGAAAGCATGTGTGCAGGTTGATTCGATCTGCTGAGGCGGCATCGAGGAGGAAAACCCATCACATGGAGGAAGAGTTCACTCCAGAGGCAGGGCAGCTGAAACTTAGAGATTGAGGCGCTTCAAACTGATTCAGGATTAAAAATAACATTGCAAGCAGCTGCAGCACAGAGGTATCATGTCATGCTGGGAAACTCACATTCACTGTTAACCTCCCATGTATCTTTTATTCTCACTGCTGCGCTTCGCTGTCCATCATTCTCAGCACTTCTTCTGGGCGATCATAACTCATGCAGAGTTTTGTCGTACAAGAAGCCTCCTGTCCTCTGGGATCAACTCCATGTTATTCCCCTCAGCATTGATTAGCACTGTGTTACACTGACATGGACAGAGACAGATAGAGTCTCCTGGATCTGTCCGCCTGATAATCCCCACTGCCGAAAGAGGGGAGGACGTTAAACCAAACAGGCACAATGTGTTCCGACATCACAGCAGCTAATGTCAGGAGGAGGCGTTTCGACAATGAGGAAATGAGGAGGTGACCCGGCGAGGCCACGATGCATATTGCTTTGACCCTCCCACTTGGCCCCGCCATTGTTTTTCAATTAATCGCAGCCACTTTGCGGCGAACGACACTGACAGATGGCAAGGTCTTTGTCGGGGTTCACCGGGGTGCGAGGCAGATAGTGCTTACTGGTGGGGAAAAGTGAATTTTGGGGCCAAATGATACACGCCCCCGAGCAGAGCCACTGAAGGCAGATTTCTAAGTGCTGATCTATTCAAAGTGCAAGGAACCAGGAAATAAGGTGGAGGTGTCTCTACAGGTCTAGAGGATATTACACCGCTATGTCAAGGGAGAGTCTTGCATGATGAAGAGATGTAATTTAAGTATCATCATAGTTAGTCAATTAGCCTTTTAAACTTTTATTGCAGCACACAGTCCTGTCGGTGATTCAGAACATCCTAAAGTGAACTTGATTTACAGTGCTGTTATATTGACAGGAAAATGATTACCAGGATTTTTAGGCATTTTGATAATGACCCTAAACAAATAACAACAATGCAATGACAATGCTGCTTCTATCAGTCAGCTGAATGTGTTCCCAGGAAATCTGGCTCAACATACATGTACATCAGTTTGTATCATGTCCTCTGAATTAGCACCCCAAGAAAGACGCTACGAACTTAACTTAAAGTTATGTACAAAATGTAGTGTTTTTTGGCCAGGTTTAAGAAAAGAAACATGGATGGGCATCTTTGGATCAGGCAAGTAAAGTTACTGTGATAATGACATACCTTAAAATGACTCAAAGTTCGCTTGGTTTCAGACGATTCCGAACACCAGTCTCCGAAAAGAAAGTCCTGTGTTTTGTGTCCCATCTACCACCCCAACCTTCCTCCTTGTGGACTACTCCCTTATTAACTTCTGTCAGCGCACTGGTCAGGTAATCCAAGCTTTCCCAAGGTTGGGTTAGGTTATATACGAATTGTGGTGCATTACTTGTAGTAGGAAAATGCTTTACCTTATTGGTCTGTAACCCTGACATTGCCAAGCAGTGCCTACCTACAACCCCTGATCTCATATGCCTACTCTTTATAAATGAAAAAGGTATATTATTTGGTATGATCAGCCGATGGGTTCTGATACGGTAAAACCTGTAGTTGTGATTTATTACAGTGACAACGTGCTGCTCACTTGTGGGACAATTTCATTTATTTGTTTAATTTATTATTTTTTTTATGTATTTATTAATAAATCATACTAATTAATACATTCAAACTAGATACATGTATTTATTTTTTAGTCGTTTTTATTAATTTTATTTGTACATTTTTTTTTAGATTTTAAGGCAAACAACACAAATACGTCAACCCCCACCCTCAGAAATGAACAGCACAAAAAAAAGAAGACCAAAACAAAGGCTCTTTTAGGTTGTATGACCAGCAAGAAGTTCAACACTAACTACAGCATGGATGTCTGTACATACAGTAAGAGTAAACACATGTTGTCTTTCCAACCCAGTATGAACGAGTATCCGTACATACATGCAAACACTTTAGGCCATTCTTGAGCAACAGGACATGAGTGGTTGCCATGTTTTATAAAAGGTTACAGAGCTGATGGAAACACTGTATCTAACTCTATTCGTGATTTCTGTCAACCAGATCATAAAAGAAGGGACATCAGTAGTTTTCCAGAGAGCTAAAATAATCCATATTTTATACCATATTCTATTGTCTTTTGTTGCAAGTGGTATAGAGCTAATAGATGTTGGGTTTCACCCAGGATGGCAGTGCATGGGTCTGGTGTAATATCACAGTTGTATACTGGAGAGCACTTGTAAATATCTGACCAGAACTTGTTTAGCTTTGGGAACCATTTTAGAACTTACGAAATTTTCAGCAGATTGTTAATTCAACTAGTCAAATCAGGTGTGATTGGAAAGTGAGCAGATAGTGCAAAATAAACCTGAGAGTGAAGAATAAAAACAACAGGAAATCAAGTCTAAGAACTGTCAAAGAATTTATTATCCAAACAAAGAAATCCTCAGATGACAAATCTAACGTCGAACTTTGATTCAAAAATATTACTTTCAACCAAAGATAGATGTTTTCTTGGAAGACTTTTATTTTCATCATTTTTACATCTCTAAAGAGATCTAAAAAAATCAGTATTGCTAAGTGTTGTTAGATATACAGGTAAACATACAGATGAATGCAGCTGACCCTTCTCTGTCTCTGGACAGCAGACTCCGGTGTTGTTGAGGGCCAGCCGATCCCTCTCCTTTATGGCCCACTACAGCACTGGCAGATGTGCTGTTAAGTAGCTCTCAACGATTGTTAGTGGAGCCCTAACTTCTCCCTGGTGCTGAGCTATTGATTTTGCATTAGATAAACATGAATCTTGTAAATAAGAGGTGAGCGTGGATCCATTGACCCTCCCCATTGTGCTCCGAGACAGAGCGGGAGACACGGGGACGGAGAGGGAGAGCTTTAAACATTAGCCAACACAATGAACGGAGCTTCATTTGAAGCGTAATTATCTTTCCCACTGAAGTGCAGTGAGGGGACAAATGGGAGCGCCAGAGGTGACATAGATTCTCTACTGGTGGACTACAAAGGTCAAACCTCAGAGCTAAGAGACTGGCAAGGGAAAAAATAGAGAGTGAGGATGACTAACAAATACGATTTAGGCTAAAATCAGAGCTGCCGGCGAGATGGAAATATTGATTAGTGCTTTTGAGAAAAAAGATTGAGGTCAGAGTCCTTTTTTTATCTTTTTGTGTGGCCTTTACAGTTCAAGTAACAGGATCATCACTGCATATGAAGATTCTTACAGCATGACAGAACAGCTGTGTTTACTGTTTGCCATCCTCTATAAGCAGATATAGACCCTTTAGGGCTGACGTCACAATGATCAGGTTGTTAGCTGGAGGCAAAACACGACCCTCCACCACATTTTATCACATACCAGCCGCCACTGTCCATCAGCAAACACAAAGACAACTATGGTTAAATGTGATAAGACCAAAGGACTGGACGGAGGCCATCATCAAAATGCTCACATGTGCAGCGCACACTTCATATCAGGTTAGGGACAAAGTATTTCCTGTTGTAGGGATGAAGAACGTTATGTGTATTAAGGGTTATCATGTCCACCTCATCAGAAACTGGGGAGCTATTAAGAGGAAGATTGGATTTCTCTGTACCGCTAACTTTTTAGAGCATTAGCTAACGTTAGCTTTGATAGCAAAACAAACTGGAGGGAACCGTTCAAGTGTCGTCCTCCTTCGTAAGATCGGCTTCCTGTGACATCATCCATCCACTGAGTGAGAGCATACAGGTCGGCCAGTCTGGTCCTGTTGGTCAGTGCTTACTTATTCAAGTAACACTCGGTCCCAGAGAGCAAGTGACCTGACAGGGTGTGTTCGTAAATTTAGACGCTCTACACTAAAATGAGAGCCCTGTTGGTGGAAGAAACGGAGCATTATATTTCTATATGATTTAACAAAGATTAAGTTAATATCACATTCCCTCTGCTTGGCGCTCTGCTGCTCCGAGAGTGCAGTGCTCTGGATAGTCGAGCAGTACTTTCCGACAGCGTTACGAACTGACGAAGGGTCAAGTTTGTGTCAAAGTGCACTCCGGCACTTGGAATGAGTATTTATTAATGCACCACTTGCATCACCTTCCTCCATTGTCTAAAACAAGCCCACAGAACTTGCTAACGCTAACTAATGGTCGCGTTTCCATTACAGTCGTTCGCAAAATAAAAGCGATATTTCTGAAATTTCAACAAAGTTCAAATGCTACTTGCAGGTGTTTCCATTGAACGGTGTTTTGCGAACTATCCATAATTCTCGTAAATTCTCGTCCGTCCCGCGAGACTTCACTTTGAAGAAGATGGCCAAAAGTGTTATGCGTCTCGGGACACTGATCACTGATTATCACGAATAACTGCTAATTACTCCGTCTCCTCCTCTGTCCACACATACCGCGCCATCTTCCTCGAAATGAAGTGGTCGCGTGACCCCCTACATCATGTCCGTTGACCCCGGTGACGTGTAAATGCAAAAAAAAAAAAGTGTTTCCATTACACTTTTGCGATACACTTGTATATCGACACGTCTGGAAAACCACCTCATGAGAGCGTAAAAATGTTTTAGCGATATTTGAGAGGATTTTCGAAATATAGGTGTTTCCATTACCAGTTTTTTATTGCGATATTTAGGTTTTGCGAATTTCTAGGGGTAATGGAAACGCGACTAATGTCTGTGGAGTATTATTTTGCCTCCAGCTAAGCCCCGCCCACCAAAAACATCATACTGTTTACTAACAGCAAGAGTATAGAGAGGATAAAGACTAGGCCCTCTGGGCTTCATGAATTCAGCCTCTTTCAGGGGCGAGAGTCTCACCAGAATGTCAATACATACGAGCTATGGTCCTGATCTGATCCAATAATCTAAATCTACTGTATGTGATGTGGACATAAAACAATAGCTCGGTGCTATGACTCTTGGCTTACTACCACAGATTTTCATCAGGGCTTTAATGATACCAATAATGTCCTAACACTGCGAGGACAGAAATTCATTTTAGAGCAGAGTATTAAAAAAAAAAGCCCTGCTGGTGTTTCATCCATCTGTTGAAGCAGCTTTTTTTCTGCAGAGAGGAATTTATGAAAAAGTCTCTAACAAGTCTGATTTATGTTTATAGGCTTCTAAACAGACAGGTAGTCAGTGGAGCTCGGGGAGCGCTAAACAGAAGTACATAAAAACAATGGAGAAGGGATTGGATCAGCTCAGCTGAAACACATTTGTCCTGAGGGAAAAAGCCTCTTCGGCAGCAAAAAGAGCAGCGGCAGGCACAGACAGTATATCTGGGAAATGGAATCCTTTGACCGTTTATTAATCAATAAACACATTGGGTTGCATCAAAGCGTGACGCATTTTGGTCTGTTTTTTAATGTCACTGATTAATTTTACCAGGGTCCTTCGGTGCTGCAGAGGGCTGACAGCTAACAAATTGTGTGCACGCCCGTGTGTGGTTGGATCTGATGTAGTAAATACTTCACTGCTGTAAAGACCAAGCATCAGAATGGGCACCACATTAGCAGCGTTCACATTTCTCATTACAAAATACAGTTATAATTTTAATTCAAGCACAAAAAAAACCCCGAAACATACGAAACAACCGCACTGCTTCAGTGTTTTGTCGGCTCAGTTTTTACAGATACACGGCGCAGAATAAATGCCCATATATGTTGTCTCTGCGTGTTGACATCCAAAGCCCCTCTATCTCCTGAATCTCCCGGTTGAGGCATGTAAGTTGGAGGCTGGATGAGATTGAAAGTGAAAGCCTTCCAGTTTTATTTAACCCTGTCCCTCTGATTCAATATGAAGCCTGCCTGTGTGCAGATGATAACTGAGAGCAAAAGGTTGACATCAATAGGACTGACTGACTGTCTCTGCTTGTGTGTGTACCAGTCTGTCTACATGCATACATGCATGTTCGGGGGTGTGTATGACTGTGATTACACATGAGCGTCCGAGTGTGTGAGTGTGTATATGTGTGTGTGTGACAGCAACACCCCAGACAGACAGGGCTGCTGGCACAGAGCCGGTCTGTCAGTGAGTGATTAGTGAAACCTGCTACACTAATAATCCTCCTGTAATAGTTTTCTCAGAAGATGGCCTATTTGATTATTGGAATTCATTGGGGCCTTTAATTACATGCGCCAGGCATTTCCAGGCTAATTTGTACCTCCGTCCCGTTTAGCATTTCAAAGTGGCAAATTGTCCTCGGCACCTTATTAGACATCTCCGATTCCTGACGCAATATTCTCTGCAGCCTCAGACGCGTCAATACGGAAGTATTTTAAAGAAAGTTGAAATGAAATAACTGATAAGTTGCACACAGACATCAAGGTAACACAATCAGGGTACACCCGCAAATAGAATTTTGTCTGCTTAAATTACAACCTCAATAAGGCACTGACTGAATTGGCAGATTTTTTTTAACCCTCACAAGCATCGATGGGTTAAATCAGCTCAGTCACCTGATGAAAATATCAGCATTGTATGTTTCTACTAACCATGAATACGTTCCATTTGCAACAAACAACAAAACTGGTTAGGATTTGGTGAGTAATTGCTCTTTACTCACCAAACAAAGTGTTTTGTAGCAACCTGGGGGATGTTGGGGGGCTGACAGCTAGGCGAGACAGCAACCAAGCTGCAGACCACCGCAGACAACTGCTCAAGACCAACAAACAACAAAACCAGTCCTGATTATGGAGTCATTGCTGTTTTTCCAGCAGCTTTTCACACCAAACATTGGTGTTTTGTAGCGACCTGTCACTTCAGCTTTTTGCGCACCAAAGTAGGTGTTCTTAAGGAACTGTTGCTGTGTTTCCTGCTGCTTTTTAGCCCTAAACGTGGGCACCTGCCAAGCTGCAGACCACTGGTCAAGACCAACAAACACAACTAGTCATGATGTAGCGAGTCATTGCTGTGTTTCCAGCAGCTTTTCACACCAAACATTGGTGTTTTGTAGTAACCTGTCACAACGCCTTTTAAGGCAGTTAAGTGGGTGTTCTTGGGGAGCCGTCACTGTGTTTCCTGCTGCTTTTCAGCCCCCAAACATGGACAAGATGTCTGCCAAATAGCAGACCCCTGCAGACCACTGTTTAAGACCAACAAACAACACAACTGGTCATGATTTAGTGAATCATTGTTGTGTTTTTAGCTGCTTTTTACACAATAAATATGGGTGTTTTGTAGCAACCTGTCACTGCGGCTTTTAAGGGACCAAAGTAGGTGTTCTTGGGGAACTGTTGCTGTGTTTCCTGCTGCTTTTCAGCCCCCATATTTGGACAAGATGTCTGCCAAGCTGCAAACCACTACAGACAACTGTGTAAGACCAACAAAGAACAAAACCAGCCCTGATTTAGCGAGTCTTTTCTGTTTTTCCAGCAGCTTTTTAAACACCAAACGTAGGTGTTTTGTAGCAACCAGTCACAGCAGCTTTTAAGGGACCAAACTGGGTGTTTTTAGGGACTCTTCACTGTGTTTCTTGCAGCTTTTCGGCCCCCAAACATGGACAAGCTCCCTGCCAAGCAGCAGACTACTGTTTAAGACCAACAAAGAACAAAGCCAGTCATGATTTAGCGAGTCATTGCTGTTTTTCTGACAGCGTTTTACACACCAAACATAGGTGTTTTCAGGGACCCTTCACTGTGTTTCCTGCTGCTTTTCAGCCCCCAAATGTGGACATGATGCCTGCTAAGCTGCAGACCACTGCAGACTACTGTTCCAGACCAACAAACAACAAAACTGGTCATGATTTAGTGAGTAGTTATTGTGTTTTCAGCGGCTTTTTAGGCACCAAACTTGGGTGTTTTTTAGGGACCTGTGGCCAGCAGCTTTTCAGCCCCTAAAACATGGGTGTTTCTTAATGACCCATTGCTGTTTTTCCAGCGGAGATAGTGCCATAAAAAGCAACTTTATTTATTTTTTACAGAGACATTGCTGCATTACCTGCTGGGATGCTGGCATGACAAGCAGTTTTTATAGTTTTGTACCTTTAAAACACTGTATGTTTGCCAAAACAGGATCTTTTCCCACCCATAACCAAGTGGTTTTTGTGCCTAATCTTAATCACACATTACCACTGCATTGCTGAAACTAAGTTTCAATGTATCCGCTACATAACATGCAAATGTAACGTAGGTGTGGATTGCAGAAAAAAAAATGAACATGTATTCTGTTGATTGGATTCGTTAAATGACTCAACTAGTCTGTTTTTTCCCTCTCAGTGTTTCTGAGACAAGAATATATCTGCATGTTATATTCAAGGTATTCCTCAAAAATCTTGTCTTTGATACCCGCAGGTGTATCAGAGACATTATAATCTAATTTGTCCTTCAAAGATAATGACACCACAGAAACACTGGGAAGTGCTTAGCCAGTGTCACAGGAGTTCAAGTTTATGCTAATTGATGTGATATTAATGCAAACACTAACATGGTCTTTTTCTCAGCTGTATTGCTTTTGTTGCCAGATGAAAGGAACTTCCACTCATATGAAAATCTAATAACATTCATCTCAAAGGGAGTTATTGAATTTTGATGTTCTCCCTATGAGCGCCATTTATATAACTTAGCAGGAAATCAAAAGCCGTTTGACAATCCGAGGAATCAAACGGTGCTACGCGGGCTTATCGTCCTCATCTGCTCTTGAAATTTTACGAAAGTCTGCGATTGTTTCTTCATTTCCTCTTCCCTCCTTTTTCCAATCAGAAAAGCCCCCAAGGCATACTTTTGTTATGTTTTTCCCCCCGTCCTGTTTCTTAGAGTTTTCCTCTTAATTGTTGAACCACTGCTATTACAGCCATGAATTACTCCTTTTCCTCCCTTCTGGCCGTAGATGCTTGAAGTGATTCCTCTGCCTGCCTACACTGATAAGGTGAGGGAGCCTATCTGATGGTGCTTGCTGAGGAAGCATGATTAGATCTAAGCTATAAAGTCACTTTAGTCTTTTCTAAAATAGCCACGAGGCAAAAAGTTCTCACCGTAGAAAAATGTAATCTACAGGACAAAACGGTCAAACAATCCTCTATACATTGTTGAGTCTTCATGATCTCTGAAACATGGGGATATTTTTATGTAATGTGGCTTTTTGTTACTTGGAAAGGACCAAATACAAGTAAGATTTAGTCTTATTTACAAAAACATCCAAAGAGACAGATCTGTACTGATGGAGGTAAAAACAGAAATTATTCTTTTTATTCTCTGTGACTTTCTTTGTGCTGTATTTCTTCTGACAATTTTGTGCAGAGTGTAAGACATAGGGGTGGGCAATATGTCCCTAAAACAATATTACGATATTTCAGGGTATTTTTGCGATAACTATATTCTTGACGATATGACAAATTAGTAAAATAATAATAATAATAATTTAAGAACATAGAATTACAACAAAATAAGTGATATAATTTTACAGTCATGTGGATAGGGCGCCATCTTGTGAGGTACGCTGTCTTTTAAGTTTGCGCGCTCAGTTCCAAAATGAGACAGTTTTCACTATCCGAGTATGTGAGTGGAGGTAGTTATCACTGTAATCCAGCCTTGGGCCGCTAAGTGATATGAATCTATGTTCGTGATTAGTTTGTCTAGGCCAGTGGTTTTCAAATCTTGTGATATCCACACATTATTACTGCGATATTCATCTGGGCCTACACAAAAAGCTATGGATGCAGTTTTAATTGACTGTATCAGCATGTTGTGCGCACCCATTTCCTAACAAAGAGGCAAACTCAGCTAAAAATGTAATTACATTTAATTTAAAAATCTATTTGTTGCTGTTTGTGTGTGGGAATTGTAAGTGTGTGACACATCAAAAGCCCTGATTGGCAGCCAGTGTGAAGGATGATAACATTTAAAAGGAAAAAGCCGTGAGTGGGACAATGGGTTGCTTTACTGTATGGAGCAAATTACAAAAAAAGCATAGATGAAGATGACCTACTCCCAAAAGAAAAGAGCAGAAAGTAGACAATACCACGAAAGTGACCTGTCTTTTTATTTCTTATTTTTATTGTATTACATTGTGATAAGAGTGATAACACACCTTACTGAAGCTATTGTGCACAGATGTAAATACAGGTGCACCTCGAGATTTTAGCTTGCCCGTTGGTGTACATTAGGCACATCAAGTGTGAAAAGCACTGGTCTAGGTTACTGTTGCTTAATGCACAAGGGGGTTTAGACAACTAGGACATGCTCCTGGATCAGCATCCCATATTGCATGTCCCACTTGGCTAAATCACATCGAGTATTGCTTGACCACAGTAGCAGGTACAGGTACAGGTCTCTATTGGACTTGTTTTGCTTTGGTGGCCAAAAACAACACAGGCCATGGTACAGTCTTAATCATGTTTTTTTGCCATATTATGTCAAATGTGAGTGGGGATAAAAGGGATTAAATGTACTTTAACTGCAGAGTAGCGTCTTCCCAATGAATAAAAAACAAGAAAATAACGACACTTTTAAGTAGTCAGTTTTGATGCTACAGAGAGCATGCAGCCACTACACTGTGATTTTCCTTAGACAAGATTGTGGAAACAGGCTCCTCTGTTTACTTCACAGTTGTGTTCTACCAGCACAGGACTTCACTTTAACTTTGGCCAAGTTCCAGCTTGTATTTCTGCGAGTGGACACGATGGTGGTCTATCTTGTGGCCGTGGGGGTAGAGCAGCCAGACTTTGACTCTTGGTTCAAGGTTAATGCCTGTTGGCTCACCTCTGGACACACACGGCTGTGATTGATGCATGCTCAGTCGCTATGCTCGAGGGATTAACACTACCCGAATAACAGCAGCGTTTACATTCAGTGACCTCTTGCATCACCTTCTCACTCCGGCATGGATTACTGTCACAAACGTCATTCGCGTTCCTTGTCTACCTTTGTTTTCCGACCAGAATACAAATTTCTGGAGAAGATGAGAAGAGCTGTGTCTGTAAAACTATGAAGCAGACACTTTTAAGGACAAAAAAGTACTTCAGTGCCTCTCAATTTATTTTGTATGCAACTATTTTGTTTGAGTAAAACTAAAACTGTAGATATGTGACCTCAGAATTCACAGGTAGTATGAGGTCTTACTTATCATGCAAATTTGACAAATAGTGTGTGTTCTGGCTAACTGATCTGTTAATATGTTCCAGAAAGAGTCACCCGTGTGATGCTGCATTTCTTCCACCTTATAACACACGTGAAAAATAAACTGGGCCCTTGGGCGGTGGACGCGCTGCATGTGTATTGCACCACACGAGAGTCGATCACAGGCCATCTGGTCAGGCCCGGCAACAGCTCTGCCCGAGGCAAACTGTACAAGCAAGTCATTTATAAGTGTCGCAGGTGGTCCCCCGCGTCCTCAAACACTGTAATGAGTAATGAGGGTTAGTCCGTCGAGGATCTGTCTTACAGCGGGGGCTGCAAATGCAAGGACACCGCATTCACCAGCAGGTAGGAGTTTGATAATGCAATATGTGAATATGACCAGCAGGCTATGCATTAATGGACACCGTGACCTTCATTTATGTGATTTATAATGCATGTCCCTACAGACGTTTTTTATGTTATTGACGATGGAAATCTGACGAGTAATCATCTGCAGTATTTTCATATAAATCAATGTTTGTCTTGCCAACTTAGCAGCGTTGTCATTGTGTTAAGACCTTTCAGATGACCCAGGTGTCTCTCTCGAAAGCAGCTTGTGACAAATGCAGTGACATTTAACTTTCACTTTCAATGTATTGAATGTATTTGGAGACTATTAGTTTGTATTCAGTTCAGCATTCTTGTTTCAGGTCGATTTTGTTACAATATGTTTGCATTAGTGGCAGCCGGCCTACGGGGCAGCTGAAGACACGAGACTGTAACCTGCAGGTACAACATATCTGCTGTCACTGTTAGCAGCAGTGTGGCGGGGGCATGGTCGTGTAGGACAACACCAAGAAAGGAATGACAGAGTTGGGGAGCATGTGGTCACAGGTGAGGACCAGGAGTACTGTACTTGGTTACTGGTGGCCTCATATGTCTCAGACTGATGCGTTCTGAAGGGTACATTGCAGGAGGAGAGGGATAAGCAATGCTGCTGTGCAGTGGGAAGGAGAAACTGCAGGCTGGATGTCATAGCCCCAAGACAATGGTAAGGAGAAAGTGGGGGAGCATATGACCCAAGGAGGTCGACAGCAGACCCTACACCTGCCCGCTGTCATACAGAATGTCGAACATTGTGTTTGGTATTACCATATTAAAAGCAACCAACTACAACGCTACAGACTACAGTGGAACGTAAATAACAATACTATTTTTTTCTTAACCTCCAAACCTGATTTAACCTGACATACATAAGATGACCAGGTTGTTTTATTAACACGCATTATGTGGTGGTGTCAAAATTATGAGCTAGCACCATGGAAACAATGCCAACAGAAGGTCAATTACTGATCGTTACACTTTGGTTAGCTTTAGGGGAAAAAACTACTTGGTTAGGCTCAGTACAGGACACAAGTATGTCACGTGACATTGTTATGTACAGTATTTGAGTTGACTTTTGGTTTCACATGGGAAACAAACAACGCTCTCCTGGGTGAAAGTCATGTATTAGTTTAACCTGTCATCAGGGCAGTGTATCGGTACTCGTTACCTTCAAGGTATCAACACAAATCTCCCAGTGCCAAGTAGTTTTGAAACATTTCTAGTCTAACGATACCTGCATCCAATCCTTCTTGCGCTTGGGGTCTGACTCCAGACCTCCCTGACTACCAGCACAAGCTAACATAGCAGCTGCAGCGAACGTCCAACACTGAGCTGGTAAACAGTCCCAACAAACTCACACAGACACTGAAACAGCTCGACTCTGTTGTTAAGCCCGTTAATAACAGTTAGGTTAATGTTAGCTGTGTGATGCTAACAGTTGGCCCCCAGTGTATAATTTAAGTTTTGAGCCATGACTCCTTATGTTCTGGCACCCAATAACACAACAAGACAACATTTCAAGACTCCGATGTAGCCTACAGCCCTGTGGTGGAGAGTTGTGTTTTGCATCCAGCTAACAAACTGACGTCATTGTGATGTCGGCCTGAAAAGGGTCTATTGGTACTGGTAGTTTTTTAAATATCCAGGCTTACCCATCATCCACCACCCCACCTCCCACCCTACACGGACTTTATCCTTCTTTATACTACCTGTTGCGTGACATAGTTCATGTAATTCGTCTGTGCTCTTTGAAAAAAGATCCTAATTGACTTTCCTTTGGCATTGTTTTCGTGGTGCCAGCATGAAATTTTAACACATTATGTGCCACCACCTTTACGTATTTCTGCGTGACATGGCTCTAAGTTTCAGTAGAAAGAGCAGAGATACACAACCTCAGGAGTTTCAAATTCTGAGCAAGAAAATTAACTTAAGCCAAATTCATGTTTCCGTTGTCCGTCGGTGTTGCCTTGTAGAGGTCACAAAATGAAGCCCGTGCACATCACTACTGTTTAAGAGTGCAGCCTCACTTTGAAAATAATAAGAAGAATTGAAAGCTGGGCTGTGATCTAAGTGAAGAACAACATTAGAACATGAGTATCTGGCATATAATCACACAAGAATACCACGCCATCCAATGACTTCTTGTTGTAGAGAAGTTAGCAGAGTTGGAAACACTTCTGGAATAAATGAGTGAAGAAGTGCTGCTAGCAGTTAAATCACCATGGATGAACAGACAAAAAAAGCATTTATAGAAACTTTTAGAAACTCTGGTGTGATCAACAGAAAATCCAAGGAAAAGAGGTCGCAGTGCCACCCACACTGTTTGACTGACTGCTGATCTCTGGCAAGTTCAGTACAGACACACCAGAGCGTCTTTGGCTGCTTAAACTCCTGAAGATGGAGCCAGGAGAAGGAGAGAAACATACACACAGAAAAACTGATTTTGTGGATTACTACTACTTTACCGCTACATAACCACTCAAAAAACCCATTGATAAAAGTAAACCCTCAGCGCCACCGCTGCTGCCACACAGTGCAGAAAGTTCTGCGGCATAGATCAAAGTAGGGTATATAACGGGATCATGGTGTCCTTCCCTCCTCTGCCACAGTCTCCCACTCTTCTATATCTGAGGACCTAAAGACTGCTGTCCCTGGCTAATAATTGCTGACACACCAAAGCCAACATAGCCCAGCGAGCCTTTAATAGTTTTCATTTTTCTTCCTTACAGGATGGCCTCTAAGGTGCCATCATGAATGATCAGCACACAGCACTGCAGCTCCCTGTGCAGGCTGCAGCGTGCACACTTACACACACTCATACACACACACACACACGCTGATCCTATAGCCATCCCAGACATCTCTCAGCTCTCTGGCCATTACTCCCTCTGTGTCTTCCTCACCTCTCATCTCCACCCCATACAGACAATTTATATAAAAGATTTTCCTGCCCACATCTTTCATCACAGGGCCTATTTTCATCACAGGGCCTATTTCACAACATTAATACTCTTTCTCTTACCAAAACCATCAAAACATTAATTCATAAACTATTTCCGGGGTGCGATTTATCAGCTCCTGTCAGCGGATTTTTGCACAAACATAAAGACAGCATGGCGGCTGGCGTATTACATTTGACCGAAGCTACTTGAGCTCCTCAACATTTGTTACTAACTGACCATTTTTTAGAGCGAGAGCCAAAAATCGTGACATGTAATGAATAGAATGAATCACTGGAAAACTAAGAGCCCACAAGGCTGAAATAATCCACCTGAGTGGAAATGCCTGTGAGGAATTGGGCCCTGTTATGTTCGGCCTTGCGACTCATTACTGCAGCGCTATGCATGGGTGGAGAAGAAGCAGAGCATGGAGTCTCAGCAGAAGCAGATAAAGCCCACATCACTACTTGGTGCCCAGTGTGGAGGCGACCTGCAACACTCCGCCATCTGATCTTAGTCCTGTTTTTACTCTGACTCTAAACCTTTTCATCATAGTGAGTTAGCTACTGTTTATTCATGTTGTTAGATGCAGTGTGCAAACAGGACACTGAAACAGAATTATTTCGACAGAAACTTGGGTCCTAAGCTCAGATTTATCAAAGCAAACATATTTTTCTTGTCCTCTGAATTTAAAATGTTCAAATTTTGTAAAGCAGTCCCAGGATTCAAATCCTGAGCAGATACAGTCCCACAGGATCTGAGTTTCTGCAGGTATTTTCGTTCTACAGCCTTTTTTTAACTCTGTGTATCTAAGATTATTTTTCTCTTGCTGGGTGCAGCCCCCCTGTGCACTTTTAAAAAGTCAAAATCAACTCCCCAAAATCCAAATTGTGAGCATTTGTTGCCAGCGGGTGCTAGATGCTGGCTGAAAAACGTGTATGGAAGTCAGTGGAAAACACTCACAGTGTAAAACATCATACAGGGATATACTCTCGTATCAACTTAATGCAAATTCATAGGTTTTATGAATTTCGAGGTCATTTAAAATGTGTATTTTTTTTTTTTTTTAATCACCTAAGTTTATTGAATTTCAAACCAACTCAAAAGACAAAAACACCGGGCAAAAAAAGATAAATCAAAAAGGCAAAGATTGACTTATACTAATAGATAAAATGGAAGCAAATAAACCATAATGATAAAAACAATAACTGAAGTAAATCAAAATAACAGTATTAACATGACATGTAAGTAACCTTGACAGAGTCCAAACATGCTTCTGTTAAATGTCCATCCACGGTCCATAAAAGATAAGGGTCAAAATCAAAATCACTCCTCTTATGCTCAAAATTTGTAGTTTTTATTTTCAGAACTTGTAACCAAGAGTTCTCCTGACTTTAAGTCAAAGACTGTATGATAAAGATGGACAACACAGCAGCTCCCAAAAAGTGAAGCCAAAACATCTTGATCGCCCCCTGGTGTCTGGCTGCAGTATAGTTTATAAACCTTATAAACCCCGCCCCCTCCATGTTAGTGGATGGGACATGGGCCAAACTACAAAGTCAAAATACACCTCAAATAAAGTAAATATAAAGTATAAAATAAGTTTGGTTTTAATAAGTTATTTGATGCTGTAAAAAGGGGGTTTGACGTCTCGATTGAAGCTGTGTGTGCCAGTTGATGTGGTCCTGATCAATGCTCGCAATTGACTGGACCTTGATACCCTGGAGATCACTACTACACAGACTCTGGCTCCAAATGTCATCACCAGTGAAAGATGGCAGCCATATCCAGGTTATTTTGGCTCTTTTTTGTGCAGTTGGAGTAAATGGAGATGCATCTTTATATACAGTATATTTGAAATAATAATTTGAATAAATGTAGTGCTAAGTGTTCATTAAACTCATTCAAAGTAAGTGTACACAGAAACATAATAAGCAAGTTAGCATACTTCCCAGCATGCATCGCTCAAGCCTTGTGTCTTTTAATACATATGGAATCAAAGGTGCCATGTGGGGTTTTCTTGGTGTGTCATCCCAAGATGTTCAGCGGCCCCATCAGGCCGCCTCTGAAACATTTCTGGGGGCACCACAGGGTGTTCCTATTGGTTGTTGAGTTCAGTCCCACATCTTTTTATTTATTTATTTATTTTACACTTTAGTAAAAAAAAAAAAAAAAAATCCACAATAAATGGCTAATTTTATTTTCCTAATGTGTGTCTTGATGATAGTTTTGGAAGTTATTATTCATTTAACAGGACATGAGGAGTTGAAGAGGGGTGTATCTGGGAGCATGTTTGCCTGACTGACAGACAGTCTGTCAAACTGAACCTCAGTCATTGCCGTCTGCCCAACCTCTACCACCCAGATCTGGATTTTCAAGTCTAATCTTCGCTGCAAACGTCCCTTCAGAAGATGGAGGCCTCTTTTGCCCAAATTCTTGCCCCTTAAAGCCAAAAAAAGAAGAAGAGGTAAATGTGAACTACACAAAACAAAAAGAAACCATGCTCACATGGTCTTTATCTTCTGTCTGGCTTCATTGCACTTTGTTTATTCGCTTCCCTCCACTGTTGTTGTCACATCTCCGATCTGTGTCAATCAAAAAAGTTCCATGTCGCAGCTTTAAACTCAAACAATTCTGCTTTAATCCCTCTGACTCACTCTCACTATCAATCAAACATCTCTGACTGTCAGCTGTGAGAAATGTGTGATTGTTTATGATGACAATTTGCATCTTGTTTGTCATGATTGCTTTGCATCAATATTCTACCCTCCAACCTTCCCAGAGCACCGTAGCTGACATATTTCCCCCATCAGCCCCGGTTCTGCTTCTCCTTTCGGGGCTTCCTGATCTCGTACTGCTGCTGCCGCTGCTGCTGGCTCTGTGTGCTCGTGTGCTGGGGCTCCAGCTGTCAAACAAGGGGAGGCTGGGAGATAAACGCCACTCTTTTTTAACACTGGATGTTGGGCTTGTTTGGCTGTTGTTTTCGCCGGTAGGCTTCATGTCTGGCTGGACAGGAATCAACACAAATGTCGCTTTTTGGGGACATTTGGGACAAACTGTGAAGGATATCACTGAGATTACTTTGGTTTTATGACATATTGTGTTTGTCTGTTTCCAGACCAACACATACCTGCTGGTGTCAGCGCCTAAAAATATCACAATGGCAGCTCATTTAAGCCTCCATTTCATCTGTCTGTGAATGAGCACATGAAAAGTCGGGTACATGCTCCGTCAGGCGTGGCTGAACTAATGGGACAGGCAGTGATGCACCTATGATAATTGCTCAGATGAAGTTTGACGTCATTCTACATCCTCACAAACCCATCACGGAGAACACTGGGGCGTTTCATGCCAGAGCGCATACTCCTTCATGATTGATCACTCTGCTTATAATTTCCTAATTTCCAATCCACTGGGGGACTTAACTGGAAGTAGCCATTTTTCCTGAGCACCGACCAGCTTCCTTTTATTTCCGCACAGGGCTAAATGGGAAGAATCTTCCAGCCCATTAAGCAGACTTTCTGTGTCATAAAAGTTTGGTGGCAGAGTCTCCCTCTCTCCCTCCCTCTCAGCAGCAGCATGGAGCAGTCTGTTTGATCTGCAGGCTGCAGGTTAATAGAAATCAGCCTGCTCATCAGCAATAGTGGATTGAACTTAACCACCCACCTCCGCCCTGTCAATTCAGATTTGGAAAAAACCCACTAAAACTGGCCATAGTCTCATTTCCCTCTGTCAGGTAATCAGTATTTCACTATAATCCTTTTTAGGAGTAAAATTACAATGACCTATCCCTGATTCCTGAGCCAGTAGGGGGATTTCGATTTGGGGAACACCAGCAAAGAGGTGTAAACCAGGGGCGTAAATACAGGGTGCTTTCAGACCTAGAGTTCGCTTTCTTTGGTCTGAGTCAGGGACTAATTTATTACAAAGGTGCATAATTGCTTAGAGTTGATTTAAATTCAGACTGATCGGAATTTCCAAGCGGGAAAAATCCAGGAAGTAAAGCAAACGTTGAAGAAGAGTACACTGTCAAGATAAATGTGACACTTTCTAATGTCACAATGGAGGGACAACTACGCAGGTTGATGTTAGCGCTGCTCATCGTGGACTATATTGCTGTCATTGTTCATTTGAGTCAAAGCATACAGTTTGAAAACGAGGCGCGGCTCCAACTAGAAAACAATGTTTTGATGCATTGGATGTGCTGAATGTGCATATTAAGGCAGTACAGGAGGAGGCGCACATTAATAATCCTCCAGGACTGTAACATGCTCATGTTTAACCCAAACAATGTGTCATGTGACTGCAGTTGACATCTACATAAGACACTTGTTTTGTCAGTGAACCTTGAGAGCTGTAATGGAGCCGAATTTTGTAACGTTACCTTTGTTAAATGTTGCTGTTGTCCCTGGCTTCATATGACTAGAGGAAATCCCCGCTAGCCACTAGGCTAATTTATACAATGTAAAATGCCATAGGCTTGTGCTAAAAACATTAGCAGCTTATATTTCTTTGGAAAACGTGTTTAGTGTAAGACAGTTGTTTTGTCAGTGAACCTTGTGAGCTGTAATGGAGCCGCATTGTGTGCCATTACCTTTGTAAATGTTGCTGTTGTCCCTGGTTTTATACGAGAAGAGGAAAAGATTGCTAGCTGCTAGGCTAATTTATACAATGTAAAATGTCATAGGCTTGTGCTAAAAACATTAGCATGTTGTATTTGTGGGAAAATGTGTTCAGCAAAAGAGAGGTGTTTTGTCTGTAAATGCTGCGAGTTATAGTGAAGCAAATTTGTTTACTTGTGTACTCTATTAAGCCACGTTTAATGTGTGTTTTGAATCAAGTAAACTTTACAGCACTTCATAAAAAAACCCTACCGCCAACTATTGGTTTGGATGTGTAACTGCAGAGTGACACAGGCCACGTGCATAGGCCCTGCATAGAGCTGACACAAGTATAAATCCATCTTTAAAGCAAATGTGGGCCAGGGGGGCGGCAATGACCCTTTCCCTACTTCATACCCCCCTACTTCTGGGCCCCTTGCTCGGACCACACCCATCTTCGAGCTTGGTTGTCATTTTGATCTCAGCTACACACCTGTAAAGTTTCATGGTTGCCTCTTGCATGGTTGCAATACTATGGTGTTGACAGAATCTGACCACAGACAGAAAAACAGACATGTAAACACCAGCCAAAGTACTCAAAATAGCTTCTGTGGTTGTCATTGGGTTAGAATAAATGAAAAAATCTTATATATTATATATTTTTAATGAATAATGAATGTGTTTAAGGATTTTTAAAAAGGGTGCAATGTGTTTCCTCTGGCTACAGCGATTAGCTTAGCTTAGCTTAGCATTAAGACTAGAAGCAAGGGGAACAGCTAGACTGCAGCACCAGCAACAACTCCACATCTTTACTAATTACCACTCAGTTTAAACAGAGGACATGTAACGTGTTAATTAGTGACCTTTAGGACAGAGCCAGACTAGCTGTTACCTTCTTCTTTTAGCCTTCTTTATGCTAAGCTAAACTAATCTCCTCCTGGCTCAGGTTTCATACTTAACGTGCAGACCTGAGAGTGGTATTGATTCTCTCATCTAACCCTCGGCAACAAAGCCAATAAGCGTATGTCTCAAAATGTCAAACTATTTCTTCACGCTGCATTCAATGGGATGTAATTAAGGCTGTTTTCACACTGTGTGCGGCCTTTCATGCTCAAACCAGAGCTCCTGCTCATAACTGGTGTCTTTTGGATGACTGCTCATGTCTATTATAAGATATAAGACGCTCTTTGTAACCAGTATGAACAGATGCCAGTGTCAGAATGTACACAGAGCCATTAACAAAAGCTGTCACATTTGTTTTTGAACCTACGCTTCTCCTGCTTGTTTGAGGACTTTTTCAATCACGCTTTGCACCCTCGGCTTTTGACTGAATTTATGCACCTCTGTCAAGCACCAGTCAAGTCTTCTGTTTTGTCGTTGCTTCTTCGGGATTAAACACAAATCTGATGTCGCTCATTTGCATGTCCCAGAATCAGATTTTGTGCCACTTATTCATGTGATTCAGGAGTTGAGAACGCCTCGCCGTGTGCGGCTTTTTGTCGCTCGCAGTGATAAGGAAACATCAGATCTGTGTCAAATGTGAGGGGGGAAAAAAATTGGGACACAGTCTTGGCTGCGGTGTCAGTTTATCTGAGACCTCAGCAGCCTCCCTGCTCTCCGGCTGGCCAATCAATCACTGAGGAAACATCAAGCCAAAGATTATCAGTCTCGAACTTGGTTTAATGTGTTGGCTGATGGAGCGATGAAGGGTTGGTGGAGAAAAAGAGAGCCTAAACAAAGAGGGGATATGACAGGCAGCACATTTACTGACCTTAACACCATTAACTGATTAATTGAAATAAATGGAGAGATGATTTTGGGATGGGGGAGGGGGCAGAAGGACGACTGTATGTTTGCATGTTATAATCAGGTGTTGATTGCAGACCTAGCTGCTGATTGAGAGACTTCAATCAGCAAATACATCTCCATAAGCAGTCAGGTGAGGGAACTTTCAATCATCATTTAATCATTAATTAATAGTGATGAGGAAGAGACGCGACTCCACGGTACCCCACTTTAGATACATGGGTGAAAAACAAAAAAACCCTGACTATCTGCAAAGCAACATGAATTGCGAAGAGGGTAAAAATATCCACAGAGAATTTGGAGTCTTATTCAGAGAAGCTGAAACCAAAAGTTTAGCAGAAAAATATGAACTTTTCCTTCTTTTTTTTTCTGTTTAAGGTGTTTTGATATGTCTCCGAGCCGATGAATCAAACTTGGCTGAAATGGCGAAGAGGAGGAGAACATGTTTGCCTAACAGTGTAAATTCACTTTGAAGGGAAGCAGGAGCCTGAAGTGGCCCTGCACAGAGTGGATTGCTCTGTGGGAATCTGAGTACACCTCCTTGCCTTTTACTTCAGATCTCTTCTTCACTTATTTATTGCATGTTCTTCTACGTCAACATTTCAACACCTAATTGAAAGGAGATGGGTTTCATGGATGAGAGGTAAGCAAGGGCAATAGTTAAAAAAAATCTAAATTAATTATTATTCCAGTCAAATATCTCACTCAGTCTGGCTCAGTCTAACATTATTAATATAATATCCAGAACGAGGGGGCATCTGTTAATTTTTTTAATGCACAATATGTAATTTCTGCCACTAGGAGTCTCTCAATCAAAACAATAGCAAAAGACAAACTTTCATGACATCATGAAGTAGCGTGGGATCATGGGAGTTGTTGTCATCATTGCTAAACAACCACCGTTGCCAGTGAAAATGTATCTCGTGTGACTCAGCAGAAATTCACAGCAAAGGACTGGCAGGAATTAAAGTTTTATACACTTTATGTTATTTAATTCTAATAAAACAGCCGCAACTATTGTAACGTTAACTTGTTAATTTACCATTAACACTGTGTCAGGGAAGCTACTTTGAAAGCTTAGCTTTACAAGCTACCAGTTACTTCACACTGGAAGAAGTTTAACTACAGCAAAACTACTCTGTGGGGAGACATCCAATTTGGTTAACTAAAGTTACTCAAAAAAAAGTAGTTCAAACTATCCATCCATTTTCTAACCGCTTATCCTCTTAAGGGTCACGGGGGGGCTGGGGCCTATCCCAGCTGACATTGGGAAGGGTACACCCTGGACAGGTCACCAGACTATCACAGGGCTGACACATAGAGACAGACAACCATTCACACTCACATTCACACCTACGGACAATTTAGAGTCACCAATTAACCTGCATGTCTTTGGACTGTGGGAGGAAGCTGGAGCACCTGGAGAAAACCCATGCTGACATGGGGAGAACATCCTGCACCAGGGATTGAACCAGGAACCCTCTTGCTGTGAGGCAACAGTGCTAACCACCACACCACCGTGCCACCCTAGTTCAAACTTAAAAAAAAATCTAATTGACAAATTATAACAAAATATAATACAAAAATGCTGCTCAATTGAGTTTATTGCAAAAAGTACCCACTTGTTCACAGGTCATGAACCAAGAAAATAAACCACCTCACTAATCAAAGTGCAGGAGAGCCAGCATTGGTTTTGTGTACAGTGTCCATCAGTCAGACACCTGCCCTCAGAAACTACAGTCCAGGTGAGGATATTGCACTTAGCAGGATTACTCAGGTAGCCAAGTTACATCTTTAATAACACGCAACAACTTCCCTCAACGTTTAAATGATCAATATATTTATGATTAATAGTGTTCGAAATGGTTAAATTACAGTAGGGAAGTGATGGTGACATAAAAGTAAAGAGTCATTCCTTTCTATTTTGACTTAAAATTGTTTCTGTAGGTAGGTAATGTAACTACTTGAATCACTATGCAAATATGAATGTTGTTAAACTACCAGCAAGCTACTGCAAAATGTACTTTAATTAGGTCCACGTGTAATTCACTGCGCCACAACACGGCATCAACACGGGCTGAGTCGACTAACCATACAGCTACTGTCATGTGGCTACTTAAGTTGTGGGCTAACCCGGCTGCTGTTATCCAGGAAATGACTTAATGAGTGTGTTTAAGGGTGTTTACCACAGGATTAGATTGTGTTTGTGATGGTGGGGACAAACATATGTGTTACTGTTTCTGTCCATTCCGATGTACGCAGAATGTGAACACACCTGATAGTAAAAATGTGGTCTTAACAGACCTTTTTCAACCAAGACATATGAATTTAGTCGTTTTTCATGAATGGTTAACTCGTATCAATGAACAAAGTGATGCATTAACACACACTGCACATATATTTGTTTTGCATTTGTCATCAGTGCTCAAAATATCCTCACTTCTGAAGTATCTCCAGAAAACAGTATGTTGAAAACCTCCTGAGATTAATGTTCTGTGTGCATTATGCATTTTAAGTTGATTGTATCATTAGAGAATTAAATCAGAAGAATATTTATCTTTTCAAACAGTATTCCCTCTGTTCATTTTCCAGTGACACTCAGATCCACCGTTCATTCCCATGGAAAAAACATTTGTAAAGCTATAGATCTTTTATGGGATCATTTGACATGTATAAATAATTATTTTAACAACTGTTAAACACAACATATGTCCTTTAACAGGAGGGTTAATGACAGACTGACACTTACATTGAGCTTCCTTCTTGCCTCATGGTCAGCCATGTTTGTTAAAAGGGGGCGTGGCTTACCTGCAGTCTACTTTGAGTGATGTGGAACACTGTGATTGGCTCATAGACATCCAATCAAATAAGTCTGTGCACCTGGGTGGAGTCAGATGATAATAATCATAGATCTGTACATCCTAGAAAAGTTATGTCCATTGGAATGAATAAATATTATCACAGCTACTAACTGCTTTTTCTTACAGAAATTCCACGTGTCATGTTAGCTAGTAGTTGGAGCTGACATCACCATCACAGTGTGGTGTGATGTAAGCCCTAAACACTGGAAATATCTCTATATAAGCTAGCATAACTTTGAGGCCTTGAGTTTCCTGCCCCTGCTGTGCACCATTTGACTCTTAACAGTATTAGTTCCAGCCGTGCATCTCCTGCTATGAGTCAGAATGTCGGCTGTGAAGAAGGCCCATTGGTTACACGTGGTTAACTGACACAGAATACATAAGCTGCCCTTTCTAAACCCATGACTTCACTTCATTTTAAATTAACTACTGCTGAAACTGTGCCACCAAAATATAATGGTAAATGAACCTGCACTTGTATAGTGCTTTTCTAGTCTTCTGACCACTCAAAGCACTTTAACACTACATGTAACAGTCACCTATTCACACACAGTCACACACTGGTGGCCAAGGCTACCATACTCAGTAGCCATTCATACTCACACACAGTTGCCCCAAAGATGGCATTTTGTTGGGATTATATTGTGGTAACTATCTTTTCTTCCCTTTATGTGGTCTAGTTTAAAGTTAGTCTAGTGCAGTTTCTAAGCTGAAACAGGTAATTACCTTTCTTAGTTTGCACTCAGTATATGTGAATTAACTATTATATTTGGCATTTATGAGTAAATACACAAATTTGTTCCCATACCGGGAGTTGAACCCGGGCCGCCTGGGTGAAAACCAGGAATCCTGACCGCTAGACCATATGGGACATGGCTCTCATGCCCATCTTGTCAAAACTCCTGCTATGACAGTGATCAAGTTGTTAGATACCCATGCACAGAGGCGTCTTCTGTGGTGTTATGAAACAGTTTGTAATGCCATCGGCAACAACTATAGTATAAAGAGCGAGAAAGTCCCTTAAGGGCGGGTGGGAGGAGTGAAGGATTGGTCAAACAAACTCTGGACTTTCACCTGGGAGCCTGCTGCTCCTTAACCTGTGTGACACCAACAGTCAATGGAGTTATTTTAAAGGGGAACTATTCTGCTTTTCCTCTTTTCTGACCTATAAATGTTGTTACAATGTGAGATACTCATGTTAAATGATGCCAAAGCGTCAAATAATGAGGTTTATGCATTTGGACGTGAGCCCTGCAAGCTGTTTAGGGTGGCTCTGCACGCTGTGTTTTACTGTCTTTTTTTAACAGAGTAGCCACATTGACGTCAATGCTTGCCGGACTTACTTATATGGGCATGCCCAGGAATACGCCGCAGAGGTAAGCAGGTAATGACAACAACAAGCTACGGCTAACGGCTAACGTTACTTACCATTCAGAAACGACTTGAAGTAACCTCTGTACTTGAGAAACTTCAGGCTGTCCAGTCTCTACCTCCGGATCGGATTCAGGATCCAACACATACGACTGTATTTCAAAAGTTGACATTTTCAAAAGTGAAATTCTCTCAACTTCCGCACTGGCAAAATAAGGAGGTGGGGCTCGGCAGCGCTCGGCAGCCCTTTGGAAGTCGTCGGGAGTGTGACCAATCACAGCGGAGTGGGCTCGGGGTTGGGGGAGTGGAGTAAATAACACAGACCTTTTTCGTGGGATGCGGGAAATACAAGGAAGCGATGCAGCGAGAGACACAGCGTCCCAAAGATCTACAAAGCTTTCTGTGCGGGTAATCGTGTGTAGCTGCTCTATAGGAGTCCAATAATCAAATATAAAGGCCCGAAAATGAGTATAATAGGTCCCCTTTAAACATGAATGAGGATACTTGTTTCATTCGAGTATTCTGCTCTGTTTTTTTCTGTTCTTTATTTTGCAGCTACATAATTGAATGTTCACTATATTCATATATTGTTTACATACTTTATTTTGCTCCTCACATTACATTTGGGAACTATTTACTATTGTGCACCTTAGGTGAAGTTTGGCGGAGTGATAAATAAGATGTGAGATGCCAGTCTTGTTGTCAGTTTTCTTTTTGGGAACATCTAAGTGGATCAAGTCACTCTAAGAAGCTGTCCCCGTGCTCTTACTCCACCCACAGCCCTTTGATAGATAATTTAGTAACTAGTAAGTTTATAGATAAGACAGGAGGAAGGAACCTGCCTTAGACTACTAACCACGTGCTTTTGTTACCCAAACTTAAGGAAATTAGCATAAAAGCAGGGTGCTATGCCTTTGCTTTGTTGTACCTTTAGCTTTACTTTGTTTTAAGTTTACTTTGAAAAAGACTGTATGCATGTTATGATCAAAAACTGTGCATTTCCTGTGAAAACAGAAGTGTGTTTTGAAAAGACCCAATGCAAGGACAAGCAGCAATTGTCAGGCTGTCCAAGAACATCCAAAGCTGACGCAGGATGGTACCTAGAGTGTCATTTCGGTCACTGACAAAGCGACAGTTGAGTTGAGAAGGGCTGAGAACGCGCTAGAACATCAGGATACTTATAATACAAATAACATATGGTACAGACAGAGAGACATTATGCAGTGCTTTAAAGATCATTACTATTGTGCTGAGTACTGGAGATCAACCACAGCTGATATCACAGTTGGAAACTTCTACTATACATTAAACCCTTAACACACAGCTGCTGAGTGAAATTATAATCCTAATGTTTACTTCCCTTTGTTATCTTGAGAAATTTGCAGCAATGTAAATTGTCCTCTGCATTACAAAGCAGTAAAAAACCAAAATACCACGACGTCTCCCGCTGTGTGTGACTTTTTATTTGCTTCATCCTCATGCAGCGTCAGCACAAAGTCCATGTAGGAAGCTATAGGTTCTATATATACATTTTAAATAATCAACCACATAAACACAAAAGGCTTACTGCAGAACTGATAAATGTTCTCAGCATTTTCTGGGCCAGTATTTAACCCCAAAGCAGATGGCTGTATCTGCAGTTTTAAGAGTTTGGTTGCATTTTAGGAATTAAATTAAAATAAACAGGACTCTACTGAGAATTACGTTACAGTAAGAGCACTGAAACACGACCCTAGTTTTGAATAATGCCTGTGACAAGCTGTGGAAACCTGTTTTTCGCTTCTGGAATATAAGTAGTTAAATGTGTGTGTAGATGTGTGTGAGAGACAGTGACATGTTGTAGGGAAGCAGACAGGAACACCAGGTGCTGACAAGCAGAGAACTGTGATTGTTCCAGAAGCTCCTCCAACAAGAAGTCACGGCAGATGCTGGAGATGACAGAGCGGTCCGGGAGCGCAGTGACAGACTTCAGCGCACGTCAAGACCCAGCTGCAGCACACTGCGCCCGACGTTGTGTCTGCAAGCTGTGCTGTTCAGCACCGTGCGAGCACAAATCTGTACTGACCGCCCTGCAGAGTCCTCCGAGGCGACTTCTTGTACTTGAAAACCCCCTCCAGAGAGGTTTTGAGACATATAAAAATACTCTGCTTGAAAGAATAGTTCTGTCCGATGTGTTTTTTTCCCTAAAAAACTTCAATATCCTTGCTAGAAATTATTAAAAATAAACCTAGAATCAATAAATAAACAAATACTGTTGATTTCAGGAGCACCTGACACAAGAGGCCTCCTCCTTTACTGAGAGGTACATCCTATTATATGTACTCTTTACCTTTCAATTTCCCTATCGCACTTGTGTAAACGGCATACTGGACCGTGATTGGATTCCAAAAATGTGATGTCACAAACCCCTGGTCAGACGTACATGTGTTAAACTGACATTTAAAGGTGAATACAGAGAAACGTTCCCCCTTTATGACAGTAGAAACAGCTTTCTAGCATCAAATTCTACATGTACATCATTCTGGAAAGGTCAAATATCAAAGTAAAGTCATTTTTTTTCTTATAGAGGGGTGCTTTAAATTAAATTATTTTACATTTAATTCAAACCTTTAGTCTTAAACAGAAAAACATACAGTAAAAATGTATTTATATTATTGTTCATTCTCATTTATCTCAATTTTAACACATAAAATTTGAATTTTCTTAGAATAAAATAAACAAAATAAACAGAATATACATGCAGAAGCCATATACCTGTCAAAAACATGAAGTTTTGTATCTTCGTGGACCAAAAACAGTTGTGAATAAGAACCAGCGCCATCTGTTACCTTTCAGTGAGGTTATACTACTCTCTAGTGGTTACCTGACACTATTGCAGCCATACTGAGGTGAAGGTATGAGATGAACTCAAGGCTTTGTGCCTTTTCATATACTTTCTTCTATCTATTCCCAAAATTAAAATGTTTTTCTGCCAAAAATGTGCATTTTCAAATATATATTTCAGCTCTACAGGCAGCCATCACAGCCCTCAAACGTATTTTTCTTGCCTGTGAAATGAAAATATTTCTGATTTTCCTCAACTAAACACCTAATCTGAGATTCATCTGAGAATTTTCCGTGCTTTTTTCCTTCAGCCGGAGTTGTGAAAACCTTGAAGGAAACGGGGCTGCATTCAGCATCCGGCAGCTTCGCCCATTATCATGTCCTAATAGCTTGCTCAATGGTGCAGTGTGTTATGTGGGTTCACTGGTCAACCAAGACACACGCCATTAGCCCGAGCAAACGTTGCCTTGCAATGCTACACAAAGCACACCTTATTTGTATCACATTAGCTCTTTGATGTGGCATAGCATATTATATCAACAGCTGCAATTTATCAAACAATTTTGGCACTGATTTGCTTCACTACCAGCACCACGGCAGCAGCAACGCCACCGTCACCCGTCTCCGATTCTTTCCTCTGTTCCTCTACGAGAAGCTGCAGCAGCAAATAAATTAAACATGTGTCATTGAGCATGCTAAATGGCTTGCAACACATAATCATCTAAATAATTATGAGGCTGCCATTAAAGTGAGCTAGATGGATGACACATGAGGCGTTATGGAAAAACTGGAGGTAATGGTGCAAGATTTGATATGGGAGAAAGGGGAGATGGTGGTGGTGGTGGTGGGAGGGTGTGTATATATATATATAAAAAGAAAAGGGAATGCAGTTTTCTGTGCGATTCCCTCCGTCAGTCTTCTCCTCTTGCGGTTAAAATCCCGGACTCAAAGTGCTGAGGGACAATGGGGTGATTAGCCCAATCAGAAAAAGCAGTGAGGGATTGTGGGTAGGCTGTGGCACCGCTCACAGCCGTCTTTTTGTCCTCCCACATTTCATTAATCAGCAACCTGAGGCCCCCTGAAATCAGCTCAGCAGATTGGCAGCTCGCTCATTTGTTCCCATGTGGCAATCAGAGAGAAAAAGAAATCAGTTCACAACCTTCATGCTGTTACCTGACATTATAAACCATCTCTTTGTATTCTCTTTGTTACTTTTCTCATCTCTTTTTTCTTCACTGTGATTTGCTGCTGAAAATATATGTCCCTGACACAAAATGTGACCTCTATTAACGCTCAGACAAGCTACTTCTTTACTTCCTTGGTAACAATACTGTCAATTTAATCTGCCTGTTAAAGATAAAAAGACGTAAAACATAAGTAATGCTTATTTTTAATAAGCGGGATGGTTGAATACACGTGTGCAGCGTGTTCTCTACATTCAAAATCAGCTGTAAAATAGAGTCTGCCATCAGGCATCTCCAAGTACAATATTTTAATGAGCCTCATGTATCAGCCTAAATGATGCAGCGTGTCACCAGACATGCACGACAAGCACAATGATATTCTGCTCATGGAGGATATTGTTCACGGCTCTACACTTTTTACACGCCATTACCTCACAATGCCCGACCAGTGTGTGCTTTACATGATCCCACTTTAATGTAAATAATAGAAACTGCACTCTTTAAATGAAGAATATGAGGAGCACAAACACAGTGTGAGTGCAAGGATTACAGAAGTGCTAACAGTTCTTAGTATAGGGTGAAATAATTGTATTTTATTAGCAGAAAAAAAAATAGGTTACGCTTTAGATTTTCAGCCTGCAAATTACAGTTTGATTATTAACTACATAAGGACTCACTGGTTATCTGCCAGGACAAATATGAAAGTAAAGGGCGAGAAGTATGGGAGGAAATTGGTGCCAAATGTGTGATGATTTGTCAGTAATGTACAGTATGGTGTTCACAAATGTGTCACAACCCAACTTATATAAGTGTCAGTTTTCTACAGCACACTCCAACTTCAAGGTTATTTATCTAATGATTTGGCTTTTTCGTGTGCATTATATGTCTGAAAATATGAGTTTTTCTTTTATTTTGCATTGATTTACAGGTTGTTAAATGTGTGTGCACAGATCACCTGACATGCATGGGCTACATTTGTGTGTAATGCTGGTGGAAAACAGAGATATCAAGCTTTTTAGCACATTCATGTGGAATTTTAGAGCAATTTTCGAGTCTTTTTTGCAGAAATACAGACCTTTTAATGGTATTTTAAGTATTGTTTTCGTGGAATATTCTGGTGTCACATAGAGATTTGAAATCCCTACGTTGGTAAAACCACCAGAGCGCTCAAAATAAGAATTTCAGAACACAGATCTAACATTCGTAATCATGATCATCATTGAACTGGTCAAACAACATTGTTGTGGATGATAAAAATTCAGATATAAAGTCTTGGTTATTGAGAGAGGAAGCTTTTTGGATTTACACTTTGGACACTCTGGCTCTGAGGGGGTTAAATAAAGACTTTGATCTAAGGCCTTTTGTGTGACGATTGTATCGTACTTACAAATGAAGCTTGTGCCTGACTCTTATGGATACATGACTGAGCATATTGTTTTATATAACATCATGTATTATAGGTATGTTCACCTGCTGCTGAGGGTCTGTTTATGACATCACAGTGGTATTTCTCATTGAGTATTGCTACTGTTTGTAGCATTAGAGGTGCCTCTACTTAAAAAATCTACTGATTTACTGATCTACTGATTATTCTCACCAAACTGTAAACACCATCCATCCATCCATCTTCAAGCGCTTATCCAGCAACGCTTTCCATCCTCTCCTGAGGGACCCCGAGGCCTGTAAGTACATTTCTCAGTAACTACTTAATGACGACAGGGTACAGTGGTGTTTTAAGTGGCTGTTATTATTTTTTGTATAAGACAGGAAAATGGTAAATGTGAACCCTGTTTCCTCTTTCTTGGGGAGAGACAGAACAGTGTATGTTGTTGCTCCAGCAGCATAAGCAGTTACACACTCAGTGCAAGACATGTTTTGATATGACTCTTAGACCATTTGCACCTTTAATTGGTGAGACGGGCCTCAGAGAGCTTCCGCTAGTTTTCCATACAAAGTTCAGTCTTTCAACGAGTTTATCTTGTCATTTTTAAATTAGATGTAGCACTTATTATGTCAAAATAAAAAACTGTGAACAGTACTAAACTTTTCAATCCAGGCCCTGGGGAATCAGGCCCCCTTTGCCCCCCACTACAACACCCCTGTGATTTGCTTGGGAACAAGACATTAGGCTAAGCCTGGAAAGTAGGGTGTTCCTCTATTATAGTATTCATGTTTTTAAATCTCTAATTTAATACTGATGAACAGTCATGTACTTTTAGGCTGTCAGATGAGCCTGGTCTCACTCCGAAGTCGTCAAAATCCAATGCTTGAGCAGTGACTTGCGGCGTTAGAAACCAACACAAAATGGCGTCCTTTAACGTCAGCATGATACGTGGCTGGTGGCCGTTATAGTTTAACGGCACCTGGGGGCGTCAGGGGGATACGCAGCAGGACAAGGACGAAAGTTAAGGCTGCAAAAGTCCAAGTGGGGCAGACGGGAGAGGTGTAGATGGGTCCAACAAACACCTGACTTTCACCTGGGAGAGCAGTGTCTGCGTCCTGTAAGACTCTAAAGCCAAACCCTGTTCTTTTTTCCTAAACCTAACCAATTTGCAGGGTTGTAGCGACGTAGTGCTTTTATTTTGAAAGAGACTGTATGTAAATATTAAATTTCCTGTGAAAACGGAACCTGACATAGTGTCCCAGAATGTTAACAACCAAAGCACCCAGGGTACCTTGCACGTCGTGGACTTGGAAGGTCCATGACCAAAACGTCAATATGTGACGAGATCAGAGGGAGAGTTTGTTGATTGGATCCGTCTGACAGAGAAGAACCTTGAGCAGCTTTCTGTTCTGTCAATAATTATGTATCAGAAAACATGTACTTTTACTCACAAACAAACTTAATTCAGCAATAAGAAATATTCTTCTTTGGATCGTCTCTACCATTAACATGCTTTGATTTTTTTAAGTGATAATGAGCATTTATACTTTGAACAACTGGTGTGCTTGACATTGACTTCCTCCGTGCAGCTTGGCCATGACGCAGCACTTCTTCTCCTGGGAAAAATAAAGATTGAGCTCCGTCCCTTCAGGACACAACATCTGCTAAAACTTCTCCGAATAAAAAGGACCAATCTGAATGACAACCTGCAGCCAATAAACAAACAATCAATGTGAGCCTATATTGCACAAACCTGCTCAAATTGGGACTTGATTTCCCCTGGGATACAGCCGGCTACTGAGCAGTGCAATAAGGGACGAGGTTTTTGGTGTACAATTGCAGGTAGGAAATGTAATTTGACAGAGATGAGGTCCTCCTTAAGGGACGGACGACCGCTGGGATTCGAGATGGTGTCATGAGTGACCTCTGCTGGGAGGGATCGGTTATGATCGGCCTAACAGGTTACATTAATGCCTTGTAATGTGTTAGGATGAATTACTATGCTGCTATTCAGTTTGATATCAGTTGATTAGCATTCCTCATCTTTGATACAGTATAATGGAGGGTCGTCTTTGTCCTGTTATAAAAGAAAACTGTGTAACACTGCAGTCTAGCCATGCAAATAGTATGGCTTTATGGATGCCAATGGTTTGGATGGATGCAGTTTGCTACTCCAATAATCCCCTGACTTTTCCTCCAGCACCACCGTGAGGTTGACATTTGTGGTTAAGGCTGAAATATTTTTATTGGATGGATTGCCATGACATTTGGTTCAGACAGTCACGTCCCCCCCCTCAGGATGAATTGTAATAACTTTGGTGGTCTCAACTTTTCCTTTTACATCAATATCAAGTTTTTAAGTCGTTGTTTGTGAACAAATACTTGTACAAACAATGACCGTCCATAGACTGTATAAAGTACTGGATGTAGCTGACCATGACGTGCAAGGTACCCTGGGTGTGTTGGTTGTTGATGTTTGGGGACGCCGTGTCAACTTCAGCCTGCTACATGCACTGTGTTCTTTCAAAATACACTTCAGTTTTCACAGGAAATGTACAGTTTGCATGCAGCCTCTTTCAAAATAAATGGTATAACACCGCGAATTGTCTTTTTTCCCTTTAACAACAAAAACACATGGCTACATTTAGCCAGCACACACACGTGGTTGAGTTTAGGCAACAAAAGCATGTGGTTCGGTTTACGAAAAAGAACAGGGTTTGGCTTTACAGTCTTATGGGAAGCGAACACCAGCCTCCCGGGTGAAAGTCCTGCCCACCTCAACTGCCTTAACTTTTGTTATTGTGCCGCCGCGTTTCCCCCTGACGCCACTGGGTGCCATTAAACAATAATGGCGACCAGGCGTGTGTCATGCTAACGTGAAAGATGGCTTTTCTGTCAATGTCTGACGGTGGATGTCACTGACCAAGCTCCAGGTTTCAGCGACTTTAGAGTGAGATTGGGTTGGGCCTATCCAGAGCTGGTATTTGGTTTGTCCATTCTGGGCTACTGTAGAACAACATAGCAGGTTTTGTGGAAGACGACCCACTGCGTATGAAAGATGAAAAACAGCAGAAACATTGTCTGTTAGCAATAGTATAAAGGTATGTTTTGAATCTAATATTAATTGTAATTCAAAACTCATTATTATCATTTTACACTAAAGGATATGAGGTTAAATTTTCTGCAGAAGTGCCCAAATTATGTTTATATTCCATGCACATTTTACACCATCACCATCTGATACATCAACACAATAATTCAGTGTCTGCATTTTCCATTTGCTGTTACTGATACCTAGTGAGGTCCCTTTCAGAAGTATTAACAACATAAAAGAGGAGCTGAATTTTTTCTGTGTAGTAAGAATAACAAAAAGCTTCAAATAAAAATCAGAGTGCATCCTACTCAAATTTCATCTCAAGATACCCCAAGGATTTGCACTTTGTAAAGTGCCAAGCACAAACACCTCAGCGATGGCTGCTTAGCAACAACCAGAGAGACAAAAAGGCTTTTCACTACAGAAAGCTACATATAGATGTAATAATTCAAACTCGATGCTGCCATGCAAGTGTGCAGGAGTGCGCTGACTTTTGAAAAAGCAGCCTTTCATACTGCCTCATGCCCGGGGAGCTCTACCTGCAGGCTACCACAGCATTTCAACTCAGATGTCACATTTGCACCCTTTGCTCCTGATAGTCTCTCAACGCACCATTAAATCTCAGCAACGCCAGAACCGCAGACATGAACACATTCATTTCCCTTCACTTCAGCTTATTCAACCATCCCCTTCACATCCAGTATCATTTCCATTGCAGGCTGCTAGGATGGAGCTAACAGAGTGTAACAGGCAGAGACAAAGGCTTGGTTTCCTGTGTGAGCCAGCTCTGTAAATACACAGGTCTATTTACTTTACAGGTGCCGTGTGAAAACAACGCTGATGGCAACTCGCCAGCCAGTAGAGCTCTCTCTGGGCTGTTTACATCTCTGTACATGGGAGATAATACTGCTGTTTCACACACTTTTCTGACTGGAGAGTTTAATTGGAAGCTTAGAAACTCTACCTGTCACTTAATGCAGTAATGGATACCTAGAGTGGGCTGTAATCATACGCCTGCATGCATTATGTTGTCGCTGCATAAATTAAAAATGATAAAGTCACATTCACTTGTCACATGGATTAAAATATCCTCCGCAGACCACTTAGTCTGATGGCGTTCTCAGATGACATGCTGCACTGTAGCGGATGACATAACTTAACAGATACTGAGCTTTTTATGTTATGTGAAGCAAAAATTTGAAGGGAGGAATTGACGAGCGCAGATCAAATACCAAATGAAGAGGCTCTACTTGAGCCTCCAGCTGGCAGCATCATTTCTGCAGTTTCCAGCAAAGCCATCCTCTCAGCAACCCCATGGAGTGAAACCATATGATTGCTGTAAACGCCGGAGGGGAGGGAGGCTCGCTAATGTAAAGCAAGCAATTCCCTCTCCCAGAAGTAAGAGATAAAAAAGGAGCACAGGCAGACTGAAGTTGTGTTTGAGGATAATGGGGACCAATCTCTTACATTTTTCATCAGCAGTTTTTTACTATAACAATGCTCAAACGTTATTTTTGACACAAAGAAGTCATATATTCTGATACTGCAATAATCTCACTGCATATTAATGACTTCTTGATGCATAATTACCATCATTAATCTGACATATCTTGATCAGGAACATGCTACGCAACAATCCTGAATGTCAAGACACTGCAGAGCTGAAAGACTCTGATGTTCCCCAATGACTGATACACAGTGATGGTTCAAGTAGATATACTTCTGTAATGTATCTACCTACTATAGTATAGTATATCCATAGTGGTAGTAGATGAGGTGGGTGTACTGCTTGCTATAGTCTCCTATACACTCACCAGCCACTTTATTAGGTACACCTTGCTAGTACCAGTTGGACCATCATTTGCCTTCAGAGCTGTCTTAATTCTTGGTGTCATAGATTCAACAAGGTGCTGGAAACATTCCTCAGAGATTTTGGTCCATATTGACATGATGACATCACACAGTTGCTGCACATCCATGATGAGAATCTCCCGTTCCACCACATCCCAAAGGTGCTCTATTGGACTGAGATCTGGTGACTGTGGAGGCCATTGGAGTACAGTGAACTCATTGTCATGTTCAAGAAGCAGCCCTGCTGCCACATAGCTGATTAGCTATTTGCGTCAATGAGCAGTTGAACAGGTGTACCTAATAAAGTGGACAGGTGAGCGTATACTCCGTTGCTTTTTGGCTGAAAGGCAGGTGTACTTTAAACAGCCAGACTGCCACCAGAAAAAGAGAATGGTAAACCTGCGTATACCCTCCACCACACCATTGTTGCCTGTGTATCCATGGAAGAATAAGTCTTCCTTTAGATATTCAAAATGAATGATAAAGTCAGATATGTTTCACTGTGGCTGGTCCTCTGTGTAATAACATCATGCTGGACAGACTGTTCCCAGCTCATCAGATAAAGAAAAGGAGCCAAAATTATATAGATGAAAGGAGCTGATTTTCAAATTATGATAACACCCCAGGTCTACTGAATTTCTCTTTTCAGAGTTTCCATCTGAGGACAAAGTGAATGATTTCATGTCTAATGTAAGAGAGTACAGAGATGTAAAATGCCATGTAATGTCTCTGTGTCTGTGTGTCCATGTGAATTTCAAACACCTTGACAGTAACCAAATGTTTCTGGGAGTGTCGTCCAAATGAATGAATACTGACTACTGTGTATGTAGTGAGTGTCACTAATACAAATCAGACCTGAATTGAAACCTGTTTGAAACAGGTATGATGATGATGATGACTCACTTTAAAAAGGGAAATACAGGATGAACTTTCACTTCCGCCTACACATAATCATATGTTGTTTGAATAAAAATATCTCAGGTGAGGTCAAAGTTCTTGAACACATTTTGTCAGTGAATATTCAGTGAAAATACACAACTGGATTGTTCTTGTAATTTGTTCTTCACACCACTGGATGGAGACAGTGAGACAAAATCTGAATTTAATACAGGTGTCCAAGTTTATTGTCTGTTTCATGTTTGTCAGGAGGGATTTGAGGCAAATACTTTATAATAAAGCCAAAACTGAGACTAAAGCAGATCATATCATGCACAAGAAGAATCAGTGGTTGGCTCTCTGAACATTTCAGGTTTTAGGAAATGTGAGGACAAATTCAGTCACATGATTTTAGGGCAAAACAGGTGAATACAGATATGCAAAATGATTTAGAATTTGTTTCAGTCTGCAATAGAAATAAGAACATCATGTATTAATCTACAAATTCATGCAAATAAAGTCAAAGCCTCTCACAGAAAAAGTCAGATACTCAAATAGTACAGTGCAAAACATTACAATAAAGTCATTTAACAAAACTTAGACACATCTGTAGTCTGAAAAAGGTGTAGGCTGAAGCTACAGCTAATAACACCTGCCCTTCAATCAACAACAAGACAAACCACGACAGGAAAACAAGGTTAAATATCAACAAAAACAAAAGGCAACTTGCACACATTAAGTTCCTGTGCCCAGTTCTTCTACATCAGTATCACAATCTGATCATCCAGTTTCATATCTGATCAATGCATTATTGATTTTTATTAATTAATTATTAAGACACAATGTAGTTTGGCATAGGTCCTCACCCTTTTTTTTGGAACATCAAAATTCCTCTCAAAGTATGTTGACCATCGCTCTTTTGAAACGACTTTTGGATACTTTCAGGTAATAATAATTATTTTTTTCTCTGTACATAATTTGAGCTGTTTTAAAGCTGACAGATCCTCAAAATTAAGAGTGTTTAGTTTATCAGACCATGAGTTTGTTGGTTCTCTGTATGCGGTTTTGTTCACAATTCTTATGTCTTGCCTTTAGAGTATGAAAATTGTATTTGTTTTATATGTATTTCCCCACACTTCCAAACAAAAAGTAATGTATGGCTGAATAAACAAAAAAAAATGTCAGTTATATAATGAGAATTGGTTTAGAAGACTTAATTTAAAATAATATTGCAGCTGACTGAGCTAACAACTCAGTAGAAACAGCAGTTGTAAAGCATACTGCGACAAAAATAGTATAACAACGTGTTTATTTGTTTATTTAAGTACTTTAGTTAGTTAACCAGGGAGTCCCATTGGGATTGAAATCTCTTTTAAAAGAGAGACCTGGCCTGAGGTAGCAGCCAGTCAAAACACATTTAAAATGCAACAACTACAACATATAATACAAAAATCCATGATAAAACAGCAGCTAGTCAAACATACGTAGTGGCCTCACGAGAAAACAAGCACATGTCTCTGTCACCACATTCTCTATGTTGCCTTTAAATTCATTTATGGATATAAGTGTTTCTAATTTTAGATATATTTTGAGATAGTTTGGAGGAGGTTTATTAATATGCCAAATGTCAATGGTGTGATTACAACAGCCTTAATTATGATGCTAATGTAGATATTTTATTTATATTGATGCCACTTATGTGCCACATTGCAACACTATGTCATTGAAGGATGTCACACATAGGCCACCACATTGAGACAGTGTTTCTGTGTGGAGCTGTTCCGTGCTGTGGTCTGCTTCCAGTAGACAATTTTCCGTTTAATTAAAAATTATTTTGCAAAAATAAAAAAATAAAATAACTAGTTTAGGTGGGTTCATCCCTCAGTAACATCTCTGAGAGCTGGGATCCACACATGCATCCTCATACCGTCTGCCCCGCCCACATACCGTCCACGTTTCATCCCATTGGTTTAAAATCCAGGGAAGCATTCTTAAATCAAGATCTGATTGGCTCACCGGAACGTCAATCACTCTTCTATGCAAATCAGCGAATAGATGCGGAACAGGAGGAAGGAGAAGGAGAGCGTAGCGGGCATAAATAGGTAGAGGGGCCGGACGAGTGTTGCCCTTCATCATTTTAGCTCAATTTTAAACTGTCGCGGGCCTGCTGCGTTATTTTATCGACTCGGACTGGGATATACACTGAACCGCGGGGAAAATGGCGCAGCCGGACAGCAAGAAGATATTCTTTGAGAACCTGTCGGGAGCGGGGAAAGCTATCGCGGTGCTGACGAGCGGAGGAGATGCTCAAGGTAAAGTGTGGAGTGACACTTGAACACACACTCTGTGTATCATCGTGTCAGTGTGTGCGGGCCCATAGAGGGCGGAAATACACCTCCTCACCTGCGAGATGCCGGCGAAGCGGCGTGGCTGTGACTGTGACAGAGTCCCGAGCGTTGCGCAGCAGCTAATTGCACCACGGCAGTGTAGTAAAGTAACGACCATTCATTGAGGAAGCCGCCGGTTAGCATGCTAACAGGACACATCCTGCTAACCCGCTAACAGCAGCATCCTCTGTCACCGGTTTGCTGGCATGTCCTGTCAGCACTTTGCAGGGCTGTCAAGGTCGAGCCTTGTCCGCGTTAAAACACCCACAGACGATTTATTAGCGCTGTATAACAGACTGGCTCATGTTACCGTTAAATAACCCGGTCTAATTAACTTGGACGCAGCAGTGACCGCCATAGAGGAGCAGGCCACTGCACTGCGGGTTGGAGGGCCTGACTCAGTGGTCGACGTGACAAACACGAACAGGCATAGAAGCTGCAAAAGCATCCCTTACATGTGTGTATTCAGTGAGAGAGGACTTGATGCTGTGGTTAGGTTGCAGTCACAGTGAGGGCCAGCGGTGGATGCCTGTATCCTGCGTACGTGATGAGCTGCGCATACGTCTCCCCCACTCGGGCTTACATCATAGAGGAAACTCCTGCTCATCCTCTTTTCATTCAGCTGAAACACTGTGTACCAGCACGATGTAAAGCACTGCAGCCTCACAGGGATGAAATCAGCAATGTAATGAGAAATAAAGTGTAGCATAAAAAGTAGTTTATTATGCACAGATTGACGCCTGCAACATTATGATGAACAATTACATCAGAATTTATAATAGTGTAACATGTGAAAGCACCGATTTTGTCACGTTTTTTTTGTGTAGGGCTTCCTCTAGACACCTTCTGATCAGTTATACCATGATTATGTAATTAAATGAGCTTAATTTAGAGCATCATAACACTGCCTTTTTAATATCTGATGCAGCAAAACACAATTTAATAGTGTTGTCATGATACTGGGATTTCAAACTGTGATGCAGTACCTTGTGAAATGTTTATTTGTGTCAGCATTTTTGATACCACAGCAAAAATTTACAATGAGAGCATACAATTTGATTTTTTTTCCCTCATCAAAATATAAATGTAAACCGTATGTAGCTCCGTCCGTAGGGACTTGGGTTGGGAACCAGAGGGTTGCTGGCTCACGTTCCCATCCACACCAAATATAGAGAGTGGATTGGTAGCTAGAGAGGTGCCCCTTCACCTCCAGAGCAAGCCTCCGAAACCCCAACTACTCTGACATCTCTCTGTTTAATCCTTATATAGGTCCTGCTTGTGCATGTGTGTATTTCGGGCCTGTGTATATGACAACAGAGTGAAAAAATTGAATTTTCCCTCTGGGATTAATAAAGTATATCTTCTTCTTCTTCTTAACGTGACTTTTCTTTTTATGGTTGTTAGAAGATAACAGCAGAATGATTGTAGTATACATAAAATGAGAGCAAGTAACTTACAGGTGGACTGCTGCTGCAGAAAACGAGTACTGAAACTGTTTCTAATATTCAGAATCCATTTGAATTGATAAATAGACATTTTTGATGCTACAGTTTAACCTAAGATATGAAATATGTACATTAGTCTAAGTGGATTTTTCTAAAATAGAAAAGGTGAAATATCTTAATCACCAGGGGTCTCATTTATGATCATGGCGTACGCACAAAACGAGGCCTGAAAGAAGCGTACCCCACTTCCCACGCAAACATTGTGATGTATAAAAACAGACTTGATTGGAGAGACTTTGACCCATGCGTACAAACATTTTGGAGACAGGAAATTGGCGATGCAGATGGCGAGGTGGAACCCTGAAGTGCACACCATTTTTTGCTTTTATTTGCACATACATTTTTAGTATGGATCCTACGTATTGTTCTATAAATGAGACCCCGGGTGTTTCTGTATTGATCCACAGGTATGTAAGTATATGTGTCTGTAAACCTATGGAAACTCTGCCTTGGCTGCCTTCTAATAGTCCTTTTTTACAGCAGACATTTTGACTTGTGATAACAGGAAAAGCACTGGTGTCACTGATATTAACAATGGATCTTTTCCATTTAAGTGTCTAGGTAAGCAGTGACTGAGAGCCAGCACAAAAGCAGCTAATAGAATTCAGTCATAAAGAAGTTTATAATTTACACCTGTGCTTCGTCTGCTGTGACATGTCCAAAGGTCGTCTGTGCCAAAGGGTCTCCAAGAGGTCAACCTGCTGATGTTTTTTTTTACCTTGCATTCTTGACTTCCTGTTCTTCCCTTCTAACAGGAAGCAACACTGCGGTTTTCTGAATGCAGCTGAAATTGCCAGCCAAGTTATCAACATTATAGCTTTCCTCAGCTCAGGGGAAATGAATCCTCTCTGGTAGGGGAGGGAGGGGGGGCTTTAGAATTAGAGTACACTGTTGGCACACACATGAACATATACACAAGGGAACAAAACACAGAGTTGGCCCCAGAGCACAGCAAAGAGGCAGAGGCATGCATGACAGGAACTGAATGTCAGTGTCAGAGGGCATTGTGTCGCCTTGGCTTGGTCTTTTCACCCAGTTTGCACAAGAAAGGTTCAGTTATGCAGAATGAAGGGGGCAAACTTGATGACTTTCAGCTTTGATAAACACCTCCAAGCTTGAGGATAATTAAACATTTAATCTTTGTTTCTTAATCACATTCTTTCTTTGTGTTTCAGTCTCTAAACCTTGTCTGTCCTCTCTGACTGTGATTAAACTAGGCTGTGCATTTGAAATAGTTATGTAATGCGACAGGAAGTCACTGCCTGTTACTATGGACAGTATGGTGAATAGTTGGTCCCCTGTTTCTAATGCTTATGAGTGTTTTTTTGGGCCTTTGAGTGTAGGAATGTAAGAAGAAACGCACATTTCTGAAGGGTTTTTACTTCTCACTATGGTTCACCAAATACTTTCCACTGTCTTTTCACTTCCACTGCTGTCGTCTCCACTGCTCCACTGGCCTAACCCTTTGTGTTGCTTAGTAACAGCGCTGCTTGGCTGCCATTAGATCTGCAGTGTTCACCGGTTTGTGCAAAGAAAGGAAACTCAGTCCTTTCTTCTGTTGTTTATATCTCCCCCTGTCAGCCAAGTCTCTGACTGCCCGCTGTGGGTGAGGCATTATCCATTGGCTTTGACATTCAAGTCACACAGCAGCACCTTAATGGTTACTGAGTTCACTTGGACTAACCACAAAATAACTGCGAGGCTGTAGGAGGGGCTGGGAAACCTTCTGACCAAAAATGGCAGTGTGCTGTGGTGAAGGAAAAAAGCAGCAGCTCAAGCAGCAGATAACAGTACAAACATAGAAACCCTGTACATAAACTTACACACATTGTTTCTCACATTTAACAAATACGCACAGAGAGCGGATTAAAGTTTTACTGCTGCAGTTGTGGCAGAGATAAAATTAATATCCATACAGCAACTGTGCAAAATGAACAGCCATGCAGATCAGGGTTTTACAGTGGTTTGCTGCAGTTAAAACACATGTGTTTTCCCTCTTTAAAGCTTAAATATTTACCCTGCTCATCACTGCAGTGTTGCACAAAGTTTGTTATATTGTTAAAATGACTGTTTTGTATTCTTTTTTTTTCAGGGATGAATGCTGCTGTGCGTGCCGTGGTTCGAATGGGGTTATACGTGGGAGCAAAAGTTTATTTCATTCACGAGGTGAGCACATGGTGTGTGATTTTTGCCACTGTTCATAGTTTATTTTATGCAATATTAGAAATGGGTCCACATCACTGCTACATGCTAATACCTGTAGCCTACATAGGGCTGGGCAATATGAAGATATTATATTGTTAATGAGATATAAGACTATATATCGTCTTAGATTTTGGATATCGTTGTATCGTGATGTGGCATATATGGTGTTTTTCCCTTGTTTACAGTAAAGTGATGTAAATTTATCAACTTAGCAGAAGATATTTGGTCAGAAAAACAGTTATATTTGATTTTGTCTCCCAGTCCAAGCGTTAATAAAGTGCTTTTGGGGGCATTTAAAAGTATTGACACGTATATCCTGTGTCGAGATATAGCCTAAAACTATTGTGATATAATTTTCAGGACATATAACCCTGCCCTGAGCCTACATCAGAAGATTTTAGCATTTATTTTCTGCATAAAGCCGTAGGTAAATGTTTAATAGTTACACCTTTTTTTTTTTTTTTTTTTTTAAATCTAGCAGATGTATGAGAAATCATTTTTCAGCACTCAGTGTCATAGATATCGGAAGCAGTAATAAGTGTTCAGAGTCAATTTTGTGAAGGGACGGCTGCACTATACTGCTGCATATTGTCAGCAGTAGGATCCCAGTCTACATCTACGAACACGAGGATGTTTATTCTCACATAGCAGATGTTAGAGGAGCTTTGGCGAGGGCCCGTGCTCTGCTTGCTCATCCTGTGATCCCTGCACAGCTGTGCATGTCATGGACCAGTCCGCTCAGTGTGTCGTTACATAACTGACGTGAGGCTTTAACAGATGCCTCGTGTGAAACTCCCCTCCCACTCAGGTACCACCGTACTCTGTGTGTTTTCCCATATGCTTCTACAGAGCACTGTGTGAGGTCCGACAAACTTTAAAACATCCAAATTAGATTGTTGAGTTCCACAATTATACACTTATACTTTTCTGTGTGGTTGCATTAGACTGAAATATTTATCTGATTCTAAATGATGACGATCTAAAGATGGTCCACATCACTTCAACTGTTAGCTAAATGTTTTGCAATCTCTCGTATTTATGTACCAAAAAGCGTCTTCTCTTTTTCTCAGGGGTATCAGGGCATGGTGGACGGAGGAGAGAACATAAAGGAAGCCACATGGCAGAGTGTCTCCAGCATGCTACAAGTGGTGAGTAATTATCATAGGCAGCATTCCACACATCTAATGCATTAGGGCACTCAAGACAGACATGCAGGTCATGTGGCTAAAAGATAAAGTTGTTTTGTGGTTAGAGAGGTCAGCTGTGTGTTCCTCAGCAGTGTTTACTCTTGTCGTGTTCTCAAACAAGACACTGAACACCACACATACACCAAGCACACAGAGCTGAGTTGTAAAAAGGAAGCTGAGTGACCTACAGTAAGAGACCGTTTCACACCTGTCATCATCAGGGCGGGACTGTTATCGGCAGTGCCCGCTGCAAAGAGTTTCGCTCCCATGAGGGACGCCTGAAGGCAGCTCACAACCTGGTGCAGCACGGCATCACCAACCTGTGTGTGATCGGCGGAGATGGCAGCCTGACGGGAGCTAACCTCTTCAGGGAGGAGTGGAGCGGGCTGCTGGCGGAGCTGGTGGAGCAAGGTACTGAGGAAAGATGAACCTCCTCTTTGCTTTACCCTCATACTGTTTCCTAATGTCGGGTGTGCTCCCTGTTCTGAAACTCTGCAGTGACTGCATGTGGTTTTGTTCCAAACCACACTGGTCCCTTACAGATTTAGTTTCCATACTGACAGCACTGGCAGACATTTCTGTTAGTAGGTTGGACATTTTGCACACCCCACATCCTCCCTTACTCTCTACAAGAACATTTGTATTAGCTTTTCCCTACTGTTATTCTCCATTCTCATTATGTCTGCTCTTTTTATGAACTCCTGCCTCTTCAGTTAGTAAACTTTAGGATGGCTCAAGTCGAGATGAGCCCAGATGTGATGTCTTTGTCACTTTTGTTTAAAGTGGAGTTACTAAATACAACCTTTTGTAAACTCACGACATGTATTTGATATTGTCAGAGTAAATATATACAAACTCAGTCACCTCAAAATCTTGACAGCATGCAAAAACATGATTACCGTTAACTTTAAGTTAAAAGCCTAATCCCCATTAAACGCCTGGTCCCTTTTACTAGCCCGGTGTGGCTACACATTTTGACAAATGAATCCCTGTCTCAATCAGGCGCCTGGGCTTGTTGCCAGCAGTTCGTTTCTTCGGATGCATAAAACCTGGTTTTTGGCTGCTTCAAATTATGAGTCCATTCCTCAGTTAAGTTATTCATGTTGCTTAAGTCCATCAGGGTCCTCAGATCAAAAGAATAAAAAGCGTTTTTCATTAAAAAATATTTCAAGTTTTGAGGATTGTTTTAACTGGATAACGTGGTGTTGATATGCCAGGTTTCGTAATCCGCTCTGATACTGTCTATCAGAGTTAGATCAAATGAATCTGATATATTATCTGAAGCCTAATTTTTATACAAGAAATATTCATACTAAACAGTTTGATTGTATTGTCCGATCCTTGCTGAACAATAGTTTTGTGTGTAAGGAATTAAAGGCCTGTCCCAAATATAGGCCTGTTGATTTCAGTGATTTAAGCAAATAATAGCCCTAACAGTCACTTTAATGTGAAGGGGTTGGTATTGTAAGTCAGTGATGTCTCTTGAAGTGAAGAACTACTCAGGGTTTTCCCTTAGCTCAGCAGTTTCCTTTGCTGCTCATGCTGTTTTATTTTGACAACAAGCTGTGGGAGCACCCTGCCCGAAATTACTGTAGGAATACATTTGAAAACACAGAGCAGGCACTGGTTCAACTTTAACTTCCTGATCCTTTCAGGCTTGATTGAAGCTGATGCCGTTCAGAAGTATTCGGCCCTGCACATCGTGGGGATGGTCGGCTCCATCGATAACGACTTCTGCGGAACTGACATGACAATCGGCACCGACTCTGCCCTGCACAGAATCATAGAGGTGGTGGACGCAATTATGACAACCGCACAGAGGTGAGGGGGCAGCTATATTTATTTATTTATATCTGTTATGAGCAGTAGCACATTTTAAACTGGTAAATAAGGTCATGCAAAGTTAATTTGAAGTCTCAAATGTGATACTTTGGAATTACTGCTTGAAAACACAATGATTTTTAACAAATATAGGTCAATGGAGCACTGTAAACTGAATGTCAGTGTATCTTGAGGAATATAAAGTTGAAATAAAACACAGGCTCCACTGCGTGCATATCAGGCAATTGCATATCAAACATATCACCGTGTTTAGGCTACTTTCAGCTCCATTCAGCTCCATTCAGCATCATCTTTCAAATGTCTGTCCTTGAATATATCAGTCAAGCTCTAATGCACTGCTAAGTCATATTTTCTGTTCTGATCTTTCAGTCACCAGAGAACGTTTGTGTTGGAGGTCATGGGCAGACACTGTGGGTAAGAATGCATTTGATAAACTTAATATCAAAACTGAAATCATCATTCCTAAGACAGAGACAGAGACCATATCAGCTCTGTTTATACACACAGTGTTCTGTCTGTGTGTTTTATCCCAGCTACCTGGCCTTGGTGAGCGCCCTGGCGTGTGGAGCAGACTGGGTGTTGATCCCTGAGATGCCCCCAGAGGATGGCTGGGAGGAGAAAATGTGTCAAAAACTGTCTGCGGTAACACAATCCATTCTGTTCCCCACAGTGAACCCAATGAACCACAGAGTACCAGTGTTGATGCTGTGTAATGCTTCCGAGCCGTCTTGTTTTACATGACAGATTCTGCACAACCTCTCAGTTTCCTGACAAGGAGTGAATCCTGATTTTGTTTTAATCGCAGAAGGAAAGTGTTCAGTCTTTAGTTGTCTGTCTTGTGTTTTTCTCTGCTTTGGAAACATGCCATTGTTCTATGATTCAGACCCGTTCCAGGGGCACAAGGCTGAACATAATCATAGTTGCAGAGGGAGCCATTGACAGGCATGGGAAGCCTATAACCTCTGGTTTTGTCAAGGATGTGAGTACCTGAGTGCAAAGAAAGGGGAAGCCAGAAGCATGGAGACCGGACTGATGGTATCCGTCAACTGAGACACAGCCTAAACGTTCTGTGTTACGATTTCTTCACAGTTTGTTTGCCATGATAATTAACATCAGAAGATCTAACAGGATGCTAAAGTAAGTGTGGAAAAAGCTCCATCTTGCTCCTGATATGAAGTCATAATGCTGCATGCTGAGTCCACAATAATGCGGCGATGACAGGCAATAAGGTTGGCAGGATATTGCTGATTGCAAAGTGCAAACAAAAGCTGCAGTGACGTCTGTCGTTATGACAGAATATCTTCTCGGCTCCCCGGCTGTTAGCATCGTCTGGCCCCCGTGCTTCTGAAAGCCCATGTCGCAGCCACAGTCTCAGTTTTTCTGTCATGTTGTTTCTCTACCACCCCCTCCTTGTAGAACCGAGCAGGGATGAAAAGGCTGAATATCATAATTGTAGCCGAAGGGGCGATTGATCATAACAACAAGCCCATTACCACTGACTATGTCAAGAATGTAAGTACAGAGCTCTGTGTTAAAGTGTGGCAAGTGCCCTTCGACTGCCTCCTGTATGACCTCTACTCCTGTACTGCTGCCCTGGTGTGGCTGTGATTCTGTTGCTGTGTTTCTGGAGCACTCTATCAGACACACTCTCTAGTTTGGTAAGACGGCTTTCACGATACTACTATGGCTGTAAAAAAAAAAAACTGAGTAGATACCCTCACTAAACCTCACACCCAAACATTTATAAAATCCAACTTCATTTATTTCTAACTACCTCACACATAGTTGTCTTGGATACGTTTTTTTAATTTCATATGGGTATGTTTTGATACAGTAAATACGTCACAGAGATTATCACCGTATGCCATGACCTTGCACTAACTGTTTTTCATCTGAGGGCACACATTTTGTTTTTCCTGTACAGTTCCTCGAGTTTCTCCATTTGATGTATGACTTCCCGCTTGGGATCTTCTGTGATGTTCAGTATCAGCTAAGAGCTCCCCGCTAACATGACTGAAAAATTAGAATGGCTTGCTTGTGCTTTGCTGTTTCCCCTTCTCTTCAGCTTTTCCACTGTGTGTGTTCCCATGTGCGATGTGCCTGTTTATGTTATGTATATGTGTGTTTAAATCTGTTAAGTTTGATTCCAGACAGAGTTTTGCATTTAGCTGTATTACTAATATGCATGAGATAAATTGGCACCATTTCACATTGAGGATACAGCAGATACATTTACAATAACATTTTCCATTAGAGCAGTAACAAAGTACGATGCTACAGTATTTGCTAAGACGTGTGCATTGTGTCCTCCTAGCTTGTTGTCAAATGCTTGGGTTTCGACACGCGAGTGACAATCCTGGGACACGTGCAGCGAGGAGGGACGCCTTCTGCTTTTGACCGCATCCTGGTAGGTCCACTACTTTTTGATGATTCAGTTATTCATGTTAGTCCTTTGTCAGACTAAATACCAAACAATTGCTGGCTGCAGCTTGTCAGACATCAGATTTGATGCTTTTCTTTGCCAAAAAATAAAAGCAAAGTAAACATTTCTGTGATTTGGACTTTTGGTGGAATAAAACATGCTATCTATGTGGATCTTCATGGGCTGTGGAAATTGTTGTCGGGCATTTATCGCTATATTGTGATATGTTTTAGACAAGTCAGATAATTAAGAAAATAATCATTAGTTGCAGCGCTAACAGAAAATTGATTTAACATTGATTATAGAATAGCAAATGCATGTGTCCATACAGCATTTTTCTCTGGCAGAAAAGCACTGGCAGTGTGCTGGGAAGCGCTTTATCTCAACACTAAGGGCCTTTTTGTTTCTTTCAAAGGTCTTTTTATTACTTATCAAAGGGGCGCCACACTTTGGATTTTCTCTAGATCCATACAAGACATGATGTCCCTAAGCAGGCCTTTTTTAAAGAAGCACTGCACGTGGGTTTTGTTTCAATGACAACAGTATCACGACAGTAACAATAGCTAGTTGCTAAAGTAACTCTATGTTAACAGAGGGTTGACGACACTGCTAACAACAAGCTTACAACACATATGGTGATAAAAACACAGCTGTCACCACAAATATTCTGTGACCAGCCGATCTGCTCCCACAAAGGGGCTTTTCTGTATTTGTTGTGAAAGTTTCTGACGAACATATCAAAAGGTTTAGGATGGTAAAGGAGCGTCAGTGACGACAGCCAGCGCCTTTCTGTAAAGTTCAGAGATTTCCAAGCTCGCAGCTGCTGCACAACAAAATCAAAGCACTCTGATACAAAAGATGATGGGGAACCTCTTTTCTCTAGGAAGCAGCATACGCTCATTCATTCATTTTCTGTAACTGCTTATCATCTTGAGGGCCGCGGGGGGCTGGAGTCTATCACAGCTGACACTGGTCGAGAGACAGGGTACACCCTGGACAGGTCGGCTGACATATTAAGACAACCACGACAATTTAGAGTCACTAATTAACCTGCATGTCTTTGGACTGTGGGAGGAAGCTGGAGTACCCAGACTGCCCAGAGTACCCACTGCACCACTGTGCCACCCTCTTTTTGTTCAGAACAATTGAAAAAAGATGGCGCTTGGGGAAAAAATGCTACGTGGACACTCGGCACAACACTGTCAGATGGGATTCATCTGCTTCTCTTTGACTACAGCAGACTATAGTTTGATCTTTTACAAGCTGTAGCATTGTAGAAGAAATTCTCTAAGTGTGCACACTTTAAACCTGTTGAACACTGTGTGCTCTGTTTGAGGTATTTTGGTCAGAATAGTCCAGTTGTCCAGAGCACTTCCTGTTTAATCCTGTGTGTGTCTGAGGAGAAATGGCCTTAGGTTTTAGGTTAAGCACATTAACAGATTTGTGGCTGAGCACATGAAGCACAGCATCTCAAACAGTGAGTGACAAATCTCTTCATGTTTACCAAAAACTAATTAAAGAATGAAGCAGAGGAAGGATATGGTCAATAATTTCTCCGGTTTTGTGTTGGAAGAAAAAAAAAATTCCATAATTTGGGAAAGAATGTGTCAGAAAGGAAAAACATGTGTACAGGAGAAACAAAGGATGTTTTGATAGTGAGGATGATGCAGTTTTAATCCTTGTGTGTTTGCTCACACAGGCCAGTCGTATGGGCGTGGAGGCCGTTCTTGCCCTTCTGGAAACCACAGCTAACACGCCAGCCTGTGTTGTCTCTCTGTGCGGTAACCAGTCGGTGCGCCTGCCTCTGATGGAGTGCGTACAGATGGTAGGAACTGGACTGGGCTGGAAACAGGCCAAGACTGCTGCACATTCAACACACAAACACACACACACAAAAACACGTCTTTACAAACGTGCGGAAGCTGAGGAGAGAGCGAAACTGCAAAGCACATACACTGGAAAATGACTCTGCTGGACTCAGAGCGGCAGAGTCAAGCGGGACGAGTTGGAGGAGCATTAAACAAGGATGACAAACAGCACAGCCCATTGGGCCTGAAGTGGCACTAATGTTCACAAGAGAGTTGTATTGTTTGAGAGGCAGTTGTGTCTGGTTAATGATTATCTGAAGCATTTGGCAGGGTTGGCGACGACTGCCTGCTGGATGGTGATGTAATGGCAACCCATCTCCATAGAAACACACAAAGAGCCTTTATTGTTGCGCTCTGCATACCATAGTTGAGTTTTGACAGAACACAAGGGAAAATGTCGCCACAGTTTTCTTCTGTTTTCAGATTTTGTGAAGTGGTTCAAAGAATACAATTGTGTTACAGGTCAAAACAAGGTTACACACTAGCTTTGTTTTAGGCTGGAACAGATTATGAAACATCTCCTCTTATATTGTTCTGTCTCTTTAAACTAGAAAGGCGGTTATTCCTGCAGTGCACGCTCATAATAGGCACTTCAAAGGCCACACTATGAATGCCTACAGATATTTAATCTTAGCTGGTATAAATTCAACTAAGTGCCTCTGCTTTTGTACAAACAGGAAGTGTTTGAACAACAGTGAAAATACTCCTCTCTCTTCCTCAGACTCAAGAGGTCCAGAGGGCCATGGATGGGAAACGGTTTGAGGAGGCTGTGAGGCTTCGTGGCAGGTATGACTGACGGCCTGCTGGGATCAATCCCAAAAGCAATCACCTCACTCAAGATCAAGACATGGCATCAGTTTGATGTTGCTAACTGTAGACAGGTGTAGTAGAGAAAGTGGATCATGGTGCTATTAAGAACACCACCAGTCTGTTTATTGTACACAAGATACAGTCAGTTATCAGTTGGAAAAAATAATGATGCAGATAATTCAAATTCTAACTCTCAGTTTTAACCCCATATTGTGTATTTTCACTGATGTGGCGCTGAAAGTGTCCCGCACTGTTGTTTTAACAATACTGCGTGTGCCGTGTTTTACTGCAGGAGTTTTGAAAACAACCTGAGGACATACAAACTGCTGGCTCATCGCAAACCAGAATCTGAACTGCCAACTGTGAGTCACCTCACGACATCTTGACATTTCCTCTGCGACGTTTGACGGTGACAGGGTTGTCAGCTCTGTTTGCTCACTCCAGAAATATACACACACCCAGAGACACACTAAGAAGGAGTTGTTTTTTCACACATACAGTAGCAGTCCACAGCCTGCATCGAGTGCAGCTTGTTTTTAGAGAGTTGAATCGGCCTCACCAAGCCACTGAGATGTTTAATTTTTTATTACACTGTCCCAAGGATGTGCCTACAAATAATGACTCAGCTACTGCAGTCGTGATGCACTTTGCTGCTATTTTTAGAGGTAATTCCTGGCAAAACAAGGCTCATGTTTTGAGCAAAGTGTCCCTGTAAATGTGTGGTTTTGCCCAGCAGAGCAGTGCGTGAGTATTCTCTGAAAGCAGGCACATTAAAATATGGTAGTCATGCTGGCATCCATCAGACATGGTGTCAGTTGTTTCCAACTGTTAAGTGCAAAATAAGGTGACCTGTGATTATGGCTTCCAGATGATAATAATAAACTGTTTTTACCTGCCTGCTGTGTAGCCTATAGTTGTAGCGAGATGCCTCTTATGGAGCCCAGGTGGCTCAGTGTTGGTCTGCCGTGCAGTGAGATCAGATGACGCCCGGCTCCCCGCTAAGGGATGACTTGTTCAACCCTGCCAGGAGCTGTGGCAGCCTGCTGCTGTGGCTCCAAAGGAGGCAGCTCAGACTGAAGATCAGTGAAGTGTAGAGGCAGCATGGCGGACTCCATGCTGTGGCGCTCGCCTCGGGGTTTGGCTCCCCGTACATCCGTGATAATGACCACTGTAGGCGCAGCATGTAGCTGAGAGCAGAGCAGAAAGCATTTATTGATTCACCCCTGCAGAGCTCGATCAACTGTCCTCCAACAACTGCAACATGGACCCTTTATTAAATGTGATGATTAAATAAGTCACGTGTGTGTTTTCTGCCCTCAGAGCAACTTCAATGTGGCGGTGTTGAATGTCGGGGCCCCTGCAGCGGGCATGAATGCTGCCGTCCGTTCTGCTGTACGAGTGGGTATCTCTGAGGGGCACAAGATGTTTGCTGTCAGTGATGGCTTTGAGGGATTCTACAAAGGACAGGTGGGTCCTATATCACTGATATACGGGTACCTTTACTCCACTATTTCATGTATACACCACTTTACAATGTCACTCCTTTGAATTAAAAATCTTGTAGCAACGTTATAACATTAAGGAGATTTAATGTTATAATTGAAATGTATTCATCAAATAATAACAGTTAGATTAAGTATTGTGTGTTCTTCTTTCATGTTTTAATCAATAACCCAGAGAATTGTACGTAATCACTGTTAGGTCCATGTCTGGAGTATAATCAGGGAGACCCGAGGGATAATCTGCTCAGATTAATGTAAACCAATTTCCCACTCTTACTCTCCCGCCTCTGCTCTGCTCAGCCAAAGTTGATGCAGTGCCACAATAAACTGATAGAGGGCACCAGGATATACAGTCGGACAGTAGAGATCTGAGTCTTCAAGTGAAACCTGTTCTGTGTGAGACCAGGCTGTAATTTGAGACCTTGCACTGGTAGAACTGGTTACACAATCCTCTCCTTTCTCCTCCTCTACTGACCTTTTTCCCAGTGAAAGTCTCGAGTTCTCTCAGTCCATTGTTGGCTCATTTAAAGAACAGCACTTAACACATGATGTGATCACTTATCTTCATCAAAATTTCTCCAGTATCACTGGTTAGTTAAACATCGTGTGTGTGCCCTGGACGGCTAAAATCACACTGCGCCAGCTGACCCTAAGAAGATTAGACCAGCAGGAGTAATGGATTTCTATACTTCAGTGCTCTGGGACTCTCTGCTACACACCTCTGTGTTTTAACTGCTCCAGTTCCTTTATTAAACATAAGACTTTGTCTGTGTACAGAAAATTAACTCTCTGTCTAACGATCTCTGCACTGAGCCCCAGTGGCGCTCCCAGCGGGTGGCCAGCGGCAGCTGATACAGTTTCTGGCCCCCCTTATGAAAATAATTCGAAAGGTAGTGGTATCATGTAAAACTAGACAACTTAAGGCATCATTTGGTACCAACCATGTCATGCTAGCTAGTTGGAAAGGTGGTTTATTTAGAATAAATGGCATGACCATTTTTAATAGGACGCCTAGAACTCAAGATATCTGAATGAAAATTGGTCAAAATAATGACTGTTCGAGTATTAGTCTGTGCACATCAGATATTCAGTAATGTTAACTGTAAAATAAGAAAACAAAGTAAATCAGTGTGCGATTCCTTTACTCTGCATGTTGACACAGTTTTCATCTGGCCTATATACTTCAACAGCATAAGAGAATTCCTTAACTTAAGTTACAGCTTTTGGTTGTGGTGTGCCACCCTAAAATTTCCAGTGACCTCCTATGAAAAATTTCTGGTGGCACCACTGCCGAGACTCCAGGAGCATGTGTCTGATAATACAGAGTTGTAGCGAACACAGGAGGTTCTGGGTGTGTTAAAAGGACCAACAAGAATCACTCCTTGTTTCCACTTACGTATGTGCACAGAGACGAGGCAACTGGAGGTATATTCATTCCTGTGGGTATCTCACTGATTTTCGGATCAGAATTAGCTTCGTTTACGTTCAAAAAATTGAACTTTTGCGGTGGATTTCGGAGAGACCACATAATAGTGTGAGAGGTTGGCTAATACGCTGCTAACTGGCTAACAGGCTATTTCCTTCAGTTCAGTTTGTTGATCGTCAAGTGAGTTTGTATGATTAAAAATAACTTTTTTATCTAGATTAACACATTATGAATCTGAGTGATGTTATCATGCTAAAATAAATGCTATACATTATACACAGTCAGATTGTCATTATGACTCGTTCAGCCGTTCATACGTACATACTGTTACGTTCCAAGAGCATATTCCAAACTACTGGAAAAACTGACAAAATGAGTCTCTTCCCCATGGCCACAGGTAGCTTCTATCAGGTCTCTATCCATCTGTAAAGAAATGCACTTCCTTGCGTTTGACACTAGAGGTGTCATCCGTATATTTACTGATCTACAGACACCAGTCACATACGTAATTGAAAACGAGGCGTTAAGGGCAAAAGCTTCTTAAATTTGAATGCTGAAAGACGGAAGTACTTAAAATCAGGATGGAGTAAAACTGTATATGTTGCTGTTGTTTTCCTTTCAGATAAAGGAGATTAAATGGGCGGATGTTGGAGGATGGACAGGACAGGGTGGCTCTCTGTTGGGAACCAAAAGGTAAAGTCTTGATCTGTCATCTTTAACTGAGCAGCAGCTGTTCAACATTAAAGCTGGAGTTCTTAACGTTTTAAATTATTATTTATAAGACATCCTATTAAGTGGAGACGTATTGCAAACAGATATCATTACTGCTGTAGACACTGGATTATGAAACCGAGGGAGAAGTTACAGATTTCAGCTTTAAAAGTACACTATGCAGTATTTTCCTAAAAGCAATTTTCACATTGGTGAAAAAAATGCAACTAGAGCGAGGCGAAGTTCCAGTCACTTATCTTTCACTTCCTTGGTGATACTGTTTACACACAGCAGCCAACAATTCCTGCGTAGTGTCCCTCTAAGGACCATATTCACAGCTGGATACTTTGTTTTTGTCACCCACTGAAACTGTTCATGTCTCATGGATAAACACTTCTGTTTGTCCCCTTTCTTCAGAACACTTCCTGCAAAGCATGTTGATAAAATTGCTGAGCAGATGAGAAAGCACAACATTAACGCGCTGCTAATTGTCGGTGGATTTGAGGTATGTTTCAGACTTTTTTTGTCCCTGCTAGCTAACTTTGCTAATGATGCTACATTCTGATTTGTGCTTTTCATAAGCTTTGTAAAATTCATGACAGTAGTTTTAATGCTATATTTCATATTTGGCAACATTTTTTGAACGATCATTGACTTTAAAAAGACAAAGTAACTGTTGAAGCATCACTAATAATATTGTCAGATGTTCATATGTACAGTATACACTGTGATGTCGATCCTTTCCATCAGTCTTATCCCATTTTATGTCGGCACACCACCATATGGCTCCTTACATAATCATGCACATAATCATGCTTCAGAGTCGTTTCTCTGTCAAAACCCAGAGCAGCAGGAACTGTAGCGTTAAGTTGATTTTCAGTACTTTGAATATATCATTAGAGAGAATGTAGAGTTTTTAATTTGATGCATTATTGAAATGAAAAATGAAGCAACACTGTAACCTGAATATAAATAACATGATGATTTGGTTTTAATTGGAAACAGAGAGCACCTGCTTCTTTCCAGCCATTTCACGCACTCCCGTTTAGACGCTCACCAGCTTTATATTCCTGTGATATATGCAAGTAAATCAGTTTTATGTGTGTGTATGAATGTGTGTGTGAGAGAGAGAGTTAGTGTGTGTGTATGTGGAGTGGTACCTGTCTGTTTCGCTGCTGTCCGTTGTGATAGACCTGGCTCCTCCCCTTGGCACCCCTCCACTTTTGTCTTTCCCTTCCTTTGTGGCAAGTAGCACCTCCCAACCAAACCCACCTACCAAAGTTCCACCCCCGCAGACACTAAAGCCCCTTGGCTCTGCCCTGCAGGCCTTCCTGTCACTGCTGGAATTGTTAACGGCGCGCGGGAAATATGACGAGTTCTGTGTGCCCATGGTCATGGTCCCAGCCACTGTCTCCAACAATGTGCCGGGCTCAGACCTCAGCATTGGCGCTGACACGGCTCTGAACGCCATCACTACTGTAAGTGATGGAGGCTGGCAACCAGAGTAGTTGATCTCAGCAACACACGGACAGATATAAAGCACACACGTAAGCAGACAAACACTCAGACTTGCTTATGCTCACGTAGCCAGCCAGCCAATCAAGAAGGGAGAAATCGCTCACTCGCTCATTTTACCAGTCACACCACGTACTTACCAGCCTGTCATTTGGGGGAAATTTTGTGAACACGGCATCTGTTTGCCACATCTGGAATCAAACTTTAGGAAAACATGAGGAGTTCAGCCAGACAGACGAATTGAGTCCCGTCTGTACTGTGAGGCATGACTGGTAAATGTAACAGCACATTACAGAGTAGCGTCCCTCCCTTCCATATCAGGTGAGTATGTGGTCGACAACATGGAGGCATGCTGCGAGGTGCACGAGTGTCGTGACCGCCATGTTTGCTCTGCCTGCCCTCCTCCTTGTCTGTGTGTTTGTGTCCTCCCACATCATTAACATCAAGATGAGTGGTTAACAGCCTGCAGGTTTGGTGTTGACGCTCACACATGCAGCTCTAAACTAACACTGTAGCACAGCTAACGTGCACTGCATCGTGTGTGTCTGCTCGAATCAATAAGGAAGCTTCTACCTTAACTTTACGTAGTGACATCATGTAAATGTGACGTTCTTTATGTGAATAATATATTTAAAAAGTCATAGCTCTTTCTGTCATGATAACTGAATGAACATAACTTTATGTCAGACTAAAGAAGCAGCACAAATATAAACAAATTAACATCTCTGAGCCTGAATCTTTGCCACCATCTTCATTCTTCATCCTCCTCTGTGTACGCAGACTCGATTGGTGCTTGTCTTGCCTGCATATAACCTTCCGCCATGAGCTGCTGAGGCTCACAAACACACAGATCTGTCCCATCTTTTCCTTTCACATCTTTGCCCTCTTCCTTCTTCCTCATCATCTTCCTTCTTCATTGTGGCTCTCCTCTGCCACTCCTTCAGTGTCCTTTCCTCCTTCCATACTCCTTATTTTCCTTCCTTCACTTTCCTCTCCATGTCTCTATTTACACTTCGGTCCTCCCGTCCTTTCTGCCAAAGGGAAGCCATTGCCGCTATCACACGGAACGAGCTGGAATGGCAGGATACGCTCTAGCACACTGAGAGAGACTCACCCCTCTCTCTCTCAGCGGCCGTCCTTCTGCAGCTCTAACGCGTTGTCATATACTGCCGCTTCAGGCCTTTGAGAGTCTGCTGCAGCTGTATGAAGCTCGTGCTACCTATGAGGAGTTTTGCATCCCGATGTGTATGCTGCCTGCAACCATAAGTAACAATGTGCCGGGCACAGATCTAAGTATCGGGGCAGACACAGGCCCTCAATGCCATCGTGGAGGTAAGACTGTCGAAGTGCCGCTAGCACAACTTTAACCGCATTGTTTGAGATGCTTAATGCACAGAGGATGAAAATGACACGTGACGGTCCAGTGCTCATACTCAACAAACGGTCAGGCTCCAGACACAGATGTGCAGTAAAGTGTTACATGAGGAGTTGCTGCAGCTCTACAGATTTCTGTAGCCATTGACATAAGTTAAATCCTAACTCAAATCTCACCCTAACTGTAGTTCTAACATTAACCTGTGAGATTAACTTGAACCTTAAAGCTGAATATCTGTTGAATGTTAAAGGGGCAATCCACCAATTTTTAACATTCTAACATACAGCCTTTATTGCAGACTGCAGATATGAGGTTTTAGAGGAGTGGGCATTTAGGGTGTTTTCATACATGGTCCTTTTCAGCCCTCTTAACAGACTCAGGGCAGTGACTCAGCGTTTTCTGCACACATGTGAACACTCCAAGAGAACTCAGACCCCTCTGAAGCGAAGACAGGTTAAGACCACCCTTCTGAGGTGGTCAGAGTACTGTGCGCCTTGTGAGCAGGAAGTGCTCCAGGTTCACTTTGCTCTTTGCTGTTGTATTTAGCCCTCTAGATCACATGCTGTTGCACTGGGACGCTTGAAGAAACAGACCTAAACCACGTCAGCTTGTAACACTTGCAAGGATGTGAAACGAGGAGTAGATTTGTCCACGGAAGATACTGCACGTCTCCAGATGTGGATTGTAGAATACACCAAACAGCAACAGTCGACAGCACAGAAACACTAAGGTTTCTTCCAGTTTTTAATTTATCTGAATGTGAAGGGCGTTGTAACTGCACTGCAGTGCCACGTCAATGTGAAAACAAAATAAACTGTCAATATATATTATATATAGTGTGAACAGGAAGAGGAGTGAGTCCTCTTTCAAATGAACTGACAATGTGAACACAAAAAGAACAGAGTCCCTTTTGGACTGAGTTCGGTTTGTTTAAAAAGGACTGTATATGAAAACACCCATAGAAGGCAAGATGCAAGTTTCATTATGGGAAATGTAGGATCCAGAGTTTTGGAGCTTGACCCAAACCAGAGACTGCCCAGTCTGTGCTGCTTTGATTTTGGCCATTCTGTCTTTAATCTGTCTCTTACGAGTCCCCCAGTTTTATGGTAGTGCGATGCTAAATCACAGGAATGCCCCTTTAACACTGCTGTAGCATCTGAGACTCTGTGCACTCTCTACTCACATCAGTCACCTGATATCAAAATGACTATCAGCATTGGACTATCAGAGTAAAGTTTCACCGTCAGATCAAATAGAGGAGACTTTTCCTCTCTAAACAATTCTAACCAAGTATTTAACATTCAAACTGTAAAACATGTCTGAAGTTTACCATTCGATGTGCTCTCTCATCTTCTCATCCTGATGCAGGCCTCCAGTCTAACTGTTGAAAGCAGCATTTTAGCCTGAATCTGCCTGAATTGTTTAAATGTAAAAGTTGACTGAGACATAAGCATGCTGGCCTTGAGAAGAGTGTTTTGCTGTTGTTTTCTATGTGGAATGTGTTACTGTTACTGAACGGCACATGTCCTCTAATCAACACACTTCTAACCGTGCTGGTTTGGTTTTCTGACACTATAATATATCAGACATGACATTTAACTGGAGGTATCTCACATATACGTTTAATAATGCTTAGCTTGTAATAATCGCCTAACGTATACTGACATTGTGAGCTTTATGCATGTGTTAGACTTGCGACCGCATTAAGCAGTCGGCCAGTGGAACCAAGAGACGCGTGTTCATCATTGAGACCATGGGAGGCTACTGTGGCTACCTGGCCAGTGTAGGAGGCCTGGCTGCCGGAGCTGATGCTGCTTACATCTATGAGGAGCCGTTTGACATCAGAGACCTGCAGGTAACACATGCATTAGTAATGTGCACCTTCACATTGACTACCTCTGCTGTTTGTATCTCCTTTTTAAATACTTGGACATAGAGTTGAGCAGTCAGTCTCATTTTGGTGCATTCAGGCTTAATTATGCCGCTCAGTGCCATCTACTGGTCACGTTACTAACTTGTCCTATTTGTTCCTGCAGGCCAATGTTGAGCATTTGACAGAGAAAATGAAGACCAGCATTCAAAGAGGACTGGTCCTCAGGTAATGACTGCTTTAACTACACCGGTCCAGACTGTCACAGTACTTTTTTAAGGCTACATCCGTCAGTGATTATGTAATGGGAAACATAAGCACACATACAGACACATAACTGCTTATGAGTGCGTATGATCCAGTATTTCCAGCCCTCAGTGTTTGATTTTAAGCTGTTTGTGTAGTAAACAGGTCAATGCTGAAGTCATCAGTTTAACAGCTGACATTTTGCAGTGTTGATCTCATGTTGACGTGGCTATAACATGAACTCAGGTGTACCTACTGTTCTTAAAGTGCAACTGAAGACGTTTGTTGGATCAACACTTTCTTTCCTCACTAACTGTTTTTTTACTGTGTGTGTAGGAATGAGAACTGTAATGAAAACTACACCACAGACTTCATCTACCAGCTGTACTCTGAAGAAGGGAAGGGAGTGTTTGACTCCAGGAAGAATGTGCTGGGACACATGCAGCAGGTAGGCACAGCCGCACTGGTTCCCATCTCATACCGACTAAATGGGAGCAATCCTGTCTGAAGCAGTGTCAGGGGTAACAATTAATCCAGGCTACGGACGATTTAATAAACAATCTTCTATATTTGTATCATGAATATGCATATCCCCGTTTCACATGGATGGGCTTTGTTGTATTTTGGCTTTGTGTGTCTTGAGATTAGCGCAGATAAAACTGGATCAAACAGAACTTTGATGATCCCCGAGGGATAATTGGGTTGTGCCAGCAGCAAGTAAAGGGATACAGAAAAAAATGAAAGTAGATGAAACAGCAGAACTAACAACTTGAACAAATACACACATTTAAATATTATTAAAAAAAAGTTTGGTGGGTGCGCTGGCTGCTCCGGGTTTGAATCTGGTCTTAGCCTTTTGGTGCATATTCATCTTTCTGTCATGATTTCCTGTTTCTTGAGCGTGGATGTACATAATAATAATAAGAGCAAATGGTCAGTACAAGCAAAACAGATACAGATGCTAATTATTATGTTAACATATGGTGGAGTAATGTAGGCCTGGGTGATATGGCAAAAAAATATTATCACGATAATTTTCCCCGTATTGATTAGTATCGATATTTATCACGATATATAATTTGATAATGCTGCAAATTTGAAAAGTATCTTGATAATGTCTGACACCTTAAGAAAGCAAATGTCGCAAAGCTGGGGCAGAGCAGTTTGAGAAAAGTATTCCTACCTGGGAGCTCGTACCTGCAGTCTAACACTTGAATTAATATCTTGAACCTGTCTTTGGCTAGAAAGTATGGCACTGCGTCTCGTTATATCTCTGCTTGCTTCTCATACGGGGGTTACGGCATCAAAAGAGGACAGTATTGATTGGTGTTTTGGTACAGCCATGCTGGCACTGCCCACAGCAGCAGAAGTGCTCTATCGTTGAACACTTGTTGGTCGACTTACTGCAGTTTTGGCCGTGATGTTCATGCTCTCAGTGTAGTCACTGGGATGCCACCTGGTTTGTTGTGTTTCCCATCCTGGTTGGCGCCAACCGACAACACATTTTGCAGACCGTCTTTGTCTGTGTGTCGTCACCTTTCAAGTAGCCCAAACACTTTCAAATTATTGACGTTGTGTAACCTTTTTTGTCTGCAGTTTTGTCTGTTTTTTGAGGATAACACAAGTTCCTCTTCAGCTTCACTGCTACTTTGCTCCTCACTTCCACTCAGTTTCCCCTCTTTTTGTTATGTCCACGCTACTTTCACTTCCTCCTCACATCAGCACAAACTTTGCAGTGAAAAATGGGCGTGTACAATGACACGCATTCCCAACACTGCAGACTGACTGACAGCTGCCTGTTAACTTCTGCTGCATGACACGCTGTTTGGATCAGTCTGAGTCTATCCATATCCAGTAAAAATGACCATAGTTTATCATCATCATTGACATACATTTTATTGCGATTCCATTTCGAGATTGTTTTATTGTCTTAGAGTGAAGTCACACTCCCTCTGTGTGTTTTATTCGAGCTTCTCTTTGGTTTGTTGTGGTTAGCCAGTACAGCTGTGGGTACATTTTAGTGCATGTGTGTATCAGTGGTGAGTGCATCACTGCTGCTTTTCACTGCGATCATTTTAAGGTTACAGCTGATATCCGGACGGTGTTGTCACAAACATAGCTGTTAGCTCTGTCAGCACTTTTGCTTTAGTTTAGCGCTGTTTATGGAGCTAGCATCATTAGCTGCTAGCTGCTGGCTCATCCACCCTGTTGAGGAACTCGTCCAGACAACATGTGCACTCTGAATTGTGCATAGAGCCCCTTTAAGACATAAAGTCTTAAACAAATGAGTCAGGCCACAGCAAAACTGAGAGAACATGCTAAGGTCAATACACAGCACACAGAGGAAATATGCCAAACATGAGGGACAGCTGTGGCTCAGGAGGTCATGTGGGTCATCCACTAGTCAGAAGATAGGTGGTTTGTTACCGGCTCATGCCATCTGCATGTGTTCTTGGGCAAGACCCTGAATCCCAAAATGCTCCCGATGGCCATTGGTGTATGAGTGCATGTGAATGTCAAACTGACGAGCGGATGGCAGCTTGTGTTGTTTTGTGTTCACATTTTGATTCCTCTGAAAGGGTGGCGCTCCGTCTCCGTTCGACCGTAACTTTGGGACCAAGATCTCTGCCAAGGCGATGCAGTGGGTCACCAAAAAGCTGGTGGAGACATTCAGACAGGGTAAGGTTAATGTTCCACTTCTATATGAGTGAAATGACCTGTGGTAGTTGATCCTCCCTCCCTACAGAGGCGTGAACGTTGTGAAGCAGACCTTTACCCGGATCTGTCATGGAGTCACTGTCACTTGATGTATTTCTATCCTCTCAGAGGAAATTATTTATTGATCATTTACATCCATCAGCATAACTATGTAATGAGAAATTGACTTGAATGTACTGAGGGACGGCTAACACTAACAACTGTGACTGATATGTTTTTAAACCACACTGCATGTGTTTAAAAGTTACAGTTAAAGTTAAAACTCTTTGTTTTTTATCTCTATTTTCTTTACACATGGATGACATAAGATGAAGGTAAATCTTTTTTTGTTGCTGGCTCCATGACCATCTCCATCTTTATATTTAGCTCCATGTCCCTGTCTTGTCTTCTCCATTATTCTGCCACATTATAGACCCATGCATACAGTCTAGGCACTCGTAGGGCACAGCTATGACTGGTTAGCACTGCTGCCAGTCTGTGTGTGCGCCTTAGTCTGGGTAATTTAGCAGTAGCCACCATGCTACACAATTTCCAGTTCACCAGTCATTGTGAAATTGTAAGAATGGAAACTCTGAACATGGGCTGTATGAATAATGGGCATGTTTTCCTGCTTCGCCCCACATTTTCTTGTCTGTCTATGATGCTTCATGTTGCCTCAGTTGCTTTTTGTGTTTAGATTTTGAATTCCACCGCACTGTAGTCCTCCACAGAACTGTTGTAGTTACTGTTTACTGTTACTGTAGCTAGTTGAGAAGTCATCATCACTGTGTACAGCCTCTCACACTGCCAAATGTCCAATCCATGCTACCTTCTGTTTGTTCTGTCTGTGTTTCCACCTCTGACTGCTGTGGTGTTTCCCTGCAGGCCGAGTGTTCGCTAACACCGAGGACTCCTGCTGTCTGCTGGGGATGCGTCGCAGGGCTCTGGTCTTCCAGCCCGTCGTACAACTCAAGGACGAGACTGACTTTGTGTACGTATCACACTGCTCCAACGACAAATTTTCGCCAGCAAATGCCAGCTTTAGCATTTAAAGCCGCTCTTGTGTCATGTATCCATGTGGTCCAGATGGGAAATGATCTTTCCACTGCTCCTCATTCATTAGAGAATATTTTATAAATATTTACAGAACCACAGAGCTGATATTTGCCCGTCTGTCTGCAGTCACAGGATTCCTAAGGAGCAGTGGTGGTTGAAGCTGCGTCCCCTGATGAAGATCCTGGCCAAGTACAAGACAAGCTACGACGTGTCAGACTCCGGACAGCTGGAACATGTAGTACGCAACCGGCCTAAAGAGTCGGACGCTTCAGTAGCCATGTGAAGACCAGTGCATACGCTGGCCTGCGAAGTCCAGTCTGTGTGCGAGACTGAAGGTCTGCGAGACGTCAGTGCGTGTGTTGTAAAAGAGCTCCAGTAACAACGTCAACAGCCGTCTCTGTCTGGCCTCACTGTGTTCATTTCCTGTCTGTGTCATTTCCTCCGATGTCACTCCTCTCTGTTTAGTCTTGACAAACCCATGAACTGTAACCTAGCCTCTGCAGTGCTCCCGATATCAAACACACACACACACATGCTCTCGCACATCCACGCAGCTGTCCTGCCATGCATCTGTGTGTCCGTGTTGCCCTGGATGTTTAGTGTCACCGCTGTTTTAAAATTGCACTTTCTCTGATCCCAGAGCTGCACGAGGACAGAATAGACACTGTATCTGCTGTAAAAAGAATTTAGTGTGTGTATCAGCCTAGAGCCAGTGTAAGGTTCAGCATATTTATGTGAGACTGTTGCAATACAGCTCTACTGTTGCAAGTCAAGGGAACTGCGTGCTGTGCTTTACACTGAAACTAATATTTATCTTTTTAACATTTTATTATTTTGCTCGTAAACATGAAGTAAATATTAACTGTAGGCACTGCTGTACTGAGTAGCTGTCTGTCATATTGCACCAACAAGTTAGACGTGTAAGAGACTACTGTTTCCCACAGAATAAAACTCCGACTTGAGAAGTGTACCCCATTGATTAGTGTCACTTGATTTATTTATTCAACCTGTGTCACCACTTGGTCTGATAGTGTATTGTTCCATCTCTTCACTGAACTAACTGTCCCACTGAGTAAAACATGTTTTTATGGCTGCACTATTACATCTAATGGAAATATTTCAGAGTTCTTGTGCATCATTTGATTTAAATTTCCCCAAATTTCTGCCTGTGATATTCAGTATCTGTGGAAACTTTTGGATCTTTACTAGAATTTTAATACATTTCCAAATTTTTTGGGAGTGATCAAAGCTTGGACAACAAAAATTGAGCCTATTGGGCACAGGCTTGGGGGCGTCAAGGGTTACACTGGACCAGATCCTTTGTTTAAAATGATTGTTAATATTTCTAAGTGGAAGGTCAGACAGCTAAAGAGACAGAACGACCTCAAAGAGACACAAAAGGACAGCACTGTTTGTGGTGATGTGGTGTCTCTTTCAGTCTGTGGGAGTCTGATTGTTAATTTAGGAGGTGTGGCAGGCCTTGAGAGGTGTCCAGCAGGGCTGTGTATTGGTACATGACACCTTTACCAAGAAGTATCAAGACTTCTCCAGTTAATTGAGACTTGTACTTGATCCCTTATGTGCCTGTGGTCTGATCCAAGACCATTCCGCCTCCTTGTCGGACCAGCAAACCTTCTGTTGCTGCCGTCTCCTGAGCCACTCTCCAGTTAATGGTCAGCTCCAATGTCTGCCTGGTTAGCACATGCTAACACAACATCATTGGCTAACAATCAACACCAAGCTTTTAAACGCTCCTAACAAACTCACACAAATACAGAAACGGCTCGACTGACATTAAACCCGTTAATAAACGGCCTGTTAGCTGTGTGATGTCCCTGGTGTGGGGCTCACACTCCTGCAGCAGCAGCAACAACCCGTACAGTCCATGGTGTGGTGAAGTTGATCATGATGTATTGAGCGGGTTGGCAGATCAGCGTTCAAAAGTATGGATACACTATACGCCACTCCTTTCACATAAACAGGGTATCAGATGAAGTCCTCTGTTAGTATCAGTCTCACTTTAGGGGCACTGACAACCTTAGTGTCCAGGGGGCCATTGTCTCATACTGTCTGTGTTTGTGGGTTTTTAAGAAACAAGCTCCTTGACGGTGGTCTGTTGGCGTTTAGTTTGGCAACACTATAAATCCTGAAAAGATATACATAAATATCACATGATTTAATTTCAATTAGTAGTTAGATTTTTTCCAAAGAAGTGCTGAATTTGTCTTGCAAAACAGGGCGCTGTTTTAACATTCATTTTTCCATTACCGCTTATCCTGTTGGGGGTTGTGGGGAGCCTATCCCAGCTGACACTGGGTGAGAGGCAGGGTTCACCCTGGACAGGTCACCAGACTATCACAGGGCTGACACATAGAGACAGACAACCATTGAGTCACCAATTAACCTGCATGTCTTTGGACTGTGGGGGAAACTGGAGCACCCAGAGAAAACCCATGATGATGGGGAGAACATGCAGACTCCGCACAGAAGGGCTCTCCCAGCCCGAGGTTCGAACCCTCTTGCTGTGAGGCGACAATGCTAACCTCTGCACCACCATGCTGTTTAACAGAAAATAAGATCTCAGATCCTGAAGGGACTAAAATACTGAAGAAAAAATGATTTCAAATATATTTCTCCTCTTAAACAAATCCAAAGATGTCAGGGCTGAGGTGCTGAATCTTTTCATCTTTTGATTAAGAAAAGCCTTAGCAACACCTCTACCTTAAAAACATGTTTCAAGAAGACTCCCACACTCTGCACTGGTGCTGGTGCTTTCATGTTCCACCGAACAGCCACCAGATGGCGGCAGAGCACCATCACATCTCCGTCGCCCGGGTTCAGCGGGTGCATTATGACACGGATTCCCTCCATCAGTTGCTGTCCACTTCTGCTCTTCACAATTTCACTATATGGTGGCTTATTACTAAAGCAGATTAAGTGTGTGAGGCCTTGTGTGAATGTGCATGTGTCTGTGGCCATAATTAGGAATTAATCTTATCATTTGAAAGAAAATTTCAATTTCCCATGGGTGTATTAATTGTGTATACATGTAATTGGGCCGCTTTTTCCTGCCTAAATGGACCCTTTTTTTCTGTTTTAACTGCGAGTAATTACATGCATATATGGCCGGGCTGAGGCCATCGCTTAGCGACAGCGCAGTGATGTGAAATGTAATTTGAAGAAAAAGCTACCTGAATCACCTTTACTCCCCGCAGACCCTCCCAGAATAATTATCATCCTTAAGTTAAAGCAGTGCGGTTAATTCAGCCTCACACCCACGCCTCTGCACAAAAAGATGCCTCCCATCACTATAATTTCCTCGGACCTCGATGGGCACATGGTTCACAGTGGAGGCATTTCCATGTTGCTGGCTCCTTCTCTCTGAGCATGAAATTAGTAAATCCAATAATTTGGGTTGATTTAAGAATGCAAGGGGAGACTGCGGGGTCATATGCCCATAGGTAATCAATACTAATTACCATTTCATTTCTCCCCCCACTTATTTTTCCTCTGGAATCGCATGCGAATCTGATCTCATTGGACTGATTAAAGGTTGCAAATGAAGGGTCCTCACTCCCTGATTCTCATCAAAGGCCAACCACACGCTCGGTAACTTTGTCTTCATTTAATTCCACATTGTCTTCAGACAAGGCCCCAATTATAAGCTCGCAGTGAATCTCCAAAATAGCCGGCGCACATTGACCTTTTTAGATTAAAAGCACATTCCCTTCCTCTCATGGAGTCCATACAGTCCAATTTCCTCTCTAATGAACCACGGTGGTTGGAATTTCTAGCGCTGTAATAACTAGCGAAGACCAGCAACGCTAAAATAAGATTACTATAAAAAGGTATTGTGATAACAATAGCAAAGAGAGCCAATAAATCCTGGCAGACTGAGACTGAAAAAGCAATATATTTTATTTTCTTTCAAATGAATCACATATATGACGTTGAGAATGAATATTTATGAATAAATAAATCCATGCAAAAATAAATGAGCACATAATACATTGCAGGAGAGAGTTGCGAGATGAAAAAGCACAGAACAGCAGAAGTTATAGATTTTGGATATGAGTCTGCTGCAGTCCCTCCTGGCTGCACTGAAAACATATACTTTGCAGGAGCTGGTTCCCAAATAAACAAGAGCGAATCACATGACCTGTTTCCAGACTTTGGATAAGGGATTTGATCCACCCCGCACGCACGAGAGAAGCTCGGGCTTAAAACAAGCCCACTGAGTCGCACTCCAATTTAGACTTCCCACAATCCAGCAGGCGAGTGGCGAAATGCTCGTACGAGAATCTCCCTTTGACAATTAAGACACCCATGGAGGCATGGAAAGCTCTCGATTCCATTAGCCTCTGTGCTGTTGCACTCTATCTGTCCACTGAGCCTTAACTTACTTATTAGTACAAGTCTGCCGTATTTTGTTAGGGAAGCGATTAGTGAAATCTACATGAAAAGGCAATTTCCCTCTTCTTTTCTCTGCCTTCACTCTCACACTTCATTGACATCAGACAGATCTAAAGAATGGCATTTGCGCACTAATGAAATTCGCTCTGCATCATCTGGGATGTTATTCTTCGGACTTGTGTCTTTATTTACTCGTTTTCTGTGTGACGGAGTGGTCAGAGTTGGCGAAAAATTACATCGACGCCCCCCCTCGTCTATTTAACCAAAGGCTGGGAGCATCGGCTGGCAGTCAGCTCAGAGACTGCAGCTCCACTTTGATGTATTGGAGTTAATATCTGCCTGACATTTCTCAGGACAGATTTTCATCACTGGATTCATCTGTACTTTTGGGGCTATGTGATAAATGAGTCAGGACATTCATTTTCCTCCCCTCGTCTCTCGCTTCTGTGCAGAAAAGATGTGTGTGTGCATGTGTAAATATGTATCTACTGTTGAGATGCAGGGGTGTGAATCTTTTCACGAGGTAGGATATGTGTGTGTGTGTGTGTGTGTGTGTGTGTGTGTGTGTGTGTGTGTGTGTTCTTTTGTGTTTCCATCTTCAGCCCCAGTGTGCCTGAGCAAGCGGGAGTCTGCAGCGAGCGTACTTGTGACACGAAATAGACGGCGGCATTAATGGAACTGACATTAATTTGACAGAGCGCTCACTAACATGCGAAGTCACTCGCAGTTCATAATAATAATATTAACTCTGCATTAACATGCAAGGCTGTCTGTTGCACCAGATGCCGAGCGTTTTCTGAGAGCGGGTGCTGCAGCCTGTCTTTCTGGGCCACGAGTGTGCGTCGTGGCGAGAGTATGCACAACAAGAAAAGCCTCATTCTTGCTGTCTGTACATCACGGTGGTGCTGGTGCTGAAACTCCTCCGCCGTGGCTGCAGGGAGACGCGGCAGCATTCTCGAAATAGCTGAAGGCAACCAGACGGTGTAAAGGTTATAGTTTCCGGAGCAGGTTTAGACATAAAAACCTGTTCATCACTGCACGGTGGATATAGCTTTTTCAACTTGATGAATTGCTTGCATGCCCTTGAGCAGAGCAGCACACAAACACACACACACACACACACACATAACAGGTGTAGCCAGTGGAAAAGCTGAAGGCTATTTAGTCCCAGCCATTAACACTAATCAAAAACCACTTTACCTGATAAGAACTGCAGTGGCTGTCTACCAACCACAGTCACCCACATCCCTCTTCGCTAATATTGACTGGGCTTAAACAAGGTGCCACTAGTAGGGACCATGAAGGTGATGAAGAGATTCAGGTGAAAGTGCTAATTCGTAGCAAAGCGAAAGAGAGAGCGCTCAATCGCTGACCTGGATGATTAGTCTATGACAGAGGGCGAAGATTGTGTCCCAAACAGGTGAGGACGCAATTACAACACACATATAGAGAACGTGCTCCGACATGGACGGACACACAGACGTTACTGCGAGACACAGTGAGACCAAATATGTAGTGATAGGACAGAAAATATCATGCAGGGTCACACACACACACACACACACACACACACACACACACACACAGGCCTATACAGTATGGATTGGGCATTGACCAAACCTCATGAAAGATGCAGTTATGCAGATTGAGTCAGCGTGAGTGAATGCAGGCCATAGGGGGCTGGTGTGGGGCAGCCCAAAGCTTCCCCCTCAGCTCTTCGAGGCGACAGAAACCTTCTGGTGTCACGTCGAATCACCAAAATACAATAGTGCATAGTGTTCGATTTGTAAGCGACAATTTTGAGGACATTTTTTTAAAGCAGCTTTTTTTTCCTCCGCAATGAGAAGGACAGAAAAGTAAAACAATAACTGTGACTAAATCTCGTATAATTTTATTGACGAAAAAGAGGCGTTAAAGTAGAAAATAAAAACTTGTTACTCTAAAAGTATATTACTCGACTTACTACTTCCTGCCAACAGTAATTCGTTGCACTACTCATTATATTACTTTTCTGTTACACCCCATAAAACTGGTAACTGCATATCTCCCCAAATTCAGATGTGTGCCTCTGTGTGAATGTCAGGGTAGTCGCTGCTAAGTGAAGCTAAGGCTAGATAGCTTCTATTTACCTGGGGGTCTTCAGTTGCCTGTGACCAGTATTTCCCCAAAGATCTGCCTGAAACACGTAGAGTCACTCATGGAGCAACATTTCATCCACCACACATGCATCAACAAGCTTCATCACTTCTTTGTAGCTGCAGCTGTCCATGATTAAAACCCAGTTTTGGTTGTTTAGCCAGTGTCAGGGCTACAGCTAACCTCTGTTGCCGAGGAGGGCTCAACTTTGGTGGGGTGTATTTCCTGCAGCTTCATGTTGTTGTGTTGTCGGTTGTACTAGCTGAGGTGTGGAAAGAGTTTTAGTCCGACTACCTGCAGCAACAGTGTTCTTGTCAAACTTAAGGTAATGGGAATATTTCGAGCTGCTAAGGTAAGTGTTTCCATCTTCCAAACTAGCCTCGTGCTTTGTGACCATTACAAAAATGAGTCCACTGATGGGATGCTGTATTCAAGTCAGTAGTGACTGTGATACCAAAAGTAATGTTGTAACGAGTTGTTTGATTTTGGCCCAGATGCTTGTTTTCGGCTAAAATGTTCATTGGACTGAATCTAAAAATACCTTATAAAATAACTAATAGCACAGGATGGTGTTGCTATAGCTTTAGTTGCACAGGACTAGTTTTACCAGGTGACTTCTTGTGATTTAGAAATGACCCCTTCTCATGTCTCTTCCAGTGCATTCACACGGGACAAGCTAGGTCTGAATTTTACTCAGATTTACTGCTATCATCCTGCAGATGTAATGAGCAGAGTCATTTAAATACCCACTCTACAAGCTCAGTCTTTCACCCAGGACTAACCCTAACCCTAACCCAGAGATAGGTGTATCTCTAAGCCTAACCAAGTAGTTTTGTTGCGTGACCGGGACTGTCTGACAACTTTAACCATGTGTTTACCATGTTTTCATCCAGGAGACAGCTGTGTGTCACACGCAGACATATTAAAAGGTGCATCTTATAGATACGTCAAAAGATGGCTTTGACGTTGGTATCACACACCAAAGGCACAAGAAAGCATCTGTGTTTGACGACCTGGGATGAGAACGTGTTGGATGTCAGTATTAACCTTCTTTTTTCTGATTCAGCCACACATCGGCTTTGTTTAGACCTGCTATTAAAATGTGTTTGGGTGCTCCGCTCACTAGTGGACAGCACTAAGCACAAGTGTTAACCACCACCAAGATGCATTGTGATCTGATCTCTCAAACCACTTGCCGAGATGGTCTGGGATGGATTTAACCACATATCTTTTGTCGTATGAACACTGATGCCTCCTGATGCGTCCACAACAAGGACTACGCCATCAGTGCAGAACATAGTGGTTGTTTTGGTTACCCATTTCATGTTGAGTTGGACCAAGTGTTGTGTGACCATCCGTCGTTTTACCCTATGGAAGGAGACGTTTTGAATTCTGCTGATTGCGATATCTCCGGCTGTACTGACACAACCACGAACGTGACTAGCAAGCATGCTACACAGCAGCTAGCAAAAGTGTGGACCCAAGAACAGTGTGCAAGGCAGTTACGAAATCTGAACGCAGGTGGTGAGCTCGAGAGGAACAGGTGTGAACAGGGACGAGTCTTAGCTGTTCAGTCGTGATCGGATCACCCAAAATGCCTGTTAATTCCACGTCTAAAGAGGGCCATTATCACATGTCATCTATTTTGAGATTTAACTAGATTTGAGCTTGGTCTTTCTGTGAATGGGTCTCCATGCTGTGTTGCAAAACGAGCCTCCTGCAGTCGAAATTCTTGACCAGGAAAGAGGCAAACAGGAGGCACAGAGAAAACAAAAAACTAAAAATGACCCCACACAGGGGACTCATATTTTCTCATGACCTCTGTGTTTGGTGAAACATGAAAGGTAATTTGTGGTGGAATTTTTACTTTTAAAAAATTACAGACTTGGCAAATTCACACGGGATCAAGGTCACAGACGACCTCCACAATTACTGCAAATTACTACAGGTCCCCAGGTAATACTAGTCTCGTCAAATGGAGCTATATGCAGTATATCTCAGTCAGCATCTTGGAAAGGCAACTCAGAGCCCATCTCTCTACTGCTGTTTTATTTCTTAAAGCGGTTCTTGTTTTATCCTTCGACTTGTGTTGGCTTCACCTCCTACACAACCTGCTCAACCAGCCCGTTTGTGTCTGCCATGTGTTTGATGTTTTCGCTCTTCCACACAGTCTTTACCGACGAATACTGTAATTTTCCATGCAGCGGGATGGACAGCAGTGTAACAGCACCCACATAAGCTCAAGTCTGGAGTCTGAGGGTCACTGGAGCACGTATCTCGAGCAGAAACGAGGGAAGAAGATCATGTTGCAGAAAAAGACAGAAGAAAATCTGCAGTGTCCTACTGCAGATTTCCATCGCTCCATACATGCATAATTCAATTTAATATTTTCCCATTTTATGGCCCTAAATATTCATGAATGATAAGAGCTCAGGGCGAACTTGTTCAGAACTTGGCGAATCTGTGAAAAACTTGCTTCCTGCGACGTGTGTTTTGGCCGGAGTTGTTTTCGTCGCCCCTTTGCTTTAACAAGATCTATATCGCAACATCGGCGTACCCCCGCATATTATGCCATTACACCATCACCGGTAAATGAAATAATGAATTCACGGCTTGACACAAAGGCAGATGAAGGCATATTTGAACATTCAAAGAGAGAGCGAGGGGAGAAAGAGGGAGAGAACATTCCCAAAATTAATTTTCATCTCCAGGGTTCATGCATATTTAATAGAGAGCGCTTGAATATCATAGGGTAATACTAGCCCGGCGTGCATACAGAGGCCGGGCTGCGGAGAGAAAATAAACGACCGTGATCGTTGTCATGAGCAATAACTCTCTGTAGAGCTGGGAAACAAAATAGCCAGAAATGCTTTGATGAAGGAGAGCAGGAGAGGAGCAGGAGGGAGGGAAGAGGGAGAGACAGAGAGACGTAGCACGGTGAAGGGAAGCGAGAGAGACAGAAAGAAGCTGTAGCAGAGGTTAAATACTGGTGGAGTGATGGTCCCTCTGGATGCAGCTGCTGTGGCTGCCGCTGTCTTTGTTTTGCAGAGGGGGGATCGGAGCATGGGACATGGGGATGGTGAGGGGGTGGGTGATGACTGAGTGACAGTAGTTGACAAGCCCTGTGGACGCCATCCCAGGAGGCTCTGTGTTGCCCCCCCTCTCCAACCCCTCTTTCAATGAGTAAACACATCACAAAATCAGCACATGCGAGCAAGCTGTGCAACTACACGCACGAATCCTTGAAAACATGTTCTCACAGACAAACAAGTTTTCAGTTGTCAGTGAGGGACAGAGTCAACACAAAGCTCCAGCCCTGTTTTAAGCGCACATTAAACATTAAAGCCTCTGCTATTACCGAACATAACATATGCACTGGCGTTGCTGATAAGCTTTGCAGTGTGTGCGTGTTTTACACCTGTGTGCTCGAGGTAGCGCGGCGTGTGCACTTAAAGCGCGTACCAGCAGCGTCTACTTACCTATTAAAGTCTCCGCGCTTATCCCGTATTCATCCCACGTGTGACAAAAAATGAGGCATGAAACAGCGTTGTCATGCTGAACAGAATTTTAATTACCGACCCTCTCCTCCCTTCCACGCGTGTGCGCTCCCAATTGGTCTGAACTAACAGCAAAAAAAGAGAAAGGCAAATGAAAGAAGAGGAAGCCTTTCTGGAGGGGTAGACGGTGCCATGAACACGGCACTATCAGAGCGTGCTGGAAAAAGCCAATATCAGCACGCAATATTTACAGCATGTGAAGCAATCTACCCACCTGAATGCAATAAAAATGCAGAAAAAATATGTCAATCATTTTTCTTAAAGGACCAAGGCCTGTCTTTTTCCTCATTGGTGCCCCCCCTGAAGCAAGTGCTGGCCCTCACACTAGCCCACCACCTGGCAAAAATAATTGGAGGCCACATTACTGTCTTTAAGAGGCGGTGGGGCGCTCATTTTTGAAGCTAGCGCAAAGGTAGGACAACCTAAGGCATCGGTTGGTACCAACCATAGAAGGTGGCTTAATAATGCTCCAAAGTTAGGCTACACTTTGGCAAAGGAACAACTGGTATGACCATGACCAAAGGGGTCCCTTGAATTCTCACATCAAGATAATGAAAATGGGTTCTATGGGTTCACACAAGTCTCGCCTACACTTGAGAAGGCTTGTTCCCAGTAAATGTTTTGTTCTTACAATAAATGTACTTCTTAAAAATAATGCGTATATTTTTTTTTTTAACAAAAATGGACAATCGGCCAATTTGAAGAACTATGAATCGCCTTACATGTATAGACAGGGGCGTTGTAGTTTATTTCTAAGTAATTAGCACAAACCTATAACATTTTACATTGTATAAATTAGCCTAGCAACAAGCAGAGATTTCCTCTGCTCATATGAAGCCAGGATAAATCACACACAAGACTTAAAATGCTATTTTTGTGGAGGCTTTATTGTCTTCACAATTTATTGTTTCTTATCTGTGAAATTAAAGTAAATAAAAGCGTATGTGTCACCACAACGTGTAGTTACATTTCTGGGGCGGTGCATGTCAGGCTACGGCAAAGGCTCTATGTCGACGCAGACCCTACGCCCTAGGTATGGCGTAGATTGGTCGCAGAAGTATAAATCCAGCTTTACTGCTTCTACTGCTGGAGCACCAACATACACTGTCATGCCTGTCCTCGAGAAAGGGACAAGAAGTTATTGACATGTTTTCCCACTTGCCCAGAATAGAATTCCTGAGATACAGTTAAAGCTTTTGGTTTTGGATTGCTACTCTGAGATTTTCAGCGGCCCCCCCTATTGAAAAATTCCTCAGGGCGCCACTGTTTTTTCTACTGGAGATAATGGAAAAATATGATAGATTTACACGCAGAACCCACGCTAATAACTCTGAAACTAAGGCCTGTGAAGCCCCTGTGTTCCTCATCTAACTGCTCAGACTTCAAGTTGCTGTGATGTGAAGCGAAGTTAAAGACTGACGTTGAACTGAATAAACTTGCTTGATTAGGGCGGATCTGCCCCCCCCCCACTCATCCCTCCCTTTCCTCCCTCTGATCCCAACCCCCATGCCGCCACGCCGAGCTCTCTGACAGCTCAGGGAGCCCCACTAACTCATCTCAGCCCCCGGAGCTCCGACACCCTGCTTGTTTTATTTCCCATCCGCTAAATTGAGTCGTAAAGACTTGTAAAAATAACGACGGGCGCGGATGGGCCGTGTTCCGTTTTTTACTCCTCCTCCCACCACCGCCCCCCTCAACCACCCACTCCCTTTCCCTTTGCCACGAGTCCCAGGTGGGCTGTTTGTCGATCCATTTAAAAGCCGTGACACGTTAACAAGAGCGAGAGGGTATTTACGGAACGCTGACCTCCGGCGCGGCCGAATTCGTCTGTTTGATGCAGGTGTACTAAACTTAAATGTATTCCCCTCAATCAGTCACGGGGAGGAGGTCGAGGCAGATCTGAGACTTGCAGACAGATGTGTGGGATCTGTTTATACGCCTCCTGGGCCGCAGACTGCGCATATGGATACAGTAACATGAACCCGGACCTCCACAAACACAGTAGCACTGGGTCAATCTTTAGGCCCAGCATGAGAACACACACTATAAATCCCACTTAAGGCAAGAGCAAATCAATCGTTCATATTCTCTTTTTCACACACTTTACTCATTAACCGTTTCAGCATTGATTGGTATTCCTGTGGCAGTTAACCCATGTTTAACAAAAGCAGTAAAATGAAGGGGGTGTTAAATTCGGTCGGTAGCAATACAATTCATTAGGTGCAATTTGGTGAGTGTGTACCTCATAAATCTTACTCTATTGGGTGGTAGCACTGCACCACCTGTACAGTATGGGGTGGCATCGGCAGAATAATGTAACCCAATCTGCAAAAATCCTTTCTCCCTGAAGCGTGCTATTGCTCTCAGCAACCAGGGTACAATAGAGCCACAAAGAAGGAGGACATAAGTTATACAACCCTGTTAACATGCATAAAAAATGTATGCATTAAAAAATGTATAAGTCCTGCAGCATTTAATCGAGCCCTTATTGAAGATTTTTCACACTGCTAGGATTTCTTCGCGTGGCGGAGATGCAGTCCGAGGAAAAAAAAAAACTGAACATCCATTAAACTTATTGTTCAGGGAAGAAAAATACCGCCAGAGCAGTCTGACAAGTTTGACGGAGAGTAAGGTAGACTGCTCCTGCTCAAATGGTCCCCTTGTGGACTGATGGAGCGTGCTTTCTGTTGTAAAGACTGATGTCCAGACTCCAACTTCTCTCCTGGGATTAAGCCACTACTTTCTGTGTGTGTGTACGTGTGTGACTGTGTGTGTGTGTGCAGACGTGTGACCTTGTACATGCATACATGCCTGCCCCCAGTCAGGTATAACTCGCACTTTCATCTCCTTCAGGACTCGGCCATGTGTGAAGGAGGGACACACTCTGTCTGCTGCTGGTAAAAGCTTTACGTGCTACCAGTGTCACTATGGATCTCTTGTCACTCATCTGCACTGAGCAAAAGGGACGACTGACAGCCGTTTCCATGGAGAGGGTTTGAGGTGACGTATGACGGCACGCTCTTGCAGCCATATTGGAGGTCAGCTCCTGGTAACAACAGCTGTGATTAGCCGATTGTGTGTCTAAATGTAGAGCTCTGATGTCCCTACAGATTGCAGGGCTTGAAATATTTTTTCTCTGTACATGCACCCAAAATTTTTGACTGCAGTATTTGGTGTATTTGTCCTTCAGTCATGGCACCTCAGGCGTGGCTGGATCAAGAACATGTGCATTTGTAACCCCCAGAAAAAGAAAGGAGTGCAGGAAATTACACGTTCACATTTTTTGTTGGAGGATCTCGAAACCCAGGACAAACCCCACCCCCCAAAAGCAAAATGAACCCCACGCCTTTGAACATTGACCACTAAGACATTTTCTTTTTCATGACGGCTCACCCACTTGCTGGGGACTGACATCACCGGTTGAATTTCAGCCTGCATGCAGGTTTTTTCAGCCGAACATTGTTAAAACAGAGCGGCTAATGTTGCTGTGGTGAGAAGTGAGCAGAATGAGATGCTCGTCCAGGCAGGCAACGTTACGTTGTGTTTTATCTCGTAACGTCATTGTTTATGCATTGATTTATTTCTGAGTAAATAACATTATCCTCATCGTCTTTCTCTTGGCTGCTTGCTGTCTGCCTGCCGCTGTTTGACAGTGACAGACTTTCAAAATAAAAGTACATCTTGATTGATATGGATCGATGTTTTCACTTTGCATCGATGATATTGGATGTTTGATCATTAAATCTATTTGGATCGTTACACCCCTAATTAACACTGTGCTGTTTCCACAAAAAAATTCCAAAATGGTTTCAATCCTCTTTTGACAAAAAGATTGGAAATATTTGCAGTATTATCACAGTTTTTATATTAATTTCGGAGAATACAAATTTTAGTTTGACTTTAACAGTTATGCCACTGCCACATCTTTTGCATTTATATCTGATTTGCATGCTAGTAAACATATCCGACAATGATGTTATTTGCTTTTCTCATTTGCCGGCCAGCTAATAAGCAGAAAGCTGGTGTTTTCTAAGCTACGTGAGCTAATGCTTCCAACTATGCATCCTAGTACACGGACTGGTAATCAGGATCAAAGGGACAGAGACACAATTTAAAGTAACCTTCAGTCAATTTGAAGACAAGCAACCAAGAGCGTAAGAAACGGGAGATTCAGGGTCCTGCACTGCATCATTTTAAGCACCAGACACTTAATTACCTGCATAAATACACGTTCTATGTGCTGAGGGGGACGTGTCCCCTGTGTCCCCCCTGAAATCTACACCTATGCAACCTTAACAGACTGTTGACTGCAGCGTCCTACAGCAACATCACAAAAATTCCTTTTCAGGTTTTGTTCTTTTTGTATCCTGGATATTCAATTATGCAAAAAAATTCTCCTCTGGACCTCCACGATGGCGTCTGACAGATTGGTTAAGCAGATTTGTTGGACACCTACAAAGCCCTGAAATACAGAGGAAAAAAAAAAAAAACACGGGAAGAAAGAAAAACTGTCAACTCACGAGCCATTCATTGGTCCCATAGAGACAGACGGGTTTTATAGTTTGCCTCGGTGAGTGAATAAGCTGTGCTGCTCTGTCTTTTTTCTTACAGTGAAGAAAGGTGCACACACGCGCTATCTGGATGAAGAAAATAGAGTATCATCCTGAACTCGAGGAACACGATTCAAAAGAGCTTGTAATATTTTCGGCACTTCAAAATCTTTGATTTAATCTAGAAGTAACTCTTTTTATCCCGCGTTTCCATGGAAACAAGTGAAGTTGGGGCAGGGGAGAATAGGCAGGGGGCCTGATAAGGGGAGGAAGAGAGAGGAGTGGAAGGGGAGGAGTGATGAGGGAGGGGTAGTTTCATTTAGGAATTGAGGGAGAGGGATGAAGGGATGAGGATTAGCTGTCACGATGAAGAAAAGGTGTCTGTCCTGCAGCTTTCTCCCCGTCTCCCTCTCTCGCGCTCTGGCTCTCAAACTCCCTCCCATCACCTCCATGTCCTTGACAAGCCTGCTCACAAAGGTATTTATCGGCCTCCATTCCATTAATTACCATCCAATTAGCTGCTCCCGCAGTGGAACTGCTGCAATACTGCACAGTGTCAAGTCGGTTCACTTAGCGAGTCCTGACACCTTCATGTTTGCTGCTTTCTTCAAACTCACAGTGATAGTGCGAAGAAAGTTTTCACAAAGAATCCCTTAGCGTGCTAATGCATCCATTAAAAGAGTATTCATCTCCTCACTTGTACATTAGACGTGGTTTCATTTGCGGGTTAGAAGATTTGTCACTAAATAGCTATTTTAGCTAATTGGCAGGGCAGCTTAGCCTTGTGTATTTGATGTTTCTTGCCGGACGTCTTTCATGTCAGTGATACAGGCTTATTAATGCGCAGCCTCTTTACTCTCCTCGTGGACCTCCTTCATTCAAAAGCCTCCGAGGGAAGAGAGGGAAAAAAAAGTTTAGGATGACTTTTCGGGGGGGTTGACAGACCCAGAGCGAGCCTGGCTAATTGGTTTGCTTTGAGACTGGCCCACTGGGCTGTGGGCAAGGACAAGCATGTGGCATCGCTGACTTGTTAGCATGGAATTAGCCTCCGCGAGTGAATTAGACCAACCGCCTCCAGCCACTAGCCATCACATGAGTGTATTACACTTCCAGAGAGCTCCGTCTTTGACAAGTGCAAAACAAACACCCATGCACTCGCACAAATGCTGACACACATGCATGCAGCACACACGTTAGTGCAGCACATACAGCACACAAGCTCATTAAGCCTATAGCCAGAGACTAAATACCCCAAGAGCTTTTTAGCTGTGTGCTTTGCATTCATAACAAATCAAATTCTAGTTTCTCATAACGAGCTTCCGCGCTCCCAAATCTTAACCCCCGTCCTCGTGGGTAACAAGAATATATGCTGGATGAATTCAGACAGTAAGCATGTTAATGTGTGTACAGTCGGGCCCATGATGATGATGATGATGATGATGTGTGTGTGTTTGTGTGTGTGCAGGGGGTGTATTCTGGGCTGAGAGGCTGAGTCTGCAGCACATCATCCCACACACCAAGCACAGCGCCTGGGGTTGTTGATGAGTTCTTTAGCCATGCTGTGTGGACCCCCCTCGCCCCCCCCCCCCCCCCCCCCCCCTCGGACTGAGAGTATGCTGACAGAGCAGCTGCTGAGATGGACTCACACACACTCACACACACACACAAAGTCTGCTGTTTTCCTCTTTGATCAGGCAGGCGTTCGGTATGTGAGTTCAGGAAAGATAAGACGTTGATGTTTAAGGTGATTACGAGTGTGCGCCCATGTGGTTGTGTGAGAGGGAGCAGTCTGTCTGCTTTCATTCAGATATAGGTCATTGTTGGTGAGTGTGTCAGATGCATTACACTTCAGATAAGTGTATTAGGCTGATTAGCCTCAGCTCTAATAAAAAACTTTACCTCAGGTTCTGTCTTTAATAGCTGGTGTGTGAAAAAGTCTCGGAGTCAAATGCATCATATAAATAGCTAATTACAAGTATATTTGCCGTCTATTTACTAAAGCTTGTAGGACCAGGCTTATGAGCCTAATTGGTTGCCAGACATGGCCGTCTGTACCAAATGTTATGGAGATTCATCTAATAGCTGTGACATGACATTTCACTCAAAACCACAGGGGATCACCAAATTAGGATACATCAGGGAACCGTGAGTTTCTGTACAAAGTTTTGTGCCAGTGCATCATGTCGATGTTGAGATACTTCACAGGATAAGTAAAAAGTATGAATTGCTGGCAGCGCTAGATGAAAAGCCGGAGAATCACCAAAGGAGTTGAGATTCATCCTCCAGGCATCGTGGATATCTGTACCAACTTTCATGGCAAATTCATGCAATAGATGTCAAGATATTCCACTAAAAAACCAAAAATGTCAACCTCAGTGTGAGCTAGTGGAAAAGTCAGGGGTCTACAAAGTCTTTAGGCTTCACCAGTAAACCAGATGTTTAAGGCAATCCAGTCTGGACCAAAGTGGTGGACTGATTGCCATCTGTGGAGCAATGTTGTCGTATGGCTAAAATGTCAAGGCTACAATAAAATTCTGACTACCAAAACATTCGAGGGACAGACACATCATGGCATTGGCTGTGTAGTCTGCACTTGGCTTGTTCAATTTCAGGTTCATGCATGTATTTTGAGTTTCTGTTAGAAAATGTTCACATGCTTTACTGGTCAAAAACACTTTATATTTCTCATACTGTCTGTGCTGGAACACCTGTATTCATGAGAATGCCCAGTCTGCTGTGGTTGTTTGGCATTTCTTGGTCTTTTACATCTTTTCAACAGCGTCATTGCAGCCGGGAAATGACTGTAACAGAGAATAGCGGCACTTTCTACTGTGAAAAATGACCAGTAAAAGCTTCTAAACACAACCAGACATGTTCAAGCAGTAAATTTGATCCAACACTTGCAACCCAAAATTACATGTTTCCCTAACGTTGGCATGTAGCTACATGTAGCAGTGTAGGCTAGGTAACGTAAACACTTGCAGTAGTGTGTCTGAAGCAGATGACCATATGAAGAAATCTGTCAAGATCTAATGTCATCTCGTAGCCAAAGTAAAAACAACATTGAAAATAGATATTTTTTGGTGGGCGGGGCTTAGCTGGAGACAAAACAATTGTTCCCAGACATTAGGTAGCCTTAGCTAGGGAGTTCTGTTGGCTTGTTTTAGACAATGGAGGAAGATGATGCAAGTGGCGCTTTCGGAAATACTTATTCCAAGTGTCGGAGCGCACTCTGGCACAAACCAGACTGTTCGTAAATTCGGAGCGCTGTCTGAATGTACTGTTCGGTTTTCCAGAGCACCGCACTCTGAGTGGGTAGAATTGTATGTGTGATCAACTTAACTGTTTGCTAATTCATATAGAAATATAAAGCTCTGTTTTTTCAACCAGCAGGGCTTTCATTTTGGTGTAGAACGTCAGACTGAATTTACCAACGCACCATGTCAGGTCACTCACTCTCTGGGACCGCGAGTGTTACTTGAATAAGTAAACACTGACTAACGGGACCAGACAGGCCGACCCGTATGCTCTCACTCAGTGGATGGATGATGTCACAGGAAGCCAGTTTTGCAAAGGAGGACCACACTTGAACGGTTTCCTCCATTTTGTTTTACTATCGAAGCTAACGTTAGCTAATGCCCTAAAAAGTTAGCGTTCCAGAGAAATCCAATCTTCCTCTTAATAGCTCCCCAGTTTCTGATGAGGTGGACATGATAACCCTTAATACACATAACGTTCTTCATCCCTACAACAGGAAATACTTTGTCCCTAACCTGATATGAAGTGTGACGGGAAGTGGCGTTTGGTTTTGAGCCATGACTCCTTCTATTCTGGCTCCCAATAACACAACAAGACAACATTTAGAGACTCCTATGTAGCCTACAGCCCTGTGGTGAAGAGTCGTGTTTTGCCTCCAGCTAACAAACTGACATCATTGTGACATTGGTCCTAAAAGGGTCTATATCACAGAAAATAAGAAAAAGCATAAAAATCGGTGCACTTCAGGCTGCAGTGCAGCATGTAAATATTATATGGACGTGAAGTGTGTGCCCAGGATTAGATACTGATGGTTTAAAAGTGATGTGCACACAGCAGATATTAAACCACAGTGCAGTTCAGCAGATATAACAGCTATCACTGAGCACATTAGCATGTACACCTGAACTGACTGCAGCCTGGAGTCCTGACATGAGCTTGAATATTGCACAAAATTCTCAGCAACCTTGAGTCAGTTCAATCCATCTGTAAGGCTGAGGCACAAATCTGAAGCGTCATCAGAGGAGCGTGTAAATGACGCCTTGCCAATCTCTGCATTTCCACTGATTCTGTATGAGCCTCTCGTCGCTCGCAGGCCTCGCAGCCAAACACATTTGTTGCTGGGGATACTGCGTTAGTTCAAAAGTGCAAGGTCATTAGCCAGCCTTAGATGTGACGCCAGGCACGGTGGAAAGGTGCAAAGAAAGAAAAAGAGGGAGGAGAGAAAAAACAGGTTCTCAAAGGACTGATTACAGCCGTGACCTTTTATCTGATGGCTCACTAATTGAATCATGTAGTAAATAGATGATGATGGTGGCGGTGGCGATGACGATGATAATGAAGAAAATGGCTTTTTTTTTTTTTTTTTTTTTTTTTAAACCGGAGGAGTGTAGAGGTGGTAATAGTAGTAATTGCGGTTTAAATGGAGGGCGCTGTAGGAAAAGTCAAAGACACGAGGATGACATGAATAATACAAGAAGTAGCAAGATAAAACCAGAAGCCCTGAGCTTGCACTAAAATAGAACTAACCTCGCAATTATTACTGACAGAGAGCGAAAATGATCATTATGGGGACCATATACAGGCCGTTAGTAATTTAGAATGAGCTACCAAGCTCAAAGGTAATAGCGCTAGAGGCGAACAGAGCATGAATTTTTAAAAAGTTTTTCTACTGTAAAAAGAGAGAATATACCTCAAACAGCCATCAGACACATGAGGGGAAATAAAAAGCAGGCGGCTCGAGCTACTGCTATTTGATGCCACATGGAGCAGAGAGCGACGTGATTGACATAATCAGAATCATAATAATTGCCACGGAAATAACACTGCCAATCAGGCAATCATGTTGGTGTGCAGGCTATGGTAATTGGAAAACATGGTGACTGACAGTATCAGTGTGAGCCGTCCCCACCAACACCTGCTAAATTGCAATTGGCACAACACAGACGTAGTATGAGTTGAGTCACGCAAGACAGAAAGACCAGCCTTTACAGAATCACACAGACAGGGAAGTACTGCTTGTGTCTTAGGATGGAAAAAAAAAAAAAACAGTGTAGATTGGACTGTGAACAGAGTCAGTACAGACACATGCTGACTTCCTGTCTCTCTAAATTAACCTTCTCTTCCCTGCAAATCTAAATTGTCTGACTGACATGGGTGCAGATTCTGTGGGTGCACACAGGCAATTGTGAGCACCCACAGGGAAATCATGCAGCGGGGCGACTCCTGAACAGAAGACCAGGACAGAGTTTTAACTGTGAGCTAAACCTTAGTTAAGTTTTGACCACCGAGGGTTCACACAGTGTTATAAAGTCATTTTGCAACACCTTGTGAGCCGCTGCTGTCTGACCAAATTGGCTTTGACAAGTGCACAGTAATTTTCAAACCAAGGTCGCTGTGACCTGACACACTGCTCCTACAAAACTGTTTTAAATACAAGGCGCTGATACCAAAACTTGGGGAAGTTATGGCAGTTATAACTGTAATGAATCAGTTCAGGAAGGACCCACATGCAGAGCAGGAGGCAGGTTTAAGGTTTAACAAAACGCGAGCTTTAATAAAGTTGACAGAAAACTGGTAACTGAAAGTCCAGATGAAAGAAGCTCCAAAACTAAACTGGAAACAAACACAGGCATGAAGACAGGGCAAACTGAACAGGAACAAAGGGAAACACACAGGTATATACACAGAAAACTAATCACAAGGACAAGACACAGCTGGAGGAGGAGGACACGGGCAAAAGGAGGGAAATGGGGATTGGCTGACAACAAAGGGTGTGGAGGGGAAACACTAGGGTGGAGCAAACAAGACTGATACAGAGCAGGTGTGAAGGGAAGACTCTGGGAACAGGGAAGGACTAACGAGACAGGTGTGACAGAAAACAGGCAAAGACAGGAAGTGAAACCAGACATAAGGACATAAGTAGAGAATCTACAAAATAAAACATGATAACATGAAACAAGGAACACAAACACGAACCTCCAAAACAAAGGCACTAGAAATGCTACACACCATTTAATGGGTGGCATTTTTTGATTTTCAAAACCAGCATTAAAAGCAACCGGCCCTGTATCATGCCGACGTTAAAGGACGCCTTTTTTCGTTGGTTTCTGACGCCACAAGTCACTGCCCAAGCGCTTGATTTCAACGACTTTAGAGTGAGACTGGGCTCAAATATCAGAGTTTCCGTTTATGCTGGCCAGCAGAGTAACCTCAACTTTGGTGGTTCTGAGGTTGTTCGTGTCCATTGAAGAGATCTCTCTTTTCCTTTTGAGGAATTTCTGAGTTTGGATTCTGTTCCACGTTGTTTTGCTGGTGTTAACAGTGGTCAATGAATGCCTCTGTCCAGACTTATTTAATATAGGTTGTGAAGACTTTGAGGGAATTTAATTAAAAGATATTAAGTGTATTTTTTGGTGAAACATGGATGCTTCACACACCAGCAGCACAGAAGATCTGTACAATCACCATAGTTTCAAGGTGGACACGCAAGACTAGTGTCACCAAATCAGTATCCGAGCAAATGTGTTTTTAAGGAACATTATGAGGTCACAGTGAAGCTGACCTTTGGCCTTTTGGATATAAAATGTCATCACCTCATCATTTTATCTTTGTAGACATTTGTGTGAATTTTGTCATAATTAACATCTGAATTCTTGAGTTATGGCCAAAATTGTGTTTTGTAAGGTCACAGTGACCTAGTACAGGTGGACGTTGGTGCCAAATTTGAAAAAGTTCCCTGAAATTGTTCCTTGTAATATTGCGTTCATGTGAATGGGGCCAAGTGACAACCCAAAAAAGCACATTCTCACTCTGACCTCGTCACATATCAAGGCTTGGTCATGAACTTTCCACGTCAACATATGACATGCAAGGTACCCTGGGTGCATTCATTGGTTGTTGATGTTCTGGGATGCTGTGTCACCTTCAGCCTGTTACATGCATTGTCTGTTTTCACAGGAAATGTACAGTCTGCATGCAGTCTCTTTCAAAATAAAAGCACTACGTTGGTACAACACCAAAATTGATGCTTTTTTTCCTTTAACAACAAACACACGTGGTTACGTTTTGCAAACACATGCACGTGGTTGGGTTTAGGCAACAAAGTCACGTGGTTGAGTTGCGGGAAAAAGAACAGGGTTTGGCTCAACATTCATATGGGAAGCAAACACCGGCCTCCTTGGTAAAAGTCAGTGGTTGTTAGACCCATCCACCACTCTACTCTACTTTCGCCACCTCAACTTATGTTGTTGTCTCACCCTGTTTCCCCCTGACGCAGCCAGGCGCTGTTGAACAATAACGGTGACTGGCTGTAGATCATGCTGATGTGAAAGGACTTTGTGGTCGGTGCCTGACGCCGGAAGTCACTGACCGAGCACCGGTATTTGACGACTTTGCAGTGAGACCAGGTTGTGAAAACACAATGCCTCCAGCCACGGCTGTCACTGCATGGAGGCATAAAAAGGAGAGAAACAACAACAACAACAAAGAAGTTGACTTCCTGGTATTTCTAACATCAGTAAGAGACTGAGGTTTCACATAAACGCCAGACACACTCCACACACACTGGGTCAGTGCGTAACCTGCTAGCTAGCTGCAGCTGACATCTGTTTCCATTAGTGCCAAATTTAGTGCCAAACACAAACAGTAAAAGCACGGTCACATTTGAAAAAGAAAATGAAAGAAACGACTTTATAGTCAGGCTGAATAAACCTTTACACTCCTCCAGTTATTGTCCTTTCTTCTTAAAAAGTGACAATATTGCTCTGGCACTATTAAAAAACCGTGCTGTGTTTGCACTTTTTGATTGTGTCCTTAATGTGTATATGTTCTGTGACAGGAGCGCAAATAAGACACTCCACTGTGCTGTCCTCTGGGCTAAATAATATGATTTTTTAAAATAATGTATTTCTCTATTTTCTGAATTAAATTACACAAAATGTCTTTCTACCATAACCCCCCCCCCCTCTCCGTCCCCGGCCCCGCACACTAAAAGCCTTGCTGAAAATCGTCTTTCCACAACAGCCCATTGTGGCCTCAGGTTGACTCAACCTTAAGTTCACCCCTCTTACACACCCCGATTTCCTCGCCACGCTAATCTCCCGGGTGCATTTTACTGCACACGGCTCGCTGTTTGTCTCAGGCTTCAACTTCCAACCCCAGGGCAGGTAGCAGTAATGGGCTATACAGGAAACAACATTGAAGCGGGGCCCTGTAGTGTAGATCCTAATGAGAACAGGAACGAACAGACACACGGGCACACACAGGCACACATATTTCTTACCGGAGCCACGGGGGAATTTGATTATTAAAAATGGTTCTTGTGCAGCAACATGCCAGTCACTGGATTCTCAGGGCTTTTATGTAAAGTGGTGCTCTCAGCCCACCCATCACAGAGGAATACTCAGTCGACAGCCCAGGGTGTCTAAATATAAACACAAGACTGTACTTTTATTTTTTGGAGGGGCTCTAAATTAAAGTATTAGCTACAAAAGCTGCTAATGAATATGCCTTAATACGTGTGGATAACCCAATAATTCAAGACAGAAATATATTCCTGTACTTTTTAAAGTCAGTTAAATGAAAAATGCCCTTTTCAAACACCTGGACAAAAATCAACCAAAAATCAAAAGCCAATCATGTTTTCTTCCTGTGAAACAAAATATGATGTGTCCTCATGAAAGCAGGCACCAACCAATTTCAAACAATAATATCCGACATCCACCCACTGATCAATCTGCAGTTTTTAGCTGCACAAAGCTAAGATTGATGCGGCCTTCAAATGAGGTGCGTTTACAGTGTTAAAGAGAGGAGTCTACATGAACGCCCCCCTGTTATTGTGTTCGCGACCTTGTCAGTTGAAATGTTTTGAAAGTTCTGAGTTCGAGAGTTGTGACATGTTTGCTGACATTTTCAGAAATGGATGAAATGAAAAAAAGCCTTCTGTAATTTTACACTATGTCTGAGGAAAGTGTTGATATTCCCAACATCCTTTTCTCTTTCCTCTGTCACTATGCCTTTGTATTTCCTGCATTACCTGACCTGCTTGTTAGCTTGCTAAATTGTTAGCCTTGGTGGCCTCTGGACTTCGACAGTAGCATCCACATCGCTGTGGTCCAGGAGTGGTGCTATCATGACTTAAGCAGGATTTATACTTGTGTGTCAGCGCTATGCAGAGCCTACGCATGTGGCCTATGCTGTTGTGAGCATTTATACTTGTGCGGTGGTGTGTCTGTGTCACTCTGCAGTTACACCTCCAGAAACACTAGTTGGCTGGTGGTGTTTCTGTGAAGTGCTGTAAAGTTTAGTTGATTCAAAACACACATTAAACACACATTAAACATGGCTTAATAGAGACAATTTCAAACATAAGTACACAAATCCATTCCTTCATAACTCGCAGCATTCACAGACAAACACTTTATCTGGACACGTTTTCCCCACAAATACAACATGCTAACATTATTAGCACAAGCCTATGGCATTTTACATTGTATAAATTTGCCTAGCGACTAGCGGAGATTTCCTCAATTCATATAAAGCCAGGGACAACAGCGACATTTAACAAAGGTAATGTAACTAAATTTGGCTCCATTACAACTCACAAGGTTCACTGACAAAACAACTGTCTTATACTAAACACGTTTTCCAAACAAATACAACATGCTAACGTTATTAGCACAAGCCTATGGCATTTTACATTGTAGAAATTAGCCTAGCAGCTAGCAGAGATTTCCTCTGCTCATATGAAGCCAGGATAAATCACACAGAAGACTTAAAATGCTATTTTTGTGGAGGCTTTATTGTCTTCACAATTTATTGGTTCTCATCTGTGAATTAAAGTAAATAAAAGCTTTGTTTCCACTGAAGGAAATGGTTTCAGCTTACAGAAACAGACAGGAGGTCTGCGTCACTGCATCATGTAGTTACATTTCTGGGGAGGTGCACATCAGGCTACGGGGTACGGTGATTTGACACAGAAATATAAATCCTGCTTTATCTTCTTAAAGGCCAAGCATATTGTGTACACAACTTGCCATGTCATAACCATGGGAGGAGACAATTGGCATGTGGGCACAGAAACAAAGGGCCCCACCACCACCTCCAACATAGCAGCAAGACACACAGGCTTTGTGTACGCTCTGTGTCCCTTTGTAGTCGTTATGCATCTTTTTGGGGGGGTTTGTGTCTTTGTGATTATTTTGTATCGCCGTTCTTTTAGGTAATTTTCTGTCTTTTTTTAATAATTTTGTGACTCTTCCTGGTTGGTACGTGTTGATTTGACATTTGACATTTTGCAGTTGAAGGCCATGGAGCCTCCTGAAACTTTGAGCCCCTGCACCCAGTAGGCACGTTCAGTAATCCATTTATGGTTGTAACTACAAGCTTACAGGTTCCCTTTGAAGGCAGCGTAAGTTAGCTGGCAATAGCATGGTGTTCAGTGTGTCTTTGTTTCCCCAAAATACCGTGGTAATGGGCTGCGGTCTAGAATTAATCATTTGAGGAAAGTGGTATGTGTGACAGCTCCAGATTATGTGCAGGACATTTTACAGTAGTAAGTTTTCATTTCCTAAACAATGTGGCTGAGGTCTAGTTTGTCCATTCAGGCTGGTGTGTGCAGAGCCAGTAGTCTGCTGAATCGCGCTAAACTCTAAGCCCACCCACTTTTAGTGGCCCAATCAAATGCAAAGGATTTGATTTAGATTCCTGTTTTAACTGTTCACCGATCAAATGTTCAGTTTCACTGAGAAATATGTCAAAGTACAGACGCTAAATGTGCTCTAACTTCTGTTTCACTGGGACTATAAAGGATGATTATAGCTTTTGTATCCGTGTAAAAAGAAATACCTCGTTTCTTATGATAACTGCAATATAATCTGAGAGTACAGTTACACTACAAAACACCTACACTGGCTACAAGATTGTATCACAGATTTCAAACACTTCTCATATTCCAGGCAGGTACTTGTAACAAAATTTAAGTGGCTCCATCTGCTGTGACAGCCTCCAGTGAGTGTGCATTTGTGAATGTGTCTCAGTGTGTGTGTGCGTGCGTGTGTGTGGGCATGTGTGCCCACATGAGTGATTGAGTGTGTTCACCAGACTCTGTCATCACATGCTTTCATGGCTTTGTGAGCTCTTGAAGAAACCCACATTTTTCCAGTCAGCAGTTTCAAGCACACACTCACACACACACACACACACTCACGCACACACACACGTGCACGAGCGCGCTCACACTTTGTTTCGGTTTTGTCTCCTCCACCGGCGGCTGGCAGGCTGTTCCACTACCTCACCAAGTCCACAAAAAGATCTGGCACATTTTTCTTTTTTCGAACATGTTGCCTTTTTCTTTTCCCATGTTGCCATGACGATCTGACACACTGCATGAAAATGCCCCATCTCCTGTTTCCAAATGAGCAGAAATGACTCGAAAGAGATGTGTAGGTCTCTGTTTCTGTTGTAAAAGCACTCATTATTCTACATATCTTTATTCCCCTTGTTAGCAGGCACTATCTTCACCGTCATTATCATGTACAAGTATGCTTGTTGTTGAATTATGTTACCATTAATGCTACTTACACCCTCGTTTTAACATTGCATGAGAATTTATAATAATAATAACAACAATAACATTTGGTATTTAAGCTGTCAGGTCCTAACAGCTTTGTGCTGAGCCCAAGTGTCACATTTCCTGCACCAACATATTAATGTATGACGCTGTCAACAGAGGAGAGAAAAAGTAAAGTTTGAGAGGAGTTTTGTAAATTCTTCAACAGATGGGATTTGTGGGAATAGAATATTAATGTTCGTTTTGTTTGGGGGATGTATTTCTAAACGGGACAGTCAATTTAGAAGCAGGAAAAATACACCACAGACACTTCCTTGTGTTCACGTCCTCGGTGATCAGTGGCCTAAATGTAATTTATGGGAATAATTACAGATAATCGTATTCAATTATGCACTTAATGCTAATATGACAAATAATGCAATTTAATGAAGACAGCCTTGACAATTTGGAATTTACCAAAGAGGACGACTTTGCATTGTAATTGAAAATCTGCTTTTGCACTAAAATGTTAAAAAAAAACAACAACTGTCAGGTTGAGTCTCTGATGCTAAATCCAAATTCCCACTCTGCTTTCACTGCGGTTGTTGACAGCATTTTGAAAATACAGGTGGTCTGTTTCAGACGGAGAGGGTAATAACACACTTAGATGTTATTATCATAAATATTGATGTTGTAATATAACCTAGACCCAGCGCTCATACATTTCAGGGTCTATAAAGGTCATGTCATGCCACGCTATCAAATTCCCCATGAAACTGATGATCACCATCACTGACCACATTATTATTTGTGGAATGGCCCAAACACTACGTTCTGTATTTTGATCCTCCATGGTGTGTTTCATTCAGTCACCGGCGCGCAGACGGTTAATGCTGCGAGCAGTGATTGGTTGAATCGTAGAATGTGACCTTTGCTAAGGAGTGCCAGCGCCATTAGCTAAAGGTCAAACCAGACGACACATTCAACATTAGCCACAGCTCCACCGGCAGTGACATGTAACCACACAGGACCACAAACCCACCGCCGGTCATGGTTCAAGTAGATTGATTTGCTTGTGTAGTCCATGTGGTTCACTTCAATGAGGGACACTGACAATGATGAACTGTTTCCCCTGTGCCTGTATTAAGGGAGAGGCATATAGTCATAGAAGTATACCAATAGGAATCTGTTATGAGAGACTGTTGTGGCCATGAATATATAAAGTAAACTGGAGAAAGCATTGGAAGCAGAACCCTGTTAATCCCTAAAGTTTGACAAAAAGTTTGACTTCCCAGGAATAAAATTACTTATATCTTTCAAGCAAGTGCTGGCCCACAGCTAACTTCCAGCTGAGCCCTTCGCTAACTTAAAGAGGACCTATTATGCTCATTTTCGGGCCTTTGTATTGATTATTGGACTCCTATAGAGCAGCTACACATGATTACCCGCACTGAAAGCTTTATAGATCTTTGGGACGCTGTGTCTCTCGCTGCATCACTTCCTTGTATTTCCCGCATCCCACGAAAACGGTCTGTGTTATTTACTTCACCTCCCCGGCCCCGAGCCCACTCCGCTGTGATTGGTCACACTCCCGAGGACTTCTGAAGGACTGCCAAGCTCCACCTCCTTATTTTGCCAGTGCGGAAGTTGAGAGAATTTCTCTTTTGAAAATGTCAACTTTTGAAATACAGCCGTATGTGTTGGATCCCGAATCAGATCCGGAGGTAGAGACTGGACAGCCTGAAGTTTCTCAAGAACAGAGGTTACTTCAAGACGTCTCTGAATGGTAAGTAACATTAGCTGTTAGCCGTTAGCCGTAGCTTGTTGTTGTCATTACCTGCTTACCTCTGCGGCGTATTCCTGGGCATGCCCATATAAGTAAGTCCGGCACACGTTGACGTCAATGGGACTACTCTGTTAAAAACACAGCGTGCAGAGTCATCCGAAACAGCTTGCAGGACTCATGTCCAAATGCATAAACCTCATTATTTGACACTTTGGCATCGTTTAACACGAGTATCTCACATTGTAAAAACATTTATAGGTCAGAAAAGAGGAAAAGCAGAATAGTTCCCCTTTAAAAACGGATAAAATAATCTAATCGTAAATGGATCTAATCCTGATGGTGTAATCCATCCTTTCATGGGGGTTGGGTTGCTCAAAGAAATGTATCCACCGATTTACAGATGTCTCTGTCACAATGTAAGTCTACTGGAAAAAGTCTTGTGGGGCACATGATGGACCCAAAAGTCATAATTCCAGTTAGGCCACTATGTCAAATCCCCTTTAAAGCTGAGACATGTATAGCTGCAGGCCAGCTCTTTTTGAACCCCATGCAACACTCCCTTACAAACTGCACCCATCTCCAGTACAGGACAAACACACCAACCCTGAACCCTGCTACAATGCAATGTCCTAACAAGTACATGTGAGGCCAAACGTAGCACTAATCCACTCATTCATTTGATCTACTCATTACACATGATGTGATTCACTTCCTAAGAAACGAGATGCAACCCTTACCCTTACGGTACGGAGATGAGGCAGCTGGAAGTCTATTCATTCCTATAGAAATATCCATGATATTCAATGTGCCTGTGAAACTCTTCCCCTCCGTAATATTTCAGTCCACAATTTGCCGCGAATACATTAAAAAATTGAACTTTTGCAGTGGATTTTGGAGAGACCGTATGGCAGTGTGCTAGCTTAGCTAACAGGCTATCACTAACTAGCAGGCCATTTCGTTCAATTCAGTCGCCTGTTGTTTGTCAGGTGACTTTGTCTGATTAAAAAGAACTTGTTTATCTAGATTTAACACATTGTGAATCTGAGTAATGTTTTGTTATTGCATATTCCAAACTACTGAAGGAGGACAAGATTTTGAGACACGTTGGCTCTAATTTAATACTGAGCGTTTGTTGGCCTTATGATTGCTAGCACATTCCGTATCGCTCTAAATCTAAAGAGTGCGATGAGGTTTCAAAATGGCCGTAAGAATAAGGTTAATGAAATGCGAACTTTTACCACCTATAATTACCCCATTCTGAAATATTAAAATTTCACAGCCCTCATTAATAATACGCATATATGATTCCTTCCTGTTTCTGACAGTAAGATGGGTCTGCTGAATCCTCTGCAGTGTGCACAGTGTTCGTCTGTGTCTGGGTGGTTTTTGACCCGCAGGCCCTGTTAACACTCATGACATTGGCATGCTCAGACTGGTGTGGATAATGGAGCAAAGGGACGACCTTTATGATGAATTAATAATTGATAGAGTAATTGGGTTGGCCTCTTACTGGGCCGAAGGAGCCCAAGGTTTTGCCTCGCGCCGCTCAAAGAGAGCCATTATTCTGCACTGTGTGGCCGGCAAAGGGCAAACAGCGGATCAAATATTCACCATGGAGAACACACACACAATTATCCCTGACTTAATGGGGCTGACTTCACAAAAAGTCTTTGCTAAATGCAGCGGACTGGAGCTGACCAGAGTTATTGGCGGTCACCTTGGAGGAGTTGGTCAATATTGCTGCTAATATGGCCGGTAGAACTTCATCTGGCTTTGTCAACAGAGTAGCAGGGCTGTGATTAAATATAAAAGGTTTGGGGGAGGGGGATTTGTGGGGGGGGGGGTATTCACTGCAATTAGACTAGATAGCACTTGCCACTGAATTGCTTGATGGGAGATGATCTTACAGAGGGTGGTGCCATCCCAGCATGTCACTCCTCCATCAGTCGTCTCCCTTTGACGTGGAGATAAATGTGCTCTGCCATCTCTCCTTAAACGCCGCCGAGGCCTGCATATAAATTTTTGACAACGTGGCTTCGCCGTCCATTAAGGCGTAATTATGTTAAAGATCTTCTATCTATTATTTGGTGCTTAGCTGTGCACGCAAATCGCAGTGAGGTCAAGCTCTAATCGAAGTCTGGCGTTTAGTGGCTCCGAGTGCCTTGTAGGTTTTTGTAATTGGCCCTTTGAACACTAATGGTATGTCATGACTGATGAGCTCTTCAGTTTGAGGCCCAACGTATGCTTTTTGCCCGTCAAGGCCAGACATTAAAGAAAGCAGACAGGGGGAGAGCGTTTTAGCCTGCACATCCCTCATACAATACATCATATCGTGGTACTCATACGAAAACATTGTTGCTGTTTATTTATTGTGTGAGTGAAATGGAAGAAAGACTGGAAGGGAAAGCTAAAGAGAGGTGGGTTCAGATGATTTTCTCAGGCACCAAAGGTGAGGTGCCCTGCCTTGACTCGTGGAAAACACTGCATATTAACCGGCTTGAGCTCGCTCACACATACTCGGTGAATAGAGCATGTATAATGAATAATTCCTATTTGTGTTGGCTGCGGCGTGCTCCCCCTCTGCTGGCCCCTCATACATTATTTGTTGTGGTATTGTTTTCCAGCTGTGAGAGTACTCAACACTTTGCCTTCCCACTCACATCAGGACAGAGAGGAGTTTTTGCAGCTTCGCAAGAGGCGACTTAACTCCCTGCTTTTGTTTTATTTATTTATATATTTCCATCATTGCCTTGGTAAAATAAACCCCCCTCCCTGCCTTTGCATGAACAAAACCTGGCATAATAGCTAAAAATGGATTGCTTTTAACAAAAGTGTAACCAAAGAGCCTCGCAGCTGAGACACATTCTTTGAAGTGTACTTCCTGCAGCTCAAAGCTGTGTAGCTGCTCAGCCGATCACCTCCTGAATATTCTCTCAACAACATGACAACAGATGAGCAGCGACGAGCGCAGACGAGTCCACCGTTTACAAAAAAACATTTTGATGTCCCAGTTGCCCCCCCCCCGTCTCCCTTGGCGGGACTGCAGTTGAAAAGCACGCGGTGCGATGTGCACAGCAGGTGCCTGCAAACTCCAGTTAAAATTCTGTTAAACAAACCAAAACTGTTCCTCTCTCTCCTCTGTCTGCGCTGACGAGGGATCAAAAGCGAGAATGCTGACACATAAAAAAAAAAACAACGAGGCTTGATGACGAGATCAAGTGGAATTTTTACTGTATTGGTTTGGCGTGAGGGTCCCATGCTGGATGTGCTGCAGCGGCGCTGCCTAATTAGCTATTCCAGAGCATCTCTGAAACAGTGCTCAGGGCAGGTGGGCTACAAGGAGCCGTCTGGTTCCCTGCTGTGATGAAAGGCGTCTGGTTGTCACACAAATTTGATTGGATAGTGTTTAATTGCTGCACTCTGGTTGGATGGAGCATTGGTTAATTGTAACCAAAGCTGGTCTGCGAGCTGGGTACATATATCATATATCAGAGTAAAAGCATGTGGACATGGAACATATGGCACGGGAGCAATAAACAAGATTTGTGTGGAGCGCCGTGTGCATGACCGCTTGGTTCCAGCATCAGAATGAGCATCCCCTGTTTACCCGGACTTGACAAGCCAGAACTGCAGCTACCATGAGGCAAATGCCTCGGAGCACCGTTTCACAGCCTGCTTTTATTATTTCTAAAGTTCTGTTTCACTCCAAAGAAGAGAACGCAGCTTCAAACTGAGCTGCAGAGCAGAGAGGCGTGAGCAATCAGAAAACAAAATCATAAAAGGGGGCCCAGAGACAATTGACTAATCCGGTGCAAACCCAGTATCTGGGTCTTATTGACTTACTGTCAGTGTAATCCATATCATAACCATCTGCTCCAGTGCTGTGAAACACCAAGGGCATATTAGCTGTATGTCTCCAGTGAGGGTTTCAGCTGACAGTAGCCTGAAGGGCTCCATGGAGTCATTTGGAAGAGTACCTGTAAAGCCACGCTACATGAATCCTAATTCTGCTATTGTGTCTTTCTGCTGAAAGCTCAGTACTTGTCTCCCCTCTGTTAACACAGACACCCTCCACAGGAGCGTGCTGCCTGCAGAGTGACGTGAAGTCAAGTCTTCCGAGGCTGATAATCTTTTAGCAGGCATTTTTTATGTGATGGAATGAATTAGGCACTAAAACAAACAGATTTTGAAAATCCAGAAGCAAAGCACGCACTTGATCCCAAGTGTTGTTTCCAGTGACGATCACCTGAGTGTTATTTTGGCTGGCAGTTTGTCCACTGGTTTCCTGAGCCTCTGGATGGCTCTGTTTACATCAGCCCAGTTCATAATAAACGGATAGACCGAGCTGCAGTCCGGGCAGGCCCTTTGTGAGCCCTCAGTGCAACAACATATAATAACCTCTGTGGGCCAAAACACACAGAGGTCATTTTCTGTCAACCACCTCCAATAACCCTCTATTCAGCTCTTCCCACAGTCCACACACCAACCAGTGGACTGAACTGCGCAGCCGAGCGGCCGACTGTGGGGGTTTTAATGAAACCTGCTGAGTTCTCTCATTCCACTGTGACATGAGCTGGAATAATGACCAATGTAACGAGTCTGTGTCTGCGGGCCCAATCGCTTCCCTTCCACCTCCTCCTCCTGGCCTTGACTTTGACCTCGACTCGACTTTGAAACCTCGAGCGATGCAAATTTCACCTGATGCGGCTCGCTTTCATCAGCTCGTAGCGGAAGACGGAATATTTCTGTGTGACTGCTTGTGCATTGCAGGGCTGAGGCGGGGGGGCAGCAGCGATAGGGAGGCAGGCCTAATCTAGTCTTTGTCACTAAATATCAAGTAGACTGCCGGGATAACAGAGCGTGACAATGCAGGATAAAGCACTCTGGAGGGGTGTTCATTCCATGTCTATTCCTGTTCCCCTGTCTTAGCCCCTTCTCTTTCTTTCCATGTCTCAGTTCCCCCTCCTCTTGTTCGCTCCCCCTTTCCTGTTACATTGTGTTATCCAAGGTCTGATCCCTGTTCTTAGTTTTAATATCTTTCTCTCCACCAGGTGAATGTCAGAAAATGAAACACTGTGAGCTAACCAAGGACTCTGTGTGTGTGTGTGTGTGTGTGTGGATGTGCCTCCCTGGGCTGTAGTCTGAACTGCCCAACTGATGAGTCAATACATGCAGCACAATCCGTAGCTTTTAGCAGAAAACCAATATGCTGCCTTATCGACTCGTCTAAAGATAAAACAACGCTATATTTTGGTGGCTTAAGCATCTGAGAAGCTGTAAATAGTGTTAGGTCCGGGGAGAGGAGGGGACGGGGAAGGAGAATTAGGGTGTAAAGAGAGAAGGAAGATGTTACAGTGCTTCGGCTGGCACATTTAGGCCAGGGTTTCCTGATGATTTATAGACCCGCACGAGGCCTGGTTTTATTGAGCGCTGTTGCAACATAAGGATGTCGTGGACGCTGCCCTTATAATTGGGCTCATTCTATTTGTTTGTTTACTGCAGCAGGTAGCTGACAGCTAATCTTATGCAAAGCCAGATAACAGAAGGCTTTCTGGGCAACAGAGCTGTCAGCTGCCCCCTGAATCAAAAGCAGATACTTCACCTTTAAGTCGACAGTGAACACACACACACACACACACACACACACACACACACACACACACACATCGCAGGCGGGCGCGTATTGGTTGGTTCAGGGCTTAGGCCTCAGAGGGGAATTAATTTGTTTCTTTTAAGGGTCTGGGAAAAAACGAAGAGCCCGTGGAGTTAAAGAGAGATGATCATCGAGCTGTCCAAAAACATATGGAGACGGACCCTGAGAGACACGGAGAATGAAGATAAAGCTGTTTTCCAGCCGCCGTGAGGACTAATGTTATCGGGTTAGCTAGACAGATGAACAACACCTCTGGCGAGTGGCGAGCAGGGCCCCCCTTATAAATAAAAGTTAAGAGGGCTCCTCCTTGTTGTGAGTCATTAAAGATTGGCTCCCTAAACAGTCAACACCGGCTCTGAACCCACCCCCCCATCCCTCGCTATCAATCTCCCCACCTCGCCATAAATGCCAGGAGCCGATAATTAATGATAGATTGGCGGTTAATGAAAGATTTACGCAGCATAAAGGATGCTTGGCAATCAGGTGGTGTGTCGGCGGCTTTTGAGCTTTGACAGCCAACGGCACATCAATTGCGCCCGGAGACGAGCGCACGTAATGGCCCGACAGTCAAAGCAATGACAGTTGTAGGTGAGGCTGAAGAAAAAAATTGCAAGGCGTCCCTTGGTCACCAGTTGTGACACGCAGCAGAAGGCGGCCCGGTCGGCCCCGGAGCATCCTTGTGACAATGCAGACAGCCGTTTAACCTCTAGCCCCCGGCAGGCACGTCAGAGAGGGGGGTGGGGGCAGCACGGAGCCTCGCACTCCTGACAAAATATTTAATTCCGACTTAAAAGGTTATTTCACAATAACACGCGGTCCCCCTTGCCTCTTTTTTCTCTCTGTCTTCTTCCCCTCCAAAGCATTCAATTTATTGCCTTCAGATGCACGCTTCACTGGGTACTGTAGTTGACTCCCTCTCTCACTACAACTGCTGGCTTATTAAGTTTCCATGGCAACTTGCCGCATCCACTTGTGTTTTATTCCAGCCTGTTGGGACCCCACAGGGTAAAGCTTTAAGCCGGAACACCAGGAAGCGATGGGTTTAGAGGGGGAAGAACAACCTGCAGCGCTGAGGAGGGGGATTGTTGGAGAATTGCTCATTGCCCTCCGCTCCATTTAACCTGCTATGAGGCAGTGGAGCTGAAGCACCGCTTTTTTATGTCATTGTGTCTCCTTGCATCAGGACAAATGTTAAAATATATCGACAAAACCACCAGGACTGAAACTACCTGCGGGGAGCAACACATCTTTGTTTTACAATAACAACAAATACAGATAAATAATCTTTGCATTTCAGATTTTTCATTTTTGATGGCGCTGTGCCTCAATAAAGGTCGTGCTAACGGCCAGTCTGTCATTCTAGTGGTACAAGCACTTTAGGTCCTGACTGAAGTATCTCAACAACTGTTGGAAGGAGTGCTGTAAAATTTGCAGGGACATTCATGGCTCTCAGAGGATGCATCTTACTGACTTTTTGAGAGGCCCTGGCTCTTGCTGTAGTTCCACCATTAGGTCAAAATTTCACCGTGAGGCTATCTTGATAACTGCGAACATCGCAATACCGTGCTATTGCCGTTTCATTATTGATTTTATTACCCATAAATTTCGCAGCTTTTTGAAGAATGACATTAAAAAGACAGACATACAGAGCACACAAATACAAATGCTCCTCTCTCTCCCTCTCTATCTGTAGAAAGCTGGCTAGCAATCATTAGCTTGAGCATGCTAACAATGTTGGTTAGCTTGAATAAGCTTAGGCTGAATCCAAATGTGGACTTAGCAGGCGCGTTCCTGGGAAGTCTGGGAGTGCTGAGGACTGTCCAAATCCACAATTCAACCAGTCCACAAAGGGCCTCAAGGGTTTTTTTTTTGCTGAAAAAAAACAAACAAACAAACAACGTATGAATGTGTAAAATAGTTACTGATAGTTAGGCCTATTAAAATGCTGCTTGAATTTTTTAATACGCTAAAATAAATGGCCGAGAAAAAACACATAAGAAGGTTTCTAATGTAAATAATTCCCAGTTCATTGAGTCATAGTCTTGTTCTTATTCACAAACGTTTCTGTTTTTGATGCATGTAGCCTGTATGCTGTAACAGATGAGTAGGGCACTGTTCATCAACTTATATGACATGAATATGACAGGAGCAATAGTTGAATGCTTCCACGGCAATGAGTAAAACAGTCTTGAGGGCTGTCTATTGGCAGCTTGCAGTCTCTGCCCTCGCAGACCTTACACGATGACAGTAGATGCATCAAATTACGTCTGACTGAAGTCCACGAGGGCTCAGTCTGCAAGTCCAGAGGGTGGACATTTGGATTCAGCCTTACTTACTGGAAGTAAAATGAGAGCTACAGGAGAGGAGAGCTCCCCAACAGTGTCTAGTTCAGGCGTTACCTGCTGCAATCCGAGCTTTGCACTGGGTAGTTTCTTTAGAGAAGAGGTAGACTTTTGTTGATGGCATCAAGTTTGTACCTTGCCAAAAGGAACAACCCACCGTTGAGCAGCATGGTTTCGCCATTTCCCACCATGTGTATTTCAGTTCAGGAGGACTAAAGGTAAGGAGTTGAGGACTAGGTTGTTTTCTAACAGACGAAAGAAAGACGCCTTGACACAGTCTATTCTGCGCCGAGTGCTGCATGTTTGCAGTTTTCTTCTGGTGGCCAAGAGTTAAAAATGCTCAACTCTGCAGCTGCTTTACAACTGTGTCACCTTAGTCAATTAAAAACCAACAATATACCTGATAACAGCCTGACAGTAGAGCTTACTTACAAAGCACCAAACAGGTTAAATGAAAGACTTTGCAAACACAACAAAAAAATGGTGGTAATTCCACACATCACGCTGTTGAGTCACCCTAAATCACTGCAGGGGAAATTCCTCCACTGCTACAGCTCTGCCATCAGGTCAGATTTGACTTTGTCTGATACTTAAGTTTATGACTAAACACCCACAAAACCAGTCACAGTCCCATCAGCAGTGCCGGCCCCAGGCAAAGGCTGTATAGGCAAATCCTACGTCATCCATAGGGGGCGCCAACAACAAGGACAAATCTGTGTTGAAATCATCAGGAGGAGAGCTAGTTATCGTTTCCTCTGATTAGCCAGTGGACACAACAAACAGCTCACAGAGGTTGCATTGATTAACACTGTGATGCGTTCAAGCTCTATTCAGTAAAAATGAGTATTGGGCGAGATGTGTTTAATTTAATCTTGTAAAATGTAGTTTTTGGCGAGAAACTTGAATGAATCCAGCTGTTTGGAGGACAAATGTGTTGATGTTTTCACAGCACTATAAAACAGAGGTTAGAGAGGCAATTATGATGATGATTCAGAAAAATGAGAATTTATGACATTGTTGTCGCCATAAAAAAGAAGACAAGCAGAATTTTTTCATGAAAACTTTTCTCAAAGACAATCGTCTCGTCAATTCATTAAAAACAGTGACTGCATCACGCCTCCGAACACGTCAGCATGTTAACACGCTTAACTAAGATAGTAAACATGATAAACATTATACCTGCTCAGCGCCGCTGTGCCTCAGCGGCCGCGGTAACGTTCAGATGTATTGATGTATTTCACTGTAATGAAAACTGAGGTCCACACCAGCTTTGTTTGAGCTGCTTTGAGCTCATCACAAAAAGGACTCCATGCAAAGAAATCACCATTGTAACTCAATTCTTTGGGGCTTATGTCATTTCCAGGGGTTCCAGCCCCCTCCTCAATGCAGCCCGAAACCTTAGGACGACTACTGCTACGCTAATACGGACCGCCATTGATTAGATCATACATTTTCATTTCATTACTTAATTATCAATTCAACTCTGTGGGACCTTTTGAAAGAGAATAGATCCAATCTAACACACTATAAGTTAATAATGCTAATTTGATTTTACAATTTGAAATTTTATATGCATATTAAGTAGCCTTGTTAAGATATTTCTACCAAAGAGATAATTAATTATTTCATATGCCAAATGAGAAATTGTCTTATCTTTAAATTACTCTTCAAGGTATTACACCAGATTTAGAATTTCAGCTCTAATTTGAGGCGGTTCTTTCAAGGCGTCTGCGCCCCACATTATAGTCTTCATTAACTGTCACTTCATGAAAGACCACAGATTTCATTAACATAGGCTCCACACAATCAAGGCCCCTTTGAAAATTATTCCTCTTGTAATGTATGCTCAGGGCAGACAGAGAGGATCTTAACAAATACCGCACACGTTTTGAGTCATTTCATTGACGAATTACCGTTAAATGTACTTTGACCACACCGAGCCACAATCAGTGCCCCGTCAATGGACTCAGCGTAAGGTCAGGTTCACTGGAAAACGGCTGTAAAAGGCGATTAGACGAGGCACTAACTGCCCTGGTTAAATAATATTGATGAATCCCCGCTCAGAGTGTAATGTGAGTTGATAACAACAGCAGTTAAGTGATTTTGTTTTTCCGAGAGTGGACAGATGTAATGCCCATATACGGAGAGAATTTGGCTTGTTAGGAGCCAAACTTATGAAAACATTTAATCTGCGCTCAGAAAGGATAATTACAGACAATGAATATGTCTCATCCTAATTGTTTATCCCTCGGCCAGAATGAAACCATTAACAAACAAACTCAGAGCCATCAATTTCTTTACTTTATGACGGGGATATTAAATACGACCTCGTCACTTTTGGAAAGTTGTTGGACAGAAATGAAAAGGCGATAATGAGTGGGAGGGAGAAGATGACAGGAAACATCACTATCGGAATAATGTATTCTTTTTTTACCACAGCGCTTTGGATTTGGGTGCAAAAAGAAAATCCTGCAGGGATCTGAGCTCTGCAAGCTGGCTCTGATTTAAGAGTGAAGGCCATTGGGGGCCAGATAGTAGATCATGAATGGTTCCACTGTGTCTCAACCTAGAGCTATAGAGCCGGACTCCAGCTCCATGCACATACACACGCACACTGGCACACTGCACACTCTACTGGTCCAATCTTTTCATTGCCTTGGTGTCACTATGGAAACCCCCCCCTTCCCCTCCCACACACACACACACACACACACACACACACACACACACACACACACACACACACACACACACACACACACACACACACACACCGGCACCATCACTCCCACAACTGTCCTCTCCTCAGTAATCCTCTGGGCTGTAAGGAAACGATACTGAAGCATGACTGAAAGGAATGGATTGTCGGGGCGGCTGGTGGAAAAAAACCTTTAAAGGGCTCGGACAAGTGTGTCATGCCTCCAGTTATCCCTCCACACCTGGGCAAAGGTGTGTGTTTGTGTGTGAGTGTGTGAGGGTGGCAGGGCAAGAATCAATACACAGCGTGAGCAGAAACACTGCACGGCCAAGTCAGGCGGTGGGAAGCCTGCTGGTGTTTTTGCGCATGATTCGCCTGCGTGCACCTTTAAGAAAATTGCCAGTGATTAGCCGCAGTTTATCAGCAGCCGCGGTGTAAATACCACATGTAATGCATTCACTGCCTACCATTGCGCTCGAGCACAAAGGGATCATTCTGTCAGCACAGTGATCTCATCGCTAAGCTATCTCTCTTCTCTCTCTCTGACAGAGCCGCGGCCTTGGTAGGATATTGGCCTCTATAAACAGAAGATTGCCCACTCCTACTTTTTTTTTTTTTCGCCTACTCCTCTTGTTTTGTTTTTTTACTACTTCAGGATTTGGGATTTTTTTTTTTTTATTTCTCAATGCTGTCAGCAGGGGCAGATCTTCCTATAGGTTTTAAAAGATTGAACAGGGAAAAATGGTCTGTAGTGCAGGAACCACCTCTAGTCCTGGCAGTGCCATTCACCTTAATGTGTGCATCAGTGGGTGACCATTAAAGTGAGAACATGCCAGAGCAGGGAACATTTTTCAGGCCAAGGACCCCTGGGCTGAAAGAGAGGTGAAGCAGGGACCACCTACTACTATTACTTGAGATATTTCTCAGAATATTTTTGGTATTTTCACCTTTGCATTTGCAGTTGTAGCATGGTTAGGTGCATTAACTTCACCCTTTGCTCTTTCTCTGAGGTGAATGATATGTCTCCTGCTCAGAAAGAACAAAATGATCTTTTGTGGCTCACAAAATGTCTCATAATACAACCAACTAGCTGATATGCTTCAGCAGCAGATAACTGTTAGTTAAGTAGTTCAGCTCGCTGGTATGGATAGGTTTATACTTGTGCGTCAGCTCTATGCAGAGCCCACGCTGTAGCCTACGCCGTTGTGAGCATTTATACTTTTGCAGTGGTGTGTCTGTGTCACTCTGCAGTTACACCTCCAAAACACTAGTCAGCGGCAGGGTTTCTGTGAAGTGCTGTAAAGTTAAGTTGATTCAACCATTTCAAACCCAAGTACACAAATCAGCTTCACTATAACTCGCAGCATTCACAGACAAACACTTGTCTTTATCTGGACACATTTTCCCCACAAATACAACATGCTAATGTTTTTAGCACAAGCCTATGGCATTTTACATTGTATAAATTAGCCTAGCAGCTAGCTGACTTTTCCTCTACTCATATGAAGCCAGGGACAACAGCAACATTTAACAAAGGTAACGTTACAAAATTTGGCTGCATTACAGCTCACAAGGTTCACAGACAAAACAACTGTCTTATACTAAACATGTTTCCAAACAAATACAACATGCTAACATTATTAGCACAAGCCTATGGCATTTTACATTGTATAAATTAGCATAGTGCTAACAGAGATTTCCTCTACCCATATGAAGCCAGGATAAATCACACACAAGACTCAAAATGCTATTTTTGTGGAGGCTTTATTGTCTTCACAATTTATTGTTTCTTATCTGTGAAATAAAAGTAAATAAAAGTTTTGTTTCCACTGAGGGAAATGGTTTCAGCTTACAGAAACAGACAGGAGGTCTGCGTCGCTGCAACGTGTTGATACAATTCTGGGGAGGTGCATGTCAGGCTATGACATTGGGTCTACGTTGACGCAAAGCCGACACCATAGGTACGGCGTTTATTTGACGTTGCATAAGGATTCTTGGTTAACAGTTAGCCTATCATTAATGTTGTGTACTGTGAATTAATTTTCTTTTTTTATGACTAGGCCATTTTGTCTTTACTATATTTTGAATTAATATTAATGGGTATTTTCAGAGATATTTCAATTTATTTTAAATCAAACAATAATTTGGTGGCACCCCTACAGTAACTCTGAGGACCCCTGAGGGGTCGCGGACCCTCTGTTGAAGACCCAGGTGCTGGAGCACTGAGGAGTATGGAAGTAGAGGAAGAAAAGACATATTTATATTAATTCTTTGTTAATAATTACTATTGTTTGTTAGCTAAGTTGTTTTTTTATTTCTCATAAGCTCTTGTTTTGTGTGTAAGAGATACATTAAATATAACAGCTCATACTGTTTGTTGGTGAGGTGGGGGGGGGGTACCCAAGGGCCCCAAGCATTCAAGGTCTGGCGCAAGCTGTCAGTCCTGAACCTTATATGGAGTTCCCCATGCCACATGTGCGGAGGTGTAGATGCAAGAGATATGATATGGGATCGACAGACTAGAGGAGGGAAGGATGAGGAGGGAATAGGGAGTAACAAAACTCTGTGAGCGCAGGGGGGAGTAAAGGAAGTAAAGGATAAGACGATAGGAAGGGTAAGATAAAGAAAAGGGAGGGAAGGACGAGGAGGGACAGAGGATGGAAGGGGGTGAAAGACAGAGAGGGGAGGTAATAAGTCCCTCTTCCAATCTGGTGTTGTTGAGCAGGGGTAGTAGCAGAGCACACATTCCATTAGGCAGTAAATATTGACTCAGCAGCGAACAACTGGTTTCTATTGCATAGCAAACAAAGCTATTGTGTGCCTGGCAGCCCTGAAAGGCCTCTGTTTGCACATCACGCTCACGGCTGATAAGTAGGCAGTCTCATTCACTGCGGGGGTCTTATACGTCTCTCTTTTCGTCTGTGCTGTTTTTTTTTCCCTCTCTGCCCTTTTTCTCTGCATTTCTCTATCTGTCTCCCACTCCTGGCCTCCAGCCACTGGGCCGGCAACCTTGACTATAATCCTCCTCCACATGGTGTTTCCAAGTAGCCCAATGTGTGGCTGAATTAATCACGGGTGTTTCCATCGCAAACAATAGGCCCAGACAGGTTATGCAGCGATAACTGCCGGTGCAGTAGTCATCGACTGGCAGGTCATCAGCATTTATGAAATGTACATTCAGACAGCGCCGGCCGTCAGACGCTCGGCAATATTTACCTTGACGACTGTACAGAGGGCTGGGCTGTTTGTCTGCAGATTACACTGGGCATTTACATGCTGACCTCTGAACCCAGGCGGGGACTCTGACTTATCGTCTACCTGGGACTGTAAATCTTGGCCCACACCCTCTTCCTGTTGTTGAAGTGATGCATGCCATACTCGCCACTATTGCACCACATGGGCTGACTCAGGCTATTAGGGCACTGGGTTGTGCAACATTAGCCAAGAGCTATTGTGTTTTGTCCCAGGTATCTGTAGCGGGGACTCATAATGTGGAGTACAACTGTACACCAGTGTGAGGCAGACAGGAAGATGCTGTACGTAGGTGTGCGGTTTCCATGGAAATTAAATGTTGCCTCATATGGGATTGTTCAGCAGGAAAAGGTGCGGCTATCGCGGAAAAAAATCTGAACATTATGCATTTTTGCCTGTTTCCCATTCACGCTAATCTTCTCTATATGTAGGATTTACTCCTTAATATGTCAGCAAGGAGCTGCGACAGTGATGCATCAAAGACACATATCCTTTGTGATTAAAACCCTGAGAGGCAACTCTGCACAATGGCAGCCCCAAATTATTTTTTACCTAAAAAATGAGAACAGCATGCTCATGCAACCCTGATTTCTTGATGGGGTAGAGTCCTTCAGTCACACTAAGCTGTGAGAACTAAGTAACACCAATATGTCAAGACAATAAAATACCCAAATCTTGTCTGTGTTCACATCTGACGCTGGTCTCCACTGTTACACTCACAACTGTCCCCCTGTAAAACAACAGGTAAGGACTTAATACTCCGAGGTATAGAGACATAAATGAGCAACTTAAATGTTACACATAAGGCAGGTGTGAACACAGCAATCACACTCAGGTGTGCACCAACACAACCGGACTGAGACCTTCTTGAAGAGGTGGTCTCAGTCTGGTTACAAACGAACTCTGGTGCGGTTGGTTTGTGGTGAGAACGTGTTCCGACCTGGATCTGAAGCAACTGCAGTCACATGACACATTGTTTGGGTTAAACATGAGCATGTTACAGTCCTGGAGGATTATTAATGTGCGCCTCCTCCTGTACTGCCTTAATATGCACATTCAGCACATCCAATGCATCAAAACATTGTTTTCTAGTTGGAGCCGCGCCTCGTTTTCAAACTGTATGCTTTGACTCAAATGAACAATGACAGCAATATAGTCCACGATGAGCAGCGCTAAAATCAACCTGCGTAGTTGTCCCTCCATTGTGACATTAGAAAGTGTCACATTTATCTTGCAAGTGTACTCTTCTTCAACGTTTGCTTTACTTCCTGGATTTTTCCCACATGGAAATTCTGACCAATCAAGAGCAGCTTGGGGAACACCAACCAACTCTAGGCAATGATACTGATTCAGACCAAAGCAAGACAACTCTAGGTCTGAAAGCACCCTACGATGTGATGTCTATAGTATCTAAGATGAATGATTCCTTCCAGAAATGTCTGAGAACATAAAAATACTATTATACAACAGTTAGTTATGACCAGTGTTGGGCAGTAACGCTTTTTCCAGTAACGAGTGGTGTAACTATTTACTAATAAAGTTTCAGTACTAACATTAAAGTTACCCCAAAAGCAAACAACTCGCTAGAACGTTACTTTTGTTACGACGTCACTACTGACTTGAAATACAACCTCACATCAGTGGATTAATTTTGTAATAGTTGTGCTGCGCAGGCATGTCATAAAGCATGAAACTAGCTGGAAACGCTAACCTTAGCAGCTGGAAATATTCCCATTACTTTGATTCTGTCAGGAGGAAAGATGACAAGAGCACTATTGCTGCAGGTAGTCGGACTAAAACTCTTTCCACTCAGAAAAACAAGTCCTAAAACCTCTGGTCCGAAACCCCTCGGCCACTACTACAGACAGCACAACAATGTGAAGCTCCAGGAAATACAGCCCACCAAAAGGTAAGCCCTTTGTGGCCGTAGAGGTTACCTGTAGAGCTACACTGGCTAAACAACCAAAACTAGATTTTAATCGAGGAAAGCTGCAGCTACAAAGAACTGATGAAGCTTGTGGTTGGATATGTGGTGGATGAAATGTTGCTCCATGAGTGACTCTCCGTCTTTAAGGTAGGGCATTGGTAAAATACCTGAGGTTATCTCCCCAAAATCTTAAATTTGGGGAGATACGCAATTACCAATTTTATGGGGTGTAATGGAAAAGTTATATAATGAGTAGTGAGACGAAGGGGGCTCTAAACTGCACATTAACTGTTAATTTGCCTAAATCAGTGGTTGCTGTAACAAAACTTTGCACCACAAACACTAATATACTTCCACAAATAACATTTAAGTTTAATTAGGAATCGTCGTCATCAGGAGAAGACGAAAGGAAGACTGCAAACCTCTGAGTGTGCTCCTATGACATCAGTCGATGTCGCAACAGCACTGTCTGAACAAACTTAACTCATCTGATTCACACATGCCACCAAACTGACTGTCAACAGACTCTTCACTGCTTGCACAATAATGGAAATGTACAGATAAATGTACATGAGCCAAAGTAGCTTGGCAACAGTCCAGTGTGGGAACTATCTGTGTTGCTGGAGCCAAATAAATAATACAACAGACAAACAAATCAAAACCTGTTGTTGCCTGTGACTGTTAATTAATTGTACTTGTGGTACTGTTGTATAAGTGATGTCACTCTTGAGGTTATAAGCTCAAACAGCGCTCCCTCTCGTGATGTTGCTTAGGTAATGATAATTTATGTCTGACATGGTTTGAGTTTAAACTTCCTGAAAGTATGTCGACTCCTTCTTCCTCACTGAAAAAAATCCATCCATCTATGAACATGCAAATATTGTTCTAAAGTCAAGCTACTGAACAATATGTCCCCTGCTTCACTGCCAAGTCCATTCTCAGTGTATTTGCATTGGAGCATTCAAGTTTCCACATCGCATTTGTGTAAGCTGCATACTGGAGTATGACTGGCTTCCAGTCTGGTTACAAAATCCTGCTGGTACACACACGTCTTGAACCCAGATTTAAGGTGAGCGCAGGGTAATTTTCCTCTTTGAGCAGACTGATGTGCAAACAGTCTCCCAGTGTCAAACTGTGCACATAGATCATTCTGCACGGTGAAGCTCAAACATCCAAGTGACGTAATAACAAGCAAAACACAGAGCGGAGAGTGGTTTTAAATTCATGTTTAGGAGCCAGACACATGAGAGGCAGCAGATCTGTTGACTGTTGAGGCAGCAGACGCAGAAAGTTTCACTTAAAGGGAATGAGATGATCTTCTCAGTAGCTTTCTAATTTAGGCTGATCACATGGGTGAAGTTAGATAAAGACTTCACCTGGTTACGTTTTCAAATTAGGTCCAATATGAAGGTTATCGGCCTCAATTTCCGACAGGACAGTCTGGCAAAGTGGTGATTATGCTTTGTGTTATTGTGCACAGGGATAATGAAACACTGAACCCAAGGAAACAGCCTATTACAGACTGCGATGGTTATCATGTTGCTGTTATAAAAACCTCACGAGATAAAATTACACTTTACCTACCGGACGCTGTGGAATGCAAAGCGACATGGAGCACAGGTGTTGAAATACCAGCATCACTCATTGTGTAACATCATGTGTGAGAACATGATTCAGCCCACTTGAATGTGGAGGACAGCGCTGTAATTCTATGGTGCAACATGTAAAAAACCTCAGCTGCAGTGAGCTCCTAAAAACACAGACACACTGCTACGTACACCCACCCACCCACTCACTCATCCGCACACACACATGCACGCTCTCCCTCTGCCTGCCTGACTGTACATCTGCCAAAGTGACACCCACTTTCAAAAAAAAGCCCATGAGGTGCTGCGTGGTGTGTAGGTTTAGGTGGTACATTATAATTACATCGCTTTTGTCACCGTGTGATGTTCCGACAGATGTTCAGAGAGAAAAGCCCAGGAAGGCGCAGTGCTGTTTATCACAATCTGCCGTGAGTCCTGTAATATCAGCTAAAGATTGAAGACTTTAATACTGCTCCTCCACAGCAAAGAAAAACGGCAGTAAAAATGAAAGCCAACCCATCAAAGCACAATATGTCCAGGCGACAGCTTTGCAGAATGCTCCCCCCTCTTTCACACCTCCTCTCCTCCCTTCCCCCATGTCTTACTCTCACTCCTCTCCTCATCCATTTTCCCCGCTTCATCCCTTCTCCTGTCTCCCCCTCTCCCTCCCTCTTTCTCTCCCGTCCTACCACCACCAGCAGCGCCCGGGCCCAGCAGGCTGCGAGTGGACGGGCCTCGAAGTGGCACTGATAAGCCGGATTCACCCTGACCTTTCTATTGTTCGGGTGGCACTTGGCAATGGCGAGGACGGGAGTCCTTCCAAATCAAATATTTGATTCATAAACACCGGGGCCCCTGAGTCGAAGAGGGCCGAGGTGCATGTAATTCCGCTGGAGGACTCGGGGACCTTCGATGCTAAAGAGCCAAAGACGAGGAAGGTGGAAAATCCTCATGAATTGTCTCAGCTCTCGCTCTCTCGCTGTGACTAAATGTCAGGTTTTAGTGTGCAGCTGTGAATAAAAAAAAATAAAAAAAAAGGCAAAAAGAAAGCAGAGGAGCATCATTTGAATAATGTTTCTGTCAGCTCCTCAGCTCCCACCACCCCCCCCGATCCTGCTTCACTCTCCCTCGGTTCATCCTCGCGTCCCCCTGGGAGGAATCTGCTACGATTTACTGCAACACACAACATGCTCTACATACACAATCTACACATACGTGCACACACACATGCCAGATCACCATCATGCCTGGTGAATTGAGGCAAAGTAGAATTTTTACTGGGTTGAATTTCAAAGTGAACATCGATTGAATTCCCCACTGTTTCCCTCTGTGATATAGTGTGTCCTAATATAGTGCATTTGGAATGAAAAGGGATGGTCTTGCATGGGAAACATTATTTCAAAGGCCACTGCTGCTATTTTGGCTGAATATCAATGTTACTCTCAGATTTTGATCCCATACAGCACTATTGTATGGGTTTGATATCAGAGAACAAAGGTTTTAGCCCAAGGCGAGGTTTGATACCAGTCTGTATTCCCCAGTGCAGCAAAGGGACATTCACGAGATGTGTCGGTGCGACTGCGTGCCTTCTGCACAGCTGAAACTTTTCATTTCATTTTCTTTTTTTATTCTATAAGGAAAAATATCCTCCCGCACATTAACCAGAATGACTTAGGTGATGCTTTTACTTGCAACATCTACGCACTCACTCGAGATCCGAACCTGATAAATAAAACTCAGCAAATGAAATTAGTAACTGAGGTCTTTATTTTATTTAATTTTATGTTCCCTTGTTATCTTTAGGGCCGTTATAAACTTTACAGAGTGAGAGAAAGAAAAGATACTTGAATATCAAGATCAACAAATCCCTGGTGGAGGATTAACAAGATAGTCATATAAAACTAAACAAGCAAGCATTTGCATAAACTTTAATACGCCTTTAAAATAGCATCAACAAACGCTGTTAAATGAACATCATCATAGTGAGGTCGATAAAAAAATTTTATGGTTCAATCACAGCAACACATCATGTGTTAACTAAAGATAAAAGAGGCATGTAGGGTTACTGGTGCACATCAGGGTGGCGGTGAGTTGCTTTACAGTCTGTTTCTTTGGGTTAACTTAAAGCAGTGGTTCCCAGCGGGTGGGTCGGGATCCAGAAGTTGGTCATGGGTCCGTTCTGAATGGACCACAAGTGACTCGCGAACTTGTCAAGTCTGTAAAAACATTTTTAAGTGCCGTTTCCTGTTATGGATTGAGTGACTTGAGTTTCCATTAGCCCTAGAAATGCGCAAAACCTAAATATCGCAATAAAAAACTGGTAATGGAAATCGCTAAAACATTTTTACGCTCTCATGAGGTGATTGTTCAGACGTGTCGATATAAAAGTGTATCGCAAAAGTGTAATGGAAACACTTTTTTCGCATTTACACGTCACCGGGGTCAACGGACATGACGTAGGGGGTCACGTGACCAGTTAATTTCGAGGAAGATGGCGCGGTATGTGTGGACAGAGGAGGAGACGGAGTTATTATTAACAGTTATTCGTGATAAAAATGTCACGGTTATCTTGGATAGCAAACAACAAGGAAATTCGGAATGATCAGTGTCCCGAGACGCATAACGCTTTCGGCCATCTTCCTCAAAGTGAAGTCTCGCGAGACGAGACTTTAGACTGAGAATTTACGAGAATTACGGCTAGTTCGCAAAACACTGTTCAATGGAAACACCTGCAAGTAGCATTTGAACTTTGTTGAAATTTCAGAAATATCGCTTTTATTTTGCGAACAACTGTGATGGAAACGCGACTAGAGACAGCAAACTAGCTGGAGCAGTTGCGAACCGCTGACTTAAAAGGGAGACACCCTTAATACCTAGATACCGAATGTCAAGATGGCGCCTCTTTATTCCAGTTGAGTTGTTCCTGGCTAGCACAAATTTCAAGAAGAAAGGTTTTAGCTTCTGGGTTTAATTTTGCAGTATGTGGCCCACTGATGACGGGCAGTAATGTTTCTCCCACTGGCCCCACCCACAAGTTCCTTCTTGGCACATAGACATTACATCTTGATGATGTCACAGATTTTGAATCAAATTTTTTAGTTCGAGGGAAGCTTTACAAATATAAAACCACCCCAAGATGGCGCCGATTTAGTCTAATGGAACTGCTTGCCTGGTGCATATGCCAAAAAAAGTTTCTAGCTTCCAGGTTTACGTCCATTCTCTGTAACCCACTGAATATGTGCAGTCTTTCCTTTGCTAGCTCCGCCCACAAGTACCAGAATGATTCATAGAATTTACATCGTCACAGATTTTTAAATCGCTTCTGTCACCTTGAGGAAAGTTTTACAAATACAAAACCACCGTGGCTCCAAAATTCACAACAGGAAAAAGTCATGGTTGACCTTGTTTTGCAGTTTGAGGCGTCCTGTCAACAGTTTTACAAACGTGTCCTCAACAATGGTGGCCCATGGGGAAAATGCTTTTTTGGCTGTGGGGGATTTTTTTGCTGCAATACCGCAAGTGGCCACTGAGAAAAATCGGAAGCAAGGCTGAGCTACTGTGCAAAGCGCGCTGGGCTTTGAAGCCAAATTTTGTCATGACCAAACAGTGTAAATATATTGATGATGTGATGCCATGTCTGTTATCCACTGAGCGTCTCAACCCCCGTGACATGACTTGTTTCACAATCAGAATTTAATCCATTTGATCCAGTAACATCTGGAATGTCTAGACAGCAGAAAACACTGCTGTTCATCCGAGTAAAGCAAACTTATTTGCCTTCATGTGCCTCTGAGCAACGTCCATAGGAATGAATGGGGCTTCACTTTCAACACTGTATCCAGCTCTCTTTACACACCCAGGGAATATGGCCATTGTTAATGTCTTTTTCTAACATGGCAGCCTCGGTTCATCTGGAGAAGATTGTCCACTACTGTTTATTTCTCACAGATGTTTTGGTGTTTGTGTCTAGATTACTTATTAACTGCTGACAACATATGCACAATAATCTGTGTACACGTCAGCTCCACTTTAGCACACACTGTGCTGCTCAGCGCCAGCAGGCAACAAGCATCACCTCAAAGTAACACAACAACAATATGAACTTGTAGCAGCTGAGTAAACAGTAAATCTTCCCTGTCAAGTTTAACTTCAGTAAACTTTGAAACTCAAAGTAGCACCACTACACCACAAATAAAATAATTAAAACGTGTCTGGAGGTGCACATTATATCTGAGCCATATAATAAAAGATCAGAGATTATTAAGACTAAATTAGCCTCTCAACATTACTAACAGGCACAAACATCCATTAATGCGTTTTATCGTAAGGTAGCCACTCTGCAGGGGGCTATTTCTGAATATTTGGTACTTTCACTTTGCAGTGTTGGTGTAACAACTGGTGAACCAGGTGAGAGTGGACTCAAACGCACGACTCTGGAGACAGTTCGGGTAAAATAACACAGTCTTTACTGGTCAAAAGGTGGGTTCAGTACACAGGAGGACTATCAGTGGAGGCAAACAAATCCAATAGGGATGAGACAAAGGCAGAGTCAGTCAACAGGCTAAATCCAAAATAAAAACAAGAAAAGAACACAAGGAAACAAAAGGCTGGAACGCTAAACACACGAGGAGCTAAGACGAACTGGCGCTGAGAGAAAACAGGACACACACTAAATACTGTAGTGAATACACAGGTGAGGCTAATGAGGGCGGGGCCGACAATCAGACACAGGTGGAGTCATCAAAAGGGATGGAAAACACACAGGGGCAGGAAGTGAGGTGATCTGAAACGAGAGGAGATGTGACTTTCAAAGTAAAACAGGAAATAAGATGAATGAATGAAAAAAAAAAACATGACGTAAGAAACTTGAGCTGTGACAGTTGGTAGTGTAAGCAGACATATCTGTCTATGCACTGTTGAATTCTCTGTTTTCCTTTTTTGGATTTGGAATCCATAGCTAGCTTTTTTTATGCCGTGTATAGGCTGTACATTTTTACAATGGAAAATGAAAGAATCACTTAAGGCCCACAAGAATGATGAATAATAATAATAAAAATAATAAAAAAAAAAGATTAAATTCTGATGGAGCGTGTCTCTTTTAAGGACAGCAGAGCAGATACTTGCACACCAATACAACTGGGCTGGACAGACTCAAAAGGTTCACAGGCTGAGATCAATGCAAAAAAGTCTATTTATTAAGAACATCCCTGCACAAAATAAGGGTGCTCAACATGCAAAAAATAATTAAAAGTAAACAAAAACAGCAGCAAATGTTTCACTCCTTGACTGTCATCAGTGTTACTGACGTGTGTGCTTCACAGAGCAGATATAGACTCAGACAGATTCCTACCAGGTGTGATGAATCAGTCAGCTGCTGCCACTAATTAGATGAGACCAACTCTGAGGAGCAGAGGCCTGACTACCAAATAACTATGACCTGTCCAATGACTGTTGTACTTCACAACATCCTCAAACAGTAATGTATCACAGCAGAGCATATACACACGTGCAAAAAACACTATACACTAAATATAAATAAATAAATAAAATGAAATACAAATACAAAACATGATAGAGTATCCAAGAGTGCCATGCTGGTACATGCAGCTGTCTAGAAGAAGCAGCACAAGTTAAGTGTTTTATTCTAAAGGCTGTTCAGTTTTGAGAAGAAAGATCCATCTACTATGACTTGTCCAATGAGTATTGTACTCATCAAAACATCCTCAAACGCAAATGTATGATAGCAGAATATATACAAATGTACAAAAAAAAATCCACAACTATATACTAAAAAAGAACAAATAAATAAAAAATATTAAAAAAAATCAATAATAGAATAAAAAATAAAATTAAAAAATGAAATGAAAAATTGAGAAAAATACACCATATGATACTAAATATACTAAATAAAAACAATAACATTAAAAATAAAATTAAAAAAAAATGAAATAAAAAAACTGAGAAAAAATACAACATATGATACTAAATATACTAAATAAAAAAAACATAAATAAAAACAGTAAAATAAAATAAAAATAAAAAGAGAAAATTCAAAATATGAATACCCAAGCAGGCCATGCTGGTACATGCAGGTGTCTACAAAAAGCAGGCAGGACAGATTAAGTGTTTCATTTAAGCCTAAAGGCTGCTCAGTTTTTTTTTAATAAATATCCATCTTCTTTCACACTGCAAGAGTTTAGTTACTTGATCTGTATGTCTCAGTGATGGTTGACTGTATCAGTGCCACAGAAACCTTTTTTGTGGCAATCCAGCCCAGTTGTATTGGTGTGCAAGTATCTCCTCTGCCGCCCTTTCTTGGCTGTCCATTGTACTGAGATAATTTTTTTTGTTGCCCTAAATAGGCGCAGTTTCACAGCAGCCCTAGAACTTTGCAGTGCGTTTCTATTTTAACCAGCGCATCCATAGCCAACATATCGCCTACTGATTTATTCTAAATATTTGAGATATCTTCTGCTATATCTAATCAGTTTTTTTTCTCACTTTTTGAGTCCTTATAGAACAAGAGGGCAAACATTTACCCTTTGCCCCAGATTTCCCCCTGTAAGAAATCTTTGACACAAATATACACAACAGAAATACCCAGATTATGTAATGTTAAAATCATAAATTGCAAACACAACACAGTGTCAGTCCTGAAGCGATCAGACTAAACTGTGGGGTAGTTCTTGTATAGTTTTATGTTCCTCCTGTTTAACCTGTGTGAAAGGTAACGTACCTTTAAGGTACATTACCCGTTACATAATATATAACACATGACATAAAAAGAAGGACAGACAGGGTGAGTTTATGTCGCTGCTAGAAAAGTAAGGACAGAGAGCATTACCAGGATATTGCCTGGTTAGAGGGAAAGGTCATAAAAGTTGCCAGGTGTGGAATCAAATCATCCGAGAAGACGTGAGAGGATTTAAGCGTCTGTTAAAGGAAAATATCACCACTGGCTGCTGCTTTTTTGCCTAATTCACTTCATCACATTTCATGCTTTTTATTTTCTCTTTCCCATCGCACGGAAGAAAGTCACTTTTTTTTTTTTTTTTAAAGCATCATCTCCTGAAGTGAATGCTGATTTCAGTTGATACCAGATATCAAGCCAAGTTTTCCTCTTCCTGCCTGAAACTTCAATTCGATCTGACTGGATTTAATTAAAAATATTATTACTCGTGAAAGGTGATGAATATTATGCAGCATTTTTCACATCCTTAGGACCTCCTGAGGAGAATTCAAAGGAATAAGTGGCAATAGTAGGAGCAACTCGCAGGTAATATGTACCTCATTAAAGCTTTAAAAAAAGAGCATCGTTCTATTCAGCGAGGATCATCAAAGACCACCAAGGATCTGAGACCTTCGTATAACACGCGCGCATTATCATGCTTGTGAGCAGAAACACATGTACAATCTTAAGCAGCTGATGTGGAGCCACACATGTACTGTAAGTGATACAAGATGTATGTGGAGTGCATACTTCACTTGATGCGTGTTATGTAATGTGTAGACAGAGAGATCCAGGTTGCTTTAAATAGCTGCGGCGGGGCTGCAGTTCTGCGTAGGACAGATATAGACACCGGGCTGACCTGTGTCATCATGTAAGAAAGTGTGGCATCTCTACGCTGCAGAGAAACACACACACTGTGACATTTACAGCAGGTAAAAAAGGAGGCCAGTTATGTTGGTGATTTAACAGCTGTTAACAGGTTTTAAACATAATATCTGCTCTGTGTTTATGTGCTGCGATTGTTAAATGAATTAGCCTTAGCTGCCAGGGTCACGTCGACAGCATCATTAAAGACAGAGAACTCTTTAAGGGTATAGGCAGGATTGTTGAATACTGTCTGTGCACACGCTCGCCAGCAAGACTGAAAGTAAAAGCAAACCCCAGGTTCCCTCATTTGGCGTTTTGCCTCACTATATTTGCTTTTTTTTTTTCAGCACTGTGTCTCTTGGATGTCTGCTGCTAACAGTCTGGCACCTGGTCGCTACCTACCTGAGTGCTGTGGGGGTACACGCCCACAAAAGGTCCTGAAAACAGAAAATACAAAGATAATTAAAAAGGCAGAGGGCAGAGTCTCAGCAGAAAATACAATGCCACACACTTCCAGTGGGTCATAAGTGACAATTAAGAAGGTTTACTTTTGTATGAGTTCATGGAGTGCTGCAAGAATGAGTCCTAAAACTTGGAAATGAGTTAGCGTCTTTACACTCCTGGTTCCCTTGTCTCGAAGGTTTGTAGTTAACACAGCTAAAGACACTTTAACGTTTTGTTCTTTGGCATAAAATAGGTCAATAAATACCCCCCTTTTGAAAACGAAGCCTTAGGGTTTGTTAAATAAGGAGGTTATTAAGTGGCTAAATGAGACAGAACGCCATCACGCCAAACGCAGCATTACAGCCTCGTTGTTGCGATGTTAATCGTGCCAACGTTGACCTTTTTTCCCCGGTGATTGAATTTACACCTCAAAGATCATAAAAGTGGATTTGTAAAGATTATTTTGATGAACAAAATGTACGAGTATCATAAACTTCTGTTTGCCTTCGAGCTAATTTTTTACAAATTCCAAGGGGAAAAATCCCTCTGGCCTTTTGACGAGGGAACCGGGGCGATGCCAACGTCAGCGTTGGCCTACAGAAAAACATCGTCCCTGCAGCGCTGTGTTCCAGGGACGTAGCTCAGCCCTGCTGCCAATTTTTCACAGTGGCCACTCGTTGTAGCGCATTAGCTAACGTTAGCTTCAATAGCAAAACAAAGTGGAGGAACTGTGACCAGTGTCGTCCTCCTTTGTAAAGCCCTTTTTGAATAGGAATTGTGCAACTTTGCAGGAAAGCCCAATCCGTCTTCTTTCAGCATTGGCAGTATAAAAACAAAATCGGGGAGGGCAGCAAAATGCCGCCTGCCTACTTTTGTTTATACAGAATGTGCCTTTTTCGGGGCAATGGGGGGCGTGAGCAAGTAACAAAACGTGCAGCTCAGCGTGTGACGTAAACAGTGACCAAGGGAAGCCGCGGCTGGTCGGTCCTTCGGCGATTCTCTCGTACATCAGCCCGTCCTTCACGATTCCCGTCATCTGGTGGTTAATAGCCTCTTCGTTAGCGAGGGCAAGGAGGGTGCGCAATTCTTTATCTCCCCAGTTGCTCATCTTCTGCTTTGCGTTTCCCGAGCGCTGCTAGATACTCATTCCTGCTATCAGCTGTTTCCTGGTTTGAAGTCCACGCCAGGGGGTCGTCATCAACAGCCCCTCCCGTGGCGGAAGGGCGCCTCGCTCTTTTTAAACCAAAACCGTTCCGCCAATATGACTACCCTACGAGGCAGAAAATTGGACACCTCGGATCAACTCGCCAATCCGGCTCTGTGTGTCTAAATGCTCGCAGCTTGCCTGCAAAACGGCCGAACGTTCGCTGGAAATCTGGCAGTGTAAAAGGGGCTTAAGATTGGCATAGTAATCAATCACAAAGCTTCCTGTGACATCATCCATCCACTGAGTGAGAGCATACGGGTCGGCCAGTCTGTTCCCGTTGGTCAGTGTTTACTTATTCAAGTAACACTCGGTCCTGGAGAGTAAGTGACCTGACATGGTGCGTTCGGTAAATTCAGTCTGACGCTCTACACTAAAATGAGAGCCCTGTTGGTCGAAGAAGCTGAGCTTTTTATTGCCACATGAATTAGCGAGCGGTTAAGTTAATCACACATTCACTTGATGCTCTGCTGCTCCGTCATCCCAGACAGTCACTGCTACTCTGAGAGTGCGGTGCTCTGGATAACCAAACGGTACATTCAGACAGCGTTACGAATTTACAAACAGTCCAGAGTGTGCCAGAGTGCACTACGACACTTGGAATGAGTGTTTCTGAATGCATCCGCTCGCATCATCTTTTTGTCTAAAACAAGCACTAGCTAATGTCTGTGGAGAACTGTTTTGCCTCCAGCTAAGCCCCGCCCGCCAAAAAATGTCATACTGTTTACTAACAGTAAAAGGGTCTATGTCTGATTTGTGTATGCTGAGCCATTTGCAGGTTGCGTCTGTGCCGGACGTGGCCCGTGGGCCGCCAGCTGATCTAGTCTTGATCTGGTGTATGTGAAATGTAGCGGGGAGTATCTTAACTCGTATTAAAGTGCGGCGTGTAGCGTCTCTAAAGCTCCTCTCATTTGAACATGACAGTTGTGGTCAATGGTTCATGCACTGAAAGAGGTAAAATCAACTCTTTGTGTTTAACAGCGCAGTGCAGGAGGAGGAAAAAAACGATTACTATTCAAAGCCTTTAAATGAATTTAAAAACAGTTACTTTAGTGCATTTGCAATTCAATCACTGTGTCTCGGATTAATGCAGAAAATGCCATTTGCATTCCTACTCCGAGCTGAGCTGTGTGCACTGATGCACACGAGGATCACAGTAACAGCCTAATTTAAATGATATTCTGCTACATTATTATCATTCATGATCACCTGTATAGCTCATTACTGCCTGGGATCTTTGAGACATAAACCTGCGGAGCAACATATGCACTCTGTACAGTGTATTGTGGGAGAAATCAGCGAGCGCATTGTACAGAACAGTAGGACGCATGGTTTGATGCTGCTCAGATCCCTCCTACTGTTCAACACTTCCCTCTGAGGCTTTACTGTGTTTTCATGATGCAACATGCTTGGCAGCTGGCAGAGTTGCAGAGCCTTGTCTGCTCCAAGTAAAAGACACGGCATAAGCCCTAATGTTTTGTGACTAGAATTTTGATCATTTAAAATCTTTCTTTCACACTTGTTTTCTCTGCTCTCCCTCCCCTCCCTCCCTCTCCTCTCTCCAGCTCTCTCTGCTTCAGCTTCTCTGTCTGTGTAAGTCACAGAATCACAGAATAATGAGTTCCTCATCCTCCTGCGGTGAGCCGCGTTCACTGTTGCAACCCAGGGCTTCTTTGATATGGATTCTGTTTAAATCAGCCATCCCACTTATTGTTGGGCTTCCTTGAAAGGTCGTACTCTCATTAAAACCAATCAACACTGGAAGTTTTAAGATCACTTTTGCCCTTTCGAAAGGACGCGGAGAGTGGAACAGATTATCCTTTCTAATAAAAATCTGACCACAGAAATGTGAGATTCTTCAAGATCAAAGACGGCGAGGTGGACGATCCCTATCTCACACTGATTTTACTTCTGAGATGAAATTGCAGCACCTGTCACGCATGAACTGTGATGTGACTAAATAAAATGGATTTCATTTAATGGAAAACAAGGAAATCTATGTCAGTACAATGGGCCTGAAGCCACATCACACAAATGACCATGTGCGTTCTGTCTGCGTGTTGTACTTCCATAGTAACAGAGATTAAATTAGCACTGCAGTGCAAAGAAGGTATGATGTCTGGTATGCAGGCTACAATATCGTGTTTACCCACAGCTACCAGCTCTGACTTCACATGCACGCAGGGAGCAGAGAAATCTCTGCCCAAACTTCTCTGTGGCCTGAATATGTGAGACTATGTGACTGTGACTGACGTTAAACTAAACACAGCAGGCCTGTCAAGCTTTGGATTTCTCCATATGTTGAAGTGGCGTGCATGCTTCTGTAATAACAGCCATGTTTGGTAGCACAAGATTCTGCAGCGTGGTGTCGACTTGATCGCCTCTCCAAGACCAACACAAAGCAAAAGTGTAGGATAGACGGAAAAAGCTGCAAACGTTATCATGCCCTGCTAACTAGCTACCTACAGTAATGATATTAGGTTACTAAAGCAAACATGTCATTGATAAACTACAGTATTACGTGTGCTTACATTATGTTAGAAACTGTTCATAACAATCACATTCACTGTGTGGGAGCTAAGATGGGACAGTTAGCATCTCAGCCCTGCTCACTCCTCACTACCAGTGACTGTTTGTAAAGATGGACAAACTATCTCCATTTCCTTCCTCTGTCAAGCACAAACTGGAGAAAGACTCGCAGATCTCACATGAAAGTTCTGGGTCTTTAATCAGGCTCAGGTCGGTACACAGGTGATCACTAACACAGGCAGGTATCCAATTCGAGAGTCAAAAACACACTCGCAGAAACACTACGCAAAATGCTGAACTCTCACTCAAAGGTAAAGACGCTCTGGCAACAAAGGAGGGGAGGACGGGGACCTTAATACTCTATGACAAGAGAGACAATGAGACACAGGTGAAACACATGAGGGCGGGGCAAGGTAATCACAAAAGAGGGAAACTTGACAGGACGTAGGATCTGAGACAAGACGAGACAATGGTCAGCAAAATAAAAGAGGAAACACAGGGATGACAAATGAACATGATCTCAGGTAGCTTGATGGGTCATGACACCCACTGTACAAAAGTGAAGGCAGAATATTCCAGATACAGCTGCTTCCATCTTGCACTGGTGACATCACTTAGAGCTAGAGTCTGCATAGTTGAGATCTCCATGGTATTGAGTCTTTCTTGCTAGCTTAAAAAATGAGTGTGCCACAGCCTCTTAAAGACAGAAATGTCGGCCTCAAATGGATCTTACCTGGGGGGCAAGTGAGGAACCAGCAGTTATATCAGTTAGTTTGGGAACTACCTGCAATGCGCTGTTTTGCACCATTCTAAAAACCTACCTGTTCACACCAATGCAACTGCATGAGATGGTGTCTCATGTCTATGCAACAGCTCTCTGTACTTCTGTTCTGATGACTTATTTTGTGGCTGAATATCAGTTGTAGCTTCTTAAAATATGAATGAGGATAGTGATAGTGACATAGTGGCTACAGCTACGCCACAATAATATAAATAACCAGTGCCACCACCGTCCCACACTGGCACACCGTGAGGACAGAAACAGAGGGCTTGGCGGGGACGGAGCACCTGCCTCAGCAAGCGAACACTCTGTCTGTAGTCATTTTGACTTGACCAGCGGACTTCACTACAAGCCAACTGGCTGTTGAAAGAGGTGATGTGCTTTACGTTCTAAAACCAGCTGGCGTTTGACCAGATGAGTTGCAGGTGACACCATCAGCCGACTTGATTCGAGCTCAGACCTGCCAGTTCGCACCGCTGCAACTTTTCTCTGCAACCTTCTAAAGCGGTTTCGTTTCATCTCGTCACGAATTATTGGTCTGAACTGGGCTGTAGAGCCTCTTCTCTGAAGTAAAACATGCTGTTTCAAATTCATTTTTCTGTTCTAAGCATTCAAACAGTCAACATCAGAATTCATGCATGCAACACAAGGCATTGTGTGTAAGACCTTTTTATGTTTCTTGGTTTAAAACAAGTTTGCCAGTTTGCAGCCAACTCGCAGAGCTGCTGTAGCCTTTCTTAGCTAGCTAGCAAGCTACAGCTAATAAAACTGCGAGGGACAGTCGTCATTTAAAGTGCTGAATCAGCAAGAAATAGGACGCTGCTTCTTGTACATCTGTGGGAGACTGATGACCCATTGATTCAAAATTAAGGAGGCACTTTGTGTGGTATGCAGCACAGACCTGGAATAACCTCCCAGATGATGTTAGACAAGCCCCGACTGATCAATTAAAGTCAAAGTTAAAAACATTCCTACTCCACCCTGTAATGACTGCAACCTCATTTAACCCTATTACAATTAATTTTGAATCATTTAAATGATGTTTTTATCTTGCGTGCACTTTTCCTATATTTGATGGTGATTTTTATAAAATTGTAAAACATCATTTTACCTTTTATTTCTGTTTTTTCTCTTCACTCTTTCCTGTATCCTTTACTGTGTTTTATATTTTATTGCTCTTTTATTGCTCTGTTTATTGTGTATGAAATGTTCTTTACAGTTAAAGCTGCCTTGCCTTGGTATGTTTGCCACTGTTGCCAATTTTAACTACAGTATATATGTACAGTTAAAGTTCAACAGACTTCAGCTAAGGAAAGCTGAGCGTCTTTGTCGTTTATGTGCTATGCAATCAGAAAAGGCAAATAATATGCAACGTGTCAGATGCTGGTGAGTTGCTAGGAGTCTGAGCCGTCTCACCTTTAAACACTGATATCAGGGTGACTTTTGTATGGGTGTGTGGAGAGACAAATACTCCCACACGTCGCTCTATCTCTGAGTTTATCTTGAGATGGAGGCTAGACAGTCTGTGGCTCATCAGTGACGTTGTGAATCATAAAAAAAGGCACAGATGAGTAATATTAGATTTGACTGAATATGATAACGAGGCTTGATAAAGTGTGAGTGTTCGGTGTGGACAGGAAGGCAGGTACACAGACTGAGAATGAGACAACAAACTAATTATGAAATCAAGATGTATCTCTCTGCCCACAGAAGTAGAAATGCAGGAGGAAGCCGAGAGCTGAGGATGGAGAGATTTGATTAAAAAAAAGGAAGGGTTGGGGAACAGACAGCAGTGTTTACAGACATCGCTTGAACCTGGTGAACTTCATGCAGATTCTACAGTGGATAAACATAATCCCACAGTTGACCTTACAGCATCTCAAAAAATAAATAACCATTATTTCCGTGATGACTGTCATCATCGCCAGCCACTCACAACAACTGTAATAACTCTGGTTGAATTATTAACGTGTGATTCAGGTGGCACTGTGAATTATACACCAGCTCCCCTCCTTAAAAAGAACAAGGAAAATATTTGCAACTGTTCCAGCGATGATGAATGAGGCCGCTCCGTCGAGTTTCCAAAATAAAAGAGTGAAATAACATGGGTGTGTGAGGAACTCTGTGTGAATGAATTGTTTTGGCTGCGATCCAGAGAGTTCCTCTGGCAGAGCCAGTTAAAACACAGATAGCGGCATGGCTCATTGTTGTGTTGGGATCCGCCCCAGAGCTGGGATTTGTGCGAAAAGTACAAAAGCAGGGAAATGAAATATAACACAAACTGGAATGGGAGGGAATATTCCATTAATGCAGGATGGAGGGGGGGTGTGACAGCAAGGTTATACGAGGTTGAGGAGGTGTCCTTGGGGAGAGGAGGTGAAACTTAAACAAAGGCCTTCACAAGCTCAGACAAGTACAGCGAGCGGTGCTGAAGGTTTGGAAGAAAAACACTCGTGTTACCCACCACCCATATAAATACCCTGTTTACTACTGTGGCGTCACTATTAGGAAAGAATGTGCAGGGGCACGGCAGCAGGATGACGGGAAGAGTTTACAACTCAAATTTAGATGGTTTTTAACTTTAAAGGAACAGTTCAACATTTTATTTTGTTTGACATTTGCTGTCTTGTTGAGTGTTAGACTTGAGCCAAACCCTACACCAACGACTTCTCAAGCGATGTCACTGGAGCATTTTAAATGTCAGAATAAGATCATTAAGATCATTTACCTCAGGTGGTGCTCCTGTGATCTTGATTGTTTAGTGAAAGATGGTCATGAAATGAAATTCAGTCCAAGTTCTGACAAAATCAAACTATTATCGTTTAAATAAACTGGTGAAGTTGTGGGTGAACAAGAGTCTTGTTTAATTCAGTGTGTATCTGATCCACTATCCGGCACTTACTTTTGTGAGAGATCTTAATTCTGAAACAGTTTGCCTCTCGTTCCTACGATCTCTTCATACCGAAATAACCATAACCAACGAAGGCTAATGCTTGTCTTATGTTCAGACAGTGAGGTAAGGAGATGTAATTTACCTTGACATGTTTCGACCGACACTCCAGTCTTCATCAGAAACGTTCTATCTGACGTGAATCATGACGTGTCCTTTACCTGGTGATTCCTTGAAGGCGTGACCGGCCTGGCAATCTGACAGATCTGCCAGGCTGGTCACGCCCCCCGCTGCCCGATGGTCTCTGGAGGAGAGAGTCCCAGGTGTGTGACAGCAAAAATCCCTATCCCTGACCCTGCAAGATCCCCGGTCTTTTCGATGTCTTAAAGTGTGTGACTAAAACCCCACATTGTCTTTAGATGTGAGAGGGCGTCAGACTTTAAAAAGCTTTTTCAAAGTCTTGTAGTATATGGCAGCTGTTCTATTACTTTCATGTCTGGATGGCAAAAAGCTAGAGCCAGCAGCTGGTGAGCTTAGCTTAGAGCGAAAAGACTAGAGGTCTGTCCATCTCGCAGCAACCCTGAACCTCTGTTTGGCAACCAAGGGTGTAGGTTTCATTTAAACACTAGGGGGACGTATTGGAAACAGGGAGGTTTGGAGGTCCTCTCATTTTCTCATGCACTTATCATGGGATGTGTCCCCTACGTCCATCCTGACATCTACACTTATGCTGGAAACCTCATGATGCTGACACTCTAAGAAGTCACTTGGCTTTTGTACAGACCAAACAAACAACGTTAACCAGAGCTCTATATTTCACTGTGTAAAAGAAAGTGAATGGACCTACTTATCAAACTGTCGATCTGTGCCTTTAACTAAAGCTTTATTCTGCTCAACACACTGAGAAAATTCCCTGGCCTCTTGGGAAACTAAAACCTCCACCTACAACAGCATTCACAAGAAAACATTTTGTAAATATGGGGTTTTCACCCAACAGCCACAGAACATTACATCTCATTTCAGTTCCTCCGAAACTTGCACATCATCTGGTTGATACCAGTGTTACGAAACACATCAGCCTGTATTCAAGATGCTAATGCATTTTGCATGGCAACATTGTAGGGTTTTATCACTTCGCGACATCGAGGTGTAAATGATTCGGAGAACACATGCAGTTTCCATAAAAGATCTATTCACCCCCCTCCTCCTCTTCCTCCTCCTCCTCCCAGTAGCTGTTTCACAGCGAGCCCTCCAGAGATAAGCCTGTCCTTCATGTGCTGTGTCTAAGCACAGAGCCCAGATTACATGGCCATGGAGGATTCCCTACTGGCTGCCTGCTCCTCTACCACATCTCCTGGACATAAACAAGGAGGATGCTGCGGAGAGTGAACAAGCTTCCACTGTGCTCTGCGTCTTTGTAATCTTGTACGGGCTGTGTATCTTTGTAATCCCATATACCACGACTGCAGTTAGAATAGCCTCGGTGCTGCGATGGATCCATGAATACAGAGTCTGTGGACTGTGGACTCTAATCACCAAGGCACCTTATGAAGAGCTTACACCTCCAATATACTTTAGCTGCCCTGGTATCAGTTTATGGAACTGCCTGTGAAGCAAAACCTACATTATTATCTATATCAACTGGCATGGGAGTGAGAGCCATAGGTAGGAGCAAATCTAAAAGGTGCTTTAGTTTATTTCCAATGTATATTTGAGGATTTCAAATGTGGTTTTTAATGTCTTATATGTTCATTTTTTGTCTTTAGGTAAAGATAATAGTGCAACATGTTTATAGCACTTGAAAGTGGAGGTGTTAATGAAGTGGAGTGTAGAACATCAGACTTTTATGCAGGAGAACATTTACCTTTTAATGAAGCCAAACATGATCTTGTCCCAACATTACCCAAGCATTTTAGGGTGCTTTCACACCTGCCCAAACTTAGGTTAGTTTGCCCCCTCAGTGTGGTTTGTTTTGGCAGGTGTGAACACAGCAGTCACACTCAGGTGTGCACCAAAACAACCAGACAGAGACCTTCTTGAAGAGGTGGTCTCAGTCTGGTTACAAAGGAACTCTGGTGCGGTTCCTTTGTGGTGAGAACATGTTCCGACCTGGATCTGAACCAACTGCAGTCACATGACACATTGTTTGGGTTAAACATGAGCATGTTACAGTCCTGGAGGATTATTAATGTGCGCCTCCTCCTGCACTGCCTTAATATGCACATTCAGCACATCCAATGCATCAAAACATTGTTTTCTAGTTGGAGCCGCGCCTCGTATTCAAACTGTATGCTTTGACTCAAATGAACAATGACAGCAATATAGTCCACGATGAGCAGCGCTAAAATCAACCTGCGTAGTTGTCCCTCCATTGTGACATTAGAAAGTGTCACATTTATCTTGACAGTGTACTCTTCTTCAACGTTTTCTTTACTTCCTGGATTTTTCCCACATGGAAATTCTGACCAATCAAGAGCAGCTTTCTCACACAAGGTATTTGATCTGGTCCGCTTGTAAATGCTGCCGTGAGAACACCAACCAACTCTAGGTAATTATACAACTTTAGAACAACATGAGTCCCTGATTCAGACCAAAGGAGACAACTCTAGGTCTGACTTTTCCATATTTACCACAGACTGATATTTACAGAAGAAGGGAAAGATATCTGTCAGCGGTGATTGGTTGGTCTTCGTCACATGACATGCAGTGCTCACTGCTGCGTTCAAAAAGTTGAAAAATAGGCACTCAGGAATGCGTGTGCGCTGCGACAGCGTTGCTTAGCTGTTTCAGCACGTCTGCATTGAAAACAAATTATTTGAACGCGCAAAAAATGTGGCATGTGTTCGACCCCTAAACTTATGACATGCTCATTTTATGTGTTTTTGTTGTTCAGATATAAAGAGCCTACCTCCTGGAACATTTCCATTCCAGTAAACACTGAACTCAAAAACACCAAAATGGTCCATTTTCTCAGATTCCAAGAAGATTTTTGTCTTTGTTTTGTATCTGAACGCACTTTAATACTGACATACTGACGTTTGTTTCATATATTTTGATAACGGTGTAATTACATGTCAGCAGCTTTTAAATATAGCATCGATTCTGTATAGTCCATTTCCCCGTACGGTCTGATACTAAAAGCACACTCACATGACAGATGAAAGCTTCCTAATTGCTTGTACCCTGAGAGCTTTGGGATGTAAAAACAGGATCAGCGGTCAGTGAAGTTTCAGAAACCCCGCTGTGGGTGGGACATGTATACACCATCACTTTAATGTATCTGTTAAACAAATCAATTTCACAGTGGGCACATGAGCAACACTTTCAATCATCCACACTCTCTTCAGAGCTGCTGATTTCCATATCATGGGGCGCACATTTCAGTGTGCACCGATTTTGTCTTTGCATGTTGCAGCAGCATGCTGGCAATACTCTGGTGAAAAATCCTCCTCCTCCTCCTCCTCCTCCTCCTCCTCCTCCTCCCCCTTCTTGTTCTGCTCGTCCTCAGATAACTGCCTCCAGCAGAAGATGTCCTGTCGGCACCTGGCACCCAGGGAAAGGAAGGCCTGCTATTCCCCACCTAACGCACTCACACATGCACACACACACACACACACACACCCTCCGAGCGTGGGCGTCTGTGTGTGAGACGAGAACATGTAGCTGTGCGTGCGCGTGTGCTCTCTGCGCAGCTACTCTGCATGTCTTTGTGTGCATGTGTGTGTGTTTGTGCTGCATTATTATTGTGTGCCTGTGAGCTGGTGTTGTCTGTAAATCTCCCCCTGGTCCCAGCCTGCTCTGGCTGGTTTTATTGAAGCAACAGACAGCGTGGGCACACACACACAAGCTCGGAGCAGCCCTGATCCCAGGCTGATAGAGACAGACAGAGACTTGGTGAAGTTGAGAGAACAGCCTGGGGTTGTCTGCAGACCACGGGGAATACGCCCCCGAGTTACAAAAAAGATGGAGTAGAAGCCAAAAACTCTGCTAACCCCCCCCCCCCTTCTGCTAATGCTGCCATTCAGCTCTGTGGCTGTCTACCTGGCTGTCTGACTCCTGTCTGTCATCCAGTCCATCAGCTGCTTCATCATTCACTCTTTTTTTTCTACCTTTGCATTTATTTAGCAATCTCCATTTTTTTTTGCATTTTTTTTGTCGTCCACAGGCTTAGTTGGTCGTTCCCTTTTGTTCATCAGTGCCATCAATCTTGAATGGAGAAAACCAATGCATCAGCAGTGTAATTTTGTAATCAGCACAGCGAGGAATACAAATCAGATCGGCAGCGGGGCCGTAATGCATGTAATCCATCAGAATGAAAGTGTTACAGACAGCTGATAAACATGCATTTTTGGGGTGATTAATTGACTGAATAATAGATTGATCTCTGCGTATACTCACAGATCTAGAGTTTCTTTCTTTCTCTCTTTTATGCTGAAGCATGTCGATGGAGTGGGTGTGAGAATATGGAGGGGGGGGCGAGCATAAAGACTATAAAATCATAAAAATCGATTTAAATATACAGACAGTTTGGGAATACGAATCGCAGAACTGAAGCTTTTTCACTTTAGTGCTGCAGGCATTACAATATGTCTGATTGGGACATTTCATTTTGTTTACGCCATTTATTTATTTTATTGCTCTCTATTGGTGGCCATTAGGAATTTTAACAGCATCACAAAACTTATCTCCTCGTACACGAGTCCCCCTGCTCCCACAGCAGCAGCGCCGCCTCCACTCGTTTTGAGCTACAGCGTGGTGGCCCGGACTTGGCAGAAGCAATGAAGCTGTACTTTTCACACAGAGACGAGTAAGCGAGCTAATTAGAGAAACATGCAGTAAATAGGTAATATATCACTGTGCTAAATACTACACTAATAACACAGCTTTGGCATTTGCTTTTGTTGGCTTGAGAATGAAGCTTATTAGTCTTCATAGCTAAAATGCCTCATAATGCTGGTTTCTAGCTTGTAGCAGTGTTTCCCCATGTTGGGCAGTTGGCAATGCCACTGGGTGGGGATATGTGGAAGCACCTGGCAAAGTGATGTCTGATCCACTGGTGTCGATCTGCAATCCTATCAACCACTTCAGATTTATTGTGGTCATTTTGTGCAGCGAGGCAGAAAGAATAACTTAACTGATTGCTCTTTTATTCTGAGTAGCGTTTATTCTTTCCTCTGAACAACTTACCCTATCGCTAGAAAATCATGGATATGTTACATTTGCATGTTATTATCAGGGTTCCTGCACATTTTCATGAAGAAAAATTTCAAAACCTTCCCATGACTTTTCAATGACATATCAAATTCAAACTGTAATTCAAACTTCAAGCTGGCATACATGGAGGGAGAGATGCAACGCCGAGAGAAAATAAGGAAATGTATGTGATGGTAAACAAAATGTCGACAGCTACAGAAAAAAAAAGAAAAAATTTGCAGTTATGTTACATTGTGTGAATCCACGTAAGATCACTGTAACAACATTTCATAAATTTTCCCAAAATTTTTTCAATACTTTTTACTAATTCCATGACTTTTCCAGGGCTGGGGAATGTGATTGTGAAATTCCATGACTTTTCCAGGTTTTCCATGACTGTAGGAACCCTGTATTATGTAGCAGATATGTTAAAACCTTTTTTCGACAACACTGTGGTTAACGTGTGGTTAGATTCAGGCACAAAAATGACTTAGTTGTGGTTAGGAAAAGATCGTGTATTGGCTTTTCATGCCACTATAGCGGCAGACAGGCAAAACAAGGGCTTTTTGTGGCACCATCCCTGCAGACAGGTTGCTACAAAACACCCACTCTTGGAGCTGAAAAAGCCAGTGGAGACACACTGAGAAGTTGCTGCAAAACACCTTCATTTGGAGCCAAAAAGGCAATGGAAACACACTGATAGGTTGCTACAAAACACCCACAACTAAAGCATAAAAAGCTGTTGGAAACACAATGACAGATGGCATTATTCCTGCAGACTGGTAGCTACGAAACCCCCATGTTTGGAGCCTAAAACGCCGCTGGAAACACACCAACAGGTCACTACAAAACACCTACATTTAAAGTCTACATAGCCAGTGGAAACACAATTACAGATGGCATTATCCCTGCAGACAGGTAGCTACAAAACACCCACTATTGGAGCCTAAAAGCCAATGGAAACACACCAACGAGTCACTAAAAAACACCCACAATTAAAGCATAAAAAGACACTGAAAACACTCCAAAAGGTTACAATAAAACACCCACAACTGGAGCCTAAAGCTGATTGAAACACATTGATGGGTTGCTACAAAACACTTACATTTGGAGCCTAAAAAAACATTGAAAATACACTGCAAGCTTACCACAAAATACCTATATTTGGAGCCTAAAAACATGAAAGAAACACACCAAGGTTGCTACAAAACACCCATAGTTGGAGAATGAAAAACCGTTGAAAACACCTTGATGGGCCACTACAAACACCTACATGTGGAGCCTTAAGAGGCAATAGAAAGACACCGATGGGTTGCTACAAAACACCAACAGCTGGAGCCAAAAAAGCCAACAGAAACACATTTATGGGTCAAGATAAAACACCTGCATTTGGAGCCTAAAAAAACAATGGAAACATGCTGACAGGTTGCTACAAAGCACCCATGATTGGAGCATAAAAATACACTGGAAACACAGCAACAACTTGCTAAAACACAACCAGTTTTCTTGTTTGTTGGTCTCAAACAGTGGTCCGCTGTAGTCCACAGCTTAGCAGCCATCCAGCCTAAGTGACACCCTGTCCACCATCCCCTCCATCTCAGATGACAGAGTCAGCTCATATACTACATCACTTTAGAAACCTTGATATGATACTATGAGATGTATAATGCCAACATTTTCCTCTGGCGAATGAGGCTCGGTGGCTGTGCCAACACAAGATATAGCCATTGACATTGCTTCCCCAGCAGTCAAAATATTGGACCCGTGCTGCTTGGCCCAGCTGTGGCTATCTCAATGAAAGATTGATGAGGCTCTTCAGGTAGATACAAAGCTAAGTGTCTTGTTTATTAATGTGCTGTGATTGGATCCATTAGCTGCCTTGTGTAAACTAATCGCCGTATAATGTGTGTTGTCATTTCAGCCTAACTGCTGATAATGTATTCCTCCCCCGTCTTTGCAAATGCTGTTATTTTCTAATAGACTCATAGAAATACTGTTGTGTCAGGAGTAAGGATTTTTTTTTTCCCCCCATCCGGTCCGCTGAACAGTAAACATGTTTCACATTCACATTGATTGCTGAATTTGCTGTATGCTCCAGCTTGCTGTTCTCTGATATGGGCAGTAATACAGAGATTCAGTGCAGAGTGCAGCAGATTTGGACAAATCAAGTTGTGATGAGGCCTACCTTTTCTATTTAATTCTATCTGCTGGAGTGCAGATTTGCCGCCAATACAGGGAGGAGTGTTTAGCATTAAAAGCAAGGAGTTTGTAAAACAAATTGGGTCAAATCTCAGCCACATCTTGAGATATTACCACAGACAACCTTTCCCTTCTGCATGACACGACATCCAAAAACACATCAGCACAGTGGCAACACCGGGGACGAAGATTATTGACTCGTAATAGCAGATCTAATAGTATCGCTTTCACAAAAGGATAAAAAAAAAGAAAAAGCAGCCTCACAGAACCATAACAGTATCATAACCACACTGGCTGACATCCAGCTTGCCATCTTCGGGGATCAATTTCTTCAAAGCATAATGTATCTCTTTTATTCTCCATCTGAGATGCAGAGTTGGTGATCTCAAGGTGCGCAGGGAAGACTTTGAAGTGCAAAAGAGTCGGGGAGTCAGAGATGGAAGATTCACAGCCCAGGTTTCTCCCCGCTGAGATCCTCTGACCTCAAGTGAACAGAGCGAAACTGAGCAAATTGAAAATAAGTTTAGTAGGGCACGTCGCTGCTCAATGTACATACTGGAAAATAAAATACCTGTCAGGATCGATTTGCAATGCCAATGAATTTCAAAGAGTTATCAGAGGCTTTTAACTGGGTGCGTCTTCCCAAACCCAAACTGTGTGTCAGGTGCATTTACTGGGATATGTCCCATATTCTTGTTATAGAGTGACTCATTTGCATGATAATTTGCTCTTTGAAACCCAGCTAGGTAAACTTTACCAGATAAAGGACGAAAACAAAATTACAACAAAGCTGTTTTTCTGTTTACGCCCTCTTACCTCCATCGCCGTATCGTGCGTGAAGTGACAGGTGTGCTTTGCATCTCTCCAACATATTCACCGACTCATTATACAGAGCTGGCTTCGTCTATAAATAACGCCGTGGCCTATTCTTTTTGCGGCAGGTTCACGCCAAGACGGCAGCCAGTCGCATGGGAACTCCACTTCACAAGGAGCAGCACAACACATACTGCACGGGGAGAGAATGAGGGAACAAAAGAAAAAAATAGTGTGTCACTCTGGTTTTTTTTTAGCAGTACACATGCCACAGAGTGTACCACATGCTGTGGCGCTACAATAGCTGTTTTGGAGTTGAAGCTAACGGACGGGTCTGAGCCTTCGCTAAGACTCCGCATACGCCTTTTGAGATTATGGACATTTCGGGGGTGAAATGGAGCTACAAATGTAAACAACATGGTTGGGGGCCGCAGCCACACAAAAGGTTTAATAGTGAGTTAATGAGGCCAAACACATGTGACCCCCCCGCCTTTGATTTGCTCTGTTGTATCAGTTGTTATTACTCATCGCTCAGTAAAAATGCTTGCCTGAACACAACCAATAATTAAAGTTATATTTAGCTGATATCACGAATGGCACTAATGGAAAAACACGTGCAAATAATCACAGCAAACACCTCTCCATCTGCACCACCCGCAGGACACAGAACATTTACACAGTTCCTTTGCTCATTCTATTGTCCAAATTATAAACACACCTGCAATTCCTTCCTTCCTGCACCGAGGTTCCCACAAAACCAATCGGACGAGCTGAAAGGGAGAGTCACAATGATGTAATTACTCCTCCAGGTTCCCAGGATACACTGAAAAGAAAACAGACGGGGGGAGGAGGGGGGGATGCAGGACCGTGGCTAAACAGCAAAGCCAGTTTCGGTGCTCTTTAAAGCCGACTTGGGTGTAAAGCGATTCCGGATTACTCTGATACATGATTTAATGGCACATTCTCCATTGGTTCAGCCCACCAGAGCGCTCAGCACAGAGTGGTGGGGGGGGGTGCCTGGTCTGGGAAACAAATCTGGTGGCTGTCTTTGGGAGATTGGAGGAGAAGAACTTCTTTGATTCAAAGCTGCTTTACAGGCAGAAATAATCTAATTGGAGGGGTTAAATGTCAGAGGGTGAAGCCAAAGATCAACAGTTTTTATTACTAAGTAGGCCTACTGTTAGACTCAGGGTTGTCAACGTGATTTCTTTTTTTTTAAGGTCTTGATGATGTCATGAATGTGCAAATGTAACCCAGCAGGCTTTAGCAACTTTCCTGAGAGTACTGCAGATAGCAAGACTATAGAGCAGGACAAGTGCCAAGGAAGGAGGCAGTTTATAGGTGTAGTATTAGGGTGCTTTCAGACCTAGAGTTGTCTTGCTTTGGTCTGAATCAGAGACTCATTTTATCACAAAGTTGTCTAATTGCCTAGAGTTGGTTCGTGTTCTCACGGCAGCATTTACAAGCGGACCAGATCAAATGCCTTGTGTGAGAAAGCTGCTCTTGATTGGTCAGAACTTCCATGTCAATGTCCATGTCATGTGACTGCAGTTGGTTCAGATCCAGGTCGGAACACGTTCTCACCACAAACGAACCGCACCAGATTTCGTTTGGAAGCAGACTGAGACCACCTCTTCAAGAAGGTCTCAGTCCGGTTGTTTTGGTGCGCACGTGAGTGTGATTGCTGTGTTCACACCTGCACAAACGAACCACACTTAGGGGGCAAACTGAACTTGAGTCCAATTGAACTAAACCAAACAGTGCAGGTGTGAAAGCACCCCAAATTTACTTCCAGCAAGAGATGGTATCCACTAGCAGTGGTAACGCTAACCGACACTAATCAAAGCGTTAAAAAGTGAGGTCCCCCGCTCGAGTAACGTTAGCATAAAAATGTAACGTTAGCATCATTCCTAACTTTTCCTTGCTGGACAAATTTAACACAGATCAGCAGGCCTATCGGATAAATATTGCTTGCTTGTCTAAAATTGATAAAAGACTTAACTCGACTTTGACTTGGTCTTCATGACTTGAAACTTGACTTTAACTTGAGACAGTTGACTCATAAAGACTTAATATATTATTAGTGTGAATCTACATTTTGCTTTTGAAACACGATAAGGTGATTTCTAGTGCAATGCGCAAACCTGGCAACCTGCTGGGATGCGTCAGACCAGCAGAGACTGACACATGAGGCAGCTGTCATTGAAGGGGGGCGGTCCACAAGTGTAAATCCACCTTCAGATTCTATAATCGCCTCATTCTCAGGAAACAAAAACACAAATATTTTCAGGTGAATTACACTTAATAAAATATGTCCCCCGTAATCCTACACGCTGGATCCTTTAAATGACTTGTCTGACGTATAGCAGGGACTCGACCTGCTTGATTCTCACCACAGTAACTTGGGACTTGCTTGTGATTTGCACACGAGTGCAGTTTATGGCACGACTCATCTCAGTCATTCTGGTTTGTTTTCTTCCCCTGCGTGTGCACACGTCTCACAGTGGCGTTGCTAAGACACCCGTCTGTAGTTTAACGTGTATTTTCACAGCGTGACCTTTTGTCAGAAGCTCAAATTAACAATTTCTTTGGTGTGCCCATCGTATTTACCTCCACTGCTGAGATTATTCCTGCTTCCAACACAGCTGTGTGTCTGAGAAACGCCTGTGTAACTAACTATATTTAAATTATGACTGTTTGTAGTTGTCCTTGTGGCCACTACAGCACTTGAGAAAGAAAAGCTCTCTCGAGAGGATGCAGATGAGGGGGAAAAACTCTTTTATTGCTTTTGAACTTGGAGTGGTTTTCAGTGCTTTTCAGAGATGACCTTCAGTGACTTTGTTTTCAACCGCGCTGAAGTGTCTTGGGATTTGATTGCAAGCAAAATAACATGACTTTATGTACAACATGGTAAATGTGGAAAATAAAGAAAGGGGAGCCAGAGAAGACAAGAAACCCAAAAGTGGTGAAGGTTGGAGATATTTCCTGTAATTCTGAAGACTTTTTTGTTTACACTTACAAGGCTCAAGATGACTTTGGAGAGAACACCCTTGACCCCATTCACTGTTTTACGTCTCTAAATTAGTGCTTGACATAGATGTTTTGTTTGGCTATACTTTATTTAAAGGGGGTCAACAAAGACACAAAGTACCTGCATTTTAATTACAATCATGTTTGGAGGTTTAATTGTTGGAATCAAAATAACCTGAAAGATAAAAGATGTCAGTAAATTTGAAGATAACAGGAATATTAAAGTTTCTAGAGACAAATAAAAGCTAGGATTCCCAGCACAAGTATGTTAACCAGACTGCCACAAATGAACTTGACTGAATTTAACACTTGTGTAACCACTGAAAGCACGCATAATTAATTTATCAAAGACCCTGGCGCACGTACACACAGAGCAACCATTAGATGTAACACTTATTTTCTTTCTTACCCCCCCTAATTCCTTCTGCATCAATACAAGTCATTCTCACATTAGCGCAGACGCTGGGGTGCACAGCCTGCTTGGCTCCTAAGCCTTATTTTTTGGTTGTTAGGGGGGATGGCTGCGGCGGCGGTGGTGGCGGTGGGGATGGTGGATGGTGGATGGGGGGGTGGGGGGGGTTGCCTCCTTTTTGAAAGTGTGGGTTTTTGATTCGGTGCCATATTCTCTGAAGCTGAAAAACAGCCCCATCAGTAACTCATTTCATATGGATGTGCTCTGATGTGGCAACTGCTTTAGTCTCTACTCAGTATGGTGCTTTGCTATAGGCACTTTGTATTCATGTTCTGTGTTATTCTTTTCTTCTTGATTATACAATGGCAGTCGAAGCTGTTTAGCGGGAGGAAAGAAGCTGCTGCTAATTTGAGTTGTTAACTTATTGGTATTTCTCGTACCGTCGGACGATCGGTTTTAAAAGAAATGTCCGTCAAAACACTTTGTCAAACTGGACCGTTTGACATTTTGACCTGTGCTCCGCGGCTGTAAGTGGCTGTCAAAGCAAAGCTGTCATGTCCCATCTTAGGTGCTGCGCTCCTATTGACTGTGTTCAAGTGAGCAGACACTTGTCTTAGGGGGGATTCCTCGGGGCATAATCAAATCAAAAACCCTGTGACAAACAGAAACAGGAAATAGGAAACTGTATGGCCAATTAGGGGGGCATTTCCCCCCCAGAGTCATGGAAAAAAAGGGAGCCCAAAATAATTTGGATGTAAGCAAAGTGAGTGCTGTCCCTTTTTTTCTATATTTGAGAGCTCTTTTTGTGCCGGTTGCCTATTAGCGCTTAATTGAGAGAGTCCTGGGATAAGCTGTGGAAGAATGCGAGTACTGTCCAAGCCGTGGCACTGCCCCAACAGAGGGGGGAGAAGCGGGAGCACAGGAGGGCACAAACCCCCCCTACTTCCCCCTCGATTGCCACCCCTGCCCCCCCTCTCCTTTTCTCGTTCTTTTGTTTTCCTCCGTACAAGAGCAATACAGTAAAGTCCGCCAAACTGCATATTTAATTTGTTTGACGAGCCAAGGAAAATTGTTTGCTGTTGAGTTTTTTCTTCCTGCGAATCTTCCCTTCTCCTCCCAGCGCTGCTACATCTTTGTTCCATTCCCTCGGCGGCTTGTTCAACTACTTTTCCGTTTGACGTTCATTTGTAACAACTTCAAAACACACTGGCACAGAATATACAGACAGATGTTAGCGATGAAATATTTATCCCATAAATTGTAACCTGGATTCCTCACTTGCCTTGTGAGCTTAGCCAACACATCTATTATTAATGATGAATGGGCATGTTTTTTTGTCAGCTCTTTGTTGATTTGTAAAATAGCTGTATGAGTGCTTTTCAGACTTCTTTTTTATTTATTTCAGTGTAAGCATGTAGCAGATGATGCGCGATGAATGATGAGGGCCAGAAACAGCAAGCTCAGGTCTGTTTTCACCCGATGAATCTTCATCTGAAATCCATCTTTATCTGCTCTCCGATGGTGATGACTGGCCATTTAAAGATACTCGGGCTGTCTGTTGAGACGGAGCCAGGAGCGTTTGAGCCTGAGCTGGGATCCAGGTTCCTCCCACTGCTTTGACATATAAATAAAAGAGAATAATAATGTTCAGCGGCTGCCTGAGCAGCATGCTAATACGGCTGAAAGTGCCCTTTAACCAATGCACCATATCAAAAGGTGGAAAATATGATCCTGAGAGGCATCTAACAGTCCGTGGAAAGCTACACAACTGGGACTCCTGCCTTATTTTATCAGCAGATAAATAAAACCATTAGACTCTAATGTCCATATCTGAAGCAAGCATGCAAAGTGAATTCTGCAAAATCAATCTGTGTGAAACTATAAAATCTCCAGATAAAGTCTGTGCAGTGCCCATAAATCCAACAGTGCTGTGATGACTATTTGTTTAAAAGCAGCCTCTCAGACTTCTTCCATTCAGCGGTGAATAAAACAGGGACGGTGGGAAATTCAGAGGGTGAGATTAATTGGCATGCAAGCGGAGTAACTGTCCACAGTCTGCCGATCACAGGGCTAGCCAAGCATGACAAGCATTGCCTATCTTCTACTTTTCATTAGGCCACGGACGGGGCCAGCCACAAGCTTTATGCTAAACAGGGTTGATACGGCTGTCTCAGTCTCCCAAAGACCTTTACACCCTCAAAACAAAACAACAGGATACGTAGTGAAAAAAACAAACAATGTCAGGGAGAAAAAAAAGGGGACGGTTCTTGCACGAAGTCTGTCATGCAAATAAAAGGAATGAATAGCTGGCGGGGAAATAAGAAGGAAGTGCGGTATCAGAAGTCGACTTGATGCGGAGAATCAATGAATAACTGTCTGCGTATGATTAACTAGGCTTTTATTCTGGAAGCGTGCCTGCTCAATTTTCAAAATGTACATTTCATTTATTGGGATCCATTAACTGTGGGGTGTTGGCAGAATTATGATTTGTATATGCAACAGTGGTAAACTAATTAAAACATAAACTGGGCTGAGTTGTTTTTTGTTTTTTTTCGTTGTATGTTCCAACCATGACTTGAAAACAAACGACAAATAAATAGTTGCAGAGTACCTCGGAGTGATGATAGCAGGTCTTTGTGTGCGCATTACCATTCTGGTGGTGTGAACTCAAAAAGCCCCGTCTCTTGCCTTTTTAAAATTCATATCAAAAGTGCATCTCCAGCAGAATGGAGCAGATAGCAGAGCTCTTTGAAGGAAAAAAACATCTTGTGCACCGAGTTAAATTTCAACAAGCAGAACATACGTAAGTGTTTCCGATCACAATTTAACTGGAACTGCAGACGAGTTCTCCTCAGGAACTTTTAGATACACCGCATGTTTGGGTGCTTTTTAGAGAGATGAGGACCTTGCCTGCAGCTATCTGAGAGAGTGTGATGCCATTAGATTGGTTATTACTACAAGACTGAATTCTCTGTTATTACACAAAACTTTTGCACCTTGTTTTCTATTTTTTGGGATCATGAAGAAGATGAAGTCAACGTTGAATTAAAGCTGCTGATACTGTCGGAGCCTCTTAAAGGAACAGTTCCACATTTTGGAAAACATGCTTATTCCAACAGGTCTTCACTGGTGCTCTCTCATGCCCATCATGTGTGATACAAACGTCGAACGCACCCTTTAGAGTCTCTATGAGATGCACCCTTTAATGTCTGTCCTGGGCTAAACTTGAAACATGTCTCACATGAAGTCGTCGAAATCCAGTGCTTGGGCAGTGACTTGTGGCATCAGAAACCAACAAAAAAGGTGTCCTTTAACGTCGGCATGATACATGGCTGGCTGCTGTTATAGGTTAATGGTGCCCGGCAGTGTCAGGGGGAACAAGGGATGAAAGTTAAGGTGGCAAAAGTCCGACTGGGGTGGGAGGGAGAGCGGCTGTTCGCGTCCCGTCAGATTCCAAAGCAAAACCCTGTTTTTCTTCCCAAAACCTAACCACGTGTTTTGTTGCTTAAACCCAACCATGTGCATTAGTTGTTGAAGGAAAAAAAAAGGTTCATTGGTGGTGACATAGTGTGTTTATTTTGAAGGAGACTGTATGTAAACGATAAGTTTCCTGTGAAAACTGAAGTGTATTTTGAAAGAAGACAATGCATGTAACAGACAGACCTTGACACAACATCCCAGAACTTTAACAACCCATGCACCCAGGGTACCTTGCATGTCATACATCACTGCTCTTAGCGTCAGATATTGCCTCAGATGAGTTTACAATGGAATCAGTTGAAAATCTGCATCCCATAAAGACTCTAAAGGGTGCCTTTGGCATTAATATCACACGCTAAGGGTGTGATAAAGTGTCATTTTTTGACGACCTGGGAATGAGACAGGCTGCTTCTTCACAAGAGTTAAAAAAGATTGTTTTCATGCATATAGTAAATATGTAGCTGGAGCTAGCAGGCAGTTAGCTTAGCATAAAGACAGCTCACCAGCTTCTGTCCAAAGGTAACAAAATCCACCCATCAGCACCTTTTAAGCTCACTAAATAACATATTTTTTGTTTGTTAAATTCAGTAAAGAAAAACTGTGTGTAACATTTGTCTGGGGTTATTTCTTCTTTCTTTGAATCAATTTCTCCGCCGGCAGCAGTCGACTGTAGTGCTGAAACAATTACTTGATTAACTGATAAGTTGTTCAACAGAAAAATAATCTGAAACAATTTTGATACTTGATTAATGGACTAGTTTAAATCATTTTCTGAGCAAAAGTACGGAACATTCAATTATTCCATCTCATAAACTGAAAAACAGAGCAATATAAAGGAAAAGACAGCGGGAGGGGAAAGATGAATCCTCTTGCTGTTTTAGCCTCCTCATGCTGTGAGTCAGTCTTGAACTTGCATTTCGTGCCAAAACAAACCCGAGAACAAATATAACAGGCAATTAAGCAATTCCCACCGCGGTCTTATAAATTTCTGCGAATATTTATAATATGTTTTCAAAGTTCATTTAAGACTTATATACCGCGGGGCGTATTCTACATGTTGGTGAGCAGCATGACAGATTGTTAGAAACAAGTGCAAACATTCAGGGTGTATTATATCATTGCTGGCTGTGAGTTTTTGGTCAAATGTCATCTGGAACTAACAGAAGCAGAGACTCATTTTTTCATCATTTTAACCTCCTTCTGTCTTATCTTTACCTGCACAGCAGGTCTGCCTCCATGTTCACAGAAGAAGAAGAAAAAAAAAGTCCTCTTTACCCATCTAAAGGAAGTGACCGGAGCTTGGCAGAGGTACAAAACAATAGTATCCCCTCGTGGTGGAGAGGATGTGAGTGATCACAGTCCTAACAACCACCGCTGTGACCTGGTTTATGGAAATCACCTCTCCACTGAGCGGGCGCCTCCAGCTCATCATCGGGGAATTTTCCAGAGGCTCTTACAGGCCAAGAGTAATATCAGCAGAGGAGCAGGAGGGGAGGGATGTCGTCACCTTCGCTGTTTGTCTGGCCTTGTGTCTGCTCAAAAAACACTAAAGCATGCTTATGTTTTTGGATTGCAAGTGGATCTGGAGAGCAATACTGAAAAACACCATTACCAGCATGATGATGATGGATTATTGTCACCGAGAGTGCCGCTGTCTAAAATGACATGATTGGGCCCTGAGCCCGAGAGTGGGGCAACCCCGAGGCTACGACAGGTTGTTGCTCTTTTTGTTTTGCTCAGTGTTGACATCAGTTGGACACGGGTGGGCAAGCATTTCCTAGAGGGCGGGTGGGAACGCATTATTTTGATAGTGACCCCTCCCTTTAGCTCAAATGACAAAAACGTCCAATATCTGCTGGAGTGTATTCTTCAGCCAAGCATGGGAGGCCGCATTCACAGCCACCGAGTGTTAATAATGTGCCAAACAATTATGTCACAGTCTTTGGCCTCCCATGTGAGAAAGTTAGCCCCCCTCCCCTGCTGTGTTACAGTATGCAAATGGAGAAAAGGCTAAAGTCTGAGAACTAGATCTTATGGAGCGGGGCCAGGCTACTGTTCTGAGGCAAAGTGAATGGCATCTATAAGCTTTTACAGGAGGAGGGGGAGTGGATGTGAATTAGAGCAGTTTTCCATGGGAAATAAATTGGGAATAAAAGAACAACCTTATGTTGTTGTTGTTGTTGTTGGGGGCTGGTTGGTACCAACAAAGAGCTGATGTTTTGGAATTTCTCAAGCTACAGAATGTAATCCATGTCAGCTATGTAGTTTTTCACCTCATGTTTTTGTGAGTACTGGTCCTCAAAATAGCTCAGTGGGAATACATAATGAGAAGCACAGTGAGATCTGTGGGGTGACAAATACTAGAAACATCACAAGAACTTACAACTGCATGTTTACTGTGGGAATTGCACTCTTTGGCCATTGATGTTTCCTGTTTCCATACTTGTTAAAAACACAAAGAGTGACAAGGGGAAAAATGCCTGGCACTAGGATGATTTTAAAGAAACAGAGAGTTAATGAAATTGCCTGAACATGCACTATTGATTTTTTTTCCTCTTTTTCTCAACAACAATCTTCATTTTGTGCCATAAATTACTGGCATTATTTACAATGCACCAACAAAGGCTTGTGGGAGATTGTAAAATTGCGATGGGGTCAAAGCGTCCTCCGTGCTCTATAAATTATGCGTCCGGTGCATGTTTAATCACATGAAGCACAACGCTGGCGAACAAACCCCGGCCTGACCTTCTCATAATTAAAATGCAAAGTAACCTGTTGCCTGTCTGCTGCAGAGATTGGATGTGACGTGCGGTCAGTCAGCCTCGCTGCCTCTTGGTTACATACTTCTACCAAACCTCAGGCACAGAAAGCTGCTTTATCACAGCTGACTTCACGATGAGGAGGTTTAGATTTGATTTTATTATCATGTACAGTCTGAAAGGGTGCAACCTGTGATTATTATTGTGAATGAAGACTTTCTGTTTTCATTAAAAAAAGAAAAAAAATTGTATTACCACCTTCCGGCTGTTTGCCTCTGTGAACCACTCAAGTTGCACCTACAGTTCATCCATGTCTGTAAAAACATGGATGCCTCACACACATCTAAACAATCAGCACAGTTTCAAGGTGGGTAACCAAGTTTAGTGTCACCAATTCAGTATCTGACCAAATATTCCCCCTTCTGTTTCTGAGTTATGATGTCAAATAATGCCCAGAAAAGTATTTGTGAAGATCATTATGAGGTGACAGTGAAGCTGACCTTTTACCTTTTTTGATGTGAAATGTCATCACTTCACCATTTTATCCTTTCAGACATCTGTGTGAAACTTTGTCATAATTAGCACAGAAATTCTTGAGTTATGGCCAAAAATATAGTTTGTGAGGTCACAGTGACCTTGACCTTTGACCATCAAAATCTTATCAGTTTATTGTTGAGTCCAAGTGAATGTTTGAGCTGAATTGAAGAAATTCCGCCAAGGTGTTCTTGAGATATCGAGTTCACGATAATGAGACGGATGTAAGGTCACAGTGACCTTGACCTTTTACCACCAAAATCGAATTAGTTAAGTCCAAGTGAACATATGTGCCAAAAAAAAAACAAAATCCTGAAGGCCTGCTTAAGATATCGAGTTCATGAAAACGACACGCATGCAAGGTCACAGTGACTTTTGACCCTTGGCCATGAAAATCTAATCAGTTCATTATTGAGTGAACATTTGTGCCAAATTTGGAAAAGAAAAAAAAATCCCTCAAGCTGTTCTTGATACACCATGTTCATAAAAATGACATAGATGAGGTCACAGTGACCTTGACCTTTGACCTACGACCATCAAAATGCAACCAGTTCATTGTTAAGTCCCAGTGAATATTTGTGCCACATTTAAAGAAATTCCCTTGAGGTGTTCTTGAGATAAAGTGTTTACAAGAATGAGATGGATGCAAGGTCATAGTACCACCAAAATCGAATCCTTCTATTGTTAAGTCCAAGTGAACATACGTGCCAAATTGAAAATAAAAGGCCTTGTTAAGATATTGGGTTCATGAGAATAAGATGGATGCAAGGTCACAATGACTTTTGAACTTTCACCAGAAAAATCTAATCAGTTTATCTTTGAGTGAACATTTGTGCCAAATTTGAAAAAGTTCCCTCAAAGTGTTCTGGAGATATCATGTGTAAAGAATGAGATGAATGCAAGGTCACAGTGACCTTGACCTTTCACCAACAAATTCTAATCAGTCCTTTTACCCCCAGAATCTAATCAGTCCATTGTTAAGTCCAAGTGAGCAAATGTGCCAAATTTAAAAAAAAAAAACAATCCCATAAGGCCTAATTAAGACATCAGGTTCATGAGAATAAGACAGATGCAAGGTCACAGTGACTTTTGACCTTAGACCATACAAATCAAATCACTTCATCACTGACTGAAAATTTGGGCCAAATTTGAAAAAAAAAAAAAATAAAGCCCTTAAGCAGTTCTTGATACATCACGTTCATAAAAATTACACAGACGAGGTCACAGTGACCTTGACCTTTGACCTATGACTACCTAAATGTAATCAGTTCATCATTAAGTCCAGTGAATGTCTGTGCCAAATTTAAAGAAATTCCCTCGAGTTGTTCTTGAGACACTGCGTTCACGAGAATGAGACAGACAGATGGACACATGGATGGACAGATAACCTGATAACATGGTGCCTGTGTCTACAACTATCACTGGCGCAGACGCATAATAACGGCACATGTGGTTAACATTTACCCATCTGTGGTAAAAAGGAAAACAAATTCCATCTCTAAAAATATCTCGTGGTTGCAGTTTTCAAGCATATTTTCAAAATGTCAAGAAGTAGGGGAAAAAGCAGCTCCAGTTTCATCTTGGTGATAAAACACAAAAGTATGAAAATCACCAAAAGTGGAGATGTGAGGATTCCACATAATGGCAGCATCATGTTTGCTCTCTGTCACCTTTTTTCCCCCAGGCTGATTGTAGTGCTAAAAGGCTACTTGCTTCCCAGAGAAGCGAGCTACCATTAGCCTCAATGTCGATCCAGGGTTATGAAACCTTTTAACATTCCTAAGTGTCGTCTCGGAAGCATTATGCATCAGCATGCGAGCGAGACCGTCCACAGCCTGAGTCATTTATATTTCACTACAGGACCCCTTGATCCACAGAATAAGCCAGCAAAACAAAACAATCATTTTAGTAATTGGAGGACAGATGTCTTTTTCCTCGGGGAGCTGCAATTAATCTTTGAAACATGCTGGATAACATGTCAACTGAAAATAGAAAGTGCATGCCCTTTCTCCTTCTTCACTGATTCTGTAATTTATTTATTTATTTCAGTGTGGCTCTGAGGACCATTTGCATGTGTAACCTACAGTAGACGGCGATGAACTGATGACAGCGTTTGCCAGAAATGTAGCGCTAATACAGGCTTAATGTGTAAATATGCTACAGCATGATGTGAGCAATTTACACTTCACACACTATGTAAAAAATGAAGAGTTTAGGCTTTCCGAATGTAATGTGACCACTTTTCACCTTATTTTCACTGCATTCACTTTACGTGCTGTCACACTGTTCAGCATGTACATCAACACGCTGCCTCCAGCACCAGCAGCAACTTTGTTATCTCTCCCTGCCTCGTCACATGCTACACTATTTCCTATATGCTCTTCACTTTTTCAGTCGATAATTAATTAGTGTGACCAAAAATTAATTAGGGTCTAGTCCAAAGAATATGGGTGTGCGTTGCAAAATTAATTCCTGGGATGGAGGTAGAGAGAGGAGGATTAATATTCTGCACGAGTGTTCGTTTGTAGCCTTAGGTTTTAATGAGAGATGATGAAGCGAAATGTAAATATCAAACACATAAAACCTGGTGATTGACTTTACATGGCTACATTTACATACTTGTGATGAAAAGAAAGGACACAATCGTTTAACAAAGTTAATACTTGTACGGCTAATGAGGATTTCAAGACTTGTGTGCTTTGGCTATTAGTAATTCCCAGTGTTGGGCAACAGCCTAATGAATTTTATTTCAGTAACAAGCAGGGGGATTAAAATTAGAAAATTTGTAAAATACAGTTAATAATATTAGGAAACGCTCTGTTACTTCAACAGTTTAGGGGCCGGCTTGTTTGCTCTTATACCGAATTCAAATACTTCTGTGTTCGGTGGACAGCCTGCTGCTGGGTCTGTTAGGCCCTGTTTCCACCAGACACTTTCAGTATGGTACCTTTGGAAACAAAAGTAACCCTTCAGACCGTCTGCTATTAACCAATCAGACTGCAGTGCTCACAGCTCCACCTTTTAGTACCAGATCTGTGTGCTAGGTACCCCAACAGAGGGGGGACCAAACATGGGGACGCTAAGGAACGGTTGCATTGGTACCATCCGCAACTTTTCACAGTGGAAACGGAAAAAAAAGCGTACCAAACTGAACTGAATCGTACTGCTCAGTGGAAACAGGGTTTTTAGATCAGTGTGGGGGGTGCAGGGAGACAGCTGGCCTTGACTAAAATGGGGTGAAACGCCCTTTCTTGTAAACACAAATATGTCTTATTTGCTTGTTGCGTCTACTTAGCAGCTAGCTAGCCACTGTTGGCGTTTCTTACATTTGACCTTTTAGCTCAGGATGGGACTTATCTTGAACGCTGTGTTCAGTCAGTCACAGCGAGGGCGCACCGTGAGGGGTCACTATCTTAACTGATAGTGGAAACGCAAAACCACATGGCATGGCTTGACTCGGCGTGACCAAAAACGACAGTGGAAAAGGCGCATTAGTCACTCAGGACACAGAACACCAGGTCTCTTGGGTCAAAGTCCTGTGCTTGTTGGACAAATCCGCCTCCCCTGCCACCAGCCTGAAGCAGACTTTCTCACTCTTTATACTGTTGCTCTGAACGTCTAATAATGACATGGATGGGTTTACAGGTGGTCGACAGCCTGGTGCGTCTCATACAGACGCCAAAGGGTGCTCCTAGCATCCATTACTGTGATCATTATAGTGACGTCTGGCTCACTGCCCAAGCAGGTGGACTGGCTGCTTGCTACAATCAGTTGTTTTTTTTTCACACATTATAAACAGATGAGTTGATTTAAGTTTCATCTAACTTGCTGATGTGACCCCAGGAAAACTTATGCTACCATAAGTGTAGCCATGCTGGTGACTCAAGATTGTACTTAGGCCAAGTGGTGCTTTCAGCTAAATGCTAACATCAGCTGTGGCAGCATACTCACAATAACAATGCTAACATGCTGGTTTTAAGCAGATATGTTTGTCTTGTTCAACATTTACTTTCATGTTGGCATGCTAACGTTTGCTAATTAGCACTAAACACAAAGCATAGCTGAGGCTGATGAGACGTGTCAAAAGTGGTGCAGGTATTCGGTCATAAACCAAAGCGGTGGACAAACTGAAATGTATATCTAATGGTGGCTGAAGGAAAAGTCAGGAGATAAGTGAAGTGATTTCAGTTCATCCTGAGGGTATCATACATTTCTTTATAAAATTTAGTGCCAATTCATCAAGTAGATATTGAGATACTTCACAGGGAATGTCAGGGGATCACCAAGGTCATTAGGATTCAATCCAACCCTTAGCTGTTGTGATATTCCAGTCTTGTGGTGGACCGACAGACGGACATTAGCATCCGTACAGCCATGCTGCTAGTATGGCCGAAACTATATTAAGTCTAAAGAGATGCACATCACATGAATTTCAAATTGCCTGTACATGTGAATATGTTTGTATATGTATTACCCCTGTGTATTACCCTTATGCTCCAGCCTTCTGCAGCACTGCACATGATAAACATGAGAAAAAAGGACAGATAGACAGAAAAGTAATACTTCATTTTCTGCATTTTTCAGACGCAGATGAAGTGGACAGATGTGGTCTTAAAAGCAGAAAGTAATCGAGCTTGTATGCTATGACCTCATCTTTTCCTACAATAATTGAAATTTGAGCAAAGCGGGACGCGTTGCAGTAAGTTTGAAGTGAAAATATTCACAAAGTGTGAAATTAAAACACATCTTGTCGTGAGGCTATCGCCATCTCTCTGCTTGCTTTCTTTCTTCTTCTCTGCCAGGCATAACACACAGTCAGGAGGCAGTTGTCATGGTGATTAATGCAAATGCACACTGTTAACCTGTAGAAGAGAGAAGAGGACTTTTCAAAGCATCTCAAACCTTGACTTTAACTAATAAGTGTCTCTGCTCACTACCTATATAATGGCAGTAGAAATTGAAAATCATACCGGCTTTTATGAAGCTTGACATCTCGCTTAGATGTTATAAACGAAATCTCTGCACTTCAGATTGTGGATCGGCTGCCTGGTTTAAGGACAACACTTTGGGTACGTGGAGTCAGACATTGGTCTGGAAGCGAAGCCTTTTAGATGTGACAATGCAGTTATTTTGGGCAACGCACCAACGCTGACACGACGCAACATAGCAACAAGTTGCTTAGAATGACAGCCAATGCCTTGACAGCACGGTAACAACTGGGATCATTAGTGGACATAAACAGGCGATGCATTGCATCTATAGTTCTGAAAGCAATGTGACCTACGAGGAATGCCTTAATGAGAGTGAGAAAGGGCAGGGACAAAAACATCATTACACCAGGGACCATTATATGGGAATGTGCACTCGCCTGTCCTCACCCCTTCTTGACCGCTCGACCCCTGGCTCCAGAGGCTAACAGTGTATTTTGGTCCATTCTCCTGAGTACACTGCCGCTGTCTGCTGGACTGACACAAGCCAGAGACTCGGAGACTGAATCTAATTACAGAGACAATTATGATTGTGACCCAGTTCGACCCGGATTTGTATTCAAATGGACTCATTTACCTTGAGCTTTGGAGCTGCATCTTCTGAGGACTGAGTGTGAACCCAGAGACTCTTCTGTCAGTCTCTCTAATGCAGTACAGTCTCTTTATTACATACTCGCACACTGCACACAATTATCATAGACGTGCATGCTTATTTGTCAGCTGAATGCATTATGGTTTTCCTTTTTTAATTTATTAATTCAAACTGAGCCATACAATCTAACCTGAAGGTCTCCATTAGGGCTGCGTGGAAATTCAATATTACACTTTATCAACTGCCAGCAGAAACATATAGTGATATGATCTCATTATATTAACGTTCAATACATTTCTCTTGTTGGAATCATTTAGAGCAAGCTGTAACTACCAAGTAATAAAATTACTTGTTAAAAGAAGTTGTTTAACCAGGCATTCACACAGAAAGCAGTGCTGTGCTTTGAAAAACAGGGCTGCATTTGTGGAGGCGTGTTGTTTCACATGGCACAGCGGATTATAATACTATGAGACAATCATCTCCTGCATTCCAACAATCGTGAGGAAAACAATCAAAACACACTATTTATGTTACAAAGTAATCTCCCAGGAATGTGTGTGCATGGATATGATTGGTAAGAGCCTTGCCAGATGCATTGTGGGAAAAACTGAGCCAGGTTGAACTTGTTTTTTTTCCTCCGTGGCCATAATGAGTGTGTGCTACCGATATATCAATGCAGTGGCTCCACTGAAATGAATGAGTGGGCTGTTTTGTCTGTCTGAACACGACCTTAACACACAAGAGCCTAGAACAACGTTTATTTCTTTAAACATCACCTTAAATGAACCATTTTCCATATTGTCTTATATATTGATATCAGAAATGTCCTTAAAAATTATCCTGATAATTGAGGACTTCAACCATATCACGCAGCCCTACTCCATTCACACTGACAGCTACGTGGTAATGTGTTTAGTTTTGCTGTCTGGTAAAAAACATGTATCTTGAAATTTGGTGCTTTAGAATCTCAAGTGTTACTAAACCTCAACGGCTAAAAAACTAAATTATCAACCAGGAACCTAAGCGCCCTAAGTGTCAAAGTATGATGCTTTAGCTACCCCTCTGGCATCAATTTTGAACGCATAAGGACAGTGTGTCAGTTTATACTTGTTAGAGTCATACTGACATTTCAAAATAAACTTCTGTTTTCAAAATAAATGTACAATTTCCGCTCATTACATGAAGTTTCTTTTCAAGATAAACTTAAAGCAATGTAGGTTTAGTTAATTATTTAGGTTTAGGCAACAAATGCTTGGTTAGGTTCAGAATTATTTAGCATAGTGTTAGTTCAGGCAGGACACAGTGTCAAGCTCAGCTCACATCCCAGCTACATCAGCTGATCTCAAACAGCCAATCGACTGATGGAGCAGCTGTTTGATGGAAGGGAGTCAGCTGATAGATCACATGATTCCTTTCCATGCAACCAATTGGCGAATCTCATTCAGGGTGCCCTATTTAAACTGCTCTGACCTGCCTGCTGTTGCTGCTTCCTCTGTAAGCTGCTTTGCAACCCGCCTCCAGCCCAGCTCCTCCTTTTCATGCTGTGTCTGACTTATTATTGTCATTTCTGTTTGTCATTAATGCTGCTCTGTTCTGTTCCCGGGGGTCTTTGCTGCTGCTCTGCCTGCCTTAGGCTTTCAATGTAGGCGCATGGAAGGGCAGGGAGGTTTGCCTATCTGCCTCAGGCTTTCCTCATCTGCACGTGGAAGGGCAGAGAGGAGTGCTCTCTCCGCCTTATGCTTTCCACATAGGCGCGTGGAAGAGGTTTTCTGCGTAGGCCTAGGAAAGGCAGAGGGGCCCCAGGACAGAGCCATATGGCCAAATATAATACTGCAAATGGAAATAAAGTTTTCTTTGACTAAAGTGTTCCTGACTGAAATAGAACTATTAGATAATGGTTTGGCTTAAAATAGGTAGGTTTGTTACTAATTTAATTCAACGTCAGTATAATGTAACACACATCAAATACACCATGTGACATACTACATTACATAGTTAAAATAACTCAACATTGAATTTTGGTTTCACAAGCGACGCGAAAAACGGTTACCTAGATGAAAATTCTGTGCTTGAACCATCCACCACCAACCCCCCACCCTTCCTAAGCGGACTTTCTTGCTCTTTATACTACATCAATTTCTCGGAGCGTCAAATAATGACCCAGCCTGGTGCATCTCCTTCAGACACTAAAGGGTGACTCATTGTGATGGTTTCAGACGCCAAGGGCCATTGACCAAGTGTTGGGATTTGCGGAGTTGGGAATGACAACACCTTGACCAGGAAAAGTGGGCAACAACCCCAGACCTTCAGTTGGTTTGCGGTTATTTGAATATTGCTCTCATAATATTTTTAAGAGCCCCACCGCAACCCCGGCAGAATCTGCATTCTGCTATGGCACCTAAGGACCTCCCCACTCCCTCAGCCCTCCTTGTGGAGAAGAAGTGATGAGGCCAGGAGCCTTGACACCAAATGTCAATGTTGTAAATATTATGCATTCACAAAATGACCTATTCTACATGTTTTTTAACTGACAACCAAATTTCCACAAATAGTTGCTAAATGCTAACTTTTGCCACGGGGGCCCTCACCTGGTCGATCTGGCAATACAACCACAGTTTTCCTGAAGAGAAATTAAGATAATTAAGATATTAGATATGATAATTAAGTTGTTACAATGAATATAAGTAGCCAATAAGGTTTAAGCCAACCAATGAGAGTGTCCAGAGTCGACCTGCTTTGGAAAAAATTTTATGACTCAAACTAATCCTTCCTCTGAGAATTTGTACGCTTAAAGTCACATTTTCTACTTTGCATAGCACTCAGACGTGTTCGCTGGTTCACCACGAGTTCTGCGACAAGGTCACACAGAGTGACATCAGCTGGCGGAGGTTTTCTTGTAACTCCCCCGCACCCCCCTCCACCCCCGCTGGCTGCTACAATGACTTACCCACAAATCTCTGGCGGAGCTGTTGCTTCTTTTGGGGCGAGTCAGGCTCTCTGAGGATTGCATCTCAGTTTTCAAAAGAACTCACGCTCTTACAGTTTCAGTCAGAAATTAATCTGTGCTGAAAGACAAAACAAGCCGAAGCTCTTCATACATATTTCTGGGGCTTAAATACAAAACAAAACAGAACAGGAAAAAAAAACATCTAATCTGGCACACTTTGTTGTGGGCAATGTTCTTAGATCCTCTCTCATTTCTCCTCCTAATTGCAACATGGTAATTAGGTGTAGAATCTAATTTACTATGGGGCTTCGTTTAAGGAAATATGCATTATTCAAGGGGGAATCCGAGGAGCAGGAGGAGGAGGAGTAATATTAGGAGAGCAGGATAACAATAGTACTGATGATACTCGTGTTTTTATAACAGTGACAGTGACAATTGAAATGGGACCGACAAAGCAGGAGAGGCAGATAGCATCGACGATGATGATGGTGATGATGATGGGGGTGGTGATGATGGTGATTATGGCACTGTAGCGGCGACTGCGGTTGTGGTGTTCGCAAGCCAGGAACATAAAGGAGGGTCATTGACCTCTGATTTCAGTCCTATTTCCCCTACAAGCCAAGTCCTAATAGACTCCATTAACAGAAAGAGAGGAAGAGGGAGGGAGGGAGAGAAAGCCCTGACGCTGGAGCTTTCAGAGTAAAGTCTGCATATGTGATGACTTGCAGTCTGGCTGGCTGAATGAAGCAGGCTCAGAGCCTGATAACCTCCTCTTTCCTTATTATTTCCCCTCATTTAACTCACTGTGTGCCTCCATCACAGTCCATTTTCCTGTGTGTGCGCGTGTGTGAGTGAGAGACTCGGGCGAGGACATCTCTCACTCCTGCAGCACGCCTGTTATTTCACAGCAATTTTGGATAATGATTTATTTTACTATCCACAATTGGAAGGCCTTCCGCATGAAAGGGAATGATAAAATAGTAATCCCTTTGCAATTATGTAGTGAGAGATAGTCACGTTCATTGAGATTCTCTGATACGACTGACGTGGACACGGGACAGCTTTGAAATGACTGTGAGTAACATACTCATCCTTCTTCGGTGTCACCAGCTCAGTATATCACATGGAAATACACCGTACATACTGTAAATACTTCTCAGTTTGAGTAAAGAATAATGCCCCCATTGAGGTCAGTACCAAGAATAAGATCTCTTGTGTCCTCTATCATTTCAGTTGATATTAGGTGGTGCATTTTCCCGACAAATTTGCATTTAATCAAATTAGCAAAAGCCTTTGCAGCCCTCTGGAGTCTGGGACCCAGACACGGGCAGTAGCCTGGCAGTTAATTCAGCCTCGCTGTCAGCAGGAAGTACATGCATCTTTTACTAAAGTAAACGTAGCAATACCACAATTTGAAAATACGAATGTTTGAGTCTCCTGTACTCATAAAAGTACAGAAGTATTGGCAGTAACATATCCAAAAGTACTCCTACAGAAAAATAGTCCTTGTGACTGATAAATTATATATGACATTATTATTGATAATACGGATACCTCAGTGTGTAAGCTGTATTTTACTATTGGAGCTGCTTGATTTGGGGCTAATTTGAAGTACTAAGTATAGTACTTCCCAGCTGAGGAGTAGGGCCACTGTGAGATCAAATTAGATTGGACTGACTGCATGCATCATTTTCTGTGAATCACTTGTGCTTAGATAAACAGTCAGCATCCAAGTGTAGGAATGGCGGACCCCGCCACTACCAATAAAAGCTACTATACAGAGAGGTTACTACTGAGTGTAAGTACATCAAGTGGCTATAGCAGATAAAATGCTTACCATAAAAATGGGATTTAATTTCATAAAAATCTTAATGAATTATAACTTTAAGTAACACAACAGAGGAGTAGGAACATAAAAGTAATGTAATGTCATTATCAGAAGTACTTAAAAAATGGCTGTGATTTATGTTATCATACACAGCATCAGGGCATAAATAGCATTATCATGTTGGTGGAACTGTAGGTAGCTTTAACTGCTGCTACAGTTCAATAGTTTAGTCTAGTAATGCCCAACCTAAGGGTAGGGCACTTCCTTTACAGCCCTTTGGAGTCTAGGACCCAGACAGGGGCAGTAGCCTGGCAGTTAATTCAGCCTTGCTGTCAGCAGGAAGTACATGCATCTTTTACTTAAAGTAGAAGTCCAGTATTTTGCACTCTGAGCCCCATTCCTGGTTGTTTATGATGAAATAGAGTGGTTAAGACCAAAATCTTGACGATTGCTCCTTCTCTGACAATTTGAGAGAATTTGTCTTTCCCCTGCCTGGCTTAACAATGCTGTCTATGGCCATGTGTAAATCTGTCCTAAAACCACCTTAAACGTTGGTTTTCAAAGCCATGAAACTCACCCAGTGGTCAGTGGTGTTCCTTGATGTTCCCACATAAAAATCGTAGCAAACTGTGGTTTCCGTGATGATTTATTTGACATTTTGTCCATGCATTGATTTCCTATAGGAAGCCTCATTGTCTGTTGGTAGTAATCCACCACTGGAAACGGAAAGGGGGTTGTTTATGACAAGGTTGTAGTCATTGTAGTCTTTTAGCTCAGCCAAAGTGCCGGCTCGACAGTGCTGTGTACGCTCCTCCTCTTCGGAGGAATTCTCCTGCAGTCGCTGACCACACAAAACTTGCCCATTATTACTGGCTTGTAAACAACCTTCGCAGTACGATGCCTTTGAACACAACGCCAGCCTTCTTCTTCTGCTTCTTTCTGTGTCCCATTACATTGCAATGGTTTCCTGCCGGTTGGCGACACTCACGTAAAGGAGCATTATCGCCATTAAGTGGGCTGGAGTGTATAACGCTTCAGGGTCAAACGAACGATCAAGCGGAAGTTTACACACAGGTGTGAGGCAGCTGAAAAAATAGTTCCACAATCCAGATGAATAGAAAACACGGATGGAAACCACAGTTTGCTACGATTTTTATGTGGGAACATCAAGGAACACCACTGACCACTGGGTGAGTTTCATGGCTTTGAAAACCAACGTTTAAGGTGGTTTTAGGACAGATTTACACATGGCCATAGACAGCATTGTTAAGCCAGGCAGGGGAACGACAAATTCTCTCAAATTGTCAGAGAAGCAGCAATCGTCAAGATTTTGGTCTTAACCACTCTATTTCATCATAAACAACCAGGAATGGGGCTCAAAGTGCAAAACACTGGACTTCTCCTTTAAGTAAAAGATGCAATATCACAGTTTAAAAATATGAGTGTTTGAATCTCAAGCATTCATAACAGTACATAAATATTGGCAGTAACATATCCAAAAGTACTCCTGCAGAAAAATACCCCTTGCAACTGATAGATTATATATGACATTATTATATTGATAATACTGATGCCTCAGTGTGTTTGGAGCTAGTTTGAACTACTTAGTATATAAATAAGTAGATTAGTCCAGTAGTTCCCAACTTAGGAGTACGGCGCCTCCAAAGTGAGTGTGAGACCAAATTTGTCTGACTCCTTGCATCATTTCAGAATCCAAGTGCGGCGATGGCGGACCCTGCCACTACCAATAGAAACTACTATGGAGAGCTAACTACTAAGTGTAAATACATTACATTGCAGCGTTGCAGATAAAATGCTGACCACAGAAATGGGGATTGATTTAATAAACAATCTTAATGATTATAACTTTGAGTAAACAACAGAAGTATAGTAATGTATCAAACTCAAAAGTACCTACAAAATGGCTGTGATTTATGTTATCATACATGGCATCGGTACAAATATAGCATTATAGCGTTGGTGGAACTGTAGGTAGCTTTAACTGCTCCTACAGCTCAGTAGTTTGGTCTAGTGATGCCCAGGGTAGGGCACCTCCAAAAGATCACCCGAACATCTGGGGATTTGTAAAATGATTATTGGGAGAAGAAAGCAGAATTTCTGCGGCACAAATCTGTATTAATTTTTACATTTTCTTCTAACCTTGATGAATACTTTTTACTTCATTTGACCATCACTCTTTGGTACAATTAAGAGTGTTTTATGAGCTTATCATGTGTTTTTTGTCTTTAACTTGTAACCTTGATCTAAAAAACAACAACATAAAGCTGTTAAATAAATAAAATAGAGTAAACATCTCTGTCTGAGCTGTCGTAAGTAGCAGAGGATCAAAATACTGAAATAAAGTACATCTAAACTGTACCAAGGCACAGAACTTGAGTAAACATATTTAGTTACTTTCCACCACCGCTTAGCACTGAAACAGACCTTTGCTATGGGACACAACCTTAGATCTCATGTACTTCCCTGAGACATTAGATCAGATGTGCCATCTAAAAGTGATGAATTGTTTCCCATAATCTTTGGGGCTTAGGCTGTGTTACAATATCAATGTGGGAAAGCATATGGAGGATTTACAGTCTGGACACATCAAAGCAAATATGCGATCTTAGTGCCACATTTACAAGAAACTTTATCCATGATGGTCCACTTCACAAGAGGATGTTCCACTTATATCATGAGGATGTGAGTCAGCTGCATGGAAATGAAAAGCAACACGTGCCCGCCTCCTTCAAGAGGTTAAAAACAAGATTCTGAGCCTCAAGGATATTTTTCCACGCGCGGGTCAAGTGAGTAGTTTGGACTCAGAACTCGTCTTTGCTGGCTGCGTTGCTCCTCAGCCATGCATTATGCATCATAGGTAGATTTGAAGACGAGAAATCAAGTGGGGCAGCAGTTTTGAGAGATCAAGGAGCTGCAGCATTTGAGGCAAAAACAACACTCTTTGCCACTCCAAAGCTGGGAGGTTCTCCAAAGCGAGCTTAATTACCAACTGCAGGCAAAGCTTCATTTATAAACCACAGGGCTTTTACTGGAAATCAGAGGAGCTAATAAGTTGCCTGCCCATTCTAGGTCATCACCATGAGCAAGGGAGCAGAGAAGAAGACTGCTTTTCTTCTTTTCTTTTTTTTAATCTTATTTTCTTGTTAGTTTGTGACTTAAACTTGGCTCTTTGGTTTATCCACTGCTGTTTTGTATCATTATCTGTGTCAAGTAGAGTAATTATCTAACAAATGTATAAAAGCTGCTCTCTAATTAAATGCCATGGGCTGTAAGAGATGGAGATAAATTATTTATACTGCTTTGATGAGAGCTAGCTAGCTCTAAGGAGCGAGCAGTCAGTCGCTTTTAGAACTGAAACCTCTGCAGTGAGATTTTACACAAACTTTTCTAGGGGGTGTTTGGGGAGAAAAAAAAAATCAGAGTGTTTGCCACTGGGAGCGAGGTGCGTCAGGTTTCTGTGTTTAGCAACCAGTTTCTGCAAAGATATAATTTGCTCATTTGAGAGAGATATTTTCATGCCGGTATTTACAAGTCAGGAAGAGGTGAGGCCACTTAGAGCTGCTCGACAAAGAATTTAGTGTCCCTGTTTCTAATTCTTTTTGCTTGAGTGACAAATTTGAAATGTCAGATATGTACCCCTGGTGCTCACACCCTGCCCTGATCTAATTGTGTCCATATTCCTGGAGGGCACGGTGCAGCCGAAATGTAGCCATTCATCCTCAACAAGCTGCAAACCTCCCACGGGCAACAAAAAGAAGAAGAAGAGGACGAAAACAAATCACAATAATGAAGCATAACTGAAGAGAATCAACAAATGAGACAAAGGAAGCAAGCCAAAGTCAGATAAGAACTTCTTATTATTCCAATAAAAAATACATTCATACAGAAATATAACAATTTTGCAAAACAATTTCAAATAAAAATTTCATAAAGCATAAACATAACAATTTTACAAAAGTTGTTTTTTTTTCCTTTTTATACAAAGATTCAGTTGAGAACAAAGAGCTGTGTGTGTGTGTGTGTGTGTGTGTGTGTGTGTGTGTGACAGAAGAAGTTGGGGTAGTGGGATGAAAGCGATGATGATAAAAGATGCGAGCAAACATGGGGCTTAATCAAGGCTCAATTACCACTTGAACAGTATTGGCTGCCGGTTTTCACAGAATGGATGTTCCCCTCCTTTGCCCACAAAAGGCACTGCCAGCACTCCCAAATCTATCGCAGCAAGCAGTTTCAAGTTTGTACTCATCCCGTCTCTTTCGCCCGCTGATCTGAAATCCATAAGTCGTAGCATGCCACGCTGCAACATTGAATTCCTACAGCGAGGTCGCTGATGTGGAGTGGGTGGCACAGATCGCTTTATCCTGAAGCAGTAATAGGTGTGATCACTATGGTTACTGTGGTCTCCACCTTTTGTTGAGTCCCCTTCCCACCTCCAATAGAAATCTAACAGATCCACCTTTAAGGGAGATACTGTCTTTTTTTTTTTTGGTCCAACTTCCATGTGTCAACGCTTGATCTTTATCTCCTTCCAGGAGCCCCCCCGCCCCCTCGCTCGCTCGCTCCTGTGGTTTTCATAATACTGTTGCAGCTTGGCTAAAACAACGCTCCCCAGACAGGTCAATAACCAACCTACACAGTCAGCAGTCTGTGACAGATTCCATGCCAACAAAGCCTTTAGCAATTCATTACTGAGAGGCAGTACAAGGCGAGGCCTGTCCGACTGCAGCCTGTTAATTACAATAAATCTTTAGCTTTTTCTTCAGTCCCACTTGCAGGGATGGAGGGACAGGAGGGGGGGGGGGCGATGGCGTTGGTGGGGAGGGATACAGCGCAAAAAGGAGCAGCACCGAATGAACTACACATAAAACCCCGTTTTTGTTTACCCAGTCTGGTTGTTTTGTACCTTAGAGCTGTGTGTGATGGACTTGAGTACATACTACACAGTAGTTAACGTCTTTAATAAACAAATTTAAGTGCTCTAAACAAACACGTTTGTCTTATTTACATGTTCAAAGACGACAATGGCGAGCGAACCGACAAAAGGTGCTTTTCAGAACGTTAACATTTCAGCAGCACAATCAACACATACGGACGACTGTCGTTAAACACAAAGAGGTGTGAGTTAATGTGTAACTGAGCCTTGATCGAGCTTGTCGAATCACCCATACAACAAATGTGACCTCCCCTGGGAGCGAAAAGCACCAGGGGCCGAGTCACTTGCATAAGGCACCATTAAGGTCAACAGTGCATTATTAGATAGAAAAGAAAGTACAAAAATCAAAAGTACTCCTCGAGGCATAGGATGAATGAGAAAATGCGTAAGCAGTGAAGTCTCCAGCCGGATGAGAAAAACCAGAGTGAATGAAACGGATGAAAAATAAAAAAGGAGGAAATCATCGAGGCTTTATGTACAATATTGTAACATTTAACCGTTCGCACTTTAGCTGCACTTTTATTGAAACTATTTGCAGTCCTGATTACAGTGGAAACATGAAATGAACAAACCCTAGAACCATGCAACACCTGTCTATGATACTGAAGTTATAGTATAGTTGTGTTATACCTCTAAGCACACAGCTTATACAATTGGACTACAAATGAGCTTTGTAGCTTGTAAAAAAATAATAAACCAGGCTACATAACACATTGCACATTTAGTAGCTGCACCAAAAACACCAAAAAAAGCTCCTGTCATACAGTGACCGGGGGGGGGGGGGCAGTTTTGGTCCCTGGGTCACTGACCAGAAGGGGGACACGTCCACCTTCGCTCTCTGGTCAAACCCAAGGCCTCAAAAGCTTCGGAGAACCCCCCCTCAGTCTGGGTGCCAGACAGACAGGCAGGAACTTCCATCCTGGCCCCATCCTCACGCTGCCACCGGGGAAACACTAATGGAATGCTTCCCCCCAGAAACCCATTCAGTCCACAGCAACATTGGTACCAGCCCCGCACCATCCATCAATCCATCTCTTCTCCTCCAAAAAAACTCCTCTTCTTCTGTCCTCCCAGGGGGCCGGTTCGCCAATCTCAGACATTCACAGTGCACACATGCTTACCTCAGACAGTTTTGTAAAGTACCAGTGTATCTGCTGTCCGGGAGATGTCCCCCAAAACATCATGCACCATACATACAAATCATTCACTCTTTTTGTTTGTGTCTTTTATCGTTTTTTTTTTTTTTCTTTTTTTTGTGTGTGTTGTAAGTCCTTCTCAATCAAAAAAAAAAAAAAAAAAAAAAAACGTCTTCCCCATCCATGATTTTGTCCTCTTGTTGCAACAGACAACCTTCAGAGCGCCTTTCTCCAAAGAGAGGTCCCGGAGGCACTGGGTTTCAGTATGGTGCAAAACGGCATGCTTTGGCTGGAACACACTCCCACGACTCCGCTCTGGGACAGTTCAACCGAGAGACTGGTCGGGAGACGGCATTTGTTTTTTAATTTTTCTCCTCTCAAACTCTCCCCTTCGCTGCGTTGCTTGGTTGGAGCTTGCCCTGCTCTAGATGTGCCTCTTCATGTGAAGAGCCAGATGGTCAGACCTGGAGAAACATCTGGGGGCAGAGAGGAAGAGGAGGAGGAAGTCAGTAACAATGCAGAGAAGGACTGCAGGGAAATGAGACATGTTTTAGGGAATGAATGAATGAAACGAGGGTTGCGGGGAGCTTTGAGCTGCTGTGAGTCTAAATATTAATGCTTCAGAAGATGAGAAGAATTTGAGATTGATTCCTGCTGAGAGGAGGCTGAGTAACTCCAAATGACCTCCTGATTCATCGACAGTGGAGTCGACTGGTACTGGATTTTTGAGGCCTATACTGGTATCAATACTTCTAAGTGCTAAATGGACACTGTTTTAAATGACCTCAAACCTCGCTTGACATTTCCTTATTGCAGTTTCTTGTTATTCATTGGCTGACATTTGCACTACCGCTGGGCAATATGTCGATTTTTAATCAATACTGTGATGAGACTAGACATCATCCTATATTTTGGATATCATAATATAGGAAGTGTTGTATTTTCCTGGTTTTAAAGGCTGCATTACAGGAATATTATCTAATTGTCTGACCTTAACAGACTGTTGTAGCTGGTTTATTATTTGCCTTTGCCCACTTTTGTTCATTATATCCACATTATTGATGATTAGTTATCAAAAATCTCATTGTCTGAATATTTTGTGAAGGCACAGATGGTCAACTCAACAACTCTTTATTGCACATTTGAACCAATGAAGCTGATATTGAGGGATGAATCAGCTCAGCTGTTTTGAATAAAATGCATCAGTGCTTTCAATCTTTGAAGACGTGCACCGCTATCTAGGTGACGCAAGAGAATCAGATCACATCAACAAAAAAATGCCCATGCTTCAGCTCTGTGTAAAGGGACTGAGGCTTATCAAAAGCCCGGTGATGTTCCTTGCAGATAAATGACGTGGCTTACCTGTCACAGTGACTGCATTTAAATGGCTTTGCCCCAGTGTGCTTCCTGAAGTGTCTGGTCAACTCGTCGCTTCGTGCAAAACGCCACTCGCAGCCCTCCCATGAACACCTGTAAGGTTTCTCACCTGCAGGACAAACAAGGAGGGTGGTTAGCTAAATGAGCTCATGACACAGTGTTTTCGAGCTCGGGCTGGTGATTGGCCGGCTCTGCGCTGTTGTTATTTAAATGCATTCAGATCAATCAGCCTGAGGCCGCGCCACATGACATAAGTGCTGACAAGTCACCGCAGACCCAGATTCCGCCGAACCTGTCGGGTCGCTGTCTGTGTCTGCGTGCGGCCTGAGCGGTGCTGTGCAGATAAACATGTGGAATATAGAAGATTAAATTAAAAAAATAAAGCCACACGTGCAATTTCACGCCGCTAATCAAAAATAAGAAGCGCTCAAATGACCATTCAGAGCCCTTCCAACTCGGTGCCCCCTGGCTCCCCGCCCATTCACCCCTTTCCCATGGTGAAACTCAATCTGTTTTCAAGTCCTTTTATCTCCCATGTGCAGCCCCTCCCCCCTGCTCTCTGTCTCTCCGTGTCGCTCCCTCACTCACTGGCTCAGTCAGTCACATTCCAGATAGATTAGGTCACAGTTTAGGTATCCAGCCATGCAGAGCTAATGCTCACAGCGCTGCAGCTGAGGACATCATGCAATGTGGACCTTTAATTACATTACACAATGGATGGACAATGCCATTAAGGTGGAAGACTGAATTAAAAGCACTTCCTCCATTCGCTCAGTAAAAAGTCTGATTTTTTAACTCTGTGAATGAAAAGCTTTCACATGAGAGCAGCAGAGTGCGCCCTCATGTCCCGTCCCTGGAGTTTCTGTTTACATACATCACATGTGGTAGGTTATGTGGGAACATGGGCTCTGCAGGTTGCTGGTGACTCACCTGTATGAGTGCGCTGGTGTGCTTTTAGGTGGGAGCTCTTCGTGTAAACCTTGCGACACCCGTTGAAGTGACACCTGTGTACTCGCCTCCTGCCGTCCGGAGACGCATCCCCGCAGATGAGTCCCGTCTTTTCCGTACTCTTTGCCACCCCGCCGCTCCTGATTTTGACCGGCAAGTGCAACCCGGCAGTGCGCGGCGACCCAGCCGTTAGTCACGTTGGCCTCCGGAGAGGACGGGGGAGTGCTTATGACAGAGGGGCTAAAAGGTCCAGAGCCAACCAAGACAGACCCCAGAGGGTTGGAGGTAAAGCTGTGTGTGGGCGAGAGCTCCTCAGAACTGTCTGAAGCTTCGCTGCTGGCGTCTGAATTCACACTGTTGGTGTCCAAGATTTGGCTGTCCTGATTGTCCTCCTCGTGGGCCGGGGGCAGCTTTGGGTCGGACTCGGCCTTGGCCTTGTCCCCGCAGGCCAAGATCAACTTGCTCCAGAGGTCCTCCTGGCCGTCGAACTTGATGTCGGATGTGGAGACGTAAGGCTCGCTCTGTAGATAGCGCTCCAACTCCAGGCATGTCTGCGTCGAACAAGAACACACAGTGAGGATAAATGAATTACAGCAGCAGCCCTGAAGAGAGGAGGTTCTTTCACACCAGCAAAATGCCTCTGTGTGGGAAATCCTTTTAAATGATGCATGTGCACATACCCCAAAATGCTTTGTGTGGCGTAATATTTGTTAAGTGCTTACAGCAGGAAACTTTAACCAGGAAATTGTAGCTATTGCTGCACTGATCTTTATTGTACATATTAGACATTAGAGCAGGAAAGATGAGTCGAATGAAAGAAAATTAATGATTTCAGTCATTTTTCAAGCAAAGATGTCAAATATTTCTGGTTCCAGCTCGTTAAACATGAAGCTCTGCTGCTTGTTTGCATCATATATGAGGGTAAATGACATATTTTTTGGTTTTAGAGCGTTTAAAGTCACATAAAATCAGCTAATTCAGTACATCATGTCTGACTTTAATGATTAATTGAGACAATAATAACCAGATTGACAGATAAGGACAGTAAAAAACAACAAACATTGCATTTTGTGATGCAAAATTACAGCTTTACTTGGCTAAACTCGACCTCTCTTATCTATCAAAGCCTCATCTTTAACACCAGCCACCTCAGCTCCATGTGATTTTCCAGGCCTGAGCTGTCACCCCTCTGAACCCCAGCTCTCCTGCACCTGAGCGCGGCCCAACGCTAAAACGTGCATTGTCATTTCAGCACTCCAATGACTCACTGAACAAATCTAGACTCCTTTTAAGGAAGCCGCTGAACTCCCTCCCCCCTCCACCACCACTTCCACCACCACCAACATGAGCCATTCAGCTGCTTTTCCTCATGCTGAACCTCTGACATGCAATCACATCCTTCCTCAGTGTTGTCAGCCACCAGAGCCCAGCAGATACACCGGCGGCTCTCCTCTCTTATTGACTTCAGGAGGCTATTTAAGTTGAAAAGCGAGGACCATTCATTAGGAGGTGCTCGGAGACAGCAGGTTTGACAAGGTGGATGCAAGAAAAGAAAATTTCCTCCAGGCTTCTGGAGCCCTTACACAATGTTTTCCAGCTGTGCTGCTGCCTACTCATGCGAGCAGGAATTGGCCATGGCTGACATTTGATAGTGTCATGTTGTGGAGTCCATTCAGATCCCAAGCATGATGCAAATGCATGTTAAAAAAAAGGAAATAAATGTGGTGGCGTGAGTGGAAAGAGGGTGAAGATGTTGCAAAGATATTTATGGAGCTGTGTGACATTTAAAGTTCATAATGTAGACTCTGACACAGAGCCAAAAGTGACTGAATTATCTTATTTCCTCACGTCTGATTTAGAGATAAACTGCTGACTGATTGTAAAATCTACTTCCCCCAGCACAGGCTGGTGAGCAGCGAAACCAGCTCTGGTGCCCTGAAATTACCCAGTGACAGAAAAAGAAGAAGAAGTAAGAATATAGGAGAGCATGTAAAAGCAGCAGCACGCTGCTGTTTCTGCTGCTGCTGCTTGAGTTACTCTGTCCTCATTCATCTTGGCGCAGCAGAGCCTCGACTCCAGCTGTCAGACTGACACACTGATCCACTTCAGCCTGCCAGAAACTTCATAACCCAAACTGATCGTGAAATAGCACGTCAGGTGAACGGGCTCGGGCGCCGTCTAAACACTGGTGCACTGGTGTTTACAACCATCATGACGAGCTCTTTATTTTTTCTTTTTCTTTTCTTAACTTCTCTAGCGGTGTAATCTATGAAAGCTCTCAGTTCCGCTTTGCCACACAAGCTCAAACTGTGCACAAAAAAAAAAAAAAAAAAAAGAGTTGATAGATATATTCACCTGCTGCCAGTACTCCTCCAGTGAAGGTAAGGCTGAGAAATAGCCCGTGTCGTGAACTATTTGAAGTTCTTGAAAGATGCTGCACATGGGTAGAACATCCATTTTTGCCCCGAGAGGTTTTTTTCTTTTAAAATAAAAGAGTATTTAGCTGCAGTAGTAAAAAACACAGCCAGTGGAAATGAGCGGTCCCAGCGCGGAGCTTGTTTTCAGCAGCAGCAGCTCGTCCGTCCGTCCGTCAGTCAGTCAGTCCCCCCCTTCTTCTTCTTCTTCTTCCTCTCCTCTGCTTGCTGTTCAAGGTGTTTGCAAACACTGCACCGGACTGGATGAGGAACAACTGCGCTCTGCAAACTTCCCTATTCAAACCTCGACGCCCGCCCCCCCCCTTCCTCACGGCAGGATTACGCCTGCGGGGCGTGAGCCAATCAGCGGCGCGCAGCGTAAGGCATTGCAAATGATATCACAGGCGGCCAATCAGCGGCGGCCTCCGACTTAATTTGGGTCTTTCTCCGTTTTAACTGGCGCGTTTAACTCCGAGCGTCTCTCCGCTGATTGGCTGGTTATTTATAGGCATGTATATAAGCGGGTGATGGACTCTCTGCTCGCTCTGTGGACTCTTTTTCTGTCGGAGACGTGTTTCGCCACAGACAGCGCCTGTGAGCCGAAACAGTTTTATTCCTCTTCAGTGGAAAACATCTCACACACACACACACACACACACACACACACACACACACACACTCTGTGTCTCTCTCTGTGTGTGTAACTTTGTCACAAGTAGCACTTGCAACACTGCTGTTTAAGGAGATGAGTTCACCCAGGCTGTAACTGTGGTGAAGTGCATGTGTTGACATCAGCCACCACGTCTTGGGACACTGACTAATGGACGGCAGGATATTATTGTGTTATCAGGAGCACACGTATGAGTTTAGAGGGAACATTTGTCCTCACTTCTCCTCTCTGACTGAATTAATATAGACCGGGGACTTCTGCTTTAGCGCTGCAAAGTACAAGATCAGAGTTGCACTCTGTCCTGAAGCGAAGGTTCCACAAGTGCAGCGTGCCATTAGTTAGAGAAGGAAATCTAATTTGCACTTAAAAGAGCGTGTGTAGCAGCATTAATATTCAGAGTAGCTCCCCAAAGTTAAAGAATTTGTTTTACCCCAGTTTAGTTAAGATACATGGAAGAAACAGTCGGTTATTTCTAAAAAAAATAAACATTTTAAACCAGTAGTTTCACCTATGGTGTCAGGACAGAGGCTCCTAACGTGTCATGTTAGGGTGCTTTTACACCTGTCGTGTTTGGTTGGGCTCAGTCAAACTCAAGTTCGTCTCCCCCCTGAGGCCCTGATCACACAGAAAGTGTTTTAGCAGCCGGAGGCGCCTTTTTGTAATTGATTTTAATGAGAATGAAGCTTTTTGCGGTTTTTGCAATGCAGCGCGCCTCGTGTTTCTGCCCTCTAAGAGTGCTCTGAACTCCTCGAGTTGGAACAACCTCAACTCAGAGCGGGAAAGCGCCCCATGTCATCTCTTTTTTGAGAGGTGGACTCTCTGTGGTGGTCACGACCACAGGTTAACATTTAGTAAACAATGGAGAAACTGGCAGTAGCTATATGACCAGATGATACACAGCAGGTTGTCACACTGACCCTGAGTCATCCTGAAATATGGAAACAGCCATCATGGAGGAGAAGCTCCTGGACCAACTGGTGGTACTCCCCATGACCCATCCTTTTTTTTTTAGGGTCTCATGTACCCACACAGATCTCCGTTTCCCTGTGCACAAAAAAATATTAGCTGACAGCCTCTCACCCTCAACCAGAGCTACAGGAAGTACCCTCTGTCTCAACATTTTAGGAACTAAAAATGGTATTATACAGGAAGGTTAGTGTAGGGATGTGTTGATGTGGTTGCCTGGCAACAATAAAAAGACGCAGCATGCGTTTGTTTTACTAATAATCATAATAAAAATGACTTTATTAAGGACACAGAGAAACATGTCCTCCATCATCTACGTATAAAAATACTAGTGGCATTCAGTTTAAAAGAATGCAGTGTGCTGTGCCTCGTGTTTTGCAACCTGCAAAACACTTCCTGTGTGATTAGGGCCTCAGTGCGGTTCATTTGGGCAGGTGTGAACACAGCAATCACACTCAGGTGTGCATCAAAACAACCAGACAGAGACCTTCTTGAAGAGGTGGTCTCAGTCTGGTTCCAAACAAACTCTGGTGTGGTTCATTTGTAGTGAGAACATGTTCCGACCTGGATCTGAACCAACTGCAGTCACATGACACATTGTTTGGGTTAAACATGAGCATGTTACAGTCCTGGAGGATTATTAATGTGCGCCTCCTCCTGTACTGCCTTAATATGCACATTCAGCACATCCAATGCATCAAAACATTGTTTTCTAGTTGGAGCCGCGCCTCGTTTTCAAACTGTATGCTTTGACTCAAATGAACAATGACAGCAATATAGTCCACGATGAGCAGCGCTAAAATCAACCTGCGTAGTTGTCCCTCCATTGTGACATTAGAAAGTGTCACATTTATCTTGACAGTGTACTCTTCTTCAACGTTTTCTTTACTTCCTGGATTTTTCCCACATGGAAATTCTGACCAATCAAGAGCAGCTTTCTCACACAAGGCATGTGATCTGGTCCGCTTGTAAACGCTGCATTAGTCGCTGATTCGGACCAAAGGAGACAACTCCAGGTCTGAAAACAGAAATTTCCACTTGTGACCCACATCAGAATCGACATGAGCTGCGAGCAGTACAACTAAAAGTGATATTTCCTTCTCAAATTGATTCACTTGAGGGCTCTCAGAGTTTTCAGATCACACATTTCTGATTACTCACACTGCATTATTTCTGCATTCCTACAGTATATATGTATTTTTACTTTAACATTAAAATAACATGGCATGTAATCATGTAGTCGATCAGCCTGGCATCCTTCACTTCTACGTCTCCAAGGCTGCACCCTAATGACATACCTTTCTTTATTATTTAAGTGTGAGGCACTGTAAACAAACCATTGACTCCATCATGTGTAATCATGTGACTCAGGGCTGTCAAACTCATTTTGATTCAGTCAGTCTACTTCTCACTGTCATTACACGTTTATTATCCGCACATTTCCTGATGCAGATTCTTTTGAACTGAAGCTGCTGATTGACAATATTTAGCACGATGTTAAATATCTTTAAACATTGTTAAATCAGAGAGCTGTATCCTGGTCAGAGTGGAGAAGCTTCTGAAGTAGAATTTTACATGATGCATTGTTTAACTTGGTCCTGATTGGACCCTTTGGCGAGCCAGTTCTGGCCCACAGGGCCGTATGTTTGACACCCATGTCAGTTTTTCAGAGAAGGCAAAGCGGGTTTTAACCAGTTTCTTGTTGTTTGTTTTCAAAGCTGCAATCCTGACGATACTATACAGATACTGGTCTATTTCCAGTGTTAGGTCAGATGGTGTTCTCCCTAAAATACACATAATATATTTTTATTTTTATAAGGTTATAGCTGATTGCGAGCAGGCTTTTAGTATTGGGTGTATTGCATTCCTTTCGCCACAGCTTCCCTGTTAGTCTGACTTAACCAATGTGCTAAATTTGGTTTGTATTTTTAGAGGCCGAAAAGGGGAAAGTATCCACTATTTCACAACAACAGCCAAAAGGGAAAAGTAGAAAATAAACTTTTTTTTAACACGGAAAATGTTTTATTTGTTCCTTTAGGGGAGGGGAGGAAAATAAAATCAGATATAAAGTTAATGAGTTTGTGTTCAGAGTTTTTAACTTGGAATTTGAGTCGTTCATTCATTCATCAATAAGTAAAAACAAAAGTATTGACCCTATAGCTTAATAATAACTGCCATAGTTGCTCTGTTGTCTGGTGGTGCCCATCTGTATTCACTCATGAATGACTCTTCATTCCAGTAACATTACATCTCATATTTGGCGATGGCATTACATCATCCCTCCTTGTTCTTATCATTTCCTCCGTGCAGAAGTACTCGCGTGCCACAGAGGCATCTCTTCCTGCAGCCATCCCGTAAGTTCACAGCATCGAGTCGCACCACAACCTCGCAAGCCATGGCCTGATGAGATAAACAACATGTCTACACAGGAGCCACATTGTCTTCCGAGTGGCAGTATTTTCTGCTGCCGGCCCGACGAGACAACTGAGTGTCCTTTGTGCTGCTCTCAGCTGTGAGGCCATATTTGTCACCCATAGCATCTGATTTAGTCATATGGCGATGGGATGCCTTGTGAAGCCCGGAGCTGGCCTCAGTAGCCCTGCAAAGGAATTCCACTTTGCTTTTATGTCACTAATGGGGCTATTCATTATGTCCCTCTAGCACTGAGTGAACACTTTGCTTTGAAGAGTAAAAACTCAGAGTCCATGTCCTTTTCCAGAGCTGCTAAAACTTCTTTTGTCAGCACATGAAATGTAGCAGAATGCACGGCTTATCATTGCACAATAACATACCCACTCATTATTCATGCATTTCCAAAGTTGCCAAGGCTTACACTGTCTGTGTTTGATGAATAACAGAGTACACCGTCGGGTCCCGCTGGAGCATTAGTGGGCAGCTCTGCAGTAATCACTTCCTTCAGAAGGCCTCTTAGATGAAGCATTTAGAGAATGCACGGGGTCCTGCATGGCAGCTTTTATCTTAGAAGGCCAGGTCCGCAGCTTTATCATCGTTATGTAATCCCAGCCCAGCCAGTAGCCACAGGAAAGAGCAATTCCAGGATGACCCATTTTAATGCATCACTGTCAACTCAATTAGTGAGTTGTTCTAAGGGGTTTTTCTGGGCAACCTGGAGACCCACTCTTGTGTGGTTTTCCATAATGTGTACAGGGAATAGACTATAGACTGTGGCTGATCATTATCCTCTATGGACCTTATGCAGAAACTAAAACTGAAGTATTAAGCAGACTACTTTAATGCCAAAAAATTAAACTTCAGCTATTTCAGCCATCAGTCAATCATTGCAATCATTTAATAGGCTAATATGCCCAACATTTGACAGGTGCTGTCACTGTCTTTTATGTGCCCTACATGATAGTAAAGTTTTGGACTGTATGAAATAAACATTTTTCAATCTTTCCTCATGCTTTACAAAAATTAAATCAGTTCAGAAAACACTTCAAATATACTGTGATTCAAGGTGAGATTAATCAGCTCAGTCGAGAGAAGAAAATGTTGGCGTTATTTTCTCGCAGACCATGAACATGTTACATTCACTCAAATTTTACACATATCATCATCTCTACAGTGATGTTATATATGAACTAGGTGTGCAATCGGGTTGTGGAAGGGACACCTATGTGAGACAGCTGCCAAACTGCAGACCACTTCAAGACCAACAAAACCAGTTGCGTTTTGGCGAGTCCATCAGCTTTTAGCCCCAATAATCGGTGTTTGTAGCAACCCATCGGCGTGTTTTCAGCAGCTTTAGAGGCTCTAATTGTGGGCATGTAGTAGTGACCTGCTGTTGTGTTTCTAGCAGCTTTAGAGGCTCTAATTGTGGGCATTTAGTAGCAACCTGTCTGTGTGTTTCCAGCAGCTTTTAGGCGCCAATCCTGGGTGATTTGTAGTGACCCGTTGCTGCGTTTCCATCAGCTTTCAAGGCAACAAACACAAGTCTTTTGTTGTGATGCATCGGCAGGGATAGTGCTACGGAAAAAACTTTTTTAGGGAGACGTTGCTGCTTTTCAAGCCAGGCTTGTGCCCCCAAATGAGATATTTTAAACTAAAACATCATCTTTTTTTAACCATAACCAAGTGTTTTTTGTCCTGAACTTAACCTCACATTCACCACAAAGTTGCTAACATATTGATGTACATCTACTACATAATAACGTGCAACATTCGATGCCAACATTTTTTCTCGCGACGGAGTTAAGATTAATATACACTATAATTTTCTATAGGCTTTAATAGAAGGCCTCAGAGGTACAAACAGTAACATTTACGACAGATATTAGCAGGTGTTATGCGACAGGAGCCAGCGTTAAGTTTGAGTCTTCAGTTGAGCTCCATCATTTTTAGTGTTTAATTAGTATTTTAGGTTCATAATTTTCAGGTTCATGTGAGAGGCTGATTCAAAATTAAAATAATGAAATAAAAAAGAAAGCCATATTTTAATCCCTAGTATGGGTCATCCTCTGAACACACTGGATTCCACATTATGCAACTCACATTAAACCCTTACTGCCTCCTAATAAGCAACTTTTTTCAAACGCCACATCTCCGGTTTGTAATGCAGAAGCTCCATGTTATATATAACCATGATGACGTCGCCAGGGTTACTAGGAGCCTTGTGATGAGGAAACTGAACTTCATGTTAAAAATAGTGAAAGTGATTTAATCCACTCTAAAAAAAAAAAAAAAAAACACACAAACTTTTAAAAATATTTATTTTTTGAAAATAGAAATATCTTTGCTACAAAATCAGGGCATAATTTGGAGCATAACGACAGCACCAGTGGTACATAACAAGAGATAACATATTCATTTACTTAATTTGTTTTATCTGTGTCACAGAAATGAATTGGAGCGAAATTTATGGCCCAGCACTGTCTAAGCTGCACATGACAGACTCCGAAATAAACGTCTTCTCATTATTTCCCTGCTTACCATCAGAGGGCCAGTTAGTAATGAGGTACAGCACTATTGATAGAGATGCATTGCTCTCCGCGGGTGCCACTGAAAATTTGTCCAAGCTTAAATAAAATGAGAATAAAAATAATTGATTGGAAATCAATGCACATACATCATTCACTCTTTTGTTAAAAGGAGAAATGGAAGGGAAGAGCGAGGGGGGAAAAAGAGCTCCTGGAAAATCGATATTCATTCCAATCATAAATCAGAATTGAGTCAGCGCTTGCGGGGAGGGGAGATAATCATTGGCCTGGTTTTGGATTACATACTCCACAGGGCTGAGGCCTGTCCAGCCTGCAAATGTGTTTAGCTTTGTTACGATCCCCCGCTCGCTACACTTCTTGTCCCACACACACACAAACATAAACGGTGAGATCCTCTCATTGAAATGCATTGATGGTTTAGTGTGACGTTGGCCTTATGTGCTGCTGTCAGGCCACGTCTGGGGACAGATCAACATGTGTGCACAATGGGTCGCGTGGTGTCAACTCCATCAGGCCATCAATGAGGAGCCTCTGCCTCCCAGCAGCTCTTGACCTTGAGGATGAAGAGTGTGCCCCGTGAGTATGTGCATGTGTGTGTGTGTTACAGCGGACATGCGTGGGACGCAGCAATCAGTCAGGACGCTCTTGTGATGTTTGGTGATGGAGGTTTGTGAATTGGTTTGTGCGCCTGCATTCATAACAGACCGATATATCAGTTTGCTGATACAATGGGCTGGAAATCAATATTGTCCACCTCCTGTGATATGATGGAGGTTCATCACTTCACACACACACGGTGCCACACAGCGTAAAAACTGCAGTAAAATGTATCTTCTTTGTTTAGGCAGACAAGTCTGGTTAGTCATACGCAGCTAATTTACACTTAAATAATGTCATTATTAGTTTGTGTTTGTTTATTAAAGGGGGACAGAGCATATTAATCCCATATTAATCGACACTGACCTTTTGAATACATCAGTTTTAATATGCTGAGGTTAGCTCAGCAGCCAATTTGCAGCCATTCTTCCAACATAATTAAAACCATCACAATACTTTATTCCTGTGCTCTGTAAGTGGCTACTGACTACAACTTTTCTTTGCAGCAGCATCCATATTTGAAGCACTGTCATAGCTATATGAGTGCACACACATGACTGGAAACTGCAACTTGACTGGTTGGCGGATGCATACAAGTGCGAGGTGGTAATCCCAGTTTAAAACATAACATAAGAGGCACCTGTAAAGCGGGATTTATACTGCTGTGTCAAATCGACGTTGTATTAGGCGTATGCTCTGTGTGGGCATAATGCCTACGCTGTACCCTACGCCGTAGCCTGACGTGCACCTCCCCAGGAATGTAACTACATGTTGTGGTGGTGTGACCTCCTGTCTGTTTCTGTACACTGAAACCATTTCCCTCAGTGGAAACAAAGCTTTTATTTACTTTAATTTCCTTTGTGAAGACAATAAAGCCTCCACAAAAATAGCATTTTAAGTCTTGTGTGCGATTTATCCTGGCTTCATATGAGCAGAGAAAATCTCCGCTCGTTGCTAGGCTAATTTATACAATGTAAAATGCCATAGGCTTCTGCTAAAAACATTAGCATGTTGTATTTGTGGGGAAAATGTGTCCAGATAAAGACAAGTGTTTGTCTGTGAATGCTGTGAGTCATAGTGAAGCTGATTTGTGTACTTGTGTCTGAAATTGTCTCTATTAAGCCATGTTTAATGTGTGTTTAATGTGTGTTTAATGTGTGTTTTAGGTGTGTTTTGGGTGTGTTTTGCATCAACTAAACTTTACAGCACTTCACAGAAACCCAGACGCTGACTAGTGCTTTGGAGGTGTGACTGCAGAGTGACACAGACACACCTCTGCAAATGCTCACAACAGCGTAGACTCTGCATAGAGCTGACACACAAGTTTAAATCCATCTTAAGACCCTGCCACAGTGGGTAATGTTCCCAGCATTGTCCCAGGAACACAGAGTATATGCCTTTACTTTAACATGCTCACACACCAGGAAGTCAGCTAATTATCATAACACTTAAAAGCTGACCATATTTAACATCAGTTTAATTTGATTTCAAAAAAGCAGAGTGGATTTAAGTTAAAAAGAAAAGCAAAATATAAACCAATTAGAGATCTGGTGTATAATTACCATGGAAACCCTCCTTGTTCTGCCTTGAAAACTGTTCTCACAAAAGGTGTACAGTGGCATTGTCAGCCCATCAGAGGCATTCAGAATGCACTGTAACACACTGTACGTGTATGTAACCATGTGTATGGTGGTGTTGTTTTGACAACAGCAAATTACCAGTGACCATGCAGGCTGTGTCATACGGCCTTGAGGTTATCACTCAAGTGAATGAGTCAGTTTCTTATCTACAGAGACTCTCGTAGCCCTCAGGCCTCTCTGTTCAGATGAAACAAATAGGCACTTCTGTAAAAAACAAACAGCGAGGGGACCTCGTGTGCCCCCCCCAAACTGAGCTTCATTCACTCCTTCCAACCGCAGGTTCAGAAAATACGGAAACACATGGTGCCAGCGAGAGATTTCAAGTAGCGCTTTGTTTGAACATTGCAGTCACGCAGGGAGAGATTTCAGTGGTAGATCTTAAAAGTGCTGGAAAATCTGCAGGACAGTTCAATGGTCATTGTTTCACACAGGGTGGTGCATTCAGGGGCTGAAAAGTTGTTTTTCCCTCCAGTGATGCCAGCTCTGCACTAAAGGCTACTACCATTATACAGGGCGCAGGAATGTGAGGTATTTTATTATTTTCTGCCAACCTCTGTGGGAACCAGCGCTCTCTGGCTGTTTCGGGGGTGGTATTTATCAAGGTCACGGTATAAACACAGAACCAACCCACTGATTAGGGAGCTGGGATGTATTCATTGTACACTTTCGGGTGTGGGAGAGAGAGAGGAGGGATACGAGGGGGGCGAGGGGTTACGATCAGGTTACCATGACCATGAACGCGCTGAGCTGAATGTGGTATTTTCAGACTCTGATACAGGATCACATATCAGCCAGTTGTGGAGAGCACACAGATAAATTCCTTGCGCATGAATAAAAGTAACACTGACTCATAGTTTCATAGTCAGTGTTGGAAAACAGCAGTGGAAAACATGAGCTGTTTGTCATTCCTGTCACAAGGAAGTGATTGTCGCCTTACTTGGCATGAATTCAACTTTTACAGCTTTAATGACAAATAATGTTTTTGTGAGGTCTGTTCTCTTGTCATGTGAAGAATAGTGGTGCTTAAAATCACTTTTTTCTACAACCTCAACAGCCGCAAAGACAGCCACGCTGATGGAGTCAATCTGTCACCTCTGGCTGAATTGATCCTCTAGATACACAAATTCCTTTAAGAGTAAAAACTTCTTTTGTGCCTGGCTCCAATCTGACACCAAATCTGTGTTTTACGATGTAATTCCAGTCGCCCCCCCCCCCCCCCGCTGTGCTATCTGAGCTCACGTCTCTCTCTGAGCCAGTGACCTGGGAGGCAGGTCTCTGCTCAGGGGGGTCTTTGTCCTCACACAACTGTGAACAATGTGACTCCACTGCTTGCTTATCACGCTTATCCAAACTCAGATCTATCGCTGATTGCCGCAGATCTGGGTCACAGATCAGTTTCGGATGAAGTTACCCAACTCCTCTGCTGCTCCAGCTGATGGCACGATTGAAAAGAAACACAACGGGAGACATAAGAAAGAAGAAGTGCTTTTGTTTTCACAGGCACACAAAGAGGGACTTTTTGTCCTGAGTGAGACTTTGAACAGCAGCACTATGAGTAAGCCTTTGGTCACCTCATTAAGGTCCTGCTTCCTTGTGTGAATCCCCAGCCCAGTTGGCAGAATAAATGTTGGCATTGTATGTTTCTGCGAATCATTGATATGTTACATTCATAGTGGATATGTTGAAAGTTGTTTCAATTCTCAGTTTCATGTTGTGACAATGCTGTGGTCAGGTTTAGGCACAAAAACAACTCTGTTACAGTTAGGAAAACATCATGTTTTGGCTTAAAATACCTGGTTTGGTTGCTACTGTACAAACATGGCTGGCAATGTCCCAAACTCTTATTAGAAATACCTACTTTTGTAGGACTCAAACTGTGGTCTGCTGCTGTCTCACCTCGGTCTCAAGCCATCTGCCATCCCCTCCTCCTGATGAGGAATTCAGCTTTAACACATTTAATATGAACTACATCACCTCTGAATTGTTAAAGATACATAACATATACCGTTATTCTTCAAATATTATATTTGCTATTTGCTTTAATCCCTGAAATCAACAGGTCTATATTTGGGCCTTTAAATTCCTTTCACACAAAATGAAAAAATACAATCAAATTGTTTATTAAAACCAGTATGAATATTACTTCAGATAATATATCAGTTATGAATCATTCATTTGATCTAACTCCAACAGACAGCGCGTCACAGAGAGAGTGAGTTACGGCACTAAAGGATTACAGCACCCAGCACACGACACAACACCTCTTTATCCTGTCAAAACAATACTCACAACTTGGATTAACTTTTTTAAAAACCCCTTTTGATTCCTTTGATCTGAGGACCCTTACGGACTAAGGGAATATGAATAACTTGCAGGGTAATCGAGGAATGGACACATAATTTGAAGTAGCCAACAACCTGCTTTTATAAATCCGAAGAACTTCTATAAAAAAAAATGATTTGCTTGGCAACCAGACCAGGCGTCTGACTGAGACAGGCTATTATTTGTCAAAATGTGTAGCCACACTGCCGGCAACTTTTAAGGTGGGATGTTTTCTTGCTATGTTGATTGACGCATGAATCCATCAGCACACCTTAACTTTCACTGTGACAACTTTGACTCTTACTTTAGTTTTTATTGTCTCTCTTGGATGACATACACTTTTTGTAATGAATGGATCTTCAAGTGTTGCAATTTCGACCGGATTTTATGCAATCCTCATTTTATGCAATGCTCGAGGAGCATCACTGTGGGCTGTGGGCTACAGCAACACTAAACCCCTGAGCTTGCCTGAGAAGGACTAAATGCACAAACCCACTATTTTTAAATATCCCATGGAGAGAGACTCTCACTGCAGCCTGTTCTTATTTGTTTTGAAAATGTCAGCGTGCTTCCCTGTTCTGTGGACGATAAGCAAGATGCTGACTGATAAAGGAGGAAATACAGTCAGTGCTGGACGGAGCAGTGCGTGACAACAACCCTGCCCACATGAAAGAGAACTGCTTGCGCTGGAAACACTCAGCGGACGTAGAGTCTAGGTACCATGTCTGAAGTGTAGCTGTTGGTTTCAAAGGTACCATACGAAAGTGCGTTGTGGGAACGGGGCTATAATTACCTGTCTGCTTTGAAGTGACACACCGTCTTTGAGGCATCAGCACAGTCAGTGAGTCAGATCCATAGCTCCGCCTTCTTGTCCAAATATGGTCACTCTTCTGGCTCTAAAAGTACAAGATTGCGACAGCGGAAATGCTGAAGTCGAGGTTTCAGTATGGGAGTCGACAAACCAGTGAGTGACATCATGGTTGCTACGTCCATTATTTTACAGTCTATGTCTGAAACATATAAAGCCAACGTTTTATTCTGGCGACTGCGCTGATGAAACGTGCAGGATAAGATTCATCAAAGCAAAGTTTATGGCACTGTGAAGAATGAACTTTGGAAAATCTTTATTGTGAGACGCCACTTTATTATAATTGTGTTTTTGTCAGGACTGCTGATCAACAGCAGCTGATGCAGTGAGTGTGAACTTTAGGTATCTGTGCAGTATAGGAAACACATCAGCGCCGCTGCACCTTTTGCTAAGGTCGTGACTTTTAAAGGTTGACTCCAAACACCGGCTTTGTTGACTCAGCGCCTGTCTGTACATTAGGACACAGATAGTAGGCAGGCTAACGGCCTGCTGTTGCCAAAGTAACAAATCCTACCCACTATGACCTCACTTGCCTGTGAACGCTGTTGAACTTTGAACAGTTATGTCATTTATTTGATCTGTGTGTCATCGGCATTTCCTTTCACAAGTTCCTCCCCTGCGTCGCCCTCCCTCTTTACTCAAACTTTATGTGTTTTCTTTCCCTATCAAAAGGAAATCCTATCCCGAAACCCTGCGTGTCCCTCCATAACCCATTATGCCATTGCTTTTGTTATGCTCCATTGTGAGTTTTCTTTAGCATAATCATTTACCATGTAAGCCCCTTTCATTTAAACCCTGTAAGTCCATTTCCCAAGCTTATATAAAAGGATATCCTCTGAGAGGGAACACTTGAGCACTTTGATCTCAGGTGACGCTCGCAGCGCAGGTTTCAGTTCCCATTTGAGCTAACAATATCGCAGCCAACACAGGTTCAGTAAATAATCATTAAGGTTGCTATAAAACAACATGTGTTCCTGTTTGTACATCATCATCTGGTTGCTGCAGCAATCAGATGATAATCATCACTGTTCGAGATTCTCTGTATCACCCCCCACCCTCCCTGCAGCAGATACCTTTGCCCAGCTGAGAATGACTCATTCATATCTCATGACTGCTTTCCAATGAAACGTGTTGTTCCAAGCAGCAGTTTCCGGGAAACAGGCTGAGTGGTGAATTATACCATCACACCGCCACAGGCTCCGGGGAGTAGGACTGACATAAACAAATATAGCAAGTACAAACTGTACATACTAATGGCCCTAATTACTCGTCAAATAGACGTTGATGCAGAGTGAAGCCTGACTTGTTTCTCACGAAACCTGCAAGCACTGATCATTGAAGTCCTCTTTAAAGGGAGTCCAGGCAGGTAATGAGTTAGCTCTATACTGCCACTACCACTACCACTGATACTGAGACTAATAATACAACTGCTGCTGAATGTGTAAAATAATAAGAGTGGGAAAAATGGATATCCCCTTAAGGGACTATTAAAGGAATTCTTTAAACTTAAGCTTAATGATACTACTACTTTGTCAGAAGAACTGCTACCACTCAAAAAGTCAAAATGTTGAGCTATTGCTTTAGAGGAATACTTCACCCTCCAACTGATCATTTGTGTATTCATTACTTACCCCATGCTACACTGAATTTGTGAAGGGAACTTTATTATTCTCACATTTGTCCACAGTGAATGCAGAATCTAAAAACAGAGAAAATTCCTGATAGATTGGAATAAAATGGGGACCACCTTTAACAATATTAAAACTATGTCAAAACATCTGTTTATAAACTCTCACACAACTTGTGCAGTATGATCCAGGTCTCAATTATCCAGCCATGTGCTAAGTGTTTCGTAAACACGTGTGTAGGAGCAGAATGTGAATGAAGGAATTTGTGTATGGTGTACGGTGTATTGGGTATCAGGTCACATGAGATAATTAGCCGCTGTCCCTATTTATAGTAGGAACCTTTCTTTGTCTGGTCAGGTGTTCCGCCCGGAAGGGTGAACAGCTTTTGAACGCTGAAGCAGCTAGGTGCCACTGGAGTTACATGTGTGGGTGTTTTTGAGTGTTTTTGGAAACCTGTTCGAGTTTAATGGACACTGACACGTTTGATGGAAAATAAATGGACGAAGTGTTCAACTGGCAAGTTTGACTCAGACTTTGATTCATCAGACACGGTGACAATCAGCGCATCAATTAGGTTATCCTGGTGCAGCACCTCAGTGGCTTAAAGCATTGGCTTAGCCTCTGCAAAAGTGTATTTTAAATGCTCGTGCATGCCCAAGTGCAACCTGGTCTCACTCCAAAACTGTCGAAATCTGGCGCTTGGGCATTGATTTGCGGCATCAGACACTGATGAAACACACTGCCGATCGCTGTTATAGTTTAATAGTGCCCACGGCATCAGGGGGAAACGCAGCAGGACAAGAACAAAAGTTAAGATGGTAAAAGTCCAACTAGGGCGAGTGGGAGGGGTGGTGCATGGGTCCAACAAACACTGACCTTCACCCAGGAGATTATAAAGCCAAACCCTGTTCTTTTTTCCTAAACCCAACCACTTGTTTTTGTTGCCTTAAACACAACCCAAAAATGTTAAATTGCATCGTTGTACTGACGTAGAGCTTTTATTTTGAAAGAGACTGTATTTAAACGGTAAATTTCTTGTATTTTGAAAACAGACAATGCATGTAACAAGCAAAGGTTGACATGACGTTCCAGGACCTCAACCACCAACGCACCCAGGGTACCTTGCACGTCATATCTCGACGTGGAAAGTCCATGACCAAACGTCGATACACAACAAGGTTGGAGTGAGAATGTGTTGACATGAAAGCTGGGGTGAACTGTTTTGCATCGTGTGCAGTGTTGTGGTGGAACACAAATGGCACTGATTGGCAAACACATGTCCACCAGAAAACACAACGGGAGACTGTCTGAAACACGTGGACAACAAACAAGACAAATCACAAAGACAGAGGCTGTTTCAACCAAATCTACTGCACATGCTGCGAGAATCTGGACAGTGGAACAGAGATATGAAGCAATACAAAACTAAAATACTCTCGTCCATTAGAATTGTATTTCACTGCAGTATGTGCAGTAAGTGTACTTGTTAATTTCCACCACTGGCTATTAAAGATGATAACAGTCGAGCAAACAAAACACCGCAGAGCCTCCTGTGGAGCACAACATGCAGTTTCCTAAAACTAAATAAAGCCTATCCTAATAGGCACCACCCAGGCACCTTTGCCACAGCTCTAACAAGCACTGAGTAAGACTCAGCACAACATGTTGACGCTAATAATGAAGAATGTGTGAACTTGTTTCTGCCATGAGCCCCAAACCAGGGGCATTTTGAAGCCTTGCAACAGGACAGACACCATGAGGCGGCAAGGTGACACAAAAAGACGGACAGACAAGCTGGCAGACTAAAGCAGACAGGTAAACAGACAGACAAACAGGGCCGGGGCAATGCCCCAGAGAGCAATGACACGAGCCAGTGCCTCCCCTCTGCAACACAGACTGAGCAGGCAGGCGGGGAGGCAGGCAGGCGGGGAGGCGGGGAGGGGAGCGGGTGGCTTTCGAATGACTGAGGAGCCGAGTGTAGACACACAGCAGCCCACTCACCTCAAACACACAGCCTGTAATGACTGGAGACACGGCTGCCTTCCCCAGGGGGAAAAAAACAAGGAGGGTGGGGGGAGCACAGGCGCACATCACCACCTCTTTCCCAACAAACCCTAATGGCTGGGGCTCAATAAACAACAGCGGTGGCAACAACAACCCAAATAAGCCATGACAGCGCGTGGGGTACCTGAGCGAGTTCCTAATTGATCATTCTCGGTTGGAGACTTCCCACTTCTCGCTCCCATTGTAGGACGTGCACGCTCTCATACATGCCACAGTTTTGCATCACGGCTATTCTTAGTGCAGGTGTGCCATATTGCTGGAATTCTTATTTAGAGCTCAGCTGCTTTACCTGCAAACATATTCCAGAAACATTTATTCATAGAGAGTGTGCTCTTTATCTAGTTTGATATCACGAAGGTGTCACGCAGGAGCTGGCTCATTTCTTTATTCGGTGGAACACAGCTCCCAGTTCTCAGCTAATGCAGTCAAAGCATGTCCGACACAAGCCCGCAGCTGGCTGACCTATTGTGAGAATTAATTAACAGCCATGGCAGATTTTAGCACAGTTATTTGGGACTTTCTGTACGTAGGTGTGATATGTGGGTCAGTGGGGAGCGACGCGGCTGGGCGTCATGTCATCTCACACTATCAGCGGGCGACAGCCGCTCAGAGCAGCCTCAATAAGCACGCTGATCCCCGGCCGAGCCTGCTGACCAGCACAGTTAACATTCCCTCCCTTTACAGCCGCCTAATCCGGGAATTTAACAATGCGCCTGGCCTTCCAAACCAGGGATCAAATTCTCCCGGTTGACTCCGTATTAGCCCAGCCAGCACATGCAGCCCCGGCCCTGTGCCCACCCACAAAGCCGCCAGGCAGAAATTCACACACTCACACCCTCGGTTCATTCTGCAGCTTGGCCACACGCAACACTGAGTAACACAGGGATGTTAATAAGCGCTGTGAATTTTTTTGTGTGTTTCCTTTCCAGTTTTCTGCTTCTTTTTCTTCTCTTAATCCGTCCTGCTCCTTCATGTGTGTTTGCAGCTAACCTTCAACATAAATTTAACACAACTGAGCCGCCTGGCGGGGTCTTTAACTTGCATTATGCTTTGTGACATTGACAAAAAGGTGAGGAGAGCGGGCCGTGTTTGCGTCGCAGGCAATGGGATCAAATCCGGGGAGAAATCTATTTCCTTGAGAAGCCATGCCAGAGAGACGGGATAACTGGACACATCCTGACATGTAATTAGGGTACACTGCACTTTGGGAGCATTGCAATTAGTGAGTGTCATTTTCAAGTGTTTTTTTTTCCTCTGTCTCTCTATAGTCACCCTTTCAGTTTGAGCTTCTAGCGTTTCAGTCCAGGCTACCACAAGGTCAGATAGAAGAGATACCCTACGCTGGTGTCGGAACCTCTCAGCTGTATGCGGTAATTACTGGCGTCCTTGATATTTGATGTGAAATGGGGATGGTAACCTTTAGTGTTTGCCTGTTAGCCCCCCTCCTCTCGCCCTCGATTCCTCCCCCCCTTCACTGCCACCTCCCTCCTCTCAGCTCCTGGGAGTACGACGGACAACAGGAGGCTCACTTTGGAGGGAAATGTGAAGTGCGTTTGAGTGCCAGCTGGTGCCCTGGGACATGGTTAAACATCTACTGGCCAAATGGTGCCTTGTCATTGCTGTGAAGCGGGACGACACGTTTGATGGGACCTGCTGTCCAGCGGAGGACGAGTGAAAGGGCGAAGGGCACGAGGAGGCACGCTTTGGTCCTATTTTTAACTCTGTACTTTAGCTGGAGTCGTGATTTTGTGCACAGGCACAATCAAACATTAACTGTATTGGAGTGATTAAGTTTTACACATTAGATTTTGGTGAGTACATGGAGTTGAAAATTAGGGTATAAACATCCCCCTCCAGACATGTTTCATGACATTAAAATACTACGTTTTGAGTAATAATTTGTCTTTTTTTTTTTTTTTTGAAGTTCAAAAACTTAAATTCTGAACAGCACAAACATACAGAAACTATGAGTATATAAATATCAGCCCATTTAAAGCCAGAGGAACACTCAGAACTTGAAGTGGCTCTGTAAAGCTAAGCAATGTACTTCTGTGGATGGGACCGCAGCAAAACTTATTTTAACCACATAAAACAAAACAAAAAAAATATATATCAGTGTAAAGCCAAGTTCGGACCAAAGAGCCACGACGAGACGAGTTGAAAAAGGCAACTACTTAAGCACATACAGCGAGCAGCAGCAGTGACCCACCATCGGACAGGACGGAGTACCTGACGCAGCAAGCGAACACGCCGTCTGCAGTCATTTTGACTTGACCCGTGGACACTACAAGCTGATTGGCTGTTGAAACAGGTGACGTTCTAAAACCAGCCGCCGGCGATTTGACCAGCGGAGTCGCAGGTGACACCATCAGCCGGCCTGAGTTGAGCTCAGACTGGCTACTTCACACCGCTACAGCTTTTCTCTGCAACGTTTTAAAACGGTTTTGTCTCGTTACATATCTTTGGTCCGAACTATATTTAAATATTTGCTCCACTTTACCTTCTGTAATAACCAATCAGGGGCTGTGGTAGACCAGCAACTCCAGTGGTCTATGAAGTAAAATTACTCTTTTTGTCAGCAGAGTCTGGTGGCTTTGATGTAATGGCTTCAATTTCCTGTCGGGAAAGGCTGTCAGGGTACAGCGGTATATCAGTAAAAATATTCTTAACACGGTGTACATTTAAACTGTTATAAATTTTTTTTTGGTGGGCTTTAATTTAGTTAGCTAAAAAGTAGATAACTGAGGCAGCGTTTGCGTGGAATTGTTTGATTTGAACGCAATGGTTTTCTACCTGGAAGTTATTGTAAATAAACATTGTGATTCAGCCTATATGACATTCAGATTGTCTGCACATGGTGCTCAACATGAAGCTAACAGCCTACTGTGTGAGAACAGTGCTAACAATGGCAACAGTGTTGACAGAGCTAACAGTAATAGGGTTTCCATCCACCTATTCTTATTGGAATTTGCAAAAATAGCGAAAATAAACATTAATGGAAACGCTAGAAATTCGAAAAAAGGCTGAAAATTCGCAAAAAAGTTTTTGCGCTTGGAGGGGGTGGATTTGTCTGCGTATCAATAAAAGGAAAGTACAACTTTTTGCTATGGAAACAGGTTTTGCGGATAAACGATGACTGGACCGGATACCACGTCACACGTATACGTTGGTGGTACGCGGTGGTCTCCTTCCAGCTATTTCCGACAGTACTCTTAACATTAAAATTCTTCCTTGTCGTCTCTTCTTCAGGATGGCTCGGTACGTGGTGAATGCTGACAAAATGGTGACCAGAGTTCTTCCAAACGCCGACAGGTCGATCAGGAATCTGTCCATGATCAGTTGTTGACTGTCAGCCGAGTGTGTTGTTTGTTTTGTGGCAGAGAGACGCTCTCTGATGACGTCATGTCATGGCGCACTCTCCTCTCAATAATCGCAAAGTAATAACAAATGGAAACGGGCATGAAGTCGCATTTTCTTTTTGCGCATTTTCACTAAATTCGCTCCAAAATTTCGAGACATTCGGATGGAAACCTGACTAGTGTCAGCTTAGGGGAGAAATCGGAGGGGTGGGTGCTACACTACTGTGATGCTGCCGCCCTGTAATCAGTGGTAACTGCTGTATGAGTGCAGAGTGGTGGCGGTTAGGTAGTCTGTGGGACACAAACACACAGGGACTCACATGCTCGCATTACCAGACCGTTTACTGCTACAAACCACAGAGACGCTTGGATTACATGACTTCATTCTCTGTTGAGGATGTCATTACTCCACTATACATACAGCAAATAGTTGTTTGCTGCTATATTAATGCTCTTAATGTCAAATACAGCACCTTTAAAGTGTCTCCTGCTCAGTCTTTGTGTTTCCAGCCAATTTGAAAAACTGATGTTTAGGCAATTGGTCCAGTGATGGATTTAAAAAATAACAGCTGTTTACAACAACTTTGTCATGTAAGGAACTGAGTCGTAATGTTGTTGTTTTTACTGTTGCATGAATCTTGATGTTTGAGCTGCTGTAAGGAACGAATGACAAACAAACTGTTGATCTCACTACTGCTGATGTACGTGAGGGACTGAGCTGGCAGGCGTAGGGAGTCACGCGAGGACTTTTAAAACAGAGGCTTTATTCACCCAAAACTGAAGAAAATAATTTACAGATACATGCAGCAGAAAGTCTGGGCACATAAAAGACAGCTAAAGTCAGGCTGAGGCAACTCGATAGCATGAACTGAGCTGACCTGAGTGGAAGTGAACTGAAATGAACTGAGACGGACTGACCTGAACTGAACTGAGCAAACCAAACTGGTTTGGAAAAGAAAGGCAAAGCTATAAAATGGCAGATCAACCCATTTTTCAAAACAAAGGGGTAAGACAGAGGGGGACACTAACAATTAGACTACAGTTACAACAACATGGGATTGTTTCTTTGTCATTTAAATATTTAACCCATTAACCAAAACAAAATCTGACCACATTAGCAGACATATTTGAAAGAAATAAAATCTCTGAACTAGAGATCCCTACTCTCCCCACGATTTGGCAAGCACTTGGTACAGTCTGATCGGCCACTTCCTGTGTTTCACAGCTGAGTTTTGGGGGGCACACCTTGTGCTTGTCCCTCCAGCAGCAGAACCCTCGGCACTCGTAACTCAAAGGAACACCTTCAGGCAAACTTAATTAAAGGGCGGTTGTACGGGAGGGAACTAAATGTGCACGCTACAAATAGAAGCTAACGCACTGCCAGTAATGCTGAACAAACTGAGGAGACAAAACAAAAGCTATGTCATCGTTTATTTGTTTGCTGATGTGTGTCAATGTGAATATGATGCACATCCAGAGCTGTCATGGCAGAAAAGACAAACAAAGGAAAGCTGCAAAAAAATGCGCAGGAACAAATTTAAGTTTATAGTTCCTAAGTTCCTGAGGTGGAAACACACTAAATGTTCATTTCAAAAGTTTAACTGCTTGACACAAGATGGCTCCTACTTCACTGAGAGTCCATTCTCATTGTGTGTGTCCTGAGGGTTTCAAACCCCGACATCGCACTTGTGTACGCTTCCAAACTCTGTGATGTTATAAATTCCTGCTCATATATTCAGGCCTATAACTCTTAAGGTGATTTAAGGTGAGCGCAGATAAACTTTCCTCCCGTCAGCAGATGAATGTGAAAACAGCCGTCTGGTGTCCAACTCTGCACATGCATAATTCTGCGCTGTGAAGAACGTCCAAGTCGGGTAAGAATTTCGAATGGGGGGGGGCTTTAAGCTAAAACAGACAAATGTGTTTAAACTCCCAAAGGCACTGGAATAAAGAGCAAATGATAAATACGCCATAATGTGACTGCAGCACTGTTTGTTAGGTAATGAGACATTCTTGAGAGGATTTGCAGACACAGACAGGACTTGTGATTACTTGCTCATATGAAAGCTTATGCCATAGCCGGAGCAGTGAGACTCCAACATGGCCTGCGGCTACTAATTAGACCAACAACAGCTCCACCATGAGTCTCTGATGAGCTGCTTTAATTGGCAGCGCAACAATTGAAAAAAGCCTCGTGGCCATTACTATAAGCTACACCTGGGATGGAGAAACTGCTCAGCCTGCCGCCTGTATAAAAGACAGTCGAACCACACGTGGCTGAATTGATCGTCCTCTGCTGAAAGAGCTCCGCTTCTTCTCTGTGTTTTGCCGGGGCTCCATGCAACCGCAGCCGTGCAAATCTGTCATCGCTGCTGCTGCTATCAAATCAGCGTGTTTTGCAACACACTCGAAATAGTATGTATAGAAACCCCATGCGAACACATTCAAGAGCAAACGCGGCGTGTTGCAACATGCCAGGTGTTTTGACAGTCGGCCGGTGTTCTACATCTCTCTCAAGCACCACCATCAAGTGTGTGTGCCAACCTCCAAACACTCCCCCCAAGCTGAATAGCACTGCCTTATATAACAGGGCTTCACACTCATCAATCTGTACGCCCCGTGTTTACGTTTGCCCCTCGCTGTTTTTCTTGGAGGTCCCAGCGATGGAAAAGGGCGAGGCGCTCGTGAGCAAACATGCGCAAACACCTGCATATCTGAGATGCCTGGCAGGGATTATCATCACGGTCCACTGTAAACACACACACATGCTGATCTCCGTGCACATGTTCAACAAAAGCTGAGGAACTCCCGCCTTGTCGTGTGCAAACAAAATGTGGCAGCCAGGAAACACTGCGTGGATTCACTGGGATAGATTGCACCAGGGGCCTCGGTTGGGACATGTCACTGGAAAACGGGGCAAAAAAAACATCCTCTAACATTGGTTTGTGTTGAAACATGTTTGGGTGCCTACCTTTACACACAGGGAGGGCTGGGAACATCTCACTGTTTGTTTATTCCCCTGAAATATAAAAGCTGCATCAATAAAAATATCACAACTGTACTGCAATAGGCTATAATATCGCAATTCCAATTGATTAGGGAATTCAGCAGTAAAATGATAATGGCTTTCCATTACAGTCATGGCAATGAAGACATTTGCAGCCACATTATCTACACTTATTGATATTTTTTGTCATTACTTTTCCAGCTAATTTCAAGTCAGCCGTTCTATACGGCTCCTATTGATTGGGTGTGAAAACACTGAGAAGTGGTGCAGAGATATGAAGGTGAAAGGAGGAGTGACTGCGGCGCAGTGACTGAGGTCAGCAGCATTGTCCAGTCGCGATCTCCATCTCCATCCATTGTCCATCCACGGGTGCCGGGGCTGAATGGGGATTTTCTTTTTCTTTGATAAACTTTTGACCTCCACGTATCTCCTCCTTGTGCAAACATGTTGACCTTGGCTCGCCATTCACTGACACACTGAGGCCGCGGAGAGAGGGTGATAACATATTCCGATAAGCTGATAGCGGGATCCACATTCATCCGTGGTGAAGTTGCAATGGGGAAAAGTTTGATAAACTCGTGCGCTGCTTGTGTCATTGGGTAAAGTTGCATTTAATGGCTCTATTTTGAGAAACCAGGTCAATGCGTCTTGCGCTGCGAGAACATCCTTCACTCCTAACCCAAAATACAACCTCTGCCGCTTCCTCCAGGTGAGCATCGTTACCCGTAACCAAGCCGTGTCAGGGCACGCCGCCGAGCATTTGTCAAAAAACTGCTCAAGCACTCGCTGGTTATTATTTATGGTGTCTTGTCATAGAGCCTCATTGTTGATTCTCGCTCCGGGCACCTGCACGCATTTTCATCACACGCCGCTCATCTCCCGCCCTTTCATCAGACGTCGTTAGCATCAGGTTGTGACCGATGTTCCCCAAATCTCTCTGCACTAACCAGGATCCTCTTGGAGGTTTTTTTTTCCTTTTTTTACACTTCAATAAAATAAGAGCCGGGATGAGGGGGAGATGAAGGGAGCGTGGGGGAGAGGGCTGGGGGAGTGATTGCCACCTGCCACTTCATTCAACTGCATTTTAATCTGGGGTGTCTGGAGGAATCTCGTTCCGCAAATGACTTCACCGGAGGAGTGGCGGCGCTGGAGGGAGGGAGTAGAGATTTGAGCTGCTGATACCTCGCAACAAATCACCTGGATATGAACTATTCGCTTTCTAATGGGAATCCATATTCATCTTCCCCTCCAAAAGCTCTCCTGTGGGGATGCAGATGTGTGGCTGCTTTTATATCTTCTCCTTATCCACTTCCCCATCCGTGTACCCTAATCAAAACCCCCACATATTTTAAGGCCCTACACCTTCCGCTTACTCATATTGAATTTCCATTGCTACACCATTGAGTTTATGGACCATCTTTGGGATTATTAATGACACTGCACAGAGTTATACATATGAATATGGAGATCAGCCACATTGTGCATATGCTTCCCTATATAACAGGATTGATCTAAATCTCTAATGTCTTCTTTGACTGATGGCACCACCCTTCAGCTCCACGCGCTTTTCTTAATAATGTGCCTTCCTCACTTCCATTATCTGTGTATTTAAAACCCAAGACCCCCTTAAAAAGCAGCCGTGAATGATAACTCTCCTCCACACAAACTCCTCCAGCTACTTCAATTCAATCTGTGGCACAGATAAAGGGGTCAACTTCATGCTACAAGGGATCAAATTGAACCTGTAACAGGTTTAGTTCTGGTGGTCCTTTTTCAATGTACAGAATTTGCGTTTTATTCAGGCGTCTTGAAGGGCACCTTCATGCCCGTTGTTGCCGTTTCAGGGAGCTGCTATACGCGTGCGATGCCCAGACAAGATATGTAGGATGAATTATTACAGTAAAGGGATTTTATTTATTAACTGGCCCGTGGAAGTTGGGAGCGTGCCAACTGTTGCTGTACCGTTCAGGGGCCTATCATCCGTATTGTCGAAGGGTAGATAAATACTGCATGACTGTATTCATGGTTACAGATGATATATAGCTGCACATTCTGAATCTACATTAGCGGCTGAATTAGTCTGTTGGTGAACAGCCAGCACACGAGGGCGGACAAAAGACACCATTTCACTATCTGCTGAGAGCTCACTTTTAAATTGGTCAGTTAAAATGATAATTTGTCAGACTGGAGTTTAGTTAAAGGTGTAGTCCGCCAATTATACACTTTAAGTGTAATGTCTTCTTTGGCTCTGGAGGAGCCTGAGGAAGTATGAGGAAATAACGCTGATGATTTCATGGCGATGTCATGAGGGTTGTCTGAGCTTTGGCCTCGAGACACGTTTTTACGTTTGAGAGACGAAGGCATTTCCCAGTTAGAAAGGGTCTACTTAAAGAGACGCTGTTGAGTTGCACCATGGGAGGTGTATCCTTAGGCTTTTTAAGATTATAGAATAAAGGTAGTGGTTCCCAACTGGTCCAGCCATGGAGTCCAGATTTCTCTTTAGTCATTAGTTCAAGGTCCCAAAATTTAATACATTCAATGTCATACCTGTGTTGCCATGTTTGTGAGCTAGTTTGCTGTCTTTGTAAGTAGCTGTCTGTTATGTGCATTCAGAATGGGCCACCAGTTGGGAACCACTGATCTAGGCTGCATCAACTTTGATATGTTCTTTTTTTTAGCCGCGCTAGCTTTGAGTGAAATGTCTCACCAGCTTTTGGATAGATTACCATGACGTTTGGTACGCACACTCGTGTTCCCCTCAGGATAGGTTTTAAAGGCTTGGATGATCTCCTCAGTTTCAATCTGGTCCCATCTTTGGGTCAAAATTCAAATTTATCCTACACTAATGACATTGCTGTCAGCCTCAGCTGTAGCATTTGTGTTTAGTGCTATTAGCAAATTTTAGCTCACAAACGTACTAAACTAAAATGGTAAACATGGTGAACTTTATACCTACTAAACATCAGAACAGTAGCATTGTCATTGTGAGCATGTTAGCATGCTCATAGCATTCAGCTCAAAGCACTGCTAACCCCAAAGTACAGTCACAAAGAGAAACTAGCATACCGTGGACTCTTTGTCTGGTTAATGAACAGCCTTCTTTACACTTTCAAGGACATGTTTCAACAGAGTCGACAAACTATCAAGTATTGTGGCAAGTTTAAGAGCTAGAATTTTTAAAAATTGGTCCACACAAGGAACTAATAGTCGGGATATCAGTGTCAGCTGATATGTTTTTTGTTAGTCCCTCAGCCTGCAGCAACAGCGCCAGGCTTTAACGCCATTTGACACAGTGGTCTAACCGTGGAATTACAACTTCCAGGGTCATCACATGATGCCACTGGGCCCAAGAGGTTTTTTTCTTACATCATGAAAGAAATGTCTGTAATTTAGAAGAGATTTTTTAGTGTCAAAACCTAGTGTCACGAGCTCTGGGTTGTGACCGAAAGAATGAGATCGTGGATACAAGCGGCTGAAATGCTCCTTCGCAATGAAAGGGGTCAGTAGAGGTCGTTCGGGCATCTGATCAGGATGCCACCTGGGCGTCTCCTGTTAGAGGTCTTCCGAGCATGTCCTACTGGTAGGAGGCCCTGAGGCAGATCCAGAACACGCTGGAGGGATTACATATCTCATCTGGCCTGGGAACGTCTTGGGTCCCCCAGGAGGAGCTGGAAATCGGGATGTCTGGGGTACTTTGCTTGGCCTGCTGCTCCCGCGACTCGATTTTGGATAAGGGGATGAAAATGGATGGATGGTCTGATAACATTTCTAAAGTCTAGAAGAGAGAAAAGCTGCATGATTTAGTCATTTCATCCCCATTCAAGTCTCCAAATTTTAGACCTGCGAAGTCGAACTTTTTTGGCTTCATAAGCCACTAAGCAGCCCTCACTGCAATGAACAGGTCTCCGCCTCCAACACTGTATCCAGTTCTCTTTATACATCCATTGTTAGTGCCCAGCCTTTAAGGATGTGCAATACCTAACTGCTGAATTTAAAGGACTGTCTGGTGGCAGATATAATCTTATCGGATATATTAAGCCTCAGTGGGTGGAGTCAGAAGGCCAAACCTCTAACATTAAGGTGTGGCCATATTACACTTGAAGCCCATATGAAAGACAGCTTGAAGCATTTGTTTCCTGTCTCAGTGTGATCTACAGCCAGCTGTGGTGGACTCGCAGCTCAGAGTCTGCCTATGTTCAACTTTGACCATGCAGATGTGAAGTTCGGCCATGGATCCACTGATACAATTCATTACTCTAATGTGTGCCGTCATCCTGTTGAGTAAGAAATAACACGATTAGACTACAAACTGCAGCATCACTCAGACAGACTGTTTACATAGCACAGAGGGCTACTGTCATGTACAATAAATAAGATACACATGGACTAATATTTAAAGCATGCCAGATGTTTAATAGTTTTTTGGCCTAACTGAACTCCCAAACTGGTTTTATTATAGTTATGTTTTGCACACTCAAACACAAGTTCAGTAGAACATTAGATTATTTGACTTGAATTAGATTTTCCATTGATTTTAAATGCTGAGCACATGTCAGTCTATATGTATGTAAACAGCATGTCATTCTCCATGGCAACCTCTGTAAACATCAGACATGGCAGACCCCATAAAGGCTATTTTTACCTAGTATTATGTCACCTCTCTAAGGCACATTGCATAACAACAGCTATGCAACAGTGAGTGTAATATTGACAGGTGTTATCTGAGGAGACTCAGGAAATGAGCTGTGAATGCTCTCCATCTTCAGTTTGGTGCAAACTGTGTGTTACTTTTCCATTTCCTCTTTTCAAAGTTTGCGTTGTCATTTCTCATTGTTTGTTTATGTGTTTGTAACTCTCTCTGGGGGGCAAATTGTTATTTCAATCAAGCGTAACGAAGCCAGAGAGGTGTTGTTGTGTAACTGCTGCCTGCGTATCTCCCTGACCTGCGTTGGTAATGAGTGTCATCTGCACATGCTTTGTGGAGACCTCTGCAATATCAGCTGATAGTCATGTTTGTTCAGGGTTGTTATCCCGGGCTGAGAAACAGCTCGGGGTAAACAGGAGGAAAGAGAGCGCCTACACATAAGCTTGTCCTCTCAGCAAATGACATCAAATTGCTCTCTTTATTTTTTTTCCTCTCCCTCTCTCTATTGGTTTTACAGTAAAGCGATGCTGCATCATCTAACCAACAATTTCTGGGGAAATGCTCGACTGCAGCAGAAACAGCAGCTCGGAGTTTGGAGATAAATGCACGCTATTCAGAATACGAGCAAAGCCTTTCACTCAGGGGCTCTGCTGTGTTTTTATTTGCGAGCAGCAATTTCATCTCGCCGTCTTCACACCAGTCTCCGAAAATCCAATAAAGATGACTGACTACATTTTATCACTGCAGGATTTATCTTTCAGGAAGATTTACAAGTCCATCCTGATAATGTGGAAAAAAGCAGAAATATGAAGAACTATAAACCCAGTATGATATGTGTTTTACTCAAACTTGCAAGGAGCTGCTGAAACCTGTAATTCACCAGCGCTGTTACCACTGAATAAAAGAATTAGACAGCTGATTTGTATTACTGCGTATAATTTGTCATGTACTGTACCGCGCATAATAGGCTTGTTTCTTTTTGGCATCATTTCTCTTCTGCCAGCTTGAGATGTTATCTGATTCAAGCCAACAGGCTGACGGTGGTTCCTTGGCCCCGTGACTCAGGAAAAGCCTGTTTCACCCTCGACCTTTGTCATTATCCAGCAACAACATCGCAGGGCAGACAATCAAGGGATCAAGGCCGGCCAGGAGAAATCCTGTCCCCAGACATAAAAAAGGATGCGCGCCGTGATCTCTCCCCCTCATTGCCAGGAATTCAATTTCACTCAGCTAACATCTGCCAGAGATAAGTGAAACATAAACAATGTCATTCACACACACACTCACACACACACACACAGACACACAGAGAGAGCTCAGGGCTTTTTCCTGAAGAGACGCAGCGGTACTGACACGTCCCTTAATTACAACCATGACATTTGTGCCCAACATTCCATTTTTTCCTTAATGTGGAAAAAGACAAACCAGAGAGGAATCTTTGGATGAAATGAGAGAAGAATTTACCAGTCAAAAGGGTCACTTTCAATAGTAATGGGAGAAAAAAAATCCATCATGTAAAATACAAAGGAAACAGACCATCACAGCTGCACAAAGATCCTGCAAAACCTTGTGCTAATGATTAGAAGTGTTCAGGAAAATATCAGCTCTCCAAACAAAGACGTCCAATTTCCCGTTCAAACCCAGGTGTCAAGGCCTCAAACCCCCACTGTTACCTGATACAAAGACCTGCACCCTTGGGTCAATGTCAGCGTATGTTTCCCTCCATACCGCTGTAGCTTCACTTGAAGGCTCCATTATGGTCGAGGTGACGCACACATCCAGCGTCCTGGTGTAACCCCTTGGGATCTGACTCACTCTGTCTCCAGTGAACATGTTATTAGGAAACCATGCTGTTTACATTGTGTGACTTAGAGATAGCGCTGCTAACCTGTGCCAGTATACAGTAAACTGTGTATACATGCTGTTGTAAACACACATTTTTAAATTATAGGGGTGTCTGTGTGCGCTGCTGTACGTGCGCTGAATTCAGGAATCATTGAAATGGTCTGATCTGAGTAGACGGCTCTGTTTCTCAGACTGTGGAAAGTATGTTTTAGCAAATGTCAACTGTTTTTCCCATTAACCGTTTTCATATAATTGGCTCATTTTTTCCTCGCTGCTGGAGCTGAGGTGGCACACGTTTACGGTCAGGAGCAAAATTTCCTAATTAAAGCAATTTAAAGGACCTAAATCATCCCTCACTGTTCCTCCACTTTAGGGAGTGTACAAAAATTATTGGGATGGGCAGGGAGCCTCAGTTTATTTCATTTTTTATATACAAATATCTTTACATATTAGAGCTGTCAATTGATTAGAATATTTAATCACATTTTTTATCTGTTCTAAATGTATCTTGAGGGGATATTTTTCCAAGTTTTTAATAGTCTTATCAACATATGCTTTAACACCATGTTGTATCCAAGTTTACACTTGTAAAGCTTAACTAAACATCCCCTGCTTTTTAAGCAGCTCGACGTACTCCAGGGTAACTCAGTTCACATTGACAGTAAATGCAAATAACGTTGGTCTTGCCAATAGAATCATTAGGCCGGGCTTTCAAGCTGAACTTCTGCTCATGTGGGTTTGTTTCTACTACATCCATAACATTGCTGCTGCATCACTTCCTGATTTCCTGAACTGGTGGGCCCAGGTTTGTAATTACAGAAGGTACGTGTGTTAATCACATGTCAAGAAAATTACCTTTAAAAAAGTTACCTTTGACAGCCCTAATATATGTAAATAAAGGCCCTTCCTAGTGTTGCTCATATTTTCTTTGGACCCTCCTCTTGACTTGATAAAAAATAAAACAAACAATAAAACAAACATTCATTCATTCATTTTCCATATCGCTTATCTTGTTAGGGGTTGTGGGGAAGCTGGAGCCTATCCCAGAGAGGCAGGGTTCACTCTGGACAGATCACCAGACTATCACAGGGCTGACACATAGAGACAGACAACCATTCACACTCACATTCACACCTACGGACAATTTAGAGTCACCAGTTAACCTGCATGTCTTTGGACTGTGGGAGGAAGCTGGAGCACCTGGAGGAAACCCATGCTGACACAGGGAGAACATGCAAACTCCACACAGAAGGGCTCCCTCACCCCACACAAAATAGTTGCTATACTGCACACCACAAAGAAAGGCTGGAATTAAATATGAGGGTTAGGGTTTAGAGGAAAAAAGTCAGATTCCGTCCCTTCAGCAAAAAAAAAAAAGAAGTACTTAATTCTTCCCCCTTTCTGACCCTACAATAAATTTCGTACGGTCCCTTAGTTCATGCTGTCCTCCTGCTCTCTAACAAGAGACGTGAATGTCGCACTGCCTCACAACTGTCATCAATAAAGCAGGGATGTGCTCTACCTTTGTGCAGCTTTACTGGTGCCCTGCCTTAAGATTTATTGCTTATTGAAGTACGTAAGGAACACGTAATGCAATAATCTTATGCTGATGGAATAATATAATTTTCTCTTGACTGCCTCAAAGGAAAATGTAGCCCACTATTATCACTAAGTATTCTCTCGAGGAAAAAGAAAAACCCTAAAGGCAGTATTTGTGTTCTGTGTGTGCCAGTTGCATTTGGAAACACGGCACAGAATCAGTATTCATGCAGACTTTGGTTATTTGGTGTGCAGACCTCATTATATTAGCATACCAGGAGGTAAATGACAAATAAATGCAGCACTCATCACCGTCTCTATTTCTACTTGACAATGCATGTTCTGCATGAATGAATATTGATGCACAGCTTTCCCTAGATGGTTCATTTTCAAGTTAACACTCCCCCCTTTTTTGGGGAGAGGGATGAGGTTAAAAAAAAAGAGGCAGCCGCAGCAGCAAGGAGACTTGTAAGTAGCGCACATTGTTAGCATTGAAAGCGTTTCCTGCTGGTAGTCAATAAACAGGATGCTTGCTGTGTCATCCCAGACGTTTGAAGACAGCTGCCGTATGGCAAAGAGAAACAGCTTGGAGTCTGCCACTTTGAGCCTAAATCTATTTCGGGGATTTATCCTCAGGTTTTTTTTTTTTTTTGGGTGAAATGGATGTGAAAAACGAAGGGCCCCCCTCTCTCCTTCCCCCTCACCACCACCGCCGCCGCCACCCCCTTCTCTCTTCTGAGCTCCTTCCCCTTGCAGCTAGCTTCACACACACCTGCTTTTTGTTCGACACAAAGCTGATTACACTTTTCAGCACTGCTGTTCCTCAAAAAAAAAAAGAGAGAGAAAGAAATAGAAAGCCTTGGAAAGTGTCCCTGTCAGGTAACTATGCAAATTTTAGTGAGAGCAGTGCTGAGAATTTAAAAGATAGTCTGACATTATGGGAAATACGCTTAATCGCTTTCTAGTCAAGAGTTAGATGAGAAGATCGATACCAATCTCATGTCTTTGCTTTAAATATGTAGCTGGAGCCAGCAGCCAGTTAGCTTGGTATAAAGACTGAGAGCAGGAGGAAAAGGCTGGCATGGCTCTACAGATTTCACCAAGTAGCACCTCTACAGTTCATCAACAGAGTGCTGCAGGAAATGAGTTAAAATTTCTGCACTTCCAGTTCCCTCGTCTGAAAGTCAATGGTGTTTTTTTGAAGGAGTTTTGGATTGAAGTAAGGTCTGTGGTTAACACAAGCTTAGGAGACTTTTATATTTTGTTTAACAACATAAATAAATACTCTTCTCATGAATTTTGAAGCTTTTACGTGTCTTAAAAAAAGGCAGTGGCTCAATGAGACTATCGTGCCTCATCATGTTGACACAGCTTTACAGTGTCATTGTAGAGGTGACTTTGAAGTCATGCAACTGTGGTGTAGTTCATTTACATGCTAACATTAGCTTTTTACTTCTGGTGATTCCATTTAAGCTTTAAAAATCAGAAAAGTGGTGTTCATTTGTTTTTTTTTCCTGAACAAAACCTGTAGGTAACGTTTGACCTCAGAGCTTGTTTTCTGCATTAATCCAAAATCCAATGAAAAAAATCCAGTTGGCAGTTAGCTTTCGGGTTGGCCTATAAAAAAAACTAACAAAAAAGACAATGAAAAACAAAACAAAACAAAAAAAGAAAAAGAAATCCCTGCATGATTCTATTAACATGTTGAATCTCATTATATTATGCATATAAAAGAAAGCCTGTCAAGTCATGGTTTTATGGGGGATTATGGGCCAGACTATTTCCTGGCCAGGAGCAGTTGCAAACTGTGATGCAAACGTGTCACCTTTCAGCAAAATTTCCCATTCTGAATCCAAAAGGCGTCACCCTGCTTTAAAAATTTGGGGGAAAACCTTGGAGCTGTTAATTAGCCTGATACAGTTGAGTTGTTCTGATGTAGTGAACACTGGTCATCACAATTTGGAAGCAGGGTTTGGTGTTTCCATGGACTCTGACGTGAGCTAGCATGCCTGCTATTCCAAATGCCACTTGTATATCATTACTGATGTTAGTAATGTTAAACAAGTAGTCAAATAAGCATTAACATGACCACTTTGCCAACAATAACATGAGTTTAGCTTCTCAGCCAAAGTGCCAAATAAAGTTAACCCCTGATGGCTAAATTTTCTTTATGCTAAGATAATATTAGCAAGGCTAATACTGTCCTTAATCACAGCTTTAAATATTTGCTTTTGAATTTGTTTTGGAGGACTAATTTGTAGACAACAATGTAGACATTACATTCATGCTAAAATTAACTGTAAATCCACACTTAGATTTTTTGTTGGATGGCATCTTTGTCACCTTTTTAACCTGCGATGAGTTTGCATGCCTGGGTGCAAGGCAGTCCAGGAGGTGCTGTAATGAATGCCAGTTTGATGAATATGGAAAGTAAACAAGAGGAACAGGTTTAAGGGTTATTTTTATCCAGAGAAATAGGTAAAAAAAAAGTGCAACAAAAGAAGATAGAGTAACAGCTGCTAGCCTGGACATGATGTCAGGACTTTGGCTCTATAACCTGTTACTCGGCAGACTGTTACCCTTGGACAGAGTCTTTATGCTAAGCTATGCTAACTGGCAGCTGGTTCCAGCTATATATCTACTGTACAGATGTGAGATCAGTCTATTCATCTAACTCTCAGCAAGAGAGCAAGTAGAATTTCCAAGAGGTGGAACTGCACCTTTAACTCAATGAGTTAACTAAGAAAAATCCCACCACATATCCTTGGATGTGACCCATTACACTCAACTCTCCTTCTTTAACTCTCCGTCTTACTTGAGCTTTTCAGTCTCCTGCAGTTGCAGAGACTCCCTCTGACTCCCTCTGACCCTCCCTGCTTGGCTCATATGGTTCCAGACCGCACTGAGCACGCCCAGCCCAGCCGGCGGATAACCCCACTACCTCATCCTCCCCCTGGGACCAACTTACATCCTTCCTCCTCTGTCCGCACTCTTTACCATTCTCCTCGTATCTTCGCTCAGCTTCACTTCCCTCCACAGTGAGAGAATCACCATCTGCTAGCCCAAATCCCTTGCCACCCCCCCCCCTCCCCGCCTCCCCCTCTTTAAATCTCCCAGCCTCCTTCCTTCTCCATGCTTGTATCTCAGCGGCAGGAAGCAGCACCTGCCTCTTTACCTCACTTCCTGTTGTCAGAATCGTTTTTTTCTCCCCCCTCTGCGTCTAATTCTTTCACCGGTGTTATTGTGCAGGGATTTTATGCCCTTATGTGTGTTGGAAAATGTGGTGGACTTGCCATTCACTTTCTGGCTTTGTTCCCGGCTCCCACAGTTGAGGCTGTATTTTCAGTGACAGGTTGTGTCTGGACACTTAATCTGCTCTCACAGACAACCTTGGCCACCGTTTTCTCCCTGACCCAGGCCACCCCGTGAGCAAGTTCCTGGCATAAATCACACCTTGCCCCCCCCTGTTTGGAATCTTATCAATTCATCCATAATGTCCTTTGGGGGCTGTCATCTTTACAGCAGCATAAACAAGACAGCGTGTCAGCTTGACCTCTTATTTAGGACAAAAAATATGGATGTTGCACAACGAGCATAAAAGATGTTAAGCTACATTAACTTCAATTGCCACATTCTTCTGTCACAACCCATTTCCCTGCGATTCTTTCCATTACACAGCTTAGGAAATATTCTTATTGTTTATTGCGGCAGTGACTCTATTGAGTTAGGTAACTCAAAACAGGATGTTTCGCTGTGCAATTACCGCTCACAAGGAATGATGGAGGAACAAACAGAAGCTGAAGTCACTTCTGTTTTTCACTGCGTGGATGTCCATTGTTTTAGACTCTCTAGTTATTCTTTGTTCAACCTGCTTCCTGTACTATCGCCAGGCCCATACAGTCAGCCTGCCCATGTGTGCGCTCATCCTCCACAGTGTGTGGCCTATTTGGTCACAATAGTCCTCCCACACTGGGGTTCCTAAATGTGAAGCAGCTAAAGCATGATTAATGGTTATGATGAGGCATTTAAAGCAGTTTGTTTTGGTTAAGAGGGGCCTGTGACCTAGGTAAGATATTGAAAAATCAGCAATGACTTTAAGCATTACAGAGTACGTGTTTACTTTTTGAATTTTTAATCAAAACCACAGTCTCTCCCTGATCTTTGGACAAAGTGTTTTTGCAGTGAACCCCAGTCTCAGGTGTCAAAATCCTGCGCTTTGACAACACACTATCCACCCTGATCACCTTACGTGAAGTTCCTTTTGTGGCAAATGTGTTGCCAGTGAACATAATCCACAACACATTCAACACAATTCCCTTTGGGTTCATCACTACAAGCAACCGCTTTCACATATAGTCTTTTTGTCCATTGATAATGCAAAAATATTGATTATAGCCGAAAAAGTAAATGAGTATAATCAATGAAATGTACCACTTTCAGTGTTGCATTATGATTATATTATACTTTAAGCTAATCACAATGCAGTCAAATTCATAATTTTCAATGTAGACACGTGGCAGGCGCACTCAAATGCCAGAGCAACGGCGTCATGGTGCACACGTGTTCCTGTGCACCCATTTTTCAGGGCCCAATGGCTGTGCCTTGAGATAAACTGAATACAACTTTTGGAAGGCAGCAGCGCATGTCATGTGACGAGGAACAACCAATCACAGCCAGCAGATATCTTTCCTTTCTGTAAATATCACTTGGTGATAAATATGGAGAAGAAGTTGATCATTTTAGTGCAGGGCTGCCGAGCACAGTCTCACTCTGAAGTTGTCGAAATTCGGAGCTTGGGCAGTGACTTGCAGTGTCAGAAACCAACGAAAAAAGGTGTCCTTCAATGTCGGTATGATACGTGGCTGGTTGCCGTTATAGTTTAATGGCACCCAGCCGCATCAGGGGGAATCGCGGCGGGACAAGGATGAAAGTTAAGGCGGTGAAAGTCCGACAGAGGCAGGCAGGAGGGGTGGTGGATGGGTCCAACAAACACAAGAAAGAGACTGTATGTAAACGTTAAATTTCCTGTGAAAACGGAAGTGCATCTTGAAAGACAACAACTTGACATGGTGTCCCAGAACATCAACAACCAATGCTCCCAGGGTACCTTGCACGTCGTATGTGGACGTGGAAGGTCCATGACCAAAACGTCAGTATGTGATGAGGTTGGAGTGAGAATGTGTTGGGCTGCCGGAGCTTTACATCTGTCCCACAGACAATATATTTGGCCTAATACACACTTACAAAACAGTGCCTTGAAGAAGATCAGCTCCGCACTAAATGAATTTGAAAAACTACACAGCAACGTCTCTTTCCAGAAATCATGATCCAGTTACTCAAGATAATCAACAGACCCCGCTGTGAGCAGTTTCATGTAGGAACTATTTTCATTTTAATTACACCCACCTACAGCATTACTGGGCAGAAGGAAGCGGGCATCTACTCATGGACAACAGGCTCATGCTCATGACAGTACGAGATGTTTACGAGAATAAATATTAATGGCGTCCTCCTTGACTGAGCTGTAACGTTAGCTAGCTCAGTGGTGCTAGGTGAGCTTGCAGTCGATACACACTTTCTTTTTCGCAGTGATATGGTTGGCATTATACTGGAGAGAGGGCAGACATCTCTACGGCTGATATCTCCAACGTTCGGCAGCTCACACCCAAACAATCTAGACTGATAAATAGCTCTACAGGTAACATGAAAAATATGTGTTTTCAATTTGGGTGTGAACTGTCCCTTTAAGTAAAGTACAAGTACCTCAACAAGGCCACAGGTACCACCTAAGATTAGAGATCATGAAATTATTCCATTCAGTGCAAAGCCTGAATGTGGTCTGAATGTTGTTTTAGAGGCTTTTCACCTTGAAAAAATATAATTCTGAAGCAAATGCTTGCTGATTTTAGTTTGTTGGCATTGAAAGTGACATTTTTTGCCAGCTTTAAAAAAGAGATTTATCCTTGAAACAGCCGAATGCACATCATTTCAACCCTGCCTCCACTTACTGGACTCAGATATGTCACCTTTTGTAGTCCCCTCATTAAACCTGATGTGTTTTTCCATCACCTCTGTATATGTATTTTCTTCACATTCTGCAGGATGTACTATTTCCAGTAACACGGTTTTCTAGCAACAAAAGAGCCGCTGAATAGACTGTCGCTGTGTTATTCATACTAACATTCCAGTCATAAAAAGCAACCGTCATCGATACACTGGATGACTCCGGATCGATCTCCTCCCACTGATTTAAATGGCTGTGTGAAAGTGTTAATAGAACATCTCAGGGCTTGAGGCTGAACGCATTGATCCTATACAATGTTTTCACTGGGTCTAGATAGAGAATATTGATACACTGAGTATAGATCCACTGTATTAGACTTTACATGTGGAGAATCTTGTCATTGAACATAGATTGGATCGTGGAAGGCATGTGTGAGTGAGGTTATTGCTTTGTGTGTCTTTTTCGACACAGTGAAGTTTAGGTGACGATGCTGCACAAGCTTGCTGATGCAAATATGATCATGCCAAAGCCGACCCACGTCAGATATCCTTGATTAATGGGCTTCAAAACTGATTGATTTGTCTGAGACTTTCGTGACAGACAAAAATGTTTCATTATTTCAATCAATACGAGCGTCTGGCTCGACGGCGCAGTTTCATTATCAGCAAGGGGTTAATCTAACGTTTCATCTACAGTATGTGATGAGGGTTATTAGGAAACAAGGTTCAAGGATTCAAGCAGCTCTCAGAAGTTGTCCTCCCTGATGTCGCTGTGGCGTTGCCAGGAAACCAAACAGTCAGGCGATAACAGGAAATGATTTCATCGCCTCTTTCCGTTAAGTTACAACAGGAGCTGACATGCTGCAATGCATGCACTGAGGCACATATACAGTGAGAGATGTGGAGGAAAAAAAATGCTAAATTATATGCTAACGTGGAGCTGTCACCTCTCATGAACTCGCATGATTACAATGTAGTGCTTAAAATATAAAAACATACACTTTCAAGCATATATAAAGAGGTAAAGGAAAGTCTGAACATTTGCTCCAACAGCAGCATGATGAAAATACGTCATTATGAGTAAATGTTATATATTTAAAATCCTATTGGTAACAGTAAAAAATGGAATAAAAAGATCATATGTAAAACTTTTTTTTTTTTGCAGGGAATGTCCCTGGACGGATATATTATTATAAATCAAATTTAGAGATTGTTAAATCTCATGAATCAGTACATGCATTTTGCTCTTGTAGCTGATTCAGAGAGCAAGTTAAAACTACTTTATATACTACTTTATTTAGTAGTTCAGGCAAGGCAGCTTTATTTGTACGGCACATTTCATACACAAGGGCAACTCAAAGTGCTTTACAGAGCAATAAAATGTAAAACATGATAAAAGATACAGAAAAGAGTAAAGAGAAAAAAAGATAAAAGGTAAAATTACTAAATGATAAATGAAAAAAATCACCATTAAAAACAGAAAATGTGCAGACAAGAGGTGCAAAGATAAAGAGAATACTCAAAATGATTTAAAATTGAGTTAAAAATAAGCCTGCAGTCATTACAGGGTGGAGTAAGCAGTATAAAAAAGGAATGTTTTCAGCTTTGACTTAAGAGTGGTGACAGTCTGGGCTTGTCTAACATCATCTGGGAGGTTATTCCAGGTCTGTGCTGCAGTGATTAGGCCAGTGATTCCCAACATAGGGCCCAGGCCTCCTTCGAAAACATGATCTCATCCCTACTTTTCATACTTCGATGCTTGGACAGAAACCCCCAGTGTCACTGTAATTACACAGCCTTTTGAATAGTATCATGACGCAGGGGAGCGGTGGTTAGATTTAGGCAACAAAACTACTTGGTAAACATGAGGAAAAAATCCTGGTTGACGTTAGTCAGGTCAGTTGACTCATGTAACTAAAGACTTACATGACAAAATAACTCGACACTGACTTTTTATTTTACGCAGGACACAATCACCCATCTCCTGGGTTAAAGTCCAGTGCTTGTTGGAATCATCCACGCCCCCTCCTGCCCGCCATAGGTGGCCATGACATGAATGGGTTTACACTGGCGTTGTATGACAGCCTGGTGCATCTCATATGGTTGCTTAAGGGTGCATTGCGCGTCCGTATCTGATGCTGAGGGCCACTGTCCAAGGGACCCTTTTTGATGTCCTGTGACTGAGACCGTGCTGCCTCCACAGAGTCAAAAGACTAATCTGAGGAGTCGTGAGATGATAATCTGGGGAGGAATGAAGAAAAAAACATGTTCTGCAACATAAATTCATGTTGTGATTTTTGATAATAATCCGACTACTTTTTTTTAAGGGATGTCACAGACCAAAAAGGTGGTGGTGCCTCTGGTTTAATTTTGAATGCATCATTTTATAAACAGCAGTTTATAAATTGTGTGGCTTCTGCAGTGATGTGGGCGCTGCACCGGACCGTCATGGTGAAGAGGGAGCTGAGCCAGAAGGCTAAGCTTTCGATTTACTGGTCCATCTACGTCCCAACCCTCACCTATGGTCAGGGTAGTGACCGAAAGAATGAGATCACTAACAAGTGCCTGAAATGAGTTTCCTCCGTGGGGTGTCTGGGCTCAGCCTTAGAGATAGGGTACGGAGCTTGGACATCCAGAGGGAGCTCGGAGTTGAGCCGCTGCTCCTTCGCATCGAAAGGGGTCAGTTAAGGTGGCTCCTGGGTCTCTCCTGCTTAGAGATGTTCCGGTCACGTCTCACTGGTAGGAGGCCCCAGGGGCAGACCCTGAACATGCTGGAGGGATTACATGTCTCATCTGGCCTGGGAACACCTTGGAGTCCAGCATGAGGAGGTGTGAAGCGTTGCTGGGGAGAATGACGTCTGGCGTGCTTTGCTTGGCCTGCTGCCCCTGCGTCCCAGCCCCGGATAAGCGGATGAAAATGGATGAATGGATTGTGTGTTTCTAGGCATACTCTCTGTTTAAGAAGTCACCAGTAACTATAGCTGTAAAATAAACTTAGTGAAGTAACAAGTACAATACTTCCCTTTGAAATGTATTGAAGCAAAAAATGTAAATACTCAAGTAAAGTACAGGGAAAAATAAACAGAGTTTAGTATTTAAATAAATGTACTTGGTTTCTTTCCACCACTGACCAACACTTAACGGAACTGCACACAAGTGACCAAATGTGCACCAAAGAAGAGGAAAAATACTAGATCATTCATGCTAAAAGACATTTAAATTGTCCTTTTTATGGACATTAATTTGACTGATTGCTTCCTGTTGCCACACAGAAAGCTGCCTAATGTGTGGTGGTAGCATGTGAGTGCTTCTACTACTGATCTGCACTTCTTTCATTAGGGGCTGTGTGCTCAGCGTTGGAGCCAGCTGATGGTTGCCAGGTCGGAGCCAGAAGGGTTCATCTGTGTAGATAAGGATGAACCATACCAGAGCAGCCCGAGGCCTCCTCTCTGACATCTTCTCATGCCTGCCTGATAGAGCTGGGAGGAATGTAGTGTCTCCTACATGTCCTTCTTCCGGAGCTCCCCCTCAGTTATTTGCCCTCTAAAGAAAAGACAAAAAGAAGCGTTTAGATTTTAATATCCACCAGCGTATCACGCAGAGGGACGCTGGTGTCAGGATTACCTCTACTTGTTTCTGGAAATTTTTGATAGTAAGTGATGGTGTCTCTTAATGAATATTCAACAATGCATGATGTCAAAACATGGCTGATGTAACAAGGCCTATTCACCCTGTAGATGTACACCTCTGAAACCCTGCCAATCCCCGTTGTGTCACACAGCTTCCATTAACATCTTGATAATGGCCCAGCGGTACCTGTCAGGGGTTAAAAGAAAGACTTCAGTGTCTGCGCCCTCAATAATTTGTAGCGTTCTTTGGCCCTTGTGGGGGGAGGCCCGGGTCTTCTCAGGGGAGGCTCACTAAAGACGAGCGCTACGTTCCCAGAAAACATGGCTGGAATTTGGCTTCGGGGCAGATGGGTATCCTTTCGACAAGAGGAGGGTGGAATGTATTCTTTGTAGGAGGGAGTGTTATGTGTTGAAGGGAGGAGGGGGAGCATCTGATCCGGAGCCAAACTCTCCCCAACTCTCACTGGCTGAGAGATGTATATGTGACGTAAACATGAGGGGAGCTGATGAAAGCATGCATCTCAAACAGAGATAGTGAATCTGAGCTGAGCTGAAGTGGAGCTGGAGGGTGGTGGTGGTGGTGGTGGGTAGGATGGGTGCATTAAAGCCACTGCTTGCCTGTGTTCAATCTTTGATATGACTCTGTTTCTCTGCAGGATTTCAAATTTCGTAACTGTTCCCAGTGTCGGATTATTCATCTAATTTAATTTTGAATTTCTGAACTTAAGTTTTCAAAACTGTATGACAAAGGGTAGTTCTCTATAAAAGGGTTATACATTAAAATGAGTTTTACGCTTAAAAATCTGAGACAAATAGCAAACATAAGGAGTCTATAAATTTACTCTCTGCTTAAACTGATCTGGAAGAGATTCAATGAGCTTAATTCTTTGAGTTTGTTTTAAAATCCATCACAGACCAACCAGCTTTAGTCTTCAGATAAAGAAAAACTGCCAAGAACTTAAATCAAAAGGAATCAAAAACCTACTATACTCTATATCTAGAATCATTAACTCGAAGTAATTAAGAAAAATTTAAAATAAATTAACAGCCAACGACTCACAAACTTATAATTTGGCACTATATTCTTATTTTGAAAGTACTGACCAATTAAGCCCCATTTCCACGAAACGCTTTCAGTATGGTACCTTTGGAAACAAAAGTAACCCTTCAGACATGCTACCTAGACACTACCAAAGACAGTACTTCTAAATGTGGGCGGAGTTGTTGTCACTCACTGCTCCGTCCAGCACTCGCTGTATTTCCTCATTATTGGTCACACAGATGGAAGTCTGCACCTGGTTTATCGTCCACATGCCGCCATGCCGACATTTTCAGAACAAAATAAAACAGGCTGCAGTGAGAGTCTCTCTCCATGGGATATTTAAATATAGTGGGTTTGTGCATTTAGTCCTTCTCAGGCAAGCTCAGGGGTTTAGTGTTGCTGTAGCCCACAGGAACTACGCTCTGTGATGCTGCTTTTTTTTTCTCTGAGTGAGGATTAGAATATATGCAGTTCACAAAACATGGTCAAAATTAATATATATAAAAACTTAAAGATCCAATCGTTACTGAAAGTGTATGTCATATAAAGTTGTCACATTGAAATTTTAGGTGTGCTGATGGATCACGTAGTCAGCTCATGCATTGAGTAACATGATAAGCTGACTTTCCACCTTAGAAGTTGCCAGCAGTCGGCCCAGTGAATGACCAAACAACAGGACTGCAGTGTTCACAGCTCCACCTTTTAGTACCAGATCTGTGTGCTCAGGTACCCCAACAGAGGGGGGACCAAACATGTCCCTTTGGTACCATTCACAACTGTTCAATGTGGAAACGAAAAAAAGCGTACCGAACTGAACTAAACCGTACCGCTGGGTGGAAACAGGGGCTTTAGTGAAGCCAGCCTACCACTAGTGCATTTTCCTGTAGCAGCTCTGACTTGTAAAACTTCTTATCTTTCTTTAATTAGTGGATAGAAACTGTCCAACCCCTCATAGATCCAATCACAATCCTGTCCCAATGCCAACCATTCCCATTTAGACAGAATCAATCTAATTAATGTGCACACATGTGACAGCCTCCTCCACTCCTCTCCATATCACCCCCGCAAAAAAGTGGATTACATTGGTTCTTGTTCGCACGTTGTATTTTTCCATCTCAGTGGTTCAATCAGGAGAGACTAATTGTAATTAAAAAGTAATTAAATTGATTTGTTTGACATAGTTAAAGGAACGTGTGACCTCACTGTGACGTCATCATTTTTACTGGAGTAGTTACACCATAAGCCGTACAGGAATATCCTCCAGACGGAGCGTGCACACAGGTGGAGAGATCTCACTGAAAGGACCCATCAGCAGCTGATTCTGGTGAAGTTTGGAGGCAAATGGGTCGGAGGCGGGTTGCATCAATGTGACGCTGAAATGAAAGCTGATTGCAGCAGAGAACGGAACGTTTTTTAAAGTTTGACAGCAGTGAAATGATTAGTTCTCAAAGGCTGTGGCAGAATGTGATTGGTCGAAGCAAAAAGGGTGAATGACCTAAGTCAGCTGATGCCTGAGCTGGAAGTGGGTAAGGGGAAAAAAATCTGAAAAGAGTAAGCATGTGAATAGTCCTGCTGATTGAACTTTTGCTAAGCTTCATTTTTATCCGTTGGAAACATCCGTGATGAATTTGAATTTCAGCATCTGACCTTGTTTGAATAAATAAGGACTTTCTTCCCCAGAAAAAAAAGATTATATTTACAAGGCACTATTAATTCAAATTTAACCACTGTAACAGTGGAAAATTCTGTTGCTGTGCCAGGGCACACAAAAAATGTCTACAGCACCTTCATGCAGGATGCAGAGGCAAAATCCTTAATATAGTGAAGAGACTACTGTCCTCAATATGACAAATGACTGTGCTCTGTTTTAGTACTACTTGACCTGATTGCAGCCTTTGACACAAATGACTATTGTATACTAATTTCTTCTGCCCTAAATTTGTTTATCTTTCACCTGAATGACAGAAAGTTCTGAGTCTTAATAAATGATCATGTCTTGTCACTTTGGGGTGGAGTACCACAGGGTTCAATTCTTGGTCCATTTTTATTCCGTTTTTGGGGACAATACCCATCTTTTTTTTCACATCCCGTTGAACCTTCCCACTTAAATTTTACGCAACAAGAAATTATGAAAACTGGGTGACCACAGCACTTAAATAAACAGGTACTGTTATGTTCTTTCAATGGGCTCAATCAAAATATTTCGTCTGGTGCCAGACTGGCCAGAATTCTACCACCAGTCTTAGACACCTTTCCGTAATGCCTTCCTGCCAGGATTGATTTTAAAATTCTCCCAATAACATTTAGAGCACTTCAAGGCCTGGATCCCAGCTACATGCATTTTATGTTTATATCACCACCAACGGCGGTTTGCCTAGAATAAACAGAAGAGGATTTGGCAGTGGACATGAAAAGTGATAAACAGTGTGGCTGGGAGAAGACACAGAAATAAGCAACACTTACAGAAACTGACAGAGCACTAGCCGCTGCGCTTGACTGGCAGGTGATCTTTCCAGCACGAAGCGTGCACTCTTCTTTTTAGTAATTAGTAGCAAAAAATACACACAATAACACATCGAGTCTTTAACGTGACTCAAATCTAATCCTTAAAGCTGCAGCTACCAACACGCCACACAGTGAGTTTTTAAGCTATTAGTATTGAGCTTCACCTCTCATATCAGAGAATCTAAGAGTGTTTACTGGACTTTGCTGAGCCTCTTTTACATCCTCTAGGGAGAACAGTCTCTTCCCATTAACTCACCCAAGGTTGGCCGGGATTTTCATCTCCAAAGATATGCATTTCTAAACATTGTATAAGCATTGTGCATTATTCATTGGGCTTATTAGAGGAGGTGGACTTTGGGTTATTGCAAATCAGAGGAACAAATATTAACCCATAACATTAGCATACGAATGAGTAAGCTTCTCACTGAATGACTTACAAGGACTGGTTTCACAGAACATGCCCTCAAGGTAAGCACTGCTCCATACCTAATACAAACAATATAGGGTGGAATTAAAATTGTATGATATCCATTCCTGTAAGTCCAATTTTGTTTGTACTTAGACAATATCCTGTGTTTTGTAGTTACCCAGAGAACCCCATCATAATAAATGTCACTGGTGTTTTCTGTATTTACCCTGGAAAATAACATAATTAACCTTGCTAATAAGAGCCAGCATACCATATTGCTGCTGTACTGGAAAAGTACATCGAGAAGGGAACGTTATGGCTGGCTTGCTTGCATCATGTGGCCTGAGTGCAGCCTTGACTCAGTGCACATGCCTGCACATATGTTCCCGTGTTTATGACGTCTTTGAGCATCAATTCAGTTTGGATGAAAATCAATGATCCTCCAGGACCAAATAGTCTCTGTATGGCCTGAGGTTTTATTTTTCTGAGATTGTAGCCTAATGAGGCACTGCAATCCCCCTTCGCACACTCATAGTTCAATCCCATCCTGCACCCCCACCCAGCCGGCTGGTCCTGCACTCTGCATGCCCTGATGCAGATGTCTTCAACGCTGGATACTCATTAGCCATAGGGTGCAATTCCAGTCACACTTGTTCATTTATTATGAAATAGGAGTATGGGGATTCTTCAAAACCAGTAAGAAAAACTGGAGCCATGAGATGCAAACTGATACTGCAGTTTGAAACACTACCAATGCATCAATAGCCTTCATCACTTTTAAAAATCCATACTGTCTAGGGCCTAAAAATGCCTCTCATGTCCGCTTTGAACACTATCTGAAGATATAGTATTTTTTTTCTTGACGCTAAAATAATACCGTATGCAATATACATTTTCTGCTCATTTGTGTCAGTCATGTTCAGCTTGGCAACATCCTACTGGTCTGTCCATCAGCTGCCTGACTGGAATCATCAGATTTCAGTCACCAGGCTCAGCATGTACCAACTTGTCATCTTGGTGACGCACGCATCTCAACTTTACTTGACCCGGTTACATCACTTCACTGCCTCTCATCTTACTGCATTTGTCATAATTATGTTATCGGAGGAGGGTGAGCATGTGTATGTGTGAGTGTAGGTGTGTGTGAAAGAAAGTTGAGGAAGCTTCCAGGGCCTTTTTTGATCCCCAACGCAGTGTTTTCTAATTGCCGTCTGGTACACAAACTCTTACTGGAGCTGGTGGTTGAGCATCTTCAAGCATCACCAAGTCTGAAGATGAGCGTTGTATACGTTCATTAAAAGACCATAGATATCCTAAGATTATTATGTTGACAGGCAGCACAGTGTGCATCAGTTTCATAATCCAAAAACTGAAAATCTGTAAGACCCTCCCTGTTTTTTTGCACGCACAATCCCCATGAAGATTTTTGTTCTCACATGCTAATTACGCAGTTTGATAATGAGTTGACAGACGTAGATTTTGGCAGATGTGAAACTGAATGTAGTTTTCTTTTGTTTTCCCCCTATCTCTTATTTCTACTCAGTGATTGATTTTTTTTTTTTTTTAGCTGTAGCTAACTAGCTAAGTCAGCTAACGTTAGCCTCATGAGTTGGTACCATTTTGAATCAGGGACCTCCATTTAAAAAGACTTTTATTGTAAGATATGATGAAGACCAGAATTTTATAGTTGGCAGCTACGGTTGAGGAGATAACAAGTAAAACCTAGAGCGCCCCAAGAATGAGTCCTAAAACCGAGAGATGAGTCAGCATCTTACCACTCACTGTTGGGACTCATCTCAAAGTCAGTGGGGGTTTTTTTTATCGGTTTTTGGTTAGATACATGAAAAGAGGTCTGTGGTTAACACAAGCTTGAGAGACTTTCATGGTTTGTTCTACGACCTAAATACATCGGTAAATACCCCGCTCGTGAACTTTGAAGCTTCTACGTGTCTTAAAAGTGGCAGTTGCTAACAAGTGAAGTAAATGAGACGACAGAACATTATCAAGACGAGCTGCGCCAAACATGTTGTTATGGTGGTGACGTTAGATCATGCAACCGTAGTGTAGTTTAGTAACAGCCTAATGTTAGCTTGATACGTCTGGTGATTGCATTTAAGCTTCAATAATCATGAAAATGGTCTTCACTTGTAAAGATCATCTTACTGAACAAAGTGTTTAAGTATCATTAACATTTGTTTGCCACATAGCTTATTTTTGCCATAAAATCCAAAATCCAATGGCAAAATCCCATTGGCTTTTTGACGAGGGAACCAGTGTGATGCTGACTTCCACCTCTACAGGAAAACATCATCCCCGAAGCACTCTCATGTGTCATTTCTATGACCAAAGGCATATTTGTTTTTTTCCCCCCAACATTTGGAGGGGACACATAAAGCAGGGGGTGTGGGTGTCCTCCCCCAGGGAATCTGGAGCATCAAACTTGTCAGTTCCTGCAGAATTTTTAGTAACAATTTGTGCCTTTTCTGTATCGATTTAGGGTTAAAATGCTGAGAATGCTGATGAATTGCTTTATCTTTTGTTTTTTGTGCAGAGCAATTGCTCCTTTGGAAGTGGTATACTGCCGCTACCTACCTTACCGTTACTGTTACACCTATGAGTCAGGTTCTGGCAGTTGTCAAATCAAAAGTACTACCACTTCTTTCATGTTCTTTTGGGGGGGTACAAATGCATGTGTGCTAAATAATGAGGGGCAGTCACATTGGGCTCACTTTGATAGTGAATCAGTTATGAAAATTAACTATTTCTGTCATGTGTCAATTCAGAGAAGGACCCAAATGCAGACTAACAGACAAACAAAACAAAACAAAAAAAGCAAGCTTTAATGTAGCTGATGGAAAACATCCAGGATAGGCAGGCAACTGAAAGGTCAAACGGAAGCAGAGCAAACACACAGGTATATATACACAGAAAACTAATCACAAGAACAAGACACAGCTGGAGCAGGAAGACGTGGGCAATAGGAGGGAAATGGACATTGGCTAACAACAAGGGTGGAGCAGACAAGACTAATACAGAACAGGTGTGAGGGAAAGACTCTGGGAACAGGGAAGGACTAACGAGACAGGTGTGATAGAAAATAGGCAGGAAAACACACAAAGACAGGAAGTAAAACCAGACATGACACATGAGGAGAGAATCTAAAAAATAAAACAGGAAGCAGATTAAACATGACTGAATAACAAAGAACATAAACAGAAAACTAACATCATCACATGACAAACGTCCAAAATTATTAAAAAACAAAGAGTCTCTCTTACTGCAGCCACATGCACAGAGAGGAGTATAGAGATCGGTCATTCCACTCCTACTGACACAATCATTTGTGACACTCATCATGTGCAGGCTCTCTTCACATATAACCCTGCTTTCAACCCTTGAGGTATGTCCTTCACCCGTCTGTGCCTGATTTCATATGAAACCACAACAAGGTGCTCTGTGCCTGACACAAGGGTCAAGGAGTCCATAATGTTTACAGACTTTAAGTGTGCTAAATGTGTAAGAACTATAATTGTGGCATCATAAGATCTGAGACGTGGTTATGTCATATGACTCATGTCATACATGCATTAAGGTGATAACAGAGAAACAGCCTTGGAAAAACCATGATGTAAGGAAATGAATATGATGCTCTGGCAGCATTTTGATCCAATTGATATTAAGTTTTTCCGTGGCTCATGCTTGATACTCTCAGCCTTCCCTTAGCCAGACAGGCCAGTAATGAGAAAAACTTGTTTTACTCTAAAAACATGGCTTTCCAAGGCTGGCTGGAAACACTCTGTTTGGCTCTTATGACCAGACCCTAAGTGGGTCAGCCATCGTAATGGGCTGCTCCATCGTCCTTCGTCTGGTAATTCGGAGAATTGATTGAACTCAGTCTCAACTTTCCGTTAACCTGTGCAGAGAGGCAGAAGACACGGTATCACTCAGGAGGAAAGAAAGATAAAAACAGGAGGGGTGGTCGAAGGGAAAGATGATGTTCTCATATGCCTGACTTGGTTTCAGAAAGGAACATGTATTTCCAAATATAGCTATGTGACCTGAGGACATGGTATTTAGTTCTCTGTAGACCAAATTCCCCTGAATGAAAGTTAGCTGAAAAGCAATTAACCATTCAATATTCGCATGATTTATGCTCTTTGTTTACAGATGGAAATGTAAGCAACTGCCAGAATAAATTTTCATGTGGACACGTTTACTGTCAGTCACAAATGCTGCCTCTCCACGGTCTTTATAAATGTTACTAACATTGACTTCCCCGTTTCAACACATGGACTATATATGAACTGTGAAGTAAACTAATGCAATGCCCTCAGACACTGCACAATCCCAGTTTCCTTTCACAGTCACAGTACACACACACACACACACACACACACAGCCTCTGTAATTAGGCATAATATAGTGTACATTGCTGTTGTGATTCCAATAATCTTGTTTTCATAATCAATGAGTCCCACAGGACATGTGATGGATCGTAACGCTGCATGAACATAGCCTGACATTAGTGATTCAAATTTTCAATACTAGGCACCGCTGTATTGTTTGTCCTTGCCACATTTCCGCACATCTATTTCGTATCGAATACCATTCATCATTCCTCAGTCAAACATGCTTCATGTGAGTACACATAATGTGGTCGTAAAAAGACGGATGCTGCGCCGCATAAGAAGCAGTAGATAATGGCCCTTTTTGGACTTGAGGGGATTTGTCACTTTTGTTTGTACACCAAATAGCAAAGTACATCAGCAAGGACAACTGCGGTTTACACGAACCATTGGCAGGCAGCCAAGCAAAGAGTAATAACAGAGACGGGAAGAAAAAGGAGCCACCTTACATCATCTATTGCATTGGAGACCGACAGGAGAGTGATGTACTATATAAGTGTCACATAGCTGTTTTTAAAGGGCTTGAATTGTAGCACAGACTACTACAATGGCTGCTTCAAGAGCCTCGCTTTGCACCTTATGCAGCTATCTGTACAATTATTCTGCGTATGAATCTGACACTGAGTAAAACATTCAGACAAAAATGGTATTTCTTTGTGTAAAAGCAGCAGCCTATTGAACTATATCTCAGGCAGTAAGCAATATTCTGACCCTGCAATTCATTTTCAAAGCACCGAGCGTATTTTCCTGCATATTGTTCCCTCCAAGAAATGACCGATTATTTCCAAACATTCTAATTTGTCTGTAGTCCATTTCCAGCCCTCTCAGGTCAATAGATAGAAGCTGCACCTACACACAAATATTATTTCTCCCCTGTGGCCACCCCCCTCCCTCTCTTCTCTTTCTGACAGAGCTTTTGCTGCCTGAGCCAGATGGCATTTCTCAACACAAATGAACCCCGCCGACGAACGCACGCCCGTAACACGACAGAGAGAAAATAGTGACGGTCCGAGTGCGGTGTCTCTGAATAAATCATGGGCTGGAGAACAAAGGCTTCCAGCAGTTTGATCAACGAAGCTCATTTAAATCTCTTTTTAATACGCTAAGACCTGCAAAATGTATCAACCTGGCTGCATTAAACTCAGCTTAACATTTACAACGATGGGGAACCTTGTCTGAAGGAGCTGTTAATTCCTCGTTTATTCAGTGGAAAAGGACACTCTCTGAGGTGCGCTGAGTTAATCTCTATTAGCTGATGACAGAGTGCATTTTTGCTTTCAGTATTCGGCTGAGTTTTGTGACAACAGGCTAGAGATGCAGCTTGTGACAACTGTGCTTTTATTCTACTTTATCCTATATAGTGTAATGTGCCATAAAGTTTAGAAAATGCACATGAAGGCATCAAGAGTTCATTTGATTTTTCAAACTCTTTTATGAAAATAAAAAATTCAGAAAGCTGGAGTTAAAACCTCTGAATCTGACCTTTTATAAATGTAACACAGGTTCTGAAATTCTGTTTTTAGCCTGCTCTTGGAATAATAATAGGTGTTTTCGGACCAAACAGTTCTGGGGACTCCATGAAAGGAAGTGCGCACTGGGAAGCTCCCACAAGAACTACATACCTTCAAGGGCTTTTTTTCTGTGTGCATACGCACCACCAATAGGAATGCTGAAGTAACAAACTGTAAAGCCCAGTTCAGACCAAAGATTTGTGACGAGATGCGCTGAAACATACAACTTCTTGCAATGCGCAGTTATGCAACGTTCCAAAAACCTGCCGGTCACACCAATGCAACTAGATGAGATGGTGTATCATCTCTATGCAACAACTCTCTGTACTTCTGTTCTGATTTGCAGCTTTTCAGATTTATTTTGTGGCTGAATATAATTTGTAGCTTCTTTAAATATGAATTAAGATAGTGATAGTGAGATACTGGCTACAGCTGCATTTGTAGTAGTGATGAAACATGAACAAACGGAGCATCAGATGGACTGTATTCACAGTAAATACGCCACAATAATATGAGGAAGCAGCGCCAATTAGTTAGCCAATGAGAATGTGTATGTGTGAGGGGCATAAGCACATACACTGGGCAGCAACAGAGGGCTTGGCGGGGACGAAGCACCTGCCAGCAGCAAGCGAACACGTCATCTGTGGTCATTTTGACTTGACCAGCAGACGTCACTGGCTGCTCAAACAGGTGACGTGCTTTATTTTAAAACCAGCCGCCGGCGATTTGACCATTGGCATTGCAGGTGACACCATCAGCCGGCTTGAGTCGAGCTCAGATGGCCAATTCACACCGCTGCAACTTTTCTCTACAACGTTCTAAAACGGTTTCGTCTCCTCGTAAATCTTTGGTCTGAACTGGGCTTAAGTTGACCAACAATTGGTATAGCAACGCCACTTTTGTGCTGACGAGTCAAAATCGCATTGCGTTTACTGTTGAGTTCACTGTTTTCTTCCATTCTTTTTGTTGCTCGAGGTTCCTCACGTGCTCTGAGAGTACTTATTCTGAAATAGGAGCTATAAAGTCCCTCAAGAATAACTATCATTCCTAGTTCTTGCGGAAAAAGCACAACAAAAAGGGGGATTCTTAGAACTATGAAAAAGGTCCTTTGGTCCAAAAACACCTATTATTGGTTGGTTGGTACACCAGAGACTAAAATATCAACAATTGTTTATGTGGATTACCATGGAATTTTTTAATGGTTCGCAGAAGATGAATCCGAGGGATGTTGGTGATCCTGACTTTTCATCTGGCGCTACCATCAGTTCAAAATTATATTTTGTCCGATGCTTTAGTTTTGTCTGAATTTAGCATGGTGACATTCTATAAAGATAACCTCGGTATGTTTTTGATCACCATGTTGCCATTTTCTGTGGATCTGATTGATCCGAACAATAATCCGAAGCCTCCCGTTCAGCTGGAAGCTTTACACATGCAGGGGAAAGTTTTTAACAAGAGTTATGGAGTTGGCCTTCATCTTTTGAAAACTGCATTGTCTGCCTATCGCATCGACTTTGCCTTCTGTTTAATCAGCTCTTTTCTGACAAAGGTCATCAGGAAACATCCAAACCTGGACCACAAATATTAGCCCATTTGTGATCAGAGAGGCTCCATCCTAAACATTTTGCCTTGGATTTTTGCAAGCGTAGCCATTAACCTTTTCAAAAATCGAATCTGGATTTGACAAACTGGGGCCCGGCATAATGTGCTTCATCCCTCAGCGTGGATTAAAAAAACCGGAGCCCTTTATCAAGCAAGATGAAAAATCAGAGATAGCGTAGTGAGACAGTTTGAGGTAAACTGTATCTGGGTCAGGTCCAGCCTGCCAGACTGTTAGTGCTTATTATTGAACACTGCCATCCTCTTTCTCTGTCTCTCTCTCTGTCTCTTGCCTCTCGAGTTCATCCAGCAGATCCTCTCTCATATTGACCGCATGCATTACAGGGCTTGGGGAACATGGCTACAAAAGTCCCTCATTAGAAGTTTGGGTTTCTCTGAACATTATGGGAGGAGGTGGAGTATTGATCGCTGCAAGATAGCTAACTGGAAAACACTTCCCATCGGAGCCGACTGAGGCTCATTTGGGAGGGATGCTGCTGGCAAGCTGGAGACTATTCCACATCTGGTTATTGGACCCGGGGCGGTAGTGAATACAGTATGTTTCTCCTGCAATCAGGAAACACTGGGAAATCTATATGTGGTAATTACAAATTCATGCCACCACTGTGAAATTGAACACTTGGCGTCATTATAAAGTAATGGGCGCATTAGAGGGAAGTTTGCTGCGATGATTTCCCCCTCGTATGAGTATCATCAGCAGTGATCCACACAAATGCAACATTATCCTGTCAAATTGCACAAAGGATGGTATTATATGAGAATGCAGCGTTGGAATCTACTTTTCCTTTATACAAAAACAAAGTGGAATGGGCTCAGAAACTGAAATACAGCCTCATAGATGGTTCTCTTGGTTCAAAGTAAATCCTTTTCTTTGCTTACCAAGCTCATTGGGAAGCCATTAATTCAAGGAGGCTTTTTATATCTCTACTACAATGGCCAATTTGTACATGAGAATGTAAAATATGCTATGACTCACATCCATTCCCTCTATCTGTAATGTAATTACCTCACATGCTGTAACTCCCACTATGATTCCATAAATATTCATGCAAATCCAACAACTCATAGGAGGCACACATTCACTATCAAGTCTGAAGTGGCATGTGTGCTTTATGGCAAAAAATATCCCTGACTCTGTATTTGATATGGGACATGAATGGCTGCACTATTCCCACTGCTGACAGGGTAAGACAATGGATATAGGTCATGAAGAATGAGGTCCACTTAAAAAGTGCTCATCATACTGGAAGGCACAGTCATTATTTTTCACAGAAACTCAGTAATGGGCCCACGCAGATGCAGAGATGAAAGGCCAACATCTGCTTTCATAGTCATCTCTCAAAGACCATTTTTACAAATGTTATCCAGCCTTTTCCACCACCATCGACAGCCTTTAATCAATGCATAAAGATTGTCCGACTCTGCCATATCTAGCCTATGAAAAGCCTGTTTGAGAGAAAACACTGTTTTCATTCATCATTAAAGATATTGCTGCAGACTTTGTTTTCCTAACATCAAAGCGTCTCTGATTCTTCTGCTGCTGTTCGGATTTAAATGCAGATGCTCTTAGATAAACACACTGCCTTCTACAAAGTGTGGAAATGACAACTCTTCACTGCAGTTAAGATGTCACAACTCAATTATGAATCCAACTTAACATCAGGAAGCTGTGATTTCTCTCCGCACTGTGTAGTTAAAAGGCTTCTTGTAATTCACCTCGTATATTCGTTTAGCATGAAATGGTGTGTACAAAGCCAATTGAACTTGAGACAATCCCTTCATAATTACAGCTCTTCCCATCCCTTAACAGCTATTGGTCCTTGGTGTCCTCCTGGTGCACAATGAATAAGAATTTGGGCCCAGTCATCTGGAAATGAGGAAGGAGGGAGGTGACTGGACGGTATTTGTTGGCCATGCTCGATGAAGCCGCTAATTGTCCTTGGCCATGTAAAGCAAACCTACATGTCCCATCCTTTTTTCATTATCGCCGCGGTGCTGTCTCTTTATTCTCCCAAACCACCACCGACGAGAAGGGGTAAAGGGCACAGCCTGAACACCAGATGGACCAGTCGGCATTTTTCTAACAAGGAATGTCTTACTTTTGTTGCATTCATCCTGAAACAACCCTTTCCCTCATGAGCTGGTTTTAGAAAGATGATTGGGCCCATATGAAGTGTCTCAGAGTAGGAAAATCAGCCCGAACTGGCCAAACATTGTCAGTGGTGCATTTCAGGTCATACTTTTAAGGAATCAGGAGAAATTTTCTACCTCAAGGTATTTTACAATGTGCTTTATCTCTACCTCAATATGCAGGTGAGCTCCAGAGATGACCTAACCTGTCGGGGTATACTATTTTAGAGATGTTTTCCTGGCTTTAATGGTGTACTTCCCAAGAGTGGGTGACATTACAGAAATGTATGAATGAACAAAGGATGAGTTAGAAGAGGATTTCAACAGTGGAAGAAAAAAATTCCATGGTACGTCTGCCCAATATCACTGTATGGGCATTTGCAAGATGCAGCTCTACTGTTTCCATTGGATGGCATGGATTAAATATGCAGCTGTTATTCATTATCACATTTATTTTTTAAGCTATGCGATTGTCCTGCCAGTGATACTTACAGCCTACTTCACAAATGGTAAATTGGCAAATATTATTAGCGTTATAGCTTTGTTTACTACAGCTAGACAGCTAGATCATTAATAAAGCAGCAAACTATTTGCTACGTCAGCTCTATACAGAGCCTACGCCGTAGCCTATGCCGTTGTGAGCATTTATACCTGTGCGGTAGTGTGTCTGTGTCACTCTGCAGTTACACCTCCAAAACATTAGTGCGCTGGGGTTTCTGTGAAATGCTCTGATTAAGCTGATTCATAACACTCCCAAAACACACGCACACCATGCTCGCAGCATTCACAGACAAACAATTGTCTTTATCTGGACACATTTTCCCACAAATACAACATGCTAATGTTATTAGCACAAGCCTATGGCATTTTACATTGTATAAATTAGCCTAGCTGCTAGCGGAGATTTCTTTTGCTCATATGAAGCCAGGATAAATCACACACAAGACTTAAAATGTTATTTTGTGACGGATTTTATTGTCTTCACAATTTATTGTTTGTTATCTGTGAAATTAAAGTAAATAAAAGTTTTGTTTCCACTGAGGGAAATGGTTTCAGCTTACAAACTACCTCGATGTGTAGTTACATTACTTGAGAATTGCACGTCAGGTTATGGCGTCAATTTGATGCAGAAGTATAAATTCTGCTTTAGCAGAGAATTAATTCACGCTCCCATTCAGTGTGTTGTAATCCAAGCATTTTCATGATTTTCTTCTCCATGGCTAGCTCATTGCTACCACTTCGCACTGTGCTCATTGGGTGGTTACCGCTGATATTGCAACGGGGATGTTGCAGGAGCATAGCACCCATTGACTGGTTCCCCTCTGGTTAACACCATTAGCTCTGTTAGCGCTGTTGCAGTTGTTTTGTGCTGTTTATGGAGTTAGCATTGTTACTAGCTACCTGCTGGCTCAGCCACCTCCATGTTGAGAGCCATGTGCAGACAACTCATGTGTGTAAAGCCCGTTTACAATTTTATTTAGAGGTTCTGAATGTTGTAAACAGTACTGGGCAGGTGACTTGAAAAATATAATCAATTACTCATTGTTTATTACATAAAACTCCCAACAACAGTGTACAAGAAAATCATCAAAATATTTCATATTGTAATTCCTCAACGTCGCAGCACTTGTTATTTGAAAACATAATCACATTTCAGTAATGTTTTAGTGTCCAGCAATCGCTCGGTGACATAACAGCCTCTCCACGGAGTGCTCCTTCTCTCCGCTGACAGTCAGTTAAAGAAAACTTCATAAATAACTCTCAAGTCTGACGTAGGAGTGTTTTTAGTTGTACTTTGACTTTCCAAGTGAGTGATTAATAGATGCTTGATAAATACAGGCCTGGCTTATTTAAAATTTCCTGCATAATATTTCGGCCGTGGCCAAATTGCACAGCGGACGATTAATGCGTATATATGGATTGCCACTTTACCATGACACGCACTAATGCATGGCATAGAGGAAATGTATAAATCTGACGAAATCACTGGCGCCCTTCATTTTTCAGTCTAATGGCGGCAGCATTAACAGCTGCTAGTCGCTGTCTTATGGCCATTTATTACCACCCATGTTATCCTAGTCTGCCATTTTACTACCATAGCACCATAAATCAGGGGGCAAGAAGGGGGCCAGCACCCCCATTCATGCCTGCTTCAAGAGAGAAATATGGAGCAGTGGGAAGTCTGCACGCCACAAGCTGAGGTGGATATCACGTCTGAAACATTTAAAAGTCAGTCATAACTTCTCGTTTGCCTTCAGGTCAAATACTTTGCATTACGCCACGGCCTGTGCTGAATTACTCCACTATTATCATGCTTACATCATTTCTACATTACTACATGATCAGTCATGTTGAATAGACTCACTCGGCTGTTGATGGCTTTAATATCTGGCCAGCCGTCTTGAGCAGCGTTGGAATAAAACAGGGGGAAAATGACATTTTTAAGTACAAATGCCGTCTTGTAGCTTTTCTGAGAGGTTGTGGTGCCTGGAAACACTGGGGGGTATATAAATGTTTTGGCCACAGCAGCGCAAGCCAATATATCCCTGCTTGGCCCGTTTGCTCCTGTGTGGCATGGAGGCACACTGCATTTAATTTACTAGCGGCTCGACTAAATGTACCGGGGGAGGTGCTCCATAATTCATGAGGGAAGAGAAAGGGAGAAAAAAAAACATGATGAATCTACGGTTGGTATTCATGCACTTTCAATTGAATGTTAATGGGCAGAGACAAAAGACAAAAAGAGATGTACTCTGGAAGCAGAGATAGAGATCTGAGGTTAAAACAAGTTAAAATCTGCGGACGTGTTTGTGTGTTTTCTATTGACGAGGCATGATATAAAACTGAAGTGCAAAGAGAAAAAGAGAAACTCAGACTTTGCATTAATCATTGCCAGTTCTGTTCCTGACCATTTTCTTATCTTCATAATTAAGTAATTAACAGTTCTTGGTGGCAGTTAGCCCCGCGCTCGGACAGGACACAGCAGGAAAATAATAACACTAAATCACTCAACCGTTAGAGGATTTTGGAAAACTGCCGCATGGTAATCAAAGATTAAAGGTAACAAGTGAAGAAATAGATATTGGCTTGGCAAAGGCCGGGAGGAAATATTCTCACACTCCCGCATGCATGCTGTAACAAACACACACACACAAAGACACACAAACTAATCTAAGAGATGAAAAATGACCACAGGCATTTTCACACACTTAGCATGCCGGCACATGCGCTCATGCACACATTCACCCACAGATACATAGACCTGACCTGTAAATCAACGCTTGACAGGAGGGAATTTATCACAGATCTTTGCACTTTTCCTTTACACGTGGGAATGCACACATGTGCCATTGTGCAATAGTGATGTATAGTGGGGATTTGGCATCATGATCATGACAGAGATAGACTTAAGACCCGGAGACAGTGAAAAATGGCAGTCAATTTAAGTCAAACTGAGATTAAATGTATTCTTTAAAAAAAGAAATCAGGATGTGTGTTCTTCTTTGGACAAAAACTGGAATTTCCAAAGAGAATAAAATTCAATTTTATTAATTTCTCTGTAGTGATAGCGCCCCCTACATTAGAGTTCTCCAGGGGGAGTACATTTTTGGTTCCGACTGGCAATGTCAGTCCTGTTTATTTATTTATTTTTTGGTTTGATGCAATATCTATTCGTTGTGTTGCAGGAATCAGTGCTAACATTAGCACTCTTAGCTAACTGGCTTCATCTTTATGAGTGAAAGCTAGCAGGACGTAATACAGGAAGGATTGTCTTGCTTGAGAACTTTACACAACAACACGTCTTGTGTCAGTCCTTGGGGCGATACAGCATGACGTTCTCCAGTCAGTAACGCAGCAAGGGAGTCAATGGCATATCTGCTAGCAACAGAGGCTCTTAAATGTCAGTCAGCTGTTGCCATGGTCACTACAGAGGCTTGAAGTTTGGACCCTGTGTACACTTGGTTTTAAAATGTGTGTAAGTGGACAGCTGAAACATGTCACCGTTCCCACCTATGTCTTTGACGCATCTCCAGCTGACCACTTGTCTACGCGCCTTTCGCTAGAAGGTCAAAGCACTTTGCGCACAGTTATTAAGTCCACATTCTTGCCAGTCACATTAGTGGTTGCGTCAGTACAGCTTGAAATATCACTGTCATCAAAACCCAACACATCTTCTTCCACAGGACAAAATGATCGACGGACATGTAACACTTAACACTTCATACAACTCGGTGTAAAATGGGTCAGTTACAGAGCAGTGGTGCCACCAAAGCAGCCACCGTGTCTTGCACCAACATATCCTCATACAGTGGTTCATATGATATGCCACAAATTAGCAACCCCCCGAATGATGTTAAGTTACAAAATTACCGGTTAGTTAGGGAGGTGGTTCGGTCTAGGCAAGTAAAGTTACTGTGGCTAGGTATGAATCAAAGTCCACCTGGTTTGGGGGGAAGTCTTCATTTTTGTGACTCATCCACTACCCCAAATTGCCTCCTTGCCAGACCTCTCGGGACCTCCTCCTTCTCTCCACCCGTCAGCACATTGGTCACATGATTGCAGCCTTCTAAAACACATGGGTTATGCATAAATTGATAAATATTTTCCTGTTACATCTTTGTCGCATGCATCATGACGCATTAGTTTTACACTGCCAACAATATGGGGTCAAATGCGTCCTCAACCACCTCAGCAAGTGGTTTGAGTAATCGGATCATAGTGCGTCTTGGTGGTCATTTACTCTTGTATTTAGTGTTGTCCACTTGTGATCCTATTGCCTGAGACACATGTTAATTCCAGGTGTAAACAGGGTCTTAGATGCTGTTTCCACAAACAGGTCCAAAAGCAGTTTTATCCTCATTTGCAAGTTGGACATTTCCTGTCACAAAAAGCGAGTAGCAACTTTTTTTATTTTGCATTTTTTGCTCACATTTATGTGTTCTTTCTCTTAAGCATATCCTGTGTGTCTTATTGGTCTTAGTATCCGAGTTGTATTAAAGGCTCGACCTTCACTTGCCCAGCGTCCATAAACAGCGCCTTCTCGGAAAAATCAAACGGTTGCCATCTCTCCATGTAAGGCTCTGTGCACCTGATGCAAACTCAGTTTATTGTAATTTATTGGACGTGATCTTACGCACACCTATAAAAGTTAACAAGCTCACTCTTAAACCCAGGTTTGGACATTTATAAGGTTGTGGGAGACATCATGTTGCATCGCTGAGAGAGACACGGCGAACACAAAGGACAGTTGTTGAAAGGGCCGCTGATGTATTGGTCATCCTGTGCTTCCTCGGACTTCAATGAATACATCTTTTCTTTGATCTGCTAAAGTTGTTTATAATGATTCTCTATTAGTGGCACAGTCATTACCCTTTCCCATGGGAGGGATGCACCCCCACCTTTTAACACACACACACACACACACTAGAGCACACATACAGACTATTCATTCCCGTCACCAGCAGAATATCTGGCAGATTAAAAAGAGAAAGTGCACATATCTCAAAGCACCCATACATCAAGCAGTCTTTGCTGCTGGTTGCTCTTCCTCTGTGGTGCCATTGTGAGAGCGAGTGGGAGTGCTTGTGGTGTTGGGGGGTGTCTATACGCTGGTCTGTGCTGGACTTTGTCATGTTACCCTTCCGCTCTTTTTTTGTTAAAGAAAAAAAAAGAAAAGACAGAGATAGGGAGGTCTTTCATTGCGGCCACTGCCTGGGATAGTTAATCCCGGGCTATAATAGGCTCGCTTCGACTCAACAATGTAGCCGAGCATGTCCCTTTGATTTGGAGGCCTTGTTCCAATCTGGCTCCAATCAGTGCGTTGAGTTTCTGGGGGCACTGCTGATTTTCTCGCCTCAGATGAGTGATCGCTGGGAGACAGCCGGACATGCGCTGCCAAGCCCGGATCGCATGAGCTGAAAAATCGCACAATCTCACACTGAAATGACCAAGTGTGTGTATTTGTGTGTGTGCGTGTGTGTTCTGCCAAGGCGCTATGGTAAACCAAAATGTTCTGGCTGGCCTCCAGTTTGAAAGTTCTTTAATCCTCCATCTGCAGGAGAGCGTGCAGGTTGCACAGCACACCTCAGCGCGGATACCTTCACACTCACACACACACTCGAGCACCGCGACACTGTGATATTATGCTGTTTGCGTTTGATGTGGGCGACTAAAGAATCCTCTCAAAAACCTGGTGTAAAGCAGCCACAGTGGGAAGAACAACCTGCTGCTCCGATTGAAGTGCACTTGTCAATGGCGACCTGCCGGATCAAAACAACCACGACGCAACCCCTGCGGCTTGTACACCTTTGTCGTTTCCTTCAGAAGACACATTGTTAGACATTCAAAGGGGACGTGGAAGAGGTTATTACTTTGTCAGAGAATATTTCCAACTGACAAAAGATGAAAAATATTATCCCTCTCTTGGTAGCAGCGGGTGAAAGTGAGAGGAAGAGAGGGTAACCTTGGTGGTTGGCGATGCACTGACCCAGGTCACTTTGTCTGATGTATGATGCAGCATCACAGAGCACACAGCACATTTATTAGACTGTGTAATGATAAAAAGATAGTGGGGGAAATGGATGATGGTTGAATTGGAGCCCACACATGGAGACGAGGCCCCTGCCTGCAGTCTCCTGGCGGTAATATCATAAAGCAGGCGAGAGAAGATGCTCCTCAGGAATACAAATGTTGCCTTTAAGTTGGAAACGTGTGGCCCGAGATGTGCCACCATATTGAAGGTGGGGGAGTGGGGGATTTAGCTCTTTAGCCGATTAATCTTTGTCATCATCTTGGCATTGTGGAGAAGCAATTTAGATGGTAAATACAGTTTGTGATCCATATATCATCTGGTTGGTGCCGTGGTATGCCGAAGTTTGGCTGCACATTTAGGGGCTAAGCAAGATTTATGCTAAATAAATGGTCTTATGTGTCACTGAGATCTTTTATTTGTTATCGCGGCACCAACAAGGAGATTTTTTAAGAGCATATCTGAATTTCATCACTTGTAGTAAAAGTTTAACTTGTTGGATGAAATGTCTTCAGATCTTAGTGGAAGGAGGAACAGTATAAAGCAAAAACATTTACCAGCAAAAAACTGAAAAATGGTGGATGGTAGAATAATATTTCAAAAGAAATAAATGAATAGGAGAGAGAGATGTTCTGCGGGGAGAAACTTGTTGGCAGCTTGAGTTAAATCTTAAACAGTTTTTTTCTGACTAAGTGGGCGTTCAGACCAAAAATAGCTCTGCGTTAAACAATGCAAAGGGCTGAGTTGGTGTTGGCTTATTTCTACAGGTACTGGTAAGATAATGAAATATGATTAGGGAAGTCAAGTATGAGTAATATGTGGGTGTAAAGGCTTATTAGACACCAAACCACTGCACAACAGTTATAATATTCTGAGAGGAGATTTTATAACTCTGTAAACTCCTCTTGTAAACAGTCATTCTATCCTTTATGAATCTAGGTTAACAGTAGAAATACCAGAGCTGCAAAGTTGTTGCCATTTGGCTGAACCAAATTTTTAAATCCAAGCAGACAGGTAAAATGGTTTTTACTCGCAAAAAACAAAAAACGAAAACATAGTTCTTTTTTTAAAGGTATACGATGCAGAAATGGTTGGTTACTGTTTGTGAACACAACATTCAAACTTGTCTTCTCCTCCCTACGCTGCTTGTTAGTATAACCTGGTCTCACTCTGAAGTCACTGAAATCCATTACTTGGGCAGTGACCCGTGGCATCAGACACTGACAAAAAAAGCCATCCTTTAACATCGCCATAATACGCAGCCAGTCGCTGTTATAGTTTAACGGCGCTCGGCAGCGTCAGGGGGAAACAAGGTTAAGACAGCGAAAGTTCAAGTAGGGCAGACGGGGAGAGGTGGTGGACGGGTCCCACAAACACCGACTTTAACCCGGGAGAGCGGTGTTTGCGTTCTGTAAGATTATGAAGCCAAACCCTGTTCTTTTTTCCTAAACCTAACTACGTGTCTTTGTTGCCTAATCCCAACCATGTGTTTGTTGTTGGCTGAGAACAAAAAGTCAATTCATGTTGTTGCACAGATGTAGTTCCTTTATTTTGAGACTCTATGTACACAGTAAACTTCCTGTGAAAACGGAAGTTTATTTTGAAAGAAGACAAAGCATGTAACAGGCAGAACTTGACACTGTGTCCCATACCGTCAACAACCAACGCACCCAGGGTACCTTGCACGTCGCATCTGGGCATTGAAAGTCCATGACCAAACGTCGATATGTGACGAGGTCAGAGTGAGAATGAGTTGGAGTTGGAGAATGATACTGGAGGCTACTGTACTATTAGTGCTACATTTGTTGTAATGGAAAAACCAATACTTAAGCAAGCTGTCATGAAGTCGGAGTTCCTTGATTACCCTGTAAGTTATTCATATTCCTTCAGTCCACAAGGGTCCGCCAATAAAAAGAATCTGAAGTGTTTTCCATAAAAATTAATCCAAGTTATGGATTTAGTTTTAACAGGATAAAGTGGTGTTGTGTCGGTATGTCCGGTGCCGTAATCCTTGAATGCCATGAAACCAATGTCAGAACATATCACATAATTGATATGTTGTTTGAAGCCTAATTTTTATATACGTAATATTCATACTGGTTCAAATAACAAATTTGATTGTATGCCTCGATCTTTGCTGAGCAACAGTTTTGTGAAAAAGGAATTCAAGGCCTGCACCTAATATAGGCCTGTTGAGTTCAGGGATTTAAGCAAACAATAGCGCGGGCCACTACTTTAAGTTTTAGGGTATATCTGTTTACCATCAATGAGCTCCAACGTGGGCGGCACGGCGGTGTGGTGGTTAGCACTGTCACCTCACAGCAAGAGGGTTCCTGGTTCAATCTCGGATGTGGGAGCCCTTCTGTGCGGAGTTTGCATGTTCTCCCCGTGTCAGCGTGGGTTTTCTCCGGGTACTCCAGCTTCCTCCCACAGTCCAAAGACATGCAGGTTAATTGGTGACTCTAAATTGTCCGTAGGTGTGAATAGTTGTCTGTCTCTACATGTCAGCCCTGCCCAGGGTGTACCCTGCCTCTCGCCCAATGTCAGCTGGGATAGGCTCCAGCCCCCCCGCAACCCTCAAGAGGATAAGCGGTTAGAAAAAATGGATGGAGTTCCAACACAGTGCCAATGTTGGCCCAAACAAGCCTTACCGCATGAGAAGCTCTGTTTGGATAACTAAACCTGCCCAGCATGAGTCCATGATGCCTGTTAGACTTTCAACATATCTTATGTTGTAACCACCTTCACAGAATGATATTGGGAGGGTTTTTCTCAGAGCTGCTTCGCCCTGTCTGGCTTTCCTCACGTCTGACTTTTAATGAGCAAAATATTTTTGGAGTGCACCCAAAACTGAAGCTGCTACACAGCAGACCTGTAGAAAGAGATTATCTCTCCAGAAGCTGCTGAAAACTGTGGGAAACAGAGAAGCCTGTACGAAAATTACCAAGCAGTCCTACCACTCCCTTGACTGTAATGTTTGAGATCTACTGCCTTAATATCTCTGTTTGAAACCATAAAGTCTGCCTCTTTACAAGTCCCAAGAAAACTCAGGCATGCCAGATACACTCCACTGGCCCTGTGACAGTAGTGGCTTGATACTGAACGCATGTTTCATATTCAGTAGTCAATGGGGTGAGTAGTGAATTATGCTACAGTCTGCCAGCAAAGCATACAGATTGTCCCCTCTGTGTGCATAACAAATGCAAAACAATTTTACATATGGTATTCATATGACATCTGGAGCTAATGGAAAAGATATAAAAAAATAGCGTCACACTGAGTGATGGAAATTTAAATTGTATTCTACACATGAATGCCTCCTAGGGTGACCGTCGGACCCCAAGACGCTCCTTTATGGTAAACAGAGAGCGCTGAGGATATTTGCAGCAAAGCGATCAGAGAAATAGAGAATACAAGATGTAGAAATCAAGCACTTCTTTGTGTTGCTTTCTCTCTCTATCCGTGTCTAACACAGACTCCCAGGGAGGGTGATGTCATCCTCAGACGTTCCACACATTGACCTGTGCGCAGACTGGAGGGAACGCAGCCTGGGATAATTGACAGTGGAGCGGCTTTGAAATGCTGATTAAGCACAACCTGCCCCATAGCCCCCCAGACTGTTGGCTCTGCAGAGGAGAGGAGGAGGCTTCTGACACGGGGAGGAATCCTTAAAGGGAGCTCTCGGAGATGCAGTTACAGTATCCTCACGCATCAGAATTCAAGGCCGCTCCTCCAGAGATAGTCATGTAAAGAAGGGGGTGAACGGCATTCATTAGGGCATCAGCGCTTCATTAAAACCTCCTCTCTGGTTCATATTTTCCTGCGAATTCCGTCACATCGCCTCTGCACGGGTGCTATCTGCGCTCCGTTCACGCCATGTTACACTCCGAGATAGCGTTTCATGGGGAGATTAGGATCACATTTGGAATTAAAATTTAAAGGCTCATTAATTTTTAAATCACCCTTTACATGCCAGCTTATGTTAACACGGTTTGTATCATTTACAAATTTTGCAAATTTTCTAAGTGCCTGCTACATCATTTCAATCATTACACACGGACATCAATTTCGGGAAATGCTTCTAGGAATGTAGTAATGATCTAATTAAGCGGCAGTAACAGTGATGTATTTAATGGCTGAGTGTGAAACGCAGGGCAGAAATTGAACTTCAGGGACTTGAGATTCTTTAGATTGTCTCCTCTTGCCAATAACCACGACAAGGTCAATGCTCTGGAGGTCATTTGTCTCCCCCCACCTGATGAGAAATATTGACCAAGAAGCTGTGAAGAACCAGGAAAGTGCCATAGCGCAACTTTTTCACTTTGACATATAAGTGAGGCAGTACAGTGAGTGTGGATTAAAAGACTTGATGTGGCGGAGAGAGCTATCACTCAGGATGAAGGATTGAGAACAGCTGAGGGGTTACGCCGAGGCCATTTGCTCTCAACCTTTTTTTCCGGGTATATGGTCAATAGCAACAGACTGGAAACACATAGGTCGAGTTCTGGGCGGACAAAAGCGATGGCTTACCCTCGTCTCGTCTCGCTCAGGGACCGGTCAAATTTGCCCCCTGGGAGTGAAGAGACCTTCTAACATAACTCAGCCCTTTGACCTCTGAACCCCAACGAGGCCTTTTCCAGCTGTGATGGATGGCTTTTTTGTGCACGGCTCAAGTCTTGTGATTTATAGAGAGCTGCAAATATTTACTTTTTTTTCCACCCCACTCATTCATCCCCACTTTTGATTTCATTTCCAACCTCCCTGCTCTCACATGCTCATCTTTTCTTATCAATTAGAATCTTGCCAAAAAATCCATCCTGCTGTACGAGGGCAGAGTTACAGATGGGTATGGTAATCATGACAGAGGCTCTCCCTCTCTCTGACATCGCTGAGCAGGGGTAATTTTTCACTTTTTTAATATCCATGTGACAGAATGTGTGTTTAATAGCTTCCCTCGGGTTATAGGCTAAAATGTATTTTGCGTCTCAGTGCTTTACCTTAAGTGTTATGGGAAACTCCCATGAAAGACTCTGTCTCTTTTAGGTATTGACGCAGAGGGGTTCTTCCAGCTTGTTAAATCAAACCCTAAACTGTGTTTCAATCATATACCTCTTTTCCATCTAAATTAGCGCGTGTGTTTGGGTTTTTTAAATACAGGAAAACCCTCATAGTAGGCCGTAGAGTGCTTTCCTATTGCCAGCAGAACAGAGCCATGTATACGGCTCAGCAGAATGAGTATGCCTTTCTGTTTTTTTTTTTTCTCTAGTGTGTCACGTTCATTCATAGGCGGGTTGGAGAACAGGTTAGTAAACAGTAGGAAGCAGCCTGGAGGCCAGTTAAAACGTTACAGTGGTGACTTCTTGTTTTATAGCCCTTACTTATTCAGTGTCTCTCTCAAACTTGGTGCTGACTATATTTTGAAAGATGAATGACGGTATTTGTGGTGGCCTCCAATGAGGCTAAAATTAGCACGTCTACCTGGGTGTCAAATTTCCATCACTGGCGATGGAAGCCGATCGCAGCTGGAGCTGATGAATACCTGTGAATATCGCAGAGTCTTTCGTCCCGGGAGTGACTGCTGATTGTAACCTTTCCTATTAAATTCAAAGCCAGATGTTAGCGGATGTTAGTGGGTTTTTGCCCAGTGGGAAAGGGGCTATAGTAATTCTCTTACCTCGAACCAACTGCTAGTTTTCCAGGGTGTCAACCTCCCAATTAATTAACCATTCTGAGAGATCTAGTGCACTAAAGGAACAGCGCCATGTGCCCTGTCAAACTTACAGGATTAGTCTATATAGGCTAATAAGCACTTAATTTGTGGCATTTTATTCAGTGTGTTATTACTGATGCTCAATGTTTGAAATGTCAGAGGTCCGTCCTTTCTGTCTCATCTGTCTGTATTATTATTTTTCTCAACCTGGTCTTATATGTGAAATTAGCACGACCTCTTAACACTGCATTCTGCGGTGGTGCCACGTAATGTGTTAAAAGCTTGCATCAGAGTGGTCGCAGTTTTAAAGACACGTTAATGTTCTGAAATGGTCGCAGTTTTGTTTAGCCACCAAACTTCTTGGTTAGGTTTAGAGAGAAAAAATCTAAATGTGGTTAGTTTTAGAAAAAAAGTGTGGTTTCAGTTAAAGAAATTAAGTTTGTCAAGTTCTGGTACAAGTACTTGACGCAGTGTTGTAGTCAAGACCACCAAAACCGAGACCAAGTCAAGACCAACACTGAGGTTTTGAGGCTGAGTCAAGACCAAGATCAAGGCCAGGTGAGCCCCACACAAAATGTGGCACATGCAAACCATAGACACCACTCGAATTAATCCGAATTAAACTCGAATTATTCTTTATTCACCTCACACTGAGGAGCTAGAATCAAACTAAACCACCTTAAGTCAACACTCCTTTTATGCACAGGCAATTTAGTGATATCTTCTCGGTTGTGGTCTTAACCAGTCTTGAAATAAAATCCAGAATCAGTCTGAGACTGAGACAAGATGGAGTAAAAATGCGGTTGAGGCTGAGACGAAACCGAGGCCTTGGTCTTGAGACCGGTCTCGAGACTAAGACTGATCTAGGCTACTGCAACACTGACATAAGTATGCCACACAGATGTGTCAGGTTCGATAATGTATGTACGTGTAAGACGTGAAGTTGAATGAGTCAGCGTTGACTTTGGGTTTCACATGGGAAACAAACTCTCCTAGATGAAAATTCAGTGTTTGTATGACCTGTCCACCTTCCCGACATCTTCCACGTGCACCTCTGTTGTGACATTAATCACTGCACCTTGACTGATGTTGTTGAACCAGGGAATTTGTGTGCCCACCACCACAAAGGATCCTAATTGACTCTTCACTGAAATTGTTTCTGTGGTGCCAGCATATAATTTTAACACATTACGTGGCACCACCACATAATGCAGAGTTAAGAGGTCGCTGCCATTTCACATATTTCTGTGAAACCGGGCTGTTTTATCTTCTTGTCAAGTCAACAGGGTTTGGTTGCTGCTCTGTGTTGAAAACCCTGAATTTACAGGAGAAAAGCAGCCAGACAGCACACAGACCAGTGTAAATGCTGCATAAATGTGCCTGGGGACGTGCTGATAACAGATTCGCAGTGTCACTCTCACCGCTGGATGTTTTTGGATTATCGGACATGTGGGGCTGAGGATAACCATCCATAAACACGTTCAGAAACAGCTCCTTATAACTTCATGTCTTGCCTCATACTCAGCAAATTATGTCTCTCTCTTCAGTATCAGAAGTAATCAGTCTGCACGCTTGTGGTCACACCGCAAACAGGAACTACTGCGTAGCGCATGCAGCATGACTCGTGGACTCGGTTCACACTTGCCACCTCTAGTAAACCGCTATACCGAGAAAGAAACCGTCTCCCTGGCAACATCACACTTCCTGTAGATTATTTTTTGATTGCTTGATGTTGCATGGTAATGCAGTTCAAGAATAGATTTGAGCTCAGCGGTTTCAGATCACACTGAGTCAGTCATATAACTTTGAGAAACAACTTTTTAGAAATAAAGACTCGTCTTGAATAGTGGAAAAAAATCTATATAAATTCGGCAGCATGGTGTGCTGTGATGTAAAGTGTTTGTGATTTGCACTAAGTCATGCAAAACCACAGTTATGGTCCTTTAACCCTCAAAGCAGCCAGATGATCTGCAGTCAGGCCTGTTGGTGAAAAGATGAAGAGCGTCTACAGTCACGCTTCTCTGGAACACTTTTGATGCTTTCTTGGCTTTTGCTTGAGCTCCTCTTTGTGTCCCCCATGTCAACCAGCTGCCTGTCTACATAAGCCGCTCTATAAAGTAGTTCAAAAAATACAGTGAAAGCTGCCAGGCCATGGATAAAGTGAAAGTGGAATATGTACAGGCTGAAAATGGACAGAGTTAGGCTCTAACACTGTTAGCTCGCCCTTTCTTCATGCCGTTTCATCCACACCCTGAGCACTTTAACTGAGAAATTCCTGCTTCAAATCCTGTCAGTTTCACCTGCATTCATAGGTAACCCATGGTATACACAGGCCGAGTGGAAAATTACAGACAGTGTATAGGGTAAAGTAGGCCAATGTGTTACATAATAAGCTGACAGGTTAGAACAGTGCAAGTAGCTCCCTGCAGATAAGTGACCCAGAAATATCAGCTGCAGGTTTATGGCACATATTATATTACTTACAGTTCCCCCTTTCACACTGTTTGGCTGGTTCCTCGCACTCTCCACTGCGTGTACACGCTGTTCCTGCCAAGAATGAGAAACATCTTTATGTCAGTAAAAGCACATCTGTGCAGCCTTTTTCCAAGTTATACATCACAGTCTGCTCTTGTTGCAGAAAGGTGGTTGAGATGGATGCACTGACCGTGTGCAGTGTTACAATGGTTTTGGCTCTGTGGATGTTAACGTCAGTAGGGCCACCACTTCAGTCTAAACTGAAATATCTCAGCAACTATTAAATGGATTGCCATGAGATTTAGTACAGACATTCATGCTTCCAAGAGGACATAATCTTGCTACTTTAGCTATCGTCTGACTTTTCCTATAGCTCTACCAACGGGTGAAATTCTTCTTATCTCTGCGTGGATTGCCAAGATTTTGTAGATATTCATGGTGCCCAGAGGATGTATCCTAATACTTTTTGGTGGTCTCCTGATTTTTCCTCTTTCGCCAGCATTTTTTTTTTGTGTAAGTATAATGTCTTGACAACTATTGAAAATATTGGGGACCATAAATGGATGCGCCAAATGTCACAGCAGAGGACAAATTTAAACAACTTTGATATTTGAAATTTTTCGATTTACTGGTCCATCTACGTCCCAACCCTCACCTATGGTCATGAGCTCTGGGTAGTGACCGAAAGAATGAGATCACGGATACAAGCGGCCGAAATGAGTTTTCTCCGTGGGGTGTCTGGGCTCAGCCTCAGAGATAGGGTAAAGAGCTCGGAGTAGAGCCGCTGCTCCTTCGCACCGAAAGGGGTCAGTTGAGGTGGTTCGGGCATCTGATCAGGATCCTCCTGTGCGCCTCCCACTGGAGGTGTTCCAAGTACGTCCCACTGGTATGAGGCCCCGGGGCAGACCCAGAACACGCTGGAGGGATTACATATCTCATCTGGCCTGGGAACGCCTCGGGGTCCTCCAGGAGGAGCTGGAAAGCGTTGCTGGGGAGAGGAATGTCTGGGGTGCTTTGCTTGGCCTGCTGCCCCCACGACCCGACCCCGGATAAGCAGATGAAAATGGATGGATGGATGGATTTGAAATTTTAACCTTGTGAGAGTGCTAAATAAAAGATCAGCTTGTCCAATACCTTGTTTTTTAATCAAATAGTTTGTAGCAGTTTATTTCAAACATGTAAGGAAGCATACTTGCAGAACTACTAACACTCCTATCAGTTTCAGCTGTACATTGTCTTAAGCATTAATAAGCAAACATTAGCATGATAACATGGTGAACTATGATGGCAAACATAGTAAAAGTTCATTCAGTCATTCATTTTCTGCAACAGCTTATCCTGTTAGGGGCTGCGGTCGGCTGGAGCCTATCCCAGCTGACATTGGTCGAGAGGCAGGGTACACCCTGGACAGGTCACCAGACTATCACAGGGCTGACACATAGAGACAGACAACCATTCACACTCACATTCACACCTACGGACAATTTAGAGTCACTAATTAACCTGCATGTCTTTGGACTGTGGGAGGAAGCTGGAGCACCCGGAGAAAACCCACACTGACATGGGGAGAACATGCAAACTCCGCACAGAAGGGCTCCCTCACCCCAGAAACCCTCTTGCTGTGAGGCAACAGTGCTAACCACTGCACCACCATGCTGCCTCATATTAAGATAAAAACAAAAGTAGTAGTAAAAGTAATAGATAAATTTATATCAGCTGTATGAGGATACGTTAAACATAATCACAATGACAACAGTTTGTATGCTATTTTATCAAATTAGCACCCCACAAATGACGTCACATCTTTACATGAAGTTCTTAATGTAAATTATGTGGTTAGGTTTCAAAAAATACAGTGATGATGTGCCTTATAATGACTCAGAGTTCACTTCACTCTTCATCAAGCCTTATGACTACATGGGTTATTTATAGATCATTACTTCATGTTGGTATAGATATGAACAGTGCAGGAGGTCAGCCTGTCATGTTATCATGCTGATGTTAGCATCTTGTTCAAAGCACCACTGTGTTTAAGTACAGCCTCAGAGCTGTTATTATAACTCTTTGATGTGTGTCAGTATTTCCACAGATGTAATGTTCTCACACTTCTAAAAAAAAGAAATCAATGGCTAAAGTGGTGCAGTGAGCAATAAAAAAAATAAGTCAACATTTAAAATGAAAGGAAACTTAATTCAAGCACTTTATTCACATTTTTGTGCAGCCATTAAATACGACCAGTTGTTAGGACGGCAGCTGCTCCATGTGTGGGACACTCTTAAATCAGATTTAGAAGGATTCACTTTCCCCCATCTCTGACAAATTTGGAGTGGCACCTCTAAACCCCCATAGAGCTTCAATCGGCCACAGGCATGAGAACTGAAAAGAAGGATAAGTGTATTTTTATAGGAGAAGAAATAATACAAAATAGCTGTGGGCCAACTGGAATTAATTTAAATCTTGCACAAAACATCAGTGAATCACTTCCGAAATTCCCCCTCCCAGCCAGCTGTGATGTTTACAACTTTGACTTGTTTTAGATTACACGCACACACAAAGGTTTTTTTCCGTTTGCTACTAATGGCGGAAAGGAAGAGACGAAGGAAAGGAAAAATAAAAGCCGGTATAATTAGACAGATCAGAGGAAGGATCCTTCGCTAGAGGTCATGCAGCTGATAAACGATAGGCTTGCCTGCAATGCATGTTAAGTGAGCATCGGTGTAATTATCCCGGCTGCAGCGCCTTATGAATGTGTGTAATGTCACGGCCTTTCTTCCCTCACCCCCCTCAGGCGCTTTCCTTCCTTGTCAGACGCGCTGCAGACAGGGAGTGAAGGTCACTTGACCAGAAGAAAAAAGGTCAAGGGAGGGACCAGGCCCATGACGGGCTGATCAGCCCACCGCCACTGAATGGCGAATTTAATTAAGATTGAGAGTGACATTTTCTTTTCCCATCTCTTCTTTCCTGGCTCCCAGTCTGCGAGGTTCTGATTATCAATTTTTCTCAAAGAATAGGCACTTCAATCAAATGAGGGTAGAGCCCCCTGAGGGGATTAATGAAGGTTTAGTCGGCTTATTTTCACGTTCCTGCCTCTTTTTTTTTTTTTTTTTAGCAGAAACTTTCTGGAAAATCACTTGCCAAAAATTCTCTTTTTACCTAATCTTGGAGGTTGACAAGTTCATGTGTAACAAGACGCTTTCAGAAACGCGCAAGATATCTTCATTAAAACATCAAAAAACTTCTCCAGGATCGAGGCAGCAGCTCATCCAAGGCAGACCTCCTTCCTCTAAATTGAGAGGAGCTTGTGCCATGACAATCTGTGCTTGCTTTGCAGATTCTTTGGAGCCGATGGGGGACCCGGTGCAATAAAAGGGAGCCCTTCCTGAAGGTTTGGCGGTATGTTTCTGTGGGCGACACGCAGGAGATCAAGGGAGCGAGAGAACTGACTGGGCAGGCCTAGAGCCGCCTCTCTCTCCAGGGGCTCTTCGCTTTAATCACAGTGCAGCCAAGCAAAGTGATGGTGAACTCCACATGCCTTTGGTCTTCCTCGTTTCTCTCTCTCTGTCTTCATCTCCTCATTCTGCTTCTTTCAGTTTTCTCTCTCTTTGCTCCCTGTCCTCACTCCACTGCTCATCTCCTGCTCATACATTTTACCCCTTGCCTCTTTCTTCTCAGGGCCCCTCCTGGATTTTATTGTAAATTTCAAACTGCAGCCCGCATGCATTTTTTTTTAATGTTGCAGCACAAAAGAATACATGCTGCACCAGAGAGGTGTTAATCCTGTAAAAGCTGCTTCTGGTAAGCAAGTAAGGCTCCTTCCAGCAGCTCTAATTGAGGCCTGGACATGTCCCTGATCACTGAGCCTCCAGAGGCCGGCTGCCATAAAAGCAGTGCTAGGAGCAGTCATTACTGCACAGGGAAACATATGGTGTCAGGTATCTTTAGGCTTAACTGTCCAGTGGCACATGGAAGAAATGAAGGCTGGGGACATGGGGAGCTGACCATTATGAGAAATCCTCAAGGTGTTGCACAGCGGAGGGCCTCAGACAAGCATGTCATTTACAGCTGCCTGTTGTCTCCTCCGTGTTTTACAGAACTACCAGAAATGCGCTGCAAGCTGAGGACCTGCAGCCAGGCTGACATGTGTGGTCGCATGTTTCTGCTTGCTTCTAATGCACCATGTCATGACCATGTCATATGTCAAGTCCTGGAAGATGCACTGATTGATTATTCACATTAGCATTCACCATAGAATAATGGACATAGCTAACATGATGGTTTGTGGACTGCCTTTCTGAAGCTTCGAATCTGACATTTTGGCCGTCTCCATCTTGTTTTTGTGGCCACAAGTGACCACGTTTGAACGAGAGGGTGGAGCTGTAGAGGAGTAAGGGGTGGATCTGACTCATAGACTGTAGCGACTCCTCACAGACAGCGTGTCACTGACAGCAGCCCTGCCCTTCAACATGCATCACCTTAAGCCTTAACTGTGCAGGGGATTCATTTTTATGTAACGCACTCATACATTGTGTTGTCACGAATGCTGAAATTAGCAAGACCAAAACCGTTTTTTGTACCAGGCTGTAAACATGGACCTTTTGGAGTTCTATGGGGCCTGACTTGCTTTTGAAGCCAGCCTCAAGTGGCCATTAAAGTAACTGCAGTTTTTGGCACTTCTGCATTGGCTTCATTTTTGGCATCACTCATGAGTTAGTTTAGTTTTCAGTGTCTGGCCACTTAATGAATCCAACGCCAGTATTTGTTCTGCTGATTTTATTTTGGTCTATAGAAACTACCCAAGAGAGTATCTTTTGCTGTATGTTTAACTTCCATCTCTAGCTAGCTGCTAATGTTGTCTGTTTGCCTTTTTTTACAGTTTAGTTTAGTTTATTCTGGTCATTTTCCAACTTCGGCGGCACGGTGGTGTGGTGGTTAGCACTCTCGCCTCACAGCAAGAGGGTTCCCGGTTCGATCCCAGGTGCAGGAGGCCTTCTGTGCGGAGTTTGCATGTTCTCCCCGTGTCAGTGTGGGTTTTCGCCGGGTGCTCCAGCTTCCTCCCACAGTCCAAAGACATGCAGGTTAATTGGTGACTCTAAATTGTCCGTAGGTGTGAATGTGAGTGTGAATGGTTGTCTGTCTCTATGTGTCAGCCCTGTGATAGTCTGGCGACCTGTCCAGGGTGAACCCTGCCTCTCACCCAATGTCAGCTGGGATAGGCTCCAGCCCCCCCGGGACCCTCAAGAGAATAAGCGGTTAGAAAATGGATGGATGGATTTTCCAACTTATAAAACACAAATATTCTGGTAGACAGACACAAACATTAAATTAATGCTTTTTTTTAGCATTATAAAAAAATCATAACAGGTTAGGGTTGAGGCCGAAAAAGGTGTAGGCTAAACCCTTAGCTTATTACACCTACTCTCCACCTACCTGCAGTGGGTTTTGATCAGCTTCCTGCTGGGAACAATTTTCTTGGCTACAAAATGATAAGCTAACAATCAGTGGCACCCCTAAGGAGGGGCTATGACCTCCCTGATATAATTATTGCAAAAATTTAGGCTAAATGTTGCTGAAGGAACAACTGGCACGGCCATTTTTAAAGGGTTCTCTTGAACACGTATCTCAAGATATGTGAATGAAAATGGATTCTATGGGCACCCATAAATCTCACATAAACGTGGAGAGGATTATTCCCAGTAAATGTTTTGTTCCTTACAATCAAATTGAAGCTGCTGTGATGTGCCACCCCAAACTTTCTAGTGGCCCCATCTGTCTGGTCACTCTATGAAAAAATGTTGAAAGTTAGTGAAACGTCTCTACAAATATGAAGAAATACAGAGTTGTATGATAAATTTCTGTTTGTATTATCACTATGAACCACATCTTACATATTAGACATATTCATCAATAAGAATACAGATTAGTGCAGCTTTAAAGTGTGTATCTGATCTCTGTTGTCTTTGTTTGCACGATGACTTTTCCTTGGCCTGTCAGCTACAGCTTGTTTAAAAATGCTAAAGCTATCAATAATGTGCTGTTGGATGGATCATTGTGTTACCACTTCATTCATTGATACTGCCTTAAATTATTACTTTAACCTATAGCTCTCAGAATTCAGTGTTCTATAGAATAGAAGCAGTGAGATCCTCATCTGTACACGACTCCTCAGCAAGCGCCTCCGACAGCAGGTCTTCCTGCTGCAGCCACATTCCTGTCAGATTTGGCCCTGCGGCTTCTGACAGCATCCCCAGATTCCCAGGATGCTTCTTCAGGCAAAACTGCAGAAAGAGAGAGCGCAAGTGGAATGTACATTGGGTTAGAGTGCGCATAAATATACTTTAATAACGTTCCTCTATTGCTCGCAACAAGGCGCTACGAGCCATTAGCATTTTAGCAGCGCCTAGCCTTCCTGTGCTGTAATATGATGCAGAGTAGTAAAACTGTCAGTAAGTCCTTATCAAGTCAATGATGTCTCTGTTGCTTGGCAGGCGTCAAAAACAAATGACGGTTGAAGCGCCTTCTCCGTTTTGAAACTCATTTCCTCTTGTGTGTGCGCGAGGGCGGGGGAGGAGGGGGAAGAGAAATGTTATTGAAGTAACCATAGTGATTCAATTTCAGCAACCCCCCTCCACTTCCCCCCCGCCTCTCTCACCCTCATTTCCTCACTAGAACAAAAAAGCAAATATTTCTGAGAGGAATTCCCTCGGTTGCGGGAGCTGCGGCGGGTTTCACCAACTGATCTGAGCGAGGTTTGGGTGAGTGTGTTCCCCACTGGGGATCCCTGCTTAGATATGCATCCTCGCGGATCTGCTGAGCAGAGGAGTCACACAAAACAATGTTAATTTCTGGAATTTTAAGTATTTTGCAAAAATTTTCAGGCTGGAAATGATTGGAATGGAAATGAGGACTGCGTGGAAAGAAGGCATTATACTACACTTTCAGGCAACAGCAGACTTTTTAGGGCAGTCGATGAACAAGTTCGGAGTGTAAATGTCAAATCCTTTGCATTCTTTGTACTCCAGTCAAAAGGTACACTGCCAAGCATAAAATTTACAGCCCTGCCAAGTCAAAATGTCACTTTTGTAGAACCGGATCTATCCACCCTATTAGGAAGCTTTGGGTGACATCATGTGCCGTGTTTATTTGAAGTTCAAACAGGAAGGCTATTTATGCCTCTATCTCCTCCCCCATCCCAACAGGGTCCACTGAGGTTTTATTTCCCTCCCCGAAATAGCAAAGCTAGTAACAGAGGGGGAATGTTTCTAATTCCCAAAACAAATGATGGGCAACGGGGCAACTCTGTTTTGACATCTAACAATGTGATAACAGCAATCTGCTTCTCCCTCATCACTCTGAATCGCCTTGGGTGAATCACAAGCCGCAAGACAAGCAGCACTGAATGTGAGAGCTTGTTAGAAGGGTGCTTGAATTTCATTTATACACTCTTCTATCGATGAAATGCAGTGTATGACTGTGATCCACACACACATACACACACTGGCTTCCTCCTCAGTTTAAGCTCAGCTCTTCCTCTCCACTGACTGTCTCACAGTCACCATCTGCCATGTTGGAAATCTGCCCTCAGTCTGAGAGCTGGAGGCTGATTTGGGAGCTGTATATATAGCTCTCCATATTTCACCTCTTTAGAAGTTGGATTTGTAATCTTGCTCGCCTGTAAATCACAAATCGTTAATAATTGAGCACACTTTTACAACCCAGAGCAGCGCACGTTGCACCTCGTTGGCCTGCTAAAAGCACGCAGCTATAGAACCCCATTTTGTGGTTTTCCTGAGCCGGGGTCTGTGCGGCGCGGTAATTAGAGCCGCCACATGTTCCAGGGGGTTTTACCGCTCCGACCAGTTGGAGCGATTGAGCAAGATGGGGGAAGCCCACGGCCGTGCCAGGGAAAGGTTGATGGGAATCCACGTGACACTGCGGCCGTCACTGGGCTGAAAGGGAATCCCTTCCTGTTTCCCCTGTTTTGTCAGCCGCTCAGACTGCTGCCATGGTGACCTGGTGTTTACTGTACTGACTGGTTGGCAGCCATGCAGCAACAAGCAGATGACGTGTTCTTATGGTAATGTCTATTTATAAGCTTCAACGGCAACTCTGTGTGCGTACAGTGTGTGTGTGAAGGCAGCCTCAGTGGAAAGCGTGGCCTTAACAACAGAGTAGATGAGCGACCGGTCAGTCGCTGGATAACAACAGTCTAAATGAAGCAGGAAAGACATGCTTAAGTTATGTGGAAACTAAATCTCCATGGCAACTGTATCATAACAGAGATGACTGAGTGTGGGCAGATCTTTTTCCTCTCCTCAGATCTTTTTCTGCCTTCTTGTTACAGTAGAATTAACAGTTGATTTAAACAATACATGTCTCTTAACTTCACTCCGTCATCTGATTCTGACACATGATTTGTAAAAGTCGAGCAGGATCTTTTTTGGGGAATATGAATTAATCTCACCCCTAAAAAGTGGGATATTATGCATGCTTTTTTTCTTCTTCTCTTTACAAAATCTGAAATAATGAGAGAGATTCCTGGCGCCGGTGAAAAGGACCACCGGATAGTAAAGCTCTGTAGAGCTCAATTAGGACTCATCTCTATCATTAACTCAACCTATAACTTATTAATGGTCTCCAGCCATTTTTCATGATAAGGCTCCCCACATTTGAAAAATTCTCATTAGGGCCTAAATTAGGGAGCTCTCGTAGATCAAAATTGGTCTTATCTAGTTTTTTAAAATTCCAAAATAAAGATTTAATGAAATATCTCTCCATGCCTCCTTTTTTTCAAGTTCATCTTTACTTTTCTTTCAGCTAACGCTCTGTATGTATATGCTGCATTGTGCAGAACACTTTCAGTGTTGGGATGTATACACTTGTGAGTGTGAATACCTAGAAAGGTGTGTTCAAATGTACGCACGCAGGATTGTCATTCCAAGGTAGTGCATGTGTTTCCCTGAAGATAGCTGCCTCGTTTGATGCACGCACTCTCTTCCTGCCTCCCTCTCCGTGTTGTCAGATCCACTCCTACATCGTGTCCATTGTCACATCATTTACCGCAGAATACACAATGACTTCACACTCAACAAACACCCAACACCTCTGATTTTCCTCCAGAAAGCGGGCGCAGATGTGACTTTGACTCGCTACGTATAGAATAATACATGTACGCCGACCCTCCTGCTCCCCGCATAAAAAAAAAAAATCCCTGAATTTTAAACAGCTCCATAGGAATGAAAATGAAAGCCATGTAAAAATTAATATTACATTTCCGTGACTTCCTATGCTGTTTAAAAAGTAATGAGACTGAATAAAAAAGCACTCAAGTTAATAGCCTTGAAATATTGTGCCCCTGACATTTCGTCTGCACTTCCAGGAAGCAGACAGTGTTCAAATTGTTGGCAATATAACCCGCCTTTTACATAATGGTTGTGTCCATTTGATAACTTAATTGTTCCCTGCATTAGTGGGAAGCTTTTAAATGTATTCAGGCAAAACAGCTCAAGGATGACAGGGAATGTCTGAAAGTTGACAAGTTTGAACCAAACCGTGCTGAACTCGGAAAAGTCTGGAGCAGATACGTGGAGACATGGAGACAGGGACTACAGGGTGTGTTCCATCACACACATACATGCACGCACGCAAGGCTGTACTGGGAAGAAATTTAGCCCACGTGTGCACCATAGACTTCCACCAGCCGAGCCATCGAACTTCCGGTTCACCTCCTTGTTTACTTGAACGGGGCTAAAATAATTCAACTGTGCGACTCGTCTAGACATCACAAATGTTATCAGGCTAAACTGGATTGTTTTTAGCATCACAGTCTCTATGAGATGACTCATGTCCCTATCAGACTTTGATCAATGTTTTACAGCTACAAAAACACTGATGGAGTGGACTTGAGCGGAGCCTATGACATAAGCACAGGTTTACCTAACTTGGTTGTGATTGGCCAGTCAGCCCAGTCCCCAAACACGCAACCAGGCACGTAGCATGCTGTCAGGCACATCCTGAATAACAGGCGCACAGAGCTGAGCTGGTAAAGACACAGACAGGGCTGGATGGCGGGTAAAAACTTTATGGATTTTTGATGGTCCACCGGCCCAACAGGATTTATCCTGGTATGCCAGATGGCTCGTACACTACTCATGTGCACACACACACACATAAACAAACCACTCCTCCATTCGTTCTGGGTGTGATCCTGTGTAGGAGTTTAGGCAGGGATATCCCCCTATGGTTATCAAATAGGTCTGACTCATAGCCAAACACATTTTTTCTTTTTTCCCGGAGAACACTCCGTCCTGTTTGCAGCTCCAGAGGAAGCCTCTGTTCTCTGGGAAGCATACGCCTTCCATGAGTTCACTGCACATGTTTACTGTGACCTTTCTCCTGGAATATCAGGTCACCGTAAGCTATAGACGAGCAACGTGGAGATGTTTTATGAGCAGGAATCATCAAAATGTTTGCAAAGAAATATGTGTATCTTCTGTGTTTGAGTTGACTTTTGTACTTAAATTTTTTGCCATCATAACGCTTCCTACATCACTTTTTGTTTTGTGGCCTGAATTTTTCTCCCTGACTGACAGTGCTTGTATTTGTTATTAGATTGGTGCAATATCAGGGGGAGGAGGCATGAAAAATTGTTCATTATATAACTTAATTTTCAACATCAGCTGTTAACCAGCTGGTGCCATGCAATTGTTCTGACGGCCTGAAATTCTGGAGCCCCATTAGAATGAAATAAAAATGTCCCATTGGACCAAAAGCTTATTTCTCTGACAGCCCATCATCTTAAAAATAAATGGCAACTGCTTCTGCCTCTCCAAAAATACACACTCTCTGCAATTAGTTCCAGTTTCCCAGTGGTGTTTGAGCAACACATCCCAGGTGTTTTTACCAACACTTTGCTGCATTAGAGCCGCCTAACCTAAGTGTTTTCCATCAACTTGTTCTTGCTTTTCTAGTGACCTTTGTGCCACCAAACGTGGGTGTCTTAAGCCAAAGCATGTGTGTTTTGTGCCTGAGCCTGACGCACATCCACCACAGCATTGTTGACAAATGTAACATATATGTGGTTTTCAGAAATTTACAGTGCAAGCATTTTTCTGGAGATTGGAGAGTGTTAACTTTCGGAAAAATGGGACTTTGGAGGATGGGCATTTGTTTTTTGGATGACTTTCAGTTAATGGGACATTTTTCAGACTAATGGGGCTTCAGAATTTTGAGAACAATGGGCAGTCCCCAACCAGATGGGGACTGACGCTGTCCCTTAATTTTCTTCTATCTGTGATTTGAGCACTCTCTACATTACTCTGTAGGTTACATCATGAATTGGTTTATTAATCACTTTGTGTTTCGATTTGAATCATATAGCAACGTTAGAAGTGCTGAGGTTACAGGACTTCCTGTTGCTGTGAGTCTGATCATTTGTCGCCACCTCCTTTCAATCATGTGGGACAAACACAATGTTAAGTGTGCAGAAACTGCCAATGACTCAGCAAGTGTTAAAATAACTTGAAAGACAGCTAACGTTAGCAAGCTAGACTACCCTGCTCTGGAGTGGTTTCATCTCAACTGATGAACAGGAGGTTTTGTGTCTCTGTCAGCAACTATTTTTCTTCATTTTCTTCTTTTTAGTATGGTGTGCATCAAGGGTCAGTCCTGGGGCCAATTTTATTCTCCTTGTGCAGCTTCCCCTTTACAAATCATTCAGGAACGTGGTGCCTTTTCATTTTTATGCTGATGATACACAGATGTACCTGCCTGTTAGATCCACAGACCCTGGAATGATGTGTTCACCTAATGACTACCTTACTGATGTCAAAACATTTTCTTCAGCTGAACTCAGACAAAACAAACATTGTTGTCATTGGGTACCAGCACATTACACAACAAATTCTGCCTTTGGCTGGTCCCCTTTTGGAAAATACCAAACCTGCTACAAGAAATCCCACCGACCTATTAGTACCGTACGTGCCAGGATGTACTTTGAGGTCCACAAGCAGAGGTCTTTTATATGTTCCAGAGGGGACAGAGTGTTTGCTGTCAGGGCCTCGAGGCTCTGGAACGACCCGCCCAAGGAAATCGTGTCATCCGAGACAGTGATCTCTTTTAAGTCCCTTCCTAAAGCATACTTTTATCTGAAAGCCTCACAATTTTGTAAAAGCACAGACAGTTTAAAGCACTAATTGATGGCTAAAACTATGTGGGTTCGTTTTGAAGAGGAAACAAAAGCCTTGTATCAATGTCTGTGGGATACTGTCACCCACTCAAAGTCCTGAAGCTTAGAAATTGTTTCTACAAATATGTACAACAAAAGGTTTGTCTTTATTTGAAGAAAAAAAAAAAGGGAAAAATATGCATAATAGTTGTAGCATCATTTTAGTTTGTACTTCCTTCCACAAAAAATGAGAATCACTTTCAAATTCTAATTTTTAGTTAAGTGGCGTGGGATGTTTTCCATATCTCAAATAACCTCCAAATCCTGCTGACCTGTGAAGCATGCAAAGCATTTGGTAGAAAGTTCTTATGAGGACGCTGAATAATATTTTGTCTAACTGTGAGGTCCCTTGACTGTTTACAAATATACAAGGCTAAAATGCTGGGCTTTAATAGGAAAGATTATTTACAGTTTTTATGAATAATGGAGAATGGCCTTGAGGAAAGGAAAGCATTCTTGGAGTGCAGTCTGAATTGCCAGGGGTGTTCTCTTTGAAAGCAAAAAAGCCACACACTCATTGCAATTCCACTCTGTGTTCAAAGTTAACTAATGTCATGCAAACACCCCCGAAAACCTGCTTCCCTTTCAATACACAACTGCACTGCTGCTGAATGTACACACAGCTAAAACTATTGTGTTAGCGTAATAAGCTTTTCAACCTTGTTAAATGTGGAGTCATTGCCTCTGCAAAACTATAAATTGACATTATCCTATATTACTGACACCTACGGAAACACTTATGAATGAGATTACATCTATCCCGTTTAGATTTACAGCCTGCAAACAGTCATCAGTTTCTGTGTGCTTTTGGACTTGGAGGATTACAACATTACTGTAGTAACACAAACAAACTGAAGGCTGAGGCCTGCGTAATTGGAAACATCTGGATGTCATTTTGGTCTTTACAGTCCCGCAATCATGAGCGCTATAACATCTTATTTGGCCATTTGCTACAGTGCGGCCTGGCTTGGGGAAAAACAAATGCTTGAAATAAACATCCTTCACTCACAGGAATCGTGCAACACTCTTGCCGTGTCTTGTTGTCACCCACAAATGACGCTATCGCATTCTGGGTTACACAGAAATGATACTGTTGTGTCACCTCACTGTGACCTGAATATTTGTTTCCAATATCAGCTGTGTTTGAAATGCTCACTGCAACACATGGATGAACAAAAACTGAGATCAATCGACAGACAGAATAACAAGAGAAGGGAAATCTGGGGTAAGGAGGGAAAAGTAAGGGATAAAATAAGTGTGTATCACCTGCAGGTTTTGAACCACGGCCACCTTCTTAAGGATTAAATTGCATCTGACAGGTGAATAGCCCCAGAAAAGCAATACAGAGGGGAATAGAAAATGAAAATAAATGAGCTTTTAAAGCCTAATGAAGGATTTAACCTAAATGAAGCACAGGTGGCTGGTAATAGGTGCTGCTTCCACATCCACAACAGGGCAGGTTTGAGAGATTTCAGAGCGCTTTAACTCCACCTCCTCCCCCTCCCAGCCCGTGGCCTTGCCTTTGGTATTTACTCACGCTTTTCCTGAGGTCGCAGTGTCACCCGGTTTAGCTGATGGGAACGTGCCGTTTTCCAGTGTTTTCATTGGCTGGGGAGAACATGGGAAAAGAAGTCGGGCATCCTCTGTGGTCCCTCCCCGAGCAGAGGACCTCCCCCCTCCAGCCCCATCCGAAGCTTCACCACACGTAACCCCTTCTGCTCCGGACATGCGAGAAAATAATGATGTCAGAAAGATGGGGCTCGACCTTTGCAGCTTAGTTTCATGGGAAGAACTTTAAACTGAAGTGACAAAGTATCCTCCTGGGTACGAGCATGTGGAGGAATTTCAGCGCTGATATCCATTACACTCAGAGTTCATGAACTGCTATCATATCTGGCAAACATTACGTTCAATACCAGGAGTAAATAAATCAGTATTTTTGTGGCTACAGCTCCAAACAATAGCTTCAAATCCTCTTTTGATAGATTAAGCAAAACACCAAAGGCCGTGTAAGAAAACGAGGGCTTATTTTATGATTAAACAGCTACATGATCAAAATTATCCAGATCAAAGAAACTCCCCGAGTTAAAACTGAATAAAAAATTACTCAGTGGAATTAATTTATTTTCTATTTTCTCTGTTAACATGTATTACTTTGCATTTGGCATTAGGCAGCTACATATTCCACAAATTGGCTCCCCCCTCCTTTTCTCACCGCTTATTTTATACATTTGTAATCAGATATTAGCTGTTGATGTCTGAGATATTACTCAAGCTGTGCGGAAAGATCCCTTGTTAATTTAAAGCCGATCTGTTGAGTGTCACTCCCCATATATAGAAGTTAATCATTTCCAGCGTGAGTGGCTGTCAGCGAGAAAAAGCACTCAAGCCTATTGTGTTATGTAACTGTCTTTACTGTTCGTAGACAGGAAGTTTGACCATTTACTGTACTTGTGCTCACGTAAGGAGCTTATATGGTTACGCACACTCAGCCATGTGTTAGAGGAAGCACACATAAGGAGCACACCCTGTACTGTTGCTGCTCACTTGGGTTGTTTTAATAATACCTTGCTGCGTCATAAATAAATGACAATACTTACTTGATTCTGTATACTATATATTCACCATGTAATTGGTTGTAATTCATCACTGTAAAACATACACCTTCATTTTTGTCCACAGTGCTGTTTATTGGAGAGGAAAGGATCCACCGAATCAATTATTTAAAACCATGCTCATAATGAGGCAAAGAACATAAACTGGTCTGCATATTACACCATGAGGGGGTTTAGGATCAAAACTGGGGGATTAAAAGTGGGAGGATGCATCTGACATGGTATCTACATAATTCTATTGTAACGCTTATTTTCTGATGACATGTTTTTAAGTGCATATTTAATGTGCCCAATTAGTTTCCCTTTAACATATCTGCTTAAATTTCAGTTGGTGATTTCCTACATCTGGAGAAAAAGCAAGATGGCCCAAATTTACAGTGTGTATGCACCAGTGGCTATTGAATAATCTTACACAGTTTTCTGGTAGAGAACAATTCTCAGGGTGCGCTGCAGTTTTTACAACCATCTCTTTTCAGTTAATTTTCTTCTACAGTAGAAAGTCAGTTGCAGGAAATGACTCCAGGCTTGTGTTTCAAACATGAGGCCCCTTTTATACTGCCTCTTCAAGGCGGGAATACCATGCCGTTAGGCCACTTTGCCCTTCTGTATGAAAGGGTACAATTGCAGAATGGGGGGACAGTTGTCTCGCCTTTAAGCCGTCAGGGAGATAGTAACAACATTCTCACTTAGACCTCGTCACATATCGACGTTTGGACGTGGATTGTCCACCTCCACATACAATGTGCAAGCTACCCTGGGTGTGTTGATTGTTGATCATCTGGGACGCTGTGTTAAATTCTGCCTATTGCATGCATTGTCATTTTTGAAAATACACTTCTGTTTTCACAGGAAATCTACCATTTGCATACAGTTTCTCTTAATAAACGCAGTGCATCAGTACAACACTGCAACGTTTTTTCTTCCCAACGACAAACACACATGGTTACATTTTGCCAAACACACACACATGGCTGGGTTTAGAAAAAAAGAACAAAGTTTGGCTTCACAATCTCACAGGAAGTGAACATTGGAATAGCAGGTGATAGTCTGTGGTTATTGGACCTATCCACTACACCTCCCACCGACCCGACTCAGACTTTTGCTGCCTTAACTTTTCCTTCTTGTCCCACCACATTTACCCCTGATGACACTGGGCGCCATTAAACTGTGACGACGACTGGCCTCGTATCATACCGATGTGAAAGGATGACTTTTTTTTGTTGGCGTCTGACACCAGAAGTCACTGGCCAAGTGCTGGATTTCGACAACTTCGAGGTGAGTCTGGTTTGCGTGGGTGGCACAGGTGTGACATACTGACAACATGCTACTAAAAAGTAGCAATTAGCAGTTAGCAGCTAACTCAAAGAAGACAGTGGCCGAAAATGTCGCACACGGGGAAAACAGTGAGGTCTAGAAGCTTCTTGTCCTCTGAGCAGAGGACAAGATCGGCCACCAAACAACACAGACGGTAAATAATTGTTAGGCCATTGCTATTTTTTAGAAAGTGTTGCCCATGCATATGTCACACAAGAGGTTGATGCTCTGTGACATGTGACCCCCATTATGTGTCTTTTGCTTCCGTGATGCTGCATTCTGTCTAAAAATCACACAGTGGAGCAGCCTGATGCCGCCGTCATTTCATTCTGTGTAAAAAAGACAACAGACTGGACAAATAATAGACATGGGCACCATGATGTCACCAACTGGTTTGTGGACTCCAGTTTTGAAGCTTCAACTTCAGCATTTCAGCCGTTGAGCTAGAAGTGACCAGATTTGAGAGAGTGGCTGGCGCTGTGGAGCAGCGAGGAGTGGAAGTGGAACTCTACTGACAGACAGCCTGTCACTTATGGCAGCCCTGTCCTTAATTATGTGTCACTTTAAGTCTTAATAAAATGTGAACAGGTTAGTTATTTAAAAGTTAGCCCCCAGTACAGTTGTCATGAAGGGGGAATTAGCTCTAGAGACCAAAACCATTTTTTGTACCAGGCTGTAAACATGTTTATTTCTGCTATAAAGTTGCAGTTGTTGACACTGTGTTGGCTCCGTTTCAGCCCCCCTAAATAGTTGTAAATACGACAACACCAAGTCATGTGACTTTCTGGAGAAAAGCCAGAATGTGCAATCAAAGCAAGCTTGGATAAAGACCACTGACAAACACCACAGGCTTAAAACAACAAGACAACAATATAATGTACACGTAGATACACATAAATGGCAGAAACTTCTTTGTTATATTTAAAATTTGGGCGCTGAGTAACACTTGTCTTTGGACGTGGACTGAATGTCACAGCGTGGCTGTCTGATCAGAGCCGAACAAAGTTCAAAATAAAAGTTATTAATAAAATGTTGCATTTAAAAAAACACAAAGACATAGCGATAATATTATCTATTTCCTGGTTTGTAAGACAAAGTCTGAATGGACCATTATTGGACGTGGAAACTGACGTCACCATCTGGCTGTCTGCCATGTAACCATGACCGGGACCACTTTTGTCCAGGGACGCAACATCCCTTTCCGACCAGTGTTTGCTGGGGACTAATCACTAATAAGATAAACCCAGGGTGATCCAGGTGATAGAGGAAATAATGAGTCAACAATGCTTAAGAAATCCGCTCTGATCACTGAGGGCTGCGATATGGGAATACGGAAATACTCAGTTTTATGGTATTTGAGTGCACGTCAGAAAAGTTTGTAGAATACGACAAGAAACGACATGTTGTTGCACTAAAGCTGATGTAATTTTACAGACTGCCCTGAATACTATATGTCATTTGGTTGTTTTTTATTTTATTTGACCAGTAGTTATTTTTCATTTCATTTAAAATCTTTCATGCTTATATTATGAGTGAAATGTTTTATTTATTGGGCTTTGCACATTGATCTTTTCCACAAAAAGACGTGTGTAATTAATTATTCCACTTTAATAGCGACAAATCTATGCAGATTGTTGAGAGGGTGCTTTAACTTTAACCATTTGGTGCCCAAAGGAACTGAGAGATGTGTAATTGTTGTAATGTTTTGCTGTGGATCTTTACAGACTACTGAATGAATTGTATTAAAGTATAATGATATGATAATGAATCTGTGATAAATCTGACAACAGTCCTTTTTAACTATACAGACAAGAGGACAATTTTGCAGAAATTCTTACGATGAATATCTTAAGTGTATACTTCTGCAGTGAAAGTGGTTCAGCGCTCATTTCACTGCTCTAATGTGAAACATAAGGAGCATCTTGGAAATCCAGTTGGTGCTCTCTGGCACGTTTCCGTTTTGTTGTCCACTCAGAGAAAGTGCTTAGTGAAAAATGAGTTCAGTGCAAACATTTCAAACCATAACAAACCGCACGAGCGCTACTCAGCTCTCTTCCTCCCCTACAGAGTTTATCGAGGGTGTGGTGCCGCAAAAGTCCAGCTGCTGCATACTGAGCGAGTGAATAATAAAATAAATTGTGTTTGAGGAGGCTTACATTAAAGATTAGTCATTCATGAATCATGAATAGAAGGGGAGAGACCTCCTCTTTGCTCAGAGTTTTATCCCTGCCCTTTTATGGCTTGGCACCAGCACTTTTAACCAAACCCAGGCCTGGCTCTTGGACCAGGTCCGGACTCTTTCTGAGTCACAGCGTGTTTCATTCGCTGCTCACAGGAGACAGGGGGGAGAGCAGGGTGGACGGCTGGTGAGTTGCTCTGGGCGAGTTGCACCCAGCAGGTGGCTGGGGCTCTCAGCAGGCAGCCTGGTCATCCAAAAAGGTTGACCAGACAGGGACATTAACAGGGACACACAGGATGCCCATTGTTACAAGTCACCTTGGCTCAGATTTACTTATAAAGTCTTTTTTATCATGATGTGAAACATCCAGCAAAGATGATACAACATCCTGCATATTCAAGTGTGGTACCAGAGTTTACATGAACTGTTTTCAACTTGGATCGAAGCTTCATTCAAGCACTTACTAATATGTGTGTGTTGACAGTATTGCTTATTAGGTTTTACTTTTCGGCCACGTGCACAAACATAAGCAGAAGATAAACTGGAACAAACAACGTTTAAAACCACAAACTGTAGACAGAAAAAGTGCATACGGTAACAATTACATGCCTTTTGAAGTATAAAAAAAAGGACACATGGCTTTTAAAGTGCACTCTTGACCCTGGAGTGTTTCAAACTACTGACATTTTCCATTTATTCTACGATTTTGCACACAGATCAGCACATAAGACCACACTGACAAAATTACTGTCTTCAACATGAATGCTTCCATCGATTACTCCCTCTGTCTGGTGTCTTTCATACTCCAGCTTGTAATGCAGGCTTTCTGTTATAAATGTATAGTGGAAGATGACCCTGATGAGTAGTGCCCTTCATGACGAGTGCCCCTTTACCAATGTTCTGTTTAAGAAAATAAACATGAACGAGACTTGATTTGCACTGAGGAGAAAAGAACAGCAATGATTACACATTACCTTCAGTCTCAATGTTATTTGACTTACTGAGATTTATTTTTATTTTTCTTATAGTACGGCACTCAAAAAATGGGAAGCAGATGCATTGTGTTTTGTCAGCAGCATGCTTTCATCTGCGGGTGGGATGAAGGAGGAGCTGTATGAACGAACACGGGGTCACAGGGAAGTCAGACTGAAACACAGAGTAAAGCCACAGATGCGTTACTGTTATGTAATGAAGATGTTAGTGCTGGGTTGAGAAAGGTCAGTCACCATGTATAGTCTCAGTTTATGAATCTCTGTCAGAATGCTGAGAGAAGGGTTAAAGAATAACTACAGCCAACAGTAATGGATCCTACTAACTAGTACTGACAGAGCCTGATCGCTCTGAGTCATGGAGCTCCACTGTTGTCCAGAAACTATTAAAAACACATCATTGAGCCACAGCGCTGCACTGGGTGACATGTTCCTTTATTATGATGAACAGGGGCACTGTAGTTTTTCTTGAAGTGATTCCACACACTGCCTGCTGCAGTTAATAATCATTAGAGCAGCAAATGTGTATTAATCCGCGACTGAAAATAGTCCCACACGAATACATAATTTAGTCCAGTTTAAGTAAAACTGGTTAAAAGCTACAGTGCCCAGGTGTTTTGGGAAGTTACTTAGCCTTTTATAAAAATGTAATAAAGTGTGTATTTAACCGGAACTAAGAGACGTGATGACATCGCTCCAGTTTTAGCCTCTTTACACTGGCTCCCAGTATGTTTGAAGAATAGATTTTGATTTTTACTGATTACTTTTAAGACTCGTTATGGTCTCTCTTCTAGCTATATCTCTGACCTCTTACTACTGTACACGCCAGGACGTACTTTGAGGTCAGACGGAGATCTTTTGTCTGTTCAAGAGCTGAAAACAAAAGGGGCACAAAGCATTTCCTGTCAGGGCCTGACGCTCTAGAACGATCTGCCCTGAGGAAATCAGCTCGGCCGAGTCAGCGATCTCTTGTGAGTCTTTCTTAAAACATACTTTTATCAGAGAGTCCTTTCCTGATTTTACTTGAGTTTGAAGTCTTTTATTTCTTCAGTTTTTATATACTCAAGTGTTATTATCAGTCATTTTAAAAGTTGTTTTTATGTCTTGTCTGTTTGAATTATTGACATGTAAAGCACTTTGTAAATAAAGATTATTATTATCACCAGTAAAGATATTGTTGTTATTTGGGGTCAGTTTTAGGAGCACATGGGCTTGGAGCTACACCATATGGGGTATAAATGATCCAAACAAGCGCCTCAGACAGGGTAGGGAAGTCGGAAGGTACTGGAAGCCAGACTTACACAGTGTTGGTTTTGTCTATTTAATAGGATTTGTTGACACTATGAGTAATATGGAATATCCTTTAAACAATTGCGTCAGCTGTCAATCACAGATGTATATATGAGCCAACGCGCTCTGTGATTAGTTGTAGTTCTGGCTGAAACGCCAGAAAGCGGAACAATGGCTGGAGTAGAGAAGAGATACACTTGTGCCCTGGCACTGCAAGAGACTATGTCTCAATATATTGCAGCGACAATTATTCTCCCTCCCCCATTGTACAGCACATGCGAGCCACCAAGTATGTTTTAATGTGCCTTCCTCATACACATTCATACACTCAAAAATGCACTCACTCGCTCACTTGCAGTCCATTTCTTCATCTTTTCCGGTCAGAGTCCGTCAGCCGTGGTTATTGAGTGACATTTTAGAGTGAAATCACTTTAGGTAGAAGACAAAAGAATAAACTTGTTCAGTTTAGTCTGCCCCCTGTCTGAGCCCCTCACTCCCCCCCAGCCTCCGTCCCAACTCTGTGCCCTATGGGCACGAAGCGGGGAGACTTTCACCTTATCTCCTATTGATCTCCCCTCCTGAATGGTGTCATTTATTTGCAGGGTGATATAAGTGGGACTGATTAGAACAAGGGGCCTGATTGATTTGCGCACACATGCCGCGCGACAACCAGGAGAAAATCAGACCTGGCGGGGGAGGGAGAACATTCATCTGAGGTTTGTCCAGCTCTCTCATGCCAGAAAACATTATCCTCCATGTGTGCGTGTGCGTAGGCATGCATACGTGTGTGTGTGTGTGTGTGTGTGTGTGTGTGTGAGAGAGAGAGTGATTGCAGGATACGCGAGTGCTTTAAATCAGCCTGAAAAGCTTTGAGGGAAAAAAAGCAAACAAATGCAATTTGCATTCCAATTTGTTTACAAAGCAACCTTACAAACCGTCAAATGATAAGATAAATGATGGTGTGCGCCCTTTGTAAAGCACTCCTTCGATTCAAACTCCTCTGATTGATTTGAGGCGGACGCTGACCCTGACTCTGAAGCACCATTATAAACATCTCCAATGTCCTTGTTTGTGCATTATGTCTAGCTGAGTAACTCTAATAAGCATCTTTCACTTGTTGTGTTAGTGGGATGGACAGAGTGAGATGTGCCGTCCAATCTGCGGGCTGATTAAAAGAACAGGCCTGAATAAAGAGCTTAAATGTCCTTTTGCTCGGTCATGTTTCTTTATCTGTCACTCCTGAGAGTATTTGCTGCTTCTCAAGCGGATAAAAAACAATCCTACACTTGTTCTGTTCACTCTTTTTAGAGCTGACCAGAACAAGAGCAGTTGCTCCCTTTGGCACCTCCAAAAAAACCCACTTTGTGATGATTCATCCTTTTACCTACTGACACATTTGACTCAGCAGAAATTCATTAGACTTCTGATTATCTGAAAACTTCTTTCTGGGGTTCTGTTAAATTAACTGGAGTTCAACGGAGAGTCAAATCCCATCCACACTAATGATCTGGTCATAGCGCTGAACATTGTCGAGACCCAGACACATGCCCCCAATTTCCTTAAAAGCAAGCTATGTTCTTGTAAACAACTCCTCCAGCTGAACATGACAAGTCTCCCCTTCCTCGTTCAAAGGGCATCCTCTCTGCATTACGGCTTCCTTAATGAAAAAGAAGCAGGATGGGAAACATCAGGGAAGATTTCACAAGAAGCTTCCCTTTAATGTCTGCGGAAGCCGAGGGGCTTTAAAAAAATTGTCTCCTAAAAGTCCTGTCTGCTCGATTGCTTCCACAATGAGTTAGTTAACTACACCTTCCCTCACCCCGCAGACAAACCTTCCCTGTAAATGCCACAGTGATATTTTCACATTGCAAATCTCCCCTTCTGCTATCTTCAATGGCGCTATAGTTTGACCCAGCCTATTGATGAGTGGAGACTGAGCCTGGCCCTGCAGGGGACCGGCTTGTCTTCCAAGCAGCAGACACTATCATCACTGAATATCTGCCAACAAGCACCAGCACTTAAGCAACAGCCAGTTTGCATTGCAGCGCGGTAATGAAACAGCTGCAAATTATGCAGCTATGCCATTTTACAGATTTTTTTTTTTTCAATAGGGTTGTATTTTTTGTAACAGAACAGTAACACACACCAACAGTCGTAGTGAGGCGCTGATCACTGGCAGCAGATTGTAAAGTAGGAACCAAGTGTTGCACACTCCAGCTCCATACATCCCTTTTTTATTTAGATGACGGTTTGGCCCTCAGGCCTTCTTCAAAATCAACAATCACACCGATGTGTTATATAGGCCTCACCCTAGTCACACAGCTGATAGTGATTAGGTAATCATGCTACACCATTAGGCTGAGCAAAAAACAATCAGGCGTCCTTCAACAAATCAAAACCTTCAAAACAAAACAGCTACAGGAGCTACAGCCAATCAAACCACCTCAAAACAAACAGCAACCACTATATACACCGATCAGCCAAAACAGTCAAACCAGTGACAGGTGAAGTAAATAACTCTGATTATTTTATTCCAGTGCATTGTTCTGCTGGGAAACCTTTGGTTCTGGCATTCATGTGGATGCCACCTGACATGCTCCACCGACTCAAACACCACTGCAGACCAAGTACCCCCCTCATGGCAACAGTTCTCCCCAATAGCAGTGCCCCCCAGCAGAAAACAGCAGCATGCCATACTACAAAAACTGTCTAGAAATTACCTTTGGAGCGTGACAGAAAGCTCAAGGTGTCGACCTGGCTTCTAAATTTCCAGGTCCCATCTGCTCAAGGATTCTTGTGATGTGCCGGTACCACAGATGGTCCCCTTATCCAAGGTGGGGCCTCTTTGGATCGGACTTGGCTCTGACCTGTCTAGGCATAGACACAGGATCTCTGGGAGTGTCCTGCGTTATCTGGCACCAGTGCGTTGGCGGTAGATCCATTTAGTGCAGTGGGATGTGAGGTGGGTTAATAGCACGTGCCACAGATGCTCAGTCAGATTGGGATCTGGGGAATTTGGAGACCAGGTTGACACCAGGTCTTTTTCCCATTCCTTGGGCCATTCCTGAGCGATGTTTGCAGTGTGGCATGGTGCATTATCCTTACGAGGGGGCCACAGCCATTGGGGAGTGCTGTTGCCATGAGGGGGGTACTTGGTCTGCAATGGTGTTTGAGTGGGTGGAACACGTTAGGTGGTATCCACATGAATGCCAGAACCAAAGGTTTCCCAGCAGAACAATTCATTGGAACAAAATAATCAAAGTTCACCTGTCAGTGGTTTGAATGTTTTGGCTGATCGGTGTATTTCACACCATGCTTCATTTTAACATGCAATGTTTTAGTTCACTATATTCAAGTAGATGTCTAGTAGATTAACAGCAAAATTTAAGGCATTAGCTTTAAATGAACATAATGCGTTATGCGATTGCAGTTGGTTTGGATCGAGGTCGAAACACGTTCTCATCAAATACAAACTGCACCAGAGTTCGTTAGTAACCGGACCAAGATCACCTCTTCAAGAAGGTCTCAGTCTGGTTGTTTTGGTGCACACCTGAATGGGATTGCTGTGTTCACGCCTGCCCAAAAGAGCTGACAAACTTGAGTTCGATTGAACCGAACCAAACAGGACAGGTGTGAAAGCACCCTTAATATCCAATGAGTAGAGGTGCACTACAGAGAAAATTCAGTCATAGTCTTTATCTAATCCATGAGGTGACAGGGTTCTCAGATGGTGGATCCAACAGTGTAGTAGTAATGTTTTGTATCACAAGTAATGCGAAACAACTACACATACTGACAGCTTTAAATGGCATTCAAACCGTTCTTGCTACCAGAGCACAGATCAATGTCTCAGTGGTACTTTTAGGGTGTTATGAAGATTTACTTCTTGCGCACAAGGAAAGGTTCGTCCAAGAGGCGGTCATTCCAGCATTCAAACATCTGGGTAAAAAGTCTGGTCTTTACTGTTGCACTCTAACTTTGTGATTGAGTCTGGCTGGAAGGATGTATAGCAGTTTTACATGGACATGTTGTTAAGTACTGTTTTTAATTGGTCAGTGTCTGGAGGGATCAGCTAGAAACTGGCCGGCATCAGTCAGAATAATTTTAATTGCAAAGCACATCAAATAAACTTAATATATATACACATTTTTATGATGTGCAGATATACTGAGAACTTCCTTTTCAGTCTTAAAGTACATTTTTTTGACACAAAATAATATTCCAAGGGCAAATTGATATTAGTATGTATGAAAAATATCTCTTGCTGGCACATCATGTTTCTCTAGTGTTTACAACAAGTCAAATTGAGTCTGGTTTATTTATATAGACCTTCATCAAGAGTCTGTCTCCAAGCACTTTGCAGAGTCTGTGCCTCACTAATCAGCGGTCCATCACGGAAGCAAATGATGCAGTGAAATATGTAACAAAACAAAAGACAAGACATTAAATAGCACTTTGGAAACAATATAGCCTATTGGTGCCACTGACTTTAAACAATATGAAAAATAGATAGAAACAACAGCAATAAGTCTAGATTGGATGAACCAGAGCAGAAACATATCATTTATTTTTTATTTGTGGTTGATCAGGGCTGTATTAACGTAGAGGGCCCGGGTAAAATGAGCTGTGGGCTTCTATTGACCCCCATTTCTCCCACTGTCTTTGCACTGTGCATGTAGTAGGTAGTGATTAGTTTGTGTTAACTTGATTAAGCTCAAATTTATTTGGTAAAATGCACCGTCTAAACACAATTGAAACTACATAATAAAGGCCGGGGGACAGGATTTTAGCTTGGGACCCTCTCCAAAAGATGGGCCCCAAAGATTAGAAATTAAGGCAGGTGTTGCCTAAAGGCCCCAGTCACTCTATTTTAGCATGCTTTTCTAATGGTGGTATTAACAAACATATCTGAAATTAATTTATTCATTTTCTTGCCAAGAGTTAGATGAAAGGATTAATACCACTCTAACGATTGTGTGCTAATTATAAAGCTAATTAGCTTAGCTTAGCGCACCGAATGGCAACAGAGAGAACAACTGGCCTGGCTCTTTCCAAAGAGAACAAAATCTGCCCCCCCAGCACCTCTAAAGTTCAATAATTAATACGTTAGGGCCTTGACACACCAAGCTAAGGGTCGGCTGTTGGTCAACGCTGAGCTGTTGGTTAACGTCTTTGTGTTGTGTCCCCCACCCGTTGGCACAAGTGAGCCTTTGTGAGCAGATTTTTGGCTGATTTAGCATGTTGAGTCAGTGTCCGAGTCGGCAGTCTGTTGGTAAGTGAAGTCAGTCTGGTTGGCAGGTCAGCTCAGTGAAGAAAGCAACTGGCTAAACTCAGGATTAAAACAAATGTGTGAATTATAAACAAGTATTCTTCCAGACACTGAGCTCTCAAGCAGAAACCATTGGTAATTGTCATTTTTCACTTGGGTACAGTAAATATCATTTGTTCTGTCACGTCCAACATCAGGTACACTCACCGATGTACAAGGATCTAGAGTTAGGAGCAGGAAGGTTGGTAAAGCACTAGTCAGGGAGGTTCAGGGTGTCTGAGCCTTTGTCTGCCATAAAAGCTCTACAGCCACAAGCCAGTACCAGTGGCTGATGGACAGGTATTCTGCTTCTGTCCTGGTATCAGGAACACTGGATGATTTGATACAGTTGTACGTGTAACTGATGTATAAGTGTAATAAGTTTATATTTCACCAAATCCATCTTTTGTATTCGTTCCTATTTTGTTGTTGCTTTTATATGTGTACTTGTTTCGGTATTTATTTTGGGGAGCTTTTATTTTTGTCAATTTGATTTTTGTTGTCTGTCGCCTCACAGCAAGAGGGTTCCTGGTTCGATCCCGGGTGCGGGAGCCCATCTGTGCAGAGTCTGCATGTTCTCTCTGTGTCAGCATGGGTTTCCTCCAGGTGCTCCGGCTTCCTCCCACAGTCCAAAGACATGCAGGTTAATTGGTGACTCTAAATTGTCCGTAGGTGTGAATGTGAGTGTTAATGGTTGTCTGTCTCTATGTGTCAGCCCTGTGACAGTCTGGCGACCTGTCCAGGGTGTACCCAGCCTCTCGCTCGAGCCCCCCGCGACCGTCAAGAGGATAAGCGGTTAGAAAATGGGTGGATGGATGGATTTTTGTTGTGTGACCTCCGGCCTTACGGTAACATAATTTCCTGTAGATTCGCGCTACCCTCCTCACTTGTTTTCTGGACCCATATTTCTCGTATTTCTCAAGCAGTTCCACAAACTTCTCTCCCTCTGGTCAGCGAGGCAGAGGTTGTCCTCGTCTCTTTCCTCATCATCCACAAATACAACACAAAGCTTGTAGCGAACCGAAGTGTCAGGCCAGACCGGTTACACATGGACAGTATGCTAATACACCTGAGGCCAGCAGGTCAGACCAGCAAAGGCAGTATGTACACTTTTGAAATGTTTTGCTGTTGGAAAAAATAAAAGCTGGCCCTCAGCAGCAGTATCAGTTAAATTGCTGTGTTTCAACCAAATTCAAGGTCTGGCTATATTGGAACAATCAGTCCTAATTCTGCCTCTCTCACCGTAACAAAAGCACTTAGTCTGCATCTTCTCTCAGCAATTGATCTTGAATGTCCTTCTCTCTATGGAGACTTTAGTTTGTCCCCGGTCCTTAATGCTCATCTCTCTGCCTCTCTTTCTTCCTCTGTCTATCTCTGTCTATCTCACTCTCCCTCACTTCTTCTCCCTGCATGCATATTAACGAAATGTGCCTCGTTCCTCCCCGCCTGAAAGTCGTTTATCCTAATGTGGGAGGAAGTTGCGGCTTTACCGGCCTCCTCATTACTTATTCAGGATAATGTGCGACAGTGACGCTCTAATGGCATCCTGCTGGAGAGCCTCTAACAAATGGCAGAGCTGCAGTGTCCACCCAGAGTCTGATTAATAAGTGGTGGCAATCGATGGAGGTGGCCCGACCCCTGGGGCGATCCGTGGGGGGGAACCAGATGGGACAACAGTATGGACAGAGTGTACATAATGGACCATATGTCTGACCAGCTGAATATATGTGTCTGTGTGAATTAGTGCTATCAGCAGCTTCCAGCGATCAACTGTGTTTCTGTAATGTTCCTACATGAATGCATCCAATGTGAGGAGCATGTTAAAACTAGACTGATGACCCTTGCTTTAGCAAGTCCTTCATCTGAGCTGCTTTTCTTGCTGTTTCCTTGGCAAACTGTTTCCTCTTAACCGTATTGACCCTGTGAAAAGCAAAATACACGCAAGTCCAGCAATTTGGTGGTCAGCCAAGACACTGAAGACCCATCAATAAGACTACAGAGGCAATACACAGAGGGGACATGGCGCATCCCTGGAGTGTTCCTTTTTAAAGCGGTCCTTGTTCCTTTCCCAGTAAACTCCCAAACGATGACAAGCCAATTAACCTGCATCATTAGTTTGAGAGGAAGCTCTTTTAAATGAAACCACACGGCAGAACTTTAAGGAGGTTTTGCATTATTGATCTAATGTCAGGGCCGGAAGCACTGGTTGTCATTGGGGAGTTGACGCAGGCTGGAGCGAATTACTGTAATGGCTATCTGTGCCATCTGAAAATCAGCTATCATTGTTAACCACTAATGGGCTGTAACATACTGTTAGTGTGCTTGCTAATGCATTACAGATTAGCTGGATTTGGTTTCCTCCTCTTCATCTGTTTTGGAGAGAACAGAACTGAAGGGCACTGTTTCTGTGTGTAAGAAGAGTTTTTCACTTTGCCTACAGTCTTAAAACAAGTGGCCCTTTATTTAACCTTTTGGCTCTGTATCTTAGTTCACATATGGCCACACTAAACTGTTCAGTGTAGAACTATTTAGGTTCTTTACAATGAACTTTGGGATTCTTTATGAGCATCACGATGTTCTTTTGGATCACAGAGAATTTTCCATTGTTTTAATTATTTCAATTGAAACATGCTCAACATTTGTGATGCTTCATCTTGTTAGATTGTTCCAGCTATGATGATGTAGGCTCCTGTAGACGGCAGTGAAATACATATATGTTGTATCTGTAATTTAATTGTTTAACTGTGATATTTCAAGTGAAAATTTTCAATTGTCTAAACTAACTGGTTTTCATTACTTCCCTGTAATCTTAGAAACAGTGACGTCAACACAAAGAAAAGTTTAAGTTAAAGTTTAAAGTGAGCCACATTAATCAAAGGTTTAGCCCTCTGCTAACTAACATGTCATTTCATGAGGGTTGTGATGCTAAAAAAAATGTTTCAACGTGTCTTTCAAAAGTAAATATATGGGGAAAAAAGTCCTTATGAACCAGTGGCATCATGTGATGGACCCAGATGTTGTAATTCCATGGTTTGGCCACTATATCAAATTAGCTTTAACGTCCGGTGCAGTTCCTGGTGGTTTGGGGATACCCCACATAGCATCCAGCTGCTGCAGTAGCTTACTGGTGTGGCCAGTGTTAGCTAGCATTCTTGTTAGCCAAGCTACTGTCTTGAAATAAAATATATTTTGGCAAAGTGAGAAAAGCTTACTTCTGAGGTGTCATGTATAGATGTATGACAAAGCGAGGCCTGAAAGGCGTACGCCACTCCCCAAACAAAAGTTGTGATCTATTAAAATTAGTGGTGGGACGCAATTAAAAAAATGTATCTAATTAATTAGAGGCTTTGTAATTAATTAATCTTGATTAATTGCATTTTTATCAAATAGCAATATTTGACACAATAAGCAAAGTTTTTCAATTCAGATCAATTTTGGTTGATGACTGAATCAATGAAGAAACATATACGTGAACTTAAACAACAAAAATGTTTTATTTTTCATTTCGCCAGAGAGGGAGACGTAGACTTACTTATTTTGGCTCTGAACCCGTCATCTGGTCTATTGTGGGCCAGTGTGTGGATACCTGTCCTGAGCCCGACAGGACCCGACAGTTTGGATAACAAATCAGAAATGTTGCTCAGGTTCGGCCCACTTGACATGCTGCTGTGTTGTGCCGGAATTTGCTATTTAAGTGACAACACCTGAACGCAGCACAGGCTCCGCTCCAACTGAGTGTGTGTGCTGCGCTGCTGTGAGTAACAGCAGCCTTTTGATGGTCATTGACACACTGTCCGTGTGATCATGGTAAACAGACAAGCTGTAACCATGGTAACAATAACTATGTCAGGTCACAAACTGCGTCGGGTTCGGGCTGACGCTCTATTGTGGGCTGGCTACACCGTGTGTGCATCAGTGTTACCAGTGTGCCAGAAATTAGGGAACTGAGAAAGGTGTGATTAAATGCGTTATTTTTTTTAATGCGTTATTTTTCCTGTAATTAATTAATCGAAATTAACGTGTTAAAGTCCCTAATAAAAATAGACTTGATGGGAGAAGCTTTAACCCATGCTTACCAACATTGAGGTGGAGGCTTGATTATAGAGATTGTTAAATATTTTTTGGCGCGTGCCATTTTTGGCTTTTGTCTGTATGTATATTTTTATTATGGATCCTACACATTGTTGTATAAATGAGACCCCTGGTGCCTTTCATACTTTAATTACCAAACCCTACCTGGTTAACATTACAGGGAGCTTTTCAGCTAATGTATGTTAGAAGGTTAATTGGCGAACAGTTAGCCTGAACTGACATCTGGCAGGGTAAAGCATCATTTGATGCATGTATTTCAGGTTGAATTGAACATGCTAAGAAACGGACATGGTGTAGGTGCAAGAAAAATGTCTTAATGTAATCTTAATAAATGTGACATTAGGTTAGCACAGACAGCCACAGCACTGTAACTCCTGGCAGAGTCAAAGAACAACATCATCGTAAAAGAGTCTATTTCTGTAGCCACAAATGTAATATTAAACCCTTTTTTCGTAGCAAAAGATTTTGAAGCCAGAACCCAAAGCTTCTGACTGAATCCTTTTATGAAAGAATCTGAAGTGTGTATAGCCTAAACATAACTCTGAGATTTCTGAAACCTCACTATGTGCCACTTTATCCTTCATTTTCATGATTTACTCGTTTGCTCCCAGCTAACTCTGATGGTAATTTATATTGACCATGCCTCTCCATTTACATTCAATAAATAAATGATTGCTGAAGTTTGAAACTCTTTCCGTGGTTCTTCACATAAATTGTTCATGATCCCTATATCATTTTTACCACCAAAACGCTGGCTAATAACCACTGCAATTTCACATTCTTCTTCATCACATTCTGAAGGGTTTTGGAGATACAATAAAAATATTATTTTCCCCCCTTACCTCACATGTATTATTAACTACGAGAGAGGAGATTCTCCCGTATCTCATTACCCATAAAAGTGGCCAGTATAGCAGTGAGTTTAATATAACACCCTTGCTCATTGTAGTGGATGGAGTGTTACACTTTTTAATAGAGCTAAGAGTGATATCACATTTTGCACGGTTAGGAAAATGTGAATTTCGATCAGTTAGGGTGTTGTTATAACCATCATGTGAATTTAATGTGGCAGGCGTCGTTGTGTTGATGTTTGGGACCCAAGGTGCAAAGTTTCCTCTGTTTCCTCCACCTCTTTCCCCCACATCTTTTTCCATAGAAGACATGCATGCCCTGAGTGGGGGCAGGGCGCGATCCTGCGCTTCATTAGAAATGTACTACACGTGCCTTACTAAAGTGATATGTAAGCAAAAAAGAAACCCAATTGAGAACATGCTGCTTTGCCATGGCACTACTCCCTGCTTCTGTGTGCCACGAGCATGCCTCATTACCTTCAAAGAGCATTTTCAAACAGCATTTTGGGAGGCTTGCCAACATTTTTTTTTCCTGGGGAAATTTTCAAAACAATTTGGCTTTGCCATCTTTATTTTTGTGATTTGAGCGTTGAATAATTAATGCTCTCTCTGCTTTGCCTCATCAAGCACAACACACATCTGCCCACATCCCTCCCCCCGCCGGTTGATTGTCAATGATGAAGAGACGGACGGTAAATATAGAGATATCATTCTACATGGCTGTAATGTTCACGGAAAAGGGCCGCAGGTAATCGCCAATAAAGGGTAAGTCATTAGCCCCAAGTGGTCACAAGTACAAGGAACAACATATTGAGTGTCATTGACTGGATTAATCAATTTTACAGCTTCTTGCTCGCTTTTTATTTAGTTTTGCAGGTAGGACATTTTAGCATCCCTGAGCAGCAAGAAAGAGAGAAGCATTCAGCACATTCTTTTAATACATAAAGCTCCGGGGGTTATGCCTCTCAAAGGAGTTTAAAATGAACAGTGAGCCCGCTGCTTCTGAAAACAGAGCTGGATTTAAAGACAAACGTGCTCAACCAGACGTAACTCAATTTGCTTAAATATCCTCTGACTTCACAGCAATATCAGCGAGCTCAGGCCTCAAGTTATTTTTCCCCTGCTCTCAAGTAGAGATGCAATTATAGATGCTCTGTTATATGTAGAGGGTGTATTTGTGTTTCCATGCATGCATGCACACTCGGACAGACTGGATTTGTGTGCATGGTGGGTTGAGCACACCGAGCTGTGGCGCTCATCCCTCTGCCCGATGACTGATAGCTGCCCCGCAGGCAGGGCTCACCTGGCTGCCCCTGTGACCCTTCACCTTTCCCACCCCACCGTAAAATCCTGGCTCCCTGTCGCACTTTATTTTGCGGCGTAGACTTCAAACGGAGGCTGGAATGGCCCTTTTTGAAATGTATTAAGTCGTTTGAAGCTGAGGCAACAGGCGTAATCCAAAGGCCCCGCTCTCAGGGACACATTCTTCTTCTTATAGATCTGCATTCAATGTGTTTCCACCCTTATATTCAGAATAGCGAACAGGGTTCATGTTCTGTGGCTGCCAAGGTAGACAGTGTGCTTGCCAGGCAGACATGACATGAACCGCAACAACACTCCAGCAGGGAAAGCTTTTGTTCCATAACCTTGCTCTGCACGTCTCTCGGGGAGTCTCTCCTCGCTGAAGAGACTTTTCCAATCATGAGACATATTTTCCCTGTTGTCGTGTTGAGTGTATCTGAAGGTCTGAATCATAAAATTCAATGAGGTGTAAATAACCAGCCCTGAATGACACTATGAACTATGACTTTGGCCAGTCTGAGTTATTATGATGAGGATCCAGCTTACAAAGCGATTTGCAGGAATCCTCCGCTTTAGCCAGCACTTGAGCTAATAGGGAAACATGCGTAATCTCTGTGCTTTAGGAGGAAGATTTGCCACCGGCACTGCTGTCGTCATTAGACACCGTGGGCTCTCGCAGATGCACTTATCTGCTTTTTCCTGCATTCCAAGTCAAGTGTTTGAGGTCAAACACAGTGACCCGGCCTGCAGTTGAGTGGCCACCACTGATGGACCAATATCTGATAGATCTAAGCTATTTCACTCTCTCTTGCTCTCTGTCTCTCTTTGCTTCTCCCTTTCCAGCAGAGATGAAGAGAGCTCTCTTGACTCTCTAGGGGCCTTAAATCAAAGAAGACCCCTCTACGGTCAGGCTCGAGGGGGGCTGGGGGGGACACAAAGGGGAGCCTGGAGCAGCTTTCAGGTTCAAAGGCCTTTATCACCTCCAGAAGCTGACCACTGTCAACTCCAGTGGAGCCAACTGCCTTTGATTGTCTCCTCGTCCTCTTGTATCTACCAGGGGTTATCCGCCTCGACTGACACATGCTAAAGGCCGTTAGCTTTGATAATCAAGCTGGGGAGAGGGGAAGCTGCTGAGCGCGTGCTTACCAGAACATGTAGTGCTGTAGTGTTTATCTACAGTGGGAACTCAACGGCGTGCACTCTTTTTTTGATTAATAGTGTCCTTCAGTGTGAGTGCAGCTATCAACGCCCTTCTTCCTCGCATGTCTTTGCATGGTTTAACAAATCCTCATGAAACTTGCCGACGCAGCCGCTTCCTTTTTTTTTTTTGTCAGACTTTGACTGAAACCCTCGAGTAAATCAAGTTAATGGCAGCGGACTGCAATGGCATCCGATTTTCTCTGACAGCGCATCACATCGCGGGGCGGCACGCGGAATGTATTCTGAGGATGTTGGGAGGAGGGCAATGCGCCTCATTGGCTTTCCTGTGATGTCCTCGACCGGCTTTGAAGATGTCCTCCAGCTCCATTCACCTTTGAATTCTTATCACGGCCCAATAGATCAGTAGTGAAATGTACCCTCAAAAGTTATGAATTCATGAATTTTACACGGGAATATCTTTCACCAGGTCCATATCACCAAGGGGAAAGTTTCCTCGCTCACAGGGAAAGTTGCAGCCTGTAAAAAAAAGAGGAGAGAATAATGTAGCAGCATTGATATTCCACGCTAACACCTGCGTCATGTTGCCTGGAATTAACTTCATGTAAGGGAGGGACCGTGCTTATTTCATAGAAAGGTCACCTTTTTATAAGCCAGATAAAGGTTGAGATCACGTATCCGGCATGGAATAAAAATGATGTACTGCACTTCTTGCTCTCTGTGTCTAAGGAGTGTAATTCCTGTGTGTGTGTGTGTGTGTGTGTTGGATAAAAAAAAAAGCCAAATGTGAGCCTCACAGGAGTCATTAGGCTCCTCTACAGTAAATGAGACTTTTGTTATTACTAAATGCCATGGTGTGTCTACAGTATGTCTTCATAGGAGTGTTCAGACATGTGCTGGTGCGGGTGTGGGCCCACGTGTGCCGTACTGTACTGTCTGTTTGCTGCTCTGCTTCTTATAATACTCTCTGCAATGTGTAATAGCACTGGAGTGACTCATACCCTCTAAAGTCTGCACTTGCAAACAATCACTGGCGAGCAAGTGTGTACACTGGTAGGTACACACACATATGAATGCATATCTCTTTCCAGCGACCCATACAAACAGTGTCTGACAGATGCAGATAAACAGCTGTGATTTACTTCACTTCTCCATTTCTGCTTACACCAGAGTGCCAGATTGCAGCAGGCTCACTCACATCCCTCCTGTTCGCACTCCGTACTTCAGAGGCTGCTGGAGGGACGCCTTCCTTGGTACAGCATGGCACAGCTCAGGTTAACAGCGAGCAAGGCTCCTGGAAGATTGCCTGAGATGATGGAATAAACAAGTGTGATTTACCTCTCTGTTATGCCGCCGTGGATTTGGGGGGGAGCCGAGACGGCGGTCACAGTGGCCTCTGGTCTCCCTGAGAGCGGCCTGCTGCTCGAGTCGCCCCGAGCCAATTGTCCCAGAGGTCGAATGGAACAGGGAAGCAGCTGGAAGTGCAAGAACACACACCGTATTTACAATAGGAAAACACACACTCACGCAGGACCGACACTCACAATGTGACATCCTCTCCGCTTATCGGGCCGCATCTGTTTCCTGAGGCTCACGGCGGCTGATGAACTCCATTGAGCCATGCTGGAGGAACGCGGCCTGAGCTGCTATTCATAAATGCTCATCTTCCCCAAGTGAGTCAGAGAGTCACCCAGGTCCACTCATTTATATCTCCTCACTCCAACAACTATAAACACTTAAAGGATGTTCGCCGTATCCTCGATAGCCTCCACGGCCCACAATAACAATAGTGCGGCCTTTGTTGACACGTTAGCATGGGCGTAGTGCGGATGTTACATACCGGCACTATGAGTTAACCAGTCTGTGGCCACATGTGCACTTTGTGTTTATTTGGAGTTGAACCAACATGATGGCATAATGTGTTTTTTTCTGAGGTTTTAAATGTGCAGGGTTTTTTTGTTTCGTATTTAAAGCTGTGTTCAAAACATTTCCTCTGCGTAGTGTGTTTCTGTTTCTCTGTTTTGTGGCTGGAGACTTCTGCACAACACAGAGACGGCTCGCTTTAGAGTCACAAATGACATCATGTTGTGACAGGAAGGCAATCCAGGCACTCCGAAAAAACATAGAAAACACATGCTGACATCATGTTGCGTTCAAATGCTGAAGCTGAAAGCTGCATCGTAGTTCTTCAGGGTTTAAGTTCTGCTTTTGATACGACAGACAGCAAAACTTTATTAGGATATCTAATGTAGCTCTTGAATGGTTTATGTATTATGTTTATATAATTGCTGTCTTTCTATCCATCACTGACTCAAGTGTTTGACTGATCTGCTCACCTGTGGCGTTCCCCTAGGTTCAGTCCCGAGAGCCGTCCTGATCTGCCGTTACATGCTCCCCGCAAGGCACATTACACCGTCTTACTATCTCTGCCAAGAAGTTTATATTTTCAGTTTGGTTTGTTTGTCAGATTGGTAGCAGATTACGGTAAAAACTACCGGCCCAGTTTCTTCTTAAATTCAGTGGAAGGGTGTAGCATGAGCCAAGGAAGACCTCATTACATTTTGGAGCAGATCTGAATCACGGGGCGTACACACAGATAAATCATAAGGCATTTGGCCTTTGGGGAGGGGAGGCTGCCACTCTTAAAGTGCACTTTACTAATTTAATTGTTTATTTGTCAGAGACAACACACATTAATCATCATTTAAATAAACAAGATCTGTCAGATTTAGCCAAAAGATTAAAACCTGGTAAAACTGGTGGATTTCTCCTTTAACGTTTGGACTGAGTTCAAGATCCTTTTAATTACTTTTAAGGCGTTGCACAATTTGACTCCACCATACATCAGCGAGTTGAAGGCTCGTGGTGACGGAGCTTTTGCTCTCCCGGCTCCTAGATTATGTAACAGTCTCCCTCTGGGGCCAAAACAAACTGAGTGTTGTAAATCTCAAGACCTATATGTTCTCAGAGGCATCTTATATACACTCCTCTCTCCCAGTTTTCTCTTCTCCTATACAAATTCCTTCTTGTCTTGGTTTCAGATTTAAATTTGCATGCCTTTATTGTCTTTTTTTTAATTATGAAGAACATTAAAACTCTGGTTTATAGAAGTGTTATGTAAATAAAGTGTTTTTTAAGTTTAATATGAAGAAGTTGAAAATTTACAGCCTCGTCGCTTGAAGAAAATGTTGTCATTATACGTTTCTGCAACCCATGAATACGTTACATCTGCATGTTTCATATGTATCATGTCAACGTTGCTAAAGTGACTTTGTCATCAAGAAGTGGAGGTGAAGGTGGATGGCGTGACACCTTGGCAAGTTGCCTCCCAAGCTGCAGACCACTTTGAGATCGACAAACAACAGTAGATGGGTTTTAGCAACCTGTTGCTGTTTATATAGTGCCACGAAAAGCGATTAATTTTTAAGATAAAATATACTGCTATGAATCCTGTGGGGATTGTGTGCCCCAAAGCAGGTATTTTAAGCTGAAATATGATCTTTTTCTAACTATAACCAAGTGGTTTTTGTGCCTAAACATAACCACACATAAACCACAGCACTGTAAAAAATGTAAAGACATGTTAAGTTTCAATGTATCCGCTACGTAATAACATACAAATGTAAGGTAATGTATCTGTGGTTCGCAGGCCAGCTTTTTTTCCTGGCAAATGGGTGGATATTCTAGCTGATTTTTTTTTTGTGTGTAAAAAGACAGATAAAATAGGAACACAGCGGAATACGAGGGAGAAAGACAAAGGAGGCGGGAGATGCAGCAGCAATCATGTGTTACATTGTGCTCTGAGCATTTTAAACACTATAGCAGAGAGAGGCTGTGATGAAGCAGCCAGTTTTGCGCCCAGCATGGCCGCGCCACGGGATGTAAATGAGACCTTGATGGCATTAGTAACCATTTTCTCCTCACGCTCACAGATACAGATGTTAGGGATCTGTAAACCGTACACTCCCCTTGCACCGGCCTGCTGGGGTTAAGTATGGTGAGACAGAGCAGCTGTAAGAGATTTACCTCTCCACCCTCCTCCCTCCGTCCCTGCGTTGCTTCATCTTTCCATCCCACACAATAGCATCGTCTGACCCGGCCCACTCAGGTCCGATGCAAAGGCCAATGCCACTTCTGTTTCCATAACCCAGCTGGACTTGTTTGTCTGCATGTGTGTGTGTGTGTGTGTGTGTGTTCGGTATGTGTGTAAATGCCGTCATGATTCACTCTGCACACACAATACAGACCTGACTGGGGCTTATTATAGGAGGGCCTTTGTTTTGGTCTGTTTTGGTTTGTCCACTTCCCAAACCACACACACACACACACACACCCACACCACACACACACACACACACAGTCACCACCACCGAATACATGTACGCACACACAGACACACAAATCCCTGCCATAACCCCTCGTGAAAGAGACGGCAGAGTGGTTATGAATGAAAAGGGGGGAGGAGCGGAGGGGGATAAACGGGCCATGCACAATGACACTTAACAAAATGTCTGAGTCAATTCAAACACATCTAAATCCTTCCTCCTGGGTTCCCCACTGACGCTCCATTATCCCTGCTCCACAGAAAATCCCTCTAAATGGAGAACCTCAGAATGGCATCAGGGACATGAAACAAAACTGTCTATTCATCTGCACATCTGACTGGAGCCCCATTAAAAGCACTCAGGGTAATTATTTGCATGATGTGTTAAATCTGTCATGGTAAACAAAATGCTTCTCCTTTTCTTTTTTTCGTAGTTTTATAGCTCGAGCTCGCTCAATTTTCTGCTCCGTTCTTTCCCCTCTCCCTGACCTCCTTGTAAAAAAGCTTGTTTTGGCCGTCATCGCTCAGTTTTCTCAGTTTCAAAGTGATGCTAACTGCCCCGATGAGTCCATCCTTAAGCAATCTAAGCAAAACTGGGCTCGTCTCTGAAGTACCATCAAGAGGCCACTGAGCATATGCATTTCTGAGCATGCTCCGCTGAAAGGCTACAGCCCCCCTCCCCTCCCATCTGTCTACAGAGGCAGCGAAGGCAAGGAAGATCAATGCCCTGCTTCTGCCAGTTCAGGCAAAGGGATAGAGCTCTTTCCAGCAATCTGTGCTACATTTACAGTGTGATATACAGCACAAACAGGTTCTCCGCAGCTCTGTAAACGCGTGTTTGGCTTTATTTGTTTTGAACCTCTGCCTGGTCGCAGCTTTTGGCAGTTACTGTCTCATACAGAAGAGCAAATGATTCATTCCTGCGGCTTTAATGTTATACTCCATAAAGTAGCACGACTGCTGGATGTCACTCTAAAGATGTTTGGCCCTTGAGCTATGGACCATTCACGGGAAAAAAATATTCTTTTCCTTCATGGATGGTGTGTATGGTTATATTAGCAGACCGGCAAATTGAGCATTAGATGGCAGCTCAGCTGTCACATATCACTGCAGGAACAAGAGCTAACAATTTGGTCAATTCTGCCATGTACTTAAGTTCCTGCCAGCAGCCACTTCAGACCAGGAACTTGATTCCAATACTCGATCACACCAAGCAACGGGCCTAATATGACAATTACACACTTGGAGCGGCCCGCTTGCCAAAAGCCCTCACAGTTAATGACAGGAGATGGCGGTTAATCACATCCTTATGCAGGGATCAGGGTGCGGCTCATGGGAGCTAAAGCCTCACCGTAACCTGCCAGCGCAATTACCTTTTAGCAATTACAGCGAGTGTTGTTCAGGACACTTCAGCAAAAAGCTTACAACAAAGAGATGTCTGCCAGCAAGACGGACCGCCATTAGGAACTACAGCGGTTTATAGGTCAAATGCAGGACGGCGGTTTTGCTTAAACGCTCGTCCTCTCGTGTAACACCCACTCAGAGTCAATTTATCACGAGGCGCACACACACAGAAAACAAATGTATCGAAGCAGCGAAGGTGAGTCAGTCGATGAAACGGGATAGGCTGAAAAGATACATGTCCCGAAAACGTTCTCAGCACTTCTCAGCCCAGAAACGAGCTCATTATTCATTCACTGTCCTTAAGTGGCTTAGAATGTTATCATTGGTCAGGGTGATAGCTGTATGAGCTACATGTGTTTTATCCATATGGAAGCCAGAGAAACACATGTTTGCGAATGCAGTGAGTTCACAGGATCAGCTGTCCTCCGTGACCAACATCTGTTAGCCTGCGGATGCCCCGGGCTTCAGTACAGTGTGTGTGTGTGGGGCTGATTTAGTGTGCAGACACACACATGTACTGCACATACAGTATAAAAACATCTAAGGGCCATATGTCCATTGATTCTAAAATATTACATGGATAATAATATACATGGATGTTTTTTTATAATTGTGTATAAAAGTTAAGTGGGAGGAAAAAGGTGCTCTCAAGCCTTGATCGTCGTGAACTCGAAAAAAAAAAAAAAAACCTCGATGTCTCACTTAATCCCATTGTGCGGCCATAACAGCTTTTACCCCAGTTAATTATTTCCAAATCTTAAACAAATACATAAGGTACAGCCTTCAATTGGATTTCAATGTGCAAGTCAGGCCTCTGGAGGCCGAAACTGCTGCTGTTCTGTATCCATTTTTACTCAGGGTAATCAAATGACTGATAATGCTGCCTGTGTGTTCTCAGAGATGAGGGGAAATGCAGCATCTTAGAAAGATAAGAAATCAGTTCCTGCTTTTTTTGATTGGATTACATCTGGGGAGGGTAATCCTTCATAGTGCTCACTCTGGGAGTCCATGCAGACCAGAAAGTAAATGTGGAAGAGAGGGGAGGAAAAAGAGACACAGAGAGTGGGAGAGGATTTGGAGATTTGAATCCAAAGACAAGCTGAGAAAATCTTGGTGGGGAGAGTGAATCAGGAACTCCATTCTGTACAATAACAATAATATTACACTATACTTGTGTAGAGCTTTAAAAGACACTCAAGGGTGCTTTATATGATAATAAAAGCAGATGCAGTAAAAACAATAATGGTATAAAAACTAGGGAAAACAAAATTGGTGGTGCTCTACATGTCCTGAAAGATCTCATTGTTCCAGACAAATGAGCAAAATTCTGGTCAAATCTCATTTGTGATTATTCATCTTAAAAAACGAGTGATAGGCGTGCTATAAATAAACAAAGACATCATCAAGGCCTGTAGATTTTTTAGTTTTCATTGAAAATTCAAATGAAATAAGTCTAATTAACCGACATGCACAATAACACCATTTTATAAATACATATTACGTTAGCCTACGTTTGTTGAAGCAACACATAAACACAAAGAATTTCCTTAAGCTTTACACTGTGTCCCTGCTGAATGTGGTGCAAGCCAGCATCAGGGACAAAGTCAGTTTGATTGCATTGTTTTTCTATTGTAATTTCCCAAGTGACCTAAGCTGAACCTCTGTCAGACGGCCTGTTTCTATTTATACCTGTCGCTCAGTTTGAAAGCTGTGCAGTGGACAAGGAACAAGTGATTCATGAAGTTGCAGTGAGGTTTCATCTACACAGTACCTCCTCATTTCAACAGAAAAACCTGAACATGGTAGCAGCTGGCTGGAGGGAGTTTCTGGTAAATGACCATGACTAGCAACATCCTCCTTGCTGTTTTCTGTTCTGTATGTCTTTTCCAGTGAATACCACAGTGTGAAAAGTGTGGACATAGAGCATCTGATGTTGCGCAACATGACATGATATTGTCAGACGGACGCTTGCTGCTAGCTGTTCTCATGCACCGTTTGTACGTATGCCTACAAAGAGTAATGCACCATAATTCATATATAACCCACATAATCATGAGCCTGTGATTCATGTATAACCCACATATTTGGGAAGGCTGTGATCATGTGACCAACGCGCTGACAGGAGTAAAGACGGAAGCGTGAGAAGGCAGGTTGGGGTGGTGGATGGGTCACAAAACACAGGCCTTTCACCCAGGAGAGTGGTGCTCAGAACTGCGAGAAACCAAGTGAACTTTGAGTTATTTCTAGGCACAGCCCTGCTATGTTTGTTTGCTAAACCTAGCTTACGGAACTTTATATAAGTCACTAATTCGTTAGATATAATATGAACCGTTGTGTTTGCAATTTTGTAAGACCTTATGACTGGAGAGATTTAAATATGTTGGACTTCAGCAGACAATCCTGGTAAAAAGAAAAAAAGCCCAAAATGCCATCCAGTAATCATTTCAATAACTCACTTTCTATAAGCGATTACCCCTAGTAGCTGGAGCCTATCCCAGCTGACACTGGGCAAGAGGCACCCAGAGGTTCACCCTGGACAGGTCACCAGAATATCACAGGGCTGACACATTAGCCCTTTTTACATAGGAATTGTGCAAATTGCAGGAAAGCCCAATCCGTCTTCTTTCAGCATTGGCAGTATAAAAACAAAATCGGGGAGTGCAGCAAAATGCCGCCTGCCTACTTTTGTTTACACGCAATGTGCCTTTTTCGAGGCAATGGGGGGCGTGAGCTAGTAACAAAACGTGTAGCTCAGCGTGTGACGTAAACGGTGACGTACCGAGGAAAGCCGCGGCTGGTCAGTCCTTCAGCGATTCTCTCGTACATCGGCCCGTCCTTCACGGTTCCCATCATCTGACGGTTAATGGCCTCCTCGTTAGCGAGGGCAAGGAGGGCGCGCAATTCTTTATCTCCCCAGTTGCTCATCTTCTGCTTTGCGTCTCCTTAGTGCTGCTAGATACTCATTCCTGCTATCAGCTGTTTCCGGGTTTGAAGTCCACACCAGTGGGTCGAACGTGCAGCGTCTTCAACAGCCCCTCCCACAAGTCATCAACAGACCCTCCCGAGGCGGAAAGCCGCCTCGCTCTCTTTAGACCAAAACCAATCCGCCAATATGACTACCCTATGAGGCGGAAAATTGAGCACCTCGGATCAACTCACCAATCCGGCTGTGTCTAAACGCTTGCAGCTTGCTGGCAAAACGGCCGAACATTTGCAGAAAATCTGGCAGTGTAAAAGGGGCTATAGAGACAGACAACCACACACACACTCACATTCACACCTACGGACAATTTAGAGTCACCAATTAACCTGCATGTCTTTGGACTGTGGGAGGAAACTGGAGCACCCAGAGAAAACCCATACTGAAACAAGAAAAACATGCAAACACAGAAGGGCCACCCGGGTTCGAACTAGGAACCCTCTAAAACTAGGAATTTCACTAAAAACTAAATCTAGTGGTGGTGCTAAAGTAGAAGTCAACAAAATCATAAGGCTTCATCCAAAATTTTATGGCAATCCATCCAATAGTTTTAAGAATGACCGACATGCCTGTTGGTCACTGGTGTGTCTAAAAAGCATCACACCAACACATTCAAAATATCAAAATGAAGAAAAGAATGATGGATGCATGAGTAAGCAGTGGCAACATTGCTCAGTATGTGTTGCCGGCTTTGAGTCATGTGTTTTGTATTGACCAAATTCCAGTAGTGGTGAAGACAAAGTTGTATCACCTCTCAGGATCTCCTTAGCCTGTTTCTAAAACAGTTAAAGCAGTGTAATCAGTTAAGTGATTTGGCCGGCTTGTAGACACGGCAGTCTGCTGGCCTGAGGTCTGAGCTGTGTTTGGAGCAGCTGTCTGGGTGACTGATTGACCTCTGGGGACATGAGTTAGACTACGACCAGTGGACACCGGGAGAATGAAAGACATTAGATGGTGCTGACAGATAGTCACCTCTCAGGTCTGCTGTGACAACAATCGAAACGATCACTTTCTCCTAATGCCTGAAAGGCAGGACTGGGAGCTGGTAAAAAAAAAGTGATAAAGAATTGTTTTCAGCACGGTTACACTGTTTATTCTTTCAATGTCAGGCTGAGGCAGCAAACAAGTCAAACTAAACCGAGATGGAAATAGAATGGAAAAGTTATTCCAAGGTTGAAAATTAGAAAAAGAAACATTTCTTCACATGCTACTTAATCTGACATCAAATCAGAATTCTCCTCCTCCACATAGCGTCTGTGCTTTGTGCTCTTTTCTGTCAAGAAACAAACACTTGTCAACAAGGCAAATCTTTTCTGGAGCAGTCCTTAGATAATAGGCCAGATTTGCAGAGACTGAAAACTTGTTTAAATTCTTTGAGCTCTTGTCACAAAGTGCAAAGCTGCCTGAGGTGAAATGAGTCACTGACTCCTACCAGGTCACGGTAGGTATGTCTGTGTTTAGAGCACCGTGGTATGCAACCTGTACAAACCTGCCCCCCGTTCCCTCTGCGAGCACAGACGTTCAAATTAATAGAAGCTCCATATTTTCAACACATCATCATTACTTCGCAAGACAAACATTTAATCCCAGTGCAATACTGAACTGAGCAAATTATCTCGGGTCTCATTCTATCAGCCCCTAAATGAGATGATATTGAATTAGATTATGCTAGAAAATGAGGTGTTCACGCCAATTGAAAGTAATCAAGGTGGTTGAATCGAAGGATAATGAAAGCCTCTAGAGCTAATCCAGGCCTGCAGAGTGCTTTTTGACTAATAACGGCTGTTTGTCAAGTGAATAATGATGAAACCGACGGACAATAAAGAAGAGCGCAGGAGGGCTGCAAGCTACTGTAAAGAGGTTAATGGCTCAACAACAAAGGTCTATTGACCAAATGTTTACGTACTGTATGTCACGGGCTGGAGAGCCCCACTGTAGAAAGCAATGACCACAGCTAATGCAATTTTGTATATGGATTTCTGCCAGGGTCGGATGACAAGGGTGCAATATTGCAGGTTAGCCTGGGTAATCAAAATCAGAACAGCAGGTAAGCAACTAAATAATTAGTGTCAAATATCCTGTCGGCTGCAGTGTTACACCTCATTCCACATTATGTTAAACAAGGCTCAGGAGTAATCACAAGCTTAGTGGTTTCTGCACTTAAAGGGACAGTTCCCCAAAAATATTCTTTCACCAGGAGCTTTATCTCTCCATCTACACAGATTTAGTGTGACTCACTGAGGTTTGGAGTTTCCTCATTTGTAAGGTTTGATGCAATTTTGGCACTTTATTGAGATTTTTCTGCTGATTTTGCCGAATACTGTTCTGGCTTTATACTCTCCAAACAAATAGTATTTCTCTTTAATTGCCTGTCGGGGATTTTCATGTGCATGTAAAAAAGTGTGACAAATAAATGGTTATTCTGAGAATTCCCTGAACTAAGAAGGCAAAAGCAGAGAAGCAAAGACTGTTTATATGCCCAGAGTGTGGTCTTACAGGACATGGATTATGTTTGGAGACTTGATCCTGTTGACGCTGACATCGATACTCAAAACTAAACTTAGCATCAATAGTATTGATAATTTGGTGGTTGATTAATCTGCCCCGGTGTAGTTCTGAATTGGATCTGACTGCCAGGTGCCTTTCAGATGAAGTTTATACACGTCTGAGTTCTGGTAGGTTTTCTACAGGTCTGTTTTGACCTGTGTGGACCTTTAGCTAAAGAATAAATAAAGCAAGATATAAAAGCTGACATATATAAATTACATTTGAAAATATCAGCCAACGCATCCTCACCCCAGGTTGTTAAGATAAGATAAGATAATCCTTTATTTGTCCCACAGCAGGGAAATCTGCAACATTACAGCAGCAGAGGGAATACAAAACAATATATGTATGTAAAATAAGTAAACTGTACAAAAACAAAGAGCAATGTAATGAGCAAACAGTATAAAAACACAAAGCAATATAATAAAGAAGCATCAAAAGGCAGCAAATATAGTAAAGAGACAGGCTGATGGAAGTATAGATATTGCAGTTTAACGATACTGATTGATTGTAAGCAGTAAAAAGCAGGATAAATACTGGGAGTCCCAGGTTATCAAATACAGACACTTTCTGGTGCCTACAGCATGTGAAACCGACGCCAAAGGCACCCTTTGGCATCACTATGAGACGCACCCTTTAATGTTTGTATGTACTGCACAGCTGTGTCCTGGGTGAATAACCCATGGTTAAAGTTGTCACATGGTCACAGTTAGGTCGAGGCAACTAACTACTTGATTAGGGTAAGAAAAAAAAACATTATATTTTGAGTGAAAAAAAGTTAAAGACACTCGTTTTGTAAAGTTTCATTAGAGCAGCAGTGAGTTTTGGTCTCACACAGAAGATGAACAACGGTGTCCTGGCTGAACATCTGTTTGTTTGACCCATCCACCTCCCCTAAGCCCACTATATGTGGATTCTCTCTCTTTATACTATGTCAGTTGCCCTGAGCGTCAAATATCGCTGCAAATGGACTTACATTGTGGTTAGCTAAAACCTCATCATGTCTGAGCAGCAACCTAAGGTGCTGCAAAATGAAGCTAACGTGGAAGTGCCACAAACTGTAGTTCTTTGAATGGCCACCAGAAGCACGCCAATGTTAAAACATTCAACTTTACAGCAGAGTAAACATGTTTACAGCCTGGTACAAAAACTGTTTTGGTCTCTGGAGCTAACTTCCCCCCTTCATGACAACTGAACTTGGGGTGATTTTTTTATATAACTCACCTGTTTACATTTAACTAAGCCTTAAAGTTATGCATAATTTAGGGCAGGGCTGCTTTAAGTGACAGGCTCAGTCCTTCAGCAGCAGCCTCTCGCCCAGATATCGTCACGTTTGGCTCCAAAACACCAAGATGGCGACGACCAACTCCACAAACTAATAGGTGACGTCACACTAGCTATGTCTATTATTTTATACAGTCTATGGGTACGTCTCATAGAGATGCCAAAGGGTGCCTGAGGCATCAGTATCACACACAGAGGGGCATGACAAACCATCTTCATTTGCGTCATTACGCATTTTGATCTGGAAATGAGAGCAGGCTGCCTCAGCAATGCTGACATCCACAGATATGATTAACTGACAACAGTCAATGCAGAAGGAAGAATTTCATAAAATAAGTTTTTGTGTCTGAGCACCTGGTGTGCTCGAGCTCCACTATGCTATTGTTAACAGCCACCCGTACCTCCAGCAGCAGAAGTGTGTGGGTGAACAGTTAGTGCTCAGAGTAAGTCGTTTTCTGTGGTGTTTTGAGGTGAATTGTGTCTAGAGAGACATAAATACAGAGTCATTTTAAAAGTATAAAATTAGTTTGGTAAAAAAAAAAAAAAAACAGTTCAGGAAAACATGAAGGGGCAAAAAGAGAAATAATTCAATTCTAAAACCTGAAAAGTACTCCGTGAAATGATTTGTCCACTCAAGCAAAAACATGTCAATGCTTGAAGAAACACGCTGGAAGGCCACACACTGTGTAATCAAGTTTACCTTTCACTTACATTCTCGTACGAGCCCGTAAATCAGAGCACAGATGGAATTCAGCAGTTCGATGCTGTTATGTAAGACTAACTCCCTGTGAAGATAAATGCACAATAAATGCTGCTTGCTCTGGGTGGAGAAAGAGTTTGTCGGCGTGACTAAAGTATGGCCCATTGACCGATAGCATCTCTTTCTAAGAGCTGCTCAAAGAGGCAGCTGCTTTATTTCTGCTTCGCCGTCAAATAGGGCACTCTGTCCTGCACGGGAAGGGGATAAATCAAGCTCTGCGGACCACTGTTCTTGCTCATTCTGGCCTCACTGAGAGCTCCATTCCTGCAAAACCGCAGAGTGTAAAAAAATAAATAAGAAAACCTCTTCCGTACAACTGGTGTTTACCGCCCTCCACTTCAATATCTTATTTGGTTTTCTCTGATTTTGGCCTTTCTGTGTAAAATCCACCGCAGCCATCTCAGCCATCTCAGGAATTTACTCCAAATGATTGTTTTGCTTCTCCTCCTCTTGAGTATGTGTTCCAGTATATATGTGTGTGTGTGTGTGTGTGTGTGTGTGTGTGTGTGTGTGTGTGTGTGTGTGTGTGTGTGTGTGTGTGTGTGTGTGTGTGTGTGTGTGTATGGCTTCAGGCTAAGGAGTAGTGAGGGAGTTCCCCCACATCTGTTCACCATAAGAGCTTGTTGACAGCAGCTCTCCTCTCTCTTTCTCTCTCTTCCAGCTCCCAGTTCATCCCTTCTTTGGATTCTGTTGCCGCTGCTCCTCATCCAAGATTAAGTAGAACACAGTGTCGGCCTGCTGTTAGGGGCCTGTTTGGCTTCCTATCTGGAAAGAGGGGTCAGGTTTGTAGCCTTGGATATGGCCTCTATAAGGTACTGGATCATGGGAAAAAAAAGGGGAAATGGAGTATTTTTCCTGTGCGGCATTCTCTGATTCAATATTTCTCATCCCAGCGTGAATTATTCTCTATTAAAAGCAGAATGCACGCAGAAGATTAATCCTCATTTTGATCCGATTACTGATACAACAACAACAAAGTTATATTGGCTCAAACCAGGACTTTTAATGGAAGAGACTGAAAATATATGATTCACTTCACAAGCAGCACAAGTGCGTGTGTCCTCGCGTGTGTCTGTGTGTTTCGATACATACCACACGAGGACGAATCACACACACAGACCTCTAAGTAGTTATCTGAAGTTAAGGCTAGAGTGTTTCTGCAGGAGGATTGAAAGCCACCCAAGCCTGTAATTGGGAAAAGGGCCATTTGGACCATCAGAGTTGTCCATTTGTTTTTAAAAGGGAAACGCGATCGATGGGCAGCATTAAGCAGATCTGTGAGAGATCTAAATGGTTCCAAGGGCCGCAATCTTTACTTCCTGCTCCAAAGATACTGGCCTTTAATGATTGGACAAGACCCAGAGATAGAAACGAAGCTGTAAAACCGGCCAATCAGATGGAACCGATATCATGCGACACCTTCCTATTGACCCCGGTCTCTCCTGGCTCTGAAGGTGTGACGAGTTCAGATCCACATCTGCCTCCGTCGCATGCAGACAAATCAGGGATAAACAGGTACTGCTTGATCTAGCTTTGATTGCGCTGCTAATTAGCTCTGGTGTAATGACTTTTAGTGGAAAGGTAGTCACTGTAATTGAAATGTTTGGATTTTCTCTTTCAAGGTTTTGCTGGCATGACAATCCTCATGTTGAATCTCTTCACATCTCTGCTCTCTCCAACAGACTCGGGGTTCTGTCGGTGCCTGAAAGTGTATTGATCTCCTCTGAACATGCACGGTATTGACAGGTTGTTCACCAAGACAGTGTGTAGACCTGTGGGCAGGAACTGTTCAACAGGAAAATGAAATATCAGCCTCACAAAGCCACAAAAGAAGAGCTCATCTGTGCTTTTCCCTCATAATAATTATTCTTTTTTTTCTGGAAGTTGAATTAAGGTGAAACCCACAAAGGATGCACACCTGCTACAGCACCAGAGATGGCGGCTTAAACTGCTGGAGCTGTACAAATGGGTCCTCAGAGGACCTCTCCATTTCTTTCTTCTCCTTCACAGTGTAAAGTTTCCAACAGCTGGTAGACAATAAAAAAGTGAGAGCACTGGGGCTGTGATTGCAAAGCTTTCCAGAGGTTTTATGGAAGGGGGAAAATAACAACTGCAGTCATAACTGAAAAGAGAGACATACATTAAGTAACCTAATTTATTCTATCCATACAGCCTTTACTCAATATTAAAGTTCACTCCTTAATATTTTTAATAAAATCAAATCCTGTTTTTAATACTATGTGTGTCCTGCAATGTCTCAGCAACAGCTATGTAATGTATTTAAATTGTGTTATTACCTCTACATGTAGTGCTTTTGGTTGTGAGTGGCGGAGTCCGCCATTCCTGTACAGGATTCACTGAAATCACTGCATACATATGATCCAGCTGTTTTGAATTTTACGTCACTGATATCAGTTTACTGTTACCTCTCCCCACACTGTGCCAGAGCTGTGATAAGTAAACCAGTGCTTCACATTAAAATAATTCAACTGGTGAAACACAAGGGGGCTTTTATTGTGAAGCAGCCACATGAAATACATTATATGTTATTCATCAAAACTACATCTAACAGATTAGTTATTGACCGCCAACTTTAGTTTAGGAGAAAACTGCTGTAAGTTTTATTGGCTGTGCTGTTAACGAGTGTCGTCATTAAAACTGGAATTTCTCACTACGATACAATACCTTGAAAAATATCTACAGTCAATACAGTACAATACCACAGGGTGTAAAATTTAAAATTGTTATTGAAACATAACCATCCATCCATCCATCCATCCATCCATCCATCCATCAAACACCCACCCATCCATCAAACATCCATCCATCAAACACCCACCCACCCATCCATCCATCCATCCATCCATCCATCCATCCATCCATCCATCAAACACCCATCCAACACCCATCCATCAAACACCCATCCATCCATCCATCCATCCAACACCCATCCATCCCCCCATCCCCCCATCCATCCATCCAACACCCATCCATCCCCCCATCCATCCATCCATCCATCCATCCATCCATCCATCCATCCATCCAACACCCATCCATCCCCCCATCCATCCATCCATCCATCCAACACCCATCCATCCATCCAACACCCATCCATCCCCCCATCCATCCATCCATCCATCCATCCATCCATCCATCCATCCATCCAACACCATCCATCCCCATCCATCCATCCATCCATCCATCCAACACCCCCACCAATCCATCCATCCATCCATCCATCCATCCATCCATCCAACACCCACCATCATCCATCCATCCATCCATCCCCATCCATCCATCCATCCAACACCCATCCATCCCCCCATCCATCCATCCATCCATCCATCCATCCATCCACCCCATCCATCCATCCATCCAACACCCATCCATCCCCCATCCATCCATCCATCCATCCATCCATCCCATCCATCCATCCATCCATCCAACACCCATCCATCCCCCCATCCATCCATCCATCCAACACCCATCCATCCCCCCATCCATCCATCATCCATCCAACACCCATCCATCCCCCCATCCATCCATCCATCCATCCATCCATCCATCCATCCATCCATCCATCCAACACCCATCCATCCCCCATCCATCCATCCATCCATCCATCCATCCATCCATCCATCCAACACCCATCCATCCCCCCATCCATCCATCCATCCATCCAACACCCATCCATCCATCCAACACCCATCCATCCCCCCATCCATCCATCCATCCATCCATCCAACACCCATCCATCCCCCATCCATCCATCCATCCATCCATCCATCCATCCATCAAACACCCACCCACCCATTAAACATCCATCCATCCATCAAACACCCACCCACCCATTAAACATCCATCCATCCATCCATCCATCCATCCATCCATCCATCCAACACCCACCCACCCATTAAACATCCATCCATCCATCCATCCATCAAACACCCACCCACCCATTAAACATCCATCCATCCATCCATCCATCCATCCATCCATCTCTGTCATAATAGCCCCTCAAGAAGAATTTTCTGCCCCCAGAAATCTGAGACCTGTAGTGTTAAACCACACTCTGTTGCTACCAGTAATCACGTTTGTCACCAGATCAACTACTGCTGACTTTACAGCGGCTCCACTCAGTACAAATTTGCAATGTAACAATGTGTAGGACATAGTGATGAACCATCAGAGAGCTCTCACCTCAATCTGTAGCTCTCCTCAGCTTCCAGAGCTTCATCTAGAGTTTCAGCTCATTGTGTAGCTGTTCCACCCACAACTTACTGTAAGTCCAGTGCTGATTCTCTTTCTTTGTGTGTCAGGTAACCAGAAACATGACTCTAAATGTATGCTAATGTCGCTCTGTAACTGTTGGATGTGTAAATAATAAACTGTTTGCGAACAAGCCAACTTAAAGCGATGACATATCAATGTTGTGCTGACAATTTTTCGGCTGCCCCTAAGTGGCTAAAAACATCAGCTTTGCAGGTTTAGCTTGACCTTATTTGCAACAGCAATGGAAATAACACACATGGTTACTGTATTATTATTATGACTGGCTTAATTCCCAGATTGAACAAGAAAAGTAAGAGTGCACATCCAACATGTTTTGAGAGTTGAAGCAAAATGGAAAAAAATTCCACCTGAACCCAAGGTCTTTGTCAAACAAATGAGTCATACGGCCAACATCATATTGAATTTGTGTTACATTCAATCGGAATTCTACAAAAATCTGCATGGGGCAGATGGAACCTTTTTTAGTATTCATGCCCTTTTGGTATTCAGCCTCTCGGCCATCCCTTGTCTCAAGACGAGTCCTGCTCTCCTCTCTCCAAGTCTCTTTGTTCTTTCTAAAAGTGCTCGTCTTCCACTGAAGCCGCCACTGTTGCCGTGTCTTTGATGTGAGTCGGGGAGACGGCAGTGAGTCCTCACCTGTCAGCTTTCATGGCTCCCTGAAGGTTGACTTTGAGCCGGTGTCTGTTAAATTGGGATTGATCGCAACAACAGGAGCCACACATTCCACACACACTCGGGGGGAAAAACGGTGCATTTCCTGACAGTCGCGCAGGGGTTGCTGCTGTATGCTGAAGAGCAACCGTTTTTCATGGTGGACGAGGCAGTTTGATGTGACCACGAAAGCCATTTGTTTGGAGTTTCATTTTTTTTCTGTGGCATAGTGGGATGTCAGAGGAGGTAGCGAGATATGCAGGGAATGCCAAATGCGTGTATCAGTTGAGTGGAAGACTTATTTGAAAGAGTGGCTCTTCCTGGAGCATGTCTGAATCACAAGCTGAAGTGTTACAGTTAGAGAATGATAAATACCCCATTTCATCTGAAGCCCTCGACCACAGCATCCCTCCTGCTCCGCCTCACTCAAATCCTGGCTCCCCTCGCCGTTTCTCTCTCAACAACATGGAGACTGCATACCAATTGTCAAACTTCATGCTGGAGCTGTCAAGCCCCACGTGCAGCCTGAAAGGCTGAAATTTCAAAGCACCCCACTCTCCCAATTCATTTTGCATCGCTGTTTCCACGAGGTGAAGTTCTGTTGTGGGAACGTCTTTGCAGATGTAGTTTGCTTTGCTGAAAACAATGAGCCGAGGTGGAATCTGATTGGCCTGTGGGGAGCAGCAACATAAACATTGAAGGGAAAGTTTGTGAGCTTGCTCGCCCACCCCCCTGCCCCCCCGCCTTCCTCCGCCTTACGAGCAGCGAGCCAAGGAACGCCTGATCCCCAGGCCGCTTCTAAAGCCATCATTGATTAGGAGAGAAATTTCTTTGGCTATGGAATCTCAAATAAAGTCTCCTTATCTGCAGTGATAAATGTGTGAGAGGGAGAGGGGGAGAATAGAGAGGTAGGGGGGAGAGAGAGTGAGAGACCATTAAAGGAGGAGAAAAAGGAGAAGAGAGCCCCCCACGGATGCTACTGTCAGCTGTGGGAACCCAGATGAAAGTGGTGCAGCCAGATACCAGCGCTCTTTGATCGTGCCTTTGTGTGATAAACATCGCGCTATGCCAGCCATGCTCAATGCATCGTGCCAGCCCGGCTGTGAAGGTGAAGGGCTTTGAGCAGGCTTCCAGCTCAGCTCTGCTCAGGACCAGCAGGCGTTTGCCATGCCAGAGAGCTGTCTGCAGCACGGAGACACACACAGTCAAAAACACACACATTCTGACACATTCTCCAGCAGATTGCTCTCACTTTCCCTTTCAATGTCTCTTTCTTTCTTTCTATATCTTTCCTCATTTTCTCTCTTTCACTATCCCCTCCCCGAACCTTAAGATTTTTTTTTTTGAGGGGGGGGATACTCGTTAAAGATGCAACCTCGGCTCCAGAGGCAGCTCCTGCTGTGGAGCCGGAGTCCTATTTGAACCAATAATCATCAAGTTCTCAAAATTAAAAGTGTGCAGGGAGCACATGCATGGGTTTTTTTTTTTTTTTTTTTTTTTTTTACTGTGTTGTAATAGTAATACGGGCTGTTGAATATTTCATATCTGCCACTGCTTTGAAACGATGCAGGTTTGCGATGTTAGGTGTAACAAGGGAGGTATGAGGGAATTCTGCCAATGCTGCCTGCATAAATCCTCACCCCTCCGTTTTCTCTTTTCGTTTTTTATGCTCACTTTTTTTTTTTTTTTTTTTACGATATAAGGCAACAGCAATCCAGCTCTCAGCTTCAGCTTGTGCCTACTGTAACAAAGCCACATGGTGATTTTGATTCACTGAAAAGAGAACAGGATTACTCTTGCTTCGTAGCGACACAGAGAGCAGAGTGTGGTGCGTCTGAGGAGGGGAAAGAGTGAGCCGGGGGAAGAGGGGAGGAATGAATGCCATGCATGTGTGGGAAGTGGTTTTGGCAGGGTTTGAAATTAATGATCTCAACATGTGCTATAGTTGAGAATCATCAGAAAGAAAAGTGCAGACAAAAGCACTTGCAGTACAGCCATGCAGGGGCCACAGATGGAGAAACCACAAGGACTGCGAGACAGAAGCTGTGGAGAAAACTTTTGTTAAAAAAGAGGGGGGAAAAAACATGTTCTTTTAATACAGAATGTCAACTTTAATGCTGGAAAAGTCTCGAGCGCTGCTTCTGCCCGAGATCTAAAAGAACCCAGCAGCCACGCAAGGACATGTCGACACTCAGCCTACGACACAGTCCACTTATTTAACAGAAGAAACGATTCGTTTTACTGGCTCTTTAGAGCCGCGAGACGTGCCAATCAGCCCATCACCATGGCAGCGTGTTACATTTAAGTGGGAGGGTTTGACACATGGAGATGACAACTTCCAGCCGCCGCGCATTGCCCGACGCAACATCTCTTAAGTAATGCATATTTCACGCAGATGGCCGGTTTATGAATATGTGGCCTTGGGTTCATGATGCGTGGTGGAGCAGCTATAAATGAGCCTCTGCTGGATAAATATGCACTTTTATTGGCCGGGGAGGAAGTGGAGATGGTGGGGGCTCATTGGAAGGTCCCGCCAAATCTGATATCAAATATCCAGACTCCAAAAAATAGGGTCATCTTAGGGTAGCATGCCATAACAAATGTGATAGCAGTGTCGGGTGTATGTTTTTTAGAGTGTGAGAGAATCTTAAGACAGATTGGAAAGTCATTGGTGAGCATTCACAGCAAGTTTAACAGATCTCTGCTGTCATTTAATGCTTCGCCTTTTGATGTCGTAAAATTCTTGTTACTACAATTTTGGTGATTCTTATGTTTCAACCTCGGCTGAAAGATTGCGTGGTCCTTTTGTAAGCCAGGAGACTTGAGCAACACTACATCTTTCAGAGTGTGTTTAATTGGAAAGCCAAAGTTACACATGCAATGACTTTTATTTGACATTTGGTTAACTCCCTGGTAGAGATCTTCTCGCTATCTATGCAATATACAGATGGTCTGGATTAGATACTGACTCATTTTACTGATAAAATGCCACAGATGTCAGCCATAAAAAGAAAAATATATATAGGCAGATAGGAGGATATATTCAGTCTGTGTTTGAACCCCGCGAGGAAAGCGCTGCACACACACAAGTTGCTACAAACAGAACATAATTAAGTACAAGTGGACAAACTTAAAGTAAGACTATGCAGAGAAGTTTCCAGATTCTTCAAAAGCTGCAGAGAAATGGAGGGAATCTGCACACAGCCAATATTTAACGCACATCTGAATCCTATCCGCTGTACAATCGATATCTCTTTGAAACAATGGCAAACATTGAGTGAGATATCACCAAGTGTGTCAAAGTGTGAAGGGGGTTGTCAGAGCCCACGAAGCGTATCCAACATTGTCATTGCCGCTCGCCTGTCTGCCTGTGGAGAACATCCGCCGTTGACAAGAGGTGAGCTCCGGCTCCTCTCCGCATCAGTTTTGGATCACTACTCTCAATCAAAGCCGGGAGAGGAGGGCCCGCATAATGTGACACATCCTGTCTCTCTCTTTGCCTTTTGATGCCTGAGGAAGGCTTCAACCAGAGCAACCCCTGTCAGAAACCTGCCCACAGGCCGAGACACAAAGAGATCAGGAATATGAGGAGGCAGATAAAACCGACAGACGGACGGAAAGTTGCAGACACGCTGACAAACAAAAGAGCAACAAAGAGGCGGCAAAAAAAGTGAGGATGCGATAAACAGACAGGCAGTGTGCGGTGATAAAGCAGGTAGATGCATCAAAGCTGTAAAATATCCAGCTTATACAAATGCTATCAGCGCGTGATAAGACTGCACTTTTCATTAAACAGCCCCTGTGGACCGGCTAAATGCATTTGCAAATAATGGCAGTCAGATTTAATGACATTATGAGCCATTAAAAAGAAAAAAAAAATAGTGCCTGATCTTATCATCTCCTTGTTTCACATTGATCGCCATATCTGATATCTTGTTTCATATCTCTCCTCATCTAATGCAGTAACAGCTGTGGAAATCGGAGCTGATGTGCATTGTTAACTGTGTTTATTGTGGTTGTGTAATTACAAACTGTATAATGCGCAATCTAATTTATTAGATTAGTGAAAGGATTGTAAATCAGTAATTGTAAGATGGGGTGTTTTGCTGTGCTGCTCGGTTCAGGCGGTGCTGTTGTAAACAGTGCCATCTAGTGCGCTTCAGACGGGTTGGACATCAGGCTGGGGCTTTGGAGGAGGGAGAAGGAGCTCAGGAGGCATGGAGGGGGGCTGTGCAGTTGCATGAAGACATGAGCTTCTGCGGGTTAAAATGAACGTAGAAGATGTTGTGTGTTACTTCCACCACAGCAGCACTCAGTCAGGAGGTCAGACAGGCCGTTTGTTACAGCTTAATGCAAGGAAGTTGCAATCTTCTATAGCGAGCAGTCCAAGTGTGAAGTACGTCTGCCGTCTTGAGTTTTTAATCTGCATATATATCATTTTAAATGATATTTTGCCTCATTGCTTATTTCTAAAAGAGAACACTCTATAATTAGAAAGAATTTGGAATTAATATAAAGAAAAGTTGCCTCGGGATGCGGATATGTCTTCAATTTCGCTGCATCTGTAATGAAACCAACAGGCACACAAGGTCAGCTGAGGATACGCTCATGCAGGAAGAGCTGGAAACTACCGCTCATGTCACCGCAGCACATTCCTCAGCTTTTACACCACGGAAAAGAAAGCACTATACCAAATTTACCACCCAATCATACAGAGATTGGTCCTGGGACGTAACACGCAGTCAGAATCTCAAAATAACCCCCCGACCAGACCCAGACTGGACCTCTCTGTGCTATTTTCTTCTTCAGCCGTGGCAAAATATCAAGGAAAATATTAGTCAAAACTCGCCACTAGTGTGTAAATGAGATCAAGATGGATTAGGAGCTCTGGATTCTATTTGAGGCCTTATGAACCACAAGATTTCCATCCGCAGCTGAAAGCCAGCGGAGACCCAGATGTGCAGTGCAGAGCCGGGGCAACTTTGAATGTGATTTCCTCTCTTAAGCCTTTAGTGTAGGTAAAGGCATTATAGCCGATCAAACCTCTTAGCCCTCCTACTTGTGGGATTTGATGTGCATTACTGACAGTGAGAAATGGCCTGCCTGAAATACAATATCTCACTTCAGTGGAAGATGGAGAGAAGAGAGGGGGAGTGGAGAGGACGCATGCAGAGAGACATTGGCTGACAACAAGAAATACAAAAACACAGAAGCAGTGATTTCCAATCATATAGTTGCCATGGGTTACGTGGAAAGATTGTAGAGATTTGAGGGGATATATTGCCAGAAATGGAATATGATTTTGTGTATAATCACCTTAAAAGAAGCACTGTCATGTTTTTTTAACCTTAGAATGAGCTGTTTATATCTACATAGGGAGTGGGTCCTCGTTTATGGAGATCGCCATGTTGCACCGCCATGTTTCTACAGCAGCCCAGAACGGACAAAACAAAACACTGGCTCTAGATAGGGCTATTCACATTTTTGGCATGCAGCCCCTCTGAGACAAACACTGATTTTTTTCAATATGAAACTGCTTAATTGAGTGTTTTTACCGGCTTAAATCACCAGGTCCATTTGCAGATATATCAGCTCCTGGTAAAAACTCTCTGAACGTTTGTAACCAGGAGAAGTTTCAGCCAGTTGTAGTCTGCAGTCCTCACCACTTAGACCCTGCTGAATGCCCCTAAATCTTACACACTGTTCCTTTAAAACACATATGCACATTTGTGTGAAGGATGAAAACGCAAACTTTGTTCAACTGAACGAACAGTCAGTTCAAATCTATGAAAAAAAAATGTGTAACAATGTCCGCTTTTATGTGGCGTTAGTCACAGCATCGACTTTAAAATCATTTGAACTGAATGCACTTGGAACATGATGGTTTGGGTCAGTGAAGGGTGCTTGAGCGCGAGCTCAATGAGGCGGGGGTATGTCAGACGAAAAAAAAGAAAAGGTTGTAGCATTATAAGGAAAGTTTTCAAAGGATGGCATTGATATACTTTAATGTGCAATAAATCATTCAAATTAGATGATTTGTCAGATATAGAGTTTAAAGGCACTCACAAAAGGCTCAAATCTTTCGCCTCAGAAAAGTAATATTAGCAGCTGAGTCATCACTTGCCAATTTCTACTTTGAAAACATGTTAGATTCTTTTAGTTGGAGCCAAGGTAAAGTCACAGTGTCTATTGATATATTTCTAAAGAGTCTTAAATAAGCAGTGAATGAAAAAATGATGTAACTCTCTTGCCCGACATGCTCCGAGGCAGAAAGGTAGAAAGGTGAAATAAAAACTATATTGAGGTGGCTCTTCCATAATAGACTTTTTCACCCTGCTGTATTCAGCCTTACCTTGGCTTATCTGTGCCCTTGCCCATGATATAATTGAGCTTTTCAAAGTGGCGGCACATTAAAAGCCCCACGTATGGATTTGCATTTGAAAATGACTACAATTTAAGGCTTTTATTAACAAAGTGGCTCGGTGTAATTTTTATAACCTGGGCGAAGTTGGTGGAGCAGAAAGAAACCAGATGTTTCCCTTGACCGGCTTTCACCCTGTAAAGGACATGTGCTGCTTCTGATATGGATACAGCTAAGAAAAAAAAAATTCTACTCTACTCTGTTGTGGTTTCAAAGTCAGCTGGACCCATGGTGTTACATCCACACCTCCTCCGCACATGTACATGCATCCGCGTGCACACACTTCCTTCCTCTGAGCGAACCTTCCTATAGGGACTTCCTGCTCTAAGTGTTGTTTGCCTAGTGCCCACTCATCTCCCACCTCTTTGGCAGCCACTTCCTTTTCCTCCTGCTGTGTTCCTGTGGATGTGTGTGCATTTGTGTGTGTGCTCGCATACTGTATGTTTGTGTTTACATAACATGTCCAGTGCTATGTATTTATGTGTGACTTCGCAGGTATGCATGTGCTGCTTCCATGTATTTATCTGTGTGCATGTGTTGTGTGTATCCCAGTGCATGTTTGTCGCTGAGCAGATGTTCATCCGGCCAGCTGACATCAATGACCCTATTAGCTGAAGCCTAATGTGCAGCGGGTGACCCCCCCACCCCCCTCACCCACCAACCACACTTATATCTCTCCATGGGAAACGTCCTGAGAGTGGATATAGCACCGATATGCTCAGCGGGGACTGTGGGGGTGGAAACCAGCTGAGATTTCACTACAGAATGCCAAAAATCCTTCCTGAAGGTTAATCTATGTGTAGGTACCCTGTCTGCTGTCGGTGTAGATATAGATCCCAGTCGACATGTCAAAACCTGTCATATTCATCTGGCAATGCAAATCCACAGAGTTGCATACACACACACGCGGTGCAAAGCTCATTATTTTTTGGTTACAGTCCAAAAAATTTCCAAAAATATATTAAAAATGGCACTATTACACCCGTGCATACAAATATTGCAATTTAAATCGGAGATGTATTATCTGTCTTGCACGCCAGAGTTCTGTCATGCTATCTTGTGTGTCACACACACACACCTTGCATCTAAGACCCTCTGGTATTTTTCCTTTTTTAAAGCCATATGGGAAAAGGGCAAGAGAGCTTACAGAAATGATCTCACATAATTGATGGCTGTGAGGCAAGCTGTTACACATTACATGCAAAAAAAAAAAAAACTGTGTGTGTGCGTTTTTTGTTGAGGCTGAACTATGTTAAACTCAAAATAGCTTTTTAATGATTCGAAGATAAACCAATGTTTATCTTGTTTGCCTGATATTAGGTTCCATTTTGATCAAATACAGCTTACATTAAAAGACTGCCATGTATTCTGTCTGACCTACAGTTGCAATGCAGTAACCAGCCTATATATCCAAGTCAAGAGTTCGGACCTGAATCTGACTTTTTGACGTAGCCTTTGTTTTAGCATATAAAAATTGTATCATTTAAATACATAGTTTCTGTTGAAACAGCTTTTTCTTGCTGTAACTACAAACCAAGTTAAAAAACAGAGACAAATTGAAGAAACCAACCACACAGTTAAAGCAACGATGCTGTAGCTAGTTGTGGAGATAGCTGCTAGCCTTAGCTAAAGCTAAATCTAAAACTAAATTCACTTTTTTTCCTGTTGTGTTGTTATCTTGATTAAGTGATGCTAATTTCAACCCATTCTCATTCACAGGGCATCAAATACTGATGCGTGGTCACGCCCCTCTGCGTCTCATAGCGACCCACAGGGCATCCTTTAGCATCTCTGTGTGACACACTAATGAGGTACATCATGTAGTTTTAAAACAAAGACCAGGAACAAAGACCACACCTCACACAGATCCCATTTTTGCCCATAAGTATTTAGGCACACCTGATCTATTTTTTTTTTTCTCTTTGACTCAGGTCCTTCAACCCTCGATCCCTTGATCATAATCCCTTCATCCCTTCATATTTTCCTCCAGACCCTTAATCCATCATATGCAATAAACCAGTGGTTCCCAACTGGTCCAGCCACGGGGTCCAGATTTCTCCTTAGTCAATAGTTCAAGGTCCACACAGTTCAATATATTCAGCATCATACTTATGTTTGGCCATGCCATCCAGCTAGTTTGCTGTCTTTGTTAAGTAGCTGTCCATATGTCACTCACTTTACAGCACTTAATAAAAACTCTGTGCCAGAAGTTCACTGTGCTTCAAAAGAAAGGCATGTTTTTAACAAACTTGACATGTCCCCAAGTCACTTGCGGTCCATTCAGAATGGATCTGCAACTCCCTTTTTGGACCGTGATCCATCAGTTGGGAACCACTGCAATAAACCAGTCTACATCTTTATGTTTATTGCAGTGGTGTTTGTCAGTGAAATACTGCATGGTTAATATTGAGAAATAGTTGCAGTGAGGTTTAATAAAACTACTTTGTGAGGTTTAGAAAAATTTTACATTTTGGGTTAAAGTTTGTATGTGCGGCGATACTGATTCCACAGATTTCTGCAGGTGGGGAAGAAGTGTGGAAAGCTGCTCTCAACCACATAAAAAATACACTTGTTGAAACAAGTCTCACGAGCCGTTACACTAGATATGCCTCCATAACAATAATACTAAACAAATGCCTCTTCAATAATGAACAAATGTGTTTATCTATGAGCTAAAGGTTATTCTGGGTCTCAGTGAAATACAAGCACTCTTGAGGTTAAGTGATTGTTTGGCAAGCTCAACTCTTGCATGAAAACACCAAGAACAACCCAGATGCAGGTGACCTAGTGAAAAGGAATTCTTGTATACTCCCTCCTTCAATTGAAGAAGGGTCAGAATGTCCTGGGTGTGCATTTCCTCAGCTCTCTTAAGCCCTAAGGAAAGGCGTCGTCACAGCCTGATTGGCCCAGAGGGGAAATGCACCAAGCTGCTCTCCATTCTTAATAAAGAGTCAGTACCCACACCCTGCACAACAGGTGACCTGAATTACCCTGCAATCAACTCCAGGGAACTGTGACATGCAGCCAAAATGAACTGAACAAAGGGAAATCACAGCAGGTACCAAACAATGAGGGAATGCTGTATATGTTACATTACAAGATATAAAACAGAGCACAACGAACGCATGAAAATTGTGTAATTTTACATTAAAACAGTACTGTGTATGTAATATTTCACATGCAATAAATGACACGAACTGGAGCCTGTGTTCTTTGACCAATTCACCTCCCCTCCCTCCCACCTTATACAGGACTTTTTTTCCCTTTATATTAGCGTCAAATATTGCTACAGACAGGTTTACATTGGAATCAGTTAAAAGACCAGTGTGTGTCAAAGATGGTGCCTTTGGCGTCAATATCGCACGCTAAGGGGCTTGACAAAGTATTTTGACACCCTGGGAATGAGAGCTGGCTGGTAAATGGCGTATGTCACATTTTTTTACTCTAATACAATTAATGTGATTTGCTATAACATTTTAAAATGTATAAAAATGTAAATTAATCCTATATATTGATTTAAATATAAACATTAATTGTAGAGGGACAGGCAAACACCCAGCAGGTCAGATATATGTATATTTGATTTTCTTCAAACTGCCTGTATTTTTATCATCATTATTATTATTATTATTAGGAATGCATCTCATTCATGTATTCATCTGTTTTTTCTTTTCATGTCTAATGATTGTGTGTACAGAAACCTCTGCACAGCCCGTTTGAAGGAGTGAGCACCCTGGCCGAGGCTGTAATCAAAAGATTTAGTGCCCAAACAAGTGCGGCTATCAGTGTACTCATTATGTTTTAATGTAATAAAAAGGCTTACTTTATCGTTTCCACACAGGCCTATTTTCGCAGGGGCACCTGTGTGCATGTCTAATAGTAAATATGTAATGAGTAAGTGAAAGAGTGACGTGATCTTTGCCTTTGAGAGCCACTTTTCCCCCCGACCCCGGAGTACAGAGGTTAATGACATCATTAGCATTCTGTTGGGGCTTGCCTGGCCTCTCTTTCCCAGCAGGGCCTGGGCTCTGCTCAGAGGCTGACTAAGCCAGGGACTTAACACTGGGCAAGTCTGTGAGCAGAGATTGTGTGTGCATATGTGTATGTGAGAGAGCGAAAGAAAGGGAGAGAAGGGGGGGGTGGGGGAGGAGGAGGGTGGTTGTGGTGGCTGTGTGATCATCCTGAAAGTGTCACAGGATACTGGCACTGTGAGTCAGAGGCTGAGGATGAAGAGGAGGAGGATGAGAAAAGGGGTTGGAGGGTGTGTGGGTGGAGGGGGTTGGATACTGGGGTAGGGGTTGGAGGAACAGGACGTGCTAAAGAGTGACTGGATCTGTGAGTCAGAAGGAGTGTCCGTTGGCCAAGGACACACACACACACACACACACACACACACACACACACACACACACACACACACACACACACATTAGTTAAAAACATACTTGTAAGAGCCTTCATTAGTTAAAATAAATAACCTGGTGCTTTCCGCTGCTGTAGACCTAACCTAAAGGGAAGGTTCAGGTTTTTCGGCCTGACTTGTCAGGAGATCTCTGGCAACAAAAGTTGCAACCCCGCAAATTGTGAGATATTCACATGATGACCCAAAAAAAGTAGTTTTAGAGTCATATAACACAAATATTGTCGAAACAGAGTGGTGACGCAGCATTTTTTGGGCATATGTGAACACTCCAAGAGAGCTCAGACCCCTCTGAAGAGAACCGAACTCAGAACATTTGCTTCAAGTCCTCAGTGCGGTTCACTTAACCTATTGTGAACACAAAGTGCTCCAGGTTCACTTTGCTCTTTGCCATTGTATTTAGCCCTCTAGATCACATGCTGTTGCACTGGGACGCTTGAGAAATCATACAAAACCACGTCAGCCTGTAACGCTTGGAAGGACGCAGGACGAGGAGTAGTTTGGTCCACGGAAGATACTACACGTCTCCAGATGTGGAATGTAGAAAATATCAAACGTCATCAGTCTACAGCACAGAAACACTAATGTTTTCCTTTAGTTTTAATTTCATTGGAAAGCGAAGGGCGTCATAACTGCACTGCAGTGCCACGTCAAAACAACATTATGTCAATTATATATAGTGTGAACAGAGACCTAACTAAGCCCTCTATGAAATGAACTAAGTCCCTTTTCTGTTGGTGCACTTTAAGAGGACTAAGTTTGGTTGGTTTTAAAAGGACTAGATGTGATGTTTATGGCTCCACTATGCTCACCAACAGTTTGCTGACGTCATCTGTCTGCCCTTTTGTGCTGGGCAGGTAGCATGCAGCTGTTTTTTTGAGCTTTTTTACTGAAAACAGCTGCCTGCTGCGGCCAAAAATGATGCAATGAGAGGACTGAGAGTGAACTAAAACAGTTTTTTTTTGTTTTGTGTGTGGTCATTTTGTGTCTCTTTAGTTTAATGTCTCTTTGACATAAAACCACCACACACAGCCCGGATGCAGGTGACCTAGTGTAAAGGGATTCTTTAATAGTCCCTCCACTGAGGTTTTAAGATGCACAAAACTGCCCTCAAACCGCTCAGCAAAAGACAGCATTGACTTCTCATCAGGGCCTCCTGGTGCTCTCCATTCTTAATCAAGAGTCAGTACCCACACCCTGCACAACAGGTGACCTGAATTACCCTGCAATCAACTCCAGGGAACTGTGACATCCACCCAAAATGAACTGAAAAAAGGGAAATGACAGCAGGTACCAAACAATGAGGGACTGATACATATGTTTCGTGACATAAAAATGACGTGTGAGTGATGTCAGTGCACAAAAACTGTATGTAAAACAATGTTGACTTTATTATGTAACATACAATAAATGACACAAACCAAGTCTGTTTAGTTTGACCAATTCACCTCCCTCCCACCTTATACGGAATTTCTTGTGATTTGTCAAAACATGTTTAAATGTATAAAATTGCAAATAAATGTGTAGTCTTTTTGTGTCTCTTTTTAGTTGTTTTGTGTGTCTTTGAGGTCTTTTTGTGTCTCTTATTCATCTTTTTTTGGTCATTTAGTGTCTTCTTGTGGCCATTTTTTGTTTTCTTGTGGCCATTTTGTGTCCCTTTTTGGTCATTTTGTGTCTCTTTGGGGTCTTTGTGGGGTTTCTTTTTTGTCTTTGTGGTCATTTTGTGTCCCTTTTTGGTCATTTTGTGTCTTCTTGTGGTCTTTGTGTTTTTTTGTGCCCTTTTGGTCATTTTGTGTCTACTTGTGGCCATTTTCTGTTTTCTTGTGGTCATTTTGTGTCCCTTTTTGTTCATTTTGTGTCTCCTTGTGGTCTTTGTGGGGTGTTTTTTGTCTTTTCGGTCATTTTGTGTCTATATGTGGTCATTTTGTGTCTCCTTGTGGTCATTTTGTGTCTACTTGTGGCCATTTTCTGTTTTCTTGTGGTCATTTTGTGTCCCCTTTTGTTCATTTTGTGTCTCCTTGTGGTCTTTGTGGGGTGTTTTTTGTCTTTTCGGTCATTTTGTGTCTATATGTGGTCATTTTGTGTCTACTTGTGGCCATTTTCTGTTTTCTTGTGGTCATTTTGTGTCCCCTTTTGTTCATTTTGTGTCTCCTTGTGGTCTTTGTGGGGTGTTTTTTGTCTTTTCGGTCATTTTGTGTCTATATGTGGTCATTTTGTGTCTCCTTGTGGTCTTTGTTTTTTTTGTGCCCTTTAGGTCATTTTGTGCCCCTTTTTGGTCATTTTGTGTCTACTTGTGGCCATTTTTTGTTTCCTTGTGGACATTTTGTGTCCTTTTTTGGTCTTTTTGGTCAGTTTGTGTCTTTTTGTGGACATTTTGAGTGTCTTCTCAGGTCAGTTTCCTGTTAATTTGAGTGACATTTTGCAGGTGAAGGCCAGGAGTCTCCTGACACTCTGAGCCCCTGGGCCTGTGCCCCATAGACCCCTTCAGTGATCCATTTATCATTAGATCTAAATGAGACTGTAGAGTCAGTTGGTAGTTATCTGTGGGTCTTTTCACTATGAGCGACATCTTTCCCATAACACACTGTCATGTGATGAATCTTTACTACAAACATAATGATTATAGAAGCTTTGAAAATAAAGTTCTGTGTCTTTAAGTGTGTCTGTCTTCACGTCAGTTTGTTTTATGGACTCACTAAGTTGTTAAAGAGGTTAAAGAGGTTAAACCTAAACCAAATCCAAATATTACAACCATAAACCCAGGTCTCCACCCTAATAAAGTGAGTGTGAGTGGATGGCAACATCCCACTTTCAACCTCAATTTGCCTCATCCACTCTATGCTTGTGCGGACATTTGTATGGAAATACAAGAACATACAAAAGAAAACAGACACACTTTCCAGTGTGGTTTTGCGCTCCATCATGGCTCAAATAAATGGTTAGTAGCAGGCTAACCGCTCTCCGAGGGACACTCCACTGACTCAGTGTTATTCTGGTGCCGTAGCTCCAGTTGCAGAGAAGCTAGCACTGATGGAAACACTCGTCCACAGACTCCCACTCCCTGTTATTTCCTCAGTCCTAATTGCTTTTGGTCTGTTTGTGTGTGTGAATGTGTATGTGTGTTTTCATTTCTTTGCCAAGGGAGCAGAGGGAAAACAGTTATGTAACCGAGGCTGGTGCCTTGTGGTTCACCGTCCTCAGGGAAGCGTCAGCGCTTACCTCCCTCACTTTAATTTCATTTTCACTTTTTCCATGTGATTCATTTCCATTTTCAATTAGATACGATCACGCTCCAGCATAATGCTCTGTATCAAGAATAAGGAGAAACACAGCTCCGACTGTCAACACCTTTAGATTTATGTCACCGTGCACCATGTCGATACAGAGTGAGCTGGGCCAGAGGCGCATTTCAGCACATTCATAAATAAACCTCCCCCACAACATTAAAGGGAAGCTATTATGCTTTACCTCATTTTCTGTCATATATATATAATGTTACAGTGTCTGATGCTCATATTAAATGTGGCCAATGTTTCATATAAAGACATAAACATATGCAAAAGTATTCCCAGTCAGCAAAAACCTCAGGCTTCAGATCGTTCTGTTCCCAACTATTTTTTCCACTTTAGAGACAAGCTGATGTCAGCTTGTGACGGATTTCTTTACATGATATAGAAAAGTATCTCAAACTAAGGGTTGTAGTGAGGTGTGGATCACTGGCACTGACAAGTGTCGCACACTCTGGTTCTATATGCATTTCTCCTTTGTTCAGATGATGTTTTGGCCCTCAGGCCTTCTTCAAGATCAACAATCAGACTCACACACACACTGAGCTGTTAAATAGGCCTCACCCAGTCACACAGCTGATCGTCATTAGATAATCATCCTACACCAGGCTGAGCAAAAAAACAATCAAGAGGCTTTCAACAAATCAGAACCAGAGCTACAGCCAATATAATCACTTAAAAACAAATGACAAAAATCATTATATATCACACTACATTTCAGTTTAACAAGCAATGTTTTTAGTTCACTATATTCCAAAATGTTGACATGTATAGGCTAAGTATTAAAGGGACATTGTGTAGGAATTACTCCCATCTTACACTGAAGTCATGTATCGCATTCAAACGAATAGTGCACTCTAGCGCCTCACTTTTCCAAACGCGTATTGCAACAACGGTAGCCGCCATGTATCAAAAAGCCTCGACAACACTGATGAAACCATGTCATCCTCTGCTATCCAATAACTACACATATAACAACACAGACACTACACATACAGTGAAATCCGGTTATACTCTGGTGGAACTGTATGTTTACGTGGTTTCAGTAGCTTTCATAGTCGCGGTAAAGCCGGACTAAAAGCCGGTGGGAAGGCTTTATAAGCTGCCATTTACTGTGACAAAAAGCCGGCGTTTACCGAGACCTTGAAAGCTACTGAAACCACGTAAACACACACTTGTGTACCAACAAGGCTGGTGTATTTTAGCAGGATCTACTGTTATGCTGCCTGACATAAGTAACACTGTCTAACAAAACCCAATGAACAAAGTTAGCTTTAGGCTAATTTAGGCAGTACAGCTGACTTACTTGTCGAGGAGAAAGCTGGCAACTTCAGCGTCCCTTTTAAAATCTTTCTCCTTCATGGGCTCCTTCCACCTGGGGAAGGCTAGCCCGATGCTAATCCTCTTTTTTTGAATGCTCCGGTCACGCTGCCTTTTAAGTTCCCTTTTTCGCTTTCTTGGCGATGGTGAAACCGTCTCCTGTGCCGCTGCTGCATATGCATGCTCCTGCATTATGCTGCAGTAGTGCAGATTTTCAAACTTGCCGGGGTAGTAAGCCTCTCTCGCTGATCTTCTCCTCCTGCGTCTCAATCACTTAGGTCATTCCTACTCTGCACTGGCTCGCAGGGAAAACGCGTAGTCATTCCGTGTTGGTGCTATTTGTCCCTTGCTGGTGGCTGTAGTTTCAAGTTTGGCAGACCGTCATGGTGCTTCCCACCGGCTTACCCGTCGTATGTATAAACGAATCTAAAGTTCTTCGCTCAGGAGAATGTGTCAGATTATTAGCGGAGGTCATAATACACCAATGATAACACAAATATAAATGCAGACATCGATTTTGGCCAGTAAACAACAGAAAATGTTACACAATGTCCCTTTAAGTAGATTTCTAATCAATAAACTTACCGATCGTTCAGATAAAGTTATCATGATGTTAGTTTAGAGCTGATGTCTTAACTTTTGATATTCATCTGTTATTTCTCTGCTCCAGGCAAGTTACTACAAGAGTTTACCTCATGAAGCCAACACTGCTACATGTAGCTACATGCTAACGTTGGGGAAAACTGTAAACTTGAGGCACTATCTATACTTTAGTTTTATTGGTAATTTTTCACAAGACAAAGTGTCACTACACTCTGTTACAGTCATTCCCTTACTGCAACAATGGTGCAGTGATGCCAAGATGCAGAGGGCCTGGAAACACTGACCAATAAGAGCAGACTGAGCTTTTTTGGGGCCTACTGTAGGTTGAAGGCCCCTCGGACTCCCTTTATGTATGAAAATAGATATGTCTGTTTCAAATCTTGTAAATGCCACCGCCCTTATACTTCTAGATACAGCCAATAAATGGCATTAATGGGCAAAGTCAAACGTTTCACACAACAACAAATGAGGCAATGATGGCCAACGTCATAATATTGTACCTTAAAACAGAGGCAGCATTGAAGATGGTGGAGGTCCGTGGCACCATGATATACATCCTGACGTGGACGCAGAATTCCTTTTAATAATTTCACTATATATTACTATATATTATATATTATGAATTTGTACTGTATCCACATTATTTAAATTTGTTTGTCGTCTCCTACAATTGTATCTCACTTGAATTATGCTACACTGCCTTCTTGACCTGTGGTGATATGGCTCCACTTTGTCCATCAGCTTTCAGAAAATGTGCACAAATACGGACAAAAATGAGCAGAGTACAGACAGAAAGCTCCGTCTGTCTTTGCATCTAACATTGAGCATAAATGAGCCCTTAAAGAGACAAGTGCTAAAATGGAGAGTGAATACAGACATATGGCAGACAGCATGAGGAAAATTAGAGGGTTTTTTATATCAAATTATGTAAACATGTTCTAGCAAAATTAAAATATGAGCAGAACAGATCCCCTTTAAGGAAACAGTATCATTCTGGCAATGACCGCTTTGATAATCATACCCCTGTGATGGCATTTAGCTTCCAGCATGTTGGACAGGCAGAGCTAAGAGTGGGGGAAATGCCAAACCCTGACGTCTTGGCCAGTTGTCATGCTTCTGGAAAAAGAACCGGAGCAATGACTCAGGAGATTCTGTTTTTCCCCCTCAGGTGACTCTGTGGGCCGTGTCAACACATTAACTGAGGAGAGGACGGAGAGGAGGGAGGCGGCGGGGGTTATAGGGGAAGTGATTTTCCATACGGGTGAGTTCAGACTTGGCCTGAAAAACCTCAGTAGCAGAGAGCAAGCTGAGACGCTCGCAGCGGTGTGATAGTTCTGGCACAATGTGGGTATGTCACACCTCTGTGCTGGAGCAGTGAACTGACCCAAATATATCCTGGACACTCTGACGTTGCTGGGTTCTCCACCTCTCATGTCAAAACCATTTCAGCTGAGTGTCAACACGGAAATAGCTAGACCGGAATCGGTTTAGGGAAATGGAACCTGACAAAAATCAAGACACCAAAAGAGATGACCACTCCAAAGAGGATAGTGTTGTTAGTCACTGGGTGCACTAATTATTTGTAATCCTTTTTAACTTTTGATTTTAAAATTAATTTAGTTAAAATGCATTCTTATTTTTTTGTACCTATGGAGGTAAATGATGACGTTCAGATTAGAAAAAATAAACAAGACACCTGAATTAAAACCAGACCATAATGTTTGAATGTTTAAGTTTAAATCATTAGCAATAAAGCAAAGCCTGTTTTAATTCGGTCCTTATAGGTTTTGCCGCTACAGCCTCACTTGGTCTGGCATGAATCGTAGCTTATTGTGGCTAATGTTAGCTAACTTCAGCAAACTGTACCTAACTGTACCTTGACTAGCTCACGGTTCAACCCGGTCTCACTCCGAAGTCGCCGAAATCCAGTGGTTGGGTGGTGACTTGTGGCGTCAGGACACTGACGAAAAAAGCTGTCCTTTAACGTCGGCATGATACGCAGATGGTCGCCGCTATAGTTTAATGGCGCCAGCAGGATAAGAACAAAAGTTAAGGTGGCAAAAGTCCAGGTGAGGTGAGTGGGAGGGGCAGTCAATTGGTCAAACAGACACCAACTTTCACCCAGAAAAGTGGTGTTTGTGTTCCGTATGATTGTAAAGCCAAACCCTGTTCTTTTTTCCTAAACCCAACCACGTCCGTTAGTTGTTGGAGGAAAACAAAGTCAATTTGCGTTGTTGTGCTCACCTAGCGCATTTATTTTGAAAGAGACTGTATGTAAACTGTAAATTTCCTGTGAAAGAGGACAATGCATGTAACGGGCAGAACTCGACACAGCGTCCTAGAACGTCAACAACCAATGCAACGCGACGAGGTCGGAGTGAGAATGTGTTCTTTACAAAGCAAATGAATGAGAAGTGAACAGTCAGTAACATTAGTGGTGAGTGTGTGTGCCAGGGTGAGTGGAAAATGGTGAATGAATATGTTGCTTTCTAAAAGAAAAAGCATAACAAATCAGCCAAACCAAAGGACCATGTGGCAGCTGAGAGAGCTGCGAGAGAGCGAGGCAGACTGAACTGTCTGGCTTCGTAGGCTTGCTGGCTCATTAGCTCATCAGCGCAGGTGAACCAGCTCCCCGACGACCCACAAGGAGAGGAGAAAGCAGAAGCAGGCCAGGCAGCGACACAAGAGGGGTCGTCACAGATATGACTGTGTAAACGACATTCCCAGTTCTGTTTTCTGACTTTCTGACTCTGCCTGTGCTGCTGTTACATTATGTTTTGGCATTTACCGTAATCCCTCCACTGTTAGCGGCTCTGCCCTGTATTTATTGGATTTAGGGAAGTTGACACTCCATCAGCTCCAGCCAGATACATTATCCTAAAAGCCTTTTCTCTTGTAACATTAAGAGTGAAACATACTGTTTGAAAACTGTTCAAACATTAAAGCATAAATTTAAACTGTTGACTTTTTGCCTGTGACATGACACCATGCATGCAGCCATCAAGAGCACATTCAAGATGCTTTTACAAGGTTCTCGTTTTAATATGAGTCAGCCAGAGAGCAACAGTTGGCATTTCAGTCGCCAGAATCAATGGTTAATAGGTAGAAATGAGAACTGTGCTTTGGAGCTGCCTCTGTCTGGAATCAAGGATCATTGTCTATAACATTACTAAGAATTTTGAGAAGTAAATTTGCCACTGTAATAACTGAAATGGAGTCATTTCCTTGGTTTCCAAGGACCTATAGCCTTGTGTTGACTTTTGAGTACGTGTCTCTTCATATAAACTAACATTGTAAGAGGTTGGTTAGGGCTGTTTTCGCAGTTCAGATGTCAAAAATTCAAAGGGAGATGGATGTTTCAAGTCAAGAAACCTGTCCTGCTCTGGGGTATAACGTCAGTAGGCCACAAGCTGCAGGTGAGTGATTTTGACATTTTGACCCAGGGAAAAAAGTACATTCAACATTTGACCATGGGCATAAAAATGCTGTAAACAAAAGCCCTTTAAAAGGTCTTCTTAATGTCATTGAGCTGGGGGAACATAGATGAACTCACATTGTACCCACTATAAGTGCTGTGTGAGAACAGAAAGCTTGACAGGAAATACAGTGGTGGGGCTTAGCAGACGGTCTCCTGCTGATTGTGACCACGGTGGCCACCAGTAGACCCAGTGGGTTCAAGTGATACACTACATGCATCTCTGTCAAGCCAAACATTGTATAAACCCCAGCTCAGTAATTACCAGGTATTTTACAAGGAGTTTAAAAAGAGTAGAAGTTATGATGTCATCACAATCAGAAATACTTTATTGATCCAGGGGGTGGAAACTGTGATTCATTACAGTCCACTCCAGCCAGTGTTACTTCCTGTTTTCAGTTCATGTTCTTTCTCAAACAGAGAATGGGGACATGGTCAATAACCTGACGTAATGCATCAACTTTACCATGGCAACCAGATTGTCATTTTAGCACAAGTGTTAAGGTCAACATCATTTGCAAGAATAGCCATAGCGTGGATATTAGCATGGATATTATAAATTGTAAGGAGGAGGATTTTCCTCCACCTACTTCACCTGAAAACAAGGACCCCAGTGAGACAAGGGTTATCAGGTCATGTGTACTTGAGCCAATGACTAGTCGACATCTTCTCAACCTGCAGAGCCAGTGCTGCACCCCCGCCCCAGCAATTGGCCTAGCGGCGAGCGCTCTTAGCTTTTTTAGTCACATAGGAACCAAAAAACAACTCAGTTACATACCTCAATTATATAAAAATAAGCGGAATAGTCATCATTAAAGTATCTTTTGCCATTCCAGTTTGAATTGGCTATCGTTCATCGGCTCAGTGGGAGCCATTTGTGTTACTGGGTTAGCTTTCTGAACAAGAGCTTCACTGGGCAGTGGCTCTCAACGTATTGTTTGGCTCAGTCGGTGTGTGACCGTGAACGAGATATCTCAAAGTCACTGCTCAGTGTGGGTTTGTGCTCATGATGATGACTAGCTAAATCACAAGGATGTTTAGGGGTTTGATGCTCAGACACAAAGAGGCACAGAGCACCTGTGCAAGCTTGATGGATGGCATATGGCCTGCAGCTCAGTCATATGTCATCTTCCCATTCTAGCAACTTCCTATTTTACGTTTGAGCATTAAATTAATTGCCAAAAAATATTTGGCGAACAGAGTGGCTAATCAACATTGACAGGAAATGACTCAAAAAAAAAATTAAATATCATAAAAATGGAAAAATACTCTGGAGTGGGGCTTTAATGGAGCGTAAGAGAGATATTTGGTCATTAATTTTATTTTCCATGTAAAATTTGCAGACTTAAACAGATGCAAATTTGTTATTGTAAAGATGCTGGCTTGAGTCCAAAGACCAGCTGGTAAATTCTTGGAAATGGGAATTAATAGCTCACCCACCTCCCTCAATAATTCCACTTAAATTTCCCCTCAGCAAAGCAACTAAAGCCCGAGCTGCTCCGGAGGGGCAGAGACATGGAGCAATAATGAGGTACACTGCGCTCTGAGAATTTCCTGCACACCGTAGAGAGAAGCGGTGAAAGCTGCCCAAAGATTGTGTATTCATTAAGATCCTTGCTTCTGTAATCGCATGTAACCCCAGTGTCCCGGGATCAAACCCCTGCACAGTCCTCTCTCTGGTGTCTCCCACACTCCCCATCGCCCTCAAACACTGACTGGCTAAATAAAGATAAAAGAGAGAAGTTGTGGTGAGACATCCCACACTTCATTCTGTATGAGCGTCCACATGTGTGTCCCCGCATGTGTGATTTCCAATAAACCGACAACCACGCTGTATTGTCTCATCTGATGCGAAGCCTGGCGTCACATTGGACACAGTGCTCGATTTAAAAGCCTCCAAGAGCTAACCTTAAGACTCAGTGTGGGTTTTTCTTCCGTGCCAATGCTGGCTCCCTAAAGAGGAAATCACCCTGTTGCTGAAAGGAAATTGTATTGTTACAGATGCAGTGGCCTGCATACTAAACTACCTCCACCGTGCTATACTTGTAAATAACAGCCATTCCCTGCCTGTCAGCTCCTTTACATTTCACAGTTGCAAAGTGGTCCAAAATTAAAAGCTCCCTAGTTATCTAAAAACAGACGGAAAGGCGACGTACCGCAGCTTAAACGCTCCTGTACTAATTGATTCAAGGCATGCAGCGAGAGAAAGAAAGAGACATGTTTGGGGGAATAATTACGTAAAAGACAGCAGCATATGTGGTCTTTAGATTTATGTGCTGCACAAAAAAAAGAAGAGAGGAAAAACTGGCACTCTGCCTTTTGCTTGTCAGGCAATTGCTTATAGCTAATGATATCACGTAAAGGGATGCTGGGGGAAGTGCTGCTATGTGTGTTTATGTGTGTATATGTATGAGGTGTGGAGTGTTTGGGTGTGCTTTCAAAAAGAGCGGGGCCATTTGCATGGGATTGATGCACAGCACACCGCAGTGCCAGCAGGAGCAATACAATGCGGTTGTAAAAGCCGTGTCTCAGCCCTTTGTATGTGTTGTACAATGGAAGACTACTTCCTGTAAGAATGTGCGGCAGATCACTCAGTTTCATAGGTGACTGCAGTGGCGGATCTTTCTATGGGCGACATAGGCTGCTGCCTAGGGTGCCACCTGGAGGGGGGGCACAAAATAAATCACCCCCCTTACCAAAAAAAAAAAAAAAGAGAGCATAAAGGAAATGGTGAACTGCTGTATGAGAATTAGATTAAAATAAAATGAAAAGACAAAAGTCATCCAGGGCACAGTACAAAAACAAAAGAACAAGAAATGTGCAATTTTGCTATGACTGTATTCTCCTCACATTAACTGCCCCTTTCACACATTCACCACAAACCTGAAATTATCTTGACTGTAGAAACAAAACAAAACATTACATGACAATAAACACTTTGAATCTTGAATCTTGAATTTAAGGCCTCTGAGGGGGGCAAACGGGGAGATCTTATTGAGACGCGTATACTGGGCAACAACAATAAACCAATGTCCAAATCCTCATCTTTCCTTGAGTGCTGTGACCCTTTTATTTTAACACGTGCTAGCCTTCATACAGGTAAAACATTGCATGTCTCCCCTCACACACCCACTGCTCATCACCTGCACCTTACTTATATTATCGGCCTTTTACTGTTCTAGTGCGCCATCCCATGTACAAACAACAGATGTGCATCTATATTGAAACATGAATCAAAACAAATACAAAGAATGTCACTGTGGCTCCAACATAGACATTACACAGAGAAGCTGTATGTGAGCAAGCAAATATCCAAATCAGTCGGATCAGACGTTGAACAGACTTTACCTTGCCAGCTCCTTAGTACAAAGCCTGTGTAATATCCGATTGTGAATAAAGCAGGTCATTGTCCGGAGAATTCACAGTGAGCAAAAACCAATAACCAGGAGAATATAAACATCCCAGGGTGAAGAAGAAGAAGGGTTATTTACATGAAGACAGCAACAAAAATGTGTTACTAGAGAGACGATAATGTTGGGTAACTTACGTCTGTAATGGCCTGAAGCCAGAATTGTCAGACAAATGAAAGTAATGGCAAGAGACTCAGTTGTTCATGACCAAATTAGCTCCTGTTCTTGTTAGTAATTAATAAAATAGTGATAAAAGATTACAATGAATCCTTGAATTTCAGCGGTTAATTGCGATAAATCACAATTTTGATCGCAGGTTTAAAATTCCATTATTCTGCATTTCAGAACAGTTTTGAAGTCCATATTAACAAAGTGTCTTGATTGGGCATCAAATGAATGCAGCGGAGTCGCCCGGTCTGAGCAAACTGGTTGCGAGAAGCAAGAACAATGGCCTGGCTCTGAGTCCCCCCGCCCCCCAAGATAGGAAAGGTCACACTCACCCAGGGAAGTCCAGGTACATTTCTCACATTTAATGCAACATGTATGGGTAGGCACTGAGCTGCAGCTAGCCCTCTTAGTCTACGAGGTTTTATGAACAGCGTGGTAGCTCAAACTTTAATTAGGGGGGGCTAGAGTGCCAAATGTGCTGGGTCCTGGGACTGGGTGTCTGTATATTTGATGTATAGGAGAAGCTGTACTCGTAGCGAAACAAATGCGGACTACAATGAACACAAGCCAGCGTTTGAGTTATAATTCACCACCGTCTTTATCTTAAATCACACCGCCTCTCGCCTGTCCTGTCCGTGTTGAATACCTTTCCTCATGCGCGGCAGAAGGGCATCCTGTCCGTTATATTTACTTTGTTTCCTCGACTTTGGCCGACCCTGCAGCATCCTGGCTGCCCAGGAAGCAGGGAGCCTTGTAAATCAGATTAAGATACTGTGTGAAACACTGGTTCATTCCATAATGCTGTATCGACATTGGCAGCTGCCAATACAATTCATGACATCCACATCATTATCCCAAGTGGAATGAACAGCCCTGTCAACCCACACAGTGGGGTGGAGGGAGCTGAAGGCTGAAGGAGTAAGAGACTGACGGCAAAGTCATGTGTACTTAAAGCGCACGGATACATATTTCATTCACATACATAGTTCATATTCAGTCTGGTTTCAGAGCTCATAATTAATGCACCTCACATTGGTCTTGAATTGAGCTGCAGCATAACCTCTGCATGGGCAAAGAAAAGGGCAATAGTGATGTGATATATATTCCCAGCTAATGCCATTTACAGACTTGTGTCACCCCGAGAGAGGAGGCGAGTTCATGCCTGACCCCCTCTCCCTTTAACCCCAGGCTCAGGATCTGTGGAATAGTTTTACATATCTAGCCAACCTGTCCATCTGACATGACCTCGGGGCACGGCGGGAGACGAGGGCAAGCTTAACCAAATCTCACGCAGCCTGGCTGAAAAATGACTCTCCAGGTAATGTGGGCTGGAAATATTTTCTTTCCCCCACTCCCGTCCCAGGTGAATTCCATGGATTTTAAAAGGACGCTTTGAATTCAGCGGAGGCTCTGCTGAGAACAATCAAGCAACATGGCTGGCTGATTATGTACGGTCGGTGTGGGGGACATTCTCATTCATGTATGCATCTCAGCATGTGAAGTTCTTTCTATTCATCTTATGAATCTGCTGCTCCCTTCAAGACAGACTTCTGAGGAAAGTCACAGAGGTACAGGAGGACACCAATACATATCCATAACGTATTGCCTCATGTATGTAGCTGCACTGGATTTAATTTTCTTTTTCATGTGCTCCGCACGCAGCCAGGTATGCATAATTGCAGGGGCCAAGATGCTTCATGTAATATCTGTAAACATCAGTAAAATGTTTGTCAACAAAATGAAATAGCGGTCAAATTGATTTGTAACCCCTATTTAGCGCCTGCGTCTTTCACAATAAAAGACCACATTCCATATTAAGCCTGTTGTGGAAGAATGTGTGCAGATACCTGCTTATTTTAAGCAGAAGAACAGCCCTCCTCCTGTCTTGTGCCATAAACCAATGACTCTTTGTGCCTTAAAGCATCCAGCATCTTTCTGATGACATATTGATGTCCAGTGCCAGCTGGGTGAGGCCAAATATCGCAATAATCCACTTTACAATTCATCATACACGAAGACGTGATTCACCCTATGAGGTATGAGATGTTACCCTTACGCCCAGTTCAGACAAAGATTTGCAACAAGACGAAACCATTTTAGGACGTTGCAGAGAAAAGTTACAGCGGTGTGAACTGGCCATCTGAGCTCGACTCAAGTCAGTTGATGGTGTCACCTGCAACTCAGCTGGTCAAATTGCCAGTGCCTGGTTTTAGAATGTAAAGCATGTCACCTGTTTCTATAGCCAGTTGGCTTGTAGTGAAGTCCGCAGGTCAAGTCAAAATGACCACAGATGGCGTGTTCGCTTGCTGTGGCAGGTGCTCCGTCCCCACCGAGCCCTCTGTTTTCGTCTTCACGGTGTGCCGATGCTGCTGCTCAGTGTATGTGCTTATGCCCCTCACACACACACACTATCATTGACTGATTAATTGGCACTGGTTATTTAAATTATTGTGGCATATTTACTATGAATTCAGTCCATTTGATGTTCATTTTGTTTCTGTTTCTCGCCGTTTCATCACTACTACAAATGCAGCTGTAGCCAGTATCTCACTATCACTATCCTCATTCATATTTAAAGAAGCTACAAATGATATTCAGCCACAAAATAAACCTGAAAAGCTGCAAATCAGAACAGAAGTACAGAGAGTTGTTGCATAGAGATGATACACCGTCTCATTTAGTTGCATTGGTGTAAACCGGCAGGTTTTTAGAACGTTGCAGAACGCTGCAACACAAGTAGCTGCCTGTTTCAACTCGCCTCACACCTCATTGCTAGCTAAATGCTAACTTAGCATTTTCTTGGGGGATTTTTCTGGTATATATTTATTTTTCTTCCTAATTCAGCATTTGTTTTTTGTCAACGTAAAAACTTTATTGATAGCATCTTTACCCTTTTACTACCCACTGCTCGACACTCAGAGGATGTATGTGGAACTTTCACAGACTGCTAGTGCTACAAACAGTTACATTAATATTAATGTCATGTATGCACCACTGTCTTAGATTCATCATGGTCAGTTTAAAACAATAAGGCCAGAAATATGATATCTCCTTATCCTGAAAGTAATTCAACAGTTAAAAGACGTAATAAGTCCTTGATATTTTATGTGTGAATTAATTTCAAAGGTATAAGTAGATATTCTACATTTGTCTTATTGTCAACAAATCCTGTAAAAGGACCCAAACCAGACATGAACCTGTGTTATTAACAGGTGCTGCCTGTGCAGGCACAGTGTGATACATGTGCAGCCATTAAATAAACATCAGTAAGCTACACCGTTGCACTGGATGACATGTTCCTTGATTACCATGAGCATGGCCACTGTAGTTTATCATGAGTCTTCACAGTTCCACTCAGTCCTGAGGAAAAGAGACCCACCGTGGGAGCTGACTTGGACTGGGTCCAAATCATACATAGTCTAATCAGGTCAGATATGGTCTTGTTTGACTACAGATACGGTCTCAGGTCTGTGTGTCAGAACCTGAGTGGAACCATAATGAATCCGAGCAAATCTACTCTGATCATGTGGCATGTCATAATAACTGCTTTCAATTATATCTATTATTTGGTCTTTGAAGCATATAAACGAATTAGTTTTGGAATTAGTCTCTACAAACATTCATTCTCAGGATATCATTATTATGTTGCTGCTCTTTCTCCACTGCAGCTGCTTCTTAATTGATCGATCATCATGCTGCTGCTGGTGTTCGCTTTCGAGGGTCTGTTCAGGTCAACCACATTTTGAATCTGGTCTTAATTATCTCCGGGGCTGTTCAGATCAGGTCCGACTGTGCCCCCGTCTCCCTCAGATCAGGTCTGCCTTGTTTGAAAATGAGTTTACTCACACAGGGTTAGGGAAGGTTTTTTTCATAGCTCCGTTTTGGATCGTGTCCCATGCTGGACTCCAGCCCAGTCACTAGAGGGAAATTGGCATTGTACATTTCTGCAAACCACAAGTAAGTTACATTTGCACATTTCAAATGCGTCATATCAATGCTTCTATGGTATATGAGCTGACTTTGTCAGCAGGAGGTGGAGGGGATGATGGAGGTGTAACCTAGACGCCTGCCAGGCTGCAGTCCACTGCAGGCGCAACACATTCTGTCTCCGACCTCGTCACATATGGACATTTGGTCATGGACTTTCCACGTCCACATACGACGTACAAGGTACCCTGGGTGCGTTGGTTGTTGATGTTCTGGGACACCATGTCACATTCTGCCTGTTACATGCATTGTCTTCTTTCAAAATACACTTCAGTTTTTACAGGAAATGTCCGTTTGCATACAGTCTCTTTAAAAATAAATGCACTACGTCGGTACAGCAATGTGAATTGATGTTTTATTTTTCTTCCAACAACTAACGCACATGGTTAGGTTTAGGTAACAAAAACACCTGGTTAGGTTTGGGATAATAATCTTACGGAACGTGAACACCGCTCTCCCGGGGGAAAGCTGGCGTTTGCTGGACCTATCCACCCACTCTACTTGGAGTTTTGCCGCCGTGACTTCCCACTGCTGTTACCCCTGCCGCATATCATGCCGCTGTGAAAGGACAGCTTTTTTCGTTAGTGTCTGACGCACGAAGTCACTGACCAAGTGCCGCAGGTCACTGGATTTCTATGACGTTAGAGTGAGACCAGGTTGGCAGGCAACTGTCCGAGATCAACAGACAACACCGGTTATGCTTTAGCGACCCATCTCTGTTTTTCCTGCCGTTTTTTTTAGGCACCAAACATAGGTGTTGTTTAGCAACCTGTCACTGTTTTTCCAGCAGGGATAGTGCCATGAAAAGCATTGTTTTCGTTTTGTTTTACCCTTGCTGTGTTTCCAGAGGGGATTATGTCCCCCAAAATGGGTATTTTAAGCCATAAGATGATCTCTTCCTGACCATAATCAAATGTTTTTTGTACCTAAACTTAACCACAGCATTTTTGAAATGTGAATTTTTACATATCCACAACATAGTAATGTACAAATGTAACGTATCCATGGTTTGTAGAAATCAGAAAGTTTTTTTTCCTTTGATTGTGTTGCACACCGATAAAGGCATCCTGCTGCTGTGAATCCTCAGTAGTGGTCTGAAACTAGTTCTTAAGAAATCCACTTTTTACTTTTGTTTTAAGGCGTTTGTTAAGAATTACAGTGTGAAATAATGAAACTATAGACGCACATGGTTTCATTTCCAGCGGGCCTGGACACTGCAGAGCATGACACTTGAATACACACACTGTGTGAACGGCAACAAAGAATCAAATATTGCACCACATCATCCAAAAATAGAGTCCCATAAGAGGAAGTTGTACTGAAGTCATGAACAAGTACAGCAGTCGCCTTCCTCCGGCTGCACTGATGCAATACAATCTGTGCTTGGGAGGTCAGAAGTTAATGAAATTCCTGTGTTCAGTTAAATAGTCATTTAGGTAATATACTGTGCTCCATACAAACCAGTCATAAATCATCCTAATTTAATAAATGTAGGAATAATGACGAGACGTCCGGCGAAGACATTTACCCACAGACCTCATCCCACTTTAATGGCCGCGGTGTAAAACAGAAAGACGTCAGATAGCATTTAAATGGAGATGCATCACAGACAATTGGGTCAGATCCTACCTGAGGATTGTGCGCCGCATCACATCTCCCTCCTCTTGTTAGAGACTTTTTTATTTCTGTGGAACAACCTGATTATTCATGCAGCTTTCCAGCCTGGAGAAAAAAATCCAGTCAGAGCTGTGGGTTTATTTTTTTTCTGAGATACAAGACATTTTTCTCGAAATCTGCCAAATATCAATTTGGACAAATTAGCACATAGCATGCATTAGCCAAGATATATATTTTACAAGCAGCTCTGTTCTTTCAGTAGGAGGCATAATGAAGTGTGAAGGAGAAAATCTGGTGTTTTACGAATCCCTGGTGAATATCGTTTTGTTTAGCGACTGAATGGACTCTGTTGTTCGGGGAAATTTATATAGGCTTTTCAAATATCTCTACACCCAACCAGCAGGGGTCTTTTTTTTTTTGTTTTTGTTTTATTTGGGCCGTACATTCCCACTCAGAGCAGGGCCAAAAATAAAAAGTTTCTAAACGAGAGACTCCAGCTGATTGAGCTCAAAAAAGGTGTAAATGAAGGTCAATATTCAAATACTGGAAATGTTTTCTTTGATATTCAATTTTTGCATCTTTGCCACAGCTAACCACAAGGTGCACACATCAACTGGCATTTTTTCTGCTTCTACCTCAGGCTCAAAGTGTTTCATTATAATCTAGTGCCCCCTAATGGATGTAAAGCTTTGGTGCCTCTGAGATGGCCCATGAGATGTGAATTTCATAACCAGAAAAATGGTCAGAGTATTGGTATAAACTCGTTAGCTGTTTGGAGAGTGATACTCTGACGGGCAGACTCGACTAGCAGAGCTCCTCTGAGAACGAAAGCAGCTCCATTTGTGCCCCTCCGAAGCAGACAGCCTTCTCCTCTGCCGTCACAAAAAGCCCATTTGGCAGACGCAACAATAAGAGTCACTATTGCGAGCGGAGCGGCCGGGGGAACATCCAGCATGAAGACAAATCAATGAAATCCATTTGACTTTCAAGCCTCAAAATGCCAAAATGCCAGAGAGTACAAAAAAAGCCGCATTTCTCAGTGCCCTATCAAAACACTTTAATTCTTTGTGACATTTCCCGGCAATTTCCTTCGCTATGTAAATGTCTTCCAGCAATCTGATTTAAACAAATGTCACTCATGAGTTAAACAACAACTGGTCAGACATTTTTTTTTGTTTTCTACTTTTTATCTTGTCTCACTGAGAGCAATCTGTAATAGGTAAAGTGTCTGGGAGGGATATTTTTTCCAGCTTTTTGTCAGCGTCTGTGTATGAAAAAAAAAATCCATACACACTTATGATTAAAGGTGGGTATTCATGTTAGATATTACACCTGGTGGACGTAGTATTTCATTCTCCCTGCATGTTGTTGCACCAAACTGTAATAAAAACCCTGCACGGTGTATCCCTCACTTTTGTAACACAGCTCTTTCCTCTACAGAGGAGCCACTGTAAAAGTTCAAAGCTGAGTCTCCTAGCAGCATGTGGCCCACTCTGCTCAAGTACAACCTGTCTGCTTGTATGGCTGCTGGGGCACATCAATTTAGCTGCTCTGAGATCTGAGGCCGAGCAGGAAAAGCTGTCCAGAATGGAAGGGGTTAGGGAGAGAACAGACAAAAGATCTGCTCTTCTGTTCCCCCGCAGAGGAATGGGGTAGTCATTGTCCAGCAATGCACCAAATTCTGGTGTTGATACATACTCTGTGTCTTGAACAGCGGCCAGACCTCTAAGCCTCAGTGAACGTCAAATAGCCAAATCCACACGGAACCTTCTGGAGCTCTGCTGAACACTGAGAATGGCACTGTGCTGGCACTGAAATGGCCCTCGAGGGCTAATTAATTTTCCGAGCTGACAAACTGACACTGTGCATCGCTAACCTTTCTGAATCATGGAGACCCAAGATCCTTCGCCGTGCACAACATCAACAGGGAGATGATGAGTCCCAGAGATAAACATGTCCACATGTATGTTGACAAAGCACCTGTGTGACTTGATTACTGTCCATGACGGTCGTTTCACTGCGCCAAAGTGTTATCCATAATGACTGACATGTCAATCGAATGCACTGACCCTTCACTCCACTGTCACTGTGCAGCTGCTCTCATGTGCTCAGCTTTATTTGACTGACAGTGCCACCTTGTGGTGCAAATCAAAACTGCCATATAATATAATTAAAGGAGTCATATTAAGAATAACTCTATAATTAAACAATATAGACATAACACAGCCAGCTTCATAGCCAGGATTTTGCAGATACCAGGATCACCAGAATCAATGCACATTTCTGAGTGTTTAAAAAAAATCACACACAGTTTTCTCTAAATCTTATCTCCCTACATTATGGTCTGGTGCCAGTTTTGGAATTATAGGGGAGAGCACTGAAAACCATCCATTACATTTTACTTATCTATTCATTTAATTTTTGCCTGGAAGCAGTCAAATTTATATCAGGTAGTATTGGGACCGGACTGTTATCTGAACCTTCACTCTACCATATGTGCAGTGGTGGTTTATGAGGTGGGTGCACTACTAGGTAGATGGGTAGGTTGCTTTCCTACAGTATATATTCCAATGTATCCTGGGTTTACTGTAAACACCAAGAACAAGAGGTAAGTATATATATCGTACACCTGCATATACCCTCCAATACACCATATGTAACCACTTGTTTTTGGTAATAAATTTTCATATTTTGCATATTTTGATTCTCTATGTCTGTTATATAACTGTGGAATTGACATTAAAGCCTCTTGAATTTAGTTTTATCTAAAAAAAAAAAAAAAAAAAAAAAAAAAGTATCTTAAAGAAATATGAGAATCAGATTTAAAAAGCCCAACATGTGTGTCTCCTTAATTTGTAATCTGGGTTATTTTTATGTATTTTAAATCAGCTCAAATCTTAAACAGAAAGCATGTGGTCAAACTGGTTTGAACTTTAAAACACATGAACATACACCAGGCATGAAGGCTCCAATGAAAGATGTTTCTAAGCTGCATTATGAGAAATAAAGGATCCAGTGTTTTGGACCTTAACATGTATTTTGGACTAAAAATTGGGATTTTTTCAGCTTCTGCTGCATTCATTTTGAAAACTCATTATTTTAATCTCTTTCTCTCATGTTCATGAACTTCACTGAAGTGCAACAGGCCTACTTTGTGTGCTTCTGCAGGCACGTGAACTCGTGCATTAGCAACAACGAGGCAACAAAAACTAACCCTTACCCTAAAACATCTTGTCATCATGTTTTTATCTAATAAGACAAAGTTTTCAGTGTGTTTATCTCACTTCATTTTAATTGCAGCAAAATGTATCTAGTGGACTGAAAAAGTATTTGATTTTATTATTCTAGTAGGCCACCAAAAGTTTACCTTGTATTCACAATACTACTAATTTATATAATATAAAAATAATTGCCACAGAAAATATCATGACACACTTAAGCTGTTGTATCCATTTTTTTCCCAACCCAACCACAAACTAACAAGAACAAAGGAAAACACACAGGTATATATACACACAACAACCTAATCACAAGAACCAGACACAGCTGGAGGAGGTGAGCACCGGCAAAGGAGGGGAACACAAGGGATGGCTAACAAGTGAGACAACGAGACTATGGTAGGTAACACTGGGGCGGAGCAAACGAGACTAATACACGACAGGTGTGCAGGGAAAAACTCTCGAACAGGGAAGGACTAACGAGACTAATACAGAGCAGGAGTGTAAGAAAACAGGAGGGAAACAGACAAAGGCAGAAAATAAAACAAGACATAACACATGAGGAAAGTGACCAACAAAATAAAACAGGAAGACTAGAAAAACCCAGGATCATGACATCACTAAATGGATGGAATACTCCTTTAAAACATACCTTTATGTACAATACAGTCACCAGAAAAAACTTTTATGTTCATTTTAATAATAATATGCATGCATTATATTTATAGAAAGTGTATATAAGCATAAAATGTCCTGTGATGTAGGAGCAGCTTTCATAATATGCCACATCATCAACCTTAGATATTAAGCTTAATGCAATCATGATTCGTGTTTACAGGAATCATGTTTATCCTCCAAGCCCAACTTGATGTGGAGGCAGGAATGTGTGAAGTAGCAATTGCATAACCACTGATGTGTAATGTTGTAATCAGGGAAGTAAAGCTTTTTTAATATTCTTCCGAGCTCAGGAGACTGTCATCTAATATTTTAGGTTTCATGTTGGGCAGCGTTCAAAGAGGCATAACCTCCTCATTTCTGAGGCTGATGAATGATCTAATTTCACCCTCATAAAATCTGAGAAACCCTTAAAGCCTTCTCCGGTCCATATGCCATGATTTGTTGGGCTCACTCAGTCATCAAACCATCTTGTGGGACTGTATGAAGATTTATAATTTAATGTGCAAGCTGAGAGTTTGCTAACTTGCACTGTGCTGGCGTGCAGCGAGAGATATTTACATGATTCTCTTCTTCCAAGGGCCTCTTTGTAGCCTGCTGTAACAGGCCCTGATAATGTTTATGGAAGTTTCATTGCTTTTGTTGGACAGTTAAACTGGTCTTTGTGGTTTATGAGGTCATGCTGTTTAAAAGAGTCTGGACTGGGTTTCATGGAGCGCAGAGTGTGCCTTGATCCACATGCTTAAACCTCATTTTATTAATGGCACAAACACAAGCACACGCACTTAAAATCTTTATCTGTCTCTTGATGGTGAGTCCACTGATCTTCCTCTCGCTAATTAATTTTTATTCACATCCTCAAATGACTTTATTTTTACTTTTATGAACCCAACATTTATGATGTCTGACAGATTCAACATTATCTTTAATTAGCAAAGATTATAAACATCATAACCACCATGGGGGGATTAGTTGTACATCATTTTAGTGCAAATAGACACAGTATTTTTCTTCTCTGCAAATATCGCTTACTTGATCATTACAGACTGATCAAGAGTTGCTTTTAAAGTGTAGGTTCGCCCAAATCACAGAGATATTTTACCAATTACCAGCAGTGATATGTAGTCATGCAGTAATATTTGAGTCCTTTTGAAGTGAAAATGTTCAGTGATACGAGCCACGGACACATTCTTATTAATCCATGATCCCATCTGTGACCTATAGGTGGACCATACATTAGTCTGTGATTTGGGCCACAATGTGTTCCAGGTTAAAAGTCTAACCTTTTTTTTTTTTTAACCCATTAATAAGCGACAGGTTGTATCTTCAAGGTTATTTTTGTGATGTCACAGATGTCTGAGTCCAGAGAGCTGTACTGGGGTTTTGCCAGACGACTCAAAATCTCTTAACCTTTACATTACAATAGGCAAAAACACGAGACACAGTCATAGTGCGACACGTCCGCTGTTGCATGCCCACAGCAGAACGCGTCCATTATTATCAACTGAAGCTGCTACACTGAACACGGAAGCCATGCTGTCCCATGCTGGACACCACAGTGCTCAACTTTGATTTTATTTTGTCTCCTCTACGCGTCTCTGTGCCCCTCCAACAGGTAAAACTACATAGAACTGTAGAAAAAAAGAGTACAATCTCTTTAAAACCTATTTAAAATGAAGTGAATCTCTCATTGTGCCACAGGCAATGTGAAGCAGCAGTGCAACCTTACGTGTGGTTTTACATTTCACATTAAAATAAATCAGTCAAATCAATGCATCCTGTCGGTTAAAATGATCCATGTAATTAATTCAGTACCACTTAATATAGCCTACACATCCATTCTCTTCATAACCAGCTGCATTATCACTTCGCAAAACTCAATACACACAGCAACCTGGCAGCAACCACACGCTGCAGAGACACAGCAGAGAGCTGTGTAGCAGGAACCTACATGATGCGCCACATCCATGCCCCATGTATTTCGGCTGTAAGTGACTTCCAGTGGTCTGTAAAACTATCTTTACATTTTACTGATGCCCCATTCCTAGCACTTTATTGTTTAGGCTTATTTAATGTAAAGGAGTTCAGAGGTCTATCCCAGCAGCTCCTGCCATTAAAGAGGACCTATGTTGCTCATTTTCAGGTTCATACATGTATCTGAGGTTTCTACTAGGACATCTTTACACGCTTTAATGTTCAAAAAACACTTTATTTTCCTGATACTGTCTGTGCTGTAACACCTATACTCCCCCTTTTTCTGAAACGCTCTGTTTAGGGCCTGTTTCTTTAAGCCCCCCCCTCACTAAAAGTTTGTTTGCTCTCATTGGTCAGCATTTCTGGGTCTTCAATATTTTGGTATCTCTGCACTGTCATTGCAGTCAGGAAATGACTGTAAAGGGGCTTTCACACCACCGCAAAGTAACTAGGCGCCTCTAGTCATTTTAATAAGGGGAAGGTGGCAGAGGGGAAGTGGTTTTCAACACGGCGGTGGGGGTATGAAGTGTTACCACCCATGCCCAGTCAAACAATACGCGGGCATCACAAAAGCAAAAAGCAGACAAGATGGAGGAGCTGATAATGTTGGTGTCTGGATACATACGTGCTGAGTACCCAGAGTCATGACGTCAGCAACTTTTAAGGACAACCAAAAGAGAAACTGGGCCTGGGATAACATTTTCACCAATCTGAAGATGAGTGGAGAATTGTGCAAATATGTAGATATCTTTAGTAGTCAGTATCTTCCATTGTCTTGCTACACTGTGCAGCCACAAGCTAGCTACAAGCGTTCAGCAGAGCACCTGCCTGGCATCGCAGCCGCGCACCGTAGTGGCTTTTAAAATCACTTTGCTTTTGGGGGGAAACACTCTAGAAGGTAGGCAGTTGTCAGGGCAGTTGCTGCGCCGTAGTGTGAAAGCAGCTTAACAGAGAATAGCTAAACATTATACCGGGAAACATCACCAATAAAAGCTTCTAAAGACAACCGGACATGTTCCAGCAGGAATATGATCTGCAGATGGTGAGAAATTTACAACATCTGCAACCAAGTTTAGATGTTTCCCTGATGTTAGCATGTAGCTTCATTTAGCAACGTAGGCTACATTATATAAACGGATGAAGTAGCGTGCCAGGAGCAGATGACCATATAAAGAAATCCAGCACATTGTGACATCATCTTGTAGCCTAAGTTGAAAACCAGTACTCAGAACAGTCTGAAACCTGTGGTTTTTGCTCATAGCGGTTACTTCTAGATTTGTTTACCTCATTATGTGAAACTTCGGCCATGTTTAATATGAACATCCAACAGTGTAACACTATCTATTAGACACAAAATATGGAGAAGCATAATAGGTCCCCTTTAAAGGTGGAATCCGGCAACCAATTGCCGTGGCTAGATGGGCAGGCAGAGGCAAGATATGACCAGACAGTTGTCAGGGGGCAACAACAGCAACTGGGAGAACATGATGAGATGGGGGGGAGGGACAAACTGAACAAAACTGGAGGCAGTGGAGCAACGGCAGAGGTGAGGAGGTGTAGCGAGAGGAGGGGTGGGGGTGGTGGGGGAGCTTGTTCAGACGGCTATGTCGGGGGGGGCTTACACTAATGATCTCTCAGTATCTCTGTCAGCAGGGCCTGTCTCAGCAGGTAGAGGGAAACATGTCAGCCAGTGAGGCAGCAATCAGGGAGTACCCAGCAGCTACACACACTGCTGTCTGACATCCATTCCACGTCTCATACACACACGGGCCCACAGAAACGTGAGGAAAGATGCCTCTTTATCAAATGATGACAAATCACCCCTATTATGTGTGCTATATTTATTCGTACAATTAACCTAAACCCTGCCGACTCCCAGACCTGGAGAGCTTCCCCTGCTCCTCAGGTTGCATCTTTTTGACTTACCATTAGACCCTCCAGCATCTCCAGGCTGCACTGACAGCCACTAAGACGCTCATTAGTAGCAGAGGAAGAGAGAGAGTGAGCAGGGGAGAGAGACGGAGACGAACAGAGGCAGACACGGAGACAGCAGCACAGCGGCAAATTGCCAGGAAGCTCATTTAAATGCATGTGTGGTGTGGCGGTGGGGATTAAGGGGGTCTTGGTTAGTAGTTGTGGAGGGGTGGCTGCAGTAGGGGAGTGAGGTTGTAGGTCGGAGGCCAGGACTCCCGCCACTATCTGCCATCAGAGCGGCTCTGTGAGTGTGCGTGTGTGTGTATTATGTGTGTGACAGGCTGTCAGAGCCACCAGTCAGGCAGACTGGGCCTGCCTCGGCATGTCACTAAACACAACACTGTCTCACTGCTGAGGGGTAATTAGTGGGATGTGGAGTAGGATGGAGGCAGGGGGGAGAGAGAGAGATGGAAAGAGATGGACATATAGAGTGGAAGATGTCGAAGCCAGTATGGGGAACAAGACTATGTGGAGTGTAGTTTTAAAGGAGCTTCCTGTACCATTTTGTAAAAACTAAAACTAACTTAAGTTCTTTTTTAAGTTAGGGTAATAGAGAGATTCTGCCTGAGATGTCACAGTTAGCTCAATCTGCACAAACCTAACTCTGGCATTTGGTTGGAAAAGGTTACTTTTCCTGAATTCCTGAAGTGCCCCCAAGCACAATTCCCCAATCAATTCCATCTTGTGCCCTGCAGGATTTAACTAGATTTTATACAATGCTTCATGCAGACACCAGTAAAGCCATTTGTTTATGGCAGAAATGGAAAACCCTTTGTAAATCAGGGACAAATAGCAAAGGACAACAGTGTTAAGTTACCTCTTGTGGACTACCCGCTCACGTTCTATCTCATGGAAAATCCTCCGTAGCTCTGAAAGAAAACAAACTGTACAATAAGGTAATAAAGTGATTGTATAGTGGGTTTTACATTTCTGCAAATCAAATAGCTAATGCTGCCCGTTTCTCTCAAAATTACAGCATACAAAACAAATAGAATTGAAAGCAGAGGTTTCATATGCTGAGCTGTTACCCATTTTTTTCTTACATTTACGGAAATATTCATATTTTATCATTGCATTTAGAAACACCAGAGGAAAACCAACCACAAAGAAACATTGTACCGAGCGACAGTAAAACGTACCTGGGATAAATAGCAACAGTGTTAAGTGATCTCGTGTGGACAACCTGCTCATGTTCTATCTGGAAAGATGGCATTATGCTAATGTTAGCAAACACCACAACGGACAATGTTTACTGGTGGCAAAAATGATAAAAACGAATATTTAACTCAATAAAAACATGGCAAACTTACTGACAAACGATGAATATACAAACAGTCAGCTCAGCTGCTAGGTGCTTTTAGAATAAGTTAACTTTATATTTGTCCACAGACATCTACAGGTCAGTTACCTGAAAATAAAAACCTGAAAATTACCCAAATCCTCCGCCGATACTGAGTTTTGACAGCAGGTAGCACTGTCGCTCAAACTGTATATAATATGAACTTCTCAACAGCATAGACCTATCTTAAACACACAAAATGAACAGAAGGAGGGAACACATAATGGCGCTACTATAAAATTTACTTTACTTTAACCTAGACCTTATTAACTATGTTACACATGCTAATGTATGCTAATGCTAAAGCCACTGTGGGTAGAATTGGAAAATGTCTGACTCTAGTGTCCCCCAGTGGTAGTACAGTGGGGCTCTACTTGGGCACGATGATGCTTTGAGCTAACTCTAATGTCAGAATGCTAACATGCTAATTTTTGGCAGGTATAATGTTTACCATGTAAATTTAGTTAGCATGTTAGCATGCTAACATTTGCAAATTAGCACTAAACACAAAGTGCAGTGCAGAGTGATGGGAATATCATGGGATTTGCATCCTCAAATAGCCACATAGTTGTTTTAAATGCTAACAGCAGCACCTTTAAGTAGTTTCGTTACATGCGTCCATCACCATATGGTGGAAAGAGCTCGAGGAAGAGGAGGCCTACATGATGTGTAGTTGGCTGCATCGGCCCTTAATCATCTCTGAGTGCTCTTACACCAGCTGTAAATGGATTGAATACAAGTAATCATGCTGATGTGGCTGATAATAAGGTTATTCTGTTCACACTGGCGGCTGTGTCACCTGCCTGTGGTGACGTGTCACGTTAAACCTATTAGTTCACATTACATTAGAGTCCAAACAATCCAGGTAACACATGCCAAAATGCCATTACAGTGGGCAGAGATAGATGTGAACGGCTTAAAGAACCAAAAGTCTTGTTGACTTGAACATAAATAAACCTTGTCTGGTTTTTGGTCTACATAAGATCTCCACAGAATAGATGGAAAATGAGGTCTTTATTTGGAACAGAACATGGGATTCATTTTCCTCCAATAAAAACATGTTGATTAATTGAGGAACAGATGGTCATTATATTTTCTCAGCTGCGGGCTACGTTGTGTTCAGTGCAAATGTTAGCATGCTAACATGCCACACTAAGATTGTGACCTTGGTGAGCACTAAAATGCTAGATATTAGTATGTTGACACTGTCACTGTGAACATGTTAGCATGGATGTGTATGTCTACATCACACATCATTATATGTTGCAGGTTGAGAGTGCTGCCTTCAGGTCTGCCTGGACAACAAAAATATCTTACTGTCAATGGAGAGACTGTATCTATATAAATGCTTAAGTTAAATAAAATAATACTGGACATATATTTAAAGCCAAGATTATGACGATAGCTTAGGTTAGCAACCTCTGCTTTATCAGTTGCTCTCCCCAATAATTACCAGCGCCATAATCTTCCCATCTGCCAGACAGCACTCAGGCAGGAGCACAGCTTTATCATGATGGTGACTGTCCCTGAGGACAGGACTCGGGGCTACACAGGACTAGAGGTCTGGCCTCGCTAACAGCAGGCTTCTGGCAACAAGTTGTGATGGATGAGCCATGTAAAATGGCTAACTCTGGAGCGGGCCTCTAGAGGGGTGTAAATTCTGAATCAGCTGGCACCGTTGCAACTGCGAGTCTCTGTGTGTCTGCTTGAACATTGCTGGAGCAGTGAAATGAATTTCTTGGTTAAACTCATATCTGTAAGCATCTTCATATATGCATGTGTATGTAAGGCTCGTGTTTGTAGAAATTCCTAAGGAAATACAGCAACTCTTGCCTGTTCCTGCAAAATCAACTTGCATAATTAAACAGTCTCTTGGTGTTTAAATGTTAGAGGACATGCTGGAAATGCATTAAAAAGTCCTGTAAGACCAAACGTTTACTGCAGTGCAGATGTTTTCATAGTTTCAGAATGTACATGTTACTGCATATGTATTATAGTCAAATAAAAAGGCAGCATTTTCAATTGTAAGTTTTAAGCCTTTTATTGAAAAAGGTGGATTAGCTTTCATCTAAATTAGAAGTTTCCAGAGTAGTTTTATGTTTGACTTTACAATAAACTGGTGAGCCAGACAGCTGTGTAATTGAAAATTTGTCTTAAACTGTGGTTCATGCATGTCAGTTACCATTAAGGAAATGAAAACCATAAGGTTTGAGCATAACCTCAAATCATTCTGGACTCTATTTCAACATCGGTCGAAAAGAAAATTCAACCCCTAGAGGACCCCCACTGCTTCCAGTGCTACCCACTCTATCCTCAGCATGCTTCAAAACATCCACTGCATATGACTGACACACATCACAGTCAGTGGAGAGCCAGGAAAAAGTTATGCCAGGTATGCCTGTTTCCTTTTGTATCAGTGCACACACACACACACACACCACAGGCACCAATCCATCTCAGCCCCTTACAAACCGAACGTTCAGACAGAGCCAGACAGTCTGCTATCTCTATTAAGCTGGTATCCCAGAAGAGCCTTTGCCTTAAGAGCCAGAAGAACCTGGAGCACAGCTGATCCCCGAAGACCATCAATCTGAGCAGATCTGCTGCTGAAGCTCAGGCTGGAGTGCAACAAGTCTTCTCAAATTCCCCCGACCTTTCTCTGCAGACGTGTAGGCGAATAAAAGTGCAGACAGTGTTAACACGCTGACTGGACTTCTGCATGTTATGTACATATTTACCCACATCCTGTGCGTGAAGTCACATGAAAATATGCTAAATAAAACAACAGCTGCGAACGCACCGCAGTCGAATTATCGTACTAGATGCCAATGTCAATAAAGGCTTGGTTATTAATGATTAGAAACTCCAGACAGGCTCCAAGTAGAAGATGTAGCTATGGGACTCTGTGACTAAAATAGTTTAATAAAAGGTATTATATCTATATTTTTAAGAGCAGTACATCAAACTTATAGAAAGCAAACAGTTGCTCCTCAGAACACAATGTAACAAATGAATCAGGGCCACATTCCTTCCACAATATGGTTTTTCATACTATAGCTATGTCTCCATATGGCCACTAGGTGATAGCAAAGTCTCACAACTGTGTTACCATGAACCGTTTCCAAGGTTAGGGTTCAGCACCAGCAGTATAAACAAAAATCAATTACATATTCAGGGGAAAAAACTCCTAAAATACCCTATTCTTCTAACAACAACATTATTACAGTTATTACTATAAGATTTTCCTAACTGGAAAAAGTGGGTAAACCACAAAGAAAAATGTAAGATGTTTAGGTGTACCCTGCACTACATCGCTGACTAAGAGAAGCTAACGAGGACAAAAATACAGTTGGTCATAGCTATTGGGAGAAATAACCCTTCATCATTTCCTCAAAATGTGAATCACTGCCTTCCTTGCCAAAAACTACACATCTCCTCAGCCTGTTTTCTCTCCCTCCTTCTCTCAAACCATCTCTGGAAAATTGAGTTACTTGCCATTTGGATGAGTGACATGTTAGGCGGCCAGTGTATCACATGTTGCACGCACAGAGCCTCTAAGTGACAGATGAGAGGAGAGATGTGGACACCAGGGCGGCTGTCAATGCTGTGATTGAACACAAGCAGGGCTGATCCAAGATAAGCACTGGGTGTGCACCATTAAGGGCTGGACCACACTTGTACATATAAACTCCAGGTTCTGCACAAGGGACATAAGATATTATGGTATTGAAAATGAAGCATTTGTATTACAAAAACAGACCTGGACCATTTCTGGAGAAGGCAAATATTTTTTCTTAGCTGTTATTAATTTTACATGCATGGGATTTAAGTTGATGATCTATACCGTAAACTGTCACTTTACACAAACATCACTACGGGATTTATTGAGGAACTCAACTTATTTTTTGCAGCTATCCCTCTTCAACCATGTCAACACACTGTCTTACTGTACATAACTTATGGGAGAACACAGCAGACTTAACGTTCTCTCTTCAGCAAAAATATTGACACATAATGACTTCCCATATAAGAGGGTAAATGTCTTAATAGATAGATAGATAGATAGATAGATAGATATGTCATTATCTTTAGTATTCAGAGTATCTTACCCAAGCATTAACTAACACTTAGTTTACCAGACAGTTATTTCCAAAGTACAGCCATTTGTGGTTGTTGAACACTGGTGGCCCTCTGGGTGTCCATCCAGTGAAGAACACAAGATGCATTGTCCTCTAAAATGCCCTTCTGGTGGAGAAAACTTGATTAAGTGCCCTCTAGGGTGCCATATCTGCGGAGAAAATGTGATGCATTGCCCTCTAAGATGCCCATCAAGCAGAAAAAAGGATGAAGTGCCCTCTAGGGTGCCCTTGCAGTGGAGAAAATGTGAAGCAATGTTCCCTAAGACTCCATTCAAGTGGAGAAAAAATGTGATGCAGTGCCCTTTAGGGTGGCCTTTCAGTGGAAAAAAACCTGATGAAGTGCCCTCTGGGGTGCTAGTTCAGTGGAAAAAATGTGATACAGTAGCCCTCTAAGATGGCCCTTCTTGTGGAGAAATCATGATTAAGTGCCCTCTAGGGTGCCATATCAGTGGAGAAAATGTGATGCATTGCCCTCTAAGACTCTTGTAGTGGAGAAAACTTGATACTGTGCCTTCTGAGACTCCCGTCTAGAGGAGAAAACTTGATTAAGTGCCCTCTGAGACACCCTTTGAGTGGAGAAAACAATTGAATGCCCTCTACGGTGCCTTTCCAGTGGAGAAAAGTTAATGCAGTGCACTCTGGGGTGCCCTTCCAGTGGAGAAAACTCGAGTAAGTGCCCTCTAGGATGCCCTTCCAGTGGATAAATGTGATGCAATACACTCTAGGGTGCCGTTTCAGTGGAGAAAATGTGATGAAGTGCCCTCTAAGATACTTTACAAGTGGAGAAAACTTCACTAAGTACCCTCTAGGGTGCCCTTCCAATGGAGAAAATGTAATGCAATGCCCTTTAAGATGGCCTTTTAGAGAAGAAAAAAATGATGGAGTGCCCTCTGGGGTGCCCTTCCAGTGGAAAACATGTGATTCAGTGTACTCTAGGGTGCCCTTTAATTGGAGAAATTGAGATGCAGTGCCCTATGACTGGGCAAGATGCAATGTCATATAGGCTGCCCTGCATGCAACACTGTGGCCCCATTGACCCCGTCCCTCAGAGTCCACCACTGTTGCTGAATATCTAACTGTTTGCTCCGAGAGACTAGTTCTTCCACAGCAAGCCTGAGAAAACCATCTGTTTATGGACCTGACTTTGTCGTGTGAAGTCATAAAGGACCTTTCTCAAACTGTTGCCATAAAGTTGTAAGCATGATACTGTCTGAAATGTCATCAAGATTTTCCTTTATTTGAAGTAAAGGGCCCAAACCATGAAAAAACTCTCCTCACAAATCACTGACAGCCACAGGCTAGTGACCTGACCACTCCTAAACACTACCAATCATATCTGTGTTCATGATCACCATTGTCAAACTAAACAGCGTCACCGGCTGCAGTGAGGTCTACGTGTGTGACGACTGGGGCTTTGAAACTTTGCTGATACTTTATCGTCACAAAAGTGGTCACGTTCATTTGTTGTGTATTGTTACAGTGTTGACTAAGGTGACTTTGTTTGCTCATGTATTAGGCAGGCTGAAATGAAACCAGATGTTATGAGAGGCATTTAGCCAGGTAAACACACCTGGTCAATTCTGTGGGCCGCACATGCACTGCACACTGGTGACTAAATGTAAACACTGTGGGATGGAGACACTGAGGAGGAGGATGCTGATCTCATAGTGTGAGACCACCAGCACAGACTGGCTGTCCACATACATTACTGGTGAAATGTTCCTTTAGCAGAAGAGCAGCAGATCCTCAGCAGTGTCACTTAGATTTTATCATGTCTCCTCAGCGACAGACACGTCGCAGCGCTATTATAAAAAGGTTAGAAATATGATCACATAAACAACTGCACGGCTGGTAAACTACACGCTCTCATCCATCACTTCCACTTTGAGTCCACACGCAATCAATCACAGCCAAACCACAGCATCATAATGGAGCGGCAGCGCTGGATGGAGGAGGGTGCTATCCATCAGGTTGAAGGTAATGTGACACTCATGACATTTGCAGACAGGCTGAGGGAATGGAGTCAAATGAAATGCTCTGTCCTTTGAAGTAACACCTTGAACAGGCTAATGATGATGAGGACGAGGCTTTATTACATCTTCCCGTGCAGTGCACTATACTTTAAATAAGATCAGTCTTGGCCTAACAGAAGATGAGGTTATTTGACTTGGATGTGATGCAGATTGCTTTAATTACTTTCTTCAATAAAAGTCATTTTAATACTTTTGACCTTTTATTTAGTCACTTTTTGGTCTTTTTTTTTTGAGACATTTCTCAAGTACGTTTTTGTCTAGAAAACCCCCAAATGCTTTTGAGGAACCGTAACCTCAATTCAACTCTTTCGCGAGGCCCTATAGCTTGATGTGTGTTTGATTTGATCAAAGCACACAGAGTTAAATGCTCCTTTTAGTTTCCCGTAAGGCCAGAGAGAGAAGGGATGGGTGGTGGCCTGCTGGCCTGCCCTTTCCTAAACCCAAGGCTACTTTCCCTCGGTCCACAGAACAACTCTTGACAGGCCTAGGTGGTATTTTATTATTTCAGTTCATTCTGTCTATTCGGACTCTATAATTACTCCCTGCATGTCATTTAACTCGGCCTTTTTTTCAAATTACATGTCTGACCCTCTCTCGGGGATAGGATTTCCCTGCCATGTATTTTAACGTACTCTATTTTAAACCCTCTCTCTGTTATTATTTTTCATTTTGGGTTTTTCCTTTAATCATTGTGCTATGATCTTGCTTTTGGTATTTTGTCTGGAACTGAAAGCTAAAATGTTGAAAATATGAGGCAAGGTTAGTGCATGTTGGGTCATCCTTAACCTGATCTAAACAGTGACGGGATTTGTTGGGGGGTAAAACGTTTGTGTTTGTTTGTGTCTGCATTTGGATTGAAAGGACTGTGTGTCATCCCACATGCAATAAAATGCATCTGAAAGAGCTGTCAGTCACCAGACCATGATTAACACATTCATGTCACTCTGTATATATACAGTCTGAAGCGATTACTGCACTGATTCACCTCAATTATAGAAATGGTTTCAAAACCCAACCAGTAAAAGCTAAAAACCGACTCCCTACGTTGTGACTACAAACAATCAAATTGTGGGAGCAGCAGAGATGTCATTTCCAAGAGAGTTCCTCCTCTAATTTTAAACCAAAACATCACATTATTGGACTGATGCCTGTCTGAAAGAGAGGCAGAGAAAGAGAGAGCGACAGGCCTTTCAGGGCCTTTGTTTATGTGAGCGTTACAGGCAAGATTCCCACAAATGTGGATGGGAGCCCTTTGTAAACAGGGCTTGAGCGAAGCTGCTGTTCATCTGCCAATCTAAATACAACAAGGGCCCGCGGTAGGCTTCGCCGCCATCTCTAATTCTGGCTTTGGCTTTGGCGGAGAGCGGGACCACGGTTCGAGGCCACACTGCTGCATGCAGCCAGCGAGGGAGGAACGGTTCTGTAGCTGGCGAAAGATATGAACCGCACGTATGGATACACACTTTACACCACACACATTGAGGCCCATGAACACCGCCTAATGCAAAACCATGATGCAATAATGGATTTAATGCAGTATGACGTCCAGACAAGGTCCAAAAGGGAGCCAGGCCACGTCAGAATCATCAGAAACAGGCAGTGAAAATGTGTCTTAATGGGAATTCTGGATGATTTTTTGGACATTTCTACAGCTGCAATCCTGTCAAGTGCTGTTGCAGAAAAAATGTCTTTTAGATTTACTTGTTTCAACATCTGACAGAATACAAAGACCCACACAAGTTCAAAATAAGCTCAAGACTTGAGATAATTAGGTCAAAGGCAACAGAAAAGTGGTCTGGAGACTCTGCTTATTGCCGCATGTTTGTCCCATTACCCTAAATGATGACAGTATGTCCTACTCTTTGGTTACTAGTATACAATCTTGGCATGCCTGTAAGAAAATGAATTACACATGACCTCAGACCACTGCTGATGTAACTGTCTGCACAGTAGCAGTTAAACACAGCGGCTCTGCTCTGTCAACAGTTTACTATCCTTATCTGTGTGCCAATGATTTGCCAAGTTTCATATTTCATAAGATAGCTGATAATTAATAACCAGTGTGTCACCTACAGGTGTGAACATGCTGCAACATGGACGTCGTCAGAAGCAACACTAGGGGGAGCCAAGCCACAACAGGAAATCCCAACAAATCCCCTTTAAAATCCCTAAATGAAAGTTTCACTCCCAAGTGAACTTAACTCACTCATAAAAGGACGCTTCTTGTCTTTCTGTCTCTTGTTAGGGATGCCATTGATGTGTGACTTGTCCTTGTCTATCAGTACGCTCTCTTAACACAGCCTTGTTGTTAAAGTTGGAGGTAAACTTGGGTAATGGCACCCTGTTCATTAAGCCTGTAGAGTGAACTGGGGACGGGCTAATGAGAAAGGCGCCTTTGACAGACCAAGGCTGGCGGTGTAATAATTGGCCGAAGCTAAAAAGGGTCACTGAAGAACAAGGAGTTAAAATGGGCAGAAGCCCTGAGCCGTCCAGCTTCCCCCACTTAGCCGTATTTCGCTGTGTTTTCCACAGATTTCTCGGTTGAGTGGCCGCACATAAATTGATACAAATCCATAATCCAGATTCAGGCTTAAATTCGCCTCTCCCTCCTGCTTTTCCTCACAGGAGTGTGTTGAGTATTGATCCGAGCCTGAATAATTGAGGAGCTTAAGCTAAGCAAGCATGTGAGGGAAATGGTACTGAATAGTACATCCCAAAATTGGGCATCAAATTTGAAGTGCAAAGAGCTGCAGTGTAAGTCAACAATAAATTGGGCCTTTCGGTTTTGTAAAGGCACAACAATTTGTTTTTAGGAAGTTTTGTACTCATAGACTGAAGTTATTTGGCAAGAACTGGTGCTCTTTTCAGTCGGCTGTAGTGCTACACAATGTGAGAGTTACCTGACCTGACATTAACAACACAAGAAAGTGTGTTAATTTTTAACCAAGTAAGTTTAAACCCTGCATGTTTGTCATTATGAGACATTTAAAAGGAATTTAATGTAGCGCACAGGACACCTCATTCAGTCCACTTTCCCAGGCTCCCGCCCTCTACTGCTCCTGAAGGGACTTATTAAAATCCATATTTTTCCACCAGACCATGTAAAAGATTTAAGAAACAGGGTGCACCTGGTGCTGCGACCGTTACTGCGGATGGTTGTTATGCACCGCATATGGCTAACTGAAGAGAAAAAGGAAAAAAATAATAATTTCACAACTCCACATTGTGACTCAATCTCAACTCAATCTGCTCTAAAGCACTGAAACTACATGTTTTTATATACGCGACTGTCTGATGATTTTTTCATTTAGGTTTTGACATGAATCACAGCTGCCAACCGCAACCAAACCTCCCACGGACTCTGGATATGTGAAACATCTGCCAACACAGAAATCTGATACTGTATGTAGCAGTTGGTGCATTACAGTGGTAGAGAGATTTTCTGTAAATGTGGTACTGGAATTAACTGTGGATTAGATTATCAAAACAAATCTCACAAACTCCATGACTGACTCATTGAAAACATTGGAAATATTCAGGTAAATGAAGCACAATGAAATTAAAATGGGTAGACCTACTAACAAAAGGGTTACAGCCCTACTTGCATTTCTTTTAAATGTATCTATTAAGTAGTCAAAAGTCCAAATATCAAACCTTATTTCTATTGTATGTAACATTGTATGGTTTTTATGAGCTCATTTTCTATTGCTTTAAAAGAACAACTACAACAACAACAATAAGAATACAAGATCATATTAAAACTGACCTGAAACTAGCTAAGAAATCAGGCTATAGCCTGCTCCATGCTTTGTTTATTTTGCCTTGTGTAGTCATTGGGTTCTGACTGCTAATCCTGGCAAATATGTTGGTACAATGTGTGAGTGGGCACACAGTTAAAATAGTCTGTAACATAACTTCATTCCAGTGGCCACACGGGCACTTGACCAGCTCAGGAACTAATGTTGTTAACCATTGCTTTGTACTATCTGCGATCTGAGAACTCCCTGTATTACTCCATGAGTTACTCCGTGCATTACTCCGTACAATAGTTAATTTGTGTTCATTGAAATCACACGGTCATAATCACATTGAACTGCTAAGGTGTTCAGGACTGACAGTTGCTGTTTGCTGTTACTATAAAGGCTGTAAGGAAAGCTAGCTAGATCCTTTTCCTGTGTATGATGTGGAATTAACACAGCGTAACACTGAGTGGATGTCATGAGTGGTAATTGGTGCTAACTTTAGCAAGCTAGGCTAACTAGCTTCCTCTTTCCTGGTGAAATACAAACTCAACAGCACAGTGGGTCCTTCCAAAAGTTGAAAAGGGACAGATGTCTTAAGATGTCGCAAATCGTCAACATAACCAATGCTATGTGGGCTCATTGAAAAAGGGGAAAATGTTTTGTGCGTAGGTTATGCTGCAGTGATGCACCTAATGTCGGCAAAATGGGAAGAACAAGAAAGTCTCCCGTTATTCCAACTTGGGAGGGTTCACAGAGCCCACAGGAACAGTGCTGGGCTTTGAGGACAATTTGACACAGTGGCCAAACTATGGAATTACAACTTCTGGGTTTGTCACGTGATGCCATTGGGTTTCAAAAAACTTGCTCCCATGGACTTTGGGAAAGAGACATCTGTAAATCTTATATTTTACTATTGGGATTTTATCAGTCCATTAAAATTTTGCTAGTTTAGAAAAGCTACACGTTTAAATTATTTTAGCTTATTTTTGTTCAGGTTAGCGGAGGGCTAAACCAGAGGTTAGCTGCTCGGCCAGCAAAAGTCTGTAGTGCACGTGCTCTATGGTCCCAATGATGATGAAGGCCCAGGTCATTCAATAACTGGCCCAATGCACTACTGAGCAACTTTAATAGACATGAAAAGGGTCCCACGTCCAATGCTGCATTCAGTTCTCTTGATATATCCATGCAGTTCAAACATTATTCCAAGATAGTTACTTTACCTCTACCCTTGTAGTCAAACTTAAATAGCCAAAAATACTGACATATCATCAGTTACTAAATCGATGTAGCAAACTTGGTAGCAGAAGTCGCTTATAGAGCAACATCATCAATCATTTGGAGTCATGCTTTTTTAAATTAAGTCCAACATTCACTCTTTTTTAGCTCTGTTTTTGGTCTGTACCAATTCCTGAAGGAAATATATGGTTCTTTAGTTGCTAAATGTTCCACTGTGTTCGCTGATTGCTACTGTGTGTGTCTGCTTTTTGGTACTGAACAGATAGTGTTCGGTGGGTTTTTAGAGTTTTGTCTTTAAAAAAAGCTGCGTTATGAGAGTGGTGAGAGTAGGCTATACCAAAACATCACAACACAACACACCAAAAAGTTGGTGACAGACAGCTAAACAATCAGCTGAAACTCACTGTAAAGCTCTGGAAAGCCAAAGAGAGCTGCAGATTCATGTCTCTCTATGTTTATCACTGCTTTCACACTGTAGCATTGTTTTCTCATTTGTCACAGTGTCATTATAAAAATATTAATTATAGCTGCAAGTGACACCAGATTAATACCGCTGAATATCCGACTGCCTTTCACCCCTAAAATTGCTGTAGAGCTTCACCCTCCTTTCATTCAGGGTGACCCTGGTGTTCATGACTTGACATTTTCTGACTGCAATCATACACCCTGAAAGTTAAATAAGTGCAATGTTTTCTTTCTCAGCAGAAGCTCACACCACTTCTGTCACGCATACTCTTTCCACCCATCTACTGTGTGTCTCCCGCTTCTCCAATATCTCTCACTCTCTTCTTTGCTCACTCTCCACATGTCACTGAGCCGCAGTGGAGAAGACAGGGCGTGGAACAGACCGGCAGCTGATGATGAAATATGACCCGGTGATTTGTGGATTGTCTGCTGTTGAAGATGTTAGAGAAAGAGAGTCCTCAGACGTGTAGTGGGAAGCTGCAACAGATGGGAGAGGATTCTCTTTTTTTTTCCTTCTTCTTTTTTCCTTACATTGCATAACTTCCACTTGTATGACACACATAGGATTAAGTTCCTGTGCAGGGGTCAAACATGTTGAAGAGCATGTGATGTACAGGAAGACACTGCTCATTTACATCATGGTAGGAAAAGTCAGATTGTTTAATGTGCTAATTGGAACAGTAGTAAAATTGTCATCAGCTCATTATTTGTTTACATAAAACACAACAGATTATACATTTGCTGTTTTGAACATCCACCAACATGAGTAAAATTTGCTGCAGCAGTATTAACAATAGGTTTAAGGTAAGGTAAGATATATCCTCCTGAGACCTGAGCTTTTCTTTGGTGTGCATTTTTAACTTCTCCTAGCTATTGGGGATCAGTAGGACCCAATAAGTATAAAAAACTAAACATTGTCAACGATAATAAAGTCCCAATGTCCTTGAACAAGATGATAATAAAGTCCCATGGTCTTCAAATGAGTTCAAATGAGTTCTTCCTAATTAACACACACTCCTGGGTCAAAGTTCTGTGCTTGTTGGATCTATCCACCTCCACTCCCACCTGCACTAAGCAGACTTTCACTCTCTTGATACTATCTCTGTTAATGCAGATGGGTTTACACTGGAGTCGGTTGAAAGCCTGGTACGTCACATACAGATGCTAAAGAGCGCATTGTGTGTCCATATCTGATGCCAAGGGAAACTACCCAAGCAGCATGTTTTGATGCCCTTGGAGAGAGACCAGGCTGCAAAAGGTGTTTCAACCCTCAGCCGTGACTCCAGTTGACAGGAGTAGTGCCTTCCAACAACCCTCTGCTGCCAGAACCTTTACCATTCTTCCATACATTCATTATTACTGCAATTAAGAGATGAAGGCTTGTGGAAAATCATCAACTATAACATATAGACTGTCCACTCTTTTGAAAAGTCAACAGTGACCATTACTGGTGCCAAACTGCCTGAATTCCTCACTGATTACTGTTTCTGAGGTTGTGTTTTAATTCATGTGGAGATGGAAAAAAAATGTCTGTTATCCATGTAGATCTTTGTAGGAGCCTCTTTGGTCATTTGTTATTCATTCATTTAGTGCTGACATGGGAGTCAGTGATGTGGAGAGAATGAAACAAGGACAGGCTTGTGCGTGTGTTTCAATCTGGACTCAAGACCTGAGTCGAGATGGCAGAGAATTGGCAGATGGATTTCTCTGCCACGCTCCATTTACTCCATTTTGCTCTGTTCTCTTACTGTGCGTCATTCCAGGTGATGTAAACTGGCACGTTTCCCCCAGTTGACAAAAAGTGGGCATGCAGCTGGATGTAGATGATGGTGACTCCACGCCTTTCACAGTAAATGTCATGATTTCATTCTGTTTAGGACTATGAAATTTAGAAAAAGCTCATAATTCTTTATAAACTGTGACCACATTTGCTTTAAACAGACTCAAGGCTTTGTGAGGCTCACGCTCTGTGTCACTCCAGATCATTCAATTTATGTTAAATACAGTCTAGACAGTCATTTTGTGTTGAAGCCTGATAAGCTATTGTTAGTTTATGAATTTCTTACCAACATTTTTGACAATCTAAAATGTTATTGGTTGGTTTAGGTGGTGTAGGTGCAGAACAGCAAGCTTTCCCACAAGACATAACAATCCTCATGGCTGCATTGCATTCTGGTCTTTCAAGGCAACCCTGTATCCTATGAATTATGATAATATGAAATATGCATTAGTGATTAAATTTGCATGGCAACATTGGGTAGCAATGTAAAATATAATGTAGTACTTCCTTGACCTTACTCCCACAGTCCTTTCAGATAAGCACAAGCACCACTTTACCATCATTTTCAAAATGTGTTCAATTAAACTGATTCTAAAGTGGGAGTTATTCAAGACCATTAAGTGTATAAAAGAGGACTCTGTTAAAATAATGTCACTCTGGGGAGGGCCAGTGCCAATATGTTGTACCACTTCCTGTTCAGGCTGACATATCGAATTTTTATTGTGGTGAAAAAAGATGGCATATCTTTATTTTTTTAAGAACTGCCCATCATGAGTTCAACGGTGTGACTGTATGGGAGTGCAATTCTAAATTGGTGCAGTACTCTTTGTAACTCTGTGATGCTGAGGTCTGGTAGTTTATTACATACTGTGATAACAAATTCCCACAGATCAGCCTCATGCCAGTTCTTATGTCCCTTACATGCCAAACCGACATCAAATAACTATTAAAAACTACAGCCAACTAGCATGTGCGTTGTGCACCTGTGTGAGAGGAAATAATCCTCCACACCAGCAGGCGGCAGTAATCAGCATTCGTCATTAAAAAGGTAAACCAGAAGACCGACAGGAGGGGTTTAAGACGCTAGTTAGCCAGTTAGCACATTGACATCACAGCCCGATATTGAAAAAAAGAAATTAACACATGCCTTCAAATAATAACACAAACAATTATGAACCATTTTTTGTTAGAGATCATAATGGCTAAAAAAAGATCCACAGCAACTGCCTATCAGAGTGATTTCTCTCACTAATCGGCTCCTCTGTCTTCAATGAATTCAACATGTTGAAAAGGCCAATAAAAAAAACCTCCAAGGGCTGCTTAGTCCCAACAATGCGGAATGGGACATACCACAAAAACCAGGGCAACCGGCGCTTACCGACAGCCATATTGACGGACAAGACTAAATGATGGCGGACAGTCAGCTTGGTGTGTCAGGGCCCTTATTTGGACGCACACAAATAAAGCTCTAGTGAAAGTTCAGTCAGGAAGAGAATAGTTTTCATGCTCAGGTCGTAAGTTTTCTTTCTCACCCTGCCATTCACTCCTTGAACACATGCTAACTCACTATTTCTAGGTGTCATTGCTTGGGTAGATCAATTGAGTCATCAGCTGATTCACAATCAACCAACAGCACAGCGACACACCTTCTCTGTCAGCCTATCATCTCATCTTTCAAATATGGTTCTTTCTCTGCCATAGTTCTGTCTTGCTGCGGTCGTGCATGCCCTCCATCTCCCAATTATCACAAAGTCTTCATGGATTCATCAGCCTCATCAGCCTCAGAGTCATCAGCCACCACCACCACCATCACTGTCTGGACTCCATGGGGGGATTTATCCTGCTGCCACTCAGATGTCCCTCAATCACAAAGTATCTCCCTCTGGTGTCCAAGTGCCAAAGACTTCTGTTGAAACTTAAATATTAAAATTTAATGTATAAATTAAACATTATCTTTACTTCATTCTTCCGTCTCTCCTGATTGAAATGTACTGTTTACATATCCAAGTACCACTGGGATGGAAATCACTGTGCCTTTTCTGTTACCTTGAGCTACAGCTGCTGTCATTGTTAAACATGACTGTGATCTTTCATTAACCTTTTTTTTTCTTTACAAATTTCTTAATTTTGATCTGAATCATGGATGTTGTACTTTGGCATTACACAGTTTGATAACACTAAACAGCTGCATTGAATGTAGTTGATAGAGGATAAGGTTACAGTACAGCCTACAGTACAGAACTCTTTCAAGGTAAATGAGTTTTATGGTCGAAATGCTTCTCCTCTCTGTCTTTGTTTGACCCACTCTCCACACAGGAGGTCCTTTGGGTGGATTTTTTTCTTTAAGATATCAAATTGCATTCTCTGCTCCCCCAATCCATGCCCCAGCTGTCTGTCTGACAAACATCCTTAATTGTCCTCTCCCTCTTATATACAATGTTGTCTAGACTGCAGTTTAGTTATGGATAATGACAGGGTCTCACCTGGAACATGTGATCTCATTGTGCTCTCAAGAGCTGGTTATTTTTTCACGTTGCATTAAATCAACCTGAATATACTTCAAGTGTAGAGGCAGACACAGGATCATAGCGGATACATCTGTAGAGTTTGTTTTCTGAAAAAGACAATTTAATTGAGTTCCTCTCTATGCCTGCATTTTGTATGTATGTGTCTTATTTCTTTCATCACACAGCATGGCTCTGAGACCAGTGCTGGTTTGTACATTGCCTGCAGAAGACGACCCCCAGGTTTTGTTTTCTTTACTGATTGCAACAGTTAGAGCAGGAACACTGATTTAAATTCCCACAGAGAGGACGTATGGTGAGTGTCAGGTCTCAGTCTGGAGCCTAAAACTGGTGGAAATACTGATCACAGACAAGTTTCTCACAAGTTATTTCACACTAGATAATTGCATCTGCATTTCCTATTCAATTACGAGTTTGTGCCAGGGCAGACGAAACCGTCTCCAAGTATGAGTCAACAATATGGAAATTGTGTGATTACGGAGCCCTTAATCATACAAAACAGTGTCTGCAATTATTCCTGGGGAAAATATGCGAGAAATGGACTGTGGCCTCCTGCTGCTCCCGTTCTGCTGCACAACCAAGACGTCAGCTCCACTGGAGGAAACTGGGACTTTAATTGCAGGCAGGTCTGTGTTTACTTAGCAGTGACACCGGCAGCCGCTGAACCTGTGTTTATTTTCGACTTCGGGTGACTTTAGAGGAGAATAAATCATCCTTGTGCCGCCACATCATAAAAACCATTCAAAAGAGATGTCAAGTTGAAAGGGACCTGCATTCTGTGGAAAAGTAAACCTTTTCTGCACTTTTTTTTTTTTGCTGCTGCATCTTTGAAGAGCGAAGGCATTAAGCCCTTTTGCTAATGCATTAGCACATAATTGTTTTCTTCTCTTTTCAGAATGTAAAGTATCCACCCTCGTGCATTAATTGTGAACATTCAGGAATCTCAAAATGATAATACTTGGCGCCAGGCTATTTTCCACTTTAGTGCCTCATTATACGCTGGAATACTCTATGATGGCCTGTTATATGGAGTCAGAGGGAGAGAGCTAGGCAGAGAAAGATTTCTGTTACCATGAGGACGACTATATTGCAGGTCCTCTGTGTCCTACAGAGGGGGGACTCGCGGGACTCGCTCACAGTGTGAAGTGCTCCCAGGGGTACGTGGGATAGCCGAGAGGGGAAATGTAATAACTCAATGACGAGGAGAGGCTGCCAATTACAGTCAGCTCAGGATAGAGGAGCAGGATCAGACACATTGAAAACGGCTGCGTTTCTAGACTCCCCAGGGAAGGCTCTCCATCAGTGGGCTGCCAGTCCACTGGAAATATGAGCAGCAATGTGGGAATCCAAACAATATCGTAATTGTGAGCGATAACAGCGTGCTAAAGAATATATCTAAACACGAGTATCAACGGTAATGTTGTTTTAAGATTAAATGTACACTCATGCCTGGGATCTCCTCGCTCTCTTGGCACTTTGGTTGCACTTGTACAATGTTTGGATTGTCCCGCCGAGTATTTCTTCTAATAACATAAATGGAATGACCCAAAGGCTCGACATTCCTCACACTGCAGATAAGCAGCTTAACATGAGACAAGCTAAACAAACGCAGCACGGCTTGTAAATAAGTGTGAGTTACAATTTCTTCATTTTTTGCCTGTATTACACCTTTTTTGGAGAGTCAGTGATTGTATTGTTTTGGAGCAGGAACCAAAGGTCATGGGTCACTTTCATCAGCAGGTCACACAAAAACAAGCGTCAGCAGTCACTTCACCCAGCAACAAGTTCACAACAATCACTCCCAATAGGCACGGTGAATAACATTGCTGTGTATGAAATGCAGCTCGTAGCAGTCAGTCAGTCAAAGGTGATTTAAAGTTGAACATTAAGACAATCTGCTGCCTGAGGGGAGCAATGAACAATAGAGACACTGTGGAGCATGATGATAGATTACATCATGGATTTGTGTTACGAGTTGAGTGACAAGCGCTAAGCATTTAACAATAGTGGGAATTAAACTGCACAACTCAGACAGTGTACTGTACTTTGCATCTTTTTAGATAGGTCTGGATTAGTCGAGAAGTGGCAGGCGTTAGTACACGAGAACTAGGTCAAAATGTAGTATATGGCTGGACCATATATGAAATGTTAGAGGACTTTGATTTGAAGTAAGGACTTTTAATTTGAAACAGGAAGTGGCCTGCAGTCACAGACTTTTGTTCTGCTTGATTTTCGCTTACAGAGCTGGACCTGTTGTTTCGGTCTCGCCCAAAGGTTATGTTAATTCCATGTTAAAATGAAAAATAGTGCACGTCGACACAGTCACACAGCAGAAGGGAGCTGCTTTCTCTGAAGCTGCGCCCACTGATGATTTAACACAACCCTCCCCTCTTCAGCTCTGGATGTAAGTCCACACATGACTGGTGGAGGCTGCTCAGCCATTGGCCAGTATTGGAGCCAAGTTCCGCCCATAGCGATAGTTTGTAAAACGTCTTATCAGTGGCGATTACCAAAGGATAATTTTGTCTTTGTGGTGGCACACGTTCAGACATTTTAACACATGATATTCCAACCTGGTCTCACTCCGATGTCGTGGAAAGCCACCACTTGGTCCGTGACTTCCAGCATCAGATGATTTGAAGTATGCGTGTGGTGCGTACATGCATGGGAAGGTCACATATGCAGGCATTCCTTTTGCATGTTATCTATGTTCATCTTGGTTCCAACTTTGCGTGTGAAAAAAATTTGATTTCTGGGACTTCAAGTCCCATCCATTTATTTTTAAGTTATTTCCATTATAGGTCACATATGCATGGTTTTTATGAGTATGAGCAGCATCAGTAGCTCAGTCTGTGGGGACTTGTCTTGGAAAGCTGATGGTCGCAGGCTCAGGTCCCTAGATGGACCGAGTATGGGCACATCTCAGTGTATGTGTGTGTGTGTGGAAAATATATACCAACAAAATTGTAAAAATGAATTTCCCCAAGGCCACAATAAGCACATTATCATTATTATTTACAAATGTCTGCCCCCTGGTGTTATTTAATACATGTACATAACTGTGCAAACAGAGTTACAAAAATAAAAATAAGCCAATGTTTCATTCATGTATGTATTTAAACAGTTTAAAGTTAAATAAAAATGTTTGTACAACGTCTCATTGAAAAACCTTTGTGCTTCTTGTTCATATGCAGATGTCCCTGTGTGTGATGAGTTCTAGAGCTCAGCCTGACGTGTGTCTGTGTTGTGATGAGCATATTTTTGTCTTATGGCGACAGGCTTGCTGACAAAGTGAGTCAGTGCCAGGATATCCAGATGACCCACTGTGGCAGCAGATTCTTTGGGAGGCCCATTCTGAGGATTAGGAGGCACTGGGCTCTGAACCAGTGACCTCTGCTGTTTGTTTACCTTTTCCTGCTTTAGGTCACTGTGGGCTTTTCTCATTTGTCTATTTTGTGCCTCCTCATCTCCGCTCTCTTCCGTCCTGCTGCCTGTGACCAGAAAAATCAATCTCTGCGTGCCATCTTGAAGGATGTCTCAACTTCTAAGATGCATCCTGAGGAGAGAGGAGCGAGGAGAGAGGAGGCTTGCTAGTGGAGCTAGGAAGTATCCTTTGCAGAGTCTCCATGATGTATCAAAGAGATGAGACACACAGCTGCCACATGTCACATGTAATTGACGCTGCTTTCAAATGATGGCTCCGAGCACAGATGTCTCATTTTGTTAAATGCCTGTTGCCTCGGCCTCTGTCCTCTTGTCTCTTCCTCGCCTCCTCCACTTGCATCTCAGGTGGGAGGGACTAAAGGCCTATGTCCTAAAAATAAATACGACCTCACGTTGTGTCAGTTTTGTTGGAACAGGTTCAATTTTCCGGGTTTTTGCATCGGTCAGAGCCTTTAGAAACGTTCGATCAAGAATCAGTGAGGAAAATGTAGTAGCATGACACAGCTGCGACAAGACAGAGGAGCATGGCGCATATGATCACTTCGTAGTTCATGTTCAACAGCTTAGGACAATGAAACACATCGGAATAAGTATACAAGCTGGGTAACGATTCTTTTCAGCTGACGGATAAAAAAAAAATGCCTCTGAAAAAATGGACTCAGTGTGCAAAGGCCTTAAGACGCAAGGATAGAAGGCAAGGAAAGGAACTGAAGATGTACATGTGACTTACTGCTTTACCTTGTGTCAACATCCAACATTTGAATTTCAGTGTGCTATAAGTGTGTGTACGTGTATAAAGGGTTGAGAGAGACACACAGACAGTAAGACAGGGCTTTTCTGCATACATCAAAATGTTAATCATGTACATTTTGGATCCACAACTCCAGCTTCATTTTGTTAAAAATAAGTTGTATTTGTGGGACTTTGAATCCCATCCATTCATTTTTAGGCTCTTTTCATTAAACCTCCACATCTAACACAAACTACATGGAAAAATGTTTAAGGTTTCTTTTCCTTGTCAACATTAGAACAAGTTCAGTCTTGCAAGAACACACCCAGAAGCTAAATCGCTGGACGTTCATTACTGCCACACCACTGTGGACAAAGCAGTGCCCGTTATATCTACCTCTAACTGTATTTCAGAAATGCTTGCTCATTCACCACTAATTAACTCCTCCATGCAGCGCAGAGGAGTGCAGAGCAGAACGGTTCTAACTGTCTCAGTCTGGAGTAAACAAGACCCCGGCGGGAAAAGGGTCTTGTCTTGTCTGGCTAGCTGGCCCATTTTAATAAATCGATGCGCTAATCATCGGACGTGCACCGAGTGCCCTGGCTGCGCTTCCAGTCCCTCTCCCTTTGAGGTTAATTTAATTAGGTTCCAATGCTGAAAAGCCCCTGACATGCACACAGAAGTGCAAGGTGTAATTGATTTTTTTTCTCCGCCTGATATTCTCTGCTTTTAGGTGGAAACAGTGTACAGGGTGAAGGGAATTTAATGACAAAAACAGTCAACAAAGAGCCCATTTCTGTGGCTTAGGGGAAGTTTAGCTTATGATACAGCCGAGGTGTAATGAAGGGAGATTAATCCTTAACAAATAGGTTGATATTTACAAGGCACTCCTTTTGTATTGATTTTTTTGTGCATTTTTTTCTTAATTTGGCACTGCATTGTTAAAAAAAGTTTGTTTTTTTTAAGTGCTTCCAGTGTCAGACGACTGTGACATTTTGTTCTTACATCGCCAAAATAACTAAAGGAGAAATGCAATTGAACATGCACAGCTGTATAAATAGAAAACAGTGTTGTCGCCATAGAAACTTGTGGTATATTTTGGCATTTCAAATGACAGAATATATCAGGTTTAAAACGTTTCTGTTTGCTCAGCCTTGGTGGCTGCTGTTCATTACTGCCTGGCAAGCCACCAGCTAGCTGGGAGATCTTTGAATACCAGTGACTAACACATACAGGTGAGTAACACGGACCAATTTGTCTAAAAAAAACAAAACCCTGCTGCTTCAAAAACCACAAAATGAGGATGCATTCACCAATTGGCCTTGTGAAAGTAACTTGAAAAATGAGAAGAGAAACGTCGATGTTTCACACCCTTCAAAATGTTCATTCTAATTTACTCATGACATTGATTTCCTTTATTTCGACACAGCCAAATGACACATTTCCTTGATCTATGGTTGCCAGAACTTTGGAAAATGGAAGCTCACTAAACCAGTCCCAGCTTTTGTCCTGTTCGTCTCAGCAGGGCTGTCAAGCGTTGGATTTGTTGTGGATGTGGGGCTGTAGCAAGAGCAACATAAATTCAGACGGTGGATTTTTTTTTTTCCACCCTATCAAAAAACAAAAAGTGTAAGAAATGAATTAAACAGTGTGTTTATCTGCTCTAATGTAATCTGTAAATGTTACCCACAGTAGTAATGCATCACAGCCTTACTTCCCTGGCTGAGAACATTTCATACTGCATTATTTTATAAGGTTATGTGTTACGAAAAAAAAAAAAAAAGACTTGGAGCTCGTTCTGGATGCTACTTTAGCTTACCAGTAAATAGGGTTAGGGTTAGGGTTAGGTTTTATTGTCTGTTCTATACTGTCATTAACTGCTGACGCCTTACTCCTCTTAACCCACCTAGTCCCTTGGAAATCAGCTTGACTAAAAATGACTAAGCCTACTCGCTGTTGCAGACCTGGCTGTGTTTTCATCAATAAAATACATTCATCCTTGAATTTTTATTGCATCTATATTTCACATACAGTCTGCTCCATGCAACACACCATGACTGTCAAATATAAATGAAACATGTTTTTTATTTGCTTCTGAAACTGCCATTTTCGTGCATTTGCTCAAATTACAGCAGTTCCTACACTGGCCGCGATCAGCTCAAGCGGCCGCCTGGCGAAGTTTTCTAGGTGTTGATGTGTTTGGATCTGTACACCTGGGCGAAATCAGACTGCGAGTCAGTATCGGTCTGTATACCATGTCTTCAGAGGCCTTTTGTATTTAATACTGGATCGGCTTTCACCCACCGGTGTCTGTCAGACTGAAGCACAACCCCACTTCTTCAGCTTTCCCTTGACTGTACAGCCCTCAACATTTTGTTCAGAACTGGAAAAAGTACTAAGTCTACAGTCCCTCTGAGATATGTCCGCCCTCATGCACACACTCACACACACAAAACTGAGATGTGGAAGGCTCCAGCAGATCCTCAGGCCTGTTCAGCTCTCATCTGGACAAATCCCTGGAAGCCATGGCCCGGGCTCAGTGAAGGCCCTCACTGTGCCAGCTCCGACATTCAAGCCGCTTTCTCTCATTCCACCATCAGCGCTGCATTCAAGGGACCAGGAAATCCATCAGCTCACAATACAGTAAAAATTATATGTATTTCACTTGACATCCGGTATCCACATGCCAACAATTGCTGGGTGCTTAAGCTTCTTCTTCCTCCCCCGAAGACATACAGCAGCGTGGAATGTGTCTCTGTAGTATGCCAAACACACTATTTGTCCTCTAAAATAACTCTCCCTCCTCTCCATGCTTGGATTGTGAGGTGCGTGGTGCAGCCGCAGCGCCGAGGGAACGAACATCCAGCCTGTCAGCGTAAACGGGTTCTCAGTTTAACAGGCAGCAGCGCACACCGCAACCTTTCCCCCGGGAAGAGAGAAAGAATGAGAGTGAAGAAGAGGGTTCTGGCTCGTTATCATTTTGTCTCCTGCTTCAAGCCAGAATGACTGACTCTGGCCCAGACGGAGCCAGGTTTATGTACAGTATAATGTGCATGTCCCTCAGTGTTCCTGTCTGTGAGAGGGCACAAGCTGCACGTAAATGTAGGATTTTTCTCCACTGATGCTGATGAGGTTGTGCTGAAATCCTTGGGTCAGGGTTGCACTCATTGTACACTGGTTATTTCATGTCAGAGAGCCTCTGCGAACCTTTAAACTCATCATTTATTTAAGGACTTCTTGTTTGCCTTGTCAAGCTGCGGCCTTGCTTCTGGTGCCAGCATGTGCCCCAGTCTACATTTTTGCATCTCACAAGGCTAACCTGTATTAATATTTCAAATCAGGAAAGCAAACAGGCCCCAGTCCATTCTGTGATTGGCAGGTGAGGTGATGCAGCATTGAGAGATTATTGATGCATTGTTATGGGGTTAGATTTGGGCTGCTGCAAAATAGAAAAACGGAATAAAAGCAGAAAACATTTGTCCATCAATTTTGCAGAGTTTAATTGAATAACTCTTCTTTGGGTTGTGAAGCTTCGGGCTGATTCCAAGTGGCACAGATGTCCCATGAATAAAACATGGACTCTGTGAGCAAATATTAGCACTTGCAGTTATGATTATTTTCTTGTTAGTGTTTGGCAATGTCAAACATGCGCTTTTGGTGTTGCTGTGCGATTGTGATTATAATTGGCCACGTTGAAAACACACAAGCTGTGACACATGACTTAAACGGGGGAGATAGAAGCAATCCATTAAGATTTGCATGTTATTTTTGAAAAGATTATCTTTATTTATTCCTCTCCTGGATCACATTCACAGTCAGTGTTATTTTGTAATCACATCCAAATCAGTCCACGCTAATTCCATCCACTTGTACCGCATCTGTGCAGGCAGGAATCAAAATGAGATGCCAAATGTCAAAATGAGTATGCGTGAGCACAACGTCATGTAAGTCTGTAAGCATCTAAGATTTCTGAAAGGTTGCAACAACTCTCGGGTCATTTCCTTTATCCTTCCTACCTACTGCAGTCTACACCGTCTGTCAGGTTAAGTAATCTCACAGATCAGCTTGAGCTGACTGAGGTATGGCTATGCATCTTAACACCGCAGACTAAACTTTTCGATCCTGTCACAGCTTGCAGGTGAGATAAAAATACAGTGAGAATGCGATCAGAGGTTACTGTCATAACAATATTCAAGGAAGGGAGGAGTTACTGTTGTTCCTCTTACCTTTGCAGTGACACCACCTCCTGACAAGGATGATATTACAGAATTATTAAACTTGGATCCTTTACATTTTTGGATTCAATAACTGCATGGCTTGACGCACCTAGAATCAGTAGTTGATTTAAGGGGGACGAGGGGTGACGCCATCCCCCTTTGTTAACCTGGCATCCCTCTCCATGTCACAGGTCCAGGACCAGATGCCATCCTATCCAGACCCAGACCTATGACTAATAAATTATTCCTATGACTAATAAATTATTGAAAATAATTAAATTTTAACAGAGTGTTTCCATTTTACCCAGTGCAGCATTTGTAGCACTGATTTAGCAACCAGGAAACTCACAGACCAACTGCATGCATTAAATTATCTTATGTGATATTACTTAGTCAAATAAATCTGTGCATTCCAGTAAGCATTGTGACTCAGATGATTGAGACACACACACACGGGCGGGACAAGACAAGAGGCAACAGTTGGAGGTATAAGAGATACATCCATCCAACCATCCATTTTCATCTGCTTATCCGGGGCCAGGTCGCAGGGGCAGCAGGCCAAGCAAAGCACCCCAGACATCCCTCTCCCCAGCAACCTTTCCAGCACGTCCTAGGGGACGCCTCGGGGTCCCCAGGCCAGATGAGATATACAATCCCTCCAGCGTGTTCTGGGTCTGCCCCGGGGCCTCCTACCAGTTGAACCTGCCCGGAACACCTCTAACGGGAGGCGCCCAGGAGGATCCTGATCAGATGCCCGAACCACCTCAACTGACCCCATAAAATGAGAAGCAGCAGTGGCTCTTTTCCAAGCTCCCTCCAAGTGTCCAAGCTCCTTACCCTATCTCTAAGGCTGAGCCCAGCCACCCCACAGCGGAAGCTCATTTCGGCCGCTTGTATCCACGATCTCATTCTTGCAGTCACTACCCAGAGCTCATGACCATAGGTGAGGGTTGGGACATAGATGGACCAGTAAATTGAAAGCTTCATCTTCCAGCTCTGCCCTTTCTTCACCATGATGTTCTGGCGCAGCGCCCGCATCACTGCAAAAGCCAAACCAAACTGCCGATCCGTCCCACGCTCTATTCTACCCTCACTCACGAACAAGACCCCAAGATACTTAAACTTCCTCGCTTGAGGCAGTAACTCTCTCCCAACCCAACAGAGTCTGAGAAAACTTATTTCACATGCCGTTTTGTAAAGGACTGGACACTGTCGCATGTTCATTCTTCTAATGAGAGACTCAAAACCAGTATGTCTTTTCATATCTTCCAAGACTGTGGCGATTATTAAAAGCCGCAATGTGAAACACCACTACTAAAAAAAGCACAGAGCATCTTTCTAGCAAACATACCCACTTAAAATCAAGCTGAGGGCACAAAAAAGGTGGGAACAACTAATCCCCTACTACTTATAATTACCATTTAAATAATAACAATATGTCAAATGATATCGTGACACTGAAGTTGCTCATAATAATGAACCCACAGAGAACTAACACCTGAATCCGCAGTTCCCCTCAGCTTTACAGAGCTGTATATTGAGTTTCAGCTCATTGCTCAGCTGTCCGGCCACAACTTCACTGATTCAGTTCACTCTCACAGCTCCCACAGTGTCGTTTTCAGCCTCAGCAGGCAACTGTTTTCAGATAGAAAGCTCTAAAATCTGTTCAGCACCAAACAGCAGACAGACACAGTCAGAGACCAGCTGGTGAACATAGTGGGGCATTTAGCAGCTAAAGAACCTGATATTTCCCTCAGGAGTGGGTAGAGACGAAAAACAGAACCAAGACAGTGAATATTGGACTTAGATTAATAAGGCGGCCACAAACATGACTCCAAATGAATAATAATATTGCCCTGTAACTACTGAATATCCAGTAAGCAACTACTTGCTAACATGTTTGTGGCCCAAAAGAGTAGGTTTAATAACAGGAGAAAATTACATGGAAACTTCTAATATGTGTTACAAGCTAATAACAGCCTCATCAAAAATCATTTGTGAAACATAGTAATGTTTATTTTCTTTTTTGGTTTAACTATATTCATATTCTATGGATGGATTGGATCTGTTGGAAGGATTGCCATGAGAGTGTATACAGGAATTCATGATCCCCAGATGATGGAGCCTTTTATCTGTGGCGATCTTCTGACGTGTTTTTTTTTTAGCACCACCATGAGGTGCACATTTTTGGTTTGACTGAAATGCTTTGACAGCTATCAGGTGCTATAACATTTGGTACAGACATTTATGTTCTCCTGAGGATAAACCTTAATGTTTAATTAGCATCACAATCAGGTCAAAATATTCAGGAATTTGGTAATAACCAAAGTATTGGACAAACTGACTTTTCACTAAGCCTCGCCCCTTTGTGATGGGCCAACAAGCTGTCGCAGTAAGCATGGAGCCCACACTGTGACTAACTGCACTCCCTGAAGAAATATTATCATATTTTTGGAGAAATGAAACAGTGATTCCAGAGAGAAGCAGACAGAGGGGTCTACAGTCTGTGTTTGAAGGATATATCCAGGATGTCAAACTGACTCGGCAGCAACAACAGGTTAAAAAGACAAAGATAGTTAGAAGCTAAAGCCCAACTATAGGCTACAGATCACAGTGTAAAAGAGAACCACCACATCACTGCTGATCCACACAGAAGACAATGAATATAAAGAGAAACTTTGCTGATATTGAACCAGCTGTGTGGCATCGCAGTGTTATAATCATTACAAAGCAAAAGCAGCATGTGTATACATTCAGTAGGCTATATCTTCAGTAGCTAGCTAGCTAACCCTACACTTTTCAGGGTTTGATTTTGGTTTTGGAACAGGGAAGAAACGTATATCTTTTTCCAACCTCTCCGGGTAACGAGTATCATTAATACACGACGTGTCCCAGGCACAACATTTAGCTCCAAATCCACAAAACCAGCCTGAAAATGAAGGAAATCTGAAACGACTGCATTAGAGTCAATGGAGCACAGCTGCGTTGTTGTCGGACCCTGGTCTGAGCCGGCCCGATGCTACGTTATGATTGGCCAGTCTGCGTCAGGGGGTGGGACGTAGTGAAGGGTCAGTTAATGACATTACCATCAGCCTCAGCTGTACTTCATGTTCAGTGCTTATTAGCAACAGCATGCTAACACACTAAACTGACGTGAAGAACATGGTATTCATTAATTGAATATGGCATTAGCTCTGCTAAATGTTGACATGTCAGCATTGTTGATGTAGGCATACTAGCATGCTAAATTTTGGAAAAACAATTATAAACACCTTTCAGTAGAATACAGGCAAATAAAAACCATGAGGATTTATTCTTGTTATAGTGGACTAAAAAATGTACACGGTTTGTTCCTTAATAACCTGGTTAATTCCATGGCCAGCTTCATAAGTACCAACAACTCACAAAGTCAGCATAAATAATGCAATGTTTTCCAATCTTCTGACTAGCTGTTTACCTTGACTTTAAATTTTGCAGGAACAAGGACTTTGTGGTACTGAAAAATGTGGAATAAATGTGGATATTTTTTTTTTGTTGTTGACTTTTTAAAAAGACACAAAATATAAAAGCACACTGTGGAGACAGAAAAAGGATATGAAACAGGCATGTGCGAGCACGCCTGTTTCATATCCTAAGTATACACTGGTCCAGTCTTCTGCTGCTTATATGACAATCCTTATCATGTTGTAGGTGTTTATTTTGCATAAGCCTTTTCTCTGAATGGAGCACTTTGTGAACAGTGACTGCTGTCTCTCCCTCTCACTAGGTGGTCCTGCCTTATGACAAAGTTTGTATATTGTGTTTTCCAAGAGGCCATGAGAAATGACATCCCTGCGGATGCCCCCGAGAGAGCACATGTCGAGCCCGTGATGAGTGACTCTGTTAACACGTTGGGTGGAGAACTAAAAGAAAAAACAAAAAAAATGTTGTCCTTCCTATGAATAGTGTTGCATTGCATTCTCTCCATTTGTCCTTGTCTCCTTGATACCTTGCTGTTGTTCTACCACTGTTGTCGAAGTTAAATCTCTGCAGGAACAAGAGCGAGATGTCATCGAAAAGCGAGAAGCATCTAAATGGGCTGCTTGAGGTTAATACAGTTTGATTTTATGTCTGATGTGGCCTGACAAACTTGGGGACAAATTCAAATATCAGCAGTATTGTACACATCTCACACTTTTTACAAACCTTCCGAATTACAAGCTGAATAAAAGGTTCAATTGCTTCAATTGCTTGAACTTTAGATTGCTGTGCAGTCAGTAGATGTTAGGACAATGCTATTTAAAATGAACTTGATCAAATAGCACTGGAGGATCAGTGCTGGATGTGCTGGAGCCTGGCTGCTGTCAGAGATGGATGGAGTTGACGTGGCCTCAGGTTAAATGACTGCCTCGTGCACAGATGCTGTGTGTGGCCCTGGCTAATGAGGGTCAACACAGGCCACAGGTCAGTGGGTAGACCTTTTCTTGCTAACCATTATACAGGCTGATGTCACACTCTGATTATGGGAATATATAGGCTAACCCTGGTGTATCAGTCTGGATGTCTAGTACAAGTTTCTTATCAGAATTGACTGGTGCAAAGATGATTCTTTCAGCTATTAACTGCCTTCTCTCTAAAGCCTTTTCTTCTGTCTTCTTATAAACGCACTTAGTGACGGGTTACTTTTAGTTATGCAGAAGCTTACAGGGATTAGACAATAATATCAATCAGATTTTATAAATGCAATCAATACAGAATTAATCAAACAAAATCAATTCTATCCTTTGCTATTTTCTTATTGCTGTTCTACTCACAACCCCGTTGGATTCTGAAGGGTAAGACCCAGTTTAGACCATAGATTTTTACAATATCTGCAACGTTCTGAAAACCTGCCTGTTTACACCAGTACGACCAGACCAGACAGTGTGTTGTCTACTTAAAAACAACCCCCATGTACTTCCTTTCTAACTTGCGAGGACAAGCAGCTTTGTTTTTTTTAAATTATTATTATAAGACCTACACATACACAGTCAGCAGCCGCAGCGACTCACTGTCTGACACTGACACACCCATGGATGGAGATTGGTTGGTGTCAAAGAACGCCACAGCAAGCGAACGCACCATCCGCCGACTTGGCTAGCTGACTTTGCTACAGCTTGACTGGCTGTTGAAACAGGTGACGTGCATTATGTTTTGAAACAAGCTGCTGGCAGCTTGACAAGCTGAGTCGCAGGTGACTCCATCAGTAAGCTTGAGTCAAGCTGAGATGGGACAGTTCACACCGCTGCAACTTTATCCTGCACTCTGAAACGGTTTCAATTGAAAGCCAGCTGTTCCAAATCAGAGGATAGGGACTCTTCAACGCAGTGAGGCTTTGGGGTCAAGAGAGTTCTGCATGACCAAATTGTTGTATTCAGATAAAAAACTCAACGCAAATTCTGAGTCAGAGCGACGCAGTGTCCTTCAGTATTTGATAGCAACCCCTAACCAAAATGTAAGGTTCTTCAACATATTCTCATCCCAACTCATCAAATATCGTCGCTTTATCAGTGGACTTTCACATCTCAGTGTGACACGCTAGTTATCCTTTCTGCATCTGTTGACATTTCAGGACGCTGTGTCATTTACGCTTGTTACATGCATTGTGTCTTTTCAGTTTGTGCTCATTAGAGGCATACCATCTTCTTCAAAATACACTTACCATGCAGATAACACACTTTGTTTTAATGTTTATTTCCTTGTGCAACAAAAGCACGTGGTTAGGGTTTAGAGGAAAATATTATAGTTTGGCTCCAAATCCAAACAGGAAGCAAACAGCGAGCTCCCGAGTGAAAGTCCGGGATGTGTTGGACCCATCCACCTCCCCACCTGCCCTATAGAGACTTTCCAGCTCTTTCTGTTACATTGTTGCCTGTGGTGTTACAACCTGATGCCACCTGGCGGCGTATTATACCGCCACAAAAAGTGCCTTTTTGCTTCAATGTCTGATGCCGAAATCACCGACGAAGCCGCAGTATTTGACAAGTTGGGATCAAGAACATGTCGAGTTCTTATACCTTTGTTACTATCTCTCTGTGGACATCCTCTGTTAAAACACCAGTGGGCATGAAGCTGACCGGATGGAGCTACAGATGGCATGATGAACTTTGCTAAGATGAACAAATTCTATATGACAAAGACATCATTCCCGCAAGTTTTGTCAATGCTTTAGGTCATACCCCAGGACATCCTCAGTCATGAAGCAATGTTTTGCTGATTTGTTAATCAAACCATCTATATGAATGCAGATCCTTCCCTTTTTATCAGCTTTCTGTGTCCACTCAGCCTTCTCAATACTTCCTCCAATACTTCCTCTTTCATTTCCCTAAACCCCATTACACACTTTCATAAGGTCACACAGTGATTAGGCATTTGTCCTTAGTTAACTTTTATAATCATTGAGTTCTTATTCTTAATTTTTTTTTTTGTAGTAAAAAAGTCATTAATAGTTAGCTTGATTTAATTTTGGTTAGTTTATTCATCAAAATTCAAAAACGGTTGTAAAAATACAAGCATGTAAGATATTGTAAAACATTGGATTAACACAGCCAAGTCCGTTACTTATTTCCATTGTGGTCCCTGATGTTCTTCACATCCACATTGTAATGAAACAATCACAGGATAAGTCACACATTTCTACTCATAGTAGCTGATTCAGTGGTTATTATCACACTCATTTCTTAGAGCTGCCTTCAACCGAAGAAAATAGACTGAAATTCTACCTGCTCTTCAATGACTTGACAAAAGAATCTGCATGTGATCTCTAGATTAACTAAATCCACCATATTGCACTGTATCTGGTAGCATTGAGCATGGTCTCAATTTGAAGTTGTCGAAATCAGGTGCTTGGGCAGTGACTTCCAATGTCAAAACCAACGAAAAAAGGTGTCCTTTAACGTCGGCATGACACACATCCGGTTGCTGTTATACTTTAAGGGTGCCATTATACTTGTCGTTATAATTTAACGGCGCCAGCAAAGACCAACGTGTTCACGTCCTGTAAGATTCTAAAGCCAAAGCTTGTTCTTTTTTCCTAAACCTAACCATTTACTTTTGTTCCCTAAACCCAACCAGGTGCGTTTGTTGTTGAAGGACAAAAAAACGTCAATTTGAGGTGTTGTACCAACGTACTGCATTTATTTTGAAAGATACTGTATGTAAAAAGGGAAAAACTTGACACAGTGTCCCAGAACGTCAACAACCAGCGAACCCAGGGTACCTTGCATGTCATAATATGTTACGAGGTCGGAGTGAGAATGTGCTGTAGCATTTTGCATTTTTAGCATTTTGCTTTTGTATACCTTTTTTCCCTGTGGCCAGCATATTTTTTGAAACTCTTTGCAATGTGAGTGCAGCGTATTTAGACTATGCTACACATCTTAGTAGCATGATGAGGTGCTAAGTGTCTATTCTGCGCTGACCAATGCACAATTGCTGTTTTTTGGGGTTTTTTTTTTTTGGGTCTGGTCACGTTGAGAGTTGAAAAATGTTCAACTTTGAATAAAGTGCTGCATTTGTCACTGTCACTATTTACCCAGCCATCCAAATTAGTTTGAGGTGGGGCGGTACAAAAACCACAAGGACCAACTGTTACATCAATAGCAATGGAGGAGCAATTTATACTGCTGACCACATACTGTAGGCCGTTGGGTCTGTCCCCTCTCCATACATACTCCAGCCTTCCCTTCATCCAGAGCAACTACTCTGCCTTATGTTGACATTTTTACTTCCACGGATATTCTGTATCATAGCAACCACACACAACTAAAGCTTTTTAGCTGGAAAAAAGCTGCACCTACAAAGCACTCTCAAGTGCTCCAACCTGAGTGTTTTCAGAAGAGGACCTGACCTTTTCAGAAAGGAAAAGAAAATGCTTTGAAAGTGTCACCAGTGATTGTCCAACCAATGACATTTGATCAGAAAATAGCATGTCAATCAAGCAATCAATGAACCAACCACAAGGTGTCAGCCCTGATTATTTCTTACCTACTTCAAGCATTTTAAATCTCATTTTCCATCTAACCTTCATCTCTTCGTGCTGTTGTTTTCTTGTTGTTACTCTCTTCGACCACAAGTTTGGTCTTCGAACTTCCTTTTGGTGACGATCGGTCAGGTATTGGAGATATGCAAGTCAAATAATCAGTGAGCACCTCTGGCTCTTCCTTCTCTTTTCCTGGGCCTTCTGTAGTAGAATGTGCCTGTTGTGGTTTTTTTTCTTTTGGGTCTTTTTCTTCTGGGATTTCTCATGCTGTTGCTTTAATGTATCAGGGCTATTACCTGGCCGTTCTCCTCATATGGGGCCTTTAAGACCTCCCTGAATTTAGCATTAACGTCCGCTTTTGGTTCTCTTCGAAAGTTTCCTTCAGAAATTAAGGACAACAAAGAGAGGTGGTATAGCCTCTTGATACTTGCAACAAAGAAAGGAGGGAAGCGACAGGAAATAAACAAATAAATCAGGAAATGAATTTATTAATGAGAAACAAAATTTACCATGCAATATTTATACACGGGCGCTGAGAGCTAATTGAAGGCATCTTTATCTTCCTCCCTCAAGTAATTGTGTTTTTGAACCAAGACAAATTCAATCAGCTCCCCGCTGACTCACGCAGCCCAAAACACTCCTTCCTAATCAGGAAAAGAAAAAAAATCTAAAGTTTCGTCACTTTTTTCATTAAGTGGATAGCACCCCAAGGTGTCCTTCACCTTGCCTTGCAGTGAAAATGTCCTCCTTCATGTTCTCAACAGGAGGTCTTCCCTCCCTGTCCCTCCCTCCCTGTTGCCGTCTCTTTGACACAACTCATCCCGAGCTTGTTTTTACGTCTCCCATGATGAGGACGATAAGAGCATTGTGGCAGGCGAGAGGCGTTTGAAAAATGGATTAAATTACCCTCTCTCCTCAGTGGTGATGTTTTCTCATGCTGTGTTGTCTTTATCACAGTGATGTTTACATTCATTAGCACTTGTCTGAAATGTGTCACAATCTCGTTCCCCCTCGCTCTCACATGCCAACCACTCTTGATATTCGTTCGACTCTGTACTGCAAACAGATGCTATCGAGCAAAGAAAATGTTTTGTCTGCCTTCCATTAGCAAAGCCCAGGGCTTGGTCGAGACGTTACTTGTCAGAGTGCACAGCAGGTATTGTAGGTTCAACAGCAGTAAGTGCTGGCATGTACATTAGTCTCTCTGGCTGTAAGAGTCAGTTCATCCAAATTGACATCCAAAGTGACATATATTGTTCTGCTTATCTCTGGTGGCATCTTAACATAACAGTTTGGTAGTACTTTGCCATCCAAATAAAACAGAGATGAATTAAGGTTTATTGAAGGTATGGTTAACGAGTAGGCTCAACCAAAAGAAACACAAAAATTAGTGGTGGGAAGCGATTAAAAAAGAAATCTAATTAATTAGACGCTTGTAATTAATTAATCTCAATTAATCGAATTTTTATCAAATAACAATATTTGACACAATAAGCAAAGTTTTTCAATTCAGATAAATTTTAGTTGACGACTGAATCAATGAAGAGACATATACGTGAACTTGAACAACAAAAAATCCCGTCAACTGGTCTATTGTGGGCCAGTGTGTGGATACCCGACCCGAGCCTGACGGGATCCGACAGAACCCATTGGAACCCGACCAGTCAGGCCGGGTTTAGATAACAAATCAGAAATGTTGCTCGGGTTCAGCCCACTTGACATGCTGCTGTGTTGTGCTATGGGCTATTTAAGTGCTGGAATTTGTTATTTACATGACAACACCTGAACACAACACAGGCTTCACTCCAACTAAGTGTGTGTGCTGCGCTGCTGTGCATAACAGCAGTCTTTTGACGGTCATTTACACACTGTCTATGTGTGATCATGGTGAGCAGACAAGCTGTAACCACGGTAACAATAACTATGTCAGGTAACAACCTGCATCAGGTTCGGGTCAGGTTCGGACTTAAAAATCAGAAAGTCTGTCGGGTTCCAGCTGGGCTCAGTTATAACTGTCTCGGACTCGGGTCGGGTTCGGTCAGGAAAATGCGGCCCGAGCTGCGCTCTATTGTGGGCTGGCTACGCCGTGTGTGCCAGAAATTACAGAACTGAGAAAGGTGCGATTAAATTCGTTTTGTTTGTTTTTTTACGCATTATTTTTCCTGTAATTAATTAATCGAAATTAATGCGTTAAAATCCCAGCCCTAACGAAAATGCATATTTTTAGGGGTATCTAGCCATGTGCAGTACTCAATCTGCTTTGTCTGGGGGCCATGTTTGTATGATGACAGAAGGCCAGGGGCCAGTTAATGAACAAATAATAATATATATCAGATAAAATGAATAAACAACGCAAATTTAGTCACAGCAGCTCTCAGCTTTGTACAAATGAAACAAGATGCAATGTGTAAGTTATTACCCCTGGTTTCACACTTTAAGCTACGCTGACCTGCTGCTGGCTCTAGCATCATTTTTGGCGTATCGGCACCATGGTATCAATCTTCTCATCTTAATCTCATCAAGTAAGCGTATTTTCCAAAATATCAAACAATGCCTTCAAATGTAGCATAAATGTACATATAAAATAGGGTCTGCAAGGTCTACTTTCACTCCAACTGATTTGTTGTGTCCTGAGTAATTGCTAACTGCTACTTTACTGTAGTTTGTGTAGCTAAGAAGTCCGGGTTGACTGTTATGTCTCCTTGGATTCCAACTTAGGAGGAAATAGATTGTTTCTTTGGCAAAAGTATCGACAACCCCTCCCACCACAGACATACACGCTCTGCTCCCTCTGCCATAGCACAGTCCCATTCCTAGCATACCAGCGTCGCCTGTATTTGATCAGATAGATTGAGTCATTAAGCCCATCTGACACGAGCACTGGCCCTCCATGATAAGAGTCAAAGTTTGGCTCAATGTGGAGAGACGTATGGGCCTCCTTGATGAAGGGGCCGCCTGACGGTTCAAGCGGGGTGGTGGAAGTGGTGGGTTGTGATGGGGGGGAGGGGGTGGCGTTGGAGGCTGTCAGCAGGCATGGACCAGGGTCACTCCACGCCAGGCCTTATTAGGTCCCCATCAGCAAAATGCTGGCTGTCAGGCCCCGCACTGAAATAGAGGAGGGCTCCTGGTGAGCCTTCTGCTGCTCAGGACCAACTTTCTGGCTCGATGGTCACGATCAAACCCGTCTGGCCCGGCCCACAGCGATGCCTTGTGTCACTCCATTAAACAGAATGTATTACTGGTTTCACGCCACGTTAAGGAGGTGACAGGGAAAGTCAACTTGACCTTGAATGCTCCAGTGGCTGTAATTCCCTCTCACATGTGTTAATCAAAAAACGAATCAGATGTCAGAAATAAAATGACACAAAGTTAATGAGGGTTTGCCGACCGACAAGTCAAGAGTCAGTTTTAATGATGGTGAAAAATGTTTGTGAATAATGCTACATATTGATCTAAGTTTCAGAGTTTTCTAGCTTGAAATCTTCCCAAAACATAACTTATGGCAGAGTAAGTGCAGACAGCTTAATTTATTTTGTATTGTATTCAAATATAATTGCAAGTATGTCAAGGTCACATCTAACAGTCTTGTATCTAGCTGATATGGGCAGTGAAAACTTTTTGATCTTCATGTTTCACCTTCTGAATTTTGCTTTGCGTAGCCAAATAAAAGAGGATAAAGCCCATAAAAGCTGCATCTTGACCAAAATAAACATGAGACAAATGCAACGTTCCCTCTGTCTCATAGCAGTACCAGTTGACCAAGAGTTTTTCTTTTCCTGTCAGAGCTCTAAAGTTGATTTGACAGGCATACGTGCACACTGATGATTTTGCCAGAGCATTTCTCAGAAATAGGGACTTTTTCTATGTTTTACTCAACATAAAATGTGTTTTTCTGATAAAACTTAAATGATCACAGGGGTGTTGAGGAAATACCTGATCAGGAAAATAATTTTATAAAGCCTTATGTGGCCCTTACTCGCTTCACCATTACACCCTGAGGTCTAGTGACATTCATACGCTGTAAGGGGGAACAAAAATGTGGGACCCGGCTCCATCAAAAATAATGAAACTTCATTTGAAAGGAAAATAATCAAGTGCCTGGTGGATCTCAAAGAGCAATATTTGGTTTGGGTCTTGTGTATTTGAACTGCAAAGCTGAGTATCAGCTGCAGAGCAGCGTACGTGCCGCAGATAGAGCTCTTCCTGCCCTTCACTCCCAACAAACACTGCTCTCATTAACAACTTACAGCTGCCACAAGTTCAATGATAGCTTTTGCATTTTGTGCATTAGAATAAACAATAATATAATAAGGTTATCATATTACATTGAGTTTATTATTGATGATATTTCAATTTAACATTTCGACATCATCACATTTACTGATTAATGGAATTGGTATTTCTGTCTTTGGTGACTTTTCCTTTGACGCCACCATGAGGTTGACACTTTTAGTTTCTGGTGAAATACCTCAACAACCATGGATTGCCATGAGATTTGTGATGGAGATCCACAGTGCCAAGAGAATGAATTATGGTAACTCATTCTCACTCTGACCTCGTCACATATCGACATTAGTCATGGACTTTCCACATCCAGGTGCGACTTGCAAGGTACCCTGGGTGCGTTGGTTGTGGATGTTCTGGGACACTGTGTCAACTTCTGGCTGTTACATGCATTGTCTTCTTTTAAAATACACTTCAGTTTCAGCAACAAAAGCACGTGGTTGGGTTTAGGAAAAACAGAACAGGGTTTGGCCTCATAATCTTATAGGACGTGAACACCGCCCTCCCAGGTGAAAGGTGTTTCCCAGGTGTTTGTTAGACCCATCCAAAACCTCTCCCGCCTGCACCACTCGGACTTTCACCACCTTAACTTTAGTTCTTGTCCCACTGCATTTCCCCCTGATGGCACCGGGTGCAGTTAAGCTACAGGCGACCGGCCATGTATCATGCCAACCTTAAAGGACGCCTCTTTTTGTCGGTGTCTGATACCGCAAGTCACTGCCCAAGCACCAGATTTCAACAACTTCGGAGTGAGACCAGGTTGATCATGATGACTTTGGCGGTCCTCTGATATAACATGTCATCGGCAGGTCAAAGTTTTGATTATGTCCATGAAATGTTTGTATCTCAACATCTACCTACTGAAACGCTCTCTAGAGACCAGGGTTGATCAGTTGCCTACGATATAGCACTTAGCATTACCATGACCTGGATGACTGAGAACCTTCACCGACATTCTCTACAGACGTTTACGGCACCCAGCGGATGAATCCTATTGGCTGATGGTGATCCCCTGACTGTTACTTTAGCACCAACATGAGGTCGGCATTTGTGGTTTTGAGTAAAATGTCTCGACAACTAACAGGCAAGATTTCCATGAAATTTGGTACATATTAAGTTGTCCTCAGGATGAACTGTAATAACTCTGATGATTCCTTAACTTTTTCTCCACCTCCATCTTCAGGTAAACATTTGAATTTGTCCTAATATTTTTAGTTTATGACCAAGACCCTGCAAAACTCACATTCCCATTAATGATGGCCGTACTTTGTGTTTAGAGTTAATTAGCAAATGTTAGCATGCTAGCAAGCTAAACCAAGATGGCAAACACATAAAACATTACACCTGCTAAACATTAGTATGTTCGCATTGTTCTTATAGCATGTTAGCATGCTGATGTAAGGCTAAATTAGCATTTCACCTCATGGGGTCACTAGTGTGACTGTAGCTGGTATATGTGGTAGATGGTGTCATGTAGAAACTGTTTGTATCCAAGTGTCCTTTTTTACAGCAGATATTTCAACTAGTCATAATAATAAAAGCACAGGTGAAATTGATCACATTAACAATGGCTCAGATCGATTAAGTGTCCCAGTAAGATATTCCAGTGAGCCACTACGCACAATATCAGGGCCTCCCCCAAGTGGAATGCAGCGATCATTACCTCCACCAAGGAGGTTATGTTTTTGGGTCAGTTTGTTTGTTTATCAGCAGGTTTGCAGAAAACTACCGGCCCTATTTTCATGAAACTTGGTGGAAGGGTATCATGGGCCAAGGAAGAACCCACTAAATTTTGGAGCAGATCCAAACCACAGGGTGTGTACACAAAGTATTCTTAAATAAAATATATCTATGATGGCTCAGTTCAAGCTTTCCAGAAAGAAACAGCAGTGTGACAGTGACCCAACATGCACAGTACCAGGACCCTGAAACCGAAGCAGCTGAATGAAATTCAGCCATCATTAATTTTATTCTTCATAGCTGATATGTCAGGATGTCCTCTGCGAGAAAGGTCTATTCTCAAAGTTGCATAACACGAACAGAACATCTGGAATAGTAACTACAGTATTATGACCCAATACATTGTTTCCAACTGTTTTTATAGATCTGAAGGGGTTTATTAGTTTGGGGAAAATATGTCTGGTGTTTGTTACCATCTCTAATGATGACAATGGCTAAATACTATAAAGATATAAAGATGTTTTATTTCTGGACATTCAGCTTATGCAAACATTGTTCCCTCATGGTGTTGGGAGTCCACCTTTTCTTCTTTCAGAGAGGTCCAATATATGTCTATCCACACTGACAATGTGTATCTAAGTACTCATGTAGGGAGTCAAGTTTTTAAGGTGGCAAAATGTGGACTTCACTGCTGGGTGTCTTATAACTGAAGCACTGGTGTCCTCAGCAGCAGGACAACAGGAGCCAAGAGGCCAAGATACAGTAATACTCAGTTGTTTTTGGGTAGTTGAATCAGTAAAACCGCAAGGCTAGAAAGACAACCTGACTGCTTTTCCACCCACACCCAGGATCCAATAACAAACTCACTCTGCAAATTCCCCCGATGACAGCCGCCTCCTAATAAGTTGATGGCCCCACTGCTTCTGTATGTGGGCCAAGGCAACGAAACCAGAGAACGCTCAATCTGTGCTCCCAATGCCAGCTCAGGCCACGGCCCTCTTACCATTTCTCTGGATCCAACTCACCCCACCTTACTACTAGGACAGTTATCTGATTTTGGCAACAAGCAGGAAGCTTACAAACGATGTCCACAGGAGAGTGTTAGTCACCAACGAATAATGAATGATTCATATGTGGTGCCTTTGCCAGGTGACAATACAACTGTGGGTAGCCATGAGGAGATGATGTCTATCAGTTGTGCAACATAATACAGAATATTGTGTATACACTGCACATATATACAGTATATATTAAACATTATAATATATCCTTTAAAAGGAAACTGAGCTGTAGCGTGTTTGCAATGCCCTGAACTAGTGAGGCTGATAAAAAGAACCATTAAATAAACTGATTTGAGTGGTAGATGTATTAGGCCCTGTGATGGTTTTCTTGACTGTTTGATAGCACATACACAAATTATCTGTTTAAGACAAAAATTGTGTTGTACTCATCTTTATTAAGCCACTTCTAGCTCTCGGTTGGAGTATGTTGGGCCCAAAATAATTCCCAGGGTGCTTGAAGGTTTTAAGAACATTTTCAGATTGACTTATTCAAGGAGATTGGCAACAGATAATCTTTTATGGCCAGTTGTGCTATATGTTATGAATACCCATCAGTGCCCAAACCCCAAACAGCCTGATGACTTTGCACTTCTGCAAATTGGTAGACATGTTATAATTAAAGTGTTTTGATTGTAAGCTGTTGTCAGTATGATAAATCTAACACTTTTCTGGGCTGCCCTCACCTAAGAATTTTCCAAGTCGACCAATACTCGTCATTTAGAGCCATTGTGATATTAGCATAATTAATACATCATATATTTTGGGTGGGGCAACGCAATGGTTTGAGTTGAAGGCGTGAGAAAGAATAGTCTCAGTAACATTGTTAACACTGTGCTACATTACAGAGAAATACAAACCGTACTAATGAACCTTCATTAATATAGGCCTATATTTTATCTCCAAGTGCACGTCACACACTGAGCGAGCCGCCTGTTAATGACGCTGTGGGCTAATGGGCATGTAGCTACTTCCATGTTTCACATGATACGTCATGTTTGTAGTGGACCAATGAAGATGAGTTTACATATCACCTTGGGTTGGTCCTTCACCTTCTCAAAATGATCCCACACTTTGGATTTCCTGCCCGACATGTTATTAACTAGCCTGTGGAATAACCGCAGGTACCAGCCCTGGAAATCAACCTGACTCCTGTCTGACTGCTGAGCGTGGACACTTCCTGTTTCTGTACTTTCAAATTAAATTCCCACATGGTCCAGTCATATAGGTTTTAATTTATTTTGACAAGGTGCAGCTCCATATAGAGTTTCATATTTGCGGGGGGTTTTTTTCTAATGACCTTTGAGGTCAACTAACGTTTAGGTCAACAACATTTTTGCATTACATTTTTTTTTTTTTTTAAATTACATCAATATACATTTATTAAATTATTTTTATACTAATTTAATAAAAGGACAGTGATAATAACGTTAATTCGGGGTGATACTACTAATACAACGAATAAATATTCAATAAATTTTCATCTACTTTTGTTTCCACCAAAACTAGCGCATGTATGCAGGTTTATTAAGTGTGAGTAAAACCTGCTAAAAATAACTAATATACTCCTTTCCTATTGTCGATATTTGATTATGACCTTTAAACGGTTAACTGAATCACATATTCTTGATGTTTTTGGTTCTCATCCACTAAAGTCAAACTTTTTGCACAAGAAACAGTGTATTTGTATTCTGATTATACTGACCTTACAAATCAGGTTAACCAACTCATAGGAGGAACACATGATTATCTGTAACCTAGTTACTATAAACAACTTGTTAAAAGGCTATTTGTGTCCTCTGCCCATCAGCCTCTAAATGTGCACACAGAAGTGAGTTGACAAACAAATTGTGGGCTGCAAAGCTGTGTACACTGCGAAAACCATAAAGCGCTGAACATCTCTTTTTTTTAGTGCCATGATGAAAAGACATGTGATTAATACGATCTGCGGCTGACTTGGATGGGCTCCTGTAACTGTACCTTGAACACATGTTTTTGCTGAGGAGTTGAAAGATGGCACTCTCAGGGCCAGAATTGACTGCCTCCAACCTTGAGGAGACATTACTCTGATTTACTTCCCCTCTCAATTCTGCCGCAACTGTTTTATGCCTCAAGGCTCCAGCAGAGAGGGTTAAAACGGAGAGTTAAGAGGGGAAAGACAGGGAGACACAGAGAGCAGCCCGAGCATTGTTTATTTTCACAGGAACATTCCAGGAGTTGACAGCTATTCCCTTGTCTGGAGAGCTGAATCGCAGTGCAATTTTCCAGACTCCAGACACAGTGTGTGAACTCCCACTAAGACTAGTCTGGGACAATGAAGAATGAGTCTCTTATTCACACTTCCACTGTGATGATAGTGGCTGAATACTGACTAGGAAAGGTTACACAGCTTGTTAACTCATTCGTGGAAACACAGTGATGAGGTGAGAGATAAGGTGGGTGAAAACAAATGCAATTCGTGTAGCAGAACATTCCAAAATTCAGTCAGTCATTCATTCCAGTGTGCCTTACTGTAACTCACTGCTGTGTTTTTTCTGAGAGGAAAGCCAAGCTCAGGCTTTTCCTTGGCTGCCACAGAGAGTTTGAGATCTATATTTGAATTCTAGGCTAGCATTCCAGTGTCCACTCTCCACGTGGCCGCTGCACCGGGCTCTCTAGAAATGTCAGGGTAACCAGATCGTTACACACTTGAGTCCAGTTACACCTCCATTAACGACCGTGAAAAGGATCCACACGCTGACCCCAGAAAAGAGCCCCGAATTAGCATACATATTTAAAGAGCCTGGTCTTTGGTTGCACGAAGGTGTTTCACAAGATTCACACCCAAGCTCTGACTGCACGTTCGCTCATCACACCGGAGCAAGAGAAGATAGTTAATTTCAAATTTTCATCCAAAATGATGACAGAAAATATTAAAGACATGGTTTGAAATTTGGTAAACATGCTTAATTACATTTGTATGGTAAATATACTGTATAGGCCTAAAAATGTTAACACACAAATTTGCACTGTTGACCAATAGTAGGCTGTCTTGACACTTGGGGCAAGGGGAATTCAAAATAAAGGAAGCTACTGTAAATTATTTGTGGTGTTTATTTAACCTCCTTTGTCGGAATAATAACTGCTCCAAAAAGATAGCCAGTTATGAGACAGGAGTCAGTGGTACCAATGCATCTTTTGAATAAACTGTGTAAACTTATTTTCCCATTAATAACCATTAATGGTTATTTGTATGAATTAGACTAACTGTTGCCAGTCTTTATGCTGAGCTAACATAAAATAAGAGTAGCATCAATCTTCTTATCTAACCAGAGAGAATTCAGAGAGGAGACTGCACACTTTGAGTCATTTTCTGTATCTGTGTCACATGGGTTTTGCAACTGCCCTGCCTTTTTAGGAGTCTAACGACACGTCCTAAGTCTAGGGTGTGCAGCAGGAACAAGTCCTAAAACGCAGATATGAGTTAGTATTTTGCACTTTTGGTTCCCTCGTCTCGAAGTCAATGGCTGAAATAAGGTCTGTGATAAACAACAACAAGGGTTTAAGAGATTTTCAAGTTTTGTCTAAGCCCACTAGTGAATTTTTAAACTTTTACATGTCCTAACAAAGGTGGTTGCCAACAAGCGGCTAAATAAGACAGAACGTCATTACGCTGATCATGGCTGTACAGCCTCGTTGTTGTGGCGACATTGAAGTCACGGCACCATGGTGTTTGTTGAAAGCCTGACATTAGCTTTTTACTTCTGACGATTGCATTTATGCTTCAAAAATCATGAAAGTGGTGTTCATTAGTGAAGATTATTTTGCTGAACAAAACATGTAGGTATAAACTTTTGGCTCATTGGCTCATTGTGGAGGGAACCAACTTCAAGGATGACATACTTCAGCACTTTATTTACTGCAATGGGAGAAGTGAACGTGAGCAGATTATGAACAACTGATATAATCTTGTGCTGGGTTAACATCAAATATTAAGCAGATAAAATGAGCGCCATTGTATGTAGTGGAGTACTGTTTTGAATCCATTCTCATACGTCCACATGACGTTCACAACAACTCACAACAAGATTGGGAATTGGGGAAAAGGAGTGACCACACACAAGGCAGGAAGTGTACTATTATATACCATTGGCACAGCTTGTAATGTTGCGAAAGAGCATCTTTGATATAACTATTGGTACTGTTGTACTGTAGTTAAACGTTTAGCATAAAATGGACTACATTTTTTACAAGGCTCTTTACTGAGATTAAATTGGATCTGGAGTAACCGAACTCGTCCTTGCCTCTTTAAACTGACATATTGATACATTCTGGAGTTTGCTTACAATAGAAATGTAGGGCGTACAGCCTCGGGCTTGCATGATGACTCTTAGGACATCCTTGAGCAGGAATGTTCAGAGAAAAAAAAATCTGTTATTTTCTGAAAATTTAAATATATCTTCCAATTTAAAGTTACTTTTGAGGCACTTCAAGGTGAGTAGTGCAGTTGCTGGCTAAGTGATGATGCAAGCATGATGCAACAGAGAAAATAGTACAAGCTCACACATAAGGAAAGTCACTGGTGTGTTCAGTCGCTGGGGTTGAGGAGGTCAAACAGTTAATCCACATATCCCTGTGGACTCAGTGTTGTTACAGGATGGAGCTGTACCCCTGTGCATCGTCTAAGTGTTCCCCATTGTCTTGAACTGCGATGACTTATAATCATGAGGGACATAAACATTCTGACCTCTGCTCTCTCACGACTGCTGGTCAATCACAGCATGTCTGAATATATGTTTCAGCCTCCATTATTGCTACCATCTGGAAACTCAAGTAGCATATTTGTGATTTATGTTTCCTATCGTCTTCAGCTTTAAGCCCCGTGTAGGAATTGTTGTGGACTTAGCGACGGAAAAGGAACATTATCAGCGGACTATTAAACAGTGTTCTGCCAACAGGAGGTGGTGAGAAAAAAACAAAGGCTTGTCTTAAGGCAAGCTGGTAGGAAATGTTTTCTTTTTCAAAGTGTGTTATACCCCCTGGTGATAAAAAAGGGACCAGAAAGAAAGGGGGTGAGTTGTTGAAAAGCATGAAAAAAGTTTACTCAGCCCCAGGTGCAGGGAGTCCCCTGCTGATGTCTTTTCACAAACACTTTGTTCATTTGTCTGGTTGATGGGGTGGCTGGACAGCTTACTGGACGGCTGCCTGGTCACTGGGCCAGCTCCTTAGTGGAACATCAAACTAACATGAACTACACCCCCCGTCCGTTTTCTCTGTCCTTCTATGCCCACATGTAGTGTGACAAATCTGGCTGAGATTTAGATGGTGACGAATAGGCTCGGCTTACTGGACACTTCAAGAATTATGTTAGCTTCCTGCAACATCATCTGTCATTGCCCTGGTAGGTGCCACAACTTCTTTGCCTCGGTAAAAAGGAGCTACGCCTTTCTCCGCTGTGTTTCCCAAATGTCTGCAAACCAGTAAATGGATGCCACCTCTGGGCACTGCGTTTGTCTGGCTAAGGCCCCCAGGGCTCAGTGGGTACAGCGTCTCACTGCTGGCACAGACACGCCATTCTCTGTTTGATTCTTTAGTCTCAAAGAGCCTTGCTGAGTGTAAGCCGTCTCCTCTCATTGTTTGGTGATGTTGCGGCGGGGTAGGGGGTTTGCAAAAGTGTGTTACAAGCCCATCCCCATCATCCCTCCACAGCTACAGCTGACAACAGCTCCAGCAGAGTGGCTGCTGCCATGTTCATTTACAGTGCTTTCGCGCATGTGAATGTTGCATAGTTAACAGCCCTCTATTGACTGTTCTGTTCAGCGCAGATCAGCAGGGGTCAATTAATGAGCGGCCCCTGACCATCAGATCCCAATTATGGCTTTCAGAGCACTCCACCGCGTGCCCCTCAAATACCCAACTCCATTTGCCTGATAATTGTGTAATTAGAGTTTGTATCAATAATTAAAGCACCGACAGGGACATGTATTATTCTCCTGTTTGCCTCATTTGCTAAATTGCAGCAACATTTTTGCAAATTTTGGGTTGAAGCATGCACCTATGTGCATTATTTATTAGAATTACAAAATGCCTCTCATATCATTAAAGTGGCTCTTTATTTCCCAATGGAGATATCTAATTCAACAATAATACGTTCTTCATTAACAGCATTGAAACTGTTGCCCCAGTGTTGGAAAAAGTATTCAGGTCTTTTTCTTTATAAAGAAAAGTATCCATACTACAAAGTGGTGCGGGGATGATGTTTATTTGTAGGCCAGCCCAGAAATTAGCTGGTTCCCTTGACAAAAAGCCCCTGGGATTTTTTTTCCAATGGATTTTGGAGTACTGCAGAAAATAAATTCTGTGGCAAGATTATGATATTGACATTTTGTTCAGCAAGATAATCTTCACCAATGAACTCCACTCATGATTTGTGAAGCGTAAATGCAATCACCAGAGGTAAAATGCTAAAGTTAGGCTATTAACAAATTACACCATGGTCACATAATCTCAGCGTTGCCACCACAACAAAACTGTAAATCCATATTTGCCGTGATGACATTCTGTGGTCTTATTAAGCTACTTGCAATGGCATTTTTTAAGACACTTAAAAACTACAAAATAAATTATGTATTTCATGTTATAAACCAAAACATGAAAATCTCTTAAACTTGTGTTAACCACAAACCTTATTTCATCTGAAAGGAACAGCTAAAGAGACAAAAAAAAAAACTCTTGAGGAGTTGGTAGAGAGCAAAGCAGAGCAAAAAGGGGGGTGAATGTTTAACTAACATTCTCCCATGGCTAGAAACACAACCTAAAATGAATGCTACTGATGTGCTCCACCCCTGCTAGATGTGAAAATCAGCAACTGTTCACTAACACACTTGCCATAACAACTTAAAAAATGATGGTATGTCAGTGTTAAATCTGTTATTGCAGGTTTAAAGTGTCAAAAGTAAAAGCAATACTGTAAAATGGCCCTCATCAGTTTATATTATTATGTCATTAGGTGATAATTATTCAAAGCATTACCATGTCAATGATGCAAAATGTTGCTGGTCGAGGTAATTTTAACTGCTTCATATTCTGTTGGGTAGTGTAATCTAAACATTTCACTGTATGTTATAAAATGATCATATGTTTCAAGGTATAATCTGAATTCTGAAAAATTAAACTGGTAAGCATATGTAAGCATAGCACTTGAGTAAATGTACTCTACGTGAACAGTATTGGGCTGTTCTCATATACTATTAGTACGTAAACCTGTAAAAAATAATGGCCCAGAATTTATATACCGGTATCCCACATAATCTTAAAGCAGTAATTTGTTTAAACTCATGTAAATGTGAAGGCTGCAATCACGTAACCAATGCGATGATGCAAGTAAAGAAGATAGTAGTATAAAGAGCAAATCTGCGTAAAGATGGTGGTCGGGGTGATGGATGGGTCAAACAAACATAGGACTTTCCCCCAAGAGAACATGATCATGTTCTGTGTGAAACAAAGTGAACTTTGAGTTATTTTAAAAGGTATGTGGTCACCATGTTTCTTTTCCTAAACCAATCCTACATAACTTAATGTTAAGTTTGTAATGTGATGATGCTTAAGTATGTTTCTCTTCCTAAACCTAACCTACGTAACTTTGCATTAACATTACATTAAGGACATAAAGTGACAATACCCAACCTTGTTTCTTTTCCTAAACTTCACCTACGTAGCTTTACTTACCTAAACCTAACCTACATAAACTTGCCTAAAGTTTATAACTTCATGATGTCATTCATGGGGCACTTATTTATTGCGTATCATACCAACTGCTGTATGTGCATTTCCGTAGGATATCATACAAACTGACATGTTGACAGTAATAGCATTTTGTTGAATTATTTTGAGTTGCAGAGTATAATCAATTCCTACAATCCTACGCCTTATTGGTAATTGTTGACATGCAGCCACAAGAAGCCATTTGTATCAATAATACTCCAGTATTTGAACTTTGCCTCCAGGCGATGCATGACAAGGTGTCTACTTTTCTTTTTTCAAATTATGGAAATCTGGTATTGGAGTGAAGCTCTTGTATTGCAGGTTTCTGGTAACAGATATGGGTTATAGCTTTCATACACACACAGATCCACAGACAAAACACTGTGAAACATAGCCTGTTGCTCTTTTGAAAAGACCTCCGGGCAATTCAGTGATAAGCACTTCCTCCAAACACAATGCCTGACTTTTTCTTTGGTACTCTCCCTAACCTGTATCCTGTGACAGCCTTCTCCAATCATGATGTCAATAAGCGTACGCCTCAGCCCTTGTTTTCTTTCTGTCCCATAAATGTTTGACAAGACAGCCTTATTAAGGGAGAGGAATGTTATTTTTTCACTTTTCAGACTTCCTCAGGTACATTGTCTGTCACCGTCCCTTCAATAAATAATGGGTTGTACCACAATTTCCCATACAGTGCAGCCTCATGACATAACTACAAATACACCTTTGACTTGACATGGGGTAATGAGACTTTTGACAGCTTTGACAGTCATATAGCTGATGGTGCTGCAGTCTGCCTATATAGTTTGGTAGAGTGCGCCATGCAATCAAAATCTTGCCAGGAAAGTGAATTCCTCAAAATCAGCAGAGGAACTTTCGCCACAACTGTCCATAAATAATTGCATATGGCACGCTTAGCTTATCTTGGACATACATGGAAATCAAACCACAGCCTGGAGAGAGGGAGAGTAATTAATTCTAATTGGGATATTTCTGCAGGATTGGGGAACGAGTAAATTCTACTCTGGAGCAATGTTTTTGATGGAGCCAGAGCCCCATATGCTGTACTCAGGAGCACATCTGTGCCCAGTGCCCACGGAGAAATCCCCTGGCAGACAACACTTCAATACTGCAAGGGGGGGAGGGAGAGAATGTAAGACACCGCAAGCATTATTATGCCAGCCGGCAACAAATATCCATCCTAATTGCTCCACAATTGTATTAAACTAGCTATTATGTAGCAATTAAATTTGTTTAAGCCCCAGCTCCAGTTACAGTTTTCAGTGTGACTAATTAAAAACAAGGGAGCAGGAAAACCCCAGGCAGAAGCTTCCCCTAAGCTGGAGCTCCAGCTCCCCCGCCATGACTGTATTTAGAGTGTCAATCACGGCAGAGTCAGAGGCAAGTCATTCAGGCAGCCTTTTTGATTCAACCTATTCACTCCTATAAGCCCTTTATCTAGACTGTCTCTGTATAGTTCCAATTATCCCAAAGTTTCATGCATTTGCGTTCAACAGGAACAGAAGCGGCCAGTCTTCCCAGTACGCTGCTCTAACCCTCTGCTGTACAAGCTGCCCAAGTTTTGTTTACATGCATATTCATACATATGATCATACTTCACTTACCCTGGTGAAAAAGTGCAAACTGCAAAACACAAAACATTTAGAGTCTAACAGTCTATGGTAAGTTTTTCATTGCACCACCTGCAGTAATGGCTACACTGCTCTGTAATGAAGGTCCATTTAGTGTGCTTTGGCCAAAGTCCAGCCACGCTGAAGCTGTTTCTGCCTTCCCGCTCAGGTCATTAGAGGTGAGATGCAAACTGATGAACACACAGAGTACAATAATGAGCCATGAAATGAAAGGGAAATTAATTGGACCCCAATAAAGAAAAGATTAACACAGATGGATTATCCAGTCTGACTGTTTTAGCAGCCTTATTTATTTATTTATTTATATATTTTTTGTGTACTGAAATTAGCATAACTTATCACAACAGCTGCTAAAACTGCAACAAAGTCATGGCTCTACTTACTCTTACATAACTACTGTTTCTCCTGTGCTAAAACTTGTAGTTTGCTTTTCATTGTCATAGTCATTATGTATCACTCATTGAAAAAGTAATGACATTACTTTAATTATTTTAGAATTGTATTATTTATTGTTACGGCTAGCTGTATTTTTCTTTGTATATTTTATTGTGTGTGGCAGCAATATTTTTTAGGAGGGTAAGTGCTCTTGTTTTCTTGTGAGGATCTTTGTTTCCCTCCAGGTAGTGGTGCCCAATGCCAATTGTCCTCTGACATCACTGCTGCAGTCTGCCTCAGCTGGGAGCCTGGTGTGACATCACTACTGAGGTCCATAAAGCCTAAGAATGCTGCAGAGTTAGGTGATAATTCTCTGTAGGTCGCTATGAGTGATGCCTTTCACATTGTCACATGATACATAATTTTTATAAAAAAAAAAAAAACTGACATGTTTAACAACTCTAAAGCCTCCAAACCTAAATGTCAAATTTTTTAGTATACATGTGGAGAAATACACTATGGAACGTGGTTAAACAAGCAGCCAGCCTACAACTTTTAGATATTTTCTGACCCTCTAAAGCTAACATTAGCTTAGCCCCACTGACTGCACACAGCACTCCATAAGTCCCGTCCTGACAGTGAAGGCTTTACATCAGTGGCGGCTGCTGGTCTTTCAAACAGGGGAAGCTCCCTTTAAATTTACATCATAAAATTTGTCATATTTTAGGGAGGCAGTAACTTATAAAAGGAACATTTAATTGAAGCCGTTTTTCAACCACACTCATGTCACAGAACCACAGCAAAACACACCTCAAAGATTTTCAGATGGGTTTAAACACCTGAACGGCACTCTGTCAGAAGACTCCACTCGCAAAATCTGCGATGGGACTGAGCTGAGCTGTCAAGTGACGGTGTGTATCTCAAAATAGCTGTCAATCAAAACGGGATTCAGCCTTTCAACTGATCCTCCAATCATCATGCGGAAGCTCAGCGTCCAGCCCAGCCAAGGCCCGCCCACAGCTCCACTCACCCCCAGAGAAGCTGAGCGTCCGGGGGCGGGACAAAATCGTGGCATTCGTCTTCGAGATGAATGTGTTCTAACACATTTGTAGTCAATGAAATGTTAACACAGCCGTACATATTTGACCGTTTAATTTTTGACATTTTAGGGGAAGCTGAGCTTCCCTTGCAGTCTTAGAGAAATCGCCTCTGCTTTACATATCCTCCAACATGGAAACAAACAGGTTAACTGAATGTAAGCGATGAGTGGCTAATGCTAGCGAGCAAGATAGCACACTTCCAGCTTCTGCATCAAGCTGATGCATCCCGAACCATCAACATCCTCATCCTCTTTGCATCGTTGTTGAGCACACAGAGACAAATGTGGTCTTTTTACCAGCTTTTCTTAAAAAAAAAAAAAAAAGACAAAACCAATCAGTCTTTGTCTTCTTTGTGTAGCACTTTAATTGGCTGTTTAATACTATGGGAAACAGCAATGTCACTGCTAAAATAAGACACAAATTACTCTCTCTGCCGCAGCTACATATATAAATAAAACCAATTCATTAAAAACCTGAATCAAATGTTTCCTAAATATCTGATTTTTGAGATGATTTTGATTCTTCATCGTTGGTTCAGAAACACAGAAACCATTACTAGAATGAATAACAGTAATGTTATGACTGAATTTCAAATTGTAATCCCTTCCACTGCTTATTACTGAAACGATAATCTTATTCTCTAAATAACACTTTTACCCTCACATCTATTATGAAAGAGACCCCTGAGCCGTACTGTACTGTACCTCAGTCCCGTGGAGTGAGCTCCTGTAGCCAGGTGCAGACACAAGAGGCAGCAAGTCCCTGCCCAGCTGCAGGCTGTCAGAGCTCATCTCACCCTGACACACTCCTGGCCTTTGAGGCTCTCAGTGAACTAGTTCAGGGGAGCTCAGACTGACCAGGACACAGGCAGAGTAACTCCAGTACAGTTCAGTACATCTTTCTCTACAGAGAAAAGATTTCAGTATGGTTATCTTGTATAGTGCAGTTTTAAAATAGATACAGACAACTTTTTCGCACCCCCCTCGTGTGGTGTTATTGTTGGTGCCACTGTCGCAAACATAACTGGACCGTTTTCCATTTTCCTTAGAGCCTAGCAACTACCAACAACACAGGACAAACAGGATTTTGTTTTACCACGCTTACTTCAGTTGCTGCACGTCTGCCATTTCCACTACTGGGGACAGTAACTGCAAAGACCTTACACTGACACTCCTTGGCAACTGGGAATAGCCGCAGATAGAGGAAAACAAAAGCACTATCCTCTTTCTGTTTTGGTTGTGCAACAGCTGACGCACTTCCTTTGTGCTGTCAATCGAGCAGTCATTCTCCCGGGAGATCGTACGCAGTGGCGGACAGCATTGCATGCTGAAAATCTAAACATTGATGGTGTCATTGTTCTACAGTTGTTACACTGTGCAATCAACACTTATGACATAATGACAAGTTAAAGCAAACAAACTTGTCTATTTCCTCTTTAATGACAGGAAACACACAACAATCTTCCTAAACTCTAACAGTCCTAAGCGCAGTCAAATAATACAAAAGACTACAGTGAACTTTTTGGGCCTGCCAAAGCAGTTCACCGGCGGCATAATTTAAAGTAATTAAAGACTGGAAATATTTAATGACCATTCATGAAAGTACTAAATATCTCAAATCCACCTTAGACAGCAGTTCCAGCTATCACACAATCAGCACAGTTCGCCTTTTGCATAGAAGCAGTAATGAGTTCAAATCGGACTCATAAAACCTCCATTGTTTCACGGCGCTCGGGCTGCTCTATGTGGGGTTAAGGAGTACGTGCAGAGTGTTTCGTACTCTGTGTGGACTGCAGTCTGTCTGCCAGAAGTAATAACACAAGCGATTATGTCTCATTACACTAACCATAGACGCTTGTCTACTTTCTTCCCATTGTCCTTGAGTGGTTTGGCACCCAATTACTAAGTTTGTTTTTGGGGGATATGCTAGAACTGTCCCTTAATCTTTAGAAAGCCACAGTTTCTCTGTAGCCTCGAGTGAGAGTGACAGTGAGGAAGTGCCAGAATGGAAAGGAATTTGTTAGGGAGAGGAGACGTCAATCACAAAAGTTAAACACAACAATCTCATGCTGCATGGAAAAATGCATTTCAAGTGGATTTTGTGATATGCTCTATTTGCAGGCTAGTTTGGAATAAAAACATCATGTTTAAAACATCATTTTAATCACTAAAATGGTAATTCAGCTGCATAATCTCTGTTCTGATTGAATTTTATTTCATTCAATGCAGTCAAAAGTACAACACAGACTTCAAGAATGTTAACTTTTGGAAGGTGTGGAGTTGAAAACAGTTTATTCATCACCATGTAATTCATGCCCAGGAATCAGGTGTCAAACAAAGCGGTGGCAGGTTGATAACATATCACGTTAACCCCTGAAGATCGATGCTGCTCTGCATGGATTTAACTCCTGAAGGGGATTATTGAGCTTTGCCAAAGTTCCATGTCGAGACAGGAAATTCACACCAGGATTAGAAGTTAATACTTATTGCTGCTGCTGATGGACATAGCTGGGAAGTTTAGATGCCGTCTCCTCTCTCTGCCTCTCTCTGTCTCCGGCTCTCTCCCTCCCATGTCGTTACTGTTTTTGGTATTGATTGCCTGCTGCCTCTTAAATTATGCATTCTGCAGCTCGGGTTGGAGGGCTCCCAGGTGGGTTTGTCAAAGGGAGAAGACACATGTAGTCGGGCAGTGTGGCTGGGAGCGTCAGAAATCCATACAGGTCACAATCATGTCACCCCATCAGTTTTAATCAGCCAAAGCTGAATACAAGCCGGTGACAGGGCTTAGAGGTATAGGGGATGTGTCTCTGCCTCGGCTGCTCCCCCGACACGCAGGATCTGGTTCAATACTGCTGGATGCCACTGACAGAGACTCATTATCATCTATGTGTGGCTTGCGGCTGGGCTGGATGATGAGACGTGTACTGGTCTGGGCCTGTTCCACAGTGTGTTCCCATGCCACAGTGCAATTTGGGCTTGATTGCTTTATCGGAGTCTTCATCACTTTCTGCAGGTTTTACACTGAGTGTAATGATGCATTGTGTTCTTGCACTCTGGTTTGCTCGCATGAGCAACATTGTTTAAAAGTTGACAAGTTTCCCAAACTGAGTTTGGCTAGATTTTTGATAAAAGTCTATCTGGACAAGTCATAAACTGCACTCTTTAGGGTGTGGAGCAATGAGTCTAAATGTTTAGGCTTGATTTCTTCATACTTTTAAATAAATTCATGACATTTTAACTAGGTCAACACTGATAACATCATGATAAGTATACTTGAGTCATAAAACCTGAAGGAAATTATAAACAAGACTGAGAGTCTACAGTCATGCTGCAGCTCTGTTACCCCTTTTCCACCAACACTGACTGGGTTTCCGCTCTGATTCGTGCACCTAATTATGAACCATTCAGAGCATTTCGACCACAAAAAGTTGGTTTGGAACCAAAAAGATTGGTTCCTAGCTGGATCCAAAAAATATCAGGTTTTCCTTGACCTGAAGCGTTAACTGACGAAATCAGTGGGCATATTACATCCTCATGTTGGAAATAGAGGATGGACATGGCAACGACGGAGGAGTCAAGACAGAAATCGTCTTCATATCATTAACAGTTTGTTCGAGCTCACAGGTAATCAATGCGATCCACTGTCTTGCTACTACTGTTTACTTACACCCTCCATTGATGATGCCTTCATGATTACCATGGCTCCACACAAAACTGATGGAAATGCTAGATAGTATGGAGGTTCCAAGAATCTTGAAGGTAACCGGTTTAAGGACCAGAGCTAACTTGGTGAAAAAATAATATGTGTGGCTGTACTTAGGCAAAGCGATGCTTTGAGCCAAATGCTAACCTCGACATACTCATAATGACAATGCTAACATGCTGGTGTTTAGCAGGCACAATGTTTGCCATATTCGCCATTTTACAATAGCCTACCAGCATGCTAACGTTTATTTATCAGCACTGAGCAAAGTAGCTGAGGCTGATGGGAATGTCTTTAGTTTTGCAGTTATTTAGTCATAAACCAAAGTAGGCCCACAGTAGAAGCCACTTAAGACCCTTTTCCACCACACAAATAAACCACTAACATCTGCTAACGTCTGACTGTGAGTGCCGATTGTACGATTACCCATCATATACAATACTCGACTCAAATGACCCTGCAGTAGCCATGGGTAGTTATCGGCTCCGGCTCCAGTCGGCAGCAGTGGAAATGCAACACGTGGGTGATTTTCACCCCTATACCGAGGTGTAATGACATGCCACCACCGAATACTGTCCATCTCCAAACATCATTCCAATTTGGTCTGTACCAAGACTGAAGGAGATACCGAATAAGTAGAAGATATATAGGAAGAAGTAACAACTGTAACATTTTCACTAGCCGCCATTTTGCTTTATTGTTTTGTGGCTAGCCGTGATGTTGAACATGATGCATCAGTAAACCAAACAGAGGGCATGCTTGTCTGCTGCAGAGCCGTGCACATGGCTGTAGTCTACTGGCAATGGGAAAGGAGTCAACAGCCTACATCAGCGGATTTCCCTGTGTTTAGAAAAACAAAAAACATACACATATGAATTTTGGTGGAAAAGGGGTATTAGGGTGCCAAATTGATCACTACAAGCGGATTCTTTTTCTTTGGTTCTCATGCAGATTGCCATCTAAATGACATTTGTATATTTATTACATGAATCTAAAGTAATGAAACAGACCTGCTTCGCTATTTCCTGATGTTATCAACTGTTTCAGAAAATAGAACGGCTATGTCGTTACATGACCGAGCATTATCAATCCACTTGATGGGTTGTCTTCAGTCGCAAGTGCTTTACCTGTGCACATTCATTTTCTGTCTCCGTCACTGGCAGCCAGCGTTGAGGAGACTACGTTTTTCCATTGAGAGAATATGTCTCTTTTTCTGATCATGAGTTCGATGTGACAGACAGCAGACGGATGACTGTGTGGCAAGTCTCATGGGAGTAAAGTAAAGTAGATTACTAAAGCAGATTAAGATCAATACTTAAAAATGCCTAAACGTAAAGTATTATAATTTGTGGTTAATTTAATTTATTAATCAGATTTACTGAGACAACCCTCACATACAAACTCCATGATCCATGTGTACAAATGGTGGGTCATGACATTGTAATCGGTGGATGTACAGCGGATCGTATGTCTCACCGTGAATCTTCCCACGGAAGGGCGAGTCTCCAAAGGAGGCCAGTGTTCCTTTGATGAAAACAGTCACGGAGCTCGGAGCATTGCAAACTTAAAGGAGTGAAAACACAACAGGGTCAAAAGAGCAAATCCGGCCTTCTGTTCTCGCTGCCTTTATTGTGAGGTTTGCGCAAGGCACGGTGTGATTTCCTTAACACTGCCAGTGAAAAGAGGCTTGATTTTCACAGGCCAGCTGACCTGCTAAGAGCAGGTGTGTCTCAGATACAGTTTCAGACTTTTTTTTTTTCTCTTTCCAGTACACTTCCCAGCTGACGATACTGCTGCCGGATCCAAGTGCTTATCAGGATTTAAATAAAAGGCTAATCAAGGGTCCAGCTGAATTTCCTTATTTTTCATGTTTTTCAAAGAATTTCAGAGTCTTTGAACAAACTATGGCTACTGTGACAGAAATAGTTATGGGAACATCACCTGGAAACTGGCATCAATCACTCTAGCTTTTCTCGCTCTCACTTAACTGTTTCCGTTGAGTATGAAACAATATATGAACAGAGTGATCAGCAAAAAGCTTTCTCATGTTTCCACCTTGGGCTTTGGAAGGGAAATACCTGATCTCTTCCTGTAAAAGGATATTAGGTGAGGAAATAAGCATTTCAAGTCTTTTGTAAAGAGGGTTTGTTTTCAGACCTAAAGGGTTATTGTATGTATAGAAAATGTCTCTTAACGTGTGAAAGATAAAGGCACTTTAACTTCATATTCTCATGTCTATCTCATGAAATTACATAGAAGAGTTCATCTAAACTTACGGTGATTAAAAGCTTGATTCTGGTTTTCAAATTTGGTTAGAAATAACACTTTAACAGTGATTGACTTTTCTAATGTAAAACTTCATCCAGGTGCAGGAAGAGAATATGCGCTCCTATTGTGAAGGCAGCAAGTAGCAGTTTAAGCAGGGTCGCTGGTTACATCCCATCACTTTGTCATCATATCCTGCCTGTTGTGACACATTATGTAAACAGAAACAAGCCTGGGAAGGAGCCAGAGACACAACATCCTCTGCCATGGGGTGGCTCTGTCTGACCCCACATACAAAGAGTTCAGAATAAACCAACACACGAGAAAAGAAAAACTGAAATGTTTGTTCAGACTCTTATCTCAAGCTGTACATTTCCTTTGGGGTTGTGCAGCGTGTGTTGGATGGTTTATGTTTGCGCCTGTAGGATGCATTATGGAGCTTTCAGGGAGATGTGCACAGCACACTTCCTTCTGCAGACTCCCGAGACGAGTCTACCGATACGGTAGAACCAGACTGAAACTTTAACCTGATATACAGATTGTAAAATACTGGCTTAGAAGCTCGTTCATAGCTGCACTGCAACTATTGCTCATCTTGACAAGTCATTTAATCAATATTTTGATATTAAAACCGAAAAAAAAACCCCACTCCTTTGATTTATTTCCCATGCAAATGAACCCAATTCAAGGCTTTTAGTAAGTCCTGTCTTTTTCCATAGAGTGACATTTCAAAACAGATGAAACTAAAGTGATCTGGAAAATACATCCAAAGCAGCAGTATGACCATCATTGCAGACATTGCCGATTCAGTGAAGAAAACAGTTTTATGGAAAGTAGGATGACATAATACTATGTCCATGTGCTACACCTGTGTGTGTGTGCGCAACTGTTTTTCAAGGCATATTAGTTAAGATTCTTGAATGCTTCTCCTACCTCATATGAAGCCATTCATACATTTATTGAAACAGGTAGTGACTCAAAAGCCTTTAAAAGTACTCACTGTCGTGTCATGACTCATTAAGTTGTGATTTTGGCTGAAATGGAGACAAGAAGAAAACACAACCGCATTGACAGCTGCTGATGGAAAGTGTAGATGCACTGAAGGTGTGTTATGGAAGTTTGATTTTGGACCCAAAGTCAAGCACATCCTGGACACAGTGAAAGGTTTAGGACAGTTTATTGCGAAATGTTGCTGGATGGCTGAAGACTTGGCTGACGCAATCCAAGACATTCTCACTCAGACCTCGTCACATACTGACGTGTTTGGTAATGGGACTTTCCATGTCCACCTATGACATGCAAGGTACCCTGAGTGCTTGTTGACGTTCTGGGACACCGTGTCCAGTTTTTCCTGTCACATGCATTGTCTTCTCTCAAGATACGCTTCCATTTTCACAGGAAATTTAACATTTACATACAGTCTCTTTCAAAGTAAATGCACTGCGTCAGTACAACACCGCAAATTGACATTTTTTTCCTTCAACAACTAACGCACGTGGTTGGGTTTAGGCAACAAAAGCAAGTGGTTAGGTTTAAGAAAAAAGACCAGGGTTTGGTTTTAGAATCTTACTGGATGCGAACACCACTCTCTCTCTCGGACATTCACCGTCTTAACTTTTGTCCCTGTTCCACCGCATTTCGCCCTGACGCAGCTTTGCCCAAGCACCAGATTTTGACGACTTTGGAGTGAGACTGGGCTCAGCAATCAGGAGTCTGGCTGAGGGCTCGGTAGGGCTGAGAGGGGCAGGCAGAGGAGCTGATGGCTGAACAGTCTGATTGGGTAGTAGGAGACTGAGACGAAGCGGGTCGTGGCAGATTTTCTAGTGGAGCTGGCGTGGAGAATCTGAGACAGAGAATACGAATTTGTCGCTGCCCAAAAAACACCCAAGAATGCAAACAGAAACACAACAGGAAGTACAAGGAAAGGGAGAGGCAAAGCCAAAACTCAAACAAGGTGATAGCAAACTGGTCCAAATATGATCCGTTTGTAGGCCTCAGAAAGAAAAAATAAAGTGAGTTTATCTGTCCCTCTGTAGCTACTGCTCCTCCTTACTTTCTTCAGTGGTTTGTCAAATAGGCAGCACCATGATCATACAGATCCACACTAGAAGGGATGTAAATTAATCCAGGTCAGAGTTGTGTCTGTATGGGGAATATTTTGGGAAGTCTCCTCAGAATAAGCAAATATTGTGAGTGAGTAACCAAATGTCACTGCTTTACATACAGATATAGGCTACATAGAAAAACCTCTGCTCCCCCTCAAGAAAAAGTGAGAATGTGTAGCTTTTTCAAGTGATTGGAACAGAAATAACTTGAGGTATTTCTGGTTAATAATGCCCGTATGATTATTACACATGCTGCCATGTGTCAAAACTGGTGAAGTGGATTGTAAAGGTTCATCTGTCATAAAGTTTCCTCAGAAATCGTTACAAAGGTCTCGATATTCCTCAACTTTCTCTTTGCAGTGTCCTGCAAACTGTATGCAGCTGGCCACTATCTCATCTAGGATCTACTCTTAACCAACTTAAAATGAACTTACATAAGTTGCAAGAAATGTAATAGTCTTTATTCTTCTTTGTGAGCAGGAGCAGAAGTGAAGGATTTGATTTTATCTTTCACTTAACAGCAAAATGTAACTTTTAGCCTATTGAATAAATACAGGCCCAGGTCCTTAATGTCTATAGCAGACATGCCGGCATGTGCGCACACATATGCATATCCACAAAGAGAAGCAGCCATGGGACAATAACCTATGGAGCTGCTCTGTGTCTCCGTCCCCCATCTACCCATGTCTCACATGACTGCTATGACCTCATTCCACCTGAGCCGAGCTCCCAGCTGCCTCCCAGAGAGCCTCCAGGCCAGAGACGTCTGGTGCCAACCATAATCTTCTATGCCTTGAACGCCGTCTCCTGTGCCCATTGTCATCACGTCACCTCCTTCACAACCAAACACACCAAGCTGAGGCTGGGTCCATTAAAAAAAAATGTGTTATTGTATATTTCAAACCCAAAACCCACATGAAAGAGTTGGAGCAGTTGCTCAGCACCAATTTACTGTTACTACTAAAGAAACAGAGGAGGATTTGTATTTGTATTTAGCAAACTTTTTACTTGCTAAAATATTTCTTAATATGATATTTCTTAACAGCAGTTTGAAACTAGGTGGTAGTTACGAAGAATTGTGGAGGGAATTCACACACAAATTTAGTGATAATTTTGAATATGTGCAACTCGATACAGTAATATGCAATAAAATACTAGAAATAAACTACATTACTGAAATATCTGAGAGAAATTGTTGTAACATTGCTTATTATATTGCACCTACTGTTGTCTGGTCATTGAACACTTCCAACAAGCACACCTGAGTTCAGCAAATATCCAAATGCATTTGAATGACAGCAGTCGCAAAGTCCAGGGATTACATCAGTGTCAGGACTGAATCTCTTGAAGGGCTGTAAAATATTGAGTCATCTGTAATAAGTGGGACTGTTTACTTTGGCAGGCTGAAAAAACACACAGAAAGGTGGGGGTTTTTATATTAGCCATGTCAGTTTGACAGGTAAATGACACCAGCTCTGCCTCACCCCAATTACTCTTTATTGAACAGTAAAACTTTTAACGGCTGTACAAGACAAGAAAGTTCTGTTAGATTAACTTGAGCGTTCCCAGTTAATGTTTTCAAAGTAAACATTTCCAGTTCATGACAGCAGTAACGTCATTGTTAGCTTTGAGCAGAAATCGACCATGTACTGCACAAAGAACTGTCAAATTAGAGCATTCATAAACATTTACAGCCAGGGCAAAAAGCGTGGTTGAAAAGGCTTGGAACACGGCCATGCTCCTGTCCACATCATGTTTCAGGTAGTGAGTAATCCTCTTGTCTCACCACTTCTCGGTCTGGTGTTGGCGCTTCAGTAAAATCACCCTTTCTTGGCAAGTCTACCTGCTGTAGAACAAGCCTCTCTCCTATTACAAAAGGCTGGGCTTAATAAGCGTCCAGGCTATATCAGCGCTGTATTCAATTTCCTCAGATCTTGAAAACACCGCTGTAAAAGTAGCTGAAATTTACTGCTTTGCCCCCTCAGGTTTTCTTAACGGGAGATTCCCTTGTGTTGGTTCTTTTACTCCTGCCAGAAATATTGCTTTGCACTCTTCATTGGGCCTGTGGGAGAAATATGGAAATTTTACAGTAAGAAGTTTAGAAGCAGTGTAATTGGAGTTGGGCCAGGGTGAGACGCCCCCACCTCCCCCGTGTCCTGCAGCATTAGAGGCCCCTGAGCCACGTACGAATCTGCATGCGGTACACACCAGCTCTCTTAATTGGGCCAGGATTTAGTCAGAACTAGTAAAAACTCCAAAAGAGTGAATATGCATGTGCTATTGTACAGTGCAGGCATGTCCCAGAGGTGTCATGCTAAATTGTAGATGCCATTCTAAATTTAATTTAGTCGACTGTATTTAACACTTTCAGTGGTGGTAAACAATCTCACCTCAAGGTCCATGTCAGAGCCATTCTGGAGCTTTCTATCTTATCACACAATCTGATCACTTTAAAGATGCTTTCACATCTAACCTGTTTGGTTTCATTTAAAGCAAACTCAGGTCTGTTTGCCTGATTAGGACGGTTCATTCGGGCCAATGTGAAAGCTGTTAATCAATCCTTGGTTCAAACCAAACAACCTCTCAGCCTGCCTCTGGGCAAACTCTGGTACAATTTGTATGTGGTGTAAAAGTAAACAAACCAACCAGAGGATTTTATGGCAGTAGATATGTGATTTTGGTATAATTTTACATGCTAAACTTCTAGTCATCTGCTGATCATGAAATCTGTCCGGACTGTTAAAGAACTAAAATGCAATAATGTATTTTTTTCTGACCAAATGAACTGAACTACTTCGCTTTTTTGCAAAGAGTTTGACCACTCTTATATCTGCCCTTTCAATAGGAAGCCCCAACCAGCTTAGCTTAGCCTAGCCTAGCTTAGCACAGCAAGCTAGACCCCCTTCCCTGGCTCTTTGCAAAAAAGTAACAGCAGCGTTATTTTTGTTTGTTTGTTTTTTCAGTTCAGGTTTTATATAGATTTAACACACAATAACTTTTACGTGAGTGAGCTTGCTGGTGGCTTGATTTTGGTACCCTGTTTCCATTTTTTATGCCAGGCTAAGCTAAATGGTATAAGGTATACCAGTTTACGATTTTTATGTGGGAACATCAAGGAACACCACTGACCACTCGGTGAGTTTCATGGCTTTGAAAACCAACGTTTAAGGTGGTTTTAGGACAGATTTACACATGGCCATAGACAGCATTGTTAAGCCAGGCAGGGGAAAGCCAAATTCTCTCAAATTGTCAGAGAAGGAGCAATCATCAAGATTTTGGTCTTAACCACTCTATTTCATAATAAACAACCAGGAATGGGGCTCAAAGTGCAAAATTCTGGACCTCTCCTTTAACTGTATGGATTCTGTCACAGTTAAGACTGTGTTATGTTCAGCGACAGTAAAAAGGTCTGTTATGGCAGTTACTGAGTTTTCCGTAATGTCAGTTGTCAACAAGTTGTGTGTTTTTGGACGATGTGAACCCTGTCAGTCAATACTAGCACCTATGACAGTGATCTGTGTGAGATACCTGTGATTGGCAGAGGCTTGAGGAGGGAGGGTTGTTGTTACCCCGAGTGGTTCATGTGTGTGTAAGCTGATGAGCGGGAGTTGTTGACACAGCCGCTAATGCAGAGGACAGGTTTGCTGCTTTGGTGTTGGCCACAGCCCACAATAGCCCGTGTTAATGTTAAGGAATAAAAAGCCAGCAAAATGAGTTTATGTCTTGTAGCCTCATTGTTAAGGGATGCTACAGTATTATATGAGTTAATAGTAAAACTGTATAGTCGGCCTTGTTACAACTATGACTGTAGTTATATTGAGGTTTGTTTTTTATCTTGTGCTGCAGTTAAAACCTTGGCTTTATATCCGATTCATATTTGTGTAAGATTTAAAATTTAAGGTAACCAATAGTACGTTATTTAATAGAAACATAACTACTGTTTCACCAGTGGAGTTCTTTATACCTGCAGCAAGCACTGAGGTAGCACATCATTACCATAGAGTTTAAAATCTGCACAGTATTTTTAGGAGGTACACTGAAATAGGAGAAACTTGTTTCACTGATGGAGATGTGACACAATCAGATATAAAATGTGTTTTCAGGTCATGGCAGCCCCTCGTTGGCCTCTGATGTAACTTTCTGCACTCGAGCCTTATCGCGATAAAGTAAAATGACATGAAGCTGAGAATGCAGGAGCTAAGTGCCCCTCTGGCTGTCTGTCATGATTCATGCTATCACTGATCATGATGCAATACCCTGCAAAGTGTACTACTGCAGCAGATCATTACAGCGCTAGAGTACAGTAAGTACAGTCTCATGGCCTGCAGGATTCTGTCCATGTGAGTTTAGATCCACAGAACATGATAGTTGCTTCATTTTTCACCTTTTGCTGTGACATCTACTGACTGGAGTTCCCGCTTGACACTGAAAGCATTTAATACTACAAGTAAACTCTGCAGCTCTCAGACAGAGACAGCTAAATGGCAGAGTGAGCCTGCCAAACCAATTAGCCCCAGTAAAGGTGGAATGAATGTTGATGATTGTTTGAGGGGTGAGTCGTGCATGTTTAAGATAACATCAAGAATGACTCAACAGTATGCTGACTGACAGTGGTGCTGTAAGCAATTTTGGCCAGGGGAATGGGAACATTAGATGAGTGTGATCACAGCATGTCAATCAGTTACTCACAGAGGCGAACAACATGACGAGGGAAATATTTCTCAGGTAAGCTGTGATGGTATCTCTGGGTAGTGCTGTGTTAAAGGACAGATTCATTTCTCTTGGTGCATATCAGCAGGTAGGAATGGAAATACAGAAGTAGAGATGATGATGACTATGTCCTATATAAACTTCAATTGGGTTAAAGTCCAGCCTAAACTTGTAGGACTCTCATTTATAACAAATATGGTTATCTGTGGTCAGAATGGGTGTGGTTATGTTAAGCCTGAAATTGAGAAGTTGCATATATTTATTATTTATTTAAAGAACTTGAAGAAGAATTGTGCTTGAGATCATATTTGATCACAAGAGTAAGATAACTTTTTATTCACAGAACAAGTTTTTCTTAAACTTGAATGAATAATTTGAGGGTGCTTTCACACCTGCCCTGTTTAGTTCAGTTCAACCAAACTCATAACGGTTTGCCCCCTTAGTGCGGTTCGTTTAGGCAGGTGTGAACACAGCAATCACACTCAGGTGTGCACCAAAGCAACCGGACTGAGACCTTCTTGAAGAGGTGGTCTCACTCTGGTTACAAACAAACTCTGGTGCGGTTCATTTGTGGTGAGAACGTGTTCCGACCTGGATCTGAACCAACTGCAGTCACATGACACATTGTTTGGGTTAAACATGAGCATGTTACAGTCCTGGAGGATTATTAATGTGCGCCTCCTCCTGTACTGCCTTAATATGCACATTCAGCACATCCAATGCATCAAAACATTGTTTTCTAGTTGGAGCCGCGCCTCGTTTTCAAACTGTATGCTTTGACTCAAATGAACAATGACAGCAATATAGTCCACGATGAGCAGCGCTAAAATCAACCTGCGTAGTTGTCCCTCCATTGTGACATTAGAAAGCGTCACATTTATCTTGAAAGTGTACTCTTCTTCAACGTTTTCTTTACTTCCTGGATCTTTCCCACATGGAAATTCTGACCAGTCAAGAGCAGCTTTCTCAGACAAGGCATTTGATCTGGTCCGCTTGTAAATGCTGCCGTGAGAACATGAACCAACTCTAGGCAATTATACTGATTCAGACCAAAGGAGACAACTCTAGGTCTGAAAGCACCCTTGGTCATAGTTTTAAGTAGCTGTAAGTAAAATGCATGAACTAGAGTTTTCATACTCAGCATAATCTGTATTTTCATTAATTTGTGTTTTTTTTTTCTTAAACTTGAATTTAAACAGTTGATGTTCGTGTGTGTGATCACATGTTTTTATATTTTCCAGAAAACAAGGGCGCATCACTCCCTTCCTCTGACTTCATACATGAGCACATGGCTAATTATTATGCACAATGAATACGGCTCTCTGAAGCAGTGCCTGTTTGTTCGGAGCATTGGGGCTTTGAAATTATGAGAGCTGGAACAATTTATTGGGTTAATTCTGTAATAATTTGGTACCACAAACTGATGGCTTATATCCGACAACAGTACAGCGGTATTGAAAAAAACACATGGATATTAGTTCAATGCTTTGGTGTTTACCGCGGAAGTTGGCCAGCATTTCATGAGTTTAAAGTGTGTGTGGTCCAGATTCTTGGCTACACACGCAACATGGCGACCATTAAGGGTGAGAAATGTCCGACATTCCATACTCAAAATTTTGATTGCTTTGATTGCACCATCTGGGAACTCATAGTTCATTGCATTTGGCTATACTTCTCAGTGTGAACGCAAGTGCAAGAACAGAAGTATCTGATTTGAGACACAGCAAGAGAAACGTTTGTATGACTGAAGCTACAAATATGCAAAAAGCTTGGCACAAACTTTTACTTAAGTAAACATTAGGGAAGTAATTGAGGAAATATCATTCACAGCTGAGTGTTAGGATATGAGTCAGGTAGTGAGGTCACTTACTCTAACAGTGAGTTACTTCAAGTATTCAAATAAGTGAATACAATACAAACTGAGGTCACATCTGTAACCGTGCTCACATTTCAGATTGCCAGCTCATTCTCACTCTATGATAATAAAACAGAAATCATTTTGAATTTCTACCAGGGGGACTAAAAGCAAAACGCACCATTAGTCTTGTTAACTGCCTCTGTAAAGCATTCAAACCACAGGACTGAACCTGAATGGATGTGAATAGATTAGAGCCTCTTTTTTTAACCAGATGAACTTTTGCTTGTGGAGAAACGAGATATTGGAGCCAAGCGAGGGCCGCCTTCCATCACGGTTCCATCGTTAAGAAACCCCTCACTACCAATCACACAAACACACACATACACTGAGCTCTCAAGCAGGATGTTGGTGCTCTTTCCTCCTCGCAGCATGGGCAAACAACCGACCTGCGTCTTTTTCACAGTCTGCACGACAGCCTCCCGTCCAGGGAGCTGTTACTGCAGAAAGTGACTTTTCTTTCCGGTCGTTTGTGGGAATAATGGCACACAGAGGCCAATACTCCACAGTGACCGGGGCCTGTTATTCCTAGCAACCGCCTGAGCTGCTCAGGACATTAGTCAGAGTTTTGGATGCTTGTGAAGCGTTGAGCCCTGGGTTCATCTGGGGGGGATTTTTCAGTCTTTGCTTTTAGGAATTAAATGCATATTAAGGTGATTTATTCACTCAATACCACTTGATTTGTAATGAGCAACGTCTCAAGGCCATGATTAAAACAAACTTTGTCCTATTGATTGGCTGTTGAAATGTCTGTTCTTGACTCTGTTGTGAAAGCATTTTTATTGCTGTCAATACGCTCTTATGTATAATGTACACATGGAGCAATCAAGTATTATCAGACCTAGCATTTTCACTACACCTAAAAACAGATATTTCTTTCAGCACACCTTCTATTTTGGCTTCATATTGACTTTTCAGAAACACAGTAATTTGCAGGCTGCTGATAAAACATGCAGAACCATCATTAGCCTTTCAACAGCACTTCAAGTCAGCCGACAAGCACAATGCGGAGCACCTAACATTATAATTTATTAACGCATGTTGTCTCAGAGAGCAAGTGCTACTGACAATAAGAATCAGCCTCTTTAAAATTTAACACAGACTGTCTCTTGTGTGGCCTTGTGTGGTTGTTAAAGGTATTTTAGGAAACATATGTCTGGGATATTTGCCTCGCAGTAATGCAGCATACTCTATGCATATACATACAAGTTTTCTGCCTGAAATATATTAAAAGATCAGATTAGAAACTGAAATGGTTCCCAAAACAAATATTCGTGAGTGTGACTTATGATGTAAGTGTGTTTGAGGTGTGTGTTGAATACATATATGACACTGTAGACACATGTTTGTGCATACACAGTATGCATGCTGGGGTTAAATTGAGATAGTATATATGAGAGTTGGGACTGAGTCATTGTTTTGTAGGTCACAAGTCTCAAGTCTTTGCACTCAGGTCCCGGGCCAAGACTGACAATTCCCAAGTCAAGTCCCCAGTCAAAGACAGGCAAGTCCCAAACAAGTCATAAACCAACTGTAATGTCATTTTAACAACAGAGTAGTGACGTTAGCTTAGCCCTGGCTCGCTAACTATGTTAATATTAGCCTTGACTTGACTGTTCTTTGTGTAACTTTAAATGTCTAACAAAAATCAGAAGTGGTTGCCTTTCCATCTGTAATTTTCGACCTGAACATTTTGCATATTGCAATTCATTTTTTGTATACTTTTTCCAACTGTTGCTCAGTAAAATAACGTTCGTTCTTTATGGTTTTTTTCTTTAACTTGACAGGATGCTGTCAGATTGTTCAAACAAAGTCTATCTGAAGAATTGAATGTTGATTTGCTGGTACCTTTAACATTAGTAGATCCATATGCGCCATATTGGACAAATTCTTCAATCAGACTTCCACCTCACCATCTGTGTCATCAATTTCCCGTCTCCAAAATGTTTATCAGCAAAGTCTGTCCCATTAAGTCTGTTTTTATAGATCACAACTTTGGCGTGGGAAGCGGCGTACGCCTCTTTCAGGCCTCGTTTTGTGCGTACACTATGTTTATAAATGAGACCCCTGGTCTGGTTGCTAAGCAGGTCATTTTTATAGAAGTTCTTAGATGAATAAAACCAGGTTGTTGGCTACCCACTTGAGCTAATGTCAGTTAGCCGCTTCAATCACACATACAAATATAAGTATGAGCACCAAACAAAACCGTAATTCTTTCAGAGTTACCAACATGGCAAACAGACTTTCTATCTCTGAAGCAGTCATAAAGTCAGAATCTGTGTCCATTCCTCGAATACCTGCTAAGTTACTCATATTCCATTAGTCCATAAGGGTCCAACGATCAAAAGAATCAAAAGGGTTTTGCATAAAATCAATTTAAATGAGTTTTGTTTTAACTGAATAAAGTGGTGTTGTGTTGGTATGTTGGGTGCTGTAAAACAATTGTCATAACTATCTTCCTCTCTGATGCCCTGTCTGTCAGAGCTAGATCAAATGAATAATTCATAATTAATCTTATATGAATACTAATTTTAAGTAACGTTCATACTGGTTTATATAAACAATGTAATTGTATTTCCCATCTTTACTGAGCAGCAGTTTGTGTCAAAGGAAAATAAAGGCCTGTCCCATATAGACGCCTGTTGAGTCATTTAACCAATTAATACCCAGGCTTTTTTTACAGTACATGTATTTATATATGTGTACAATATATACAAACATGCATTTACACAGGTATAAGATATAAAAATGCAGTTATGTTTTAATACTTCATACAGAAATAAGTGGAATTCAAATTTAAGCCCAAACCTGACTCATCTCATTTCCTGTGTGAATACCTGTCTCATAATAAAGAAATTAATCAGCTGTAGCAGGACACAGCTGGGACCACTGGGCGATATGGAGGAGATGAGCATGTGTATGTGTCAAAAGAGTTCAGGAGAGTACAGTGAGTTTAAAAAGAAGCCATGAACTCAATCCATCATACTTGTCTTCAGCGCTGATAAGCAACGTAGAGCACCCTCGGCGACATTTATCATCATTGTGTTTGTAACATTTGTACTTGAAAATTCTTGCACAGTGATTTCAGTCGTGGCGTAACTTGATACATGTGTTATATGCTGTAGTTGCTTGTGTGGAGCCGAGTGAAGGGCTTCAGTGGCAGAGCCTGTCCTCGGCGGTAAGCTCTGGGGAGAAGGGTTTACAATTGATTTACAGTCTGTTTGACCCCATTAGGCCCATGAGCACCTTTGTATCCACAGCTCTGGGGAATGTGTGTGTGTGTCAGAGTGTATATGTGTGTTTATGTATTGCAGAAAGATAGGATGAAAAAAGAGAGAGAGAGAGGATGGGATGGGGGGTGGGAGTGGGGGATGATACAGGAGGCTTCCAAGGCCACTGCAGAGCAGGGTTCTGAGCATTGCATCAGGCCCATGTTTATTTCATAAACATTCTCCCCAGCTGTCAGTCTGGGAGAGATAGTGTGTACGCTCTCCATCTCCCCCCTCAGCTACCCACCGGGGTAAATAAGCAGCAACACACCTGCAAAACTGGTGTCCTCACATGAAATGGGAAAGCCTGCCTAATAATAAACAGCTACTTCAAGTTGAAGCTTGGGTTAGGATTTGATATCAAATACCAGATTTCCCTTTTGCTCTTAACTTAAAGTGCATTTTTAAAGTAAATCACAATTTCTGATATTTGAAATGCAGCCAAAGATGTATTATTAGAGCCAAAGAGGTCAGCGCTCATGTCCAGAGGAAAGGTCAAAGAGGCACATTAGCCCCAATATAAGAGCTAAACATCAATCAACAGGGCTATACTTCACTCTGCTCTCCTTGGTATCTGGTGATGAGAGACGTACGACTGAGGCGGATATAGAGGTCTAAAGGCCCCCCGTCCCCTGGGTCCCACCACCCTCTGCACTCATGTGGAAAAACTCCAAAAAACAAATGCTTGGATCTTCGCCCCGGGGCTATAAAACCTATTGACTGTGCATCTCCCGTATTTTATTCGGAGCGAGCTGTTCATTCATACCCCCACCACAAGTGTTATTATGACATATCTGCCTTTTGCACAGTGCATGTGCCTATGTGTAACCTAGACTGGGCTGGTTCTCTGCGCTGCCTGCTGGTCTTATGTAAATAGAGCTGTCAGCCACTTGTTATGGCCGGGCTGGGAGTCATCAGGAGGCCCTGGCAGCCACTGGGTCCCTGGCCTCCATGTGATTCATAGCTGGTTGGGGGGACAGAGGGGGGAAGTTCAAGTCTGCCCAAATCCAAACAGTGAGGGAGAAGGGGGGGGAAATGGAACAGAGGAAGGCGGGAAGAAAGGAAAATATTGTGGCGGCGAGCGTGTGAGGGAGGGTGGGATTGAGTGGTGAAGGATGATGGAGCGAGGAGACACTTCGGGTGGATTGGCAGTTTGTAAGGAGACAAGTGCTGCAGAGGAGTTTGGGTACGCTGAGCTTAAGATGAACTCAATGAGTTTGGGTTTCCCTGGCTGTCTCCCCTCCTCTTCCACTCAGTCACTGTCACTCCAATCATCATGGCGGTTTATCCTTCCTGCACTATTGGCCTCATTATTTTCTCTTCCTGCATCTCTCCCTTCTCTTGCCTCTCCCTCCCCCTTACTCACCACATTGATTGGCATGAACCAATTTCTAAAACTTTAATTTCCACTAAACCCCAAGGAACACATTGCCTCCAACTATTCTTATGTTTGACTCAAACTTGTAGCGCAGTGAGGACTCATAATGATACAGAGGCATGGGATCCACGGCAGTATTTGAATATTATAAACATTAGCTGGAGGTGAATTTGGGCTCCGTTGCTGAACATCCCCTTAATTGCTCCATAGCTGAATTTTTACTTTCTGGGACCTAAATTATGAACTACCAGACCCAGCAAATTAATAAATAATGAACTGCTGGATTAAAATAATTGAGTATCAAGAATTCTATACTGGCAGTATCCCCGGGCAGCCGTGATATTGTATTTAACTTCCATCAATTTGCTGGTTAAAACATGGATCTTACCGCGTGTTATTATGTATGACCACACATGATTTTCACAGGAACTGTGGAGTTGTGTGTTGTCAGATATCATAACTGCTGAATACTGTACACCAATCAGGTCTCCTACAAAATACTTCATATCCTAATAATTTGCTTTGCCAAATTGGTTAAGGATGGAATTTAAGCACTGCTTAGATTATGTTCAGCACTTTCACCGATCTCTAAAATGTGACATCTCATGCTGCACAGAGGTCACAGGAAGGACACTGACACCAATGAGTCAGGTGTGTGTTTCACCTTCCTGTTACATTCAGCCTACTAAAACACTTGGTCTTTGTATAACCTATGGATCACAAAAATAAAAAGCTCTTTCGAGGCCTCTGTAGGCTACACCTTACAATTTAAGTTAGCAGTTAGCTGGTGAACATAGCGGATCATTTAGCAGCTAAAACACCAGATTTTCCCTTCAGGAGTTGGTAGAGACCAAATACAGAGCTAAAAGAGAGTGAATGAGTGACAGAGCCACAACTACAATGCTAATGTTGCTCTGGGTCTAGCTGATGTGTAAATATCTGCTAACATGTTTGCATTACCAGCTTAATAAGCTGATATTGTGTCACACAATATCAGCTTAACAAGTGCGCTGTGTTGCGTCTTGGGTTTCTCCAACGTGGCAAAAACATCAAGAACAATTAAACAATACACTAATGCAGCTTTAAAGGTAGGGGAAAATAGTAGTCTACAGATATTATCAATATAAAAGACGCCATCAAATGTTGATACAAAGCGTATTCCATCATTTTTTTTCTACAGTGTAATTTCTAGGGTTTTAACAAATCTGGGGAAAACTGCATTTTCCTACTCTGCACCTTGGACATGAACACTCTCTAAAAAGATCTCAAATTAGAAACACTTATGAATTTAACGGCATCATAAAGAATGTGGTGACAGAGACGTGTTTGTTTTTCTTGAGAGGCCACTATGTTTGAATAGTTGATGTTTTATTGTGGATTTTTGTTTTAAATGTTGTATTTGCTGCATTCTAAATGTGTTTTGATTGGCTGCTACCTTAGCCAGGGCTCTCTTGTGAAAGGAGATTTACAATCTCACTGGGACTTCCTGGTTAACTAAAGGTTAAATAAAAAATAAATAAAAATATGCACAGGATTCTGTACCTTAATTATATCTGTGTGGACCGAATAAGGTCGAAACAATGTTGTATTTGATCATTTATTAAATATCTTTATTTTCAATCTAACAATCTGACTTTTAAAGAGCTGTATAGTTACTATAGAACTGTTATTATTCTCAATAGAGGACAAACACATAACTTTTAAAAGCTGCTTTAATCATATTTCATAATGAGGGCTCAAATGGCAACAAAGGGATCAGCTACAAAGCTCTACAAAACAGCAGTCACTCGCTAACTTTGTTAGCAGCTAACTAGTCAACTAGCTTGGTTAGCCACTTGTCAATAAAGTGGAGCATTTAGCAGCTGAAGAGCGAGACATTTCCTCAGGCGGTGATTAAGTGGAGCCAAAATAAGAGCTAGAAAGAGACCAAATATTGGACTATAATGCTAATGTTGCTCCATGACCATAGGCGCCTTAATATGACTTTAGGCCCTGGAGCTACAGACTGTTTGGAGGTCCTTATCTCCCTTTACGATATGCCATGGCATCATTAATTCAGAGCCCCCCCCATCAAAGGACAGCGACAAATATTAACTGGAGTGCCCTCCTAATCAGTAAACAGAATGTGGAACTCATCAATAAGGGGATATGTCAACAGTAAGTCAAGAAAACGCTAGGTTATCAGGAAAGTAGTCCTGCGTGCACAGCGGCAACATGAGACGATCATTTTTTTCTGATTAAAAATTCACAAACATCCTATCTCCTAACAGTGCTTATCAGGTTACTGGTGCCACTCCTTCTCACTCCTCTACTTCAGCACAGTCTTCTGTCCTCCTCCACAGCAGCAGAAGGGTCTTTTACAAGTTTGTAGTCTCCTCTGGCTGCTTGATCTTCAATCTTCCTGAGCACACAGCCTGCTAACGATGCTACGGCTACCTGATTTGTGATTTGGGGAGTTAAAAACCCGGATAAACAGTATTTTTACGCCACTCCACTACACTACAGTGCACTGATCATCATAGCAATGTACAGAAAACCGCTGTGACTTCCCTGGCGCAATAAAGAAAGATAAAGGAGTGATGTTTTTGTAGGCGAACTCAGAGGTTAACATCACCCTGGTTTCCAGAATGTTTGATACGCACATGTTCAGTAAATGAAAACCACTTGTGATTTCTGAAGAATGGATGCAATTCCCAGAAGCAAACAGACTATAAATGAACAACGCTACAGTCGCAGTGCTTCAACCTCACCACCTCAACGAGGCCTGTAAGGCCATGTCTGTCATGATAACGTGCTGCAGTCTCATTTAGCAACTTGTTAGCAACCGCCTTTTTTAAGATATATCGCCTAAAAGCTTTAAAATTTACAAAGTGGATATTTGTAACATTTATATTTACATTTGACATTTAAATTTATACGTTTTAGTGCTGTTTGGCTGTTTATAAGTTCATTTTTCAGCCTAAACTTATTGTATAATACGCTAACATATTCCTGTGTCACTTAATTTGTGTAGGGGCTCGAGTTATAGGCTCGGAATTGACGGAGGATTTTGTCTTTACCTCTGGCTGTCAGGTATATTTTGTGTGTTTTATTGTACTAAATTGAATGTAACATGGCTGCCCTTTTGCTGTTGTACTCCATGGGAGAGGGCCTCGACTTATATGCTCATAAATGACAGAGAATTTTGTTTTTACCTCTTGCTGTCAGAGTTGTCAGGCATAAACGGAGATCGCCTCCAAAGATATCCACGGTCTGGTCCTCTTCATATCAACACAACGCAAACAACACTACAGTCCACTGGTTACACATTTACCGACATATTTTAAGTTGTACAACAAAACCTGAAAATGTCCTAAGCTTGTGTTAACCACAAAACTTACTTCAAGCATCTAACCAAAAACTCATTGATTTCGAGACGAGGGGTCTAGGAGTCCATGTTGTAGGACTCCTTCCTGCACCACTCTATTCTTCATATTGGTGGGGCGAATATACATATAATATATAGAACATTTCTTAAGCTCATGTCTCCCGAGGCCCCTGACGGCCTGGGGTGTATTGCCTAAGCCCCTGTAAGCTAATGCATTAAGGCGCAACTGTCCGTGACTGCTGGATGTAAATGAGCAACTTGCTTTAAACTTTATAAGGTCTGTAAATGCTGAGTCTAAATTACATGTAAATTTGCTTCAGAAAACACCATCAATATTGAAATACCAACAACTATAGAATATCCCTTCACTCATTATGTACTTGGGTGTACTTGGTTTACTTCCCTAACTGCTAATCAGGATACGCATAATTACAGTGAGATAGTTTAGCATTTTGAATAAGACCTTCTACTGGTGCTTGAAGCAAGAGAAAATGTATGTGTCTGCCTTGACCTTGACTCATTATCATTTTCATACAACAGCTCTGATGGCTATCAGCATTTCAATTATATCTTTGTGAATATTCAATTTGGCATGATGGTCAAAACAACCCACTTTATCTCCCCTCAGATAGAATTAAGTCTCCAAACCAGCTCTCAGAAACTCCACTGTTGCTCATTATTCCCCATGATGATAAAATAAAACTTCATGCCACAGTGTGTGTGCGTGTGTGTGAGTGTGTGTGTGTGTGTGTGTGTGTGTGTGGGCGGGTGGAGATACCAGATACCGCTTAAATTGATTCTTCTGCCAATTGATTCATCTCATGCTGAAATGAAGACGGTGATAATCTCCGAGTCTCTCCAATTGAGCTTTTTTGATGGTGTGTGACTGAGCGCTGAAATACAAGACTGCTGCTCATTGATTGGAATACAGAGTGCACATTAAGTCTGTACTGACGCTACATATGAGTTCAAAGAGCGATGAATGTGCAGAAGAAGGGGTTTATCTGGCGTGTTGAAGTGTTGTTGGGCTGATAACTGCATCAGATACTCTGTTGTCATCCCACCTCTGTGGAGGCTCAGATTCTGCAGCTGAAAATAAGCATGAAGATGTCAGATGTGGCCTTGAAGAAGTTTGCTGATGTGATAAAAACAAGGCCTTGGGGGAAAATTCACAACATTAATAATCACATTAGAATATGAGTGGTACATGTCAGCAAAGTCTCTGGAGATTGCAGCTGTTTTTAAGGTGTATTTATTTGTTTTCCTCTTTCTCTTTTGGAGACTCACCACCTTGACTATTTCCACTGTCTCCTTCAGATCAGCCTTATACAGTAGTGGAATAAATTTGGATTAATTGCAGCCGCGGTGCCAGCCAGCTCCGCTCAGCTCGGCGACTGCTGGGATGCGAGCAGAGAAATCATCTGCCACCTCTTCCCCACACTGTATATCCCTTGTCATTGCACCGCAGAAGTCTTGCCCGCTAAAACAGAGGTAATTAAATCTCCCCGCTCTCATTAAAAATACAGCTGTCTACCACCGAGCACCACGGCACCACTAAGCGAATGTAAATTTTCATTTCATGGTGCTGAGAGAGAGGGAGGCTGTTCTCCGGCAGCCACCGTGGCCCTGCCAGCGCTGTGCAGAATAACTGCTCCCCTTAAATAACTGTCCTTTTGTTTCCTGTGGAATTACATAGGGAAATGGCCCGTGTGTTATATAATTTGCGGATTAGGTGCAGTCATGGGTCTCTCGGTTACTGCTGGGAACAGTGCGGGTATTCAGGTGCCTTTTTTTTTTAAAGGGAAAAGGTATATGGTGGGATTCAGAGATGTTAACTGATTTTTAATTGGCTTTTCCTATTAAAAAGCTCAGATGCTCCTCCAAGATTAACACTGGGAAACTTCTGCGAGGTTAACCACTAGTTGACATGCCATGCACATTTCCTCTCCATTAAGAAGAAGAATGGTTTTGCTGATTTATAAAGATTGGACTAAATTAAATACTGTCTGCCCTGCGGAAGTGTGATGCACTCAGTGAGGGAGGAAGTCAGGCACTTGGATTGACTGAACTTTAATGATGAATACTCTTTATGAGGTTCCACACAGCTGTTGTAGTCAGAATACTAAGCATAAGAAACGTAGAGCACGGAAGCCAAGACACAAGAATCATCCTACAAACAAGAAAATGAATATATTTCAATGAGATAATTCTTTCTACATTAGATGAGAGCATAATATACCAAGCAGTAGATTGAGAATTAAATTATATGCACACCATTAAACAGAAAAAATCTAAAGTCAAACAAGAATAGTCTCACTTTTCCTGAAGCCAGAGATTCATTGAAAGCAAGACATTTTAACCACAGTCTCTTATTGATTGTATTGGAAACACCTTGGAGGAAATACAAATACCAAAAATAAGTTTTATTTGCCAGTCCAAAAGAGACTTCCCCACAAAAACAACAGGGCTGGTCGTAAGCACATAAAACAGCATTGTGTTTTCTTGACAATAATCTCTTATGACTGTGCGAATAATAACTGTTGCCTCAGATACAAAGCTGGAGGTGTAGCATGATTCTGTTGTAGAGTTACAAGTTGCAAAAGAGAGGAAAAAGTTTTGGTGAATGGCTGAGTGTACGACGATGTCTGACTTTGACAACCAGGACAGCTGTTTGCATCCTGTTTCCTACCAGCTGTCAATGTTGGTGGTCATGGTCGGAAGAAACCAGCATTGACTGCTGGTTGGAGAGAAGTTGTGGAAAGATGGTGGTCATGATTAGATGAGACCGTCTTTCCACAACTTTAAAGTTATAATCCTTAAGACTGTCATGAAACCAAACTAGCACAGCCATGCAATGCTTTTACCTCTAGTGGTTTTTATTGTCAGTGGCGGGTCCGCCATTAATGTGCTGGATTTAACTTACCTACCTATACACAACGGAATTCCACAGTAAATGATGCTTGCATGTAATCAAGTGTTACTGTTTTTAAGCCTCACTGTTTACTGTTTACTCCCCTACAGCAGAATTAGAGCTGCATTAAGTTTTTGTTAATGCTAATGCTAATGCTAATACTGGCTTTTATTATCAAGAGGTCACCTGAATTCATATTTAACCAAGTGTTTTAGTTGCCTAACCTTAACCATTGTTCATTTATTGTTGATAAAAATGTTTTCCTAACATCAACCATACTGTATACAAATACTGTAGAAAGAAATAACTGTAAAAATGTTGGACACTGAAAGATAATACCAATAAAGGTAATCCAGGTGTTACAGAATCAGCCATCACAAATGATCTGTCTGGCTATAGGTTTAAGCAAACAGGACTATACAAAAGAAAACTGGGTGTACAATCATTTCCACGCAAACCTTGGCACTTATTAATGTGGACGTGAGCGGAGGCTAACATCGAATCTAATGTCAGGTCTCAACTTTTGAGCACAAGTTTGAGTCGGCGTGGACTTACAGCGCAGCATAGTAAATCTTGGCGAGTTGCAGAATTGTTATCAGACCATATTATGAGTATCTGAAATAAATAACCCTGCAACAGAGTAATTATTTAAACACTGGTAGCCTATGCACTTAAATTTTTTCCGATGTTTGGCTCGGACACAGATGGTACATCTTTGTTTCCTCTGCCACCTGTTATGCCCAAAATGGAAGCAGACCCAATACACGCGGCCCCTCGGTCTTCAGGCTGGGTAAATTATATAACAGTATCAATATTACATAATATATAGGTTAATAATATTAATAAATGTAGGCTATAGGTTGGTACATATCATGGATGTATAAATTAAATATTCATGCGTGATATGATATGAGGGATGCATGATACTGGATTTTTTGCTGATATATGATATGCCAATATATAATGACTGGCTGGTTTGGCTGATAAGCAATATATTATCACTATCATTATATCCACTTTTTTCCCCACCTCATTTTAGTGATCATCAAGTCTCTTCTGTAGTGGTATTAACATCATATTATGGATGCATACTCTTATCGTGATGGCCCACCAGCAGATGGAGACGTGAAATAGAATGCTTTTCAATGTATGTAATATTCATTTACTATGCAAAATAAGAAAAAACACGTTGGTGAATTCATATCAGTTCATTTTAAAACTACAGATATTATTATTTATCCCAGATATTGGGTTTTTCCAACTTCCTTTGATGTCACGTTCCAGGCTGTTAAATAGAACCAATTGGTCAAACTGGACCTGGAACGTCAGTGTCTCCATTTCTAGCTCAGAGAAGTTTCTCCTATTGGCCGTAATACATCTCTCCGTGTCGTAAACTCTAAGGTTGAGACCTTTGAACTGAAAATATGCTGGGGATATTTAAATGATGACTGTTTTCAGTTGCCACATTCATCAATACCCAATCATTCCTACCCTGTGGTTGGCAAGATAAGAACGTTTCATGAATCATACATGAACACGACTGCAAAATGATTTCTGCACTTGTATCTGTGTGTCCTGACGAGGTCATGGTGCCATTTCAGAAAACGCTCATAGGGGTTGTTTGGGAGGATTTTGTATTTTAGGCATGAGGACCAAAATCATAGCCCAATGTTTACCAAAAAAAAAAGTTTTTAAAATCAAATTTTTAATGAGAAACTCTGCCTGTTTTTCATTATGTCTGACAAGGAGGTTGATGAGAAAATTCACTGGCTTCAGTGTCAAAAAAAAAAAACAACTCCAAGTCTGAAATACATCATGAAGAGTCTGTGAATGTATTCACTTGGCTCCGGGTAGATTTAAGAGCGCATGAAAAATTCTAAGTACAGCGCAGGAAAACATGCACAAATGCAGTGAATGACAGTTATGCATAGGCAAGGAGTAACAGTCAGGACCTTTTCCCACGAGTGCTACGGTTCATAAGGGAATAAGATTATTACTGCATGAAGCCACTATGGTCAAATAAGGAGATTTCATTGCCTATCGCTGGCATTGAGTCAGAAACAGAGATGCTGAGAGTTGCTGAGCTCTTGCGGTACATTTTGAGATTTCATTTCACTTTCATGGCAGGGGCATGGGGTCTGAAGATGTGCCTACCCCCTCTGTCAATCATCCAGGCAAACACACCGAAGCAGATCTATAATTCAACTACAGGGGAGCTCATAAAATTCATAGGGGCCGGTGTTTTCTTCTTTTTTTCTCTCCGTTTTTTTTTATTTTTTTGGCTTCTTTCCACCTCAGTGCTGAACCCTGTTGCATTTACTCTTTAATTTCACAGCCAAAGCTTGCACCTGACATCTTGACCACCCAGCTCTACCCTCTCTTAGACAGTAGAGTTGCAAAGGTTGCAGCACCCACATGCCACAATTCAATTATCTCACTGACTTACAGAGAGGGTGAAAAAATAAAGAACAGATGGGGGGAAAGTGTTCACTCAGCTGTCCTCAATTTGTCCAGCCCTCCCTGTTTCCACTAATTTTAAAGTACAAGGAGGCGTTCCAAAAACATCATGTCCTTCAACAGATTTCCGCATTTAAAGCTGTCAGCAGACTCCCGTGATAAATCATCAAGTGTTGATGGTGGTGCCCCGGTGTTCGACATGCTAAAAGACATTTCAACTTGAAAGAGCGATGCACACTGTGTAAGCAAAGTCAAATGTAAAGGAGGATCAGCATAAGACAATGTAGATTTTCTCAAGTGCAAAAGCAGACGTTTTCTCAGGTGACTCATACTGTAGAGCGTCAGCGTTTTTAAGATGCAATGCAAAACAGGAAATGAAGCAGAACATTATGTCAGCGGTTTATAGGTGTCAGCATTTGGATAAATATCAATTGAAAGGGAGTATTATCTGGGGGCCAACTATTCCCTCATTTCTTTTTCCCAAAACTGTTCTTTTTTTTTCCCTGAGTTGAGAATATGAAGTTTTCTCCTGCTTGGGTTTCATCAGGGTAGTGCTGGTTAGGTGAGACACAACACCACGGCCACACACTTTGCTTTCTAAACAGTACTGCGGAGTATATAACATGGAGAGCTCCCAGCTAAATTACAGGAACATGGCTCCAAGTACCTACCACAGACAAGTTATTTTTAAGGCCCAAAACCACTGTTCTAATGTCATTGTACTCAACCATAACACCAGAACAGCCACCAGCAAGGACTCTGGAACAAGATGGAGCTCTCTGCCTTCAGGGAGATGTTAAACGAGCTGTGTATGACATTTAGAGCTGCAAACAACTATTTTCTATGTAAAGATATAGCAGGGTAATAGCATCCTGAGCAGAGAATAAAGTCACGCTCCCTGCGTGCGTGTTGTAATTTGACATTCTCTGTTCTTTGTTGTGGTTAGCCTGTTCTTATTCCAGAGTTGTCAGATACCCCCACTTGGTCAGTGGTTTCAGTGCCTGACACAAAAATGCACCTTTTGTGGCTTATCATGCCACCAGGCGGCATCAGTTTGAAACACTGCCAGCAGCAATGTTATATACAGTAGGGGCTGGAAAGTCCCTTCAGAGTAGGCAGGAGGGGAGGTGGATGGGTCCAACAAACCCCGGACTTTCACCCAAGAGCCACGTGTTTGCCTCCGATATGAATGTTGAGCCAGCTAGGTTCTGATGTCACATAGGTTTCCACAGTCATGTGACGTAGGTCAGCTAAATATGTCAGGGCTGTTTTGGCAAAAAAATATTACACCAAAGTATGAAAAACATTTGGAAATGATGCAGCCACACACATTGTATTTATACAATTTTACAACCGACAGTTTTTTAAGTGGGTCAAAACCAAAGTAGTTTGTGGGAACTAAAGGATGGATCCACCCATCCCTGTTTTAACTCAGGACTCAGGTGAACGACGTCAGATAAGTAGCTGGTTCCTGTTCTTAGGTCACATCTACAACAGAGATGAGTCTGAACAAAGCCTTCACACTGATCTGACCTTTCAGTTTGTGTGCCTTGATCCCATCATCTGTGTATACAAGAGGTGAAGCCATGTGAGTCAACTCAACTATTGTGCAGCCATGTAGCTGGGTAGCTAACCCTCGTTAGCCAGGCATCTGCAGATATCAGGCCGATGTCAAGAAACAAACAACAGGAGGTGATAAATTAGTGTGCACACTTCACTGCTCTATATGTGCTGATTAATTATTAAACTGGATGTCTGTGCTCTGCTTAGTTTAAAGCTCCTTGTACTGACAGTCCATAACTGTGGGATAAGTAGTTTTTTTAAAATATGCATAACAACGACATTTCAATTATGTTTTCGTCTATTTTGCAGAGTTTTTTTTTATTTTTCTGGCCATACTGCCTAGCCCTAACTCAACTATGTTTTGAACACAGATAGGACTTCCTAAAATACTAATTAAAACTGCCTCCTTGCTGTTTTGATAAAAGCTTTCCCAATTGAGAGGGACATTATAACAATGGGAATTTTAATTTTAAACAGGCTGCAGTTGCACAGCCACACATCAGATTAATTACATTCAGAGCTGCACATGAATGTGGTGTGAATCACATTAAAAGAAAAATGTAATGTTTTGCCTCTCTTGTTTTGTTAATATTTCCATCTGTCTGTCACCTATACCCACTGTTCTGTGCAGCTTTGTGGGAGTCTAAGCTTATCCCAGCTTGCACTGGGCAAGAGACAGGTACATCTTGGACAAGTTGTCAGGGGTGATGCATATAGTGTAGACATACAGACAACCACTCACACTTATAGGCAATTTAGAGTTGCCAGTTCAATTGGCAATCACTGACGAAAGGTCCCAACAAGACCCTGGAAAGGCCAAAGACAGCTGGGGGATTCAAAGTGCGACAACACCATTACTAGGTGCATCACCGCGCTGCATTCCAGACACAATATATATTATAAGAAGGTGAAAATATGAAACCAGGGCACTTGCACAACCATCCAATATTCTTGCTAATCAAAGGAGTTCAAAGTCCTTTACTGAACAAGCAGGAGGGTCCGATGCAGGTACATACAAGCTTATTCATTATGCATTTCATCACATCTAAGAGCAGCTTTGTCAGATGTGGGTCTACAAGGCTTTTTTGTGGAGGTGTGGCTCGCTGCCGTACATGAAGACCTGGAACATAAGCAGCAAGTTGCTTTATGTCTTGCATATTGGTTGCGGTAGATCCCGTATTTTTACATGGCATGCGCAATTGCCCTTCAATTACCATTGTGAGGGCATGATGATATCTAGGCATTATACGCTCCGCCGAGGCGCCGGCGAATCGTGTGAGCATCAATGTTTGATGATGGAGCACTTTGATTAATCAGTGGAGACTAGTGGGGAGACTCCCCGGCAGTAAAGAGTATCCAGGGAGGCATCTTGAAAGGCAAGTGGTTTCACTTCAATGCCCCCGACTTCCGTCTAAAAAGAAGGCAGGAAAGGGACAATCAGCACTTTATCTCTCTTTCAGACCTGGCTTCCGCTCGGAGAAGAGAAAAGCAGGTGCCAGGTGTTCAGAAAGCCACAGCGATATGGACGTGACGCTCTGGAGCTGACCCCGCTGAACTCTGTCTTTATGAAAAGCCCCAGAAAGTCTCCTTTATGATCACAGCGCTCAGAGAGAGGCGATGGGGGTGAGTTCTTTGAAGGCCCTGTCAGTCTGCTACTGTCGGAAGCTCGCAGGTACGCTTTTTTATAATAATTTCCTAATTCAAAAAGCAGACCATATTGAGAGGTTGTCGCCACAAATTGTTTAGCTGAGGTATGCACTAAACTTGAGTCAACTCTTCTGTTTGTGCACATGCTCCACAAAGCTGCCAAACCACAAGAGATCAGACAGTGTCATGTTTTGGTTGCTTCAAGTTTTTTATTATTCTGTTTCTCTGCTGGTCCTTTTTTTTTTTTAACCCTTCTTCCTCACACATACAAAATGCCACGACTCCAGGCTATATATCACTCTTCAAGGTGGACGTTTTCAACATGTGGAAGCCGAGTTTGGTTTTCTCCCTTTTTTTTCATTCCTGTGCAGTTTCAAAGAAAAACAGCCCCTGTGTTTGAACAAGCGAAAACAAGTGGCTGTACTTTGGCAAACCAAGTAATCTCGGAACGTATTTATCCAAACAAAGCCCAGTCCAATACCATCCCACTGTGGCTTCCCAATGGTTTCTGCATCATCCACCTCGAGCCCTACAATAACACTGGGAGCCTCGGGGCTATTTTCAGATTTCCCAGATTTCCTTGCAGGGATACAACACTTAGTGGTTGAGAACAGCCTTTCTTACTCAGCTGTGTTTGTTTGTGCAGGTAACATCTGCACTGAGTTTGGTGTCTGATAGCTAAGATTAGATATGGAACATACAGTAAATTTGTAGTTTTTACCCGCTGCAGATTTCTGTTTGTGGACAGAAGAAACAAACTATACTGAATTGTGCAAGAGGCGGTCGATGAGTGACTGCTGACACGTGAGCAGATGTGACTCTTTATACTCTCTTGTCTCCTCTCCATGATCTATATACCAGCGCAGCTTGACTTCACCATGGCAATATTGTCACAGCAGTGACACATGGTCAACTGCGTTATTTATTCACGAAGCCACCCAGGAAATACACAATGATACGAGTGAAGCATATTTACGTGTAGTTATAAGCATCGATATGAGTCTCATCATTAGAAATCAAAAGGAAATCATGAAACACAACACTTAAACACAATGAGACATGAGATCAGTTCTTAAAAATAGGCTCGTTCGAGATGAGCCAGGCCTGCGCAGATTTGATCACCGGTGATCAGCGCACAATGCATGCCGGTTAGTTTTGTGTCCAACTTCACCCTGACTTGCTCTGACGTATTACAAAAGTGGACGGCGATAAAATCGCGGGAGCAGGGCAGCCGCAGTTTTTAGAGCCAGGCGCTGCAGTTGCTCTCCACCGACTGCAGCGCCTGGCTCTCACCTGATCTAACAGCTGATTGGTTTAGATGTCGACTCAACAATATGACGTTAATTTTTGTTGAATTTCAGATATTTGAATTTTATTTGTCCGATTTGAAGGTTTATTCTCTTAATGGAATACATGTTGTGTGGCTGATGGAGACTGAAAACAAGCTTATATATAAGTGTGAGAATATTTTAGTAAATTGACATCATATCGGACAGGATGTAAGTGTTTCTGTGACTTCCTGTACGGACTGAGGGCTGCTGGAAACTGTCAGGAAACCGTCCGACTTGATAGCGGCTATTTGTCACCGCCTCCTGCTGCGGCCGCCTGATCTTGTCTACTTTCCAGGCGAGGCGCAGTTCATCTCGAACGAGCCTAACGACTGAGGACAAAAACCGAAAGGCACTTTTAATTCACCAACATCCTGTAGGCCTATCCTGTATATTTTTAAGCTTTGTTACTTACAGGTTGCCAGACTATCACAGTAGAGACAGACAACCATTTCACACTCACATTTACACCTAATTTAGAATCACAAATTAACCTATCCCCAATCTGCATGACTTTGGACTGTGGGAGGAAGCCGGAGTACCCGGAAAAACCCACGGAGAACATGCAAGCTCCGCACAGAGGGGCTTCCGCACCCGGGATCGAACCAGGAACTAGGATCAACCCTCTTGCTGGGAGGCGACAGTGCTAACCACCACACCATCGTGCCCTACTTAGGGGTATGCTTCATGTAATGTTTTTGTCAGATAGATACAGATAGATATACACAATGGAACCAGAATCTGAGCACTGACTGAGTCAGACTAACTTTGATTAAGTGAAATGGTAGGACAAAACATGACCAGCACAAGCTGCACAGCACAAGCTATGCTGCCTTTTAAGCTTTTTAGGGTGCTTGAGGTGGTTGCCAGAGCACCGTTAGGTGGTCGCTAATACCTCATCTCAAGAGGTAATTTATATGGGGAATGTTTAATTATCATAATCACTGCTCTCTCTCAAAGTTTTCACAATCTGGTCAACAACTATCTACATTTCAGTCTCTAAATATTTATGTGATAACACTTAAAATAACTGGCCTATACTGGTGTATGTGCCCAAGCTGACAGAGTTAAAGCCCCTTGTTGGCCAAATCCCTGAGAAAGTAAACATGGCCCTCTGCAACTTCATTCAGCATCCAACAATGTCTCCACTGCATCAAACTGTGACTCCACCCATGTGAAATGTTGATCATCAATTGTTGTAATGGCTTTGGCAGTATTGTTCTTTTCAGTTTTATTGATGTATATTATATGTTAAAATTATCTGTTTTATATATTTTTTTTTTCTTTGCATACCTACGTTTATTATTGTACATTATTAGTAAATTTGTAATGGCTCTGGTAATATTGTTACTCTACAATCATGCCAATAAAGCTTATTACATTGAAAATTGAAAAAAAAACTAACCATGGCACTGACATTATTTACCTCACATGGCAAGAACATAACACATGATAGCTTATAAACAAAAACAATGTGTCACAGCGTCCGTATAACTGTTCCTGGTGCTGAACACCATGCGTAAACAAAAGACAAATGCGTGCTTCGCAGCGGCAGCATATAAAAAAGAAAACTGTCTTACCACAACTCCAAATGTGGCCTTCCTCTCCAGGGTTGGCGCTGATGAAGCTCCTCATTGGGCTCTCAATGTCCAGACTGTCCAAAATATCACCATCCACTGTGAAGCATAGACTTCTCATGCTCCTTGAATTTTTCTGTGGCTTTCTCCACTGCTTTGACACATCTGAAACAAACAACGCGATCACCATCCTCAGTATAATGCAGCCATCTCCATTTGTTGAACCAGCTTGCACTGAATGAAGGACGAAACGTTTCTTTTCCAAACGGCCTTCAGGAAAACTGAAGCTAGCTGGTTGATGCGGTGCCTCTGAGACGTTAGCATTTTGACTCGGGACGTTAGCTTGAATTTCGGGGGCACAGCTCCTGCTAACACACTCTGGAGAGGGTGCTGCTGCTTCGGTCACTTCAGGGGTGCTTTTGTTGTTTTTTGTTTTGTTGAGGCTTCCCAAAAAAAGTCTAAAGTGCGTTTTTGCGGCATTTGACCAGTGGTCAGTTAGCTAGGCTACATGACAGTGACGATACGTGACACTTGACCTTACGTGTGGTCATGTGACTAGCATGACACAATTTGTATGATGACCGTTAAGCCATAAATGACGGCAACAAATTATAGTTTTTAGTGTTTCCAGTGAATTTTTATGCATTTTCGTTTTTTTTCACTTAATTTCATTTATTTATTATTGGGTAAATACATTTTTGTATTTACCCAAAACCGCCGGAAGTAGCACCGCTACTTCCGGCGGTTCCCTTGCTTTTAAATTTATTAACGAATCCTTCACACAAAATATTAAAAAAGTTTGCTAGAATATTTTAAAAGTTTGCTAGAATATTTAAAAAGTTTGCTAAAATCACTAGTGATATCAGCAAACTTTTTTAAATATTTTGTGTGAAGGATTTGTTAATAAATTTAAAAGCAAAACCCCCAAAACAAGTCCAGTGGCCTCAGTTTGATTCAAAACAGTGTTTCTGAATTTATTGATTTATTGAACGTCACTCTGTTAATTTGTATTGTTTGTGTTAGGTTTATCTGTAAAATAGTGAAACTAATTTTCCGAGGTTTTCTTCCTTATTTATGTGCACAAGGCGGAAAAATTCAAAGTTGAATTAACTGAATGATAATCTGACTTAATAGCTTGCTTTTCAGAATTCTTTAAAATATTGCAGTGTTTAAACTAAAACAGTCTCACTCACACCTCATCAAATACCAATGCTTGGGCAGTGACCCTCAGCATCAGGTGCCAACACACCGAGGCACCCTAAGCACCAGTACAGCATACAATTTTTGTTGCTCTGAGTAACTGCTGTAGTGCAAAGAGCATAGAGGTCCACATAGAACTGGTCAGAGGGGAAGGTGCATGAGTTACACTAACTCCAGACTGTCACCCAGGACACTGCTGTTTACTTACCATGTGACACTTAAAGTCTACTGTGTTATTTCAATAACAATGTGGCGTGGTGTGCTAGTATGTCTAGAGCCAAATTAAGATGTTTTTTGTACGTGTTTTTGTTGCCTAAACCTAAGGAAGTGCATCTTAAAAATAAGTAAAACTTACATTGGAAGTTTATTTTGAAAAGACACTGCATGTAACCAGCATAAATTGACACATCAGTGTCCGGAACTGATGCTTGAGGGATACCAAGAGCATCATGGCATCAGTATTTGAGAGTCAGGAGTGAGACTGTGTGCTTTAAAAACAGGACTAAATTAGACCTATCTAACCAGAGTGCGGTATAATCACACTACATTTTCAAACAAAGTTCACTATATGTCCACTAAATAAGTATATAACAAATCTTTTTTTTCTGGGCTGGTGATCAAATATTAAATGCCTTAATAGGTGTCCCACAGGGCATGTATCTCCATGCTCAAATCAGCCAACGCTGTAAATGTAGTGTATCCATATACTGACACTTCTGAGAAATGCAGCGAGATGGTCCAGGTTGAGCTGACAGGGAGAGCGAGCAGCAGACTTGGCCAAGTTAGCAAAAGGATATACGCATGAATATGTCTGGTTTTTAAAATAAGGTGTTAACAAAAGGGTATGTATTGCCAGGGTTACGAAAAACAGACAGGTGTCCTAACAAACATTTATTTTATATTTGTTAATCCCACAAGGGGAAATTCAATGTTTTCACTCTGTTTGTTGTTTCACATATTCACACAGGTCTGAAATACCCACACACATGCACAAACGGGACCTTTAACATGCATTGAATGGATGGATGTCAGAGTGAGGGGGCTGCCCATGGACAGGCGCCCCAAGCGGCTGGGGGGGTTCGGGCGGCCTCGGCAGTGCCCAGGAGGTGGACTGGCACCTCTCCGGCTGCCAGTCCATGCTCCATATTTTTGGTCCGGGTGGGGACTTGAGCCGGCGACCCTTTGGTTCCCAAGTCAGGTCCCTATGGACTGAGCTACTGCCGCCCCAAAGCTACTGCTAATTTCAATCTACCCAGGAGTATTCTACAGGTAAATATAATAATATTAGATAAGATTAATATGTTATCTCTAAAATTAGCAAGAAATTGTTCTTATTGTTCAGGTGTTTTGAATATGTTATGACTAACTAGCTGTTTGGTTGGGGAAAAAAACGTGCTTTGTGACTCTTTGTTTGTTTATTCTTACCGCTAGCCAAAACCAAAGTACTTTTATCAGGGCTGTTCAGGTTTTGGTGTAACTATTATAATACTACAGTCTTTACTCTGCTCTTCATTCTGGTACTACTCCTCCTCACACACACACACACACACACACACACACACACACACACACACAGGAACACACAGTCAGAGATAGAGATAGAGATAGTAACATGAACTTCTATGATTTAAGTTTATTACTAAAGTTATTGCCGTAAGTGCAACAAACCTTTGTGAGTAAAAGGCCGATACTTTATCAATACACCAGTTCAACACAGCAAACACAAGCACACAATATCTCAGTCCTCTCTGTCTGCAGGCTCTCGTCCACCGCTGCTATGTTTTACACAACCACAGCCTCAAGTTTTACAGCTTTGGTCAGAAGAAGCAGTTACCAGAGTGGGACCACAAAATGAGATTCATTGTTTGAAAAGACTCACAGGGATGAATTCACTCTCAGATGAAGTAGGATTTTAAAAAGCAATGTTAAAGTTATTACACAATTAAATACTCATGTGAAACTAATTTGCTGTATTGGATGCACGTAATTGACAGTTACCTTCACAACCTTGCAGATGAACAGAAGGTAAGAGTTAAGTATCATATTTGTCTTTATGTTTGTTTACATAAAACTTACTTGCGTTAGTATCACTAGATTCTTGCAACATATTTTAGTTTTTGTGAATTAGATTACATTTTCATTTGTCAGCATCTGTGTTTGATGGTTAAGGTGTAATGGAATTACCAATGTCATTATCTTTTTCAACAGACACTGAAGACTACATAGCCTGCAACACGACTGACCCTGACACAGGAAGTGACAACGTCATGGTCTCACATAAAATTACCATCATACTGTGAGTAGTTGATTTAAAATATTTTGAACTCTCAGTCTGTATTGAGAAACATCTGACCACTACTGTTCTCTTCAGGCGCAGTGACACATTTGTTTCCGATAGGCACATCATGACTGTCTGACGTCTGTCCCTGCAAGTGGAAATGAAAATCATATTTGCTTGATACTCAAAAAATACACAAAATAGATTACATTTTTTGAGGGAAGGTGTGATTCGCTCAGCCCCTCTCTCACTCTCTTTTTATCATGCCACTGCTGCTGCAGCACCAGACCTCTGTGCCTGGGACAGAGTCACACTTACATGCACAGTGATGGGGCTAACTGGCAGCATCACACAGCTAATGTTACCCATTAATAACAGGTCTAACGGAAAGAGTCCAGCTGTTTCGGTATCAGTGTGAGATTAAAGGCTCTGTGTCGGATCACGTTGTGATGTGTTAGCTCATGCTAACCAGGCAGAGAGAGCAGGCAGGAGAGCCGCTCAGGGAAGACGGACCTTAAGTGGTGTGTCAAATGCAAAAGTTGATTGTCGGCAATCAGCTGTTGATGCCCCCCCTGCCACCACAAATAGATTGTAATTCTGTGAGAAACACTGAACAATAAGCTCAGAATCTGTGACAGCATCACAACTTTTTGTTGCCATTCACCTGCTCCTGCAGTTTCATTGAAAAAAAAAACATTTAAAAACATCACAATATGGGTCGCAACATTTTAGAGAAGCTGCTGTGAAATCCTAATGATTGTTTAATCTGATTATGGGGGTTGCATGTCTGCTTCTTATTCATATATGACCTAGGTAGCTATAAATAGTGTTTTTGCGAGGGTAGGTCATTACAGGTGAGAGGCTTAGCTCATCAGACCAGTGTGAGCTGCTGGAAACTCATCCTTGTCAAGTTCGCCAGAAGACAAGAGGGAGTCCACGCTTGGTGAGTAATCCATTTGTCTATTGATCCAGCAAATGGTCAATTGCAAAAAAAAATTGCCAGGGTGTCATGAAGAAATAAAACATTTAAAAACATCATACTGATCTTTACAACTTGCTTTCAGCCAGCTATTAAAAGTAAATGCATTATTGCGCTTTTTTTTTTACTTGCACTTGTGATCAAATCTCCGTCAAAGCACTGGGGAAGATTTGTTGTCACTCTCTGGAGCTCTCTGGATCTGTGCTTTTTGCTCGTGTTAGCAGCAGCTTCAGGGGCTCATATCAGGTTTGAGGATAAAATAAGAGGACAAAAGCACAACTTTTGTCAGCAAGAGGTAATTAAGTTGTACATTTGTAACTGATTTGCACATCACTGATAGCTCTAAATGACAGAATAATAATTTCTGAATAAAAGCCATGCACAATACTCACTCACAGACAAAAACAGATTACACGTGCCAAAGCTGATTTCACTACAAGCTTTCATCTTGTACTCAGATTAATCAAACATTATTCATCATGCTTTAATTAAATCCGTTTTTGTTTCTTTGATATCAGTTTTATGTTTTCGCTTAAAATATGGTAATATTCCTGAGAAGTCTGATACAATCACCTGCTGAAGCTTTAAGACTTTGCTATTCTTCCCATTCTTCGCCCTGCACCGGGAGGGAGGGGACGCAGCCTCCATCGAACCCCTTACAAAACCTGAAATGAGAGAGCTTGTTGCTCTGTCAGGGCGTCATCACCCAGGTGTGCCAACAAAAGCCCCGGCAGATCCAACCAGTGACCCCTGGAAAAGGTCATGTAAGACTCCAATCTAAATTCCTGTCTGACAAAACCCTTAAAAAGCTGTCTGAAAAGGCTGTCCATCCACAATACAGCGCCCCGAAAAGGCTATTCAGCCAGCGAGGCTTCAATTGAGACATTTGGAATGTGTCGTTCCTTTGGAAAAGGTGGAGCTCTGGATTAAAGTTTCTAAATTAAGTGCGGTTTATAACTACTGTAGGTAGCTAACTGGCTTTGCTAACTGGCTTTGCATGGCACTACCGCCAAGGCCTCAGCGCAGGGCTGCCAGAGAAAGCCCCGAGGAGGGGTATTATTCTGGCCTACATTCTGGCTCAGAGGTGCCCACAGCCTGTCCCTCACAATTATTCAAAGTGTGACTGTGTGGTAGGGTTTGGTATCAGTGAAATGCAGACTCCCTTCTCGTTGCCCTTGTCCCTCTCACATCCACCCAGCCGCTCTTTCTCTCTCCCTCTTCCTCTCTGTCTCTTTTGCCTTCAGCAGTTTCACCACATGCAGAATGGAGCAGCTAGCCAGAAGGTGTTTCAAGGGCTTGAGCCCTTTCAGCCTTTGACAACCATGGCTGTGCAAATGTAGAGCTGTGACCTTGGCAACAGCTCTTATCCCGCTCCATTTCAACCCACAGAAGGAGGGGATGTTGTTCCTGATCTACGCTCTCGCTAACTGTGTTCGCGCCCCGCTCGCGCTTTAATATCTCAAATGAAAGCTTAAATTCTAAGAGATAGAAAGATAACAACATCCCATAAGACATGATTGTGCTTTGAGTGAAGTTAAAGAAAATGAGGGATGAGAGTGATCGTGAGCTGAACAGTGAGTTCTGATAGGATTTTTAGCTAAAATGTGAAGCCTGTCGTACATGTCTGCGGACCCAGACTGTAAAATCCCCTGTAGAGATTTATCAAGGTGTGTTGGATTTAAAATGCACTCGTACAACTCTTTGCCTCGGCGAACTACTCTGCTCACAGATCTTTGGTATGAATGGTTGTATGCATGTTGAGCAACATGGAGCTGCTCTCTTACCGGCTAGGTCTGAGAAAAATAGAGGAATAAAAAAAAAAAAAAAAAACAGAGCTGACAGTGTCTCTCTGTTACCCCAGTAGAATTGAGTTGCACTGGCATAAGCAGACAACACTCTCCCTCTCTCCCTCCCTCACTCTATTGACTCTGTGGATAATCTTGACTCCCCAGAAAAATCCTTAAGCAGCTGGCCACAAACCTTGTGCTTGAGTGCACATGCATACAATATCTTCCTCCAGCCCCGGGGCTGTTTTCCCCCCCTCTCTCTCTTTTTTCCCTTCTTCTTCTTCCCCAGTTCTCCAGTGAGTTCCTGAGCCAACATGTCTGGAAAAAAAGGCAGGATTTGTTGGTAGGGACTGGAAGCGAGTGCCAAAATCAACACCGCTCGTCTCCTCGGGGAGACCTGCAGCAAATTGGACTCGAGCTGGGTTTCTGCCTCTCGGACCTGCGTGAGGCTGCCGGCTTCCACTGCTGGGCCCCGCTGTGAAACCAGAGAAGCTTGTGTCCATTTTTGTTTAAAAAAACAACAGCAACCCACAAGTAAAGTGGTGTAGCAAATTGTACATAGTTCAAATGGATTGATTTCCTGTGTAAACAGGTAGGCCATTAGAGAGTTGGTTTTGATTTGTGACCATGCTAGAGCGGTATTAGTGGTTTCCTTCACTCTGGCCCACAGGTATGGCAGCCAAAAAGCAAGTGTGTCTATGTCTGCGAATGCTGAAATAACAATCTAAAGTATTGATTCCCAACTAGTGCACTGGCAGGCAATGAATTGTAGCTTCAGGTTGGAATAGAAATACAAATGAGTTATGAATGAGAAGACAGAGCAGGGCGGTGTACTCTGTCAGTTTTCATTTGGTTTTCTACCAGATATTGTACTGAGGTATCAGAGAAGGTGGCGGCAGGGTAGCTTCAGCTCATCCTTTGTATCATTACACCTACTCACATCAAACCCAACTGGACAGCTGCAGATGACACCTTGTTTGAAGAGTTTGACGTTTGATCGAGGATGTGTTTGATGCAGGAGGAATAAAAAGTAACACCTTCGCTTTTCAGGCTGGGGTGCTGCTGTTTGAAGTATCAGGGCAGCGCAGGGAAGCCCAGGTATGTTCTGATCAATTGCTATTGACTTTATGTAAGGTGGGGGGGGATTCAAAAGCATGGTGATGCCAAAATGGAATTTAAAACTTCACATGGAAATGAAGACTGAATATTACTCCCAAAATATTTTCAGGCATAAAAGTAACATACAATATTAATATAAAACTGGTGCAATGAAAACGTCGTATAACTTTTACTGTTATTTGAAACTGGCCGACATTTAACTGCGTGATAACAGAATACTAACTGTAATTAATTGTTTGCAAAGTTAAAGCTAATTCTAGTATGATACACGCTGCATTACTGGGGGCAGTGAAAGATTCTGCCAGCTGAAATGACAATTTTTACGAGCATATTTTATAGCAGGCTAGCATTAGCAAGTGACTTGACACAAGCTCTGTCTCCTCCTAATGGCTACTTGCGTGATATCAGACAGAACTGTCAACTTGTTACACTCCGTTTTCATCTTCAGTCCAAGCCCCTGACACATGAAGCCGGCGGTCGGCTATAGGTCAATGTTGGGCCATTAATGAGCGTCCATGGCCGCTCGTCGCTGAGGTGCGTCCTGCACCGTTGGCCCTCGTTGACAGTAGTCAGCTTTATTTCCTACCAATTCAGCATGTTGCATTGGCATCAGGCAATTGCGGAGACCGTTGGTGAATGAAATCACTCTGATCGGCAAAATTAAGAGCTAAGTCAAGAGGCAGTGAAACAAAAACACACTTGCTACATAAGCTAAGATTTTAAATTTTTCTTTATCCATGAGCTCTTTAGCAGAAACGTAAGTATGCTTTGTTCTTTAAACATTGCGTTGTTAATGTGCTAAGTGGCTAACTAGCTCAAGATGGCCTTCCAGTTTCCTTTTTTGTACGACTACAGACGACCACCATCTGCTGGTGTCGGGACTTATTTCCTGTCATGCCTCATTCCTGTCTGAATTCTTTGCAGTGTGCTCTTCTGCAACTTTTTCGGAGCGACACAGGTAACGAGAGGTGATGCAGCAGGGGGCTGTCTTTGCCTCTTAGATGTCTAAAGTCACTTGGGTGTGTCTGGGCCTTGACTTTGCACCCACTCTAACCGATTTCTGTGGGTGAGGGGGATTTGATTTTTTCTAACCAATCACTAGAGATCGCCTGATTTTATGTCTACACTGATGCATAGTCATGCCAGCATACCTTTTTTGTCAGGCTTTTAATAGAGGCGTGGAGCAAAGTAAAGACAAACTGTGATGTTAAGTGATATTAAGAAGTAATGTAGATTTAGAAATCCCTTAATAGCATTGTCTGTCTTGTCCATAGCATTCGCCATTGTTGTTATTACTCCTCATTGGCTCACAACAAAATTAGTTCCTGCCTGCGGTGCTACTTGGCTAATTGAGTCCCACCATGGCATTCATTGGCTGATTCGTCTGGCATTGTAAAATAAAACAGCGGCTTCTTGGTTAAAATCTAAAACATTCAACTCGCACTCAGTGGAGCAGATTCAACAGTCTGGACCCTGGAAAAATATTCACCACTGTAGGTAAAAAGGCAGTTAGCCTAGCATGCTAACAACTGTGTCTATCATTTAGTCAGTTCTTTAGAGTTGTATTTATGGTTTTGGAAAGGCTAAAGACACCACTGCACAGCACCCCACTTTAACATGCAGTCAAACCTATTGCTCAACAGGCTTGCTGTGCCAATATTTACTAAGTGGCCTGTGATAAGAAAATCATGTAAGATGTGTAACAAACAAAATATAAAACCATGTGGATATGTAGCACTCATCATTTCAACACAGAAAATACACAAAAATGCACAGCAATGTCAGTCATCAATTGAAGGTGATAGAAGTGTGCAGCGGAGCACTTCCAACGAGGAAATGCTGATAAATCATATTATGTGATGAAACTCAGCCACTTAACCTTTTGCTCTCTTTTGCTCTGGCATGCCAAAGCAGAGAGAGATGAAATCAACTTCAGACTTTGGTTGAATGTAAACAGCAAGCACGGGGAAATTTGTTCATTCCTAAAGTGCAAAAGTGGTTTTAACCCTCGTTCTCTATCCTCTGCATCAAGCGTGTGAGATCAACAGATGTCATGTCTCGAGCGCCCTGTGAGATTACATACAGGCTTTGTCTCAGCATGTAGAGACTGTTAGACATGTTAACTCTGACATTACTTTGCTCTGCTTCCCACAGGATGTGCTTTCTGTGGTCTAGTGACGGGGAACAGGAAAAAGAATCTAACCATTTCAAACAGCTGAGTCTCTGACATAAATATTACTTTTAACATGATGCAGCCATTTTGTAAATTATTTATATTTTAGCGCAACTGGAATCTACAAAATGTAATAAACCCATTAAAACAGCTGGGGTCTGGTTAAAATACATAATGTAAACTTTTCAAAACTATGTAAATTAATAGTCTTTTTTTTCCCTTCAAACAAATGACATCTGAGAGGTCAGTATACTTACAGTAGTCACAAGATATGATAAACAGGTGAGTTAACTTCCTCACTGTGACTGAAAAGAGACATGATGAGAAGAATGTAGCTGGCTGTATCCATCGCTGAAGCTTCTTTCCTCTCTTTTTTCTGGCTGCTGTTTACTTTGCAACATTCCTTCACTTGTAACACTGAACATTTGTCATTAGTGCAACAGATGAAGAAGCAATGCTTGTCTTGTGAAGAGGGGCCATGCAGGGAGCAACTTCTGAACATGTGTGTGCATCGTGCATGCACAAACATGCATGTATGTGTATGAAGTAGTACGTATGGGGTGAGGTGGGGTGTAACATGACGGTAAAAAAAAAATATTGCAGTTACATCTCAGCCACCTGTGGGTGGGGGCTCATGCAGCACCCTTAGCTCACTCCCTTTCCCGCAGCTATGTCTAAAAGCGACATCTGTGTGTGGAATCTCTTCAGGACCTGCTGCGCCTCACGTGCACGGTGCATCAGTCAATCGGTGGTCAATGAAAACTTTACACAATACCCAGAATGGCTTTTCACACACTGCAGTGAATGCACCAGTTGTTAAACAGTCTCATTGTTTGTTTGTTTTTTTAAGTAAAAAACAAAAAAAATCAGGGTTCCCGCAGATCCTTGAAAAGTCTTAAAAGGCATTGAATTCATTCATCTAAAAATAAGGCCTTTACTGGTTATTTGGCTTAATTGGCTGAGATCTTTCTGATGTGTAAAATCTCAATATAATTGGAAACATCATTCATTTCATTCATTCATTTTCTGTACCCACTTATCGTGTTAGGGGAGTCCATCCCAGCTGACACTGGGTGAGAGGCAGGGTACACCCTGGACAGGTCACCAGACTATCACAGGGCTGACACATAGAGACAGACAACCATTCACACTCACATTCACACCTACGGACAATTTAGAGTCACCAATTAACCTGCATGTCTTTGGACTGTGGGAGGAAGCTGGAGCACCCGGAGAAAACCCACGCTGACACGTGGAGTCAACAACAACAAATGCCTCTAGTATTTATGTCACACACATCAGGTTAGCGGAACCAACAACACTCACATTTTGCTTGCTTTTTCTGCATCATGCAGAGTGCCAGGTATTTACCAGCTCTGCTTACTGGGGAAAAATTGTCCCTAACCCAAGGTGATTGATGTTTTCTTTATCTCTCTTTAGTTTTAATAATTGTGAATTGGTCCATTTCAATCAGGAGAGACAGAAGAATGAAGTAAATATAATATTTAATACAGAATATGAGTGTACAGATTACAGATGATTTGTGCTGATGAAGATTTAACAGAAGTCTTTGATGCTTGCACACCAGAGGGAGATATTTAGTGACCGCCGGACATGTGAGTGGCAGCAGGATGAATCCCCCCATGGAGTCCAGACACTGGTGGACGTTGTGGCTGATGACTCTGTGGCTGATGACTCTGAGGCTGCTGACTTCTGAGGCAGATGAGGCTGATGAATCCACAAAGACTAGGTGGTAATGGGGAGGTGCAGGGTGCGCACGACGGCAGCAAGACAGAATTACGGCAGAGAAAGAATCTTATTTAAAATAAGGAGCAGTAAGATGACATTGCTGATTATGAATCAGCTGATGACTCAGTTGACACACCCAGACAATGACACCTAGAGATAGTGAGTGAGCATATGAGGATTGTGGAGTGGATGGCAGGGTGAGAAAGAAACTCTTGTCTTCCTGACTGAACTTTCGCCAGAGCTTCCTTCCTAGTGACATTAAAAAAGTCTTAAATCTACAGTCACTTGCCCTTAGCTACAGGAACCCTGTTATTTACAACACTTATATATTAAATTTTTCTGAAGTTTCAGAACATGTGTATTTGTACATTTACATCATAAACTGACGCAAAAAAGGTATACATTTGTGCAGAAAAAAAATCACTGGAATGGTAGAAACTAAGTTATTTTGCTGAAGGACTCTTAACTTAAACCCTTGCCCAACTTGACAAGCTTTTACAAAACTGTCCACATGATGCATTGTCAGTAGCCATGGGGCAATGTTTCTTTCCCGCTGGTGAAATGTGATCTGGATGGAGGGGCACTGCTGGCCCCATCAGACTGGATTTGCTTATCTCCTGTCCTGAAGCTTCCTGATCCCACCAAGAGGAAGACAGGCTCCAGCACTCAGGTACATCACCTCTGAGCACATTCCTTCTCCTTATGCAAGACATTCCACTGTTTGCATCGGAGAAATCTTGTGCAAATGTCGGATTACCTGCTAACTTCAGGAGCTGGTGTAACTAATGCTGTTCCAGACTTGCTTTTTTTTTCCAAGTCAAAAGTAGGATATTTGCTTTTTTACATAATACACCTTAATGCATGCCTACTTTGAGTCCTTGGTCACCTGTTTTCTGTGGAACACATTGTGTTTGGAGGCAGATTTTTCCCACATCCTGACTCTCCTCTGCTCTCTCCCCTTCTTCTCTCCGAGTGCTTCAAAGAGCAGGTATCCACAACCCCCTGGGGCCCAGTGATTGAAAGCTCAGAAGGAAGGACTGAGTGCCAAAGTCTTATAAAGAATGCAACAGAGAATACATATATTATTCAGATTACATTCTAATGCAGCTGGTCTGCCGACACAAATATGATCCAAAAATAAGTTGTTATTTAAGGATTTCACAGGTTATGTTGAGCAAGTCACGGGGAGGGGGGAAAAGAGTCTTGTATTAAACCATGTGTTAAATTCATTAACTTCAGGGGAGATGAAAATCAGAGGGACTGATCTGGCAAAGGCCTGGCATCTTCTCTTTGGCCAAAGATGGCATGACATACTTCTGACAAGCTCTCCATGTTACGGCAGGAGAGAAAAATCCTCCCTCCTCCGTTTTAATGGTTTTCATCTCTATAGATTAGGCGTGACCACTTCAAATATTCTGGAAATCTTGGCGTAGAAAACTTGTGCGATTTGCCCTCCACTGGGAGGCTTCCAGATGTCAGAGCACCAAGCGATTAGCATGGCCCCAACATTAAGAGGAGGGGAAAACTCAGATACAAACATATTAATAAACCTCACTCCCTATAGGCCTGGAGCCACCCTGCTGCTGCTGCTGCTGCTGCTATTGCAATCCGCTCTTCGCATGGCTGTAAAAATCGGTTTCCTCTGCCTCTCTGCCATCTCAGACACTGTCTCATCTCATATCAAAATGCCTCTCCAGCTAGACGGACTCCCACAGTGCCACAGGCCACACACTCAAGCGGCCGCTTGGTGACATGGCAGCGGAAAAAAAAAACCCTTCTGGCAAAATAATATAAGTAGACGAATATATTTACTGTTTATCTAATGAGGGAGAAAAAGGGCAAAGCACACAGATGTTTTCTCCAGCTCTGTCTCGAGTGCTCAAGTCAAAGTAAATAACATACCTCAGATACTCCCCTCCTTGAAATGTCTGCATAATTATTTCTAAAATTTGTTTGCAGCAGAGGTATCATTTACCCCCATTTCCGCGGTGGACTGGGGGTGCAGCTGCGCAAAATGAATTTGTCATCAGGTTTAAAGCTTTTTTGGCAGGCTATCCCGGAGCCAGCCAAGGTCCTTGAAGTAGGAAAGGCTTTCCCGCTGCTCGGCTCCTCTGCATCCCAGCAGGTCCGAGGATTAAATTTACGGCTGCCGTCAAAGCCTCTGACAGGCCTTAAAGGAAGAGCTGCGCTCCTTCAGCTCCCCCAGATATCATTCCCAGAGGACTGGGAGACGAGGCCTTTTCATTGGCAGCTGCGGAGCAAGTGGTGCCCCAGTGAGCTGGCATAATGTGACTCTGGGCTTAGACGCCACGCATGCCACTACTCACTATGTCTCTCCGCATCTCGCCTTTTCTTTCTCCCCCAGCCGTGTCATCCACGCATGTCGCCACCCTCATGCTTATTCTGCTTGGTTTGTCTACTCCCATCAGTCTCTGTCTGCCCTATATCTGTATCTCACTCCACCTCTTCTCCTTTTTGCATTTTCATTCACGCTTGTTCAGTCTCAAAAGTCATCCCCGAGCCACAAGTTCCCGCACTCAGAAATTCAGGATCCATATCAGATATGCAGTTTTGATCTCTAGGTTTCTTATGCATGGCGCAATGTTTTGACTCAGCACATTAACCAGCTGCTTTATTAGGAGAAAATGTATGAATCATGTGATATACATAGTCAGCTTTAAGGACATACAGGAGGACTGCAGTGTGTTACGACTACTTTGTACTATTAACTGGTTATGTCTGAAACTGAAATTTGAATTCACTCAGTTTGTGTAAAGAAATATTTATAATGACACTGCAGTTATTGTGCAGTACTTTTAATTTTTCAAAAGACGATTTAAAACTGTTTTTGGACATATAGTTTTGAATGTAACTTTATTAAATGCCAGCATTAAACTTAGCAGCTGTCAAGACTGTGTGCTCTTGGTAGTCTGGTGTCTGCACTCCACCACCTAATCGCATCATGTCAGTATCAGCAGTATCTTTCCCTAAGTTCATCTTCACTCATCATATCGTATTTACAATTTAAGCTCAGCAACTTCATGTTTTTAAGTCAGAATCTCCAGTGAACTATAAGGTGTCAGATTTAATAGGCTGTTACTGCTATTTCAGTGTGTTAGATACATATTTAATCAACATTTAAGTATAAATTCAGATTAAATTTAGCTTTGGTTAATATTAAAAGACTCCAAAAAAAGTTTATCCCTAGTATTTGTGGAAACAAGAACCCCTGATCGAAAATGTGAAAATGCGAAAATGTCATGCCTTTATTCCGCCTCTGACTCTGTCGGACAGAGTTGATCTCACCTTTAAGCCTGCAGCAGAGGTAGTAGCAGTGCAGAATAGACGTTTGTGTACGGACAGCTATCAGGACGGGACCATGGACAGGACAGGTGTGACGTTTTTCCGATGTGTTATGTGTGCTGACCCACTGCAGGGAGATTTTAAAAGCAGCTAGCAGCAGTTAGCAGCTAACTCTGTCAGTCTGTCCTCGTGAACACAATATCTCAAGAACACCCAAAGAGAATTTCTTCAAATTGGGCGCAAATGTCCACCTGGACTCAGCAATGAACTGGTTACTTTTTGGTGCTCATAGGTCAAAAGGTCACTGTGAACTTGTCTGTCTTATTGATTATATTTTGGTGGTCTAATGGTCAGGGGTCAAAGGTCAAGGTCTCTGTAACTTTGCATCCATCTCATTCTCGTGAATATGAATCTCAAATTGAACAAATTGAAGGAATTTCTTCAAATTTGGCACAAATGTCCGCTTGGACTCAACGATTAAGTGCTATTAAGTTTTTGGTGGTCATAGGTCAAAGGTCAAGGTCTATGTGATCTCATTTGTCTCATTCTTGTGAATGTGATATCTCAAGAATACCTGGAGGGAATCTTCTCAAATTTGGCACAAACATTCACATTGATGTAATGATGATTAGATTTTGGTGATCAAAGGTCAAGGTCGCCATGATCTTGCACATTTCTTCAACTTTGACACAAACGTCCACTTGGACTGGAGAATAAACTGATTAGAATTTGTGGTTGAAGGTCAAAGGTCAAGGTCAATGTGACCTCACAAAATATGTTTTTGGCCATACCTCAGGATTTCATATGCTAATTATGACAAAACTTTACAAAAATGTCTGACAGGATAAATAATGAGAGAAGACATTTTATATCCAAAAGGTCAAAGGTCAGCTTCACTGTGACATCATAATATTCTCATAAAACGTCATATCTCAAGGACAAAAGGGGAAACATTGGGTCAGATACTAAATTGATGACACTCATCCAGGGTGTCCACCTTGAAATTCCGCTGATTGTACAGATCTTCTGTGCTTTTGGGGGAACAATGTGCATGAAGCATCCACGTTTTCACAGACATGAAGATTTTATTTTCTAAGAAATCATTACAATTTAAATAAATATTGTCAGGTTCTATATATATCATATATCCACCAAGCTAATGTAGAGCTGCTGGAACCAAACAGGTATGAAACAAACAAAAGGTCAAACTCTCACCTTAGGTTCGTGACAGTTTTTCTAGCTCTTACTTAGTCAAGGTGAGCCTTCAAGTACCCCTCAGCTGTACTTCTTAGAGCTATTGATTTTCCCGTTCAACTTCTCCGGCACTGCTCCAATTATGTGTAATAACAAGGATTTCCACGAACTGCTGCGAGACCACTTGTCTACTCCTTCACATGCAGCTCCTGGCCCAGGAAACAAACCTTGGGAAAGTGTTTGTGGGAGGGTTAATGAATTTAGATCAGTGTTTGCGGCAAACACAGCCTCGCTATCCATTGCTGCGGCCTTGAAGTCGGCGGGCCCGAGGTTAGAGTTGGGTCGTCTCGGAGACAATGCGGCTGATTAGGATGGCAAACACCAGAGACTGTGGAACAGTGTCTCGCAGCCAGAGACTGGCTAAATGCTAAGCCACAGTCCACAATAACAAAGCCATGAGGCATTGCTGAAACAGAGGGAGGCAGATAAAGACTCAGAGGCATATTGAAACCCATATGGTTTGTTTGGCTAATGAATTAGAATAGAGTCAACATTAGTACTGTACAAGGAAAAGTTTAATGTAGAGCAGGTGACAATTCAAAACATGAAAAATGAATCATGAAAAGTTGGACTTATAAATGCTGCTTTACCTCCTCCATCCCAGCAGTCATTAAGTTGAGTACATTTACTGATGTCAATTCACAGGACATATGGTAAATACATCTAAAATTTAACTGTTATAAAATAGAAAAACAGGTCTTGGGTTGTAAATTACCTTTATTTAAAGTCAAATCCAAACTTTTACCTTACTTTTTACTATTTATCTACAATGTGGCCATAGAAAAGTTCAGTAAATAATACCAGTTTGGTTAAAAACTCTTAACTGGGGGGGCTATGTGGATTGACAGGCACCATGGATCTATGTTAATGTTTTGATTTAATTCATTTAAAAGAAGGAGAGTGTGTAAGATTTAAGGGGATTTAGTGGCATGTAGCAGTGACAGTTGCACATTGCAACCAGCTGGGACTTCTCCCAGTTAGGATTCATTCAGTTTTCATTGTTCAGGAGGCTTTTCATCTGGAGTCAGATTATCCGTAGAGGTCTCTCCCTCGCCAAAACAAAAAGACCAGGTGATTAAAACCAGTAAAAATACAGAACAAAGCAGTTTCATGTTACAGATCAGTGTTTCTCCTACGTTGTTTGCCACGGTTGCAGACAGGCTTCCAGCCCTGAACCCGCTAATGTTCACCTTTTTTCTCTGATAACTTCATGTGTGCTCGCCTTATTTCCAATCCAGGCATTCAGGAGGTTTTTACTGTGTGCCGAATTAACCACAAAGGTCTGTTTTTCTTCAATATGAAGCCACTCATTGGTTTAAACCAGCAAGAACACTGAATATGCAGTTTCACGTTAAAAATCATTGTTTCTCCGATGCTGTTTGGCATGTCGAAGAAGGGTCGCTAGACTAGCACCTGTTAATCTGTACTCACCTTTTTTCTCTGATAATTTAAGAACCAGATGTTCAGGAGGTTCAACTGAGAGCCAAATAATCCGCAGAGGTCTCGTTCCTCTTCAAAACAAACAGATGCAGTGATATAAGCTGGTGAAACTTACTGAATAAAGCAGTTTGTCAGTAAAAAATTAGCGGTATGCCGACGCTCTCGTCGCACAGATGCTGCCATCTACATTGGCCACTGCGAAAACAGGAATGGTCCTATCTTGAGTCAGAGTTTGGTTTGTCCATTCTGGGCTACTGTAGAAACATGGCGCTGCAATATACTGATCTCTGTAGACAAGGAGCCACGCCCTGTGTAGATGTAAATGGGTCATGTTTAGGGAACGAAAACACAGCAGTTCTAATTTTCAGATGATTTTAACCTAAAGTAAACATACCTATTATATTACATTCACTTTCTGCCAACAAATCCCCCTTAATCCCACAACTAGACCTTTAATCCCTGGAGCCAACATTCAAACAAGACAAACCTTTGCAATCTTTACACTCTTCAGGGTATTGATTATTAGATTTAGGGTTTACAAAAACCAAAATGCTGATACTGTTATACTCACAGTATAGTAGTTGTAGGGGAAAGTTATGGTAATTTTTTTTTAATGATTTAATTTTTTTAAGTTAGTAATAAAGACAGTATTTCAATATGTGCACATATTTACTAAAACATCTATTAGGTATTTCCACAATTAACATTTTAAGATGGAAAAGTGACTGACAGTGAAAATACTACATAAAAATGTGTGTAAAATGTGCAGATTATCCCTTCATCAAAGTTTAAAAGAAATGAAAATGGCTTCTCCCAGGACTATAGTTCATTCTCACACTCGCAGACGTACTGGGGTATTGATGCAAGATATGAGCAAGATAGTGACTGACGTCTGGATACTGTGAACTCAGCCAGTTATTCGAAACACATTGCACTGTGCAAGTCATCTGAGGGCTAAAACCCATCGCTGACAGCTCACATTTCACAGCTGGGAGCCCAGACGGAGATATTAGACAGTGTCCTGGCTAAGAGGGAGGATTTTAAAATGTATCAGTTTATAAAGACAAGCGAAGGTGATGAATCATGACTGCATACATGAATGTTTTGGGACCAGAACTCTCTCACTCAGATTTCTCTCTGTAACTCTGAGAGACTTACTTGTCATGCACAGGTCTGTCCCTGTTGAGAGCAGATTCACTGCACATTTACACTGGGATAAATAGCATTTCCTGGGGAATAAGCCAGCACTTATTGGAGATGCAAGTTTGAGCAGGGATGGCAATTTGTGCCCATCATGCAACACTAATTTATAATGACACCCCTGGAAACGCTGCTTCTCGTTTCATTTGCAATGCTAACTTGCCTCCAGACCACGCTAACATGGCTCAACAGTCGGATACGGAGGGGGCTAATTGCGCAGAGGTGGCCAGTAGCAACATGAGAGCCTATAATTGGAGGACACGCTCAGTGTGTGTGAAGAACCATTTGCATATCACTTCCACTGTCTCTGTGAGGTGATGGAACATTATTAGCTGGAACACTCGCAGTGTCCACGCTTGGCACTTCCTGCATTTATTTATTTTTGCCTTACATTTTCTGTGTCTGTCTGTCCAGATCATTCTGTCAAACTAGTCTTTGTATGCTTTGCTTGCTAAACTTGCATTGATTAACCCGCCTCTTCCAAAAAGCAGTGCAGGAAAACAAACAGAGCCAGAAGATTATTGTAATGATACAGGGCAGGTTTGAATGAAACTTTTGCCAAAATATCTCTTAACACAAGATAGTTCACAGCAGTTTTCTTTAAAAAATAAAATCTTGTTGATTATTAAAGAGTAACTTCACCCCCAAATATTACTGGAACCCTCCCATTTGTCACGTCTAAAAAGACACAGGAGGGTGTGGCCTCGCCCTGAATTGATTGCGAAAGAAATACATGACATGGCCACAAACACTTAACCCCACATTACAAGCCGGTGTCACTTTGAAGTCGTCAAATACCGGCGCTTGGGCAGGGACTTCTGCCTGTCAGACACCGACGACCAAAGCCATCCTTTCATGTCAGCATGATATAGCTGGTAACCATTATTGTGTAACAGTGCCTGGCAGCGTCAGGGGAACACGGAACAATGTAAATGAAGGGGGCGAAAGCCTGAGTAGGGTGGATGGGAGGGGCGGTGGATGGGTCCAACAGCCACCTTGCTTCCTGTATGATTGTAAAGCCAAACCCCGTTCTTCTTCTTTGAACCCAACCACGTGCTTTTGTTCCCTAAACCCAACCACGTGTGTGTGTTGATCAAATGTAATCACATGCGTTTGTTGTTACAGGAAAAAAGATATCAAGTCGTGGTGTTGTACCAATGTAGTGCAGTTATTTTAAAAGAGACTCTGCAAACGGTACATCTCCTGTGAAAACAGACGTTTATTTTTAAAAAGACAATGCACGTCTATAACCAGCGCACCAAGGGTACCTTGCACATCATACGTCCACTTGGAAAGTCCATGACCAAAAGCAGATACATAATGAGGTCGGAGTGAGAATGTGTTGTGCATTACGCCAATGGCAAGTCAATTAGGATCCTTTGTCGTGGTGGACACACAGATTCTCTGGTTAAATGATGTCAAGCAATTGGCAGTTAATGTTAGGACCCCATAGGCAGTATAAAAAGTAAGAAAGTCTGGGGGTGAATGGGTCAAACTAACACAGGACTTTTACCCAGGAGCCTGCTGTTCCAGTCCTGTGTGTAACTAAAAGTGTCCTTTATGTAGTTAACATAAGTTAAGTGAAGTTACGTAACATACTTCTTACGGCGTACTTGTGTCACAAACGTAACAAACCTAGGTCTTCCAACAAAGAGCGAGATCGTTTTCTGAACCTAACCAAGTAGGTTTGGTGCCCAAACCCAGTGCATTCTGTGCCATCACTACAAGATGCGGTGTTAAGAGGTAATGGTCATTTCACATATTTCTGTCACATAACAGGGGACATTGACTGTTGCTATTCATGCTCCACTGTGCAGCGATCAAAGAGTCAGTGGTCAGCCAACACGTGCAGCTACTGTCCGACTCTCTGCTGAAAATACGAGTAGTCTGGTGAAGCTTTGAGAGTCACTGTGTGGATACCTGTGTTGTAGCTGGGCAAGCAGCTCTACCATGCAAGTCGGGGAGTGCTGTTTACTGCTGTTGATGTTACTATTCATCATCCAAAATGGCCTTTACGGCCATACCACTCTGTACAGGACTGATCTGGAACTTAACTAAATATCTTATTAAGCTCTAAATATAGCACAGCTATCTGCAGGTCCATGTTTTGCATTTACTTCAATTAAAGATAAATAAATCTTGTTCATGTAAGATGATGTCTTTCCGCCAGCGCTTATCAGTATTACTAAATCAGTATTACTAACGCCACAGGGACCTATGTATGACAGGCACAAACTGGGTCCATGATGAGCTGGTGTTCCATGACTCTATACTGCTACCACAGTTGGGATGTCAACCTACAAAGTATACCTCAAAATATCGCCTATTTCGTCACCTTTAGGGAGGAGCCAAGCTCTCAATTCTAAACAAATGCTTACAGGCTATTTTTCAATTCATTCAATGATGTTTTTACTCACAAGGTGTATTGTTAAGAAATATCACCTGTATTTACATCATACGCCAACAATAATCTTTGTGATTATAGTATTGATAATTTATTGTGTAGTTTCTCTTCAACACACCAACAGCATGTTGCGCTACGGAGGCCAAAAGGAGCAGCCTCATTACTTGGCTTTTAAAGCCGAGGACTAACTTTCCCCACTCTGTTTGAGCACTCCCCTTTTAGACCTTATGGGGCTTGTTAGAGGAGACAATACACCTAGGAGCAGCAGAGTTGTCCAAGCCTCCTCTCTGCAGAACAATGAGCCTGTTGTGCTTTCCTCAGTAGTGAGGAGAAGTCCTGGGAGACTGGAGAGGCAGCTGTGGTGGGATCCCGGGACAAGGGCTAGGACTCGGGGAGGAGGAGTGCAACAGAGGGGTTTTTTGGGGAGGGGGTGTGAGGTTATGGAGTGTAGAGGGCCTGTGTGTTGTGGGAACCCCCGATCTCCCCGCTCAACCCCCCCAATCTTTTCTGACTCCAGAAAAGGCCAATGCGACAGAACTGCCATTTGCAATGCAGATCATGTCCAGGAGGAAGGAAAAAAGAAGCCGGGAATCAATGGTCCTGTATCAATCTGCTGACTGCTAATGTCCTCCACATTCTGATTCTTGACCCCTTCCCTGCCATCCCCCAGACAAACCACCATTGTCCCCCCTAGGGCCCCACCTTTCTCCCTCCACTCTATTGCGCAGCCAAAGATGCCACATTAGGCGAGGAAAATCCACAACTCGAGGTTTCTTTGAAGAGAGACGCAGTAACTGTCATTTAGAAATGTGTTTAGCAGGTTTGGGGCCACGACATAATGGGCTGAAAAGAGAAAAGAGCGAGAAGGGGGAGGGTGGAAAAGTGGGGGAACCAGTCAGTGTTTGGCAAACACAACATTTAACCCTTGTGGTCATTGTCATAATATCCCAATTTGTGTCACAAATCTGGTTAGAGCGATACGGTAAATCAGCAAGAGAAAGGGAGAGTGTCAGGTGACGCCGCTCAGTGACAAAAGGGAGGACGTTTGAGATCCCACCATCAACACCCATCATACCTGAGCAATGCACGGATGGAGAAACCGCCTCATTATTTTTACATGAAGCTTGTAATGAACTAACAGCTTCATCAACCTGTTAGATAAACACACCAATTAGCAAATCAGAACATCCCCTCTCTCTTTCATCTCCAACTAGCGATAACATCACAAAGATGTTTTTCTTTTGATGGAACACCTCAGAAATATTCATTTGAGTGTTGCTCTCATTATACCCTCGGTACGATATATTTCAATTTGCAGAGTTGATTACGTATCATTCAAGCATGATAAGCAAGTATAGTAAGGGTATTTTTATTTTTGATTGCTTCACAGCATGATACATTTCATTTCATCTTGCTAGATGCAATATATTATTGCCTCGACTCCCCCAGAATAACTTAGATAATCAGCCCTGCTTATTCCCTAATGCATCCAGATGCTAACAAGCCCACATGAAATGCAGCGCTCAGTGTCACTCTCAGCTGTTCCGGCCAAACAGACGGAAATGCATACAATTAGCGAACCTGCAACTCTTATGGAAAGCATCCCAGCTATTTCTAGCCATTAGTGATTTGGTTTGAAGTGGCAAACTGCTTCCAAGCCCTTGACCTCGAGGGGGGGGGGGGGATGAACAGAGTACCAGCGGGGGAGTAAATTGGCCGAGATGTGATTCTAAAGCCAAAAGTTCAGCATGTGCGGGGTGGCTGGCCTCAGACGATTCATTATGCTGCAAGATTGAGATGGAGGGTCATCCTATGGCACCTTGGCTCTTATTTTGGAGGAGAACAGCTGAGAAAAGGAGCACATATGGATGCACTGACCCCCTAACCCGCCCAGGGACTGACTGAAGACTTAAAATCATAATATTGCCCCAAGGTAATGAGAGAACTAGCAGCGTTTTGTTGTAGTGGTCCTGGTTTTCTGTCAACTGCACATGTGGATGACATTTTATTTACTGGAAAAGGTTCCATGGCATCGTTTTAGGCACACTGACTCATTTATATTCCCTCTATGTTCAGTTTGGACAGAAATAAGAGCAGGAAGTTGTGCTGTGTGTAACACAAGGGCACGCTCCACTCATCAGAAGTGCCTTTTTCATATACTTTTACACATCCTCTCCACCCCCATTGTGCATATGCATGATTTCTGACCAGTCTGCTCCTGCATAAAAATGCTATACAGTGGATTAGCTACCACTGAATGGTATGATTTGGAAGCCAATCTGTCAGTTCTCCCTGTCCATGAGAAGCCTGTTCAGTCCTGTTGCCTGCTGTTTATTTATGAGCAGGTCTAGGCCCAGTGTTTTTAATCATTCATGAAACTTCGAAGGGCCGCAAAAGAAGTCAACATCATGCTGGATCCTTATCCCAACCAGTGTGAGGGGTAAAGAAATATCCAATTTTCTCTGAGATTATAAAATGAAAATAGATGGGAGAAACAGGAGGAAAATCTATAAGCGGCACCAGGGGATTCACAGCGAGCTGTGTCATTGTGTCTCCATTTGTTTGGATTCATTACTTTGCTCTTAAAAACAAATGAGGATTGCTAATCACTGGGGTGCCCATGTAATCTCCTGTTCCTGATAATTCAACCTCCAATTGTTAATCTTTTCAGCTTGACCTGGTGTTGTTTTCCCTTCGAGATAACCCATCAAATAACACAACCCATTACATGCAGAGCAGGGATTCTGCAATCTCCTGCCACCCATTCCAATAGCAATATAGTTCCCAAACTCCATTCTCATTAATAAGTGAAAATAAATTACGGGGGGAGGCCAAATAAATTGAAATGTTCCTTAGAGGTCAGCTGCAGTCCTCAGACTGGGCAAAAATCGCCGTTGTAAATCAGGGAGTTGAAAAGTTCAAATTAAAATTGTTGACATATTTACCACTGGGCCCAAAGCAGTCAGATATTAAAAGTGGAAGGGAGAAAATAATAACTTGATTAACAGGAAATAATGTGGTCGTTTTAAAAACTAATGTGCTTGACCTCAGTGCAAGCATCTGGAACCATGTTTGGAAATTTCCTTACGAAAGAGGGAAAGACAAAACAGGTCACTGCTGGAAACCTTTTTTGGCAAATGGACGTTTGTGGAGGGGTGTGTGTGTGGGTTTGTGTTTGAGTAAAAGTGTGTCAGAGGGAGAAAGACAGAGCGTGTGTGTGTGTATATGGTGGGGTCAGCTAAGCCCTCCTCGGTCAGTTTAAACAGTGTGAAGATCATAAACCCATAAACCCACACAATTAGCCTCCATTAAGACTCTAGCAAACACTTAACAAATAAACTTCTTTACTGACAGCTCGTGTCACTGATTTTACTGGAATCGTACCTACATGTCAAAGGCCCTATTTTAACGATCTATGGCGCATGATCCTAAGTGCATGGCACAAGTGCATTTAAGGTGTGTCCAGCTCCAGTTTAGCTGGTTAAACAGTGCATAATCTGGACCCAAAGGGGCACAGGGGTTATATTTAGTCCCTTAAATAAATCATAGGTGTGTTTTGGGCGTAACATAAATTCAACTAATCAGATTGTCATCTACCATTCTCTTAATGTAATGCAATAAGAGCAGTAGTGACGCTGCAGCAAATATGATTGGACATGAAGGCCCTGGTCACACAGAAAGCATTTTTCAGGTTGCAAAACACAAGGCACACCGCACTGCCTTTTTTAATTGAATGCCACTAGTAAAAAACACTTGCTGTGCCTTTTTATTGTTACCAGGCAACCACCCCATCACCTCCTCACCCTAACCTTCCCCTGTAATCAATTGACTGTTTATTTATTTTTATTTATTTCAGAGTAATTAGTAGCTAGTTCCTAAAATGTTGAGGCATGGGGTGCTTGGTCCAGCTCTGGTTGAGGGTGAGAGGCTGTCAGCAGATAAACAGAGATCTGTGTGGGTACATGAGACCCTAAAAAAGAGGCTGGATCATGGGGAGTACCACCAGTTGGTCCAGGAGCTTCTCCTCCATGATGGCTGTTTCCAGGCATACTTTCAGATGACTCGGGGGCAGTTTGACAACCTGCTGTCTGTCATCAGGCTGTATAGCTCTGGGTATCCAGCAACCGCTACCACCAGTTTCTCCTCCATTTTTTACCAATTTTTAACTTGTTGTCGTGACCACCACAGAAGACCCACCTCTCAAATCATCTGATTAGACAATGGGTAAAAAAAGATGGCGGACATGATGTGGGGCACTTTTCCAGTCTGCGTTGAAGTTTTTTCAACTTGAGAAGTTCAGAACACTCAAAATAGAGCACAGAAACACGAGGTGCAAAGCAACACAAAAACAGCGAGCAAAAAGCTTCATTCTCATTAAAAACAATTACAAAACGTTGCCTCCAGCTAAAACACTTTCTGTGTGATCAGGGCCTAAAGCAGCAAACCTAAAAACTGTAGTTATAAACTTGACAGAGAAAACAGAACTAAACTTTTAGCTTCTGAAAAAAAAAAAACAATGAAGTCACACTGCTCTTCGTGCGTAAAGGCACCAGCGTTTCTCTTAATGGGGAGCTGGACAGCAGCTCTGCTTTCTGCTGTGTTCACATTTTAGAGAATGTAATTAATATTTTCCTTATTGATGAAGTATTATTTAAACCACCTGCAACCCAGCCACACTTCCCTATGCGTGTGTAACAAACAGAATGTAGGCACACTGAACCTTCCTACAGGTACCTCTTACTATCTGCATGATGCATCCCTTAAATTGCAATACGGCAACAATGCGCCTGACACCACCTCATTTCAAGACCCACACGCCCATGGGTGCAGGTATATAACGCAGCACTGGCCTTAAATATGACAACAGTGTCTATATGAAAATAGCAATGATAGTCGTGCTGCGCTGTGTGCCAGGTGTGAGATAGGGCCTTAGGCATGGGGAACCTAAAAGAAGGTTAGAGATCTTGGTGCTGAGAAGAGTCCACTTCAACAACAGTTTTGAATGTAGCTTACGTATGAAAAAAAAAAAACATGGAGGCATTCTTTTATAGTTCTAGAGAAGATAAATTATTACAGACTGTACAGCTATGCTAGCAGCTTTATACGGCTGTACTTAACTTTGAGCTACATGCTAGCATGCTCACAATGACTACGTCTTAGAAGTATTGTTAACCATGCGTATCATTTTAGTTTAGCATGTTAGCATCATAACATTTGCCCCTTGGCATGAGTGCAAATGAGGATGATAGGACTGTAATGTTTTTACAGTGAGGCTATTAGGTCATAAATCATAGTATTGGAAACATTTAAAATTTTACCAGATGATGGCGCTCGATAAAAAGTCAGAGTATAACTACAGTTTGTCCTGAGGGAAAGTAGATATTTGGATATTTCACAGGGCAGGCGAAACTTTTGACCCACCACAGAAGCTCCAAGAGATGTCCAAAAAATCATTACGACTGATCCTCTGGGGATCATGACTGAGTGTGCGTTGCAATCCATCCAATAGTCAGATATTTCAGTCTGGAAAAAAGCAGTGGGCTGACTGATGGATGATGTTGCTGCCCCCTGAACCACTGAGCTATCGTGGTTGAAAAGAAAAACCGAAATACAAGCGTCTACATGTCTTACATCTTAGGCATGTTCCGGTAGTTGGCTGTAAATAAACAAAGTGCACATTAGACCCCTCAGAGGAAGACTCACTTCTACATTTTATTTATCTCAGCTGTAATTATTTGCCCAAGAAAATCATTGAAAATCCTTTACCAACAGCCAGGTGTTTAGAGTAAACCACATCAGTAGGTTTGTCTTGTTTTCTTGGCAGCTTCAGAGTTTAAATGGCATTGTGTTCACCTGCTGAAACAAAGCCGACTTAAGAAAACTGATTAATGAACTGAAGTTATGCTTCAACCGCCTTTAGTGTGAATATGTCCTGAAATATGTGAGATCAACCACCAACTTCAGTTTGAGCTCTCATCAGAATATTGTAGCGTTCACTTCATATTGACGTTACGCCTCTTGTGTTTGTCTGCTGGTGTTGTTTTGTGCGTGTGTGTGTGAACACGCGCAAGTGTACTTGTGCAAGATGTAATCACAAGCAAATTCTTCAGCCTTGTTTCCGCCACTTGATGACAAGATTTGACAAATGTTTCGGCACAGCTGCACACAGAAGTGCTGCAGCTCTGTTTGGAAATATTTCTGCCGCGGCAGTGCCAGCATCCAGGGATTAGGCCCAAGGAAGGCTGCATTACTCAGGAGACGGAACATCTGTGTTTCTGAAGGGCAGTCCACGAGATACCCAACGGTCTTGGAGGAGAGACGAGGTCCAGCGCTAGCCATTTCTAAAGGTTAGCCAATTTGCCTTTAACCAAATGAAACCAGTCTTGTGCTGCACTGTGTATTCACCAAACACTGTGGTGATTGGTTGTGCAAACAAATTCCACTGACTAAAAAAGTAGAGTAGAATAGGTACAAGGAGGACAAAAACTGAATGTAAATTAGCCTGAAACTCGACCTAATAGGTTTGTGTAGCGCTGACGAAGATTGATGAGCAGCAATAAAATTCCTGTACATTAAAGCTTTGGGAAATGCTAAAAGTCCTGAAAATCTACACAAGTATGAAGTAAAAACAAAAGCTGGATGAAATATAACATTTAAAAAAGTTTCCATTTACATTTCAAGAGTTGCCCGAAATGAGCGTGCATAACAGCATGAAAACATCAGTTCAGTGAAACGCCTTGATCTTACTGGGACAACAAGCGCCCAACAGGAGAAAAGATGGATTGGGGACTCGGAGGGTCACCACTGTTTGTGTGTTTGCTTTTGGTGTTTGCAGAGAAGGCCTCCTTTTTTTTTTTTTTTTTTACGATGCCATCTGCGCCACAGCAAGAAAGGCCTGCATTGTCTGTACGTGCAAGCCCCTTGTGAATGATCACTGTGTTGAGGCGTTAATGACAATACCATTTGAACTTCCCACACTGCTTTTCTTTCATGGTTTAAAGTTCTACTCTGTGCGCCAAGGAAAACAAGAGCGTAATGGACATTTTCTGGCTGAGCAATTATGTGAAACGAGACTGCCCTCGTGTTTTGTTTGTGATGGTTTGCGGCGGAGCAAAACGCTGGCCGGCCTGAGGAAAGTGCAAAAGTTCAGCGTATTGGACGGTGGACTGAGCTGGACCTCAGCACAATGACATTTGCATACTGTATAGTATTTTGAGATTCTGGCAATGACATTGCTTATGTTACACAGCAGGGACCTGTGTTACTGTTTGTCTTTGCAATGACCCTTGCTTCCATTCGACACGAACTTGGGAATTCTGAGAGGACATTGAGTGTCGTAGTGTTTCAGTTTAAAGAAGCATCTCTCGGGTGAAGTAAAGTAAAGTTTGAGACAACTTTTACCTCAGGAATTAAAGAATATGCTCTTGTTTTGATGACTGCAGAAAGTAGGAGTTCCCCATCTTACAATGTCTTCAGGACACGGTATAATCTATATAGGATTTTCTGGCAGATGAACAATCAGCAGAGACTGTTAGACCCTGTAATGGATCATTATTCTCACAGAGATTGATTTACAGTACAGGATGCCAGCCAATCTCCTGGGTGCAAGAGCCAACCAGCCCTACTGTCATTTATTCTACAGCTTTATGTGTCACACTGCACTGGAGATATTAGACACCAAGGCGAGGAAGAAGAAGAAGTAAAGAGAGAAAACTTTATGTCATTCAGAGGTCAAGCACATCTCATCAACAGCTGACGTCTCACCATGTAAACTTTTCCACATTGCAAGTCATCTGCAGCTGCACACTCTCCGCCTGCATGCAATCTCAAGCACTCCAAATCTGCTTGCTCTGCATCCAGCCCCTCGCACAATAACTGTCATTCCCACTGGTTAATCACATCAATTTGTGTTGCCGTGGCTGTATAGTTGTTGTTGTTGTTGTTGTTTTGCTGTTTCTGAGCATGCCCAGAGGAGGTGTTCTCCTGAGCAGCTACGAAGAGGGGTCTTTCTTTTTCTGCAGGGTTGATGCAGGCAGCTCATTAGCCGCCTCTCTCCTCATCCCTAAACAGCTTGGTTTGCATATTGAAGCAAATGGAAAGTGAAGGTGTTCTAGGCAGGGAAGGCATGATGGGATTCCGACTTACCTCCTGATTGGCATTTTTCTGCCAGGGCCTCCTCGTTGTAGATGGGGAGAATAACAAGTCTCACCCCCCCCTCCCAAAAAAATACATTTCTGTCTACAATGCTTAGGCCCAGGATTCGACTAAAACACACTTGCCACACTCTCTGCTGCTGTTCCTGCTGTGGTTGCAATTGCTGTATGGATCTCTTAACTGCATTTATACACAACTTCTACTTTCTCTGAGTTAAGACGAAATCAGCGAGCAAGCACGCTTTGTTTGTTGGCATCATTTAACAACATATTGCAGAACTCTAGCTAACAAAGTGTTATGTAACTCCAGTGAGGCTAATGAGATGGTGATGTAAATTGGAGTCCACACTAAAGAAGGTGTGTAAGTGCTGAAAACAAGCAGCCTGATGCTCCTTAGTGGAAGGTATAGTGTGAAGTCAGATGTCGTGATAAAAATGAGGAAGCAGCCAGGATTAAGTGGAACATGGGTGCTTGAGAAAAAGCAGAGTAGCCAAGATTATAGAAATACTGAGGTCATGATAGTGTTAAGTGCTAATGAGCAAGTGGTAGGATGCTAGCAGGCTAAACTAGGACTGTTACATTATACCTGCTAAACATCAGCATGTTAGTGTTGTCTCAAGAGTTTCGTCAAATTTGGCACAAACATCCACTTGGACTCGAGTATAACCTGATTAGAACTTGGTGGTCAACATAACTCAAGAATTCATGTGCTAATTATGACAAAATTTTGCCCAAATATCTAATAGGATAAAATTATGTGATGACGTTTTATATCGAAAAGGTCAAAGGTCATTTTCACTGTGACATATTATTTAGAGCCATAACTCAGGAACAGAAGGAAGGACATTTGGTCTGATACTAAACTGGTGACACTGATGTTGGGTGTCTTTCATAATACTGCGGTGACTGCATCTTTTCTTCTTCTGTGCTGCGGGGTTGAAGATATATGAAACGCATCCATGTTGTAGAATTTGTAGTGTCTTTACAGTAACATCCATATTTGAAACACTGTCTACTGTAATGGCTACACATGAGTAGGACAGATATGGATGTAAACTGCAACTTGGCCGGTTGGCAGAGACGTAAAACTGTGAGGCTGTAATTCTAGTTTTCTATAAACTGTGGAGTTCAACACTAAGGTTGCTGAAACCCCCAAATTCCAAGACAAAACATACAGAGGACATGACCATGATCCAAAGACAGTATATCTTACGAGCAGTTGATCCTGACCTCTCAGAAACATCTTTATATGGATCAGTAAAAGTCATCATTGACATATGTATTTATCAAAAAAAATAAGATGTCAGTTTTACTCTGCGTATCATTGTGTGTGGACTTTACACAAAAATCTTTACATGTTCAGTAAAGCACAGTATACTGTGTATTACAACTACAAATCAACTCTTAGGAAATGAAATGTTTCAATGTTTTGCAAAAGAACATTTTTGAGAAGGGGTATAATCGTATTGAACAGTTTGGTACACATTACAAATTGATCAATATATGGAACTAAACTATTGCATTTGGAAAAGAAAATATACGGCCTAAACTGTGTTTAATATAATGTTCAAGGCAACATGCTGTCTGCCCTCCCACCGAAATATTCTACTCCAGTGAGACATGCTGGGAGGCACGCTATGCTAGGCTAGCTCTTTATTCACGTATTTATTAGACTGAAAGAGTTAAGAGAGCTTGTGGGTTGTAGCAAAGTCGCCGCTAACACATTGGGCAAAAGAAACAACAACAACACTATGATGTCAGTAGTAATGTAGTTTTTATAAAGTAGGGAAGGGGTTGTGTTTAAGGCTGCTCCAGTGTGTCATCGAGCAGGCTTTAAGGCCCACCCAAAAAATCCTGGACACAGAAATGGTGAAAAATGGTTTAACAGTTAGTCAAACTCCACAATTCAGTGCTACACAGTTCCCAGTCTTTTCACATATTTTGAACAAGTATTTTCTAACAAGTACAATGTGTTCCGAAAGAAATCACTGATTTTGCTTCACCCAGACTTTAACAAGCCCATTTCAACCAGACTGTAATTTCTGCTTTATACAAAAAAAAGCTCAACTTGTGTTAGTTTTCATACATTTGAAATTTTAAAAATCAAGGACGCACCGACATACCAACCAAACTGTGTACTTCACGAAACATTACACCCCTACATTCAAATATTTGACTTAATTAACTAAAAAAACTAATATTCAACTTGAGCTTCATTCAATGAGCTCCAAGGGCCAAGTTTAATTGCAGTTAATTTTAATGGAATCAGTTCTCCTAAAAATATTTAAAGAGTTCAACATTATACTTCAAAATTGCAAAGACAGTCTGTTAAAGGTCACATCCAATGTAAAGTTGCATTTTGCCTCCAGCCACTTCACTTTCAGATCCTCCTGTGAACCTGAGACATTTGACCCCCAGAAATGTACATTTTGCTCATTTTCAGGACTTTGGAGCAGCTCATTGACCATTTCATCAAGTGTGTGAGTTAGTGGCGGTGGTGAGGGGGCAGATGTTGAGTAGCAGTAAATTAACATGGCGGCTCCATCAGAGGCAGAGAGAGAGAGCATGGTATGGCTTTCTGACAGAGAGGAAATGAGCTGAGAGGATCTCCTGGGCCGCGGCCGGCCTTTGGTTGGCGTGAACGTAAAGGAGATGGAATTCCAGGCCTGGAAAAAGTCATAACTCCAGAACGACTGTGAATGTATGGATCCTTTGGAGCCCTGGCAGACCTTTCCAAAGTAAACAAGGTCACTGTGGCTGCTTTGTCCAATTTTCCGGGGGGTTTCAAAGACCAACGTCCTGTGTAAATTACGCTCCATGTTTTAAAGGGCTTTTTTCAACCCACAGCTAACATGAGAAGTGTTGATTTTACATCAAAGCCCTCTCTACCTGTGTGAGCAGAAGTTTCACCAGGTTTTGATTTAAGTCAATATTTGGATTATGAAAGGGGCTTGGGATTACGCGCTGACCATTTTGTCACTAGCTCACCGCCCCTCAAACCAGGCCCCCGGTAAATCAACATGTTTTATTACATAGCTGCAGCTAATACTCGATTTCATTTCACTTTTCTGCCTATGAAATCGGTGCTTTCTCAGTTTCTGATTCCTTTATGTCTCACAGCAGCTCAAATCAATGCCGAAAGAAAGTGAAGAAAATAAAAACACTTTTGAAGTTAATCATGCAAGAGGGTTGTCAAAGATGTGTTGCAGCAAGACCCCAGGCGACACCAGAAACATCTTTTAATCTGCACTGGGGACATGTAAACAGTCATTAAGACGGTGGGAACGCTATTCATGCTTTTCAGCTGCCTGATAGATGCAGGACGCCTTGCCAATGTCTACACAAGCAAGCGCACCAATGCAAAGCCAACACTTTCAAGAAAAAAATTTTTTTGGGAGCTCGTGTGAAGAACTTTGTGCGCACCTTTGCGATTGACACGCATACACACAAACACAACACACACATCTATTCAGGCTGTGTGCAAAGTGAAGGGATCCACTCAGGCTGACGATAATGTAGTTTTTCTTCTCCGGAGTTTCTATGGCAGATGTGCTAGCGCTGTAAAAGCGGAAGGGATGCATTGGGGGCTTGTTAATTAGCAGAGTGTTTTGAAAGGCCTCGCGTCCCGCCTTGGCTGGCAGGTTGGCAGCACCTGATTAGTAGGGAATAGCGAAGCGCTGAGACGACGCTCTAGTTCCCCAAAATAAAGAGAGGAAAAACTCACTCTCTCTCTCTCATACTCACACACACACACTCACTGGGGCCCATATGCTGGCCTCATTTTTTCCTCGTCTTCACCTGACAAATTGCATTCACGCTGTAAAAAGCGCAGACACTGAGGAGAGAATACATGTGTCTAAAGCATCTCTTTGAACTGGAAATGCTAAGAAGATCATTAGACATGCAACATTGTTTTCTGACATGAAACATGTTCCATGGATAAGACTGCAAATTACCCCATATGATGATGATGATATAAGCAGATGTAAAGTTTACAAAGTTTCACAAGTTGTCAGTCTGGTTGGATTACAATGGAGTTTGATGTTTTGGTTGTTTTCTGGCATGCGGTGACCTTTATTCCCACACTCCTTACACATACATTATTTTCTGAATGACTGTCATCGCATATGCCTTTGAAATAGACATATGCATATCAGTAGACAGCCAAACTGGCAGGTTGCGCTCATGGTGTTCACAGAAGTGGGTGAACCCTTCAATCTCAGGGTTTGAATGACAGCGTTTCAATGAGGGCTGAAATTACAGTTCTGCAAAGGCACACATTAACGTCTCTGCGGATCCACGCACAGAGGGATGGAATGGGTAATCATAAGCTGCAGAGGCTCACAGGGAGTCTATGCACACACCTCCCAGATCTCAACAAACCAGGCTGATTGGTTGATCCGATTTCCTGTCGGGAGGCAGGGTTCGAAACAGGAAGCAAAAACTATGTTCGTGTTCTGTACATGTAGAGAAGAAGCAAGGCGAACATCTCAGGCCTTGTTTATCTAACATGCATTTTGGGAGATCAGATCACAAGTCGCTAGCGCCAAATAAATCACAATGTGATAGAGTCACATGACTTGGACTTGAATCAGACTCAAGTCACAAATCTGATTACTTAAGACCTGATTTGGACTTTAACCCTGGTGACTCGTGACTTCATTTGAACTTTAGTTTTTTTAATTAAAAATTGCTTGATACCTTCCAAAAAACAAAAGATTAAAAAGTATGTTGTTTAAAAAGTGTGTCATTAATCGGTTATTTTACCTTTATTTCCTGAAACAACCAACATTCATGCTAATAATTCTTAGCAAGTCGACAGTTAATTCCCTCAGTGATCCACTTTATATGAAACAATCTGACAGCATCCAATCAAGTCGCAGGAGAGAACCATTAAAAACAAACGTTTCGTTACCGAGCACTGGTTGGGAAAAAAATTACACCAAAGATAATTTCATTTGCGTACCAAAACTACTCAGTGGTGATCAAAAAATGTAGTATCAATATATAAAAAGTGTGGGTCGAAAACAAGCGGCAACCTCCAGGGTCAAAAGCCAAAACCGATGTGCCAAAACTGCAGTTCTTTGAATGGCCACTAGAGGCTGGCTCCAGAGGGACATCGATTCCTGGAGAACCCCATGTTAACATATACAGCTTTACAGCAGAAATAAACATGTTTACACCCTGGTACACTAAAAAAAAATGTTTTGGGTCTCTGAACTGATTTCACCCTTCATGACAACTTTACAGGGGACACATTTTTATATGAGTCATTCATTTGAAACTTATTAAGGCTTAAAGTTACGCATAATTAAAAAAGGTATAGTAAGAGGTAATGTGTCCTGATGCATCCCTGACAAGAACTACCTTATAAAAGGACAACATGGTGGTTGTTTTGGTGATAGCACGCTATTGCTCTGTCACTTGTCCGTTTTACCTCAAGTTGGACGAAGTGTTGCGTGTCTGTCGGTTTGCCCCATGGAAGGAGAGATGTTGGATTCTGCTGGCAGCAATATCTCCAGCTGTAGTGACACAAGCACTGTCGTGACTGGTGAGCATGCTAGCGAGCAGCTAGCAAGATTGTGGGCATAACTACTATACATGGGGTCCTTTGACCTTTTTGTGCAAGTGACAGAGGCAGTGACGAACTCTGAACACAAGTGGTCACATAGATGCATGATAGACACAGGTGTGAAGAGTGAAGCGTCTCTGCTGTCCACTTGTGTTCAGATCACCAAAACATGTTTATACCAGGTGTAAACAGACTCTCAGCAAGATCCATAAATTCACAAGACTGTCTTGTACCAGAATGAGACAGAAGATATTTTAAGTGTGCACATTTGACAGTTCCTATGTTTGGCAGATGGTAAATAGAGGTAGAGTAGAGTAGTAGTGGGGTCCTCCTGCAGACATTATGAGGTCCCTCAGGCTTATATGATTTCAGGATATTTGTGTTTGCAGGGACATGTTGTTATCCGCCTGTTGCCCTCAGTGTCAGGACCACCAAGGGAAGTCCTTCCCCATGGGGAATACCGCCAATTGGGGCCTCAACTGCTAAAGCTCATTTCATTTCTTCAGGTCAAACAAGACCAAGTGAACTTAAAAAAACTCAGAGGATTCTTTGTTTTCCTTTTAGGCTCACTTTAGGTCTTTCTTGGCTTGACAGTTTTAATAGATTCTGTCTTCTACGGTCTATTATTTGAAATGAGTCACTTCAGAATTTATTTTGAAGCCTTTATTTTGAAACCCTCGCCCTGCAGATAGGTATGAAGAACTCATAGTTTGCTGCAGCTGACCTCTGACCTTTCTGCTCAGGAGGTACCAGATAAGAAGGAAGGGTAAAACATGAGATAAAGTAGGCAGGGACACATCGAGGCCATGCAGGCAGCTGTAACAAAAAGAACTGGTGTTTCTCAGTCAGGCTTGACATCCTGGGCAGGAAGCATAATCTGGAAGAAGGGCCACCCGGTCACCATGCAGCCAGCCAGATGGGGACACCAGATCTGGGGTGGTACAGGTTACCAGGACCTCCCTTCCACTGGTCCCAGGGTCCAACTAATGGACATCTGTCACAGTCCCACGACAGCAGACCCAGCCACTGTCAGAGCTGTAATGAAATATGTATGAAACAAGGATGTTTAGCAGCGGCGGGCCCAGTGCTAATCAATGATTCGATCCACTGGCGCCCAACGCGGAATACATTTATTATACATTATCTTTTCATGCAGTCAATTTTATGCATTCTGATTCCACCTCCAGCCGTACTGCATTGAAATGAGGCAAAGCTGAAATTGTGTTTAAAATTTAAAGTGGTCCCATTGCCCCAAGCTACATGCCCTCTCACTGTCATGCACACAAGATTGTTGGAAAGTGAGACATTTTCTTCCCTCGCGCCGCTTCCCCTCCGAGCATCTGCTGTAACAATTGCACAGCCAGTGCTTCCTCAAACAACAGCAAACATATTTGTGGCACAAAGTAATGTCAATTAAGCTCTTCTTTCTAATTATATCATACTAGCAGAAAAGAAAAAAAGTGTCCTGTGTGGTGAGTCAGAGCTAAGTGACCTGAACAGGAGTTAGCAGTGGCAGCCAAGGGCAAAGCTTGCTAATGTAAACCAAATCCTGTACCTGGGGAGCACAGCCTATTCAGGCTAATCCGCTAGCCTGGAGGCTGCTGCTTTAATAGGGGCACTGTGGACCTAGTCATTGTCCTCTCTACTCAAGGAGCCCAATGCAACATGTTAGCCCCACCGAGCTGAAAAAGCCCCTCCACCCACTCCTGCCTGAATATTTATACGAGGCATCTGGGAGAGGGGGGGGGTAGCAGTTGAAGAGGGAGGAGAACGGAAGTGAGATTTGTGTATTTGTGCATGTCTCGCTGTGTTATTTGAAAGTGCCAAAAGTTGATGATAAGCTATTTTTAAGACAACAACTCACAGCCCACAAAAAGGAACAAAGTGCATTTCACATGCGAGCTTGTAAAACAGCCCGAGATGCTTTGACTCGAGGTTAGCGCCGACAACAATGCAAAAACGGAATATAAATAGACTGAAGGGAATGAAGATCTGGTGGATTGTAGTGGTTGTGTTATCAAACGCACCTTTCTCTGCAGGCCTGTCATTTGGCACCAGCCACCGAGGGAGCAATAGCAGCTGTCAGCAGCAGCCCTTTACATATCTATCCTCCCAATACATCTCATTGGATTCAATTCATTTTACCTGAGGCATTTTTGTCAGTCCTCCCTCTCAAATTCTTCCATTATGGGTGTGTGTGTGTGCTGGTGTGTGTATATGAGCTGCGTGCACATACCTACAGTGTGTTTGTAAGTTTTTATCTGTCCTTTGTGTGTTTGTGCACGAGTGCATTCATGCGTGTGTGCGTATGCGTGTGTGTGAGCACAAAGCCAAAAGAGTATTTACACACATGTTTACCCCTGCTGCCATGGGAGCCTGGAGTACGCCAGGGGCTGCTGGGGTTACACAGCAGGGGAGGAAGCCTGTGAAGGGCTGCCTCAGTAAACCCACTGATCATCTGTACCATTAATTCACACCTTCTTGACCTTGCTGCTCAATCTATACTCCAGTGCTTGTCTCAAGTGGCGCCACAGAGCAGGCCGGGCTCATACATCCTAATCCAGGGCTGACACAAGCAACAGAACCTAATTGTTTTTTCTCGCTTTTTCTGGCCTTGTGTCTCGTCTTCAGCTGTTGTCAGCTTGGGCGCCAGTGTTTTCTATAGATTTCAGCAACATCCGGCGACACTGATGGCTGCAATGTACCAAAAATGGCAGTTTTCCTGTTATTTTTATTTTTTGATATTTAATTTGGATGCAGCATTTCTTGCCGAGGCAAGTGAAGGAGACTTCTTCCAACTGCTTTGAGGGGGGAAAGTAATCACTCTAAATGTAAATTAAGATTTGCTAAATGTAAGCGATGTTCCACTCTGTGTCCTTTGTGAGGTAAAAACTCCCCGGGATCTGTGCGTCTGTCCGCAGCTATGGCTGGAACGCAGGGGTCAGATTCATAATTAACCCCTTACACTTTTTAAGGGAAGTGACGGGTAGAGAGGGGACGTCAGCTTCTAATGTACTTTATTGCAGGCGGGCTGTTTTTCTCATTACTTTATTTCTTACTGGAGCAAGTGACAGAAACTGCATCCAAAATTCGGCACGACTACTTTTCTCATCGCAGTCTCTTTAAATGTATTTCCTTTCGTCATGATAAGTGTGTATCCGCTATTAGCGAGCGCCGACTCCTGTCCCAGCACTTTGCTTCTGTTGTTACCGCTCATCAGCATCAGAGCCATGTCACCCTTTGATGGCTCAGTTTTGGTGGGGGCGGTGGAGGGGGGGGTGCAGGAGTCGGCTACGGGCAGCTTCAAGCTGGGTTCAGAGGTTAATTGTCAGTATTTTGGTTTGTTACTCCACGTGTAGCTTCCATCCACTTTGATTCCCCCCCTCACTTTCTGACTGGCGCGGAAAAGGCTTCGCGCTGATCGCATTTGGTGCTCATTAATTGTCATAATCTGAGGGAGGCTGATGCTGTATCGACAATAGTGTACACCCCCCCTCCCTCTCCAAACCTCCCCCTCATTCCTCATTCCCCGCCATCCTGCAGCTCCGTGCCCCGCCGTGGTGGACGGCGGGCAGGCAGGCCGGCTGGCAGGCTGGTGGGCGGGCGAGGCCGGGAGCTCTCGGCGGGTGATGAAAATGCATTCTGCGGGCTTAATTGAAGGTAGAGCTGTCATGTTCCACGCAGACAGCCACATGTAATTATTCCAGTCTGCCAGGCTTCAGTTTGCCTGTCAGCTACCTGCCTGGGCTGCCTGCTGCTGCTAGAGGGTGTATAGAGACAGAAAGCAAGGGAGGGGTAGATAAGGGGATGGATAGAGGAAGAGAAGAAGGAAAAAAAGTGTGCGTCTGTGTGTGTGTGCGCTCGGCCTGGCTGGGGAGTTTCACTGGAGGGGTGCATAAAAAGCAGTGATCTTCCAATTTGTCTCTGCTGCTCGTCCTTTCTCTCTCCCTCTATCTTTAACTCTCTTTCTACCTACTTTTCTCTTGTGCCGGCACCCTCCAGTCAATCTTCTCTTTTTCTGTCTCCACATTTCCTCCTTCAGGAAGAGACACAGAGGAAGGGAAAAAAAATACAGAAGCATAGAGAGGAAGAGTGAGCGACAGTAAATGTAGGCCCTCCACAGATAGCCCAGGCCGCTAAACATAGCCTGCTTGGTTCAACATCGACTTCAATTTGGAGAACCTCAGAGTATTTTGTTCCTCCATGTGGCAATTAGGATGTCAAATCAAACTTGGGAAGGCAAACAGCAGAGCAAGCCTCCTCGCTGCTATTTCCAGACACCACGTCTCTGTCTCAAGCACACACACCAGCCTCTTTCTCTCACACACACACACACACAGCCATCCAGATCTCCTAAGGATTACACAAACTCTGTAGCTGCTCAGAGAGCTCCTTTCTCCCTCACATGGACACAGAAGCACACACACACAGTGTTATGGAAATGATCACATCCCCAAACAATGCCCAGTTCCTGACCCAGCGGTCCGAGGAGCCATAAATCGGGGTGTTTCAGCGGAGGCCTGACCCTTGACCTGTCCAACACCAGGCCTGTCCTTACTGTCAGTCAGGCCTTTATCTCCGTCTGACCTCTTAACATTACCCAGACAACAGCGGGGCAAAGTCAGAGCCCTCATCCCCAATCACACGCCTTTTTTTCCAGCATTTCACACCATGACATCAGTGTGTGCTCTCTGCTCCAGGACAAATCGCTTCCATTCAGCTTTGGTACCACTTATGGTGTTATCGTGTAAACCCAGTCTGATTTTGTCTAAAACCCTCCGCAGTGGCAAACAAATGTAATTACATGCATTATATACATATTTATACACACACGCACATACTATAGATCAGGATTTTCTCTGTGGCTTTGCTGAATCTTAGTACAGCTTTCAATTCAGTGTATCATATAATCCTCACTGACACGCTACAACACAGGCTTGGTCAGTCTGGTTCTGCTCTTAGTTAGCTGGCGTTTTGTTTTTATCACATTTTCTGTGGTAGTTCTGATGCTGATGCTGTTTTGAGCTTGGAGTGCCTCAAGGGTCTGTTCCTGGCCCCATATTATTTTTCATAAGGAGCCGATGGGCCCTGCTAATTCATTGTTTTGTCTTTACATTTTTATGAAGATGATACGTGGCTGTACTTGTCCATCAAATGTGGTGATCTCAGCGGTCTGGACTCGTAGAAGCTGGATGTTCCCAAACTTTCCTAATTTAAATCAATTTAGTTTGGAACAAGGAATGCATGTCTAAGTCGCTCTGTCAGTACAGTAAGTAAAACTCTTTTGGGTCAGCTAACCAGTGTCTACTGGATGTTCCCAGAGTTTAACTTAATATGAGAAGAGACAGCATTTGCAGTTTTTCCTCTTACTGTTATGGGGCTTTCACAGTGCTGCATGGTAACTCGCTGCCTCCAGTCATTTCATTGAGGGGAAGGCAACAGAGAAGAAGTGCTCTCGCAGGGGTATTAAGTGGTTGCTGCCCCAGTGAACACACAGAGTTCACTGTGCTGAACTTCTGGCAGTTGCCACCTGGTTTTGGACGATAAAATAGCTGGCATCACGAAAGCAGAACGAAGAGAAGATGAATGAACTGATAATGTTTATGTCTCATAGGGGTGGGCAATATTGCCCTTAAATAGCATCACGATATTCAGGGTTTTTTTTGTGATAACAATATTCTTGATGATATGACAAATTAGTAAAAAATATTTTTTAATAATTAAAGAATATAGAATTGCAACAAAATAAAAGATGCAGTTTTACATGTTAACCTTACAGTGCCTTAAGATATTCAGTAAAAACTAAAATGATCTCTCATTTCTTTAAATTGTGAACAACAACAGTAACTCAGAGTGAGATTCAGATTCTGTATACAATATTAACAGTTCAACTAAATAAAATCTACCACTAATTACACATTTAAACAGTTCCCAAATACAAAAAATGTCCCCTGGGATCTATATATATATAAATCAACAGGTGATTTCCTTCTCTTTTTTTCCACCTGGACCTTTATGCTCTGCCATTTCTCCTCTAATCATCACACTGTAACCTGTGACAGGCTGTTATGATACCACAACTATCACACACTCACATATATGTCGTATATGATGCTGTGAGTGTCACATAGGTTTACATTACCAAAGGTTTATGACAAACAACACCGACTCCTGTGTGCGCACGGCGAGAAAGGAGAGGGAGAGACGCTGTGCTGCTGCCAGAGGAGCCGCTGAATGAGTTCCCTCTGAGTGGTAAGTCACTAAAAGAGTCTGAGAAGTCCGGGGCTGTTCATAAAACATTCAGGACACAGTTTATTCCACACTACTGAAGCTGCTCCTCTTTTTGGAACCATTGCAGAGGCTGTAATAAGTTTGCTTTCAGCCATGCTTGTTGTTGCCGTGGGTAACAGTATAACGTCAATATGTCAACAACTCTAAATATCACGAGTATCATGATGTGAATTTTCTTAATGATATTAAAAATTATACCGGTATTATCATGAACGAGATGATATGGCACACCCCTAGTGTCTGAATACCCAGAATTATGGCACTAACAACTTATGAAGACAACCAGAAATAAACCTGAGCCTGGGATAACCTTTCAAAAATTCAGATGACTGGTAAATTGTCCAAATATGTAGGAATCTCTGGTAATTTCACTCATTTTCTGTCATCTAGCTACAGTGTGCAGCTTCAAGCTAGTTTGTACTTCTGCCAGTGTTCACCAAAGCACCTGCCTATCAGTAGCACTCGCGCTTACCAGTTACCATGCAGCAGTGTAAAAGCAGCTTTACATAATCACATTCTAAAATAAAGGAAAACAAGGCTCACTTATATTTTGTTAATATCCTGCTTGATTGATGTTAAATGATTTCATTTTGACACACTTTGTGACTTTTGTTTTATAAGAAATTTTTACTGACATGATTTCCCACACCTTAGCTCCAAAAGGTGTTATTCCTTCTTGGTTTGTCAGTGTGGTTTTCCTAAAAGTGTGAACAGTCTGGCTTCTACTCCAGCCTGGCTGAAAGCCATCTAATGCGATGCACGATTCTCTGACTCACCCACACTATTTGTCAAATCCTCTGACATCTCCTGTCTGGCACGCATCTCCCTAAATTCCATAATATTCCAGAAATTCCATGACCAGTGGGAAAACTGCATACAAGATAAATATTTAAGCCCCGGAGGTATTGTCGATTCAACTGAGCACAGAACAAGACACACACACCCCTCTGGTTCACAGGGGTTTTCAAAAGCACAACCACATGAAGGCAGTGTGCGCTTTATTCCTCTGACTGTTTTCCTTTCTCGTCTTTTCCTTTTTACCATCAAGCACTGTAAATTATAATTGCTCTGATCTCATTCAAATGCGTTTAATGACAGAGCAATGGGGTAAATGACAGCTTTTGAAAACACTTTGTGAATCAGTAACCTAAACCTCAATCTCTGTTTGCATTCGTGCACGTGCGCGTGCTCGCGACTGCATGAATGTGTTGGTCCTGTGCCAACATGGGGCAGCGTGCGCTAAACAAGATAAAAGAGCTTTCCAAGAAGCTCACTAAATGGGACATGGACCCCGCTGTTTGTCTGCAGAGGAGGCTGTCCGAAGGTTGGAGACGCTCAGGAATTTGGGGCTGAGCGGGGCAGGGCCACCGGGGCACATGGGACTCACTCTGGGTCACTGCCTCTGAGGTCACCCCCCCATCCCTCCCCTTTGTGTCCCCATTCAACCTACAATATGCCATGAGCAACAATATTCCTCAGCACCACAAACGATTCCACCCGTGCTGCTTAACACGTCATTTAATCTGCTGTTGAGCAGTGAAATCTGATTTTATCTGAAAAGAAGTGAGACAAATCCAACCAGGGGGGTGAGATCATTTCGTTTGTCTCTGATGCTAATCTTGTTTTCAAATTGTAATTGTCATTTTTATGATTCTTAAGAGAGTGACTGACCCTGTCTGCCTGGTCCTAACCTCTCTACACCTTGAAATAAAACTGCAGTGGGGTTTAGTCATGGTCGTATAATTATCAAACAGTTGGGAAACTTTTAAAACAAAAGTTAGATCTTTAAAAAAAAAGAGAGCGAATGTCCATTTGTGGGACAAAGTGCATTTATCATCACACATAGTGGACATATTTTCTCAACAGCATCTCCCACATGTCTTGTGCCTGTCACTCTGCCTCCCCACTCTCTTTAAGTCCATTTATTTAGTGGAATCATCCCACATGTAGCTGACTAGAAAAGCTGTAATGGTAATTATGAAGGAAAACACCAAGTTTACTTCATGTCAACTCCTTTGTTCAAACTTTGAGTGATAACAGGCTCCTAGATTTTGTTCAACCTGTAGATTCACTAGCTTGAAAAATAATCGTGGCGTGCCACTTGAAAAGAGGAACAGGTATTTTTTGCCACTGAAAAACGAGAGTTTGTTTCAGAGGCAACCACAGGAAAGAAAAGAACAACCAACAAACAAAAGCAAAACCCTCACAGCAAAATACCACCCTCTGTCCCACAGCAGAGGAGTGACTGCCACTGCTTCTGCCTCAGCTTCATTTAAACTGGAAGGTACCATCTACTCAGGTAAGCACAGGGGTGACGTAAACATGTCAAACACCACACAGTTACAGATACTACTGACACTCAAGGATCGGTATTGCTGGCAACTGTGGTTAGGTATGAGCACATGAATGTTCACACGAGTGCACCAACTTTGCTAAGCAACAGCTTTACCCTTTTCTCCGAACACTTGGCAGTGTCCGCTCGCTGCCTCAGATCATGAGTGTGTGAAGCTCAAATTTAAGTACACAACTGAACCAATTTAGGTCTTGAAAACAAGTATTTAAATGTTGTATTCATGTATTGGCTGAGAACTAGTGTTAGAATCGACATTAACAACTAAAGGCAGCTCAGACTTTCTTCCACCTCCCTTGTTTTCTCTTCAGTGCAGTGTAGTGAACTCTGCTTATTACAGGGCGGTTGCTGTTGGAGGATATTAGCCGCCTCCGTGCAGCCTCCTCCCAATGTGATGACAAGCTCCAGAGAAACCCTTCACACAGCTGGAAGCTCGGGAGGCCCCGGTCTTCAGAGGCGTGCGCCCGGCCCCTCGACACAAACCACGCCGATGTACAGTTTTGTCTCTTTGCGCCTCTCCCTCCCATTCCCTCCCTCTTCCCCTCCTTATCTGCCTTTTCTCCCCTTCCCTTCTCGCTCTGCCTCTGTTTTTTTTTTTTCCCCAGCTTCACTTGGCACGCCCTCTCTCTCAAAGTCTTTAACAGTTCATCTGAAGTGTGTTTTCACAGCAGGGCAAATGCAGTGAAGTTATGGCATTGAAAGTCGAGCATACATTTGGACTGTGTGATGCACTTCTTGTTAGCAATTACATGCTGTGTGGCTATTTGAGCACTGACACATGATCATCTGATCTGCAAACAACGCAAATATATGTCATCATGTTGACTCCATTTTTTATTGACTGACTGGATGTATTAGTAATGTTTAGCTATGCTATGGTTCAAGGGATGATAATGTCGATATCAAATAACTGGTCCACCACTTTGGTCCAGTCTGAAACAACTATTAAATGGATTGCCGTGGCATTTGGAAAAGATATTCATATTCACCAGAGGGTGAAGCCCACTGACTTTGATGATCACATCTTTTCCTCTAGCTCCATCAGCAAGTCCACATTTTTGTTTAAGGTAATATCGCTACATGTTCTAGATGGATTGTCAAAATTTTTTAGCAGATGTGCACAAAACACTTGCTTCCTAAGGCTAGTAGGTGACTAAACTTTTACTAGGCTTGCTTAAGGTAGCAGGAAGAGGTGGTGTTTGGCAACCTTTGATCTTGCTGGGCAGATTTTATTGTGACACACCCCATGGTTCTAGGGGGTACTGGGGCCTATGTTTGCAAGATGAATTATAGCAATGCTGGTGATCCTTTCTTTCCATCTAGCACCATCATCAGGATAACATTTTAATTCCTCCAATACTCAGGTTCAGAAAGCCATTTCCATTAGCCTTAGCAAATGTTAGCATGTTTACTAAGATGGTGAACGTGGTAGACATTAATCCCTCTAAACTTAATCATGTTAGCATTTTCACTGTGTGAATGTTAGCATGCTGCCATTATCATTTATCTTAAAATTCAGCTGTGCCTAAGAAGTACAAAAAAAGGTAAATAGCAGCACTCCCAAAATATATTGCTAATCAAAACCACACAATATAACCTCAAAAATGACATACTGAAACAGTCTTAACAAAGACCGATCATAGACTCCACGAGCATAGTGTGTATTGCAGGGCTGTTGTACTGTGATGTTTAAACTGTTGACAAGTTACAATGATTGTTCACTGATAATGCTAATAAAGCTTTCAGGTGGATGCAAAACTATTAAGGGTTCTCTATGCAAAAATTCAGAGCATACAAGCTGCCTGGACAAGATTCTCAACATGGAGGCAGCTGAGTTGGCAGCTAGCAGCTTATGGTGCTAACTCTATAAACAGCGCTAAACAATGACAACAGTGCTGACAGAGCTAACAGTGTTAACCATAAGGGAACCAGAGGGTGGATGTTTTGCAGTGTCACTGTCCTGATATTGGCTGATGACAATAAACCTCGGAGAAGCTCGGACACCTCTCGCACACACAGAGGGAGCGTGACCTCATTCTCGGCTCAGGACACTACTTTACCTTCACATAGCAAATAGTGGTTAGCTGCTAATGATCTGAATGTCACATACAGAAACTCTGATTGGCTCAGTGTTCAAAACTCAGAAAGATTTACACATCAGCAATATCATTCTTATTTTATAACATGTCCAATCAATCACATGCACCACAGCTGTCATCACACTCCTGATAGTTTCTACTGCAGTCTAATTTTCATTTTACTGGAATGGAAACATTAGTCTGGTTTGAAATCCATTTTAATCAGGGCAACTTGGAGTGTTGAAACTGAGTGTCTATAAGCAGAACAAAAGTCACTTCTTCCCTATGAATAAGCTGCAAATCTGGGCCAGCCACCGCTGAGACCCACCATGGCCCTTGGGCTCACTTAAGGAAGGCCTGTAAAAACCATGACTGATTTACATCTCCGCTGCCTGGGCTTCCGCAGAGCAGCGCCGCCCCTCGTCCCACTGTGGGTGCTTCAGAGAACCACGGAGGGGTGGGTTGTGAGGGCGCAAGAACCACAGAGGGGGGAGCAGAGAGAGAGGCCAAGAGAGAATAGGAATGTAGAAAAGAAAAAGGGAGAGGAGAGAAAGAGTGGGGGCGTAAGAGGGGGGAGAGGTCACAAGGGCAGTGCAGGGCGCTCCCAATCAGCGCTGTGTAAACAGGCCTCCTCCTGGAGTGGACAGGTTGCAGGGGGGAGTCCTCCACGGGCCACTGGGGCTGTCAGCAGAGCAGATAACTGATGGCAGGAATGTGGCATTTGTTCTTAAAAAGAGGGAGAGCGGGAGGAAGAGAGGGAGGGAAGGGGGAGGAGTTCAACTAGTGGCAGAAAGCGGGGCCGCCAATTAACATCTACTTGATGCATTCATACAGCCGGGCCTCTGGCTCCTTAAGCCCTGCAGCTGCATTTGTGCTGGCAGGCAGCTCCCTGCTTCCCTGGCCCTGTACGCTCACACAGAGATCCCCTTAACTAGACAACGGCCTCAGCCCATGGCTGTACAGTACCAACATTGTCAGACAGTTCGGTCATTACTCTGTAGACTGCTGGTCATCTGGTGAGCTCTTAATAGGGCCTGAAAATTATGAATTTATAGGAGGGTTTCCAGTTTTTATATCCTCCAGAATTTGCAAGTTTTTCTCACAATAAAAACTATAAACAGGCAGTTGGAAGTGTTCTGCTGCCACTCATCATACCTCAGCTCACTGGTAAGCTTGTGCTCATAACCGCCTGGCCTTTTTGTCTCATGTTACAGCACATCACCACACATTCTGTCATTTTCCTAACTACCAGCTCCCTGTCCGCTTGAGTCTTCCCCATGTACATAAAGATTGTGGTTAGGAAGATTGACATCAATTTAGGAGTTAAGCTGCACCAATGGGATTAATGTGATCCACAAGTCAAGTCCTGTCTGCAGCCTCTGCGTGTGTCCTGTCTGCCTTGAGACGGGCGTTCATCTCCTTCTGATCCCAAAACAGTTATTAGCCTGTCCTCCCATCTGGAGCAAATAGAATCGAGATTCGAGTCCGCTGACCTCGCGTCTGCATTCAACAGCGAGGCAGAGCTCTCCCTCCTCGCCCTCAATCTGCAAATGGAGCCATGATCCCCGTCTTTGACCCTCCCTCTACCACCACCCGTTGTGGTGGCCTTTGAGGCCAAGTGAGGTGTAAACAAATCCAATATACGCTGCATTGTACGGCACCCCGAGGGTCCCAATGAAGTTACTCTAGAGGTACAAATCACTTCGGGTCACGGTTTGCTTGCTTTTTCTTGCTCTATTTCCCCGAGGCTTGCAGTTCCCCACGCAGAGGACGCCACCCAGCCACCCACCGCCGCCATCATACAGGTTTATTTATATTTGGACGTCTCTGATTGATTGAATGGCCCCTTTTTGGGATTGTACCTCCACAGGCCTGCTTAGTGTTCAAACCAGAGACCACCGTGCAGAGAGGGAAGGGTCCACAAATTCTGTTCCTTAAATCACTAGTGCCATCTGACTCATGGCTGTTACACACAGTGAGGATGTTGGTCCTTAAACTTTGCCATCTATCAGTGTTATCATCGGCACTGGAAGAAGTTATGACACAGAGGTTCTGCGCAGGATCGTGTCTCTTCAGTGCGCTTGCCCTGCTTTTTGGAGGATTTATTTGAAATGAGTGCTGCATATATACATTTTCAACAAGTAGCCGTTACAGGAGAGACACTACAGGTGAATGGGGTACAACTTTTAAACAGTAAAACCTCCCCATTAGATAACTTACATTAAGACTACTGATTTTTGTGTTACAAGTTTTCTGAAATTCTAAGTTTAAATTTATAAATTAGGCATTTTCTAATTAAATGTGTGCTATCTGGGGATTTTGGACAGCTCTTTTATTACTCCATAAACCAGAAAATACTGTCAAGAACCACTAAAAAAAAATATTTTTGCCATGTTTTTAGGAATAAAATGTTATGTAAATCAGGCTATGAATGATATATGAACAAACCATTCTGTCAAAACCTTCGGAAAAGGAATAAACCGAGAAAGTTTGGTGTATGAAAGTGCAACTGCGGTAAGATTTTTGCCTCAGAGTGTGAGATAAAACTCATTTTGACATGTAGTGTCTCCCCTTCAGGAAAACTTTTAGAGGGGCTTTTAGTTGTTTTGTTGATTTTTGTTTTTCAGCAGGAATAGCTGAATGGAATAAAGAGGAGTCAAACTGGGTAGGTGCCACGACAGCTACTGAAAAGGCTGAAAAAGACGTCAAATATTATTGTATTGACAAGTTAGAAATATCAGACTTTAGAATACAATGGTAAGGAGAGCATCAGCATTTCCATCTGGCGAGTGTATTTTTGCTCATGGTCAGACAAGAATCAGATAAAGTCATTCAGTTTAAGAGCGTATATCCACCTGCATCACATTCCTGTTAAGTGATTTTTGTAAATTGCTGCAGATTCCTGGCAGTTTTTTCTTCACTTTTCAAGGACATGCAGCTGAGCACAATGTTCTGTAAATAGTGGTTTGCAAACAGTGCCGCGGGTCAGCAGGGCAGAGGACAACTATCCATTTCCTGGACAACACCCTCCCCTGACCTGGCAGGCAGTTATCAGGTCACTCTGGGTTCAGCCTCAAGGCGTGGCGCGCTGCCTGTCTGCACGTTACCTACGGTATTAAAGAAGTGCAGAGGAATGTGAGACCATCCAGTGCTGGATTGTGAAAAAAAAAAACTACTACTGGCTGGCTGAAACTGGATGGCAAGAATACAGCTCACTGGTGTTATCTGATGGTCTCTGACACAGGCTTTAGCAGGTTATCCAGCCTCTAACGTTTCATGTGAGGCCACTGAATGAACGTATGAAACACTGAGGCTATTGACAGTAATCTGCCTCAGTATCGTGGTGAGTCTCTAGCATGTATAGAAGGAATGACAAAGGCAGTTTCAGTATCGCTGGATGCCAACAATAGCGCCTTTGTGTCCAGTTATGTCACTATGAGCTGCTGTTCAAAACACAGGAGTGATCTGGAGGAATCCTCACTTCCACTGTTAGGGGATGCACACAGTTCAGTGGAGCAGCAGCAGGTCTGTTAGTGTGTGTGTGTGTGTGTGTGTGTGTGTGTGTGTGTGTGTGTGTGTGTGTGTGTGTGTGTGTGTGTGTGTGTGTGTGTGTGTGAGAGAGAAAGACAGATACATGCATCTGCCTGCACGTGAATAAGAGATTGTTTCACGGGCCAGTGAATCAATTCACATAATACTGTGTAGTGTAGTTGTAAGATGGCAGTTGCTCCAGATGCAAATGACTTAAGTTCACTTTTTGGGTAATTGGATGTGACACGTCTGTGAGGCTGGTGACGACCAAACTAATGCGAGCAGCAATGCAGTCTGACTTGTCAGCATGGGCTGACGCCGTTCAGTCAAGTTGCAGCCCGTGAATATTCTCCTTGAACTACAGTTGTATAATTTATATCAGTGGATCCCAACCAGCATTAAACCCCTTAAACCAGGTTAGCTGAACTCAAGCACCCCGCATGGACACCACCTGCCAAAGATGTCCATTTTACTTGATTTTACACTGGATGTTATTGAAACAGTATGTATTATATATAGGTGGCTAATCATGTATTCATACATCTGAACCATGTTTAAGTCGGTAAGGCCAAGTGCGATCATACTGCAGTCACTTCTGGGAGAACACAATCTCACTCTGACCCCGTCACATATTGACGTTTTGGTCATGGACTTCCCACGTCCATATATAACGTGCAAGGTATGGATGCGTTGGTTGTTGACGTTCTGAGACACCGTGTCAAGTTCTCTTCCGTCAAGATACACTTCCATTTTCACAGAAAATTTAATGTTTACATGCAGTCTCTTTCAAAATAAAAGCACTACGTCGGTACACCACCGCGAATTAACGTTTTTTATTTTTCCTTCAATGACAAAAACACATGGTTGGGTTTGGGGAAAAAGAACAGGGTTTTAGAATCTTATGGGACACAAACACCACTCTCTACGGTGAAAGTCAGTGTCTGTTAGACCCATCCACCACCCATCCCACCTGCCCTACTCAGACTTCACCGCCTTAACTTTCATCTTTGTGCCACCGCATTTCCCCCTGACGCCGCCGGGTGCAATTAAACTTTAACAGCAACCAGCTGTGTATCATGCTTACATTTAAGGATGCTTTTTTCACTGGTTCCTGACCCCGCAAGTCACTGCCCAAGCGCTGGATTTTGACGACTTTGGAGTGAGACCTGGCTCATTCATACATTACTTTTATCTAAATGGTTCAACCATTAATGTATTACTTAAGGATAATTAAACCATTTTATCTGTTTTTAGCTATTTAAACAATTCATCCAATACTCTTAGTTTTCTATTTCAACTATTTATCTATTAATTTTAGTTAACTATTTTGACATTTTATTTATTACTTTTGGAAAATTAAACCATATATCTATTATTAGCTAATTACCCATTCATCCATTACTTTTAGCTAACCATTTAATCATTATTTTTAGCTATCTATTTCAACATGTATCCATTATTTTAACTATTATCCGTTATTTTTATTTATTTATTTATTTAAGAACGAGGACAGTGTGCATTAATCAACATTTTAACAAATGTAAATGCCTCCAAATTAGCTGATAGTTTTCATCAGCAGTCCCTTCGCCAGCTGTAAAAAGGCATCCTAGAAAATTTAACAACACCATAAAGCTATTTAACAACAATAAAATACAGCATGTGAAACAGGTCAAAACACATCACATATAATACGGTTACAGTTAAATATTATGTATATCAGTGTTCACAACTCTTGGTGTCAACAAGCCATTTCCTGGCATTCATTTTAGTTAACCATTTCAACCATTTATCCATTAGTTTTAGCTGTTTCAACTGTCGGCCTAGTTGTCCATTCTTTTTAACTGCTTCAGCTATTGAACTGTTTATTTTAGCTAACTCTCTCAGCTGTTTAACTATCAGTATTACCTTTAGCTACCACCATTTATCAGCTGTTTATTAATTATATTGAGCTGTTTTACCACGTATCCATTAGGCTACTTTTAGCTTAACAGACAACACTATATAGCTATATATACACACATATTTTATTCATCTTTTCACTTGCAACACATGGCCTTTTCAAACATTACAGCTGACTCAATATGTGGTATTCAAATTGTAAGTTTCTTTTTTCTGTTTCTAATAAATGAGTTAATCCACAATCTTTCCATGTGGCCCCTGGCGGCAGCAGAAGTGCCCCCTGAGGTACAGGTGGGCCCACCTGTGGTTGGGAATCACATCCCAGCAGTAAACTGAGATTAAATATCAACCTTTTACCATTTGCTCGTGACTGAATGGATGGCTGTATTCCCCAAATCTCACATGCTTTACTTCCATGGATCTGGATCCTCAGCTTTTAGGCCTAACCATCAAGTGTGAGAGGCAGAGGAGATTTAATTAAGTTAGTCTTGCGAGATGTAATTAAGCAACATTGCGTAGCTGCTCTTTCCAAACCCAGCCGGGCGATCATAGGATAGGTGGGTCTGCGAAGCACGTCCTGAGGCTAGCTAGCTAGCTGGTGCAATTACAGTGCTGTCTCACAGCATCAGGTATTTTAAATATAATAGGGTTTGGCCTGGTTTCTCTTTGCCCCAGTTAAAGTTCCCTTTCCGCTCTGCCTAATTAGACAAAAACAGCTCCCTCCTGTAAGTCTTATCAGCCTTACATTACTGAGGTTTCACCGAGGCTCTCATCGGACAGACACAGAGCATGTACATTTGGAACACTCACTGTATTGTATACACGACATAGATGAGGAAGACAGCGCAACACCTGCGCCTTTATTGCTGATCAAAGTTGCACATTCATATTTTAACAAGGAGAGACCATATCTTGCTTTGACAAAAGGGACCTTTGCGTACCAGCAGATGCAGCTCTGTTCATTATCTATGGAGGAATGTCAGGATTCAGATCTATGAAATGCCATTTGCTGAACGCTGTCACACGCTCCAGTACACTCCACAAACCAATTAAACCAAATTGACAGGATTGTTCAAACCGGTCTGATTTGTCACACGCACAAACACACACACACACACACATTCACAGCATGAGATTATTTTACAAGCGATTCTGACATTGTTTGGATTATTCACAAAGTGTATGTGTTTGCTTTTTGAGTGTAAGCCATTAATATTAACTAAGGCGGGAGAAGGCTGTATTTGTCAAAGCTTTGCTGTGGTTTGTTCACTATCACTAAAACACAGAAGAGAGACGGAGGAACATAGTAATATTTCTGACTTTTAATTTCCAAACTCTACAGCATGCTGAACGTAGCTGTCATTTATTTTTTAATGGCAGCGCAGCAGCATTTTCAATCATCTTGGCATGATGCCATTTACATATATTTCAAAACATTACATGAATAAGTTACACGTCAGACATTTAACATAGCACCCATGTTTCGCTCACAGATGACTGAATCAAATGCTTCTATTGGGGACATGCATTTTTAATAGCGTGTCAATGCTCATTGGTTTTTCATACCGTTTACAGACCCACTGGGGTGCGAATTAACTTTCCAAATTAAACTTGCTTTCTGGGTTTTTGCTTGAGAATATTTTAAGTATGCTGTTGGATCTCCGTGCTGACAGGGCCTGAAGAGATTATTTTTCCAAGAGCCGACCTCAGGGTGAGATGTTTATTGAAAATTCAATGAAAAGGACCCGTGCTTATGGAGTCAAAACAGCCTCCAACACATTATGAATTAAGCAGATACAGATATGAATCCACTGTTACACTCAGAAGGGGGTTTCATAAAACATGGATCCATATACAGCAAGACAATGAAGTTATTCTTCTGACAAAAGAATGGGCTGATTTCTGACTGATTCAGGATGTGGGACTTCTTTTAAATGTCAAAAAGGCCGAACATTTCCTCTCAGACAAAGACAGTAAACAGAGATGTATTACCTCATGACCTTTAATAATATTTACAGCCTGATGAGAGGGTCTGATGATTTGTCTCTATCAAAATAACTCTCAAGCAGTATTTCAATGCAAGTCAACTTTTCCAGAGTCCCACCAGACAAATCCCTGAGCATCCCCACATAAAGTAACATCAGCTTCTGCCTCACAGACGCTGGATTTCAGCTGCGGTCAGCTGTGTTTTCCACCACACTTCAGTCTGCAGCAGCTAATAAGACTATTTCAGCCTTCTACCTGCAACTGAGATGCACTCCTCAATAATGCATTAGACAGGCAGGCTAGCACCCCTGGGTCCCCCCCTCTCTCTTTCTCTCTCCCACCCCCCCTCTACACATACTGTACAGGCGAATACAGTGATGATGCTGCCTCTGCAGCCTGACTCAAAGGTGAGTAAGGCCTATTGATTTGTGGACAGAAAGCACCACTTCTCATCTTCTCCAGGCCCGGCTGCAAAATGGATTGGAGTGAAGAGGATGGTGGTGGTGGTGGTGGTGGTGGTGGTGATGGTGGGGGTAATACACAACAAAAAAACAGAGGGAGATGGAGAGGGCAAGGAAGGGGGTGCAAGGGTGTTAGGAAGGCAGGGGTGGGGGGGGGTGGAAGGAGACACAGAGAGAGAAACAAACTGGAAAACAACAGAGGCACCGGTGCTTTGTTACTCTTTCAGCTGCGGTGACATCACTGTGCATTTTCCCGGAGGACGGAGCCGAGAGGGGAGGGTGGAGGTGGAGGTGGCGGTGGAGGTGGCGGTGGAGGTGGGGGTGGAGAGGAGGAGGGAAGAAAAATAGAAAAGTTGAGGCGAGGAGAGAAGTGGCTGTTGCTCTAAGAAGCTACTTTCCTGGTCTTCTTAACCTCTTGGGCATTCTGCAGTAAAGAGAGTTTTAACCCATGAGGTCTGTAATGTCGGGCTATCTCAGCCCAGGAGTGTGCAGATTTTTATTTCAGATTTTAACTTCTTTAACATGTCCTCAACCAAGAACCTACGGTGGCCCTTCGAGCTCAGTGCACTGCAACTTAAAAAACATGTGCTGTATACTGATGGTATAGCAAATATACAGCCAGCCACAAACTATGGCAACAATTCTTTATTTTTTTAACTTAGTTCCTTTTTTCTGTGCAACTTGCATTTGTTTGTTTTTCCTGTATTTGCTTGTGCAGTCTGAATTTGCAGCACATTTATGTATGAGGTTGTGTTTTCTATATTTGCAGTACATTCCAGCCTGCATATGTATCATCAGATTATATTTTGGCATGTGTTGCAGTGCATTAAGCTCCACGGCTGCTGAAAATATCTAACTGAAGCTAAAGTAATGTTTTGTAGATGTGTTAAAATCAGCTAATTCTTCACATCAGTCTGGTTTGGACATGAAATTTACATCCTCTGCTATTGTAAAATTGTCTGATAAACAGTCATGCCACTAAAGTGAACCAGAGCGGAGCCGAGATAAAGAGCATTGTCTCCTCATTTGTCTCTGTCCACCGGTGGCTCCCTAAGTGGACCCGCCATTGATAACTACACAATGCTTCCCTTCCCGCGCGACAAAGGCTCCCTCAACCAGATGGCAAATTAGTGCCAATTGTCCAAAAACAATGTGGACGGCTGATGACAGACGCTCAGGGCGCGCGGCGGAGAAAGCAGCAGACCGTTGTTTGGACAGAAGATTTTTCCATTCAGACTTCCCCTGCGCTGCACTCCCACACCGAGCGAGCGAGGGGCGACTGGGAATCATTATTCAGTACTCCAGGGGCCCAGCCGTTTAACACACATCCGCCAGGTTCAATCTGCTCCAATAGACACATGGACTTGTGATTTCTCTTTCAGCGTGTTAGTGGAAAACAGATGAGGTGCTGCTGATACGCTCGCCCTGGCACAGTTTTGACAGCAAGCTCTCATTTTTGCATATAATCTGTCCACGCCTCAGGTCATTAAAGTAGCACCGACTCCGGAGCAGTACATTATTAGGCTGACGGCTGAAGGCATTAGTTAGCGCTTCACTATTTTATCACAGCTTTTCACTTGTGAAGTGTGTTTTCATGTGAAGCTGTTCGCTGAGGGCTCTGAGATTTTTTCCTCGCTGTCCTGCTCCATCTCACCGTGTGTAGTGCTCACAGCACTTCATAGGAACCAAACAATATGTGTTGTTTCTGGCCATTTCTAGAGGTCTCCTTAATGTTAATGACTTCAGCAACGGAGCTAGTGACACATTGCTGACACACTGGACAATTCCCACATTTGTGAGGAAAAGCTGGCAGATGTGGATTCCTATGATGAATTGCACCACTTGCTCAGTGGCGTCTGGCTTGAGAAAATAAAATCAGTCAATTACTAATGTCCTGTAGAAGTTTCCAACGTCTTTTTTTCCCCTTGTAAATTAAAATGTAAAACTGTATGTGTTTGGTTTGGTCAGTTATTACAATGGCACAAGGAGAGTGAGATGAGGTAGTGGCGTTCGGGATTATATTTAGAGAAAAAAAACAGAAGCTCTGCTGGAAACCACAAAATGAAGAGGCCACAGCTTCTGTTCAAACAAGCATAACAAACCGAGACTTATTTTAGCCTCGCTGGTGAGCAGGCCAGAGGACACGCGCTTCTGAGCGGACAGCTGCGGCATTTACCAGAACCACAATCTATTACCATTAGATAATAAATCAAAAATAAAAGACAATGCCAAGAATAACAGCCATAAAATAGAAAAAGATCACCCCATTACAACATAGCTCGCTTTGAGAGTATGCAATTAGTTTTTATTTTATATGGCGTGCTGTTCGTATACCAGAACCAAAGAGAGGAAAAATTTTAAAAGCAAAATACGAGGAATAGGCAATCAGGGAAGACTGATCATAGAGGACAGCTGAGGTTGGTTGTTATTTTTTTAATTATCTGTGGGAGAGTTGTTTGATCTGAGAGCCATACATTGAGACGTTTTCGGACATACCCTAAATCCTGTTTTCCTTAACATTTGAGTCATCATCCTGTAAAAGTTAGAGTGTTGGTGTGCTGCTGTGGTCACAGAATGGTTTTGTTTTTGTTTTTTTGTCTCATGTCATACTAGTCAACTCTTGAGGAGTGTGTGGGAGTCTGCTGTTCACAATCCATTTTACAGGAAGGTCTACAGCCATGCCATGTCAGCATGACTGAAAGGATAGGAAATCTTTATTTCAGCTTGGGAGAATTCACCTGATGATGGCGCTAGATGAAAAGTCAGAAGTTATCGTAGTTATCAAACGTGTCCTCTTGGGAGCAAATTTTATGACTTTATCAAGTCACTCTGAACCAAAAAATGTTGGTTTCTAGATGAAAAGTGAGGCAATCAGAGTCATTACGATACATCTTCTTGTAAGCCGTGGATGTCTGTGAAGCCAGGAACAACAGCAACATTGAACGAGGGTAATGTTACAAAGTTTGGCTCCATTACAGCTCTCAAGGTTCACTGACAAAACAACTGTCTTATACTAAAACACGTTTTCCAAACAAAAACAACATGCTAACGTTATTAGCACAAGCCTATGGCATTTTACATTGTATAAATTAGCCTAGCGACTAGCGGAGATTTCCTCTGCTCATATGAAGCCAGGATAAATCACACACAAGACTTAAAATGCTATTTTTGTGGAGGCTTTATTGTCTTCACAATTTATTGTTTCTTATCTGTGAAATTAAAGTAAATAAAAGCTTTGTTTCCACTGAGGGAAATGGTTTCAGCTTAGAAAAATAGACAGGACACCTGCATCACCATGACGTGCAGTTACTTTTCTGGGGCGGTGCATGTCAGGCTATGGCATAGCGTAAGGCGTAGGCTTTACGTTGATGCAGGTATGGTGTCGATTCAAGACATAGGAGATCTAAAGGGGGAAAGTCAGGAGATTACCAAAGTCATTAGGCTGGAGACTATGCAATGTGCAAAATGTCATGGCAATTCATGCAATAGTTGTCAACAGTCTGCTGCTAGCCAGGCTTAAAAAAAACAAAACACCTCCAACACACCTCAAGGAGGTAAAAAAAAACAAAACCTCTAGGTAACTTAAGCCGCTTGCTAATTCCTCTCTGAGATTTCATAAGGCCACATATTCGATAAACTCCTGAAATACCACTGGGGAACGTTTACCATGTTTTCTCCCAGGTGCACAGTGGGGGGGTGGGGGGATGCATTTTTCAGAGGAAAACATCGACTGTGTCTTCTCATTGCCCAAACTGAGCCACTCTCAGCCTGAAAAATATCAATTCACCTTCCCTTTCATGTGAATCTGAGAAATGCCCCAATTAAACACAAACACTATAAATCAAAACACCTGTTAGTGACGATGCGAGATTTTCAAAGACGCTCTGAACTCCTTTGAACATCTTCTCTCCATCTCCTCCTTTTAGAACATTGATTTACAGCCTGTGACTTCATATAAAACTTGATGAATAGTGGGGTTGCGGGTACAAGGAGATAGAGTGCGTCCTGTCTGCACCAACAGTGGAAAAAGCAAACCTCCGGGGTGACGGAGGGGACGGCGTGTTCAGGCACGTCGACTTAAAAGCAGGTACAAGGAGCCCCTCAGCACGTCCTGGCACTCCAGTTCCTGCCATTTGTTCTCCGTCTCTGGGATAAAAACCCGGCTGAAAGCACAGGATGTCGGATGTAGACAGCTCCCGTCGTCTTGGACACGTTTGTCTGCAATTATCGTCTGAGTTCTTGCTGGGAGAACCTGTGAAGGTATCCCTGCTTCCTCTCTATTTCCTCTGTCCCCTCTGTTTCTTCAACCTCACCTCCCTTATAGCCTCAGTGATTTCACCTGCTGAGAAAATCAAGCAGTCATACGAGACTCCCACCCTTCCCTGGCTTCTTCTTTTCTTTCCTGTCTGTCATTTTGCCTCGAATCATCATTTGGAAATCTACCCCACAATTAAGTCATTTTCCAGGAATTTGGCTCGGCGGTCTTGAGACGCAAGATGGAGCCGGTCTGGTTGGGCCGTGCGAAGCCAGAGCTGGAGTGTATTTACTCTCCTCTTCCTCCAAAGTGTCATTTGTCATGTTCTTGGCAGACAAACGCAGCTCCGGAGGAGACAAGTGAAGGCCTCCTCAATACAAAAAAAAAAAACACCATCATCACCATCAGGAGCAGCAGCAGCAGTGTAAACAAATATCTCACCTGTCCCAACACTTCCATTAAACCAAGCAAGGCTAATTCCCCACTTGAATCAAGCACCGGCGATCGGTTTACCAACAGCATCAGCCCTCCCCTGTCATCCCGTCTGACATCTGTAATGATAACAGAGTTAATGCTAAAGCTTCCCTGCCTCATCTCCCCGTTCTCTTTACACGCAGATTAATTTCAGCTTTGGCTTGATAGACAGACGCATCGTCGAAACCTGCCCCGCTATACAAGGTTACTGAGTCAAGGCTGGCATCAGGAATGTGCGTGCACCTGCATGTGTGTGTTGTGTGTGTGTGTGTGTGTATGCATGTATGTGTGTGTGTCTCACCGCCTGCCTCCTCTACAGCGCCTGCCAAAGCCACTTCCTTAAACATGTCAGACATAATCCTGTCGTTGCTGGAGGGGAAATAGTCGAGGCCGGCAGGCAAGCAAGCCGGAGAGAGAGAGAGAGTGGAGAAGTAGAGAGATGATAAATAGTCCAGGTTATATGTCCAGGTGTGGCTGTCTCCACCACACACCTGTACCTAAGACATATTTAGAAGTAAGCAGAATTATCCTCTGCAAACTCCCAGCATTTATGGGGCGGGTATAACTGTATTTTTGAAAACACAAAGCCACAGTAGCAGTGGATAGTGGATGTGGGTTTGAGGTGTTCCTGTGTTTTGGCAGAGTTTCTCTCTAAGTGGAAAAACACAGATGTCAACAAGCCTTTTCTGGAATCTTGCACCTCATTCCTTTTTCTCACTAACGTCGGTAACAATTTCAAAACCAGACTCAGTGTGCAGAGCTAAAATACATTTCTGGTTTATCATAACATGGGTCTTATTTTGGTAGTTTATGACATATTTTTTTAGTTTTTGATAAAACTGTACTCATCGCAGCAACATAGTCCAACAAGACAGGAGACAGTGCATTTGGAGATGTTGGTAACAAGACACCAGATTGTCTTAAACACTTTATTTATCGGTCAAACTGAAAGTGGTTGCACCTAATATTGGTAATAAACCCTCATTGCTCAGGAAAACTGTGTGTCAATACAACTACATTTAAGATAAAAACCTACATACCTCTTAACACTAGGTCCACTCTCAGCCTTTTTTTGGAAAAAAATACTTCCTTGATCACTCCCTGTTTTCTTTCAGTTTTCATGTCCGCTTATTTATTTATAGTCAAATGATTTATTGATTTATCATGATGAATTAACTTGCATTTTCCAATCTTCCATTTGCTTCACGAACTGCACAAATAACTCCAATGTCATTCAGTACATTCTCACTCCCCCCTTGTCCAAGACAGCAGCTTGGTCAGTGGCCCTATGCTTCAAATTATGACGCCCCACGGACCCCTCTACTGTCAGTTTTGGACATTCAGGGACAGCATGCCAATACCTGCTCGTTAAATGCAGAGTGTATTGTCAAAAATAAATCCCCTGTTCACAGGAAATGTAGGTTCTGTCAAAACTACTTTAGGTTTAGGTACCAAAACGTCTTGGTTATGATTACAAAAAAGTTTCTGGTTTGTGTTAAAAATAAGTACATTTGTTAGATAACTTGAAGTAAATTAACGAGTATGTCACGTGTTTGTCAGCCAGGGCTTTGGTCACCCACAGGGATCCTTAAAGTAGTTCTAGGGGTCTCAGGAAAAATGGGGAATAGTTTAGAGTCATACGGATGAAGGACTCATTTATGCTCAATGTTCGGTAAGGAAGCAGAGACGGATGGAGGCGTTCATTTCATCTGTATTTGTGCACGTTTTCTGAAAGCTTACAGATAGTGAAAAAAACAAGGCAGCATTTGAGCGAGATACGACCATCTGAGACGCTGAAGAAATTCAAGTAATAACCTAACAGAACAAACTGGCAGATAAACTGAAGCTAAATGTTATTAAATGGGGGTCAATTTAGGGGGTTCTTGACACAAAAAAGGTTGACAACCACTACAGTACGAGACAGGTATGAGACATGATGGTAACTATGGCTATGCAGTTTAAAAACACTCACAAACAGCGGTCTCCTCAACACATTCTCACTCCAACCTTGTCACATATCAACGTTTGGTCATGGACTTTCCATGTCCACATACGACATGCAAAGTTTGATGTTTTGGAACACCGTGTCAAGTTCTGCCTGTTACATGCATTGTCTTCTTTCAAAATACACTTCCGTTTTCACAGGAAATTTAACATTTACAGACAGTCTCTTTCAAAATAAATGCACTACATTGGTAAACTATCACCAATTGACATTTTTTTCCTTCAACAACTAACGCACATGGTTGGTTTTAGGAAAAAAGAACAGGGTTTGGCTTTATAATCTCACAGGAAGCAAACACCACTCTCCCAGGTGAAGGTCAGTGTTTGTTGGACCCATCCACCTGCCCCAGTTGGACTTTTGCTGCCTTATTTTCATTCTTGTCCTACCTTGATTCCCCCTGATGCTGCTGGGTGCTGTTAAAATAATGGCCATGTATCATGCCAACATGATGCCGCAGGTTGACCAGGACGACCAGGTTGATATCCTGGGTAAAAGTCCTGTGTTTGTTTGAACCATCCACCACCACTCCCTCCTGCCCCACGCAGACTTTCTTGCTCTTTATACAACATCATTGCCACAGATGGGTTTACAGTAGACTTAGCTGACAGCCTAGTACATCTCAAACAGGAAATGAGAACAGGCTGCACTAAGGTTTTGCCTGAAAGAATGACAAGTAAGTTTGTCTAACCTATGGGATTCTTTCAAACGTGACGGCTCATGTTTCTCACCTGTCGGTTGTCTTTTTAGCTATTTCATAGCATTCCCAGATGTCATTAATGAACTTGGTGAGTAAAATATGATTATTACCAGAAGGGATGATAACCAAAATGAGATCCAAGTTGTAATTAACTTGAATGACCCTTTAAGACATTTCCTCTCTGTGCTGGAATTGCAAAGCATTTTTGATAAATAAACTATTTTAATTTCTATATAAGGATTCATTAAAAAGGATTCTGTTATTCAGTGGGTTAATGAACACCTGACAATGAAGTATACATTTAAAAAAAAAAGCTGTTTTCTTACTTGAAACCAAAATATTGATGTCTAGACAAAAATATTACATAATATGATTCAGAGGATTTTTACGTAGCTAGAGTCCAGGTATGATTTTTAAATCTTGCTTTTTCCCAGGAATGTCAACACTACCAACATTATGTCACTGAGTAACTAGGGGATAAATTTATTACTCAAGTGGAGGATGTTACTCATCTATCCTTTCCACCTCTTTCTCCCCCACAAATCTGGGAATTCAGAGCTGCTATGCGAGGGTGCAAGCCTGTGCCTGTGATAGAATTTGTGCATATGGAAAACACCACGAATGTATTTGTTTTATATGTCTGCGCCTTCTCCTGTCACAGCGTGTGCTGTAAACACGCATCAGTCTTCCTAGCAACTGCACAAGGGGAAAGATTGTCCCACCCCAACAACACCGGAGGCACCGACAGAAGAGGGACCCGACAGGCTGGCAGGAAGAGATAGAAGATACCGTCCTTAAAGTAAAGAAGTCAGCCTCTCCATCCCATCTGTCACCGACACCAACCTGCCGTCTCCTCCGCCTCAGATTGTCTTGGCACCCTCTGCTTTCCTCTGTTCGTGTGAGCGAGGATTTTCTTGGCTGACATGCATTAGCCAAATCTAAACTAAAGAGCACATGCAGTAATTCAGAGTCTCCTCGGTTGTTTTTGTAGCACATGGGAAATTCTTGGAGTGCCGATAAACCTGGAATGAGAAGTGATGGGTGACAGTCGAGTGTTAAGCTTTTGCCATCATTCCTACATTTTGCACACACAGCATTGTGCACATTTACAAATAAATATTTGCTTGCATGTCAAGATCAGCAGAGATGTGAAGCGCAGATACAGCTAAAGGTGAGAGGGACAGGTGCATGGTGGCGTTGTGAAAACAGCAGGAAGTCAGTTGCTGTAGTTTGTCCTGCTGATCTGATTCATTTACCAACAGTAAATGCTACAGTGGCTGTGACACATGAATACATGGGGGGAATACTTGCCACAACTTGAATCAGAGTTCATCCTCCATCTCTGAGTCAGTCAAATCTAAAAACAAACAGACATGATACCCCCACTTTTAGATCCAATGTGACTAACACCTCTTATAGATATCATCATCACTGATGTCCAGTGCTTATAGCAGTAGATCTCAATAAATCGGATAAGAAATAATAATAAAAAAAAAACACACATTCCCTCGAATCATCACGTTTTTCTCTTCTCTTCAGTAATTAAATAATCCGGTGATAGTTGTCTGTACATCCCTGGTTACATTGCAAACAGGAAGTACCTATGGCAAAGTCACCAAAAGAACAGTAATAGAGTTTCCATCCACCTATTCTTATTCGAATTTTAAAAAATAGCGAAAATAAACATTAATGGAAAAGCTAGAAATTAAAAAAAAGGGCCGAAAATTCCCAAAAAAGTTTTTACGCTTGGAGGGGGTGGATTTGTCTGCGTATCAATAAAAGGAAAGTACGACTTTTTGCTATGGAAACAGGTTTTGCGGATAAACGATGACTGGACCGGATACCACGTCACACGTATACGTTGGTGGTACGTGGTGGTCTCCTTCCAGCTATTTCCGACAGTACTCTTAACATTAAAATTCTTCCTTGTCGTCTCTTCTTCAGGATGGCTCGGTACGCGGTGAATGCTGACAAAATGGTGACCAGAGTTCTTCCAAACGCCGACAGGTCGATCAGGAATCTGTCCATGATCAGTTGTTGACTGTCAGCCGAGTGTGTTGTTTGTTTTGTGGCAGAGAGACGCTCTCTGATGACGTCATCTCATGGCGCACTCTCCTCTCAATAATCGCAAAATAATAACAAATGGAAACGGGCATAAAGTCGCATTTTCTTTTTGCGCATTTTCACTAAATTCGCTCAAAAATTTCGAGACATTCGGATGGAAACCTGACTACTGTGTAAGATTTAGGGAGATTTAGAGCAGTGATGATCGCAGACTGCAACCAGCTGAAAATTTTTCCCGATTGTTACCAGGAGCCAAATCAATCGTAGAGGTCTCCTCCTCTCCAAAACAAATGGACACAGTGATTTTAAGCCACTAAAATACTGAATAAAGCAGTTTCACATTACAAATCGGAGATGGGCCGCTAGCTCAGCTTCTATCAATGTGTGCTCACTTTTGTTTGCTGATAACATAAGATCCAGACATTCGGGAGGTTTTTACTGGGAGCCGAATTAACCATAGAGCTCTCTTCCTCACCGAAACAAATGGACACAGTGACTTAAACTGGTAAGAACACTGAATAAAGCAGTCTCACATTTTTAAAAGAAAAGTGTTTTTCCGACTGCTAACCCTGGAGGAGCCTCTAACTTTGGTGGCTGACGTGAAAACACAAAAACACGAGAGCCAGTATTTGGTTTGTCTGTTCTGGGCTACTGTAGAAACATGGTGGTGCAACATGGCGACCTCTGTGAACAAGACCCGCTGCCTATGTAGATATAAACGACTCATTCTAAGATAACAAAAACACAAGAATTCTTTTTTACAGGTGATTATATACTAAAGAAAACACTTACATTATATTTAATTTCTGCTAATATATACACCTAAATCCTACACAGTGGACCTTTAATGGTGTTAATTTGCAAAATATAAATAAATATTGGCACACAACTACCTCACTGAATTCATAGCAGCATCATTATTCCCATTTAGAGCCCCAAAATTATGGGGATTGTAGTTTCATGATATAAAGAATAACAATAACAGGAGTGACAAATTCCATTAATATGAATATAATGGGGGGGCCCACAGCGTTAGATTTTGAAAATCCTTCATCTAAATGAACACGCAGGCATCTATACTGTACGTGAGCATTTTCAATAAACATGTCAGGACTTGCCAGTGAATTTGCCATCAAAAAAATTGCAACATAGTCCAATAATAAACTGCGTGTGTAATTGATATGAGTAAGATGAGGTGTCTTTCGAAATGAGACAATATGTTGAAACAGCTTTAAGTTGCAGCAGACTGCTTCCTGCCAAACTTGCATTACTTTCTATACTGTTTTTCTCTCACTTCGTCCAAGTTCTGAGGTTTCTCCCTCTTGACAAAATGGAGGAAAGCATTCCAGCACTTCTACCGTGCAGCTGTAGTCCAACATTAACAAAGCCTTCCGAAGCATATATCACCCTGCCATGGAATTCAATCTTTCCCAGAGGTTCAAAAAACAAACCGTATTCCCCCAACCAAGGCTGGAAGTAGCATCTGTCAATAAAGTAGAAATGAAGGGCTTGATTATACAGCTGGCTGGCCGGGAGCCATCTCTCCAAAGACAGGAGAGGAGAAAGAGTGAGAGAAAAAGAAGAAGAAGAAAAGTAAGAATTTGGTTGTTTTACTTCGGCCGGGCCCTTCCTCGCCCATGCTATGCAGCAGCTGTAAACGCACCAGTCAAAACAAATCTGGGATGCCAAGGGCTATTCTGCTTTCTGCACACACCCCGGCTCCACCTATACACACAAACACAAACCTGTGCGGTATTTCTTTACTGACTTCTTCACTCCTGTGTATGCGCTTCATGAGCTATCTCTCCGTAATAGTCTTTCTCAGTGTTGGGTAATGTGTGAGGCCTGTGGCGGAGTCTAACCTTGCTGGCTCAGTGAGCGTTCATCCACTTGTGCGCTGCACATTGAACTTTCTCATGTGGATTCAAACACAAATAATCCGTTCGTGAACAGTCATGTTTGGTTTGAGAGCCGATGGATACAGCAGAAGGCTCTGGAATTTGAACATAAGAGGGGCCCTCCATTCAGATATATGTGCTCTGCCTTAAAAAATTACCTGTCTTCTGTGTGTATGAAAGCCACTTTGGGTCAGCAGCACACTTCAGACCTGCCTGATGATGAAGTTTGAGAGCAAAGCAGTAACAAGAGATGATGCACAAAGCAGAGCCCGGCTGTAAAAACGTCTGTAAATACACACAAACAACTTTAGAGGAGACAAGACAGGTATGGTTTTATGCTGAAGCGGCTCTTTTTGTCCCTCATGGGTGCTACTTGAAGACAGGCCAAGCGGGCCGCTCAAAGGCTGTGTATATATATATAAGTGTGTGTGTGTGTGTGTGTTTGTGTGCAAGATCCACAGCTCCTCACCCAGCGGAGCCAACTGCGCAAGCTGCATGAAGCGCTCCAATATCCCACCTAGCAAAATAAACCGGACGATTAAAAAACAACATACAGGCCCAGTTCCACTCAGGACCTACACCTAAACTTTTCCAGTGCTGCTTTCCCCCCTTTCACCCCCACCAACTCCCTTCCTCCCTCCCTCTCTCCCCTCCTATCCACCTCCTTTCTTCTTTTTCACATGCTTTTACAGTGAGGTACGCTGAAAGCTCTCTTTGTTGCCACGGTCTGTGGCGTTTGAATGGTACCAAACAAGCGCCCAAGTGCACCGAGCCCCCAAGACGGCCACTGAATAGAATTCTTCCCCTGACTTCTCCCTGGCCGAGCGACAATGAGTGGGACCACTCCTTTCTAGTCAAGCCCGCACTAATGGCTAAGACAATATTTGCAGGAATGAGGGGGATTTAATTTGCATTCAGGCTGTCTCCATTTCTTTTCACAGGACTTGGGCCTGCTCAGTTCAACTGTGCCGCAGCCTCTGAAAGTACGCATTCTGCCGATTTCGCTTTGATTTTTTTTTTTTTTTTTTACCCCCCCCTCCACAACCACCGAACCCCCATCCCTGTCTTTTTTTTTTGGTCTTTCAAACACCATTTGCTGCCCTGTGCTTGGTTTCTCTAATTCAAAACGGAAAAAGAAGAGAGGGGTAGGGGCTGCTAGGAAGGGAACAGGTGTGGGTCAGAGAAGGAGAGGACTGTGGTTTCGGGGATATTTTGTCAAAATGAAAAAATAGCTACTGTGATTTGTTTTCTTAAATATCATACTCTTCCCTGTTTTGTGCACAGTCACACTAATTGCATTGGTTTTCAGATTATCCTCAGGTGCAATACAACTATATCAGAGTCCTCGTGATCTTGAAGGGTCCACATGAAAGTGCGACTCGAAATGTGTAGATATAACAGCCTCCAGGATTAACTATAAAAGCGTTTTATCTTAAACTGATATTCCAAAAGCTATTGTTACAGGTTCAAAATTAGCTCCGGGCTACAAAAATAATTCCTCGGCTGGCGCCCGATTAAATAAAGTAATTAGCAGAGTCGTTTTAAAAGGACGGTGCTTTAGATTACAAAAGAAAATACAACAGGCAAAAACAGCCCCTAATGCTGACTGACAGCAGAGAGAGTGGTGAGATGTCGTAAAACACCAAACTGTGTTTTTCCTCCAGGCTTTTTGAAGTCCTTTAAAGCAGGTTCCGCACACACACACACACACACACATATTAAGCTACACACACAGTGCTAATTATCACGGCTGCGTTTTTACCCATTTGATGCTGAAAATGAAAATGTTCCTGAGGATTGTTACCATAGAAATCGCCTTACTAAATGCCTGTCGCATCAATTGCCGCCGTATAACTGACTTTTTTGTTTTCTTGGCCGGCAAGAGGCTCAGCGCAGCGCGGTAACAAAAGGACGGCGGAGCGCAACGTCAATTTGGGTATTAAAATGAGAAAGCCTGGAATGCAGCCATGAGCCGTCCATCTAGCGACAGACAGACAGATCGTTTGCATACTTAAAGATGACAGTGAAATCTATATTTGGGATGCTGGGCTATGAGGCAGTGATCTGCTGTGTGTTTACTTTGCTCACTACAGTAAAAGTGAGACCAACAAATGAGCTGGGCATCTGAGCCAAGAACACAGTCACTTTTAAATCACTTTTATCTGCATCCATGTGTTTGCAGTGTATATCATGTTCACAGCACCTTAAATCTACCCACTTCCTGTTCAACTTGACCTTATAGCAGTAGTTTGACATTTAGGAAATACACCTGTTTACCTTTTTGCTGAGTTAGATGAGAAGATTAACACCACTCTCATACCTGTCTGTTCAACATGGAGCTGGAGTCAGTTGACTGTTAGCTTAGCTTAGCATAAAGTGAAGGGAACAGCTAACCTGGCTCTGCCTACAACTTAAAAAGACTAAGAGAGGCTGTGCTTGACTACAACGTGATCTCATCACTACTCATTTATTATGATGCTTGGGCAGAAGCTCTCCAGCTTTTTGTGGTGTATCCTGATGTAGGGGGTCTGCAGTTAGGTTTAGGCAACTAAACTTTTTTGTTAGGGTTAAGAAGAGATCGCGGTTGACTACACTAACAACTGACGTGACACAACAACTCAACTCTGACTTATAGTTTGACACAGGGCGCCAGCATTGGTCTGCTGTATCCAAGTCTTGAGTTAGTTGCACCGACCCTGAGCGGACTTTCTCACTCTTTATACCGGGTCATTGCCCTGAATGTACAATGACGCAGATGGGTTTACTGGAGTTGGTTAAAGGTTCAGTGTGTGTGGCATCTGACACTGAGGGCCACTACCCAAGCAGCGCTTCATGTCGCCCTAGGATTGAGACCAGCAATATATCGGTTTAAGGTATACTGTGATATATAAAGTGGCGGTTTTCAAACCGTGTACATTTGCTGAGCTACGATATTGAAAAAAAAATGCAACTGGATGTTAAACCTCCCCGTTATTTGAGTTATATCCTAAGGGGAGATTTTTTTACGCACACTTCCATTAACAAAATGGTTTTAAATTTAAAATTACAGTAAGAAAACGTTTGTTCAACCAACACAAACCCTTTTGTTTTCATTTCTTAAAGCATCATTGTGACTGATAATAAGATCAATTCTTTAATACCGTGAAACCACGATATTTTCTGAAACAGTTAGCGCACTCATACTGTTGCAACCTTATTCTAGATTTTTTAAAAAGTTAATTATAGAAGTTAAACCACAACTTGTCATTTTAACTCTTTAGTTTTGTACGGAGGACTAAGCTAAGCTAAGCTAACAAGATGGACATGCGAGTGGTATTAATCTCCTCATCTAACTCTTGGGAAAAAAGGACATAAAAGTATTTCCCATAATATATCAAACTATACCTTTAACATTAGCTCTGTCTGCTAAGGAAGCGTAGAAACTTTCAAACCGAGTCTCTGCCACCCCACTATAAGATGTGAGGTTTTGTTTAGCACAAAAACACATACACAATCTCTTACAAGGCAATGTTACTTTGACTCTAATTTGTCCTCTGAGGTTCTAACACTGACATCGATCCTGCCTTTAAAGCAGAAACTGCAAAACGCTGTTGTTTTAAAGACATCTTTCAGCAGGAAAAATAGATGTAGCCTCTGTCGAGAGGTTTGTGCCTCTGGGAACGTGAGATGGTAAACAGACGTTTGACAGGGCTGTTCACACACACCGCAATAAAGCAGTTTGTGTTCGCGTATTCTCTTTGAGATGTCTAAGCAGGGCTCGACGTGGGGAGCTTTTGCATATACACAGTTTTGCCTGAAATGTGTGTTTCAGTCATAAATATGCAGTTGACAAAATGAATAATAATAGGGGTAGATACACAACACAGGATGGGATTCTGTCTGACCCTGTGGATGACCTCCTCAAAATAATGACTGGTACTGTTTAATTATTGAATATCAGTTACTCCTATTGTTTTTTTTTTGTTCTTTTTTATTCAGGTATTGTTTCATTTAGGTTTTCGTTGAGTCACCTATAAGTCACCTGCTGCCTGGAATTTTCAGGCGTTAGACACTGATTGTGTTTTTTGCTGCTTCAATGAGCAAACACAAGGTGTGTGTGTGTGTCTGCACAATGTGTGGTGGATGTAATGCTGAGACACATCGTGCTTCCTCTCTGACTCCTACTCCTGATTATTATTCTTCTCCAGATTGCCACAATTGAACTTTGATTAGCTCTCAAAGAGAGAGACAGAGAGGTGGAGAATGTTAGGTGAACTTTCGAGTTGAGGAGTAGCGAGGCATGTAACAACCACCAAACTCCAGTAAATAAAAAGGTACTTTAGCCCAAATCCACCCTTGTCCACACTCTGCTCTGCAGGGTCAGCAGAGAGGGGAAAAAGAGAGGCATGTGCTGTCAAATCAAATCTGGTTGTCAGAATGTTGTGCCACACACACACACACACACACACACATACCATCACCGCTCGCTTTCACATAATAATGAAAAAAAAATCATCTTACAATAAAAACAAGGAAAGGTTGAGCAAGAGCCCGAGAGTTGGGGTTGGTGGAGTGGGAGCTGAAAAGAGTTGGTGGTGGGGGGAATGACACGGGCTGAGTGAGAACAAGTTTTGAAATGTGCACTGGTGTGCATGAGGGGGAGGATGAGGGGGAGGACGGGGGAGAAGCTCACTCATATTGAATGAGCGCATCGCTAGCTGTTTGCTGCCCGAGCCAGGTCTCAGATTGAGGGGGACCAGCTCCACCACAATTTTTTCGCCCGCGGTCATATTGACTCCAGCCAGGCTGTTGGGTCTGATATGACTGCAGGCTATGTGTGGGCCTGGCTGCCTTGCTGCTTGGCTGGTTTCTCCGTGGACAGAGAGAAGGAGGGGGGGGGGGAGAAACCCTGCGAGTGTGTTTAGTTTTCCACAGGGCAAATACTTGCGCTCCCATCTACCAAATTAACGAGATGAAGTCCCGACGATAACGATTCTGACAGCTTGTCTGTCTGCTATCTGCCTTGCCGAAGTGAGAAGGAGCCGCATGTGTCTATACGGCAGGAATTCCAATGAGCCCAGTCTGAGGACTGTTTGCATTGGTAATTGCATTCCCAGAAGCCATTTTAATGAATCTAAATTGCTAAAATCTCTATTCCTGTTCCACTAATCATGATAAGTTGATGTACTAGTTGGGCACTGGTTCATTATACTTGTACATCCGTGAAAATTTGAACTCCAAAATAAAAAGTTTATCCAAAAACAGAGAAGTAGGCAAAAAAATCTAACTTCTCACATTCCTATCCACACTTATATCCTTATATTATTCTGTAGGGGGGTTGCCACGGGTAAAGTACTCCTGTGTTAGAGCTATACTTAGAGAATGACAGGTGTCCACCCTCAGTGTTGTAAAATCCTGCAAGAACTCACTACAACAGCTCTTTTGATTCATGGCTGTGCTCTGAGAATGTACTCGATGCTTTACAGCTTCCTGTCAATTCAAATTCTGAGGTGAATTATGATGACAGTACTTTAAACAGCGTATTTTTTGCAAAGATCCTGTGTCTGTCTTTCTCTTCTCTCACGTCTCTGCTTTCCTCTACACGACAGGTCTGTTAAAAGGCTACACATTCCTGATTTTTAACCACCAGCTTCAGTTCAACCGATTTGACTCCACAGAAAAGCCCCCATAAAAACACAGTAAATATATACCGAGATGTTTAGAATTGCAAATGGTGCGTTAGGTATTTCAAAGGGAGCCTGTGTCTATTTGCATCACGTTCCAAACCCAGCCAGTGGCCAATCAGGTAGGGGAATACCCCCACTCATTTGCGTCTTGATCTCTCACACCCATATACACACCGGATTCCCCTAAAGAGAAATATTAGAGGGCTCGATGTGCTGCTGGTGTGTGTGTTTCCCTGGGTACCCGATGCTATTCTCATACAAAAAGCCACTTTCATCTGCTTTTGTTCCTGCTACATATGGATTGGTGGAACCTCTCAGTGTGTTTCAGAGTGGATCATCAAAGTGAGGATGTGTCAACAAATGAGAACGCTCCACCATCTCTGCCGGGGTAAAAGTGTTAGCTAATGGTTTATTAGACATTTGTGACGAGAACAGGAACAAATATTTTGGTTTCAGGAATGATGTGAGCGCAGAACCACCTGCTCATGTGCGTATGTACAGATTTAAAATACAATTCTGGTAGTATTATAATTAATTAAGTATTTACATACCACCATCCTTTAATTTTTGCTCTCTATCTTATTTGATAGCGACAGTACAGAGAGGACGGGAAACGAGGGGAGAAATAAGAGGCATGACATGTAACAAAGGTCCTCAGTTGGACTATAAGACTTCATGTGATCACATGGTTAGTATCTTGGACTTGTAGGCTACCAGAGCAAATGCTTAAATCTTCATTGCAGTGACTACTTGTTGTCCATGTTGGCTTAAAAAATGAGATAAAAAGATCAGTAATATGATTGAAAGCTCTAGAACAGACCTTATGCTTTCACATTTTAAGATGGATGACTGAAGAGTCCATAAAGTGCTCAGTAAAGAGGAAATTTGAACATCCATGTATAATTCTTTGACAAATCCACTGAGGAATATCCAGCCTGTTCTTATTCCGAATTCGTAAAATATCGCAGCTTTGTCAGTTACACGAAAAGGGACCTTCTGCAGCGGTATGATACACAGCCAGGCAGTGTCAGTGTGTAACGCAGCTGGACAGCGTCAGTTTGAAACACTGCCGGTAACGATGTAATATAAGGAGCTGGTAAGGTCCCTATAGGGTAAGCAGTAGAGGAAGTGGATGGATCCAACAAACCTAACCACGTTCTTTTGTTGCACATGGAAAATAAACATAAAAATGAGGTGTTTTACCAAAGTTGTAAGTTAATTAAAAAAGACTAAATGCATCTAACAAGCAGAAAGTGTAAATTTCCTGTGAAAAACGGCAGTGTATTCTGAAAAGAAACAATACACGTAACAAGCGAAAACTGACATGGCGTCCCAGAACATCAACAATAGACATGGGAAGCTACCTTGCACATTATATTTATACGTCAAAGACCCAGCTGCCATATTTGACGAGTTGGGATGAGAGCACATTGGAGCATCATGTCCATGAGCACAAATATATACTATACAGGCATCTGAAACAAGGTGTTGGGCAGGAAATGGGGCCCTTGCAAGTAATTCAGATTGCCACCTGGGAAATACACCTGTGTTCAAAGAACTCATGTTAAAATAAAAACAACACCATTTGCTACATATTCCTTTAAGAAGGCAAACCCATCTCTGTCATGGTTTCCATATTATCATTATTTTTTATTCATTTATTTGTGTATGTGTGTGAAAATCTCCAACAATCTGTAACAAAATTATACTTTAAATAAACTTTAAAAACTATTCCATCAAATAATAATTTCTTCTCTTCCTTGCTGTTTTTGTCATATACAGATATGACATGCTGATTGCATGTTGACGTCTTCCAATGTCAAGCCTTTATTTGATCATGTGACGATATACAGGCAGCTAGTTTAGGTGCAAAATCTGTCAAGACTGACAAGCTGACGACATCTGCAAGCCGAGCAAGCAGTCATGCCTTTCAAACATAAAGGCAGCAGTAAGAAAAGATGAGAGAAACCAACAGGACAACACATTGCTGGTAAAATCTATACACCTAATGGTGTGTGTGCTTCATAACTACTAACTAGCATCCACCAGGGCCCCGCCTTTACTACCTTAAGTCACCGATGATATTTGATCAAAAGCTCCAGACCTGCTGCTAAATGAACCTTGTGGTGAAATTGTTTTGAAATATTTAATAAAAAAACATCTAGGCATTATACCCATAACTAAATATATGTTTATTCAACAAAATATCAAACTCATTAAGATAAAACATCAATGCAGTCAACTAACGATGACAGATGAGTTGATTCCCTTTGAAAACTGCTCCGGGGGATAAACTCAGTGCACATTTTAAACTAGAATACACACTCTCTACCTGCACTGTGCAAGTGTCTAGATACATTAGGTACATAGATTTTACATGTCCAAATTTCATGAAGTTGTTTCAGGTGAAGTTCTGGAAGAATGACAGTGGTCTTGTCTAAAACTGAAAGGATCACTCTGAAGTTTGTTTGTGTTTTTGTGTGACTTTGGTAAACCAGAAGCCTTAACAACACCAAAGTGACACAATAAAGCCACTGTCACACATATGTGAATGCAGGCGAGTGACGATCGTCTGCCAAGGCGATATTTATGCTGAATGTGGGCAGTACCAGGTGTGACGCACAAGTTAAGCTAGCTTGCTAGCTAATGTTAGCTAGCTTGCCAATAAGTACCCTGAAATATGATGTTGTTGGTGGCCTAAATTTTCCATTTTCTTATGTTCCATGCCTGCAGCCTGTCTCTATTCACTGCTAGTCAGGCAGCATCTCCCATCTTTTTCATGGCCAATATCATACAACACTGGCTGTTTAGACATATCAACAATCATTGTCTCCTATACATATATTATACATATACTCTGCTGTTGGTTGAGGTTGCAACTGCGCTTTTCAAAGTTCATCAAAGCTGAATTTGAGGGTGCAAATTTACGAATTCAGAAGTGAATGTTTTTCTTTCGCCCCTTCTCTCGTATTGAATGGAAGTGAACGGGAGGCAAAAATTCACTGATTCAACGGTGTTAATTCTGCTCATGTGTGATCATGACCTAAAGCCCACCAAGCCCTATGTTTCTGTCCTCACAGTGTCCTGGTCGCTGCTACTCGCTGTATGTGCTTATGCACATACCTCGCATGGAGTCTGGCTTTGGAGAGCATAGATGTCAGACAGAGCTGCCTGTTCAGGAAGTACTGAGCATATGACTGGATAAATGAGACTTTGATTACACTGCACAAGGTGTGTGAGAGTTTGTAAATACTTTTGCTGTTGTTAAGCATAGACCCCTTTGACTTCAATTCATTAAGAATTTTCTCAGTTTTTGGATTCTTCGTTCAACTGGAGCACGAGAGAAAAACAGTGTTCTTTACAAATTTAATGTAACATTGGATGAGTAAGTGATGTACAAATAGCCATTAGAGAGGTCAAGTATTCCTTTAAGAGCTCATCTTTGCCTGATGATCAACATTTTCTCGAGTATCTGCTGAAGCTATTCTGCACACTGAAACAAACAGCAGATGGAAGTGGAGCTCTTCCCCCGTCCAACTGTTGCAGATCAGCAAAAACAATGTAATGCTATAAAGGGGTGGACACGACATCATGAACAGCTGTACAACACAGTGCTGTCTGATCCAACTGATATAAATCATATGAGAGGTTTAATGTCTTTGGCGTTTATTTACAATGTGTCAGAGGGGAGTTGATTCAACTGGGGTTTTGAGCTCATTTCGAGTGTTGCTGCAGCAGTTAACTGTTGGCAAACGAGGCTTAAAAGTTCAGTGGTTCACACCCTCACACAGACGCATTTAAGAAGCACTAAGAGACGAGCACTGTTATCTTGCAGACTGCAAAAATGTTTGGTCATTGAGATGTTCAAAAAATTGAAGAGTATTATGGGAAGATTATACCTTTATATGTTGAGAATGATGTTGAATGAAGCAGTTTGTGCAAAATAATCCTCACACTTCATGATGGATTCACACAGCAGCTTTAGCTCTTGAAGAGACTGAAGAAACGGAAACACCAGAGCTCCACTTGTTATTTTTAAGACATGTGTTTAGCACCTTCTATGATGTGAATTTCTTTCTTTTATAGCTCATGTTTCTTAAGTGTCGACCAAGAGGCCACCAGCGTCCATTGTGTGTGAGTGAGTGAAGGTTTGCTGGGGTGGTCTCGGCCCTGAGACAACAGCTCTATACCCGGGACATTGTCCCAGTCTTTGTAAGAAGGCCTCGCCGAATTAGCCTCTGCCACCTCTCTCAGCCCCCTCTGCTCCGCCGCATCACCATGAATAGATGTCTATTGTTGCACTGCATAATGTAACAATTTCATTATTACGTGATTGCAGAAGTTTGACTCACGACACAGACACAGCAAGGCGGCGGCGATGCTCATGCAGGGAGGACGAAGGCATCCAGATGTGTGAGGGTGCAGAGGTGGCCGAAGTCAGCGCAGGTTACCTCTGAAGGCTTCTCTATCAGCCTCCAATTAGACCTAATTGGATTGCTAGTCACCCCTTAAATTAGCTCGGCTAATAAGGTTTCCTGCTGTCAGACAACCGTGTGCAAAATAATGAATAAATACTGTATTTGAGGTGTGAGGCTCTGTTGTTTCACACTCAGAAAAGCTCAACAAAAATACCAATTAAGCGGGAGCCTGGGCATCAGAGTCAACAGGAGAGAAAGAGAGAAAGGAAGAAAAGAGGAAAGCTGGGAAGCAACAAGACACAACAAGGCAAAGACACAACCAAAGGTAAAGGAATGTAATATTTGCCTTCCTGAGATTGAATATTTAACGAAGCGCACGGTTAAAAGGTAACACAATGTTCAGGCATTGACATTCCTATTAATTTTTAACCAGCTGAGCAGGGGAATCAGTGGTGTGTTCTCTAGAATCGGTTTTGCATATAGAATTAGGATTCAACATGAAAGCAAGGAATTTAAAAATTAATCACACGTCCAAATGGACATGTTGCTCCGTTCAACTAATGTGTGAGTTATGCTGCAACAGTTACATTACACCATTTATTAATGAGTGAAGTCAGTTGTTGTTTTGTATCAGATCCTGGTGTGTGTGTGTGTGTGTGTGTGTGTGTGTGTGTGTGTGTGTGTGTGTGTGTGTGTGTGTGTGTGTGTGTGTGTGTGTGTGTGTGTGTGTGTATATGTGTGACCCCAGCGGCCAGTGAACCAGAAGATATCCCAGTGACCTCGAGTGCGACACCGTCCCTCCCTGGCTAGATGTTTTGTTTTTACACACGTTTGTGTTCTGACGCGGCGAAGGGAAATGCCTCAAGCAGATGCAATGAGATACCTCAGTGTGCTGTCACAGGAAGCAGCGACTGACAAGCAGGTAACCCAGAGATGATTCAACTGGCTGGAGAGAAATAGGAAGCGCCACAGTAAATGTCTGAGTTCTCCCTTCTTCAAAATTAAACACACATTTAATTTCACTGGATATTTTTCAGGACGCTTCTGCGGCAATTGTGTGAACGCTCCTCTCCGCTTCCTCTCAGAACTCTGTGCAGCAGCGATTCAGAGAAAGAGAAAATAGTCATGCATTTAACAACTATTGTACGAGGACATGGAGGCTCAGTGCATGAGGTGCAGAAGCCCCGCAGCCCCGCAAGGACGTAGCATGCAGCACAGCCTTTTCAATCAAATCAAATCTCCACGCACCATGGCAGGAAACTTTGGCCTTCACCACCGAGGGAGAATGTCTTATCCTGATAATTACATTGGGATATAGAGATTGCGTTGCCACGGGGCTGAAACACTCCCATCGCTAAAACTTCTCAGCGCTGCAGCAGGCTCAATGAGCCTGGAAAGGCAGCTTCAGTCAGACTGTGTTTGATCCTTGTAAAATGGGAGAAAATCAAGCACAACCATGAAGTGCCTTTTCAAGCTTTCATCGCTGGAGAACATATGAGCTGCATGAACATGTGTACATACCAATGCATACGAGCATGAAGATGTCTGGCTCCTGTAAATGTGAAGAAATTGCTGATCAACTATTTTAACAACACTGAAAAAAACAAGTATTTTCCGCCTTTAATTGGGACGTTAGAACAGCGGACAGTATGTTTGTACTCTGGAATCAGCACTTCTGAACAGAGCAGTGCAGAAGGTGCTGTGCAGAATGTGACAACTCCTCTATAATCAACTGGAAACACAAAATCCGTGCACTGTGTTAATTGAGTGTTGCACAGTTCTCTACAGAGATGTGAAATGTGTGAGCTGTTAATACTGGGCAGCAACATTAGCAAGACAATATGTCATGTCTGCAGTGTCAAGTGAAGCACTTCGTTAGCACTCCCGCTAATCATTTGTTTGCACTGGCTGTCAAACAATTACAGAGGGGTGATAAGGTGCTTCTCTCAGAGTTAAGACCATTATTGAAATCAACTTTGCCTGATCTTGTTATTTAACTTTTTTTTTTTAAAGGGGGACTCCACCCTTTTTATACATCAGTCCAGTTTACAGGTGTTGGGGAGGATTACTGTCTGTGGGGCTAGAGCTAAATGCTAACAAGCCTGCTCATATGCTCACACTGAAAATGCTAACATGCCAATGTTTTGCAGGTAAGGACTGCTAGAGCGATGAAGTTTTTTGTAGGCCGACGTGAAAGTCAGTGTCGCCCTGGTTCCCTCGTCAAAAAGCTAATAGGATTTTTCAACTAGATTTTGGATTACTGCTCAAAAAATAAGCTCTATGGCAAAAAAAATTCTAATGCTTCTTCACAGATGAACACCACATTAATAATTTTTGAGGCATAAGTGCAAAACTAACATTAGGCCATAAACAAACGACACTACAGACTTTGGCTAATGTTACCACCACTTGTTAGCAACCATCTTCTTAAGGAAGTAAGCTTCAAAATTCAGAAGTGGGGTATTTCCTGACATATTTCATGTCATAGAGCAAGGCATGTTCACTTATTTTAGGTATCTGAACAAAAAACTATTCAAAAAACCCACTGACCTCGAGACGAGGGAAGCAGGAGCACTAAAATGCTAACTCACTTCTGGGTTTTAGGACTCACTCCTGCACCACTCTGGATGGACAGAATATAAATTTGACCTGCTTATAGCGCTAGATGGAAAACTTAGGAGGTAACCGAGTCATCTTAATGGAGCCATGAATGTCCGCACCACGTTTCATAACAATCGATTTAACAGTTGTTGAGATATTTCAGCCTGCAGCAAAGTGGCGGACCAACTGACCGACCAACACTGGCATCCCTTCAAGTGAAAGTGTTTAAAAATTGTGATTCCTTTAAATTGTGTGCAGCTGCAGCGTGGTGCAACTATTTAGACAAAGCATGGCCGGCCATGTATTTTAGCCAGAGGCGACTGGATGTTTTCCCGACTTTTATGTTCCATTGTGGAGGTGAAGACAGCTTGGATGTTAAAATCTGGCACAATGAATTTTAAATATGCTTGTCAACATGCTGTGGTCCGGTGTAGCCTTTCAAAGAAAATAAAGCAGTGGATAAGCAGGAGCTCTTTTCCTCATTCTGTCCACTTTGGAGTCTGTAAAACATTTTAACTGCCAGTTTTTGTTTTATTTGACATACTGAAAGTGAGATCGTATTATCAGACCAGAGTGTAAATGCAGCATCTGTTTGCCACCCAGGCCAGTGTTCACCTGTGATGCGGCTGCCTAATGAGGCGTGGAGGCCAGGGTTGTAGGTTATGGGAACCTGGGCCGTGGTCAGACCCCGGAACTGTGGACAAACAGGAGGACGCATACAACAGGTGAGATCTGATACTGGCCCCATTCACTCAGAAAGACCAGGAGAGAAGACACTACAGAGGCATGGAAACCTGACAGTCTTTGACCCTGATGTCACTTCCTCCTTACTTAAAAGTTCAAATTACCCTTACTTCCTATGTAAACCCTGAATAGCTAAACTGCTCTGGAATGATCTAACCCAAACCACTGCTTCCTACTGTGTATCTTTTGGTTTCCTGAGAGGGAGCCTTGCTGTTTCACCTTCCTGTCATGCCTCACTTTCTCGTATAAACACCCAAGAGGAGGGAAAGAAAATATTACAGCTTAAAAGCAGTTAATATCTCCATTCATTTAAGCAAAAAACTACATCTTCTGTCAGTTTATACTCTCGGCTGCAGGCTCTGCCTGCTCCGGATCCCTGCCTCAGTGTCAGATTAGGAGCGAGCTGTTCATGAATATACAGCTGGTTACCCTCATTTCGTAACATTAGTCCCTGTTTGGCTCAGAGCCAGTACAGTAGGGGTAAATAGAGTAAATACAGACAGGCCTTGCAGATGCTAATGTACTTAGCGTTAGCGGTAAACAAAATGAGATTACTGGGGAGGGAAGGCAAACTCCGAATTTGATTTACTCAGGCTTAGCGTAAACAGCTTGTCAAACTCCTGCTCTGCTGCTATGAAAAGGCTGCAGAATGTGTATTTGACTAACAAGCACAGTAAGTGTTTCTTGCTATTCATAAAATTACCGAGGCAATTGTCACTGTAATTGGGAGTGACTGTGAAAAGAGAATACGCGGGCGCATCTCTCCAAGATATTGTTTACTTTTTTTTCCTCCTCTCCTTCAAGTTGTTGTGTTTTGAGTGATGGAGGATTACGAGTTAGGGATCAATCTGTTCAGTTATTATAATAATGGAATATGAATCTGCATAATGCTAAATGAAACGAGATAAACAAGTTTAGCACACACAAACGTACAGCGAGGAGAGATCACCGAAATGCTAGTTAGTGTGTCCACGTGTCTCTGTACATTAACATAATCCACAGCATAATCCAGAGGCGGCGGCACAGGCCTCTCCATAACGAAGCAGATAACGAGCGCAAGACACCACTCCTTATGGGAATAAAACTCAGCTAAATGAGATGGAACCAGGCTTAGTGCTCTTATTATGTGATAAATAGGATTTTCCAAGTTAGAATTTTCTGGCATGTTATATTTTTTTTTTGCACACTTTCCCACTTTTTTTTTTTTTTTTTTTTTTTTTTTTAGTTCTGATGACTACAGCAGTCATATTATTTCTCCCCTCTCGCCGCAGGGAGAAAGTTTTCAGTGTCTCCCCACAAAAAAAGGCAGGCTAATTGCATGTCAATAATTCAATGCTTAATTTTAATGACCAGGAGAGTTCATTTATTCTCCGTCTAGGCTGCCTGACGATGTGATTAATAGGGATGAAAGATAAAGCTTGCAGAGGGGAGAGGGGGAGAGAGGAGAGGGAAAAAGGCAAGGGGATAGATAATGTTAGGATCTTCTATTCTCTTCCTTCCTCCACCCTTCCCAGATGGCAGAAAGGTCTCGCAGACTCCTGAGTCGACAGTTTGGAGGAGGCGTGCGGGCTGCCGGGGCACATACCGAACAGGAGGAGGAGGAAGTGGAGGTGGAGGAGGGACGGCAGGGGAGACGGCGTCTCTGGGTGCACTTGACGTCTCTGAGAGCAGCCAGTCAGAACGATGCATTTAAGCACTTTGTCTGGATCCTAACTTGTGATTTCTACACCCACAAACACTCCAACAAGGTGTGGGAAAAATTATTTAAAGTTTTGGGTAGTTATGGTCAGGAAATCCACTGTTGATCTTCCATAATCCCGAGCAGGATGCAACCTTTTTTTGTGCTACAAGCTGAAGGTATTCCAGGCACATTATTCTGAATTGAGCAGTAAAGGTTTAGAAGTGGAAGAACCCCCCCTAAGGTTTCTTCCCCACCCGGATTGGAAGAAGATGAAGGCATCACAGACCACTCCTTACAATGGAAGCACTTCCTCCAGGCCTAATGGCCTCTGAGCCGCAGCTTTTGTCCCCTGATTAGCCAGCCTATTCAGGGCTCAGCCCCCTAATTGCGTAGCCTGTTTAGCTACCCAGCATTACAGTAAGAATTAATGAGACACAATTACTGCACCCAGGAAATCTCCCGTCCCAGCGACCACTCCGATCTGCAGAAGGACCTCGCCGAATAAAACCTCCTTGAGTCTAGAATTCAACCTACTGTCAAAAAAAAAAGTGGAGCAAGGTTTTTTCCCCCCTCGCAGGAGAAAAAATACATGTATTTATTCGAAGCTATCTCATAATTAGGCCCTAGAGTGAATGAGTGAGTGAGGGAGGAGATGGGAGAAAGAGAGGAGAGGGGTGGGGGTGGGAGAGAAAGCGGCATTCAATAGCAAAAAGGCCCAGAGATACAAAAGGCAGAAGAATGACAGACACAAGAGTGAAACCTGCTTGGAGAAATGAGGAGGAGGGAGACGGAAAAGATGGATGAGGGAGGGAGGGGAGGGGTGGGGGGAGGCAGACGCAGATTCAAACCTACAGTTTAGCTACAGATAACATTTCATCACTGTGGCTTTGTGGGAAGGCTGACATATGGAGGCAGCCCGCGGTGAGAAGCCCAGTCTATGCTAATGGTCCACGGTGACACTTTAAAGAACCTTTGAGATGGGACAGTGGGCTCTGGAGCCCCGTCCACGTGGGAGCCGAGTGTTATTGCTCGGAGCCAACACAGGATCTGCTGGCACAAACGAGGAGGAGACCTTTCTAGAGTCCTCTCACATTTCACACACACACACGCACACACGCACACACACACACACACACACACACACACACACACACACACACACACACACACACACACACACACACACACAGACTGGAGCAATTTTAAAGGAGTTGTGATTTGCTGGATGGGTTAGACGGGAGATAATCTATATAGCGTCAAAGTTTTCTCAACACTGAAGCTGATTGCCAGGAGTTAGAGTTTTCAGTTCATTCCTAATGGTTGACTGTTCATCGTGGAAACACCCTGGACACGCTGCCCGGCCATCACATGGCTAACCCAAACAGACAGATGCACATTTACACTCATGAGTTCAAGAGTTTCCGAACTACCTGAGTATGAGGGAAAATGTAAAAAAAAAATGGTTTGACCAAACATAAGGAGAGCATGGAGACAATGTGACTGCATATCTGACATCTAAACTGAAGGAGTGGAAGTTGGAGTAGATGAGGATTTTCATTGAGCTAACCATGGCTAAACCCTTACCCCACCAATTGTGCAACATGTGCCAGTTTTTTGGAGGGAATAATGACATTTTGGGATATTACGTTTTTTGCCAAGAGTGAGATGAGAAGATTGATACTACTTTCATGTCCCTACGCTACATATGAAGCTCCAGCAAGCAGCTGTTTAGCTTAGCTTAGCATAAAGACTGGAAACCAGGGGAAACAGCATGGCTGACTGTCTACAAAAATAACCTAACATGTGTCCAGAGCAAATAATCTATGCTTGGGAGTTAGAGGTGCTTCAGACATGTTGAAGCCATAATGTCGCCCTGTATAATCTTGCCAAATATTTTGAAAAAAAAGTACACTTTTGAGTTTTTTTTCCTCATTAGACACCAAATGGAAACTGTACACTGCAGATGACCCATCCTGAACACTTATGTTTTTTAGCGAGACATGAGCAGCATTTCCAGCTGATACTGTGTCACCGAAACTGGTTGTTTTTTAGGGAGAAATTGTGGCACTTCCAGTGGTGATAGTAGCACCAAAAGCTGGTGATTTAGGGAGACATCAGCAGGTGATTATGGCACCAAATGTTTGTTTTTAAGCAAGATACTGGCAGCATTTCCAGCACTGATTTTTCCATCCAGCGCAGGTGTTTTTTAGCAAGACATAAGCAGAATTTTCAGCTGTTATTGTGTCAGTAGTTTTTTGCTGCGTCATCATCAGCATTTCCAGCTGTGACCGTTTCACCAAAACGGGTTTATTTTAGCAAGACATCAGTGGCATTTCAAGTGCTGATTATGCAACCAAAAGCGGGTGATTTTAGGATGACATCAGCAGCATTTCCAACTGTGATTATTGCACCAAAATCGATTGTTTTTCAGCAAGACTTTGGCAGCAATTCCAGTGATGATTGTGCCACCAAACCTGGCTGTTTTAAGCAAGATACTGGCGGCATTTCTAGCAACGATTGTGCTACCAAAAGTTGTTTGTTTTGGCTTACTTGCCTTTATTTAATAGGACAGTTAAAGATTGATAGAAATGTGCGGGGAGAGAGGAGACAGCATGTAGCAAAGGGCCACAGGGTGTAATGTAACCCAGCCCATGCTGTACCAAGTGAGCTACAAAAAAAAGATCTTCTTCTAACCATAATCAAGTGCTTTGTGCCGAAACATAACCACTTTGTAGCCGTCTTGCTACCCCTGTGAGTTCCCCCAGCACAGACGTACAGATGCAGCACTACATCTATATGCAAAACCTTTACTGACAACTGCCCAGCACACAACAACAAAATCAGGCTGCCCAGCTCCTCAAGCACATGTCTCTCAGTCCACTCAATCTTAAACCTAAAGCTCATGCAGTGTCCTTCTCCTTGGTCTGGGCAGCAGTCCTCTGAGGGCCAGCACACCACTGCATAAAAAGGGAGAGATGCAATCAGAACAAACCAGCAGCAGCTGTGTCAATCAACTCACCTGGTACTACTCTCATGAGACATCACCCCACACCCCTCCCCTGCAGCTGACTGCTAACCACACCCACCTCTACACACATGTTAACTAGAGTGTTTTGAAATGTTAAGTTAAATTAATACTGTACAAATGATTTGCAGAAATATATTATGCCAACATTTATTCTGGAGATGGGGTTGCAGTCGGCCCTGGTGTTGTTGTGAGACAGCCATCAGCTCTGTAAATATGTCTCTACCTGCTGTAGCTGCTCAGTCCATGAACAAGAGCGGACCAGTTAAGTTGATAAGATAAAGTTGAAAGGTTGAAATTTCCCTGCTGCAATTAACATGGACGTCTCAGTCACTCATCAACATTCCGTCTGCAGCACTTTGCTGAAGAGGTACTAATCAAACACAAAGCATATTGATTCCCCGCAGAGAGTCGCGTGGTCCACAAATGCAGTTTGGAGTGAGCGAGTGCGGGGAGAGCTTTTCAAGTCCTCTTATGTGGTTTGTAAGTTCTGAATTTGCTCAAGATTAGCCTCCATAAAGAGGATTACTACTTTTCTATGGAATATTTTCGACACTGGCGTAGTCATTTCAGGAATGTTCAGCGGGGCTTTCAGAGCATTGTGTTTACTCACCTGTCAGTCTGTTGTCCCTTTTCTTTGGCTGATTGAAACAACCCACACACACACACACACATCTCACCCACCCTGAGCACTCACTCTGGTTGAGTCTGGTGGCGTTGACTGTGCAAACGCTAGTACATTAGCCTCAGTGTTATCTGCACTGGGAGCCTGCCTGTCTCAGGCCTGCTCAGAGCGGTTTACCTGAATGGCCTTTGTTTCCCAGTGACCCCCCTTAGAGCAGGTCGCAGCCTGAAGCCATTCCACCCTGTATCTGGCCCTCCTCAGGTTTCCCCGCTCTCACAAAAATAGAAAAAAGAAGAGAAGGAGAGAGCAGAGGAGCGACACAGAGATGTAAAAAGAGAGGTCAGAGGCTCAGGTGAGCTTAGCGTGTAGCCTGTCAATCAGACATCATACGGCATAGCTCAGGGGAGGCTCTCCCTTCCACTGCACTGCCCCCTCTCCTCAACCTCTGGTGCTCCGTTCACCTTTACACGTCTTTCACGGCACATTAAAAAGTCGTCCAATTCATCCAGAGTCCTACTTTATCACTTTTTCCTCTTGCAATTTTCAGATATTTTGACAGAGGGAATCTATTAGTTTTCATGCAGCTGTTATTCTGCATCCAGCTACGTGGCCTGAAACCACCCTTAACTCTCATCTGAAGTGTAATACCAGACTTTTTCCATATATTATTAGTCCTATATGACCAAATCTGAGCATGCTATGTTGACTTTGGCAATGGTTGTCAAATATAAGACTCTACAAAACAACAGACACTAACACAACTGACTCTTTAGCTGAAATAGCAGGAAATGCTAACTAGCAGGTCACAAACCAAGCTGTGAGGCAATGCTATTATAAGTGAAAAGGCTCAATAAGAATGTGGTCACAACCCTCATGTTTATCCTCCCTGATTGCACAATTAGTTTAGCAGCCTGCTAAGCACACTTGCATTGTCTGGAGATGCCGATCTTAATGGTGTCATTGACTGATAAAGACGTCCTCAGTCTACATGAGGGGAGATAACATCACCAGCTAGAGAGTCGAAGCATTACTACGCTGTGCCTCACCTGCCTGATGCAATCAGTGAAAATAAAACAAAGTGCCCTCAAAGGAGCTCAGTCAAGCCTGCTAACCTCATTTCAGCAACACGGTGATTTCAATTGATCCAATTACCGTTTGCTGGAACGGAGGCCCCGTCATGTTAGAGGTGGAAGGGGGTGTCAGGAGTGGGCTTTTATCTTGCCGTGTTGTTGCACATTGCACAGTTAGATCGGGAGTGGATGGAAAGGTAGAGCTGTTAAATCAGATAGAAATAATACAACATTAATTGTGTGGACACATTTCCTGTGGTGAGACATAATCACAATGCCCTTGTTCTGAGTTACAGAAGGGAAAGGACATGGAGGATGAAGGTTATCGTTCCTTGGGATTCATACAGCTAAGTGTCATCACAAATGGCTCTACATCACCAAAGTACAATCCGTGGTGATAAAGAGTGGTCTATTCTCTGACTCTTTAGCTAAGATAGTCTTTCAGGACTACCATGAAAGTATAATGGCAACATAACATGAGCACCAATGCTCGCAGTTGTCCACATTCATTATGTTTTCCTTGGCATGTTAGCTAAATTTCTTCACATGGCACACAGAAGCAGAAGCACCTCTACTGTTTTCGTATTGATGCGGACTCACCTCTGATATTCAGTGCAAACAATGCTATGTTAATATCTGTTGTCCTGGCAGTGCAGTTCACCTTAAAGCAGGACTTATAATTGTGCATCAGCTCTGTGCAGACCCTACGCCGTAGCCTACACCATTGTGAGCATTTATACTTGTGTGGTGGTGTGTCTGTGTCACTCTGCAGTTACACCTCCAAACACTAGTCAGCGGCAAAGGTTTCTGTGAAGTGCTGTAAAGTTTAGTTGACTCAAAACACACATTAAACACACATTAAACATGACTTAATAGCGACAATTCAAACACAAGTACACAAATCAGCTTCACTATATCTCGCAGCATTCACAGACAAACACTTGTCTTTATCTGGACACATTTTCCCCACAAATACAACATGCTAATCTTATTAGCACAAGCCTATGGCATTTTACATTGTATAAATTAGCTTAGCGGCTAGTGGATTTTTCCTCTACTCATATAAGCCAGGGACAACAGCGACATTTAACAAAGGTAATGTTACAAAATTCCTTTGCAGTTCACATGTTCACTGACAACTGTCTTCTACTAAACACATTTTCCAAACAAATACAACATGCTAACATTATTAGCACAAGCCTATGGCATTTTACATTGTATAAATTAGCTTAGCGACTAGCAGAGATTTCCTCTGCTCATATGAAGCCAGGATAAATCACACACAAGACTTAAAATGCTATTTTTGTGGAGGCTTTATTGTCTTCACAATTTATTGTTTCTAATCTGTGAAATTAAAGTAAATAAAAGCTTTGTTTCCACTGAGGGAAATGGTTTCAGCTTACAGAAACAGACAGGAGGTCTGCATCGAGGTGACGTGTAGTTACTTTTCTGGGGAGGTGCACGTCAGGCTATGGCGTAGGGTACGTTGATGCAGAGCCTATGCCAAAGGTACAGTGTCAATTCGATGTAGAAGTATAAATCCCGCTTAATGTGTTCATTAGTGAGGGATCATCAAACTCAGGAAATGCTGATGGGCATGGTGGAGTGTTTATTTGCATTGATTTCTCATTAACTTGTGTTTTTGTTTGTAATAAATACTTAATACTTAAAATATTTAATTGAAAAAAAAAAAGTTTTTTGGGGGGGGCACCAAATGCGTTAGGTTTGGTAGTGCACAAATGACATTACAGTGTAAGGCAATGCCTGACCTAGTGACACTGACACTGTACGAGCATCATATGTTGGTGACTATGATGTTTATTATCATTTCATTTTAATTATTTAGCTGGAAACAACATGGCTGTCAGTGTTTATATATGAAGGCGTGGGTAAAGCTTGATGAGGTGTGGAGGTGCTCCAGTCCTTAGAGAGATGGGGGAGCAAAAAGCATGTAACAGATGAGGTCATCAGTGTCCCACTATCTTACACACACAAACACACACACTTACACAAACACCACCCACCCGAGAGTTTCCTAATGCACCCAGCTTGACGCAGATGTTTGCCAAAGAGCTTCAAATGATATTCTGTATGCCTGGAACTGCTCCCCAAATCTCAAGTCAGTCAGACAGTTGTCTATGTAAACCCAGTGTGAAGGCTGGGTTAATGCTGCAAATAATGCCCGTGTTTACATAAATAAACATGTCTTAATCGGACTGCTAATGAGCAGTATAGGATGCCCAGGGTAGCTCACTAGGGGCGTCGCTCAGCCTCTGATGTGCACAGTGAGAGCGAACGGGGGTTTGATCGGAGCCCGCCAAGAACGAGACGCAAACTCCACAAGGTCGTTTGTGTTTTACACATCTGCTACCTCTCTGCTTCTCTGTCTCTCACCCTCTGGATATGGTTTCCCACTTCCCTACCATGTCGTTTTCTGCCTCTCGCTCTCTCCCTCCTTCTGTCTGGCGGTCATCCTTGCCCTCGCCATCTGTTTCACAGTACGCCACACACGGAGACGGAGGGAGGTAAGGAGGGAGATGGTGCTAAAGAGAGGATAAGTGAGGAAGGAAAACATGAAGGGTATACAGTACATGATTCCACAGACATTTCTAAAATCTCTGGGGTCGTGTTCTCAAGCTGCTTTCGTAAAGACGAGACATCTAAGTTTGTCTGTCGCACAAAGATGTTTAATTCTCGACGATCTTAGACAATTAATAAGGACTTTTGGGAAAGTGTTTTAAATAGCAAAGATTTAGTGAAAATGCATGTGTTTGGGGTGCACTGAGCAAACGACTGGATAAACGAGACTTAGATTATACTGCAGGAGTTGTGTGAGAGTTTGTAAATAGATGTTTGGATGTAGTTTTGCCGTCGGTAAAAGTGGTCCCCCTTTACACCAATATATCAAGAATGTTCACCTTTTTGGATTTTCTGTTCACTGCGGAGGCATGCAAGAGAAACAAAAGTTTTATTCACAAATTCAAGTTAGCACGGGGTAAATAACTGATATACAAATGGCCATTTTGCAGGTGAAGAATTTTCTTAAGACAACCTTTGATTTAGTGTTAGACCACTCTTATTTGAGTTATGGGGAGTGACTTTGCGTTTCCTAGCCAATAAAGGCCTTACTCTGCCTCTGATTGTCTTACCCTGACATTCTTAAGCAGGATTTATACTTCTGCAAAGAATCAACACTACACCTGCGCAGTAGGTTCTGCGTCGATGTAGAGCCTGCACCGTAGCCTGACGCGCACCTTCCCAGAAATGTAACTATGGCTTCATATGAGTAGAGAGAAGTCCACTAGCTGCTAGGCTAATTTATACAATGTAAAATGCCATAGGCTTGTGCTAAAAACGTTAGCATGTTGTATTTGTGGGGAAAATGTGTCCAGATTTGTGTACTTGTGTTTGAAATTGTCTCTATTAAGCCATGTGTAACTTGTGCTTTGGGTGTGTTTTGAATCAATTAAACTTCACAGCACTTCACAGAAACTTCCGCCGCTGACTAGTGTTTTGGAGGTGTAACTGAAGAGTGACACAGACACATCACCGCACAAGTATACATGCTCACAATGGCGTAGGCCACGTGTGTAGGCTACGGTGTAGGGTCTGCCGCACAAGTATAAATCCCCTTTTCCCCCAACCCTAACCGGTCCCATTCATCTTTTATAAACCTAACCAACCCAACCAATGAAGGCAACGAGTACTAGCCAATCAGTGGGAGAGTATGGCGGGTCATTATGGATGAAAATGTGTAACAACCCTCATATTTCAATCATAGCTAATTTTGAATCAAAGGTAGAGACACCGCTTTTTATTGCACCAGAGCTTGCACAAGACCAACACAATATCTCCCAACAAAATATGTCAGATGTCTGTTAAACCTACAGATTATGAGTTTAGGAAACCTGCATGCCAATTCTTCCATTGCAGTATTTAAAACGTAGTGTTACTACGTGATAGAGCTGTACGAACATCCCAAGAGTCCCAGCTGACAATGCAAGATCTAAACAAGGGAATTTTTAGCTGATAGCAGCTGACACGAGGAGACACGAGGTTAAAGGAGGAGCACAGGTAGAGACTGTATTCAAAGACTGCATGAATAGTAATGAGATGAGTTAATTAACAGCGCTCGCTTCCTCTTCCTCCCTGTAGATATGAATGCAGGCGCCTTGTGACCTCTCTGCAGTCCGGTCAGAACCAGCGCTGACGCAACCAGGCTGACCCCTCCGCAGTATTTCTCCGCCGTGTGCTACAACAACGACAGGCAGCAGAGCATGAAAATGAAATTACCACCTTAAGGATCCAAAGACAAGTGTTCCACCCCATGTGTTGGAACCAGATGGCAAGTCTACCTGCTTAAGTGCCGTCCATGTGTCATTCCAGGCACGCAGGCCTCCTCTCCGGTTACACGCAGGGGTTAAAAAAATCAGCTCCCGCTATTATATGGGCCAGTGTGTGTGTGTATGTGTGTGTTTCCTGAGTAGGAGAAATCTCTGTGGGCTCGCTTACCTTTCTGGACGAAGAGAACAAGTCGCATGCTGTTTTACAAGAGGGGAGATAAATCTGACGGGAGTGTCAAGTAGCAGGCGTCATAGCAGCCAAAAGCAGACCTCTGCTGGCTGGCCAGATTCTTGTGGCATCGGATGGCTGAAAACTCCAAACAATCACACGATAACACGCACACACACTTACTTGGCTCAGGGACGGCAGCCAACAACAGTCAGTTCTTTGGCTGCAGGAGAATGGTACAGATTCTCCTCGTGGAGGCAATGTTGGTTTTTAATTAGTTGTGTGAGTGGAAAGTGGATCTGCTTTTCTCCAGATTTTAGGTGTAACCCATCCTACAGATGTTTGTCACATTATGTAAGAGGTTCACATGGCTGCTTAGCAACTTATATTCAGTTTCACTGTTTATGTGAAAATAATAGCGGCCAGTTTAAAACAAAATATATTGTCACAGGATTAAAGCCGCAGTAAGAACTGCTATTCCAGAAACAATACAGTGTTTTATCAGCACTAAAGGGTAGTTACACCCAAATTACAAAACAATATATATACTTTTTTTTTGTTTATTTTGGTTTTTATAATTAGTGGTATCTAGGTGGAAAATTTTGATTTGCCCAGGTCTGGTTATATCTATCCCTGAAATTTATGCTGCCACTAAATACAATGAAGGTTAACGGATGTTTGTGTACCACTTTCTTTACAGGTAAAGTACAGTATGTTGTTAATAAATTTTTCACTCATGCTTTAAAGATCGGTTGTAAGTAAATAATAGTAACAGGTTCAGGGCTGTCAGGTTGGCTGGTGTTTAACTTTTCTGTTTGGAACTGACACTAAGTGCGTTTACATGACATTAGAAAAAAAATTGATTTATTGTGTTTTAAAAACTGGATTTTTAAAATATACGTTAAGTAGTAGTGTGACTGAAACTGGAAATCAAATTTCTCAAAGTTGGACTAACACCCAGATAATGCGATTGGGAGTTGAATTACTCCTGCTTGTATACAGTCAAGTGGACCCAAACTGGCCGAGGTGCTCAGCACATTGTCCACCATGGTACCAGTTAGATGCTAGCTAACTGTAGCTAACTTGTTTGTCGATTGTTTGGTCTGTGACGTAATAGGTCAACCGGAAAATGGTCCAATACTAACAAGCTGAAAGGAGGTATATCACCACCTATTGTAGCGAAGTCAGACACACTGTGGTCAATAAATCAACTTCCCTCCAGTGCTTGTATACTGGGACAAGGGCCAAGGACAGTAGTCCAATTAAACGGCCCGGTTGAGCGATAACTGTAGCTCGACTGTGCATAGATGTAACTTTACATGCACTTGTAAATTTCTCTAACCAGAAACTAAGGAGAATTTTCTGGACACCTAATCCTTCAATTTCTTTTCTAAAAAGAATCAAAATCACAACATTTGAAGTTAAATGTTTTGCTTTGGACAATGACAAAATGTTGTTAATCTAAACCATGTAGTCTGCAGCCAAAAATGCTTCATCAGATGTGCATTTGTAGCCTACTTGTTAATAACACATGGAGGAGTCAAACAGTCCAGTCTCTCACAGGAAGTTTTGCAACATAGCAAACCAAACATTGTTATTAATGACCTATAAATTGTCTACAGACCACTAGTAAGTGATTTGTTAATCATTCCCAGAGCCACTAGTTAAAAACTGTAAACCTTTTTTAAAGTCCAGCATTGAAGATTTACATTTTTAAAAATCAAAACACTCTCCCTCCTAACTTATGAAATACACATGCATGGTCAGTGGCCCTACACATCAAGATATGATGCGCTAGGTACCCCTCCAGTGTCAGTTTTACACATTCAGGGACGTTGTGCCAATTTATACACGTTACATGCATTTTGTGTTTTCAAAATAAACTTCAGTTTTCACAGGAAATGTACAGTTTTCGCTCATCACTTTTCAAAATAAACTTCAAACATTGGTTAATGTAGTGTTAAAGTTTACTTCCTTAGTGCATGGTTAGGTTCAGAAAAAAACATAATGGCAGAAATGGTATACAGTACTCATAACTATGTTTTTTATTAGTTTATAATCACCTGAAAATAAGAATCGTGCTTTGTTACCTTACAATGATCCGTTTATATCTACATACAATGCGGGTCCTCTTCCACAGAGTCCATCATGTTGTTTCTACAGTAGCCCAGAATGGACAAATCAAACACTTGGCCATCGTAGTTCTACATGCTTGGCATAATTCTGCAGCCTCACCACTAGATGCCACTAAATCCTGCACACTGGACCTTAAAAATAAGTTCAGTTGTCACCAACATAATGTGACATTACCTGACCTACGTCACATAGGCTATGTCCCATGGCATACATCACTAGCATATTTAGTTACGTATAGTTAACTGTGTTGTCTTTTGGTTTCACGCAGGACATGAACAAAGGTTCCAGGGTGAAAGTCCGGAGTTTGTTTGACCCATCCACCTCCACTCCTGCCTGCCCTATGCAGACTTTCTCACTCTTTATACTATGGCAATTGCAAGGAGCGTCAGAAAGACCTCCAAGCTCACACTGCCGCTAAATGGTGATTCATTGCATCAGTATTGGTCGGACACCAAAGTCCACTCACCAAGTGTTGGTATTAAACGAGTTGGGAGTCTCTTATCCCTTTTGTCTCCCTTAGTACAAAACACTTCATACTGGTATTAACATGAGTGTAAGGTGTGTAGGTTGCTGGTGCCAGGTCCTATATGACCTCTGGGTAGTGAAGTTCAGTTTTCTCAGGCAGCTCTCTTTTGCTATCATTAAAGCTGCCCTGTGCTGCTTTGAGACAAGACTTAATTCTCTCACTCAGTTTTATAGTACTTACTTTACATGCAAACACACACACACACACAAACACACAAGTCCTCCCTGCTCTCACAGAGAGGGACAGTGGCTGTAAGGAAGGATTTACAGGGGCTGCCTGTCCTCCCAGCAGTAGGCTGATTGGAGGGGCTGGCTGTGTTTGTTAAGGTAATGGGCCCTAGGTGAGCTAATTCACAGGGTACACGCTCCACGCTCTGTCACCTCAGGAGTACCCCGGTGGAAAAGGAGGTTGCCGGTGGGGGCTGGGGCTTGGAGGGGAAGGTTTCCAGCTCTCCGGCTCTTTCCAAAATCCCCTCAGCCTTGCTCCGTCTACTCCAGCTCCACCTGAAAGTGATTACCAGGCCAGCCGTGAGCAAACAAGCCCCATATGGAGAGTCTATAGTGGGGCTGAGGCTGGAGCCTGGGGAGCCCTCCTCCACCTCTTTGGAGAGAAGAGGCCTGAGCAAACACAGCTAATGAAGTCTTAACAAGCAGCCCCGGGTTAGCGCGAGCCCGCTAAATGCCACCGAGGCTCTTGGAATTGTGTCCAGCAGATTGGCTAAATCTCCTCGAAGCTTTCCTTTACAAGATAAAGTTGCATTAGCATATCTCTGTCTCACCATCTCTGAGGTAAGTCCAGGATCTGGCACGCAGTCACACTTGATGGGCTTCCTTTTCTTCAGCGGGAGCACTTGATTCTGACGGACAGAATGGGGCTTTAAACTGAACACATTAACTTCGGATCTTGATGTGATTCTGGATTTTATTCATTGGTCACAGAGGGTTTGTGTAAGGCTTTGGTCTGGGGAGATATTTTCTCACAGCGTGCAGCCCTGCGTTGCAAACAGGAGATGAGTGGATTTCCTCAGAGTAAATCATTATCTCTGTACAGAGCAGACTCGACGCCCTCTCTTGCCCTCGTCTGCCCTCCCTCCATCACTCTCCCACACTGTGACCACCACCTTACCCTAACTCCCTTTTTATCATGTGTCCTTTTTCACTCACCCAAACACTGGGGTTTATTATTGAGAAAATATCACGCCATCCTTCGTGTGCACAAACATATACACTCACTCGACTCCGTGGCACTGGCGAGCCGAATTCTTGTTTCCTAATCAAAAGCAAACAGCCATTAACAGAGCTCCTTCCTTGTTATCTCACACCGGCGAGTCACTTAATCAATCTGTGTTCTCCTGATGCTCAGCTCACTGTGGGTTATTTCATTCGTTCAGTGGGTGGAGGCCTGAAAAAAAAAAGCTGCCTCACATGATAAAGCCCTGGCTCCACTCCAAACACAATACCACTAAACTTAAACTCCAACACCAGCACACCCCGGCCTCTGCACACAATGTTGCATTATGTTTGGATGGGAAACAGGGAGGAAGATACTTTTTAAACACTCTTAGACCACACGTTGGCCTCCAAGCACACAATGTCTTTCACAGCGTACGTGTGCGTGCAAGTGTGTGCATTATAGAGGACAAAATATCTATTCAAAAACACATCCATCTCATTGGTGAAACAAATATTGAGTTTTGAACAGATGTGCTGATCACATGGTTGTGTAGTGTGTAAGATTTAGGGGGATATATTGGCATAAATGGAATATAATACAATAACTGTGCTTTCATCTGTTTATATTTACCTGAAAATAAGAATTGTTGTGTTTGTTACCTTAGGATGAGCTGTTTAAATCTACATAGGGAGCAGGTTCTCATCTACGAACATCACTGTGTTGCACCAGCATGTTGAGGTGACTGGAAAAATGCTATTTTTTTTAAAAGTGAAACTTCTTTATTCAGTGTTTTTACCAGTTTAAATCACAAGGTTCATTTGTTCTGGCAACACATTCTCACTCTGACCTCGTCACATATGAATGTTTGGTCATGGACTTTACATGTCGAGATGCAACGTGCAAGGAACCCTGGGTGCGTTGGTTGTTGATGTTCTGGGACACCGTGTCAACTTCAGCCTGTTACATGCATTGTCTGTTTCCAAAATAGACTTCCGTTTAACAGGAAATGTACAGTTTACATACTGGTCTGTTTCAAAATAAACACATTACGTCGATACAACACAGCAAAGTGATGTTTTTTTCCTTCAGCAACAAATGTTACATTTTGCCAACACACACACGCACGTGGTTGGGTTTAGAAAAAAAGGCTTTACAATCTTACAGGAGGTGAACACCAACAGTAGTTCTTGGACCAATCCACCACAACTCGGACTTTTACTGCCTTAACTTTCGTTGTTGCCACCAGGCACCGAAGGGACAGCTTTCCTGGTTGGTGTCTGACGCTGAAAGTCCCTGACCAAGCGTCGGTTTTTGATGACTTCAGAGTGAGACCAGGTTGGTTTTGGAGACGTACAGACGTCTGTGGATAATTCAGCTCCCACTTAAAACCTCCTGAACAATGAACACTAAAGGAATTCTAACCAGGAAACGTTTCAGCTGGTTTCAATCTGCAGTCCTCACCACTAGATGCCACTGAATCCTGCACACTGGACCTTAAAAATAACTTCAGTTGCCACTAATAAATGTAACATTACCTGACATACATCACATCTGCTATGTCATGTGACATCACCTGAGTAGTTTGGCAAATGGAAAACTGTATTGTCAAACTCTTGTTTGACCCATCCTCCCCTTACACACCATCTAAAGTAAAAGAAACAATCATAGAGTTATATTTTTATTCACATTTTAATATTAGATTTCCATTACTGAGTGATTAACATGTAAGAAGTAAATTATTTTTGTTGCAGGTGGAGGTGAATTGAAATTTGGGGCAGTTTATTGTGTAGCAATGCATCATTTTTGTATATTAAATGTCATCTGAAGAGTAAGAATAGCTGTTAGATACATAGAGTGGAGTAAAAAGTACAATATGTCACTGTGAGATAAAGTGGAGTGGAGGTATAAAATACCAGGAGTATGAGAAATTCAAGTACAAGTACCTCCAATGTGCACTGACAGTACATGAGTAAATGTACTTCCCCTCACTGCAAAAGTAAACAAACATGCATAAACTATGATTGTGTAAACAGGAGATTATAGTGCCATGAGGTTAATAAAAGCACCCTATACAGCTCACAGTCGATGGGACAATATCAGACTTTAAAAATGACTACAATAAGATTACTGTCAAATAACTCCCGAGATCCCCAGACACCCTGTGTAAGCATGTTAACACTGATATGAGTGCTCTGCTGCCACTGTCTCAGTGTGCTGTGCTGCTTGGTCTTTGCCTCGCGCAATTACGCCTCCCGCGGAGCTCTATGCAAGCGTTAAACGAAACATTAGCACCTCATTTAAAAAATAAAACAGCTTTTCACAAGGACAGACAGCTCCCTGGGTAGTCTTATCATGCGCAAATTAGCCAATTTACCAAACTGTTCCCCCTCTCTCTCTCTGTCTCACACACACACACACACACTCACTCACACACACACAGAGACAATCATCTGGAGCTAGACGCATCCTCACTCTGCTTGGTGTTGCCATTGTTGTGGCACTATCAAAGATTGAGTGTTAAAGGAAGTTACCAGACAGGTGAAGAGAAAGTTCAGTCACTGAGAAAGATTTTGAAATGAGTAGGTTTTTATTCCAGCTCACTGCGCGCCTGGTGTGTGTCTTTATAATTACTTTATATTACCCTGATTATAATGTTTCAAATGATAGTTTTGGTATTTGAAAGCAGTCTGGGGGGAATTTATTACAGGGTTATTATGGTTTATTTTAGGAGCAGCCGCGGCTGTGGGCTCGACATATTCCATAAACACTCTGCCTATAATCTGCACTTTTATGAAAAGTGTGTATTTTGAAAGAAAAGTGCATTAAAGTGCTTATTTTGTCTCAATGTGTGGTTGTTTGAGTCGTCATCAGCAGGAGGTGAAGCTGTGCGCCATCACTGCGTTTCATCCACAGGAGCATCCTGCATCCCGGTGCCACACACACTGGCACAACTAGTGTGATCATAAGCGATATAACAAAACATCGTTAGGTAAAAAACTTGATTGACTTCTGCGAAGCCCCGCCCCTGCTGCGCTGCGATTGGAGGAGCGGCGGTGGGGGCGCAGCCTGTCAGGCTCTGGTATATATTGGCACCGCTTCGTCTCCAAGCCGTTGATTTGTATGGGAACCAGGTCTAAGGTGGGACGAGCCGACTGAATGTAGTCGCTGTGTTTTGACGAAAGAAAGAAGGCCCACATTTTTCCGTTTGCAGCGATCGGACAGCAGCACTTGTTGTGTTTTTCTCCCCAGACTGTGTGAGGATACAGAAAGCGCTCTCCAGAAGAAGGTGGATTCTCCTCTCAGCCATCTTGAGTGCTGCTCGCCGCCCTGAAGGCTGTTTTCTCTCCTCCTCCTCCTCCTCAGCTGAAAGTAAACACGGCTTGCACATTGCTTGCAACTCCGTGCAAGATCCCGAGAGAAGCGAGATGGGCTCGCTGCGCAACATCTAACCGGAGCAGAGGCGAAAGCAGACGGCAGCTGAGAGGATTTATCGCTGTTGGTACCAGAGCAGAAGAGGGGGGACACGACGCGCCGGAGGGATGGACCTGTTTGGGATTTACCTGCTCCTCTCGCTCGCTCTCCTTCCCCGATCCAGCTGCACCACGGCCAAGGAGATCACCTGCCAGGAGATAGCCGTGCCCCTGTGTAAGGGGATCGGCTACAACTACACCTACATGCCCAACCAGTTTAACCACGACACGCAGGACGAGGCTGGACTGGAGGTGCACCAGTTCTGGCCTCTTGTTGAGATCCAGTGTTCACCGGACCTGAAGTTCTTCCTGTGCAGCATGTACACACCGATCTGCCTGGAGGACTATAAGAAACCTCTCCCGCCGTGCCGGAGCGTGTGTGAGAGAGCCCGGGCCGGCTGTGCGCCTCTCATGAGGCAGTACGGCTTCCCCTGGCCGGACAGGATGAAGTGTGACCTGCTGCCGGTGCAAGGCAACCCCGACACTTTGTGTATGGACTACAACAGAACCGACTCCACCACAGTGTCCCCCGGTCCTGTCCAAACCCACCAACCATCCCGGTAAGGGTTACAATCCGCCTAAAAATAAGCCGAGTCGACCCGGCGCGCCTGGGAAATACAAGCCGCCCTCCGCGCCATGTGAGCCGGGGTGCAAGTGTCTGGAGCCCATGGTGCCGGTGAACACGGACCGTCACCCGCTCTACAACCGTGTCAAAACGGGTCAGATCACCAACTGCGCCATGCCGTGCCACAACCCGTATTTTACGCACGACGAGAGAGCGTTCACCGCCTTTTGGATAGGACTTTGGTCCGTGTTGTGCTTCGTGTCAACTTTTGCCACCGTCGCCACTTTCCTCATCGACATGGAGCGCTTCAAGTACCCAGAGAGACCCATCATCTTCCTCTCTGCGTGCTACATGTTCGTGTCAGTGGGCTACATCGTCAGGCTGATCGCCGGGCACGAGAAGGTGGCGTGCAACCGGGAGTTCGACCTGGAGCACATCCACTATGAGACCACCGGCCCCGCGCTGTGCACCGTGGTCTTCCTCCTTATTTACTTTTTCGGCATGGCCAGCTCCATCTGGTGGGTCATACTGTCTCTGACGTGGTTCCTCGCGGCCGGGATGAAGTGGGGCAACGAGGCGATCGCCAGTTACTCCCAGTACTTCCACCTGGCAGCTTGGCTCATCCCCAGCATGAAGTCCATCGCGGTGCTGGCGCTGAGCTCCGTGGACGGGGACTCCGTGGCTGGCATCTGCTACGTGGGGAACCAGAACCTGGACAACTTGCGGGGCTTCGTTTTAGCCCCTTTGGTGATTTATTTATTCATCGGCACTATGTTCCTCCTGGCCGGATTTGTGTCTCTGTTCAGGATCCGCAGCGTCATCAAACAAGGTGGCACCAAAACTGACAAACTAGAGAAGCTGATGATCAGAATAGGCATCTTCACGGTGCTCTACACGGTGCCAGCCACCATCATAGTCGCCTGTTACTTTTACGAGCAGCACAACAGGCAGAGCTGGGAGATCACACACAACTGCTCCAACTGTTTATTAGAGAGGGACCGCAGGAGTCCGGACTATGCAGTTTTTATGTTAAAGTACTTTATGTGCCTTCTGGTGGGCATCACGTCCGGAGTGTGGATCTGGTCTGGGAAAACTTTGGACTCCTGGAGGACTTTTTGCACCAGGTGCTGCTGGGGCAGTAAAGGCACCAGCGGCTCCATGTACAGTGACGTGAGCACCGGACTAACGTGGAGGTCAGGCACGGCCAGCTCCGTGTCTTGCCCCAAGCAGATGCCATTGTCCCAGGTTTGAATGAAGGGGGGAAAAAGCAGCTTATGAGGACTGCTAATTGTTTGGGAGATAACCCATCACTCCCTGTCTTAAGCAATTTGCATAGTAATGAACTGCTGCTGAGGTGTCCCCCACCCCAAACATCCACACACACCTCTGTGGGGAGAGCTGGTTGAAACAATGTACCTGGCATACACAGGTTAATTCCTCCCTGTTTATATGTATTAGAGGAGCAGACTGAGGCTTTTTACGCAAACTGGGCATTACTTGTTGAAGGCAGAGAGACAGGTTTGTTCATACAAAGAGCATTTGGGTTTTTTATTGACATTTTATCTACACAGTGCCAGACAACATTGTATAATTCAATCACATCAAAGATGGTTTAAATTAAGCCTTAATAGCGCCCAAATATTTTACGGGTCATTCATTTTTGTAATTTCAAATGTATTTATATAAAGTTATGTAAAATCCTGTACATTTGTGTATAAAAGAAAACTTTATAAGCTATTGTAAATTTGTACAAAGTGTAGATGTCTCTTTTTGTGAGAAAAGCAAATATGACCTTTATTTTGACAATAAAACATTTGATAAATCTCAACATCTGTTGCAGTGTGTTCCCATGCCGAGGAAAAAAGGGAGGCTGTTCTGTTTTCAAGCCCGTGCAGGCATATTTTGCGGTTCCTTGTGGTCACCGTGTTGAGGATGGCAGCAGCAATAGCAGCTTTTTGAGAGCCCCGGCTAAAAAGGAAGCCCTTTTTAACCATCAGAGACCAGTAATTAGAGGCAGGGGTTGAGTTGGAGCATCTCCATAATTGTTGAAGTCCTCTTCACATGCCTGCCGAAGCCCGCTTTCTTAATTTAGTAAAAGAGGGAGTGGGTGAATGGGGGTATAAATGCAGGGAACAGACCCTTTTCATCTGCAGAAACTTTGATCTTTCTTTTTTAACAGGCTAGAATAAAGGTGGTGTGTATTAGGAGTGTCTGTCTGATGTGCCAAGGTTCCCCCTAAACGTCCCCATTTGGATGCTTTGATGGACGTCCTACAATTGAAAGAGCATTTTGGAACCCCTCGCTTTTCTGGGTTTGTCAGAGCTGAAACCTGCCAGAGCCCCTGCGTCTTGTGTTTGGTTTTTTCGCAGAGCCTCAATTGAAACATCTTCTCCCTCGGCTCAAGCTGTGTCAGCGAGTGCAGGGGCCTTGACATGAATGATATTGAAATAGCAATGAAAGCCCCACAGGTGGTCTGTTCACATGATCTCACATCTTAGGGCCCCCTAATCGAGGCATTTTTTGCTACAAATGTATCTGGTTTGGTCCCAATTAACCCAATGCGCTGGCATAAGATGATACACTGTAACCCAGCGTAGAAATGCCTTTGATTTGGTGGTCAATGGTGACAGTGGGTTTTGTAGTGACTGCTTTGTTCCTGCTTTATTTCCTTCACACTCACACTGTAGATGTAAACCCCCAAAGCTTCTTTTCAGTGGAGTGCAGACGTGCATCTGTTGGGAGTGTAAATCAGCCATATAAATCTTGCATCAGTGCTGTCAGCAGAGACACCAGGCAATGAAGGTGGAAGTCACAACAAAAATGTACTTTTCTTAACATCAGAAGAGCGTCTGCTTCTTCTTTTTTTGCCTCCACAAAGCTCATCAATCCTTCTGAGTAGTTTTAGTGTGTGTGTAAAGTTACTAAATATCAAGTTTAGATGTGTAAATCTTCACAAAAATGTAAGCTTTGCACTGCTCTATCCTACAAGTTCATGCTCTGAATCCTTGCTGTTATATTTCCATCAAATAGTCAGGGTTGCTTTCAGTCTTGTAGCTTGCTTTTCTGGTGTTTACCTCAAAAACCTCAGTCAGTGTGTAGCTCCAGCTCCCACTGCCAGCCCCTCTGCTGTGACATTAATGTGCAGCCCCACCTAGTGGTAGAAACAGAGCTGTACACCTCCACATGTCTAAACAAGAATGATGTAATTTTGCTCTTGATAAGAGAGAGGTTTATGTTTGGCACCAGGGGTGGAATCACGTGTTTAATATTGCAAGGGACCATTTTTAGTCTACATCTTCAGTGACCCAACCCTTGAGGGGGATCAGGGGTGTCTCTCTGGGGAAATTTAACACCTAAACTGACCATTTTAAAGCATTTGAAACCAAAATCTTGGCACAGGCATTCTCAAAGATTTGGTCACTGAGTGCCATTTTAGGGAGCAAGCATGAAACCAAGGGACAGACAGGAAGAGTGCATGCATTATGACTTTTTTTCTGACTCTTCTATGACATAAACTGACTTTTTCTGACACTTTTTATCAAATACTAAAACTTATAACAGTCATCAGTGACTTGATATTCATATTACACTGTAGTTTGCCACTTTTAATACATTTGAAAGTGATGAAGAAGAGGTGTACTACAATGTTTACACTGATTGTACCTACCCACAGCTGTCAAGCAACTTATTTTAAGTGTTTGGGCTTGGTTTCAGCTCAGGCAGCAGCTACACGCTTTCCATTAGTGTATAATGATAAACTGAAACTCCAATACTGTTATTTTCATATATGTATATTTAAGTGTATGTTTATTTTATTTAGAAAGGGACAGTGCACATTAATTAACATGATCAAATAAGTCATGTCAATGTGCCAGATTTAGTCAGGCTAATTTTCATCTGCAGTCCCAGGCAGGTTGATGATATGTGTATATAAGAAAAGGGCATTAAAATAACAAAGAAGCACAGATAAAATCAGATAGATGGCATGTTCTTAGAGGGGCACATAAGCACAGAGCAAGTATATAACCATAGACAAAAGCACAAAGCAAAAACAAGAAGACATAAGCACTATTGATAAAACAATGACATCACCATAAAACCAAAGCACATTAAGAGTGTATTATAGAAATGTACAACATAAAACACAACATAGACCAAAGCACACAGCCACAAATAAACACAAAAGCACAAAACAAAGCACACAAGCACAATTAGCAAGACAGTGACATCACCAAAAAAACATACTGTGCAAAAGCCCAGAGGCCCGAAGATACAGTAAGAAAATGAGGACATAACCACTAATTCACATCATGACAACATGTTTGATTGTCCAGTTACCAATGTTTTATTGATTTGGAGAATGACTTTAGAGATGTGATGCTCCTGAGCTCTGTGGGCACAGTGTTTCAGGTGTGTGCTGCTCGATTGGAAAAGGCTGGCTGTCCAAAGCTGCTCTTACTGTGTGGCATTTTACAATCTCCCCTTGAATGAGATCTGGTAGATGAGTTCTGATTTTGTGTCATGAATTTATTAAGTGGAGAGGGTGCAAAATATAGGCACATGACATGAAAAAGTTTATGGCATGATGGAGTCAGCATGAAAACAATCTAATCTACACATAAACGTGCCAGTTAATGGAAATGTGTTGTTTTTACAGCTGATATGATGAGGTGATTAATTCATTTGTCAGTCAATAGGAAAATAATCATCAGTTATTTTGATAATTCATTCATCATTTCAGCCATTTGTCAAGCAAATATAGAAAAAAACATGATAAACTCTCCCTTGTTTCAACGTCTCAGATGTGAACAGTTGACTGTTGGTCACACAAAACCCAAGCATTAAAAAATTTTTAACTCGAGTTGTGGGAAGTTGTGAGACACATTTTTCATAAAGGAAACAATTAATCAAAAAAATAACCTGATGATTCAAAACAGACTCAATTAAACTTGCATTTGATTCACATAAGAAAATAATAATAGAGCCCTGAAAGATGAGTTTCACTTAAAATCACAAATGTAATATCTTTCCTGAATAGTATCCCAAATTGGATTTCCAAATTGAAAACAGTGATCCACAGTCCTTGTCAATCAAAAGCCCCTGAAGTCAGAGCTGAAGAATCCCTCTTCAACTTCACTAACGTCCCACTCTTAATGACAACTTTATGACACATAAGTCAAAGTTTAGGACGCTCAGAAGAGCTTTTATTAGACACAAACACATTGCCCTGACCCGTCTTCACCCCACACTGGACTCCCTGGCTCCACAAACCAACTGTCCAGGCCTTTAAAGCAGCGTGTCCTGGCTTGGCTGTTATGCACACATTGTAATTAACAGGTAATGGCCTGTTTCCTCAGCAGAGGTCACCACCTCAACTCAGTGCAGTTTATAGGAGAAAGTATGAGAGTGCCATTAGGAGAACCTTCACACAGACAGGGCAGGGCTCTAAGAATTGCAGGGTATTAACTGGTAATGGTCCGGGTCAAGTCTGGCTTTACGAGGGAGTATTTTATGGCCACTCATCCGATCTTGTCAGGGCTTGCTCTTGACTGCCACCCTTGACCCGTAACAACTGGACCACTGGTGCAGAGGTGTAACCACGGTAAACAAATCTGTGCATGAATCCAGGAGTTGATCGTCCATGCAACTGATTGAACTGTCTCCTCTCCCCATCACTCTCTGTATACAGATGTTAAAGGCTGATTTGTGGGGTCAGGAGGAACGTTCTCACATTGTTGCCCATCAAATATTGATGGCAGCGTTTGATGGGAGGCAGACACAGAGGGGAAGATGATAGGCAGCTCATGCTTTTTAATACTATTGATCCTTATGATACATCTGGGAAAAGGTTGTTGTTTTTTATCTCTTAATGCATGAGAGGCGATGTTGCAGCTGTGGACAGCATCTTGTGATGTGTATTAGTTGTTTTTTAGTTAAAGATTACAACAGACAGCTGACTGTATTTAGTTAAAGTTAAAAAACACGAGTTAACAATGAAGAAAGTCAAATTATATGTTGTTTTTCCACAATGTTTGTAGCTGTGGACTCTTAGCAATTGTATGTACATAAAAATTGAAGTCTAAAGCACCTACATTAATGTTTCCTTAACATGCCAGTTACTATTATTCTCTTTATTTTCCACATTGGCCAGAGGAAGATGAGCAACAGCACTAAAACCCCAGAGTTTCCATGAGTGTATTCTTCCATGCATAAAGCATAGCGGTGACCTCGGGTTTCTGTGACCCGTTTAGATTAATGTTGAAGCTCCTGACCTCCAGCTCAGGCACATTATTCCCAGCTGGCCATTTGAGACGGCAGATGTTGGAAAATAGAGGGCTTCGACGCTCAGGCTTCATGGTTATAGTTTCTAAGGGACTGGGCCGTCATTGAGGCTGTTGCAGTTTGGTCTGCACGTTTAAAAATTTAGGAAGATAGCTGAGGTCAAACTAAAATAAAGCTGTGCAGCTTTTAAGCAATAGATGATTCACTTTAGCACTATGACCGAGCCCTGACAAAGATATCAGCATAAATGGCCGGCTCCCTGTTGGCACAGCAACAATGCCTCTGTGGTTTAGTAGTCCTTACAGTGCACCCCCGCTGCCTCATCCAATCCAAGGACCCCACCACAACCACCACACCCCCCACCTCCACACACACATACACACAGCGGCAGAACACTGTGTTCCCTCAGTCCTTCACTGACTGACTGACATGTACACAAAAGGAAAACTTCTTTCATCTGAAGCGCTGAGTGTTTTGCCAGATTCACTGTGGGTACGGTCACATTGGGGGGGGCAGAGGGTGGGGATCTTAGTCCAACAAACGTGCCCAGTACTCAGCATCGTAAATGGGTGTGATATCACGGTTTTGATAATAAATGAATAGCAGAATAATCAAATGAAGTGCAGTCAATGAGAGAGATGCTGCCATTTATAGTGCAAGAAACTACTTCTACATACAACCTGTAGCTCAGTGCCATATGTTCATACATGCAGTGGTGGGAAAGCTTCTTTGAAAGCTTAGCTTTACAAGCTACCAGTTACCTCACACTGGAAGTTGAACTACTGCAAAGCTACCCTGTAGGGAGAAATCTAATTTGGGTAACTTAAGCTAGTTAGAAAAAGCAGTTCAAACCACTTTGTAAAAAATGATCTAATTGACAATGTACACATGCCAGTAAAAAATAAAATGCCAGTCAGCTGAGTTTATTGCAGGGAGTGCCCTCTCGTTCACAGATTTTACATAAATCCCCCTCAAAAAAAAATTATTATTATTATATCCATCAGTCAGACACCTGCCTTCAGAGTCCACTTCTCTGAACCTTTTTTTAACCTGTTGAAACCTGAGATTGCCTCGGTTTCCTTTAAAAACATGGGAAGGTAATGAGCAACTAAAGACGAAATGACCCAAAAAATTAGCAAGAAAATAGCAAAAAAAAAAAATTTAAAACAAGAAATTTCCATGAAATAAATAACAAGAAAATTAGTAAAAAAACAAAACAAAAAAAAAAAAAAAATAAATTAGCAAAAAATAAATAAATAAATAAAATAAATAACAACAAGAAAATTAGTAAAAAAAAAAGTTAGAAATCAACAAACAAACAAGGAAAATGACTTGGAAAAAAGCTCAAAAATTAAAGCATAATTCTGCAACATAATTTTAAATATATATAATAATGATAATTAGAAACAAAGTTTGCCTCTGTCTTTTTCTTTTCTTTCCCCCAGCATTTTAAAAATATTTTTCTAAATCCCCTAATTTTTGGCAATTTGTGGTTCTTTTCTCACCAAGTTGCTCCTGGCCTGTGTTTTCCCATGTTATTGAAAGAAATTGCCCCAGTTTGCTCAGGGTGTCTGAAATGATGTCGCTCCAGGTTTCAAAGGGTTAATGAATAACAATAAATCATATGACTACTTGACACCCAGTGTAGTCAAGTTTAGTTTTACAATTTCAGATTCATCTGAAGAAAGGTATTCAGACGTCCAACTGTCTCAGATTCAGGTGTGTTGGAAAATATCACTTGAATCTTTGAACAGAGAATCCTGCACACTGCTCTGCTCAGCTTCACAATTTATTACTAACACTAACATCTCAGTCCTCCTGGACCTCCATCAAGAGTGTTCGACACCATTACTTCCAACACTGAGCTTAAATAGAAACAGCTCCACCCAAATCCCAGGTGTGCACAAGTGTTATCAGCTGTGTGTGTGTAATTGACAACAACCTGTGCACCATATATCACACATCCCACTTTCAAAACAACAAGGGAACAAGGAAAAACCTCAGGCTCCTCGCACAATAAAGTCTATTTACAAGACTGTTTACAAAAAATGTTGATCTTATGAATGAACACATCGGCCTTACAGCTTAATAAATCAAATGTTCAGCATTGTGTACTCTGTGGTGTGTTATAAATTATTCTTTTGAGATCCTAAATTCCCCCACACCTGTGCACACCTGTGAAATAGGTAGAGGAGTTTCTATTTAAGCTTAATGTGGTAAATAATGGTGTTGAACACTCTTGACGAAGGTCCAGGAGGACTGAGACATTAGTGTTACTGATAAACTGTGAAGCTGAGTGAGAGCAGTGTGCGGGATTTTATGTTCAAAGACACAAATTCAGATCCAAAAACACTAGAAACTGCACTCAGTGCTCACACTGCCCTTATCGTGAAGCACTTTGTGCTGCATTTCCTGTATGAAAAGTGCTGTATAAATAAAGTTTATTATCAGTGTTATTATTAGTAGTAGTTAGTTAGTTCCTAGCAGTCTCAATAAGTCACATTTTACATTATAACAATATAAAATGTTGTGTGTGTACACTCATGCTCACACTGCTCATGATCAGAAATAAACTTTATTAAATGCAGTACACATTTCTGTCCACTTGAGGGAGCCAGTCACCTGATGTTGTCTTTGCTGTTCCAGCTCTAAATGAACAAATGAACAATATGATGTGTTTTTATTGTGTATAGAAAGAGGCAAAAACATTATTTATATTTTGTCCATTTAAGGTGAATATAAGAAAAAAGTGTTCACTGAATGTGATGTATCATTCTTGGCCCCTTGTGTCCACTTGAATCCTCACTGTTTCTTCTGTGTGGCTGCATGTTGTTTACTTCATGGCCCTGAGCTGGACCTTCATGCGGTATGGTTGAGGAGACAGAGTGACCCCGTAGACTGGGGTGAGGTCTGGCTGCCCCGCGTCCTCTGGCCAGATGAACTTGAACTTCCTCAGCAGAGTCACCGTGATGAGGAAGAGCTCCATGCGAGCCAGACCCTCGCCAAGACACATACGAGGACCTGAGAGATTAGACATTTTAAATCAGTGAGTCATGCACAGTTCTTACAATAAAAGATGACAGACGTCTCTCTCATACCTGCAGAGAAAGGCATGAAGGCCTCTGGCTTCACAAACTCTCCCTGGTCATTCAGGAAGTTTTCAGGGTTGAATTCATGAGGGAATTTCCACTGTTCCTCCTCGTTCAGCACCGAGTTCAGGTTTTGGATGATCAGTGTCCCCTGAGGAGAGAAAGGAGGCAGATATATATTCCCAGGTTTCTAGCTCAAATCCTCTTAATGTGACTCATGAAGAGGACATTTCAGAGGGTTTTATGTTCTTTGTCATGTTTTCCTGAGGTCAGATGTTCAATAAGTTTCCCTGGGTCACCCTCCCTCAGCTTACAGCATCCTGATGATACACCCGTACACTGAAATCTATGCCCAGAGATCTGTGAGCAGACAGTTCTCTTGACTTTAGACACTGATATCTCCACAGAGTGCTCCAGGGATGATGGTTTTCTGTAGTCTAACACAGAAGTTAGTTGGTTCGTTCATCAAAAAGCCAATTGGATTTTGGATTATTGCAGAAAATAAGTTCTGTGGCAAACAAAAGTTTATGACACATGTTTTGTTCAGCGAGATAATCTTCACAGATTAACACCACTTTTATGATTTTTGAAACCTAAATGCAATCACTAGAAGTAAAAAACTAACATTATGCTATAACCAAACGACACCACAGTCACATGACTTAACGTCACCACCACAACTCGTCTGGGAATCCATGTTTGCCGTGATGGCATTCTGTGGTCTTATTTAGCCAACCACCTTTTTGAAACCACATAAAAGCCTCCAAATTCACGACTAGGTACTTACATATGTATTTTATGTCATACAAAAAAACCTCTTGTCTTGACTTTGAGATGAGGGAACCATGAGTGGTAAAATGCTAACTTACTTCCAGCTTTTAGGACTCATTCCTGGAGCACTCTATACCAGGCAAACTGCATTTAAACATCCATATCCCTTTGTTCTTTTCCATTTGGGACTGCAGAGCTAGCTCTTACCAATCTCTGAGAATGTTAGTTCATATCAAAAAACATATGATCTTGAAACACAGGGCCAACCCAGAGAAAAATACTGTTTACTGTTGCTGGTAAGTTTGCTGTTTTCTGTTCCAGAATGCAAATGTCTTTTAATGTTACTGTCTATGGTTTGTTTCTTCAGAACATGGTGGTTTATGCTAGTTACTGTCGTTTGTGCATTCATTTATAGTTTGCACCATTAGTGACCCCAGCTGTATTATCCCATGGAGTTTTTTAGTTTGATGTTCATCTGTCAAATGTCAACAAAGACTGACAATGTTCAGAACTGCTACTTATCCTCTGTGAAGCAGAAATGGTCACAATATGTTTTATTATGTACTATTTTTTGGATATAACGTAAATATATCTGATATTTTATGAAAGGATCAATAAATTTGTCCATTTCTAAATGACCAGCTGGCGTCAGAGCTATTTTCCTTTCTTTCCTTTTGTGTATTCTTCTCATTTTGTTTTCTTCTCTTCTAATTCTGTCTTTAAATTCTCATTTTTCTTTCCTTCACATCACTTAAAATCAATTATTTTTGTTTTTTCTTCACTTCAGGAACAGCATTATTATTCCCTTGATTAACTGTCTATAACAAATATCAAAAACAGTATAAAAATACCCATTATGATGTCAAAGGTTATGATTTCAGAACCAAAGATGGCATCTTTAAACTTCTCCAAGCAGGCCTAAACCCAAACATTCAGTTTACAATCATATCAAATAGAGAAAAGCAGGAAATCCTCACATTGGACAAGCTAGAGCAAGAAAATTAATTTAAAACATTAATCAGTCTGCTTTCAGTCCAGTTTTGTTCATGACATTGCACATCAGCAGTCAAAAGTCATCTGGAAGCTGTAATATGGCATGAAGAAACCATCATCAGTATCAGTCTTACCCTGGGTAAGAAATATCCCATGAGCTCTGTGTCATTTGTTGTGCAGTGGTAGACACTGAGAGGCACAGTGTTGGCGACCCTTTGGACTTCATGGATCACAGCCTGGAGTAAAGAAATGAGACAGCATGTCCTTGTCTACTATGCTGCCGAACATGTCAATGAGTGTCTGCACATGGAATATCAAAACCAGACGACACAGAGAAGTCAGTCTGATAATGTACCTGCATGTAAGGCATGTTGTGTCTGTCGTCATAACTGGCATGATCCCTCTTTCCCAACACTTGGTCGATCTCCTGCTGACATCGCTCTGATAGACAGAGACACAGGAGACAAAGCAAGAAAGGAGATAAAGGAAGAATAGGGGAAACCTGAACACAGAGGACAACGCACCACAAATAACATGACACAAATTAAACTATAGATGCCAGAGTGATGGACTGAAAGCACAGTCGTTAAATGAACCTTGTATATGTGGGTAGGTCATGAGGTAGAGGAAGGCGGTGAGCAGGGTGTTGGACGTGGTGTCAGTCCCGGCGAAGTGAAGATCCAGAACAAACATGAGGAGTCGATCCTCGCAGAAAGAGGAGCCATCTCCTCTCTGGAAGGAGAAGAGGGATTGTTTGGATCTTATCTCTCCTTATCGCCCATGTAAATACACTTCATTTGCATGACACACACCTTCTCCAGTTCATCCAGATAGCAGTCGAGAAAGTCTCGTGGCTGCCCAGGCACCCTGGTGTCTTTGTGCTCAGTCAGCAGACGAGTCACAAGTTTCTTGCAAGTCTGAGTTTGGTGAAAGAAAGACAAGACGTAGGATGTTAATAATGGGAAAATAAATAAAGGAAATAACAAGAAGTTCTCCAGGCCCACCTTAATGTTCTTAAACGCCTTCATGAAGGGCAGCGGCAGGTTTCGAATCATGGGAACGGAGTCGTACAGCTGTAAGGAGAGAGAACGTTTTTGTGAAGGTGCATTCAGTTTGATAGTAGAAAGGATAAGGTGAGATGTTTACTGCTGCAGATTAAGTTTTAATGTCAGTTTCAATGCTGTTATTGCTGTGTAAACAGTATTAGACAGGCTTGTCCATTCTTATTCAAATGGTTATGAGGAATACAGGAGGGTCACTTAACTGCACAGCTATGGTGAAAATATGTTTCTTACTGCTGGAAATTAAAAACCGTGATAAATTAAAAAAGGGAATGTGATTCAAGACTTTATGACTTTCATCTCCATACAGATAACATCTGCTTTATCCTTGTATCAATACAAAAGATACAAGAGTTCAAGACTCTTTCGAGTCTCTTGTCTCAAAATTGGTGAATATTTTGATGGATTTTTGGTTAGACGCCTGATATAAGGTCTGTGGCTAACACAGACGGTCCATTCTACAACATAAAATACATCAGTAAATACCCTACTAATGAATTTTGGAGCTTTTACCTTTCTTGAAAAACAGACTGTAGCTAACAGGTAGCTAAATTAGACTAGCTGCATTTAGGCTATGCTTTAAAAATCATATTAGTATTTGTTTGTGAAAGTAATCTTGAAGAAAACCTGTAAATATCGTAAACTTTTGTTTGCAGCTTTTATTTACATAATTTTCTGCAATAATCCAAAATGCAGAGGAAAAATTCCTTTTGCTTTTTGTCGAGGAAACCAGAGCGATGCTAACATCTGGATTGGCCGATAAAAAGTAAAACAGTCATCCCTGCATCCCTGTCATTAACATGCATTTCTTTTTCTTTTTTAATTTCTTTCCACCACTGGAACAGCACAGTATCAAAGCTTTATGGACTATATCAAATACTCCATTTAGATCTCTTCCACTCTCAGCAGCAAAATGTCTGAGCTAAAGTTGTTACCTTACAAACATGCTGTGACTCACCATGGCCCAGGGTCCATTCGCTATCTTTGAGTTTTCTTTAAAGCACTGAACGACCACTTTGATGAAGTTGTCGTCATAGTCGTAACGCGTACCAAACAGGACCTGGCAGATGATGTTGGAGGCCGCATTATGGAACATAACTTGAGGACTCATTGTTGTACCTGTGACAGATGTAAGAATGACGACAGCAGGGTCGGTTCATCTGCAAGAAAGCTTCCCATAATAGTGTGTTAACACTGTATTAAAGGTCACAGTGAGAGCACCCACAGAGGCATACCAATGCTTCTTTCCAGTGTGTCCACCATGTAATTCATCTCTCCCAGAATCCTCTGCTCCATCGACTGCTTCCCCAGACCGAAGTTCCTCAAAGTCATCAGAGCAAAGCGGCGATGCTCCTTCCAACTAGGACCGTAGTCGGCCAGAACCATGCCTATAACAAGTGAGGATTTTGTTTAACCCATGAGTGTGCTGAGTTAAACAAGGGTGTTTTTATTGCTCATAAATTAAACATTTCATTTGTAATAGGATGATTGTGCTACATAATCTCACTTTAATTGATGTTCAGGCACATCTACTGTGTCCTGTGACGTCTCATCTCTGTCTTACCGCTCTGTGTGAGGTCACTGACAAAAATATCCTGGGGTCGTCCGGCAAAATCAGCAGCTTTGGTCATCATAGCCTCCTTCATGGCCTGCACCCCATTGATGATTACGGCCGGTTTGGGTCCCAGGAAGATACTGTAGACGTTTCCATAGCACTTCCTCAGCTAGAGCACAGCAAGAAGCTCTTCAAATGCAACATGCATCAGATCTGCTTTTAAATCAGCCCCGTAACAAGTGTTTACTGTTTAAAAAATCAGCTACAAAGAACATTGACAACTCTTACCTATCACAATATTCTAGAGTTAATTGTCAAATGTAGTTTGCAGCCAATCAGCTGTACAAACAGCAGTAAATGATATGAAAACATTGGCCTAACACTGCTGAGCAAACTTTGCTCTTAGAAAGAAAAGACCTGCAAACATCTAGATGAATTAATAACCAGCAATTATTGTCAATCAGTGTCACTTGCAGCCCTGAGGCAATTCATAATCTGCACAATTTAATTAGCTAACGCAACACACTAAAAACCACTCTGCCATAGAGCTGCTCACACACACTTAATACTTAGGGACTGTTTGCTATTTATGAGGGGGAGGGGTGGGACAGAAAGAGAGAGGCATGCCAAATAGTGATTTAATCACTCGGGAGGGACTTCTGGGGGTTTTTTGGCTTAGGGGAGGGGCACACAAATTTAAATGGTTGTATTTTGTATTTATTTTATTGCCAATTTTTAAAGAAAACGACTGCCTTCCAAACCTGCCCGAGGGGTTTGGAAGGCAGCCTTTCACTAAAAATGCCCAAATTACACCATTTATCACAGCCAGAAACTGTAAACAGACGGTATTGATGGATTTTAATATCTCTTATTATTCTTATTATTTATTGTTTCTTTGACACGTCATGTCTGAGAAATGCTTTTGTCAGAAAAAAAGAGCTTAAAATGCTGATATTTCATCAAAATCATTTTGCTCTACATGTCCCGTTAAAATTTGGCCAAAGTCGAGCCCGGTCTCACTTTGAAGTCGTTGAAATCCTGCACCTGGGCAGTGACTTGCGGGGTCAGAAACCAATGAAAAAAAGCCATCTTTTAATGCCGGCATGGATACATGGCCGGTTGCCGTTATAGTTTAATGGCACGCGGCAGCATCAGGGGGAAACGTGGCAGGACAAGGACGAAAGTTAAGCAGTGAAAGTCCGTCTGGGGCAGTGTTTTTGTTGCCTAAACCCAACCATGTGTGTTTGTTGCTGAAGTAAAAATATGTCAATTCGCACTGTCGTAGTGCGTTATTCTGAAAGAGACATTGTAAACATTAAACTTCCTGTGAAAACGTACATGTATTTTGAAATAGAAGAAGGCAATGCATGTAACAGGCAGAACTTGACACGGTGTTCCAGAACGTCAACAACCAATGCTCAAGGAAAAATATTTGTAGCTTCAGGGAGGGTCAAAATAAAAAAATAATTTAAAAAAGAAGTCACAACCCAGCCACCCTCCTCCTCTGATTAATAAAGAACACTCCCTGAGTGTGCACAGCTTCTATGTGTGAATGAATGAGTGTGGTTATGCTACTGATGATCAGTACCATAATAGTTAAAGGCAACATAAGAGTCCCATGTCAGTGTCTGTCTTACCCTCTCAAAATCCCTGATGGGGTTGTCCAGGCTGAGGCTCAACAGGTTCCCAAGTATCGGTAAAGGCGGAGGCCCTGGAGGAAAGTTCTTCGCTCTCTGACATTTCAGACAGAGAATGAAGAAGAACACACAGATCCATAGCAGGAAGAAAGAAACAAACATAGTGGGACAGATGAGGCTGATTTTAAGAGGCTACCTGTGTGACTGGCTTTAAAAAGAGTTGCTCAAATCTCAGCCCTGCCTCCTCTGGCTGTCTAAATGTGAGCCTATTCTACATAGCTAAGACACGTGGAAAGACACAACAGAGCAGGTTCTGACAGGCTTTGCTTTGCTTATTCAGCGACTGTATGTGTGCATTGTGACAGCCCCTATGTTCCACTCGGCCTCCTTGCTGCCGCTATGTTTTCTGTCAGGCAGCACAATCAGCAGCATGGGACACACCTGTGACAGCACGCACGCTACTCTTCCCTGCATTCCAGGTTACATGAAGCAACATGCTCAGGGTCTGAAAACATACAATAATGCCACATGCATTTCCACTGTTATTATAACTAACCTCACTGTTATTAAAAAAATAAATAAATAAAATAAAATACTAATAATAATAATGATAATAATAATAAGAATAAAAATGTCTCCTTGAAATTACGATACTATACACTACTAGAACAAACATGGTGAAGCTGTGTTTAAAATTCCTTTTTTACATTGCCTACTCCACCCTGTAATGACTGCAAAATTATTTTTAAACTCAATTTTAAATCATTTTAAATAATCTTTTTTATCTTGTCTGCACTTTTGTTATTTTTAATGGGGATTTTTGTTTTACTGTAAATCATTTAGTAATTGTTTTTACCTTTCTATATATATTTTTTTTATATTTTTATTTTTCTGTAAAGCATTATGAAATGGCCTGGTGTGTGAAATGTGCTATACAAATAAAGCTGCCTTGCCTACAGTGTAATCTGAGAGAAATACATTGCTGCCTGAAATTAATTATATCAACATAATGAGGAAACATTTATAAATTAAGACACTGCTAAATTACAACAAAAATTCTCCAGCCAGTTTTCCACTGGACAAAAACACCCACTATCACTAAAGACAAAGGTTCAATGACAAGATGGCAAGGATCATTTTTGCCCCAGGCCCCTCAGCAGGTTAATCCGGCCCTGCGTGCCAGTCTGACCTGTATGTCTGCATTTTAAACACAGCTTTTAGCACCCCAAAACATCACAATGATCCTGAGAGCTGTGGATTATCTGTCACTGTACTTCATCTGAGTGTCTTAGCTCTAAAGCTCCCAAATTTACTGTCATGCGGAACAGGTCAACATTACTCAGGTTGGCCTGAAATGAAACTGCAAATGAAGTGACATTGCACTTTTCTTGTCCGTGGGAGGCACTTTGATAACATTTAATTTAGTTTTACTTTTCTGTATCTGATTTATTGAAGGAAATGGTACCAACCAAATGCCAGAGTATGGGGCTAAACATGTGGCAGCATTTCACATGTTGCGTCACCGGGGGGCAGCATGATCTCAAACTACAGTGGTGGTGAAGCAACTGCAGCACCGGACAGGAACCGTTACAGTAAAGTGCTTTAAAAAGTTACATCTTCAATGTCATCGTCATGAGTCAATGAGACATAGAAACATAATCAAACAAACTATTAAAGAGCTTTCACTTTATAAAGAAACATTTTACATAAAATAGCATCTGAGACTGTACATGAATCCATTTAATCATTTAATATTGTATTATAAGTGTATGTATTACAACAAAAAAAGCACTTAACGAACTTTATATATTCTAGAAAAACAGTCCCTTATAGGTCCACTTTACATTATCATCAGAGAGTTGAACATTTACCCAAACTTTTCAGCACAGAATACCAGTAAACACAAGTGTAACTGAGTCCACCTTTGGCTTGGACACCTGGATGTATAGGAGGTGCGGCACCATTAGGCCTCCTGTGGTCTCATGAAAACCCCCTGTGGTCATCCCTTATGACGGTCAGGGTGCAGCCCTTAGTAGATGGGTGAGATATGAGGCTGGGGAGCTTTTGGTGTCACCTTCAAAGAGACCGCAAGAGGAGGAAGATCAAGGGCTATCCGTTTACACAGAGAGCAGCCCCTCAGCTAGAGGGCAGCAGGTGCAACTGTGATGATTTCCTGTGAGAGCCTCCTCACAGTCACCTGTATAAAGAGACCCAGATGTGTCTTCAGAGATTGCAAGAATATAGTGCTAACACTAAAAAACTGGAAAGGAACAAGTTGATTAAACATTACAGCAGCCATTATATATACTGTCTGTGACTGACACGTGTCACAGTGTGTCTGACCCGCATTAATCTGAGCTTTGATCAAGGTGAAACTAAAGCCACAGCAAGCAGAGAGCATTTTTCCTGAAGGGCAACAGGCAGCACTGCTCCTTTGCAGAGCTCCGCTATGCTCTATTTCTAGTGACAGTGTATGTTAAGGCTTGTATTCCTCCTAAGCTCCGCGAGGCCCTGAAATAGAGTGACAAGCCGTCTCCATAAATACAGAGCCCCTATGGGGGAGCGTAATTGCTTTGTGAGCCTATGTCGGCTTTAGGGGCCTTCATAGTGTCCTTCACGTCTGACAGAGGAATCCTATTCCATCCTATGAGCTCGATAACGCCACCTTAGCCAGATTATTGCCTTTCATTTTGGCCCGACACTCATATTCCAAAAGGTCATCCAAACACCTAAGCACAAGGCCTAGAGGCTGCCATTGTCCTCTGACCTCTGTGACCCAAACACAAAAGAGATGGCAGTGTCATATAGAGTGACTGTGGCAGGAGGAGGGGTTGTATATTTGAGGCAGGTCAAGGCCTGTCTTTGTTTATGGACAGTGTATCCGGGGAGTCGGGGGAAAAGCCAACAAGGGGAGAAACAGGTGGGATGCACTCTTTTAGATTTTCTCAAGGTTGAGGTTTGGTCAAGGACGCGTGAGGCTAGAGTGTCCCGTCATTCTTGACTTGTTTTGTTATGTTCAGGACTTGAATTCTTGTCGCTGTGCATCACTCTGCTAGCGCTCCTCAAAGGCAATGTGATCTGATGGTGTGATAACATCACAGCAAATATGATTACGCCTCATGAGTGTAAGGTGTCTGGTGAATGCGTTGCCGCTTTGGATTCTCCTCAAGTGGCAGTGCAGTCTGCATTTTAAAGTGAGGTAGTGAGCATGGCAGGATGTCAGCTCCAACAGTTGTTGCCACTGAGTGAGCCTTGGGTTATCTCCATGTCAGTTTCTCATATTGCTCCCACACTTCTTTGTCCCATCCTTGCGTTGCGGAATAACCTAGAAATAAATCAGTCCAACCTTCACACCCACTCTGATCTTTTATCTTGGCCGTCATCATTGGGCTGCGACTCTGTGCCGCTACCCAGCTCAACCAGCGTATACTGACCCACCTTTCTGGTACAAATTGCTGTTGTTGTCGAAACACCCCCGAAAGGCACTGCCGGCTCCCTGGGGGATGACCCAAGGTCCCGTCTGGGCGGAGGTGGCGGTTTGAGTCGACTGCGTTTGCTAACACGGATGGATCTTGGTGTTCCCATCGGCTCTGGGGGGCAGAGAGCCACCTCGCTGCCATTCCTTTCCGGAGCCTCCTCTTGGGAGAAAGAGTAGCCGTTGTTCCCGTTAGTGTTGCAGCCTGAAGGTCCTGGAGAGCGTGGAAGAGAGGAGCGCTCCAGGCAGGGTGGTTCCTGACCTAAAGCAAGCACTGCCCCTCCACAAGAGCCCTTGCTGCCTTGCCTCTTCCTGAAACTCCCCTTGTGGCCAGCCTCTGCCTCTAAATCCTGCCGAGCCAGGGAGGCGTTTGGGTCTATTCCTCTGGGGGCTTCTCTGGCTGAAAGGAAACACTGCTCTTCTTCATATACCTTCTCCACCATCATCTTCCTCTTGCTCTTATGCTGCACCGAGCGCTTGATGGCGCAGATGAAATCCAACACGTTCAGGAAAAGCGACAGAGCAGCCACACCAAGCATGAAGTTGAGCATCACTGTCTTCTCAGTGGGCCTGGAGATGTAGCAGTCCACCTGGGTGGTGCAGGGCGGATGCTGGCACAGGAACCTCCTGGGGATGTAGAAACCAAACAGATAGTAGTGAGCTGCCCCAAACCCTGCCTCCAGCAATGTTCTGAACATCAGATGGAGGAGGTAGGCTCCTGTGAAGCACCGGGCCCACCCTCGCTCAGCCACCAGGGGCATCTTGTTCACAGATGTCTTGCTGAACGGCTCCTGGTGGATCTTGAACAACGGCAAGGCTTTGGTGTAACCTGAGGAGTTCAGGTCCATAGTGAGGCCATTCGAGACCTTGTGGACCACGTAGATGATAAAGACAATGGAGGGGAGACATATGGTGACGAGTTGCACCAGCCAGAAGCGGAAGAGAGAGATGGGAGAAAACAGATCATAGCACACGTTGGCGCAGCCGGGCTGAATGGTGTTACACACAAATCGCTCCTGCTCGTCCTGGTAGAGGGGATAACCAGCAAAGAGGAGGATCAGGAGACGGAGGAAGAGCATCACAATGAGCCACACCTTCCCTGAAAAATAAGCACATCAGGATTAAAAGTGAGCTGATTAAAGGTGGGGGAGAACTTGAGGTCGCAGAGATCAGCAGCGCGTCTGTTTGAGATTTTATCTTGAGGTTTACAGATCTCCATAAAACTAAAACTATGTCACTACACACAAACATAAAACAGAAACCAGTTAATGTCCCAGTGGAGTCAACTCACCCATCAGAGTGATGTTGTGATTGACAGAGATAAAGATGACCTCAGAGGCACTTGGTCCCGCCATGCTTGCTGTGCTCACGGCCCTCCAAAATCTTCCAGTCTTCCACTTCCAGGCCACGGAGTAAACCCTCGAGCCCGCACCTCACGCTCTATCCAGCCACCTCTTCCTGACCCTTTCCACCAAGGGCCACAGTAGCTTCCAGTAGCACAATAACCTCCAGGTTCATGGACACAATGTTCCCTCAGCAGGCTGAATCTCTCCCTTTCTCCTTGAGGGAACATGTGCCAAGTTCCAGTGGGTAAAATCCAAAGTGATCCATTTGAGTCTTCACTCAAGTTTCTGAAAGACCAATGTAAATACTCTTACCTCTTCCTCTGTCCCCCTGCAGACAACTGTCTGTCCTCAGACAACAGAAGACGGGAGCGAGCCCCATTGTAGGTCTATTCTTAACACACTTCCAAAGGCACGTCGCCATCCTGGAATTGCAGAGATATTTTGGTGCTGCTGGTCGTCCTTACAGGAGAGTAACAAGCCTCCAGGCTTACTCACTCTAAATTGCTGTATTAAGTTCTCAGGCACAATGGGCAAGCATGTTCAAACTGGCTGCATCGTAAAAATACAAGCATTTACTGCTGCATCTTCCGATGACGAATCAAGGTAGCGCGTAGATATGCAGACTGTGGATTAGGTCTCGTGAAAGGTTAGTAGGTTGTAAATTGTACTTTCCACACAGCTGATGCCAGTTTATGGCCAGAAGTGCCTACTGTGCTGGCATTGAACATGGGTATGAAGTAAAACTATCTTTAACTATCAATCTTTAATACAACAGACGTTCAGATTGTGATCAATATATTAGATAAAATCCAAACTGACAATAAGTTTTTCCTCTGTTCCACACGCTCACCATAGTGCCGTTCTCCCTTATGAAATGATTTTACACTGGACATCAGTTCCCTTCCCACATGCTGCATCCACCCTCGCTCATGGACAAGGTCTCTGCTGGGACACATGGCTAAAGACAGTTGGCTTGGCTCATAATCACTACAGATCAATGGTCATTAGCACCTCCATACTGGCTCACAGTGCGAATCCCACGCGGCTCATTTTGAATGGATTGCAAAGCAAAGATTGGGAATATATAATGGATTCTGCTGAAAATAAATAGCATGTGAAATTGAAGTTTTGGCTCGATAACACGACAGAAAATAATGTACACCTACATTCATTTACATGGACACAGTAGTGCTGACATTGCATAAGATAGAAGATAGATGTTGTGTGGCATTGGGGAAGTTTGAAAGGAATGATGAGCGAGTGAGGGCAACATTTTATTTGCTAAAGTCATGATGAAGTAAACCCACAACAAACTGTGCCACCCTTACCCCTACTACAGAGGAGTGACTAGCACTGTTACCTCAGCCTCATTTAAACTGGAACATACCACCTGTTCAAGGAAGTTCAGGGTGAGCAAAACAGGTGCAACTATTCCAAGAACACTCAACAACAGATACATGGCTAATTTAAGACACTTAGTCACAGCAATATCAACATGTTAAATTGACAATAAGAACACACAAGCACAACTTTAATACAGTGTCATCAATGAAATGGTCTCACCCCTTCTCTCAACTACTTGGGACAGCCCAGTTACTGCTTTCATGATAATGATGCACACCTGTTTTCAGTTTCGCTGATTGAGAAGATGACCTGCAACAAAAACATTTTATATTTCCCCCAGAAAATATGACCCTATGTAAAGCTTTCTCCATACACACCACCTGCTTTTAAACAATATAAAAAGAGTAAAGATATTATGTTTGTGATGTAGACATTTATTTTATACCGTATTTTTTTCGTATTCATAGTATTTAGCAATCACCTCTTTGTCAAATTGTTTGTATGTTTGTTTCCTGATGTAATATTACTTGTTTGTCCTCAGCCAACAAGTAGACATGTCCCTAATTGTAATAAGCTAGAAATATATTAGACGTTCACAGTATAACAGCAGAGTAAATATTAACCACTGTGGCTGATCTGCACACCTCATTGTTACACAAAGCAAGGAGGCAAGAACTCTTTGTCCTTCGTCTCATTTTTATCACAGATATAAGCTGCGTCAAAGTCAAAAGAAATGTAATAATAGTTCCCATAAAGCATCTAAGCCTTAGTTTATTTTCAGGGAGTAATACCTGCCGTTCAGCTCGTGGATTACTGTGTCTATAAGTGTGAACGCCCTTCATGGCTGTGCTTGAGGCCACATTGGCAATATTAAAACTTTATCCATTAGTGTCACTTCCATGCATACTAACTATCCTTTCATTTCAGACCCTGCTATTTCCCACAAGTCCAGCAGCTGCTACCTGGAAGACTTCCCGCCTCGGTCATTACCTGATCGTCCACCTGATCCCACAGCTGGTCCCCATTTCCCAATTAGCAGTGTGGAATATTTGCAAATATTAAGGTGCAGTTCTGTTGAGCCTGAAAAGCCTATCCCTTGTCGATGCACAGGTGTGACACCGAACATCCCAACTGAATGAAGAGCGTGAAAGCAGCGATTTGATTAAACTTAATGATGCAGAATTAGAAACTGATCCCTTTCTCTATTTTCTCTCTGTCGGGGTCTGTCTATAGCCACATGCTCATGGTCTAATTTACCAACAAAGGACTACAGAGACCCACGTGAGACTCAAAAACAATCACAAGAAATAAGAGGTGAGTGATGGATTTTTTCTCCTTTGGCCCCCCTCGACTCTGTAATGCTTCAGTCTTATGGGATCAAACGTGGTTTCATCATCTTACAGCTGCATCAAACAATATTTTTATATGAACACTGAGTCGAATGGCAATGTGTAATATGATAGGAGTTGTTCTGGAGGATAAACCCAAAGAGAATTATCACTCAACACCATCAGCTCCACAGAGTGATTGAGTGCAGTGGTTCCCAACTGGTGGGTCAAGGTCCAAAAGTGGGTCATGGGTCCATTCTGAATGGACCGCAAGGGACTTACGAATGTGTCAAGTTTGTAAAAAACACACTTTATTTTAAGTACAATGCATTTCCAGCACATGGCTTTTATTTTGAAGTGCTGTTTCCATCTGTAGAGTGAGTTAATAACTTGACAGACAGCAAACTAGCCTGACGACGTGTCCAAACGCAAGTATGATGCTGCATGTATTAAACCATGTGGACCTTGAACTTATGACTGAGGAAAAATCTGGACACCATGGTAACCACTACTTTAGTGTCTTTAGCTGAACTGTTTGGGGTCCTGGCCCACAACTGTCTGTTTTGGTTGAGTCTCACCGCTCTCATTAACCTCTGTTCAGGGAGCTGTTTTCAGTGAAAAAATTTTATAAACCCCATAAACCCATAAATGGTCACTTGAGGCCAGCTCCAGAGGCGAGTCAATCCCCACAGACGTCCAAGTTAAAATGTCCAAATTCATAGCAGAAGTAAACATGCATAACACATAAAAACACACAAAACTGTTTTGGCCTCTGTGGTTAATGTCCCCATTTTCTGACACCTGTACAGGGGTGTGGGTGGAGTGCATTTTTAAATACACTCACCTGTTTAAATGTTCTTGAGGCTTAAAGTAGAAGTCCAGTATTTTGCACTCTGAGCCCCATTCCTGGTTGTTTATGATGAAATAGAGTGGTTAAGACCAAAATCTTGACGATTGCTCCTTCTCTGACAATTTGAGAGAATTTGGCTTTCCCCTGCCTGGCTTAACAATGCTGTCTATGGCCATGTGTAAATCTGTCCTAAAACCACCTTAAACGTTGGTTTTCAAAGCCATGAAACTCACCCAGTGGTCAGTGGTGTTCCTTGATGTTCCCACATAAAAATCGTAGCAAACTGTGGTTTCCGTGATGATTCATTTGACATTTTGTCCATGCATTGATTTCCTATAGGAAGCCTCATTGTCCGTTGGTAGTAATCCACCACTGGAAACAGAAAGGGGGTTGTTTACGACAAGGTTGTAGTCATTGTAGTCTTTTAGCTCAGCCAAAGTGCCGGCTCTACAGTGCTGTGTGCGCTCCTCCTCTTCGGAGGAATTCTCCTGCAGTCGCTGACCACACAAAACTTGTCCATTATTACTCGCTTGTAAACAACCTTCACAGTACGATGCCTTTGAACACAACGCCAGCCTTCTTCTTCTGCTTCTCTCTGTGTCCCATTACATTGCAATGGTTTCCTGCTGGTTGGCGACACTCACGTAAAGGAGCATTATCGCCATCAAGTGGGCTGGAGTGTATAACGCTTCAGGGTCAAACGAATGATCAAGCGGAAGTTTACACACGGGTGTGAGGCAGCTGAAAAAATAGTTCCACAATCCAGATGAATAGAAAACACGGATGGAAACCACAGTTTGCTACGATTTTTATGTGGGAACATCAAGGAACACCACTGACCACTGGGTGAGTTTCATGGCTTTGAAAACCAACGTTTAAGGTGGTTTTAGGACAGATTTACACATGGCCATAGACAGCATTGTTAAGCCAGGCAGGGGAAAGACAAATTCTCTCAAATTGTCAGAGAAGGAGCAATCGTCAAGATTTTGGTCTTAACCACTCTATTTCATCATAAACAACCAGGAATGGGGCTCAAAGTGCAAAATACTGGACTTCTTCTTTAAAGTTATGCATATTTCATGGCAGGGCCGCTTGAGTGGTGGGCTGTCTGCAAGGCTTCACTGCAGTATATGTTGACACTCTCATCCAACTATGGTCATTCCCCACTCCAAAATCAGGATGGTGACGGCCGAAATGCCAAAATCAAGGCTTCAAAATGTCCCTTATTTTATACAGTCTGTAGCAACTATCAATGAAAAAAGATGCTTAGAGGCTGAGTAGGCGTGTAACTGTGGCTCGTTCAAAGAAATTCATGCAGATGTCCAGAGATGTGTTCTGTGGTGGTTTACTAAACAAACAACTAAGGCAAAACGAGATGAAATTAAATATTACATTGCATTATAGTACAGTCAACAGACAATATCAGAGCCAAAAAACACACCCTCTTTGTATTAGAGCTGCCACACCTGTGAATGAACAGGTAAAATAATGTGAGACCACACCCCTGTGCCAAATACAACTACAGGAAGTAAAAGTGACCAAAAGAAAGTGTGCAGCCTAAACAAACAGTAAACAACAGAGGTTAAATACAAATTCTGATTCCTACACAGTCTATGTTTCCAACCTAATGTGCGCTACTTGTCAACCTGAGATTGAATCAACAGTCTTTCTCCAAAATCACACACCACATCTTTAACTGCTTTGTATAATGAGGTCTATAGATGCCAACCTGTGCTTTTTACCTGTTTTCTGGCCCACATTGCAAAGAAAATGAAGCTGAACTTCATTCAGTTCTCGAAAAATAAATAACTGACAGCTAAACAAACACAACTGTAAGCTGTCTGTGTTCGTTAACCCAAAAGATGTGATTTCAAAGGTCACTTTAAGTGTGTACGGTATGTTAGACGTAAATGTTTGATGTGTTTCAACAGAGATGTTTTGCAATTGCTCTCACTAACGCTCACAGCACCTCTTCATTGCATTGAATTGACTTGTATTGCAATTACCAGAGCAGCCATTGAAATGCAAATCAAGGCCAACACGGAGGATTAAATGTGTCCCTCAGTGACAATATGGCAGAGTGTAATCTCTGTATTACCACTTGCTCTAAGCCATTTAAATGGCTCTTTCTGACAGAAGAAACCCTGCTGAGTCACATCAGCTGTACAATACAGTGCATATTGAAATATTGTGATAGCAGCGGGGAGAGCACTCGTGATATCGCTGTGAAAGATGGGTTGAGGTCTCGGAGGAAATGTGTGTGTATCCGGGTGAGTTGATTCTTGAGATTAAACAAACACACGCTGGGTTTACTGCAAGGTTTTAAAGTTTAATTCTTGCACAGATTTTTCTAAACATTGCTTCGTAAGAGAAGAATTGGGAGCAGATCTTGAAATCATAGAAAACAGAGAGAAAAAGAGAGAACAGATGTGAGTTTGGCAAACCAAGAACAGGAACAGAATGACTGATTCACTGAAAAGAAAATAATACACTGACAATAACAACAACAACAGAACACAGCACATGTAGAAAATATCAATCAATGAAAAACAAAAAAAGGTCACAGCTACAGCAGTTGACGTTTGTTAGCACGGGGGAACCGTCGTGATCAAAGCTGAACGTGTGAAATCCAAAAAATTGTCGTTGGAGAGAGGAGGAAAAATCGAGAAAAGTAAAACTCTATGCAGAGGTAGAGTTCAGTGCACAAGGCTATGACACACACCTAGTAACCAGCCGACAGGACGCCACAGGCCCGTGGTCCTTGCTGTCGGAGCAAATGTTTCACCTCAGGACTCACCACAGTCGACCACATGGCGTCAACGCTTACCTCTGGGTCTGGAGAACGCCAGACTGGGCTGTATGCACACACATACAATAAATAGGATATACAATCTTTGATTACCTCTAACAGTTTGAACTCACAACAGCAACTCCAGTAACGTTACTTTCCTACAGACACATTTTGCACTTTATTTTTCACTCATTCAAAGCACCATACAAAACGACAGCTCTCTTTCCAAGTCCCAACACCTGTTTATATACTTCATGTGCAAGTGGGCTGGCTCAGAGCGACACGTCCAACAGGATCGTCCTTCATTTCTCCATGACTTTGGTACGGTTCTGTCCCTTCTCACACCTGCTGCTCGCGGTTGGAAATCTCACTGAACTTACTGACGGATTGATTCTCTAGTAGCGTGACAAACAACAGAACTGAAGTCACAGACGTGGAAGTTGCCAATGAAATGCAAAAGATAAGCTAGGTTGGAAGGAGGGTACGTCGAGGTCACGTCTGAATTTGGACCTTCATCTAAACTTTTATGTTACAAAGAAAAATGCTTTACAAAATCTATGTTTGTGCCTCATTTGAAGTTATGTAACAGAGGAAATGTGAGTCCAGTTGATCATAAGCCAAACAACCACTTATAAAGTTTACATAATCAAAGCATTATTTAACACTTTTATCAAACCATCGAAGTGTGAATAATTCATTAACTCGCTAGGATGAATTAAACCGATTAAACTCAGTGATTTTCTAGGTTTACTCTCAACTACATCCCTGTACATTTTCCTTTTTCTGATTTGAGAAATGTTGAGAAAAGAGCAAATCAGGAAGTGATTTGTTCATGAGAAAAATGCTTATAACAGTTTCACTGATTTCCAGTAAATGCAAAAAGTGTGGAGCCCCGAAACTGACAAAACGCTGTAAATGGTTACAGAAAAGTCAAAAATACAATAGTATTGTTAGTTTGATAAAAAGAAATATAAAGTTTAAGGACTGTCTTCTAACCTCAGTTGATTGAAACCCAAACTTTATTAATCATTTTATTTTTTAGCTCCATTTTCCAGTCGTCTGGTTTTGGCACACATTTAATCATTTTTCTACTTCCTATTTTTCCCACACAACATTTCCAAATGATCTCGCTGTATTTCCATTTTCATGATGCAGAAAAGGCGATGTTCATGACCGTGTATGTCCAGGGTGTGTAACTGCTTCAGCGCCTGCGTATATAAAGATGGACATGACAGCTCCCCAAAATTGAAGCCAAAACATCTCAAACGCCCCCTGGTGGCTGGCTGCAGTACAGATCATAAACCTTGCCCCTTACATGTTAGCGGATGGGACATGAGCCAAACTAACCCTGACCCTAAGAAACGATCAAAGTGCACGTCAAATAATTTTTTCGCAAAATGGTTTCTGCCATTTTAGGTAGTTCTTATTATGCTAACGAATGTTGAAGTGTTCCTTTTTCTGTAGTTTGGTTTCAATTAGTTACCTGATGCTGTGAAAAGGGTGCATGTGACGTCATGATTGACAGCTGTGTGTGTCAACCAGTGTGTTTCCAATCAATGGCACTGCTTGCAACTAGGTCGGACGTGTGTGTGTAGCAGGAACTTGCTCCACTTTCCGATCACTACTACGCAGACTCTGGCTCCAAATGACATCACCAGTGCAAGGTGGCAGCGGCCATATCAGGAATACTGTGGCTTCATGTTTGTGGACACACGTCGTCCATCTTTATTATCAGTCTATGTTTAGATCAATGGAGCAATCTAAACAACTGTGTAGCTAGGTAGCTAAACTGACAACACTAATGGCTAAACCATAGATGAATTGGGAGAGCTTGACACCCAGCTGCCGCTCGGCCGTGCTGCCTCTTGTAGTACTATGACGAAAGAAATCCCCTATGGCTACGAAGCAATTTCCCCATGGACCACCATTGTGGAGAAGACGTCGGTAAAACTGGAAAAGAGAGAATGTAGTGAGGAAAAGGAAATGTTTCTGTGCGAAAATTGGGAATAGATAAGTGACTGAATGTGTGCCAAAACCTAGAACATATAATAAGCTAGTAAAAGATAAAGAAAAGAAACTTTAATTTACTTTATCGACTGACTGTTAAAGCTTCAAGGGTGTTTTTGAAGCTCCATTTTAATTATTTAATCAACACCACACTTTATTGATGTATTTTGTAACGCTGTATTTTTGACCTGCCTGATAACCTCTTGCTGTAATCTCAGTTACGAGGCTCTGTATAAACACAGGCATCATTGAACACATGAATCTGGCAATGCTTCCACAGAGTGGGGTAAAAAAAAACAACTTAAAAATGACAACAAATAATAAAACAAGCCTGAATTGTCTCGTATTATCTATATACCATATACAGTATGTAACACATAAAAAACTTGGCATTTTCTGCAGTGTGAAAACATCGTAACAAGAGAACAGACAAAAATTCTAAAGTGGTGTCTCCCATTTAAATCTTAATACTTTGTCTTTACTTGATTTGTCATAGGAACAAGGAATCCAACATATTTACCATCCCCCTCACGTACAGTAAAAACTGATCCAATATAAATATTCTAACATCATTCTGTTTTGTTTTTTGTTTTTTACAGTACGACCTCAGTCTACAGATTCTGCACACCTGCGCTGTATTTACACTGTACACAGACAATTTAGCAAAATGTATACAATCGATCTTTTTGTAAGCAGTGTTTGAATCATCGCTTTAATGCTTCCTCATTCATTTCGGTCCTCTCCAGAACAACACAAAACAACCCTGAAGAGTCATGCTTTTAGTGGCACCTAAATGTCAATGTTCCGTTTGTGCTGTTTCTTTGTAAGCTGGAAGAACCATACAAAATGTTAAAGAAAAAAAAATACTTCAGTTATTTGTTCTATTCCTCCAGTAGAAAGGGGAGAGGTGTTAACGTAGCTTATTACAGGCACCACAGGTCAGGACAATGGCAGTGAATTAAGTACAACAAAAGCTCTACAGTATGTCTCACGTCTGACTGAGAGCAGCGGACCACTGTCTTCCAGTCAGTCTTCTCCCAAGTATGCATGCTTCATCGTATTTAATCACAACAACAAAGCGATGCGTGAATATTGCTTTAAGTGAGTATCTGAATGGCGGCTGGATGGCCTTGCTGTGAGTCACCGGAATAGTACACGTTTAATTTCCAGGTCCTGTCAAAGTGCCCCTGAGCTAAACACCGACTTGCTTTTTCAATGTTAGCTCTCCGAATGAAAACTTCAATTAAATGGCGACAGTGTAAATGGATACGACGATATGTGGTCCAGTCAAATTGAAGTGTACACTCAAGGAAGCGGTGGAATGTACATGTCTTTGCTTGGATCTGCCAGCAGAGGCTTCTGCTGGATGGGAATGCAAAGGAACAGATAAACACCAACAAAACACTGAAACAAACTGAGGATTTGAGCATTTTTAAAAATTTAAATGTGCCTGTAAGCTGTCAAAAAAATCATCTCATGCTTCAGCTAAGAAAGTGACTGAGCCAGAAGGTTAAAAATTAAAGGAATGTACACGGCTTCCCTCAATCGACCGTACAAGCCGGCGGAGCCTAAGAGGGAACTGTGGAACGCTGTTGTCGCTACCGTCTGTCGCTTCTCGCGTTAAGCTTGTTCCTATTTTCTTTTCCCAACTTCACACAGTCTCTCATATTGCCAGCTGCGTTTCTGTTCGGCCTCTTCTTCTGCAGTTGGGCCTCCTCTTCTGTATTCCAAAGACGTTCACTCACACACTTCAGTTTGGTTCAGCTCAGCTCTGTTTGGTTCAGTGCAGGCAGCCAGTGGGACTTCTTTTATGTACAACCAGAGAGGGTGCAATCACACTTGTAAAAGTGCCCGCTTGTGTGTGTGTGTGTGTATGTATGTGTGTGTGTGTGTACTGATCCACAGGACTGCTGCCCACCTGGTTTGCCTGCTTACCAGGCAGAAATACAGTACAGTAAGTCTGACAGGTCTATCTCCATGCTGCAGGCGGCCAGTGTTAGGAAATGATGGCCGGACACCACCGCACCACCGTCAGGTTGTCTGCGCTCACTGACCGCTTCTTTGCTTGTTTCCTCAAGTCCTTGTATTTGTCATCACACAACCGCGAGATGGCCTGAAAGACAACACATATGAGACATCAGATGGAGATGTTGAGGCGTTCCCTGTGGTTTATTTTGAGTGAGTTGTTGAGCTCTTTGGACAATATGAGATGACAATCTCAACCAAACAGCAAATACGTCCAAAACACACGGAGTACTGTCATCTTTAATTGAGATAATCGAGCTTTAAAAACCCAGTCTTTTGGCTGGACGGTCACTCGCTCAGTTATTTTGGTTTCATCCTGTCTTATGTGATTATTGGCTTCAAGTATTCAGATGGTTTTCTTTAGTATTTGAAAAAGAGATCCAATCAGATTTGTTCTTGGCAGTCTGTAATTCTGACATGACAAAGATCCGTCAACAAGCATTAATGTGGGGCGCTGTCACAGTCGCAAAAAGTTCTACTCTTGGATTGAAAATGATCAGATTTGCAGTCAATCAGGTGTTTTGGATTTTTTTCTGACCTACTTTCAGAACTCTATAAATCTATTTGACTTTCATCCTTTTAATTAATTAATCTATTTTTATGGAGACAGCTCACTGCCTCTTTTTAATTCTATTTTTACATGTTTATTTTGTTTTGCTTTTAATTGTGTATGTTCTTTTGTTTTACTGTTACCCTGCTCTGACTTTTCTGTCACAACTGAAAATAAAACAAACAACAATTTCGCAGCATTAACAACATGAAATGAGTGTAAACTACAATTCGAAGTGATAAATCAGAACCTAAACACACTGAATACACATATTTTTTTTAAAAAAAGTATCAAATAACCAACTGTATTTGCACCCTAAAAGTGTATAAACAAAAATATATGTTAATTTATGTCTAAAAAACAACAGTATAAAGACAATTTTTGATCCAAAATGTAAGTATAAAGTACACAAATGTTTCCCCCTACAAATCAAGAGTTTCATTTTCAAGTCGTGAGCTCTTCTCGTGGCACTGTCAGCTTGACCCTCAGCCGCTTGTTGCACCTTTTAGTGTGGGACAAATAGTGCCGGCAGACAAATTTCCGAGTAAAATCATGACAGTTTTACCTCAGCAGGTGCGCACTCCCGTGATCTTGATCGTTTGGTGTGAGTTAGTCATAAAACTCGAGCTTTTTCTCGTCTTATCTTTCAAATAAAATCAAACATGTTCAATATTATCTGAAGTTCAATGACAATGATAAATCTGCCTGCACCAACATCATCACTACTGTTTAAAAAGCTTACTGTAGTATGGCAGAGAGAAAAGGAGGGAGAGACAGATGTTGAGGCAGTGAAGCTAATTACACAGCAACACAGTCCTCCATCCTGTCCTTCATCCCGCAGATGATCTGCAGTTTGTGTGTGTGTGTGTGAAGCTGAGGCACTTCAAAATACTAATTAGCCGGATGGCCACAGTTCATTGTATTCCACATCCTTGGGCCACAATAAATTGGGTTCAGATTCTAAGATTTCTTTTATTATTTTTTTGTTTTTTCTGTATGACCCTAAGTCCACAATTAAAAATTTGTGTATTACTCACCTCTAGTTTCTGGGCCTTGTCTCTGCTGAGGGGCTCCAGGGGGAAGCTGAGGTTGTTGGCCTCAGCCAGGGAGCGCAGGTCAAAGTAATACTTGGCGTAGACGCTGGACGGCACGTTGATGTTGAACTGCAGCAGCTCCAGAAACTGACGCTCCAGCTCATTCCTTATGTCAGAGAGAGAGAGAGAGAGGACGTTTGAGTTGAGAGGTGTGCACTTTTGACAAGCTTAAAAAAAATCTGATGTTAAACTGAGACTAAAAATAAAATTGAGTTAGATCTTTGAAATTGAATTGTCTGTCTACAAATAAATTCAGTATAGAGAGACTGAAGGAGACAAAGAGACTAGAGACGGGGTGTTAGTGCCCATGAGACCATCCTGGCAAATCCATCACCTCACACAGACGGTGGGTGTTATTTTCCCATGTACTGCACCAGTACACATACACCGAGTAAATCCCCAGTCCACCCACCATACATAAGCCTTTCCTCATACTGAAAATGAATGATATCCAGGCAAAAGGGCTCTGAGCATTATGTGTAAAGAAGAAAATTAATCCCACATCCTGAAAATGCTATTGTCATGCTCTGCCTGATGCAGCACAGCTCTATGATCCCCTCTGCAGCGCGCTGACAGATGCTTTCATCTGTTTATCTTCAGTCATGGCCCATTCATTCTGCATTGTAACCTGCATAAGAAGCACTATCCATCTCTTCCTCCTTGCCTTTGTTCCCCACCCACGCACACTTACAGGCATGCAGCAACAGACGGGCTAAATTTAGACTCCACTGTAGCCAAACTCAGCCTAATAATGCTGCTTCTTTTTTATCTCGCCGTGGCACTCATTCAGCTATTCTCATCTACTAGTTTTTGTGCTTCTCCGCTCCTCACAATTCTTCCCAGACTCCCTTACAGTTAATTCGCAGTCAAGCTAGAGTGTGCCGGGGGGTGGAGAGGGGATTCAGCGGGCCATGTTCCCGAAAATGGATTTAAAAAGAATAAAATTGATCTTCTGGGGAAATCTCTGGTCAAGCACTGAGTCACCGCCCGGTGAAAATGCCATATGGGCACACAGCAGAACCACATGCTGGGCTTCTCTGACTGGAAAGAGTCCCAAACAGGTGGATTACAGTCATTGCTCTGTAAAATCTGAGCCCAAGGACAGAATATACGGCCACTGGTGCAGAAGCATGTGAGTGCGGGAGAGCTCAAAGGTCTCGGCAGTGGCAACACGTCTACAGCATCGTGTTCCACCTCAGAATAATCCAGCCAAGATTCCTGTGGATTTAAGACGGATGTGGAACAGACTAGTGCGTCCTCAGTGCTCAGGATGCCTCTTGAAGCCATGCATCTCTTTCTGTCAGCGCATTGACAGTGAAAGATTTATGCATGTAGGCCTGCAAACACTGTGAATCGATAGAACTCTGGTGCTGTTAGTGCTCTCTATCAGTAATTCTTGCACCTTTCCCACTGAAGGAATCTTAAAAATCAATATGCTATCATTTCACTTAGCTCGAAACAAGGCCTAATGAAGGTAAACAACATGTTATTAGGTTTATCATGTTGCTGAGTTTTATTCAACTGAGCCAACCTGCTGTATTGCTGCTTTTTTGGGACCAATCCAAAAGCCACAACAGGAAACAGTCAAGGGTGTCAGACAAACAGGGCAGAGGTCGCCCTGAGCATGTCCAGGCCACACACATGTGACTCTGAGCACCTCTTGAACCCAGGCTGACCCCACAGACACAGACTATTCTTAGCATAGAAAGACACCGAGCAGTACAGTTCAGTTCAGCTCCATGTGCTTTTTTTTGTGTTTCCACTGTGAAAAGTTGTGGATGGTACCAATGAACCGTTCTTACCGTCCCCATGTTTGGTCCCCCCTCTGTTGGGGTACCTAGCACACAGATCTGGTACTAAAAGGTGGAGCTGTGAACACTGCAGTCTGATTGGTCAGTAGAGGACGGTCACTCTGCTCAGGGCTGAGTTGTGTCTGGTTTTGAGGCTCATGTAACCACTGTTCATACTGTGGAGAGTTTGATTAGTAAACTGGAACTATAAAATGAAAGGATGTTTTGCTGCCTCTCACAGCAGCTGGAGTCGGAGAAAAAATCACTTCATTCACTGGGCCGACTGCCGGCAACTTTTAAGGTGGAACATTTACTTGCTATGTCACTCAATGCATGAGTTGACGCATGAATCCATCAGCACACCTTAAATTTCACTGTGACAACTTTGACCATTACTCTAGTTTTTATTGTCTCTCTTGGATGACACATACGTTTAGTAATGAGTGGATCTTCAAGCATTTAAAATTATCTATTAATTTCGACCAGATTATGTGAACTGCATATATTTTAATCCTCACTTGAAGAAATTGTGGGCTACAGCAACACTAAACCCCTGAGCTTGCCTGAGAAGGACTAAATGCACAAAGCTGCTATTTTTAAATATCCCATGGAGAGAGACTCTCACTGCAGCCTGTTCTGTTTTGTTCTGAAAATGTGGGCGTGCAGCCTCGTTCTGTGGACGATAAACCAGGTGCAGACTGATAAAGGAGGAAATACAGTGAGTGCTGGACGGAGCAGTGAGTGACAACAACCACGCCCACATGAAAGAGTACTGTTTGTGGTGGAAACGCTAAGCGGACCTTGGAGTCTTGGTACCATGTTTGAAGGGTTACTTTTGGTTCCAAAGGTACCATACCGAGAGTGTTTGGTGGAAATGAGGCTTAAATGAGGGCGAAGACAGAGGAGTAGTTGTGACATCAACAAGTGATGCGTACAGCACGTCTTCAGGAGAGCTAAAGCAATTACTTAATTATCAATTAGACAGTCAACACAGAGTTAAATACTCTATCATTACAGCATTTTCTCAATTAAAAATGCAAATAATTGACTGGTTACAGTTCTTCAAATGTTTTCTGTAATAGTGAACCACTTACCTTTGAGTTCATCAGACTAAACAAATTGAATTTATCTGGGTTGGAAACACTCAGATAATTACTGTCTCTCACACATAAACTGAACCAGCAAGCTATAAAGTTAATTTATCTACTGTAGCCAATTTATTTTGGCTTGCTCTCAATAGATTATGCAATGAAAATGAAAGGTTGGCTATAAAGGCTATGTGTTATTAAGTGTGAGTGAGATTACATTTTTAGTGCAGAGATAATAAAAAACATCTCCTGCCACCTTCATTACACAGAAACTTAATTATCTTTAACACATTTAATGTTTAATAATTACTGTTATGCAAAAGGGAAATGGAACTGGTTGAAGATGAGACACTTCAGGAACAAAATACTGTAAATGCCACCTGTCTGTTCAGCAGCTGCTAACATTTAGCATAACTGACTTCAGTCTGTTGATGTTTCTGTTGTGTGCACTGCGTTTCTGTGCACGTTTGACTCCCTCCATATTAATTAATGAAATATTCTGGATGTGTATGCAGCAACTCACATGTCCTCCACAGTGATATCCTTGAGAATTTGGCAGTAGTCGACATTCCAGACCGCCTGGTCGTCCCACACCTTAGAGGCCAGGAGGATTGCTCCTAACACGATACGCTTCCAGTTGGCAGGGCAAATGTCGATCTCAGCGTAGGTCAAGAGCCTCTCCAAATACACCTTGGACAAAGAGATGTCAAACATAAATGTCTCATAGATATTGATCTTTTCCACTTCTTTGAACTTATACACATGATTGAGATCCCTGAGGATTTTGTCTTTTCTTCCATGTAATAAACCAAATATTTTAACAACATGTAACAAAAACTTGCACTAATGTGTTTAACAGCCTCTCCCCGTCTACATTCCTTTGCAGAGGTAGTTTGCTGCATTACGGTTTTGCAGCCTCCTGCCTACTTCTCCTCCAGGTAAAAACCACAATAAAAAACATGTCAGCAGCTGATGAAATCCAGCTTCCCCGGAGCTCACTCGTTAAAATATCCATGTGGATCGAAACACTCCATCTGTCTGCCTCTCTCTCCCATTTTCAGTAGCCAGAATTCCCACACAGTCTGCAGATCACAAAGCACGCTGAGCCCGCAGGCACCTCTTCCTCACAAGCTGGAATTCTTGTACAGAGGCTGATTCTTCTGATCCACTGATCATCGTTTTGTTAGAAAGTCGCTGTCGAGCATGAAAGCTGCAGTGATCTGCTGCATGGAGACGACTAAATGTCTGGCCTGCTAATGGATATGACACATGAATACAGTATACCTTACAGTTTTCTCATACAAGATCATTTAATTCTCACTGCACACCCCCAAATAATATCATGCATGATTTATTACCTTGTGCAGTCAAGTGTTAAACAGCTTCTCTGTGTGATAAGTGTGCAAACATACACGTTATCTTTTTAGTTTTCACCTTTTTTTAATTTAAATTTGTATATACTTTTAGTTTTCAGTATGGATTTGGTACTACAGTCTACAGTCGGCACACTTTCTGAACATGTTATTTGCTACAGTTTTTAGTTGATATGATCGAATACAAACAATTAATCTTACTGGAAATTTTCCCCTGGCTGACTGGGAGCCACATTTTTCATTTTCCATAAATAAAATGTACTGCGGGCTCAACTGAATTCAGACCAGTTACAGTGGCTTAAAGCGCTGAAATCTGTCATTTCAGATGACAAGTCTGACAAAAAACTCTGCAGAGATGGTGTATTTTTTATGGCAGAGTGGAATATACTGTGCATTCGACTTATTATAATTCTGTCTGGATCCGCACAGTGGCAGAACTGTCAGTATTTTGTGACTTAAAAACCTAAAGAGAATCCTAGAAGACTGTGGAAAGTAGACATCTGCTAGATGCTGGTGATTATGACCGTCTAATTACTGGACATAAAATGGTACCTTGTCGTCTGGACAAATAGAGAGACAAAGAGAAGGGAGAGGGTGAGAAGAAGAAATGAAGATATACTCTCATGATATTTTGAAGCCTGGTGTGACTTGCCCGCCACCACAGCTCAGGTGGCTAATTGGACAAGTCATGCAGGGTTGGGCTTTGTGCCTGCAGGCTGTGCTAACCTATCTCTGCTGAGGCCCAGAGTCTGCCAACAGTCACCACATGTACTGCACACTCATCTGGCAGCAGGCAGCAAACACTGAAGAAAGCCTGCATGAAATGAGAGCCGGGCCGCATGCTGAGCGATGAATGCAACAGCAGAGAGGGAAAACTATACAAACAGGCACAACAAATAATCCAGAGGCAGTGTGGACGGCAGACAGCAGCCCTGCACAAATACACTGAACCCAAATGATTTAAATTTGTGATTGCAGGGCTTCAAAGAGCTCAGAGGTCAAACTAACCCAGAGGTCAGCAGCCTTTACTATCAAAAGAGCCATTTTTGTCTAAAAAAAATTGTTTTAAATTTGTCTGCAATACATGTTTGTGTCTTACAGTGACAACAACACATCCTATTTAACGTAAATTAGCCTATAAACATTCCTAATAGGTCTAACTGAGCATTTATTAATATGTTTTACGACAAAGCAGCTACTCTGCAGTGAACTATTTAGGATAAACTCTCTATTTTCCTCAGAGACATTTTCATTTTTTGATATGGAATCAATATCTAACCTCACTGAGGAGACATAAGACTAGCCATCGCTATTGAGATTCTTTTAGGACCTGTCACATTTTAGGAAAAGGTGCCAGGTCCTAGACGTACGTCACACATAATTGGCGAGATGTTAAAACGTTTTTTGTTCTTTTTTTAATTCAGTGTATCAGCTACACATTCATACAACTGGAAAATGTAAGAATAACTATAAAAATTATATAATTTCCATATTTTTTTTTTGCCCCGAGCTGCAGGTTGCCTACCGCTGACCTACCCTCAGGAACAGGCTAATTTCTGAAACAGAGGATGTTCTAACTGGACCACATGTTGTACTAAGAAAATGTCTGATAAGGATTTAATGACATACCATTTCCATATGTAGAAAAAAGTAATCCTGCGTGAGTATCAAAACACATCTATTATTCATAACAGTGGGAAGCTAAAGCACTTTATAGTTCCCTCATTAACACAGAGTATAATGAGACTACAGTCCTGACTGGTGGTTGTTTTAACTACTGTACATCATAAGTCAGCATCCCAAGTTTAAACTAACTCAAATACAGAATGTCTTCAGCTGTGCTAAAATAAATAAATGCTTAATTATGTGTGACACACCAGTGAATGACCTTTGCCCCCTTGAAATGGCTTTGGTAATGTTACAAAGTGCAGCGTGTTTCCTGTGAGTGTCATTTTCTTGGAGCCTTTTCATGGAAATCTTGAGCAATGATTCGTCTTCACAAAAGAAGCCGTGCTGACCTTCTTCCCCATCCCGTAGAGAGAAACAAGCCCTTTCCTCTCCTGTGATGTGACTGCTGGGAAGGGAAGGAAGACTACCTTGTCTAAAGTTAGCTGTGTCAGCTAAGCTAACCGCACAACCACCAGCCAAGAGCCCTATTCGGTTACTGATGGCATGCCACACTTTACTCTGGGGGACTGGAAGAGGCAGGCCATGTGCCAGACTGTGCTGTGTGTGTGTGTGTGTGTGTGTGTGTGTGTGTGTGTGTGTGTGTGTGTGTGTGTGTGTGTGTGTGTGTGTGTGTGTCCGTGTGATGTAGTTTGGTCTGACACATCTTTGTTAGAGTACACTTGTACATGGATAAAGACACAGAAACACAGCAGACACTGTACGTCAGCTCGCTGGCTTGCTTTCCCATCACCGTCTGGCCACAAGGGTCCACCCATAACATGCAGTTAACACATTTGTGCATCTGTCAGGAAGCAGTGCAACTCAATACAAGGCCACCGGGCCAGCCGTATTAACCCCGCACTTCCCAGTCTCTGAGGACACACGTGTCGGTCAGAGCGACAAAGTGTGGAAAGAGATGTTTCTGGGCAGATGAGCGGCTAGGGAGAGTTAAAGTTCAACTAAACGTGACTGATAAAAGTTGGGGAAAACAGCACAAGTTAATTAACCTTATGTATTAATTTAAGATTAGGTATGCTTATTTAAATACTTTAATTAGACAAAACACAGCCTGGTTAAACTGATTACTGTACTAAAAAATTGTAATGTTTGATGCTAACAGAAAGCACAAAAACAAATGTTAAAAGAAACAAAGTCAGGGAGTAAATAGAGAAAGAAATTAAATACGGAGGGGAGTAAAGCTGTCCTTGTTTTGACGTTTCTGATTCAGGTGAGCAGCTCAGGATAAGTTGTGGAACGAGAACCTGCTGTACAGTAAAGCACCAATTATATCCTTGCTACAGGCACAGACACACTTTACACACCACAGTAATTCTGAGAGGAAATTGCACAGATCACACTGATCCTGTCACCACTTTTTGTATTACCTTCCAATTTTCTGGTCTCTCCTGTGAGAATTAGTTAACTTTTCAACATTTTCGGAGGACACAATCTCTGCGGAGATTTATCGAGCATTTCACAGGATTCAGGTGGAAGAAATGAGGTCCAAAAATAAATCAGAGAGAGGAGTCTAAGGAAGGCAACAGAAAGAAGACAGTGCATGACACAAGGGAGGGGAAAAAGAGAAGCAGGAAGCAACACTCCCTCCTGGTGTCAGCACTGAAACACACACACACACACACATGCACTTACCAACGTGACAATGGCACACTCGGCGGTGAGCTGTGCGGCGCTGAACAGCGTCCTGACAAAGCGGTAGATCTGCTTCTGCTCAGGGTCGTGTTTGTCATAATCAGGGGGAATTTCAGACTTCTACAACAGAAGATAACAAACAAAATGAAAATGAAAGAGTCACTCTGTTGACAACAGTCCATGTGACTGTTTACCAAAATGAAAACACAAGCTGCTAGTTGAGACTTCAGTTACAAGTGTGTATTAATTCTGAACGGAGTGCTTTGTAGTTTTCGGAAATGGAGCATCAGGCAAAGTGGTGATGTAATGTTTTGGACTGAAACTCTGCAATTGTTAAGCAAAAAAATAAAAGAACTGAAAATACATTTTATGATCCAGATGGTTCCCGAGATTACGAGACAGATTTCCCCCCTCTATTTGATCCATTTGGGTATTTGCTGCTCATCAGCTTGTGCGGTTTGTCTTGCTGATGAGTCCTGACAGTTTTACAGCGTTCACATCATGGAAATTTATCTTCGGTTGAGGCCTTACCGAGAGCGGGTGCAGTTTCTCATCGAAAATATCTAACAACATTCTTCCGTCGATGTCTCTGGAATGACAAACAGATTGGAGCAACATCAGGGTATGATAGAAATAAAAAACAGGTGGCATGAGGCTCATTTCATTTAAAATATGACTTCATCCTCCAAGATGTCAGATTACCTGTTCAATAAGCCATTTATGGGCATTTATCTGCACTTTAAACAGCTGGGAATCCTACAGGTTATCGTGTATAGAAACTAAGAAAAGGTTTCTCTGCATCGTTCCACAAGACCACAGTTTATTGCAGAGGGATTCAAAGTTAATTCAATCTTCACACGGAGTCAGCCATCGCACAGAATATCACAATATCTAAAGAGTTTGACATTTCAACATGAGCGAAGGGAGTCAAAAGGGGCCATTTTCTTCTGCAAGGTTTTATCTTTGTTTGCTAACCTCTGACACTGATATTTGATGCAGGATTGTAAGATGAAGTACACACACGGAAAGACAAAATACCCCATAAATGAACGAAAACACTTGTCATACCTGTTCTTTATGTGGTAGTATATTGCGAGGGCTACACTGTAAAAGGAAAAAAAAGACATTGCAAGTTAAACCAGGATAAAACAACGAAGAGCCAAACAATTTCCTCTCATTGTGGACAGATGTTGATCATTAGATTATGATTATTCTTTCGTGTTTGTTATGTAGTTACCATTTGATGGTGTATTTGAGGTTGGGCTGACTGACAGTGCTGTCGTCGAGGAATATGGTGGAACAGGAGCTGTACTTCCGTCTCACCGGGCCTGGATGATGCTGGAATTCACACACACATACATACAGACGGACACACATGAACGTCAATCTATATTTCAGTCATACTCGGACCGGCCAAGAGGCCTGCTGACAGGCATGGAAAGTAGGGCACCTGTAAGCCCCACAAACTAATTCTGTCTGTCCTCTGGCAGCGCCTGACATGGTTGCATGCAGGAATGGCATTTATGGTGGAGTGCATCTTCAGAGAGGCCCCAAACTTTTATTTGGTGATGAACTTTCCTTCAATTAACTTGTTGTTTTTCAAGTTGTTTGCATGCTCTAAATCAAATGAATCTTTATTATTTTTCAGGATAAACTTGTCACTGATTCATCACTAAAAACTGCATAATTCAACAGTTGCGGCACTTGGGGCTGACGGAGTGACAGACAAAGATGAACTACACCATGATGTGATGAAATGCTTGGGACTACATTATTTTTCTACATCTAAATAATGACTACATCCTCTGCACATATGACTACAGCTCTAGGTGGAATCTGTGTGGGTTGTGGGTTGAAGAGGCAGAGACAATGATTTCAAGGGTCATTTTGAGGATTTTACCTTGTTCTCCGAAATGTGTGTGAACTTGCAAAAAATACAAGACATTAAAATCACCTTTTGCACCATTAGAAAATTCACACTTGTATTTATTACACTACCAAACAATTGACAGTCAAACGGCAAAATCAGCTTCATAGTTTGAGGCTTTTGTGTAAAATCCACTGCTGTTATTTTAGCGTATCAAACACAGTGTCCTTTATCTTACTCACATGGTTGATGTAAAGGCTCTTCCGTTTTTCTCGAACTGGAAAGAAAGATGAGAGAACAGGAGTGAGTGCTGCCACACTTCAAGCTCAGTATGAGTGCAGTACACAACCCTCACAGACAGGGAGCAGCATTTATCCAGGGTTTCTAAGTTCCCTATCAGTGCAGATTTTGAGAAAATATTGGACAAGCAGCTTGTTTTTCTCCTCTAATTATTCTACACTACATTAAACAAAGCATGGCAGTTTCAGCAAACAGCATTTTTAATATGAAAAAAGAACATTTCCAAGCCTGTAAATAGCTTCTCTGTCCTGCCACACTGGAAATTGTGTTTTAATGTGTGGAAATGGGTATGAGCTAATTATTTAATCCATTTATCATTTTGGCCTACATGAGTCCAGATTAACTGAAGCATGGTGGCTGTTTTATTCAGGACGAGATTGTCATTTGAGCTGGACTGTTTCTCACAGATCTGCTCATTTGCAATGCTAATTCTGCTTAATGGACGTGATGATTTGTTAGTTTTACAGAGCTCCCTTCGCTGGGCGCGTAAGGAAACACACGCATGTACACAGCTGTGGGTCACACGATTGTGTCTGTGTGTGCATCCATGTGTGGTTATATGTGTATGTTCTCCGTGATGTAGGAGAACACACAAGGGGGGGAAGAGAAGAGATCGCTGGCAAAGCAAACTGGAGCAGATGCAGAGCGCAGCATCGCACATACAGTGACGTAGTGAGCTGTCTGGCGCCTCTCATCCCAGCGCTGTCTGTCTCTCACCTCTCTGACACACACACGCTCTAATGCACATGTTGTTTTTCCTTTTTTTTCCTCTGGGCAGTCGTGACTGTGAGCGCTGCTTTCTAGTAAAGCAGCAGGCTCTTACGTCATAATTAGGGCTGCATACTTTGGTGAAAAAACTATCCTGACCGCATGGATTTCTGAAGTGACTTCTGAAATACTAAGACAGAAAATTATGTCATCTTTCCTACAAATAAGTACTGACACATTTAATATTCTCCTTAATGATGTACTGTGATGCTTGTGTCAAATCACAGTGTCACACTCCTGACTTTTACTTCACAAACACATTTTTTTGCAGCCCTTTTCACACTGGTACATCCCATAGATCGACATGCACATGGTAACAAACACACACACACAGAATGATATCAGCAGCGCAGCAGTGAAGGCACGTCATCCGCTAACAGAAGACCAAACAGATCAAGTACAAAAATACAATAAAGCTTGAGACCACATAAAAAAGTCGAGCCCAAACACACAGTAAGCATAAAGCTACCCGCCTACTGAGACCAGACACACACATGCTTACCTCTCTTGTTGGGCACTGCAACTGAAAAAACACAAAGTCCAAGTTGTCTCTGTGTCCTGTAGTGGTATTTGTGTACAATATGTTGAGAAAACAGGCCAGCAGACATTCACACAAGAGCTTGATAAGGCTAATAAAAGAGCATCAGCGCCTGATATCTGATCAATCCATCAGCCTTCAGGCTACAAACTCTTCAGCTGAACCAGCTTTTCTCCAGTGTGTGCAAATGGAGCAATATCAAGCCTCTTATCATCAAAGTAAAGAGATTATGGCTAAACTGGAGCTCGGAAACCAGCTTCATCACATTTCGCTTGATTAAAATGCATTACTGTCACTCAAGGTCCGGATGGCTACAGGATCAGTCTCCCTGCCTGATAGCGATGATCAAAACGCCCCAGTGTGGCTCAAAAAATCTGACGCAAAGGCAGCTGGTAGAAAATTTCCACGGCAGCCTGCCTGGAGCCTTTGTGGTGGATGAAGACATGTTGATCAACAGTACTTTTGAAAAGCTCCACATCTGAAATTCCTGCATCAATGAAACAGCTTGCCTTCCTGCAAAGCTGGCGGCATATGCCATTGTTTGACTTGCAGGAGTTTGAAACATAAGGATACTTTTGAAATTATTTTTTGCAAGCTGCGGTATCGCTTAATGTGCAATCTGCCATATGGCGACGCTGCTCTCTGGATGACGTCTCTCCGCAGGGTTTTTGAGAATCAATGGCAATTGATAAAGACACATTCAGTCGGCATGAATGGTCGCAAGGGGCCCTGGGGGAGTTGGGGGAGAAGTGATGTAAAGTGGCAGGAAAAAATTATGAAAAATACTCTGAAGAGTGTGTGTCTGATGCGTTCTAGGGATGTCCACATTACTGTAGGTGTCATGATTTACACTTAAAAGCTGTGTTGAATTGTATCCAAGCAGTAAGATGTCCTCACACATTTTGTATTAGACTGGTGCTTGTTGCATGTGATATATTATCAAGGTATTGGATGAGGCATGCATCATTTCACAGGGTTTACAATTGTATAAAAATTCTCTAAACTACAGTCTTAAAGCCATTAGAGGCCAAAAAACGAAATCAACTAACAGCAAAGGCAGGCAGAAACTCTTTCGAGACAGCTGTGGAGGACACTACGACTAATGACATTACAGTGTTGCCCTAATCACATTGTTTTTATGTGAGTTTCTAGGGTTAATAAAACTGTCACAGTAACACAGAGTAATAACACAATCACCTTCCCTCACACTTCATCAACTTCACCTAAGCAGGTCCTGTGTGTTCCTAATATTACTGTGGCCCGAGACATATTTTACATGGCTTCTGCAGACACCGTTCAAGAATCTCTACAGATTTTTTGGCCCTACTTAATTGTCAAAGTTTCAGAAGTAGGTTTGGGAGAACTGTGAGGTGTTTATGATGCTCACCGTCAGTCTGTGACTTGCTGAGGAAGATGGTGCTGGCCCGGGGATGATCTGAGGGATTGTACTCCATAGGCAGATCTGAAAAACAGAGGGAAGAAAACATGAGTTTAATTCCAGACTGATTTGTATACCATTTCAAAAACCTCAACAATCAGCCACAAAACCAATTTCTGTTGGTTTAGCAGCTGAACTAGTTCTTTAGATTTCTTTTGCCAAAGTGATACTCAACACGAGTATACAGTACTCATCAGTATACTAGGAATAGCAAGCGGTGAACACAAGGATGTGAATATCTAAAACACGCTGTAGAGTGAAACCTTTCATTCTGAGGTTAAATGTGTGGGACTGGCTTTAGGGGTTAACCACCTCTCTCACAATGGACTGAACTGAATGGAAAAACAATCTGTCAGCCGACACTTTGCTGCACCAGCGCTGAGTAAATGGCGGTTTGTAAATCGATGTGCTAAGCAAACACACCAGAAAGGCATAGATTTGTTTTAGATCATTGTCTGTGCACACATACCACCTAGGATCAACAGGCAGATCAGACAGTAGCTGGCAATAAATCACAAGAAAAAGATCTTCGATGGAGCTCTGATAGCAGGTTTGTACAACATCTACCCTCTGAGTCTGATGCTGCTCGCTGTCACAAGGTGTCTGCAAGTTGTTTTCAGGCATATGAAGGCAAGCACAAGTGAAATACGTGACTTTTATCCAAAATAACTGAGTTTAACGTGGAGCGATATAACGTAGAAAATCACCGTGAATGTCAGGACAATAAAAAGACATTTAACACGGGGACTCATGAATATTTAACTGGCATGCCCCCACACATGTTTCGTCTAAACATTTAGAAATATTTTAAATAAAGAGTTATAAAAAACGTGACTAAACTTCTCCATGCATAATGTATTAAAGCTGCTATGCTGTTGAAAACATGTAAATTAAACTTTAAAAAAGTGACTAAACTCCATTGAATAATTCATGATTTTTACATGTAACTATCTTTGCATTAGTATTATCACATTGTAAAGATGTTAGTGTGTATGTGTGAGACTTATCGTCCCCAGATTCGTTCTAAAATGCCTTTTATCTTCTCATTAATTTTTAATCTTCACACATCACATGTTGGCAGCACGGTGGCACAGTTTGGTTAGCATTGTCACCCCACAGCATGAGGTGGGCGATTCAAACCCTGGTTTGCATGTTCTCCCCAGTGTCAGCGTGGGTTTTCTCCAGGGTACTCCAGCTTCCTCCCACAGTCCAAAGACATGCAGGTTAATTGGTGACTCTAAATTGTCCGTAGGTGTGAATGTGAGTGTGAATGGTTGTCTGTCTCTATGTGTCAGCCCTGTGATAGTCTGGTGACCTGTGCAGGGTGTACCCTGCCTCTCACCCAGTGTCAGCTGGGATAGACTCCAGCACCCTCGCGACCCCCAACAGGATAGGTGGTTGCAGAAAATGAATGAATGAATGAACACGTCACATGTTTAACCTCTGATGGCTGAAGACAATGTGACTGCCTCAGGCTAACTGGAGTTTCCTGATGTGTAACAGTGCAGTGTTAGCCTATAAAATGCCAAAAGAAAAATTTAAAAACGCCCATCAAAAGTTCCCAGAGCCAAAAGACCTTTCATTTAAGAAACTACCTTCCAGCTTTTAATTTTTACTGTAAACACACCATGTTCCCTTGTTATATGTGCATGTGCCAAACCAGAACCAGCTCCAGACGCTGTTGCCTGGCAGATGGCTGCTATGTAAAACCACTGAATACATCAGCGTCAACTTTGTGTCCCAGTTCTTTGCCCTGATTAAATCCCACAGGCAAGTTCAAGTTTATATTGTTAAAATTTAAACAAGACATTTACAAAGAAGAGTTGGGATTTGGTTAATTTTGCACTGTGTTCCCAGCCTGGAGTCACTGGGTTCATAGCTGAGGCTATTGAAACAGAGAACCACTGTTGTTTGAACAGTGGATTGGTGTTACATCTCCACGGTTGCTTGAACTTTATGATGGCCTGGTGAGGGATTTAATATCCTGAACAACCTTAGATGAAACCTTTGTTGACTTAAAGTTATGATCATTATCATATTCTGGTCTAGGTTAATCATTAACTAACACTGTAACTCTAACTAAAATCTCAACACAGCAACGACACTAAAACTTAAACACTACAAAAACAGCGTGGGGTGGCGACCCCATCAGCAGCTTCCTGGTTTCTCGGATGATGTCAGTGAAACAGGAAGGGTCAGAAGGGACCAACACCCAGACAGACTAATAGAGAGAAAGAGAAACCCATGCCAAGAGACAGCAGAAGAGTGACAAGCCGATAATGAGAGAGAAAAGGGCAAAAAGGACAACAGAGCTGAGAATGAAGCCACGAGAGTGGCAGATTTGAAACTTGATTGACAGGGAGAGAGAAGACAGCAGGGGCGGCGAGAGGAGAGAGATGATAAAAGAAAATAGAGATGGGAGGGAAAAGAGTCGAGAAAGATGTGAGAAAGGAAAATAGAAAGCAAAGGCGAGGAGAAATTGGGAGGAATAACGAGAGGAAGTGAAGATGAAAAGGTCAGTTTGCCACCAGCTTCATGGCAAACCTTGAAGAACTGAGCATGGTTGATGTAGAACTTTAAATCTGTTATTAAAACACACATGTAATGGCGACTGCAGAGCATACTTCAGATCACACCGCCTCTTTCAGTACACTGCAGGTTACACATGCTAGCCACTGCTATTGTGTCCAAACTCTTTTGAACTACTGTCTTTTTGTGTTTGAGGGCCACTTAAAGAGCCTCAAAGGACACACACACACACACACACACACGCACTGCAATGATGTAGGAGGAAGTGACACACGGTGTTGAATAAAAGATGGGTGTGTGGGAAGAAGCAAAGAGCAGTGGAGGAGAACTGAAGGTGGATTAATGATGTTGCACACACTGCTCATCCATTAGTGACACAGGCAGTACACACATAGTGCGCTCACACACATCTGCAACACGCCAGTCACAAATAACAGTTAAAAGCTGACTTTGTGTAATACCTGAAAATTAACTAAAGCTGTTTTTCTTAACTCCTGGTGATGTCATGTGTTCAACACAGGAAGCCGACTGACCACAGACCCAGGGAGTGTCCCTCTGCACGGCTCGTGTCAGCGACATTTAGTGTGGTTCCACCCATCCCCAGTTTTCTCCAACCTGGGGTAGACGAAAGCACCCAACTTCCTGCGTTTCAGGAAGCGGAGAGGAAATGAAGTAGGGGGTGACGGTTACTCATTGTTAGGGAGGTAGGCTGAACAAGGAGTGGAGGGAATAGGTCAGTGTGTGGATTTGAGCCAGATGTGTTTTAAGTTTCACTATTTAGTCTCCTACTGAAAGCCTGCAGCAAACACATGAACACACCGACAGAGAGACAGAAACCAGCAGAAGATGGACGCTAAAGCAGTTACAACTCATCGCCCTTATTCCCATAGTTCTGCTCTGATAAATGAATACACGTCTGTGTGTTTCCCCCATGCAAGCTGAAGGCCTATTTCACTGTTTGATTCAAAGCTAAGGAAATCCATCACCTACCTGGGCATTGTCTTGTCAGCGACAAGCGCCTGCACAATCATACAATAATAAACAGAGGGCAGGGTTATATACATATACATATACATATATATATATATATATATATATATATATATATATATATATATACATATATATATATATATACACATATATATATACATACCATTAGACAATATAGATTTGTCAACCAGATAGTAGTCAGGTTTCCATCCGAATGTCTCGAAATTTTTGAGCGAATTTAGTGAAAATGCGCAAAAAGAAAATGCGACTTTATGCCCGTTTCCATTTGTTATTATTTTGCGATTACTGAGAGGAGAGTGCGCCATGAGATGACGTTATCAGAGAGCGTCTCTCTGCCACCAAACAAACAACACACTCGGCTGACAGTCAACAACTGATCATGGACAGATTCCTGATCGACCTGTCGGCGTTTGGAAGAACCCTGGTCACCATTTTGTCAGCATTCACCGCGTACCGAGCCATCCTGAAGAAGAGACGACAAGGAAGAATTTTAATGTTAAGAGTACTGTCGGAAATAGCTGGAAGGAGACCACCTCGTACCACCAACGTATACGTGTGACGTGATATCCGGTCCAGATGTGTGACGTGGTATCCGGTCCAGTCATCGTTTATCCGCAAAACCTGTTTCCATAGCAAAACGTCGAATTTCTAGCGTTTCCATTAATGTTTATTTTCATTATTTTTGAAAATTCGAATAAGAATAGGTGGATGGAAACCCTATTAGTGACAACATGATAACCTACTTTTAATATCTGTTGTCGAATTTGGCTATAAAATGTTGCAAATAGGGCTGTCTAAGTTAATGGGTTGATTACGAGCTAACGCAAACTCCTTTTGAAGCCACTCATTTCTTTGACGCGCTATTAACACACATATGCGTTCTGTAATTATAACCCTCAGCCCCCCCTGTAGTTTGGGAAATCAGGAAGCGATGCAAGCAGAATGCAGAAACAAAATAGATACAGAGAGGTGTCTCTTGAATTGCAAGTTCAGCCTCAAAACTCGGGCCTGATCTTTCTCTTGCCAAGACCGAAAGTATTTGCATTTCCTGTCAGTGTGAGCTGAGTTACCACCTAAGTACATCGAGCTATTTAAAAACCAGGGGAAGTTTAGTTGACCTTTACCAGTTGGACACTACATTGTGTTAGTAATGTTACATTCAGGTCAATATGTCCATCTGCTGTTGCTTGTTGGGCTTGATTTTGCATGGTATGCTTTCAGCATGTTTTTTTTGAGCATGCAGTACATTTGAGGTTATTCTGGAGAACATTCTGGACAGTGTATGTCATTGTTTTGAATTGTTGCAATAATAAAAAGAAATATACATTTGCACAAAGTAAGCATATTTGTCCACTCCCATGTTGATAAGAGCATTAACGACTACATTCAGAACACATAAATGTGTGATTAATTTGCGATTAATCCCGAGTTTACTATGGGCTATCATGTGATTAATTGCGATTAAATATTTTAATCAACTGACAGCCCTGGTTGCAATATTTTGCAGTTGTATTTTTGCATCAATTTGATGAAGCTGGAAATGTCTGTTCTGATTAATCCAGTAATGGATTCATGGATTAATCATAATAGATTTCATCCATATATCATGTCTTGGTTGATTTTTGCAAACATGCTATATGCTATCACAATATGTATTAATATCACAAACTACAAATGACATGTAGCATGACAAAGGATTTATTCACAGAGGGGCTTCCCTCATTAATATACCTGGTTGTGTTTTGCACTTTTATCAGTGCAACAGTTTAAAAAAATCTTTATTTTAAATGTGTGTATGAGAGACCGTAAACGTTTGTGTTGCTCAGATTTTTGCTCATATTTAAACAAATGTTTATTTATTTGTAAATGTTTTAATCAACTTTATAAAAACAGCAAATCATTGCCGTCTCTTCTCCAGGAGATTATCAATATTCAAAATTCATTCAAACACAACATGGAGTTGGTGGAATGAATTTTTCCTCCTCCATAGCATTATATTTAGCAGCTACACTTGCCTGCATGCAGTGCTTACATCACAGAGATCCATCTTTTCCAGTCTGTGAGCACAGAGTATTCAGCAGAGAGAGACAGTAACTTCATACATTTATATTAATCATTTTTTAGAACGTGTGACAGAATCATAACAGATAAGAAATTCCTACAGGCAGTATTTTAAGAAATTTTTCCCCACACCTCTCTCCTCTGCAGGACCTGGTGAATGTTATTTATAAAACAGCTGCCACCTGTGTCTCATTTTTAACCAGGAGAGCGCTGAAACACGCACCTCAACCAGCTTCAACCACCTGCAGGACAACAGGAAACTCTACACTGCTGTAAGTTACATTGTGAAAAGGAATATCCGTATTACTGCGGTTAGCGGTTGGCTGGCACGCTGCCTGCCCGCCCTCTACTCCTGTCATGGCCTCGGGTTGCAACATCAGCCCAGACAGGAAGGCCCCTTCGCTGAGTTTTGGCTGCCCAGCTGTGATGCCTGCCTGAGGGGATCCAGATGGCATGGCACGGCACCGCCCGCCTGTCAGCGGCGTGCTATCAAACAATACGCCCACATGGTTAAGATAAGAAGCGCAGAGCACATCTTGTAATGGGGTGTTTGAGAATAGAGCACAAGATGTAGCTGCTGTTTGAAAATAGATATGAAAAGGAACACCGTGCTGCTGCATGGTCGCAGTTAGTGTGACACTGGGTTCTATTTTTCTTGACTGCTTTGTTGCTGTTTGAAATGATGCAATCTGGTTCGACCACTGATGCGTGATGATTCGGGATCTTAAAATAATTTAGCTCAAACATCTCGCGCTAAACCCAGAGTAATTTGCTGAATGGGTTTCCTTAAAGCACAGCAAAGTCAATATGTGCCTCAGGAACGAGCATTAAGAAGAACTACATACATGTTAAGTAGATTTGCACACAACGGCGTGTTGTTCCTGTTGTGCAGATTTACGTTAAACAATCTAAAGCTATGTAGGATTTTTACTGAAAGACAAGCAGACTCACACAGACGTAATCCCTCTCAGTCACCACTCATGATACCCTACAAGTGTGTGGCAGTGTATTTATCAGCACGGACTCTGCCTGCTCCTGGGCACAGCACACAGGTGAGGTCAGGACTTTATGAAAAAGTACCAACAAGGTGCCAAACCATAAGCAACGCACACCCAAGAGGAAGCCATGAAAAATCACAGCACTGTAAAAATGCAAATACAGTAGCCGACAATGCCTGCATAGTACACCTTAAAGCCCCTGCTGCATTTGACTACTGTATTACTCTCTTTGGCTCTTGCTCCTGTCTCACCTTGAATCCCATCCATCTGCTTTCTGGTATAAAACAGCCTCTGGAGTGCAGTTTGGAGCAGCAAAGCACACAGTTTTCATGTAATACTTATCACAGCGGAACCTTTATGACTGCTGCACCAAATATAACTGTGTGTAGGCCCTGATAACACTCCTGTGAAAGTGTGTTTGTGTCTTGTAATGTGAGAAAGAAGTAAAGCGAGACATCAAATAGAGGAGGACACGGACCTTAACGTGCTCGGTGGGCATTGTTAGCGAAGGTACAGGCTGTAAATGCGCGACAGAGGGCAGATCTTGACCGTTAAGTGGCTCTCACCTTGGATATGAAAGCACTTTGCAGAGCGCAGAGGAGAGTCGACTCTGCTAACCCTGCACCTCTGTGAAAGTTTGTTATCTGTGTTGTGGCTTTCACCACTGTATCAGTTAATGATACAGCCGCTGTGTTTTCATTTGAACAGTGTGTGCGATAAGAAGGAGCTGGCCATAGTTAAAACTGCGCTGCTGATAAGATTTTTATGTGCAGAAACACCTTAATAGCAATATCCCATCTGCTCACATTCCCGCGGTTACAGTCAGGGGGAATATTTTCTGTTTGACGATAAATCAGACAGTCTTTTTTATTACCTCAATATTCAGCAATCACTAAAGCGGAGTCATTTAATTTCCTGGATTAATTTTCTGTCACCTAATCTCTGGACTCTGAAATGGCAAAATTCAAGTTTTAAAACTCAAAAGAGAGACAGCGATAAAGGTTGTTAGAAAGATTAAATGAATGGGAAACCAAGTGAATAAAAGACTAATGCTTAAATGACTCACCCTCCTTTTAGCTTTCTGGATACACAAAGATATGAACACACACAACAATGAAGCAAACCCTCTGCAACATCATTACAGCTCTTCCCAACAGCTTAAACTGCCCCTGAGCTCGTATCATTGATCGACAACATCTGCCAAACTCAGCGCAGTGTTGCAGACTCATCAGAGGAAAAGAGCTGAGCTTTTATCAAAGAAAAGCCAACAGGGACCAAAAGATGCAGGGGAATGAGATGGGGAAGTTTCACCTGAACTAACAGAAAATATTCCAATTCTGATTACTTCAGCAGAGCTGCAGAAGCGTGTGCGTTCACAAGCGTCAAACCGTCATAACATTTCAGTTTCAGTCAATATGACTTGATCCAACAAACAAGCCATAACATTTTGTCTCCATCACCTCAATATGTCTTAAGATGAGGCATATGTGTACAAGATAACAAGCAGCAGTCGATAGTATGTCAAAGCCAGAGTGGCCGAACAACAAGTGTAGGAAGTGTTGCTGGGCCACTTGAGTGAAATGCTTGGTGAAAAAGAAATGCTGAGAGGCCTTTTATTTCACTGTATTTCCACATTTCTGTGAAAATGTGAAGAATACCGAGCCGCAAGTCAGAAGGCGCTAAAAATAACCGGTGAGCAGAAATTTCATGGCGATCCATTCAAAAGTTGCTGAGACATTTTGCTAGAAAAAAACGTAGTTGTTATAGACAAAAGTAACAGAAAGTAAAAGTTTTCAGACATCCATACGCTATCACACTGCCCCATGATGAAAGGTCATACATTACCAAACAAACACACACCACACCTCCTGTCTGCCTGCACAGCCATATCCTGTTCTGAGAGGGGAAGACATCCTGGACTCATATGAGGAAAGACCTTGCCAGGACCGACAATAACTAACAGCCTTACAACTCTGTGTTGAGAGGACTACATTAAAGCATCAAACCAGCCCAAAATCCCGACAATCCATCACAGTGATTTCTTCTGGTGACATTCCCTGGCAGTGCACCTGGCTATGTATACTTAGGTGTCAGATGTGGAGCACTGCTGTTGATTACTTTTACACTTGACGGATGGCTGTAATTAGGTGAAGCTGAAATGAAACGACACAGCAGGGAAGAGGAGTAAAGAGAAGGAAAACTCCTCCCAAAATAAAAGTAAAAACACCATACATGCTGCAGACACAGTCAGAGCACGAGTGACAAAATGTGAAAATCACGTTTACTCAGTTAGAGTGGGGTTAAAATAGACTTCTTAGATGCTTTGCGAAATCTGAAGATTTGGTACTGATTCCCAGAGCAATTTTCTAAATGTTAGTTAATAACGTGATGTTGACAGAACAAAAAAGAAGGAACTCAGCCGAGAAGGCAGTGAAGCACCCAGGCAGTCAAAAGCACACACAGGTGAGAGTTTTTCTTGTAATTAATTTTCATAGAAGGCAGCAGTTGCAATCATTATTTTATTTAACTTCTACATTTTTGAGATAAATTTGAAGCAACTTGTGAATACTTTGTATGCCATCACCAAGGGACTAACACAGCATTTCCACCATATATGACAAGGACACTAGGGGATCAGTAATCCACTCAACTGGCTGTTTGATTGGCTTCCCACTGGTGACGTGCCCTATCGTAGAATGTACCTGACTGGATAAAAGCACTACTAGCTGATAGTCTCTGGCTCTCTGCTTGCCATTTCAAACAGGAAACAACATGCCGACCTGCTCATAAACTTGTGTTACTCCATCTAAACAATGCACCAAAAACTATTTCTGAAAATATTGGAGGGGAGAAAGACGCAATGCATCTGCTGAATCTTGTTTCAGACAGCTTGGTCCAAGTTTCATGAGTGCTAGATTGACTCATTTGCACAAGGCTGAATCTAGTCTGCTTTATGCATACACAGACTGCAGACCACACTGCAACCCCTCCTCCAAACTCGCCACAATAATTCCACCATGTACTGTGCAACTGCTTCTCCTGCTCTCCAAAGGAAATTACGAGAAAGCGTTAAGACACGTTCCTTCCCACCTCCCCCTCATTTGAATACTCTCATACAGGCGAGAGACTGTCAGGTGCTTCCAGATGAATTAATCAATTAATTAATACAGTTAACATTTTTAAAATAAAAAAGCTGTGGACCATTTATTTTAATTGCCAGTTATGTTTCATATAGTATTTGAATGCAATAGGGACACAAGTGAATGGTTTGGCACACACTGAACTGGAGGAAGAGCCTGAAAATTGTGTCCCCTTTTATATTCATTTAATCAAGAATCAAACACCAAATACTCTGAATCAAACTGTATCGAATCAAATCATGAGTTTCCCAAAGATTCCCACCCATACTCTAAACACATGCTAAAAAGAAATCTTGATAAACCAAGGGGACAAAGAAGCAGCAGGGAATGATGTTGCAACATCAGACAGATGATGTTGCAAAGGCAAAGAGAGAGTGGCTTCACTCACAAATTATTATCGACATTTCATTTAGTGAGGCCAGTAGCTCATTTTTTCCCAGGCACTCAAGTCTAACAGTCTAGTTTAATGTAATGACATCGCAACATCAGCTACTATATTTCCATCTGCTTGTTGAAGCCGTGTATAAACACTGATGACTTAAAGCTGTCTACCTTTAACTTCTATTCTGCTATTTTCACCTCTGAATCTGTAGTGATTCAGCCTCCACTTATGTAAGCATTTATATTTGCTGTTCTGAGCTCCCAGAGTCTGATGTTTATCGGGAAAAAAAAGACTTGTGTGCTTTGTTCAGCAGGAACAACAGTTTTGTTTGGAATACAGTACAAGAAATGGCGAGTTACCATGAGCAGAGAAGAGCACAGTAGGTGAGGGGATAAATGAAATCAGCACCACAGACAGAACTTTATCATCAGAGGTGCCAGGGGAGGAGACACCTCAGTGACAGGAACACTGTTTAATTTACAAGTCATTTCTGTGAAGTGCAGAGCAGAAACATTACCCCACCTTCACAAAGACGTGTAATCATGAAGGTGCAAATCACATGCAGCTCTGATGGAACTTGTCTTTCTTAAAATGTTGTATGTCAGCTGATCAGAGCTGCAATTTGGGTTATGACTTAAGACTATTTTCATTATCGATCAATCTGCTGATTAGTTTGTTGATGAATCATTTTGTCTCTTTTGGCCAATATAGTTTCTTTCGTCATATCTTCAGATGTCTTGTTTTGTCCAAAATCCAAAGATACTCAGTTTACCCTACATGACAAGCATCGAGTCCTGGGGTCTCATTTCTAAACATAGCGTACGCACAAAACGAGGCATGAAAGAGGCATACGCCACTTCCCACGTAAAAGCTGTGATCTATAAAAACAGACGTGATCGGAGAAACTTTGACCCACGCTTACGAACATTTTGGAGACAGGAAATTGGCGACGCAGATGGTGAGGTGGAAGACTAATTGTAGAAACTGTTGATAGTTTTGGCACATGCCATTTTTGGCTTTTGTTTGTACGTACATTTTTAGTATGGATCCTACGCAATGAGATGCCTGATTTTAAGACGCTAGACACAGCAAATGTTTATCATTTTGTTTAAAAAACTGACTAAACCATTTATTTAATTACCAAAATAGCTGCCAATGAATTTTCTGCAGACGGACTAATCCATTAATTGACTAACTGTTGCAGCTCTTAGTCAATTAAGTGTTTGGTTAACAGACTTCACAACCATAGCTCCATCAAAACATCAGGTTCATATGCGTGAGGTTTGCCATTTAACCTTCCTCCAAAATAATGATATTGTAAGACTGTGTTATTTTTCTATGTGATATGTGTGTGTGGGACAGAGCAAGAAAAAGAGAGAGCAAGAATGAGACACAGCAGCAGGTAAGAGATGTCAGGAGTTCAAGAGCCCATGGTCAGGGAGTGGACTCATTTACTCTGCACCCAGCTGCGAGTCATAAACCTACCACCCCTCTTTTTCTCCCCTCCCATCCCTGCATCCTCTGCTCGCTGTAACTAGGCAACGCCGGCTTGAAACGATTCAGATGGTAGAGGCAGGCCCATCAAAGGCAAAGACAGACAGGCAGCCGGGCTCGCTGTCTTTTTCTTCCTCTCTACTGCTCTATCTCTCCCTGTCTACCTCTCCCACCTGCTCGTACACTACACTGTAGTAATTGCTGCTGAGCCTTATTGTGCCTGATGATGCGGTGACACTGTACGACACACAGCGCTAGTACAGAATCCATTGCATTGCCTGCTTACACTGTGTGCACACCTTCACACATTGTCCAACTAGCAGAGGCAGGATGTCGTCCTTTTCAATGGAGGGGAAATGACAATGGTAACAAATCGGAAAACTGAAAATAGTTTGCAGAAAGGTGATGAATTTATTGGATTTCTCAAATATTGTAAAGACCATTAAAGTGGCAAAGAGGAGCTGCAAGAGCTCTGCTGCACTGCTCTGGGGTCAGGGACTGTGTGTTAACAGTAACAGTTTGGTATAAAAGGAATGTGTGCACACACAGAGCCAGGAGGAAAACGAAGGACGTGCAGAGATGAAGATAACAAAGCACGCCTCGCTGTCCAATATGTTGAGGAATGTCACAGCTTTAAATCATTTAATGTGTCTTTATGAGCAGACGGATACACGTGCACTCTTACAAACATAAACCCACAGACACAGAGAGGCAAAGCACTCCTGTAAGACCTATCAGTAAACACACACACACTGGGTGACAGCAATTATGGTACAAAGGGGCAGCCGGGTGGACCGGCACGAGGGTCCTACACATGCTGACAGATGGAAAAGAGATGGCCAATTAGGAGCTACAACATTCACGAAAGGAAGAACACAGATGTCTCAAAAACAGCATGCATTACACATCTACATTATTGTTCTGAATCAATCACATTTTCCTCAGGATTATTAGAATATATTCATGCTCCATTGCAAGTGTGGGCTCAATAAAGTTTATCTTATCTTATCATTCTGGGATCAGAGGAAATGTGAAGGTAAGGCAACATGCATGTCATGACAAACATGTAATGTTTCAAAGACCAATAGGACCCCCCGCGTTCCTATTCTGCCACTGGCCATCTGTCCATGCAGCACATGATCCATGTACCATGATCCTGATACTCGTGATATTTTGACTTGTTGACACATTGACGTCATACTGTTACCCATGGTGACACAAAGCGTGGCTGAAAGCAAAATTATTACCGACTCAGTGGTGGTTCCAAAAAGAGGAGCAGCTTCAGTAGTGTGGAATAAACTGTGGTGTCCTGAATGTTTTATGAACAGCCACGGACTTCTCAGACTCTTTTAGCGACTTACCGCTCAGAGGGAACTCGTTCAGCGGCTCCTCTGGCAGCAGCACAGCATCTCTCCCTCTCCTCTCTCGCCGTGCACACACAGGAGTCTGTGTCGTCATTTCATTGTCATAAACCTTTGGTGATGTAAACCTATGTGACGCTCATGGCTCAATAATAAACTCCATATATGTGAATGTGTGATAGTTGTGGTATCATAACAGCCTGTCACAGGTTACAGCGTGATGATTAGAGGAGAAATACAATGAAATTATATTATTTTAGGGCCTTATCGCCCACCCCCAATCTGCATCAGTTCAGTACATCTAGGAGAAAAGCCTGCAGGCAACAGACTGAACGCACGTGCTGCATGGTAATGCTCATAAGCTACCTTACAGTAGCTGGGTTTACATGCAAGTATTTAGATGCAAATTGCAATGCAGAGGAATTAAATCTGGAGATCTGCCACTAACCAGCATCTACATAACAGCCAATCACACTACACGTTACTATAACTACTGCATACTCACACTCTGTTTCACCCTAGTGTGTAGCTATTCTGAATCTGTAAAGTGTGGGTTTTTGCCCTTAAGGTCTGAAATATGTTTGCTGGACCAACGAAAGCTGTTCAGCTGTGATGCATTAGCCTGCCACCACCCTCCGCTCCTCTCGCAGCTCCTTGTTTAATCCAAACCACTGTCTCTCCCTCTCTGAGGTTCATCCGGTGTCAAGCTGTGGAAGGAGCCGAGGATGACAGGAAGGCCATCTGTGCCAAGCTCTGTCATACTCTGTCTGTGTTGACATTTCCACACAACACATGCGTGAACGCAAATGCTGGCATGCACACACGCATGCCCCCATACAGGCATGAGCACACGTGCATAAATCAACACAAACACAAGCCAGCACACCAGAATAACAATGGATATTATCAGTACTGGATTTTACACACGTAGATATCTGGGTAGCTGACACAGACTGGCAACAGTCACGTAATGTATGCCAGGAGCCCCTGGGACAGGGTCCGACCAAGGGCTTTAGAAAGTAAACCTACTCCTATTCAAATAAAATGACAAGAATCAAATCTATAACTTGTTATAAATTGGGAATGATTAGCGGAATTGAAATCAGACTCGTCAACAATCTATGGTCCGGGGGGGTTCAAATCTACCTGTCTAACATTTTGTGACAAAAAATCTAAAATGAAATGACAAACAACATTTTCCATCCATCCCCTGTGCTGAAAATTAACAGATGGCACATTAACTGCACTATAATCACACTGACTAACACCACTGCAGTCAAGCTCTCTGTTGTTGTCTGTATAGGTGTTGCTGCACCATGCTGGCAGACCAGGTCAACTTCTAACAGCCAATCAGCAGCAGATAATTACCTGCGCACCTGCTCACCAAACAACCACCAGCAACTCCAGTGGTCCCGTCGGACGGCTGTATGCTCAATTATCTGTCTAAATGAGCCCAGACTCCACTGGCAACTTCTCCTACTTAATCAGATGGGATTTATTTTACAATAGGAGGCAGCATAATGTGATTGTACATCAATTTCCCTTAAAGGAAAAATCACGTGAAAGCCCACAAGTGAATTCAAAGTACATGCTGGTATAAATATGTAAACTTGTTGCCAGTATTTTCACTGTCGATATATCTGTTGGTTTTTTCTTGGTTAATCTATCAGTTGTTTGGTCTATAAAATAACAGAAAATAGTTTTAAAAAAGGTTGATCAATGCTTTCCAAAGCCAAGATGACATCCTTAAATGTCCTGTTTTGTCATCACCCCAAAGATATTCAACCCTGCATTAACTAAAGTCTAGCTTATTCAGAATGTAGCCGCCAGAGTTTTAACAAAAACTAAAGAGTCTGACCAGATAACTCTTATTTTATCTTCTCTTCACTGGCTCCCAATAAAACATCATCATTCTATTCTCCTCCTACAGTCTGCCACAACAGTGTTCTCGTTTAAAAGCAAACTAAAAATGTCTCTTTTTCTCAAGCTTTTAGTTAGGTTTTAAGTATATTTTTATTTGTTTTAGGAATTAGTATCATTATTGTTATTATCTCCCACTTTTGAGTAGGGATGCGTGTGATTAGCCGTCTAAATAAGTAAACATCCGCTCCCTCGCTAGCTGGTAGCAGAAATATTAGTCAGTTAAACCAATTAGTGTTTTATTCATGTACAAGGCTGCTTAACTATCATGCGGCCGCCCGCCACTAGTGGGTGCTACAGAGCCATCAGACAGCAGTCCCCCTCCACGCGGTAATGCTAGAGTATACTGGAGTTTTAAAACGGCACGGTGGGAAATACGAGAGATGTCCTCTCACAAAATCAGCGCGGTTTGGCAGTACTTTGATCTAGAATGAATACAAGGTAGCATGTAGGCTGTGTCAGAAAAAAAAACGGCATAAAATCACTCGACTGGAGCAACGCGCAACGACATTCAACTCAAGCAATTGGATGTTAACCTGCAAGGAACGACGGCTGATGCTGATAGCGGTGCTAGCCACACTCAGACCAAACTGACATCGTTCACGCGGTGATCCCGCCCAGTCTGAGAAGATAACTTTGTTGAAGGTAAAGGCTTCAGGAAGTTAATGGAATACGTTGAGCCTGAATACACCATACCAGAGTTGCCATCATGTTCACATTCATACTGCAGGGTGCAAAGTGTCTCGTACTTCAGCGGCATTTAAAATGCGACATGGCTGTTGAAGATTTTTATTGAAGGCTTCAAAGGGCTCTTAATGCACACAGTATTTTTTGGGACAATGTTTAAAATACTTTTCAGTTTTCCTCTTTTCAGACTAGTCGACTAGTCTTAATTAAAATTTTCGTTTAGTCGACAGGGAAATTAGTTGCCAGGAACATCCCTACTTTTAAGAATAATGATAATAATTATGCCCTCTTATTTTTGTTTGTTTTTACCATGTCCTGCTTGTTTATATAAATGTCATACTTTACTATATGATATCTTGTGTTTGTCATGTATGATGTATCTTAAGCACATTGAGTTTACGCTTGTCATATGAAAAGTGCTATATAAATTAAATAAACTTGACTTGCAGAGGGTCTCCACTGCTAATCAGTTTACTCAGAAAATTACAATTCATTGGTACAGCAAGGAGGTTATTTTTCTAGGGGAAAAATGTATGCTGCTTCATACACTGATCGCAGTGTATGCAGCAACAACAGCAGCAGCCGTAGGGCTGGTGTAATGTCATGAGAGTGGATGTGTGACTCTGTGCAATGCCGTCAGCACGACACTGTAGATCTCTGTAGCGCAGGGAAGAAGCTCCTTATTCTTGAGTGAGGTTCCAATACTTTTTTTCATTTGGAATTTCTTTAGAAAAGTAATGTTTTTCGGAATAAAATTATATTTTTATAAATGGATCATTATCATCATTTACAATAAGTGTGTTTTTATTAATTACTAAAGAGCAGAGGAAGTCATAGAACTGACCATCATACCACTGGTCTCATGATAGTGAGCCCAATACATCCACTGTCTTGTCTGTTAAGCAGTGTTTGGTAACACTTTCTTTCAGGGTTAAGTGTCTTGCTCAAGGAGTTTTTCAAACACTGGTAATAAGGCAGGTAAATGCTAATTATTCATCTGTCTGATTCAGGTTCAAACAGGTGGCTTTTGGTCAAATACACTCTGTCTCTTTCACTTGGTCAGAATAGAGAGAGAATAAATGTAAATCTCTGCTTTAAATCCTATTGTGAAGAGCTCAGTAAGGCCAAACACAGTCACAAAGACTAACCCCGTAAACTCGATCTGTCTGTAGAATTTGGATGTCTCTGTCCTCACTGCTCAAAGCGAGACAAGCCGTCTCTCCCATTCTGCAGCACAAATTTGCCGGTAATGTAAGTCGCCTGCTGACAGCTGTGCCCAAATGATCTCTTGAGCTCCCAAACACCACATCTAATTGCCATCAAGTTCCCAAGTGTGCATGTCGTTCAAAGCACCACTTTGGCAAGTAAACACACAGATTGCATTATGTGAGCTGATTTCTGATTATACCATTCAAGAGCACTGATGGGAATCTACTTAAAGACACTCAACCATGGGCATTCACACATTTTTGTTCATCCTGCTCACAAGAGGCACGCAGTCTTGACAAGTTGGATTTGGGGACCACACTCCAAATGAAGAGGTTAGGACCGGGATCACGGAGGCTCCTGGCATTCCCACGCTTCACTACACAGCTGTCTTGCAAAACCCGAGCTTAACGCTTCGACAGCACAAAACCAAAACAAACAGAGGTTAAGAAATGTTATTGCACAAACCCTTGGGGTTTTTTTTCTGTCTCTCAGGCAGTATCAACCTGCTCTGACCATCAAAGGGGGAACGGCAGGCATGAGGGGAAACCCATTTCAGCTCCCTTTAGTCTCAGGGGAGCATGAGAGTTGACTTCAAACACACCCATTAGTAACTGTGTGGAAATGGCTGGACCTCGACTACTTAAACAGGTCTTCTGCTCATAAGCTCTTATACATGTCGACATTCCACATCCAGCATTTGCTTTTGCTATCATTGCTCTTTCCTGCAGGTTACCTTCATTCACCTACACAACTAGTGCCACATATAGACCACATATAAAATCTAATATCCATCTCCAAAATGTCAATGTTTGATTCATTTCGGAAAAACTTGTCTTTTCATGTTGATTGAAATGCATCTGTGAAATCCTGCAAATGTATTTATTCAGTCCAGTAGTAAAAGGTGGAATACCAAGGTTTTTAACGATGATAGCAATATGTGGCAAATACTGACTGTCCACCTTTGAACTTAACTTTGAATAATTAACTCAAGTACCCACTACACCCCACTTTACCCCCTCTACATACACTCCTAACTCCACAGTATAAGCTCACATCGTGACTAATACATTTTCATTTTAAAACAGCAATTTAAAATGAAAATGATCTCTATACACACGAGCGTTTTAGCATTGTTTCAGAATAATCTCCATCAATACTCACTAACCTGAAAATGCACATCACACAAGCAGTCACGTATACTATGTGCGTGACAGTGTAAACAGGAAGCAGACTGTCTGCTCTGCAGTTGGTTGCTGACTTAGAAAATACTACGAAGGAAAAGTAAGACCAGACATGCATGTGCTTGCACTGATGATGAGGCGGAAATGTTACTGAATTTCTGATCTTGTTTTAACTGAGTGTACGTGCTTTTAACTGTTCATCTACACCTTGACATGTTTATCACTCTGTAATTCTATTTTTAGAGCTCATTTAATGTTATTGTTGTTTGTTGTTTTGAATGATTTCATTTCTGTTTTAATTGATATGCTTGATGGTTCTTTGTTTGCTTAATAATTGTTTTAATATCTTTGTTCATGCTCGGCATCATTGCAAACGAGGGTCTCCCTAAATTGATTTCCCGAGTCTTTAATAAAAGTCTGAATGAATGAATGAATAAACACGAGTATGAGGCTGTCAAGGTGGTTGAAAACAATGATTGGGAGCTGTCGCAAAGCAAAAACAGACTTATTAGAGTGGCATCGTAGCATTATCCTTTGCCGGAGGAAGCCATGGCGATGTGAAAGGATCACCCAGACAAGAAGGATGAAATCATTACAGGTATGTGGGCCTTGCTATATTGTTGATTTGACACCTTGTGACTGATGAGACCCGGTCAGGGAGTGAACACGGGTGTCTGGGTCACTGTTTTCATGGTTCGTAAACACCTGGGTAGTGAGGATGCTCGACGGAAACATAGCAAATATTATGCATTTTGCAATTTAAAACGTATAAGTGTGGATGTGGCTGAAGGATCTCACAGGATTTGATAACACAGATAGTGTATAAGAAGTGTGACAGGTGTTACCACTCAATAGCTTTGAAAATGAATTATTATACTTGTATTTATTTTAATGTGTGTTCCTGATCAGTGATCCAGAGGCTGTGTCCCGTCTCTTCACCAGACAAGGCAGAAGACCATTACAATGTGAATTCCTCAGGAGATAGTGGCACCATGAGTGAACACACCAGCAGGTAATTTGTGGTGCAGTAGATGCATCTTCCCACACACAGACCAAGTCAAGCCAAACGAGACCCCAGAATGAGATTGTCACAGGCAATTGCGTTTTCATTAACACTCTGTGAATCAGTTAATTTGTTTTTGAAATGGAGCCCGTTCCCTGTGAAATGATTTGTTATTCCTTTTGGGAAATTGTTGGCTTTTGTGAGTGAAAATAAAAAAAGTAGTTAGGTGGATGAACAGTTTTTAAGGCAGTGATTGTGAGTCGCTTAAACTGACATGATTCAGGATCTCACAACCACTTCTGCTACTTGTTATTTACTGTTGCGACGATGCCTAGTACAAGACGTTTGGCAACCAAGAGCATGCTTCCAGTTTGTCTCCTATTTTAGTCTCTGTGGCCGTCTTGTCCTTTTAGAAACATTGCCAAAAACAAAATTACCAACACAACATCTTATCAGGACTATTACAGTGTGTTCAATAGAATTCAAGCACGACAGACATGAACACACAAACCTGCATGTATCCAGCAGTACTATTTAGTCCAGGAATGAGGTTGCACGGGTCAGCGACACGTCACATATGTCTGACCTTTCTGAAGGCCTGGCTGTGAAGGAAGGCCTGCTATTTGTGTTCCACCCACTGTCCCAGGATAAACAAAGTTTCACACACCTGCGTTGATAAGATAACGCAATGAATGTGGAATAACTGCACTGACTGTGATTTAGCACAATGCAGTGGGAAGAGAAGAAATCACAGCAGAAAGACTGTGGTGGAAACGTTGCCATCAGCTACACAGAGGAGCATCAAAGACCCCACAATACACTTCAATGCCATTGTCAGTACATTAAATGGCTGCTGGCATCAGGAGCAGTTTCGTTAGGTGTACGATGTGGTTAGGTTTAGAAAAAAACATGATTTGGCTTTAAAAAGGAACGTTTGTTGTTAACATTACCGCCATTTGCTGTAGTGATATTGGTGTTCTGAACCTACTAGTCAGTGTAGCAGACCCCGTATAATATATCTATGAAGCTGTTAACCACTATTATTACACGGCATTGTCAAATGCTCGATCCTGATTGGTCAATTACAACATTCTACGGTCTGTTATTTCTGAATAGCAGACCGTTGCTATGAATAGCAGACCGTTGTTAAGGACGCTTCTGATCGACTCGGGCGAATCACGTCCTGTCATATCAATCCGCAGAAAGACGTTTATACCTGCGGCAAGAAATCGTTAATTTTAGATAAACATTTGATGTCAAACTTTTGATTTCTTTAGTGAGTAGCCGTGTAATAAGCGGGATAATGTAGAGCATCACCCTTGGGATAATGTAGAGCATCACCCTTCAGGGTGATGTAGGACCCCTCCGCTTCGCGTCGGGGTCCTGCATCACCCTGTCGGGGTTTATTTCTCTATAGTGACCGGCTCGCTCTACATTATCCCTTACTTAACACCCATTTAATCGAGTGATAACATTCGAACTGGTTGGTGGGTGGAAAAATACTATATATTGTTACTGGCTTTAAAAACATATCAGTGACTGAAATGCCACTAATAGGATTTCCATCCACCTATTCTTATTTGAATTTTCAAAAATAGTGAAAATAAACATTAATGGAAACGCTAGAAATTCGCAAAAAAGTTTTTACGCTTGGAGGGGGTGGATTTGTCGATAAAAGGAAAGTACGACTTTTTTCTATGGAAACAGGTTTTGCGGATAAACGATGACCGGACCGGATACCAAGTCACATGTCTGGACTGGATACCACGTCCCACGTATACGTTGGTGGTACGTGGTGGTCTCCTTCCAGCTATTTCCGACAGTACTCTTAACATTAAAATTCTTCCTTATTGTCTCTTCTTCAGGATGGCTCGGTACGCGGTGAATGCTGACAAAATGGTGACCAGAGTTCTTCCAAACGCCGACAGGTCGATCAGGAATCTGTCCATGATCAGTTGTTGACTGTCAGCCGAGTGTGTTGTTTGTTTTGTGGCAGAGAGACGCTCTCTGATGACGTCATCTCATGGCGCACTCTCCTCTCAATAATCGCAAAATAATAAGAAGAAATGGAAACGGGCATAAAGTCACATTTTCTTTTTGCGCATTTTCACTAAATGCGCTCAAAAATTTCGAGACATTCGGATGGAAACCTGACTACTGTCATATCACTAAACACAAAACACAGAAACACATTTTTTAGGTGTTGTTGCTTTGGTTGTGCCCATAAAGTGCAGACATGCCTGCCTTCACCTTGGCTCCATGGCTCTGAGTCGATGACTGTGAGGTGAGGTGCATCTCCTTTACTAATCCTAATACAATATACAATATACTTAAGAGAAAAAAAATCCAAGGTCCCTTAGATTATTTTACAGCGGTTGAACTAAACATTTATTTTTTTTATTGATTAATCTGCCCATTATTTTTTATGAATTTATTTGTATTTTTGTCTGTAAAATGTGAGAAAATGGTGAAAAACATAATTTTAAAAATTACAATTAACTATAGTTTTCAAGGGCCCAAGGTGACACATTTGTTTTATCCAACCAACAATCAAAACCCAAATTTTCAATTTACTAAAGCAGCAAATCCTCAGATTAAAAAAAAAGTGGAACTGTCAAATGTTTTGCATTTTTGCTTGAAAACTGACCGTAGTGATTTATCCATTCTAAAAATTGTTGCAGATTTATTTTCTGTCCTCCTACTCATTGTTTCATCCCTACTTCTATAGTCCAATTAATGCTCTTTGTATTTTAGCTCTCCCTGAAACTGTCGTTGCTGTTTTCAGTATTGGTGGAGAGGGCAATGGTGAAAGTGATAGCGACAGCATTGATGGTGACAATGAGTGGAAAACAGCAAGTTGCGCAAAATGAGGGAGAATCACACCCCATCAAACACATTACCCAAAACCGAAACAGTTATTGCTGCCTCTTTTAGGACTGATTTGTCCCAGAGTGACGATTGAATGCCTATAAAAATGTGGCTATACAAAGAATGTGCCAGATTTTTCAACTCTGAGAGGCTGACACCAAAACGCAACATTTGCTGCCCTGGTTTCAGACAGCTCATCAAACTGTAGTTTGGGTTAGTTCACTTAAAAAAAAAGACTGCTTGGCTTTTATTTGGCTCTTTAATCAGCTAAATACTTTTGCATTTAAAACGTGTAGATGGGGAACATGCCAAAATGTTGACCATCAGTTCTACTGTTACGCCAAATGTTTTACAATGTTTTAAGCATTAATTATCATCTGTGGTTTGACTGAATACAAGATGACGTATTACCCTAAAAATATTAAACGTGGTTTAATCAGTTGACCAAAAAAAATTAAAAATTAACAGATAAATTGATACAGAAAATCATCATTAGCTGCCCTATCTTATATTACTGCTGACACCTGGTCAAATAAATGGGAAAAAGAGTCAAAATAATTTCAAAGGAGGAAATTAGTTCATGGTCCACAAAGACGAACATTGATAAGAAGCTTTTTTGGTCTTTAATTATCTTTTTTTACATCTTGACATAGGACGACACAAAAAAAAAGAGCATTTTCACCTCGGCAACAATCAAAACAAAACCATATCATACACCGTACATCTAGGTCAACTCGTCTGGAATTCATAGTTAGGAGACTCCCCAGGCTCATCAACCAGGCATGAATAATCCATGTCCAGATTTCAATTAGCCTGCAAGCAAGACTCATCAATATGTGTGTGTGTCCGTGTGTGTGCGTGCGTATGTGTGCGCACGCTCCAGAAATAACTAACTTTAACACTGATGAGACAGAGACGAATGCTGGGCCTGGGGCCATTGCTCATTTACAGATGTCTATGTTAAGTAAAACCCAAACAGGGTGAGAGATCCATCTGTTTCATCTTCCATCTCGGTTTCCTTTCTCTCTTATTTCTGAGGCATCGTAAGTGGCCTCGGTTTACCTTTACTTAGAGCTGCCGCACAGCAATACAGCATTACAATGTTCTCTGATCAAATTAGCCTAAAAATAGCTCAGCTGTTGGTTTGGAGGGCCTGGAAATCGCAAAAAAAAAAAAAGTCCCTTTTTCTTCTGAGCACTGCAGTGATGGTGAGCATAGTTATGCTGAGCAACATACATCACATGTACATGTAGATAACAATCTGTAATCTTAATCTCTGATCATCCTATCCCCCACATTCCTTTCCTATTCTTCTTCCAGGGGAAATCCTCCTCTTTTGCAAACTGAAAAAACCTCAATTTAGCAAGTCATTAGATTTTCCTGTCTCTTGTCTCTCAAAGCATCTTTGAGGATCCTGACAAGCAGTTATAAATCCAGTGTATTACTGGTATTATTATTATTATCATTATTGTGGTGGAAATTTTGTCTTCTTCATGCATATGCTTACATTGTTTCATTCTTCCTAGGTGTTTGTAAGTGTAATAGGGTTTCCATCCACCTATTCTTATTTGAATTTTCAAAAATAGCGAAAATAAACATTAATGGAAACGCTAGAAATTCGGAAAAAGGCCGAAAATGTGCAAAAAAGTTTTTACGCTTGGAGGGGGTGGATTTGTCTGCGTATTGATAAAAGGAAAGTACGCCTTTTTGCTATGGAAACAGGTTTTGCGGATAAACGATGTCTGGACCGGATATCACGTCACACGTATACGTTGGTGGTACGCGGTGGTCTCCTTCCAGCTATTTCCGACAGTACTCTTAATATTAAAATTCTTCCTTGTCGTCTCTTCTTCAGGATGGCTCGGTACGCGGTGAATGCTGACAAAATGGTGACCAGAGTTCTTCCAAACGCCGACAGGTCGATCAGGAATCTGTCCATGATCAGTTGTTGACTGTCAGCCGAGTGTGTTGTTTGTTTTGTGGCAGAGAGACGCTCTCTGATGACGTCATCTCATGGCGCACTTTCCTCTCAATAATCGCAAAATAATAACAAATGGAAACGGGCATAAAGTCACATTTTCTTTTTGTGCATTTTCACTAAATTCACTCAAAAATTTTGAGACGTTCGGATGGAAACCTGACTTGTGTGACCTTTGCATTCCCCTTTTGTAAACATCTGTCGTTACTTGACATCATCAAGAGATTTACATTCACTACAATCTCGCCTTCAAAGACAATCCATTGACTGTTTAACAGATACAGCCGATTACCTAATGTCTTACATACTAGATTGCAACAGGTATGCTCCTCTGATGTAATCAAGAGAACATAGTTAAATCAGGAAAGCCCAAGAAAGCTACAACTGATTTTTTTTTACTTCTGTTTGCACTATATCTTTTTTTCTACACTTGTTTGCACTATATCTTCTTCTTTTTACACTTGTAAGGAGCACCTGTAACGAAAACAATTTCCCCTTGGGGATCAATAAAGTATTTCTGATTCTGATTCTGATTCTGATTTCTCATCAACTTGTCGTCTGAGTGTTGGTATAAAGATGCCCTGTATTCACTGTTCTGGGCACAAACTCAGAGCTCCGAGCCGGAGGTTGCATCTTCTCTATAGAGAACAAACTCTGGCAAAAAATTGCCACAACATTATATTTACTATTATAAGATTTTGGTATCGTCAGTGTTCTGGTTTGTATTTGTAGTAGGAGCACTGACCAATCATGCTTGAGCAGGTTTTGGTTGCCTATAGGTCTGTGTGGAGAGCAAAGGAATGCATTGGCCAAAATGCAATCTAGGAACCCCAAGGCTATTGTCTGACTATAGCTTAACTTTTTTTTAGCTTCTTCCTAATTGTCTGCATTCATATGCAGATATCAGTTTAATAGACATCAGCTGAAATGTTGTCTGAACCTGTCTCAAGTTGCTAATTGAACTGTAAACAATGAGCGGCGCACAGAAGAGGAAGTCTTGGCCTGGATATCCGCTGCCTACATCAGATCTCCCTATACATTGGCTGTTGCCCCCAGAGGCCTTATCACTGTCAGATTATAGCTGATGGGTTCTGGGAATGAGAAGAGGGTTGTTGCGGATTCACTTTCATTGGTTTTAAAATATCTGATATACAAAAGGCAAATCACTCAAGTGAAACTGTGATTATGATCAATAAATTGAAAAATTATTACTCCCTTCTGTCTGTTTGCATTCACGTTTAGGTCAATTACAGTGCCACTCTCTATTGCTAGAATTACAGTGGTTTAAAAAAAGGTTCAGATAAAAGTGTTGAGAGATATTTCATGCTCTGTGAAGCCATGCCTATAAAGCCCTTATACCCACATCACTGCTGCCAGCCAACAACACCCAATTTCCATAAAGCCATTTATAGACTTTAGAAAACACATCTTTATGTAACTACCTATGCATTTTTCATATCAAATGCATTTAGACTGGAGAGCATCTTGCCTGTCAGTGGACCGGCGAGGGGGAGAGCGAGGGGGGGTATTTCACAAGTGATTTCCTACCCTTGGGAATCAATTACTTAACCTTTGTTTGGATGGCAACCGTAAAACTTAACTACCCTTTAGGTCTGTGTGTCGGTGGCAGTTGACACGTCTTAATCACAGCCTAAGAGGAGTGATGGGCTTGACCCTGAGAGGCCTGTGCCATGGTATTGGCATGGTGCTCTATGTTCTAACAAGCAGATACACATGCTTTGAAGTGCAACCTATTTAGCATGACAGGCTGAACACAAATAGACGTAAACAGAGATAGATACGCTGTCAGGTGAAGCCTGAATGTCCAGCCTCTTTATCTCTGACTGATGGTGTATAAACTATAATGAGAAAGCACGGGGTCACTTTAGAGAGCAAGCAATCACTCAGGCAAATCATATTATACTGCTGCACTGTAGAAGGGCCCACCTGAAAGACCCTCTCATACTTGTAACGAAGCTGTTCAATGAGCACTGTGTGTGTGTGTTTCGAGTGTCGTCACCACTGTCAGCAGTTCTCATGGCTGATTTTTTTTGTAATCACATGCTCAAGGCAGCCAGGGTCACACACACAAACACACAACACAAGCAGACGACGGCACACACTCTAAGCAAATAAAAACTATGTGTTCAGGTACAACCAAATCAAATATCATTATAATCAAGCTGCCCTCAGATGGTGAAGCAAGATTAACACTTGGGTGACTCACTGTTTCCGTTCTCTTTCATGAGACAGATATCAGATCACCCTCCATCGCATGGTCTCCTTGCACATTTCTATGTTTACTGTTCACAAAGTCACCAGCTCTTAAAAATAGCCAGGCTTGGGCATGATGACCGACTGTATGTGTGACTTTCCTGTGTTTGTTTGCTTTAATCAAGCAGTATTACCCCACAGGACAGGTTCAGGAGTCTTGTGGCTGTGGGGTGTCATTAGAGGTCCAGTGACACCAAGGGTCATTCCTTAAGACTTGTGCAAACAGCTTAGGACAAACACTAAAAAAACTGCTTGAAACCAGTTCTTGCTCTCTCCCATTCCTTCCATCGTCACGTTTACTAAGAGGAACAATTCCAAGCTTTGTGTTTGGATTTGTTAGTCATCTGGATCTCTTGTCCACTCACTGTTTTAAACACAAGAGAGGTGATTTGGATAAGGCCTGCCTCACCCTGACACAGCCTCTGACCAATCTAGGGTTGCAACTGACAATTATTTTTGATTCACTTAGATTATTTTAGCAATTCATTAGCCTATATAATGTCAAAATAACTGAAATATCACAACTTCAGGGAGCCCACAGTGAAGCCAAATTAACAATTAGTCGATAAATGAATTAATCTATCAACAGAAAATTAACTTTTCTATCAACTATTCTTCTTCTATGACTGTTGTTTACCAAACAGCTGCTGGCCCCAGCTTCTAAAATGTAAGGATTTACTGCTCTGCTTTGTTTTATCTGATTGTGAACTGAGTATCTTTGTTTTTTGGACCTTCGGTCAGACAACACAAGACAAGACATTTGAAGACTTTGCAAGATTCTAATGGACATTTGTCACAGGTTTCTGATTTTAAAGACCAAAAAGTTAATCAAGAAAAATAACTGACAAGTAGCTTAAGTATTCTGCTCACACCATGGCAAAGGAGACAGAGCAAATCATCACTTGAGAAGCCGAAATCTGCACAACCGCCTTAGCTTGAAAATGCCTGAAATGATTCACTGATTATGAAAAACCACTGTTGAGTTCATTTCTTTTGAGCAGATCATCAGTTATTAATAAATCGCTGCAGCTCTAACCGTTCTGTAAATTCCTTTACCATGAGGTCAGCATGACATATTTACTGTCGTGTCTCATGCTGGTCTTAATGTTGGCTTTCCCATACCAAATGTGGAATTTTCTAGCATAAACACTACTGTTGCAACTTTGGATAATGATTAAGATTACAGATACAAGCAACCAAACTTGTGTTTCCTTTGTAATGTCTCTGGGTTTACCTGAACAAGCTTGGAGCAAAACTATTGCTTCTTCACAAGATACAGGCGAGGTGGTTCAGACATCTGATTAGGATGCCCCCAGGATGCCTTCCTGTGGCAGTATTCCAGGCACGTCCAACTAAGAGGACACCTCTAGGTAGACCCAGAACATGCTGGGAGGGATTATATATCTCATACAGCCTGGGAATACCCTGGGATCCCCGAGGAGGAAGAAGTGAGGATGTCTGGGCTACCTTGCTTGCGACTACTAAAACCCCGACCCAGAAAAGCTGCAGAGAATGGATGGATGCATGGCTGGACGACTGGTATCAAATATCTATTTATTTCTTGCAGCTATTGTCCAAAAATATTCCATAAATGTCGCTACGGGGCTTCAAACAACATACTGTTCAGCACACATTTGACCCACTCCCTGCAGTCTTTGCTGAAGGTGGCACAGTTCAGACTCAGAGCTTGAGGCTTTCCTGATTACTCACTGCAGGGAGCCCACTACTCACAGGGAGGAGTACACTGAGGCTGACTGGCCTTTTTTACAGCACATCATTTAACTTCTGGAAAAAAAACCCTGCCATGTCAGACAAACTGAGATATAGAAAATGCCAAGTGGCATTTTGACCTGTTTTTTGAGTGTGTCAGTACAATTTTGTTTTGGTAGATTACAGATCAAACCATATTATGTCTCCAAAAACTGTGTGAACGTCTTTCGAGCCAAAGCAGCATCACTAAACTGTTCCTCATTTTGCTGGGGAAGCCCCCGAACCCAACCAATGTGTCGCCTGTATTAGATCCAAAATGTACAGTAGCATGTGACTGTGCTGGTGTTAATGAGCACTGAATGTGTGGCTGCCTCATTTCCTACTCAGGAATGGACACCCTGCTGAAAATCCATCTTGATCACATCCCTTCCCACAGGAACACAAATTCACACTCGCCTTTCAGCAAACTGTGCCAACCTGACACACACTGACACAAGGTGGAGATGAGGCAAGATCAGGATCAGGGCTCAGACCGCCAAAACACAAGGCAGCACCAACCTGGCAGCTGTAAAGTCAGTGTGCACCCCAATAACAATGGATTATAATAGTGAAACTAACAGTCAGGCCTATTGTTATTCTTCAGCAAAAGTACCTTGGTACTCTTGCACCCCAGTTTGGGAACCTCTATTCTGCAGCTGATTTCCAAAATGCTGGCAATGAAGTGAAAAGGAAGGCTTCAGTGTTGTAGTGATTGCTGTAAAAGGTGGGTGGGTCCTTTGCACAGATGTTGCAAGCTCTTATTATCTGTTAATACAGGCTTAATATTAAGAGGTGTGGGTGTTTGCAGAGCAATAAATCACTGACCGCAGCTGATTTACCACATTTAATGTAATAATAATTGGTGTGTGTTGTGTCTTCTGTTATGTAAATGTTATTCAGACACCATTAGGGGTAAGGGGTTAACTGCATCTGCATCTTACCGTCTAGATTTTCTCTGTCGCTGATGTGCTGGAGGTTGCAGCCCGTGTCCTCCCGGCTCAGCTCCGGCTCCGGCCGGTAGGGCTCGAGCCTGGAGTGGTTGTTCCTCCGGTGTTTGGGGCTCGAGGACACGCAGCAGGAGGTTGTATTCCCCATGGTGTGAGCTGGTTTCTGTTATAGTCCAAAGCCCCCCAAAAACTGTGTCTCCAGCCTTCACCCGGCCGAGCTGTGTGCGCTGCTGCCAGAGAGAAAAAACGGGGCGGTAACGCGGATAGCCAGACCTGGTGCAAACTACAAACCCCCGGGTATCCGTTAGCGTCACACGCCCTTTCCCCGAGTCTCCAGCACGCTTAGCTGCACAAGTGGAGTCATTTAAAGGGCTGATAAAACGCCACGGTAGGCGAATAAATCGGAAGTGAAGCTCAGTGTCTCCTTACAAACGTCCAGGCGAAGGAAGACAGTGTATGTTAACAGGCTCCGCTTTCACACTCGACTCCCTCGCCTTGCAGTTTCCGTCCGAGCGTCCAAATGTCTTCACAAACACATGTTGGTACACCATTACGTTATGACGACACGAATGAATATGAGGACATGGTTCTTTAGCGAGTCGGGAGAGGATATTTTTGCTCTCAGCGCTACATGGTTGCCGATGTACTGTAGACTGCTGCTGCTACATCCGCTGCAGTGGGGCTTTCAGGTGCTCCTAATAAAGTCGGACTTTTGATAATTCGCTTAAGAATTTGCATCGCACTTTAAAATGCAGTCAGTATTGTGATTTTTAAGTCACAAAATCCCTAATGAACATAATTATTATCATTATAAAAACAAACTAGGACACTAACTACAACTTTTGAGCTAATTTGAGCTATTTTGTGTCATTTGCATCATATTATTCAACTTTGAAAACAACTTGCAGCGAAAAATGCACAGTATCTAAGTTTAATTTTACCTTCAGTTTTTCACTCTGTATTTCTGCTGCTCCTTTTGTTCATATTTATTTTACCAATTCATGGGGAAAGGGTCTGACATATATGCAAGCAGAAATTACAATATTTCCGACAGCACGTAAACACATCTTAAAAACCTACAGTGCTATGGCTGTGATGGAAAAGGTTCCGGTTCAAGTGGGTGGTTACAAGAATGTAATTAATGGACAATTATGACAGTCTCTTGGGGATACAATAAATTAAGTAAAATATATACATATAGAATATAAGTAATATAATAGAAAAATACACTCTCATGGGTTCAGGTGGGTTCCTGAAGTCCATTAATGCCTTGTTCAATCCCTCTAATACATTAAGCTAAATACTCTGTTAATAATAGTAAACTAAGACTACAAAGAAATTTTTTTTCTGCTTTAAAAGGTAGGTGGACGCCACTGCTGTATACCCCTTGGTTATGTCATGTTATGGACCCAAACATGGACTTCTGTCATTTCCTTCTAGCCCGTATTTGTGAGCGCCGGTTAATTATTTGATCTTGACTCATGACTGACAAATCCATGAGGGCTTTGCAGTGCCTGTGACAGACTGAAATGGTTGCTCATACTAAACCTCCCAGCAGGATTAAGTGTGAGATTAGCGGAGGTTAACGTAAACAAAATGAGGTCCTGAGGAGTATACTAATCCTTTCAGCTGGCTTCCATGTCAGACAAGACAATGTACACACTGATGCCTCAGAAAGCTTGACTGTGGCAGGAGAATGGCTGAGAATTGATGGGGTTTTGGCATGATTGTGTTGGCTGACATGACCAGGCATGGTGCTGTAGTGCAGCCTGCTGGCACTACAACTGCACTGCATTTAAAAAGGGACTACACCCACGTTAGGGCCTGTGCCAGGTGTTTAAGAGAAGGTGTGATCTTAAAACCTTTAAGAACATACAGAGGCAACTGTGTCACATTCTGCAAACCAAGATCACAGGCTAAACAGTGTGCTGTCGCTGATGAGTGCTCAGCATTTGCCACCATTTACATACTGGTAAACCAATCTGTGCAACTGTCAGTGGCTTCACCAGAGACAGTGACATGTTTTAAACACTGTTGTTTATAACACAAAGCATTCCACCTGCTGCCATTGATTCAGTAACATTAAATGCTGGGTGTGGTCTATTTCTCGGACGGTATTTCCTTTTCCCTACCGGTGCATTCCACAGTGTGGTTTTGTCTCAGTCAGGGTGAGAGTTGACTGTGTGTTGTTATACACTGGACAGGAATAAGGTTTCACAATAGGCCCAGGTGCAGTGTAAGTCTCAGCGGTATTGGATTCTTCCCTCACTTGTTTTGTTTCCATGATGTCTCCCAAACAAACTGCACATGGAGAGAGACAGAGCAGAAATCACTGCAAGCAAACATAAAGCAGTGAAGATATAGCTTAAAAAAATAACAATAATAACATAGATATTTTGCATATTTTTGAGGTGTTTCATGTGAAGAAAACCAAAATTCCTTTCCCATTATCACAACTATGAATCATGTTGCAGATATCTGTCTGGGGAAGGCACGCTTTTGCTTTGACCGCAACAAATTCTTGAGTATATGAGAATTAAACTGTATCCACTGAGTCAAAGAATGCCATCACTGAAAACCAGGCCAGTCTGTCCTTCCCCTTTGCATATCCACATTCCTTCTGGATGTGATTTATGGAAAATGTGTTTAAATACTCATTCTACTTCCCCTTCTTTGAGCAAGCACTGCGGCTTTTTCACAGCATGTCTGTCATCTACAAAAGGCAACGAAAGATGTGAAAAAGGAGGAATTGCTTTGCTTTGTGGGTGAAAGTTTTCGCAACCAAGTCAAGCAATAATTGAAAAGACAGCACACCACGTCAGAGCAGAAACCCAAGCTTTATACAACATTAGTAATGGAACTATGTGTCACTGTGTCCGTGTATTTCTTATTTTAAAGGAGTATAGGGTTTAGTGACATCTAATGGTGACAATTGCAGATTGCAACCAGCTGAAACTTCTCCCATGTACCTACTGTGCACTCTTTGTTAGGATTCCTTTGGAGATCATTGTTCAAGAGGTTTTTACTGGGAGCCGAATTATCTGCGGAGGTCTCTTCCTCTTCAAAACAAAATGATCAGGTGACTGAATCAGTAAAGAAACAAACAAATAGAATCAAAACACTGAATATAGCAGTTTGACATTAAAATTCTGTGTTTCTCCAACACTGTTCAGCTTGTCACAGACGGCCACTAGCCTGGCACCTGCTAATGTGTGCTCACTGTTTTTCTCTGATAATTTAAGATCCAGACATTCTGGAGATTTTTACTGGAAGCCGAATTATCTGCAGAGGTTTCTTCCTCTCCACTAAGCAAAACATATTCACTACATTATATTCTATTTCTGCCAATATGCTGCTCTTAATCCTACACACTGGAGCTTTTTTTTTAATTTTGTTATTGTTTTGCCTTTATTTAACAGTTTAGATTAAGCATAAAGGTTTGAAAGAGAGACAGGATAGCATGCAGCAAAGGGCCATGGGCTGGAATTGAACCTCAGATTGCTGCAGCAAGGATGTTGCCTTTGTGTATGTGACACCCTACCTACCTACTGAGTTACTTGGCACCCCACAAACTGCACCTTTAACTATGTAGGGAGAAAACAGAGAGAGTCTTTGAAAGAACTTTATTGAAACAAATACATTTCAAAGATGTATTTAGGACCTTTAAATAAAATGTGATCATAGCAAGACAACAGCTACGGTGTTACAGAGAACAAGTAAAGCACCAACAGAAAACACTGTTAAAAAAGTGGGATTTCTGCATTAAAATTATAATTTGAATAACATTAAAAATGATGTTTAAATAACTTCTAAATTCAGCCATATACAATATAAAGCAAAAAAACAGTAGAGTCAAAACAGAAAAGTTCATACAATTCCACAAACGCATGTGTTTGATCACTAAATATACACTCATTCATATTAAGATAAATACTTTTTTGTTGTTGTTGGTACAAACTATGCACTTTTATTCAAAAATATTGAAAATACACAGGGTCATCCTGCTCAGATAAATATTAATGCCACAGGTTAGAAGCAGATAACTCCTCGTACAGACGCACAACAGATCCCAGAGGGTCTCTACATCAAATACCAAAAAGGAAGTTGGGTGATAAAATGCAGTGGCTGTTAATTCCTGGTTGTATGCTTGCATCAAGATTTATGAAGTGGAATAAAATGTTACACAAACATTGCTACGTGGAGCCCTGATAACCTGAATCCCTTTGAACACTCGGCCTCTGGCAGCACTTCCTGAACAAATCTTCATCGCAAAACAGACCATCACAAAGACTGTCAGCTGATACAGTATTTTAATAGAGCTAAATTATAAAATGAATCAAGGGAATGCAAAATGTAATAAAGTTAAAGCAGTTACTTCTTCAAGTGCTGCAGCATGGCCATCAGTCTGGCATTCTCGGCCTCCAGTGCGGCGATGTGAGTCTTCATTTGATCCATGTTTTCCTTCTTTCTGACCCTGCATCGTCTGGCAGCATCTCTGTTCAAACGGACATAAGTTCCTTGTAATACTCACTGATATCCTGACCTGAAACTAGGTTCTTGTTTTTGCTGGTGGTGGCGCGTTGGATAACTTAGAGCCAGAAACATTGACATCATTGTGTAAACACATTTTACTGCAAGGACAAGGAGTGTTTTGTGTGAGTGTGTGTTTATGTGTCTGTTTAAGCAAGACCAGAGTCCTCAAGACACCCCACAGAAGCAGACCGACACAGCGTGCACAATCAGAAGAGTCACTCGACTTTGTGTCTGTAGATGTCTTTTAGGGCTCTGAGCTCCTCAATCAGAGTCTTGTTTTGATTTTCGAGCACGGCCACGCGATTTTCAAGGCATCTGACATATTCCTTCTTCTTTCGTCGACACTCTCGGGCGGCTTCCCTGGAAGCAACAACAACAGTTACCATGAAAAAGAACTCTTGACATCTTGGCTTCTCTTCCAGATACAACAGAAAACTCATTCTAGTCATGAATACGTTTACACCGAGGGGTAAAGAAAACTCACATAACAAAAGCTACAAATGGTTCTCTCTTGTGGGCACAGAAAGTTTAGATGATGATAAATATGACCACGTTTGTGATACCTTGGGGAGAGAGTCAACCAAAGCAGGAGAATGTCATAAACAAACACATAAACCAAAGAAGAAAAAATGCATCCTAGAAGATTTACTGATGACCGATTGTAGTAAAATCATCATGTGGGAGGACAGGGAGCATGCAAATAAGAAAAGTGTGAGTCAGTGCCAATGCTGACACAAGTAAGCTTTAAGTTCTACAGACAGCAAGCAAAAAGCAGGAACTAATCAGTTTACCTCATCAGCAAACCAGACTTATCTACACAAAACTGACCTACTTACAAATGCAAGTTCTAACAGCTGATCAGCAAACTCATTGTGCACTCCAAACATGCAACGCAGAGCAGATAATGGAGACTCAGACAACCTAAGCGTTAGCAGCTAAACTCCCTGGATGGAGGAGGATCATGCGGTGGAATGATGACAGGCTTGTGGATCTTATTATTACATGCAGTCATTGTCATACATTGTCATTTGGTATTTGTGTACACAGCGGGCACAACAGAGAGGGCATTAGATTCGAATCACCAGTGAATGTGTCCAGCAGAGCCAGACGTTAAAGCCTATACAGATATTAGCATTTCAGCTATTGTTGCTATTGATGGTGGCTTGGCTATTTAAAAATGATGGGTTTGTGCTAGTGACAATTCTCTCTGAACGATCAGTGGTCTGCAGCGTAACTCCACCTTCTAGTGTCAGCTCAGCGTACTTGGAACCTCGACCGAGGTGGTACCAAAAAAGTATCAGGGGCTGTCCGAAACTTTTGTCAATGGAAACCCAAAAAAGAGCGAGTCAAGTACAGCTGTGCTGTCCCATGTAGTGGAATGCAGCACTAGTGAGCTTCAGTGGAGCTGTAAAGTAGGCGCATTTTCTTGTTTCCAGTCTTTATGCTAAGCTAAGCTAACCAGCTGCTGGCTGTAGCTTTGAATTTATCATACAAACATTAGACTGATGTTGGTTGATGATATTGGTGGATAATAGAGTATTGGTATGGCTGATTTGTTGTCCAGGGTCTAATGTCCAAGTCGATGAGTGTGACTCTCTACCTGTTCTTCATCAAGCGGAGCTCCCTCTTTTCTAACGCCTCTGCGTGTTTCAGGGAGCTGTGAGTGCTGGTCTCTGCCTCCCCCTGTGGAAGGCTGGAGCTGGCGTTATGCAGCTGGCAGGCAGTCATGTCACCTGAGGTGCCTGAGGAGACACAAGACAACATACAAGTCAGCGGGACTGGGTTGCACTGCTGTTTGTAAATCCATTGTGAAGCATGTGTGGAAAAAGTCTTCCTGAAGTGCTAACTATTTAAACTACCTGGTCCAAGTGATTCCTCAGCCCTTGTGCAACCAAAATAGGAAGAGCATAACACTTTTGTTTTCCCTGGTAACTGAAGGTACCTTTCCTGATATCATAGAATTGTCAACCTGTTACACTGTTCCCATCTTCACTCTAACCGATGTCCATGGGGGAATTCAATTTTTCCCTAAGCAATGAGGCCAACGTATCCTCCTGAATCTAACGTCATTTTAAGTGCTAACATTCTTGTTTTGTCAGAGTTTTAAGAGAGGAGAAGTAAAACATGTGACAATGTTGGATGATATTGAGACATGATGATTTATTATTTATGGCAAAGTAATCTTGTAATGCTTGCCATAATTATTATAATCTGATTGTATAGTACCTTCCTTGTCTTCTGATGACTCAGAGCGCTTTTTATACTACATGTCACATTCACACTCTGGTGGCCAAGGCTACCATGCAGGGTGCCATCTGCTACTCGGTTACCATTGACATGCTCTCAGGAGCAACTTGGATGTCACAGCCACTCATTATATAAAGCATCCACTTTAAATCAGGTTCCACCGAGACTTGAACTCGGATCACTGGATTCAAAGTCCAGAGTGCTGACCATTACACCATGGAACCATGTTGGTCGAAGTGCACTGTTTGACAGCAGCTTGAGAACAGTGTTCAGTTCTGAACTGAGGAAGCCTGTTGGATGGATCTTGGATAAAAGGCAAATCGACTTCAAAAAACTCAAGCAAGTCCAGTTACCTATGAAAAAGCACTTATGATAATCTTGTAGTGCTTGCCATAGTTGTTATTACACTCCTTATTGTGAACCACCTTTCATGTCTTACAATCACTCAACGTGCTTTTTACACAACATGTCACACACTGGTGGCCGAGGCCACCATACAAGGTGCCATTCACATACTGGGGACTGGAGGAGACCAGGATTGAACTGTCAAATTTTTAGTTGTGAACTGCCCGCTCTATCTCTGAGCCACATATAAATCAAACACTTTAAATCAGGTTCCACCGAGATTTGAACTCGGATCACTGGATTCAAAGTCCAGAGTGCTAACCATTACACCATGGAACCACACTGATTGGGAGTTTCTGCTTGACAAAACCCTGAAACAGCATTCACTTCTGAACTTCTTCAGTTCTGAACTGAAGAGGCCTCTTGGATGGATCTTGGATGAGAGGCAAAACTTCTTCAAGAAACTCAAGCAAGTCCAGTTGCCTACAAAAAAGCACTTTTGATAATCTTGTAGTGCATAGTTGTTATTATACTCCTTGTAAAGCACCTTCCTCGTCTTCCAATCACTGAAAGCACTTTTTACACTACATGTCACATTCACACACTGGTGGCCAAGGCTACCATACAAGGTGCCACCTGCTACTCAGTCATTTGGATGCTTCTACATGGGTTCGACCCACCCAAGATGTAAGTTATACATTTGCAATCAGATTCCACCGACACTTGAACTCGGATCACTGGATTCAACCATTACCATTACACCATGGAACCACATGGGTTGGGGTTTTCAGCTTGACAAACGCTTGAAAACAAACACTGATGGAGCAATTTGGATAGTTTAACATGCAGCCGTGAGGAGCCCAAGATTGAAGACGGTGGACAACCCACTCTACCTCTGAGCCACAGCCTCCCAAGACATAAGTCACACACTCATAGTCAGGTTCCACCGAGACTTGAATTCGGATCACTGGATTCAAAGTCCAGAGTGCTGACCATTACACCATGGAACCGCACAGCTTAGAAGTTTCCGCTTGAGAAAACATTGAAACAGCATTCACTTCTGAACTTCAGTTCTGAACTGAAGAGGCCTCTTGGATGGATCTTGGATGAGAGGCAAAACTTCTTCAAGAAACTCAAGCAAGTCCATATCAAAACACAAAAAAACACTTATGATAATCTTTTAGTGCTCGCCATAGTTGTTATTATACTCCTTATTGTATAGCACCTTCCTCGTCTTCCAATCACTCAAAGCACTGTATATACTACATGTCACATTCACACACTGGTGGCCAAAGCTACAAAGTGCCACCTGCTACTCAGTCTTTTGGATGCTTCTACATGGGTTCGACCCGCCCAAGATGTAAGTTATACATTTGCAGTCAGGTTCGACCGAAACTTGAATTCGGCTCGCTGGATTCCAAGTCCAGAGTGCTGACCATTACACCATGGAACCACATGGGTTGGGGTTTTTAGCTTGACAAACACTTGAAAACACACACTGATGGAGCAATTTGGATAGTTTAACATGCAGCCGGGAGGAGCCTGAGATTGAAGATGGTGGATGACCCACTCTACCTCTGAGCCTCAGCCTCCCAAGATATAAGTCATACACTCATAATCAGGTTCCACCGAGACGTGAACTCGGATCACTGGATTCAAAGTCCAGAGTGCTGACCATTACACCATGGAACCATGTTGCCTATGGTAAACTGCTTGACATGAGGTAACAACAGCATCAGTCCTGCCCTTGGTACCGATTGGCTAATTGTTAGTCCCCTCGCTGTGCTCATTGGATCATTTTTTATTTTAATCAAGAAACCCCTGTTTCATGCAACAATGCCAGATTAATTAATCAACTTGAATTTAGTAGAGTGGGCAGATTCCAAGGTAATGAATTAACAAAGGTCTAGCACAACATGTCATCCAGTGTGTCTACTGTTTTCAATGTAGTAACAGATAAAACTGTCACACACCTTAAATCATCATGTAACTCGTAACCTTTTCATGAGTTTTGTTTTTTATAATCCAGAAGCTCTTATTGTCAGATCTGATATCACAGATGTGTCATGACAATGATCCAGAGAGTGCAACCAACAACACTGTAAATTAACTGTAGCTGAAACAGCTTTTTTAAAGTCTGATCACAAGCTTGTTCAGTGTGTGCTGTGAAATGCAGCGTCACATAAGGCTGTGTTAAACGGATATTAAATAGATATGATTTCAAAAAGTAAAAGTGACTGAATTCCTCATTTCATTCTCTCCTCTTCTGTCTCATCAAATTGGTGTGTCAGACTCATTTAAAAGACAGAAACACACATTAAGAAAGGGCACCATTCTTATCTACTTTCTTCTGTTCATTGTGTGCTGGAGTGCCAGTAGATTTCACTGCCCCTCATATCATGTAATACGCTCATGATTAATTCTGTGATATGATGGAATGACAAAAGCACCAAGTATAATCACAGCGTGGCTGGTGGCTGACGTCAATGTGCATCTTATTTGCCTGTTCCAGGAAAAGCAGTGACGTCAGCCACTGCTGCTATGTGCTGTGAGTGGGCAGAGCATTGAAGCATTTCACAGAGCGAGGGGGGGTTGTAGAAGGAGCAGCAGCAGAGAGAAACAGAGAGAAACAGACAGGGGGAGAGCATGACTGCGGAGACAAGCAAACCCTGTAAAAATGTTTCTTATCGGAGTTTGTTGCAGCTGACTGTGGAAAATGAGGACAATATTTCAACGGTCCTTTGCTACTTTTTAAGGGGAGCCCACCTACGATGTTATTCGAGATAATTATAAAGCTTTCTAATAACGGTTTGGGAAAAACACAAACAAATACAGTATGTAATGGCTGAAAATTCAATCACAATAATGAGGATTTTTCTCACTTTCAATACTTAAATTAACTGCAAATTATCCCACATTGATTGTTGACATTAATAATTACTCACTATATTTTGAGAGATTATTTCAACTTCACAACAACAATATAAAAAAGCCTTTTTTTTTAAAAATCTGTCAGCAAAAGAGATGATAGCAAACATACCTGTTTCTGTCTCATCCCCAGTTACAGCCATTCTGGATCTACTCCCAGGCTTTTCCTAAGACAAACTGTCCCCTTCAGAGTCTTCCCTCTGACTGAAATGTTACCACAGCCAACAGCGAGGCTGTGTGTGCAATTTTACAATTAGAGGCATTGACATCACTATGACATCACTGGCCTCCTGATGTCAACACAGCGCTATGAGTCAGGGGCTCTGCTGTTTGTCTACCGGGAGGATTTTTTTTTCAGCACAACACTGAAGAATGCAGCTTGTTGAAGATGGACTGGGGAGACATGGAGGATTTGGACTTCACGCATTCAAACCTTTTTATTTATTATTGCTGAAACTTCACTGTGTAAGCCAGGAATAACATTTGATAACAGTGTGTGTATTTTCACTGACAGAATCACAATGGAATAATTTGATAAAAGTCATTGCAAAAATAGGATGTGATTACCTTAATCCAAATAAGATCCACACTCATACAGCCACGTTATCAGATGTATGTATATGTAGCCGCTATCATAACAGAGCAACTGAATTATTTATACCCAAAGCTAAAGGGGCTGGCTCCCTCTGCAGGCATCACAGAGGTAAATAGAGGACCGTCTGTTGAGGAAACATGTCGATGGTCTGTTTTGTTTGGACATTTCTGAGATCATTTCTCAGCTGTTTAAGCAGAAAGAGAAACAGCATACGTTTACTTCATGAAAAAGCAGCAATACCACACTGTGAAATACTCTGTTACTTACAAGCAAAAGTCCTGCTTTGACAAGTAGAAGTGTGTAAGTATTAATAGCAGAATGTACTTTTATGATCCCTGTGAGTGCTATACTGTCATATTCTACTGTGTAATTACTAGTGATGTATCACTGAGTGGTGTACAGAGAGTAGTTACTGCTGTAGTTGGTTGAGGAGGAGCTCATTTTATCAGCTTTACATACTGTTAGGTCGTACAATCTGTGAAAATGCACCATCACATGTTTTGTTTCGAAAATCTAAATCTGTAAAGCAGTCAGTTACCAAAGATCTGTGGTTCCTGACTGGTGGGTCCGGGTCCAGTAGCAGGTCGTGGGTCCATTCTGAATGGACCACAACTGACTCACCAACATGTCAAGTTTGTAAAAAAAAACACCATATTTTTAGGTACAGTGAATTTCCAGCAGAGAGCTTTTATTCTGAAGTGCTGTGTCTTGATGTAGAGTGAGTGACTGATGGACAGCTGCTTGACAGAGACAGCAAACTAGCTCAAGGAAATTCCAAATATGATTCTGAATGTATTTAACTATGTGGACCTTGAACTAGTGATTAAGGAGAAATCTGGACTCTGTGGCTGCACCAGTTGGGAACCACTGCTATAGATGTCATATACTTGTAGTTGTAGGAGAGTAAACAGTACAATATTCTCTCTGAATTGTGGTGGAGGACAAGTATAAAGTTGAATAAAGTAGAAATACTTTAATACCTCACATTTGTAGTTATGCACACCACTAAATTTGAGAGAATGAGATCGTACTGAATAAAGAGGCATTGGTCTTTGTTCAGTCAGGATATCGACCAACTGAAGTTTAACTTACAAAACATTTTATTTAGTTCTCTCTTGTTTTAATTTCTGCATGTTTTGTCCTTGTTTTATAAGATGCTGACTCTATTTATGTGTGTCGCTGGTCTGTGACAAAAATCATCAGGAAACTCTCATCCATAACAGAACAAATCTAGTTAGTAACATGTCACCCTACCTTCTGTTTCATATACAATCAATACATTTTATTGGTTCTGATGTATATTAGAAGCGTCCCTATCAGACATTACAACTGTCAGGGTTTGATGGAAATTGGTTAGATGAGGTTAATTGCAAAGCAAACATACAAAATGATCCATAAATCAATTTCTGATGTCTTAACAAAGGTCTTGCTCCTTAAATATGTGGCCCTTTTTTGTCTGAGTTAGTGCCCTGTTTGTTTTTCCTAAAGGTCACAGTATAATAATTTCCTCTGATCAACTGTTACCCTTTTTTTGTTTCTACACCTGAAATTACCCGCTGGTGATCAATAAAGGTTTATCTTATCTTGTTTGCTACCCATCCTAATTACTTAAAAGCAGCAGTCTAGAAATCAGGTATTACCTGGCAGTATTGGCTCTTCCTTTTCCTGTGGGTCATCCACCGTCTTTTTGCGCTCATGGGTTCTTGGTAGAGGACTGTGTGTCTGAGCGCTGGTCATGTATAATGATGTAGAGGGCAGGTTCTGTGCCCCCTCAGGTGGGATCATGACAGGATGTCCTGGAGGAAACCAGGCTGGGTACATAAAAAGATAAGGTTACCAAGTGAATAATGATGGATTGGGCTTTTGTTGTGATCATGGCAGCATTAACTTTTCTTCTGTCTTATGCATGACATCATAATCCTTTGTGAGATACAGCTCTGACACAATTGCCTTGATTACGGTAAATGGTAGGAGCATCCTCTTCCTGAAAAGGCTTGTCTTATGGACAGTCAGACAGAGGAAGAAAGGACAAACCCTATATTCAAACCCGAGACCCTCTAACCATTGAGCACCATGCTGCAACTGTATGTGACGTGACACTTCTATAACACACACACAAGTCTGGTTAAAAAGTGTTACCTGGCAGTGGGGGCATATACAGATGTGTGCAATTCAGCACATCACCGCAGCTCTGACAGGTGCGTCTATGAGGTCGAGGTGTTGGTGTACTAGTCGTGGCCATAGGGGGCAGGTTCTGTGTCATCTCAGGCTGGCACAAGACCTGATGTCCTTGAAAATAAGCAACTGGAGGGATAAAAATGAAGAGGAAGTGATCATAGATCAGGCAATTTAAGGACACAGTCTGTGAGGGGAGACACTACAGGTGAGCAGGGTGAACCGTGAAACTTCCCCAGTTGATGACTTAAGTAAGACAATATTTTTTGTATTACAAGTTTTCTGAAATTGTATGTTTAAATAAGCAAAGCAGGCATTATTTAATTAAATATGTACTGATTTGCTTTTAATTACAGAGCCACAATCTGAACATTGGACAAAGCAGGTTCAAAGTGATTGTTTTATTTTGTTGACACATTAGAGTCAGATGTTTTTACAAAGAGAATTTTGGATATCTCTTTTTATTACTCCATAAATCAGAAAATAAAGCAATCAGCCCCAAAAAACAAATACCTTTTTTGCCATGTTTATATGTTTACATGAACGAAACCCTCAGTAAAAACCTTTAGAATATAGATTGGAATAAAAATGGGAAGGTTTGGTGTATGCATGTGCTCCTGAGGTGGAGATTTTGGCCCAGAGTATGAGACAAAAATAATAATTTTGAGAGAGTTATCTTTAAATTTTTAGACGACAAAAAATATGACACCATTGGTGAACAGGGTAAACAATTCAGCTAATAGATATCACCTTAAAACTTCGCTATACTGTTGTTATTATTGTCTTTCATTAAGACAATTATTTTTTTGTATCACAAGTTTGTTTTGAAATTTTATGTTCAATTATTCAAATGAGACATTATCTAATTAAATATGCACTTTTTGAATACATTTAAGAACTGAAATAAACAACTATGTGTGTATTTCTGACATTTTGTTTCCACTAGTTTGAAAAAAAAGCCCAAAATTTCAATATTGACCAGTGCATTAAAAAACCTGTTTTCACCTGAAGTGTTTCACCTTATAGTAACATTAAAGCTTACACTCTTTTAATACAGTATGCTATAATCTTCTTAATATAACAATATTTTAATACGTCAGATACATCACTCTCAAATACGCACGCTAAATAATTCAGTGTTGACCAAATAAAAGAGTTAAACAACATAATGCATCATGACATAGGACTTTAACTTTGATATATCTACATCACCATTGTAAACATTGCAAAAAAAATAGTCGTTCAAATGTGCTTGCAAGACATTAAGCAGTGTGTGTCAACCCTTTACTGTATCACTGTTTGTGTGTCAACTTGGGATTACTTTTTTTGATTCATGTTGCCTGTTTTTGGCACATGCTGTCATGATGACATGTACGTTAGCTATAGTAATAGTGTAGTGTGCAGTGGTGGTAGCCTAACATGATAAACTGTGTCAGTAAATGTGCTTTTAAACATGCTTACAGGACTTGTTTTGGCTGGTCTGCTGGTAAAGAAGTGCTTGAGTGCAGGACACAGGTGCACCTGGCTGATATTCCTCCTCTGTGTTTAATCTGTTCATTCTGAGAGGTGATGTCTGGGGCTGCTGATCACTCAGATTTCTCCTCGGGGATCACAGAGGGTTAGAGTTAGAGTTTTCACTCAATAGTGGAAACGTAAATCTATATTAGGCACAGTAAATCAATTAAATGAGAGTTGTGTCCTTTGCCACCTCTTACTCATCCTTTACTGATATCACCACGAGCCTTTTATGCAGTTATTAGTTAAATGGTCTAACTGTAAACCAATAACTCAAGCATGATGAGTCAACCAGTTCCCGGAGCGTGTGTGCCACTCACTTCTCTATTCCCGAGTACGTCCTTTGTCTTGATTACTGGGTAAAGTTGCTGTGGGGGAGGTTAGTGTTGTAGAGTCAGTCACTAGTGCTGCCTAATGTGAATGCATATGCATCAGTAAGACATAATCATATCATGTAGCTGGCAGGTGAATAAAAAGAGTCATTTCCTCTGAGAAAGGTGGACCACAAACGTTGACCTTGAATGGCTCCCTCTGCTGGTTAAGTCAAGTAGCTAATGGAGTTTTTTTTCTCTTAATTATTTGTAGTTTGAGTGAAGTTTGACCAAATTAATAGCTGTCAACAATATCCTAACCACTTTAAATATTGCTGTTAAGTGATATTATAAAATAAAATCAATGGATGACTTCGGTTAAGCTATCTATGACTGATATTTAGCTAGTTTCTTGTTAGCCGGGCGCTCTTTAAATACCTTATTAAGGAGTAACTAACTAACTGACAATAATTACATAACTTGTTAATAAACACTTGATTTATTTCTACATTAAAATATGTTTACCTGTTGTGTGCAACCTGGTGAGCTTGAAAGACGGTCAGAAAAAGTAGTTTATAACGAAGTTAGTTTATAACAAACGGATAAATTTCTTTAAAATATTATTGTACTGAGCGTTGGTAAAAGGACGGTCACCATGGGAACAGGCAGTTATTTTTCTGCGATTCTGATTGGTTGATTATTCTTCTACTCCTGCTGCTACGTAATATAATAATTATATATATATATAATATTTGTGTGACAATTTCATTTCATTTATTGTAGGCTCCCGTGGTTTTAAAATGGCATACACTACGCAGTCCATAATTCCTAAACGACTTTCATTTTTGTTGAGGTTTCTCTCCCACAACTGTCAAGTTTGTCAGTTCACGGTTGAAATATCACAGGACTCAGGGCAAAAACAGCTGCCTGGTGAATCTCTGTAGGTAGATATATACGAACGAGGCAAAATGTTAACCTTCTCTTATTAAAACAGAGACAAAATAGATTTTAACCTGCGGAATATCTGTGGTTGTATTTTTTTTTCTTTATTCCCAAGAGCTTTCCGTAGTTTTAGACGGTACCATGCACAAATGGGGGTTCTTACGGCTTGGGTCCGTATGGGTTTGGTGTCATTATAATCAGTATGCGCAGTTAAAGACTTCATTTTATAAAAATGAAAAATTCCCAAAGAGACTTTACCGTGTTTAAAACCAATAAAGCGTAACGACCAATTTACGCTTGTTCATAACACACCCCCGTGTAATACAATGGTAGCGTCCGAGGTAGGGAAGACCTGTAAGTGAGACAAATCAAGCCTGTGACAGCGGAGAAACTTGAGTTTTATAACAACTAAATACTGAACAGAGGTACGTACTATTCAAAAGTCCACGCTCGGCCTCAGTAACCTCTTTTGTTTAACAACAGCGCCATGTTTTGCCGAGCTGTCAGTACAAATGTGGGGAAACTGCAAAGAAGATGACCATTTGCTAGCGATAGCTGAGCTATCGTTAGCTTCCTGCTAGCTGACTAACGGCTAGCTTTTAGCCGAGACCTCAAAAAACTGTTGGGACTCGAGCAGGAAGAAGTAGCATGCTAGCTAGAAGCTAGCTAGCCTTTTAGCTAGCCATCCTATTTTGGGATTGGCATTCCGCTAGCTAGTAACCTTAACTTGGCTGTCTTTATCATGACTGTAAGGAGGCTGTGTAATTAGTAACGTTAACACTCAATTTTGAGAGACGAATATCGGAATATGTGAATTAGATAGCAAGAAGAACTGTGCATGATGATGTTGCAATGTTTTCACTGACGTGAATTCAACTGGTATGAATGACGAGAAACAACACAGGGCCTAGTTTCTCCTACTTGCAGGTGATGTATGATTCTTCTGATACAGATAGAGAAGTTTATATTTTATTTTATGCAGCAGTCTCGTCTGATGAGTTGCACAGCTACAACAGTATTGATACCTGATGGTTGTCCAAGTGTGTTTGCTGATAATATCTGCTGATAGTACATCCATGAACTTGAGCACAATTACTATCTAAGCTGTTGCTACTGTAGAAATGTGAGCAGCTGTTGTGAAGCAGGCTTTTATTAGACTCATTTTTGTTGATGTGCATGTTTACTTTGCCTCAAATCCTGACATCTGTGTAATGTAGTTACTCATGATTAAGGCTACTTTCAGTTATTCATACTAATGAATTAAAAAGTCTTTTTAAAAAATGATGACAACAAATTTTGTATTCTTATTCTAACAACTATGTATTTAGTGTCATGAGCTTCATAAAAACGACTTGAAAATGTGTGTTATCATTATGCTTGTCCTGTCACCTTGCTAGAGATACCTGTGTATTTCCTTTGAGTTGCGACTGCTACTTAAGCCTGCTTCACTACAGATGTTATCCATTCACTTAGGGCCCATTACATTTGCTTTTAACAGTCCAAACAGCAGGATGGGAGGATGAATGACTACATGATGACATGATTATTAAGAAACTGAATCTAAGAGTTAAGCAACTTATGTGGTCATTTTTTAATGCCTTTACTCACTTCTGTGTTCCTCTTTTTCTTTTTTCTATCAGGCTGAAAGAGAAACTGTACAATGTCCTTAAAGCCGCGGGTGGTGGATTTTGACGAGACATGGAACAAGCTACTGACGACAATCAAGGCTGTTGTGATGCTCGACTATGTGGAGAGAGCCACGTGGAATGATCGGTTCTCGTATCCTATGTCAGCTCGCTCCACATTGAAATTTAAACTAGAACACAAGATTTTTCGCCAAGGATTTTTAGCAGGGTTTATGGACAGGAAGTCACACAGCTGCTCAGTACAGTAAAGCAGGTGCCAGCTTGCATAGAGATTTATGTATTTGGCTTTGAACATCAAATATGACTAATTCAGATAGGTAGCTGTAATAATTGATATGTTAAATGTCAGTGTGAAATGAACCGTTCAGGCAGTCTAAGCATTAAGCTGTTAAATTATTTGTACAGAATTGCTAACTAGAATTCCATATCTAGTTTTACATACATACTACATCTTTATTAACTGTAGCTCTACATCTATATATAGAATAATGTTTGTCCTCATTATTTCTCCTTAATTCCGACACCAGTGACATTTATGCCTTGTGTGTTGCATACCCAGAGCCTTTGGGTGAGAGATTATACACAGAGACCAAGATTTTTCTTGAGAATCATGTTCGACAGTTGTACAAGGTAAGCGTTCACAAAAGCTCTTCGCAACAGCTGGCAAAGAAAAACCCTTAAGAGCACATTTCTTTATTCCTGCATGGTTGTTCTCACGATAACACGTCATGCTTTTGTGTGTATTTTAGAAAGTCCTGGAATCAGAAGAGAAGGTTTTAGTGATGTACCACAGATACTGGGACGAGTACAGCAAAGGAGCTGACTACATGGACTGTTTGTACAGGTAACAACGCTGCCTTTTATGTTCTTTGTTTTTATTTGACTGATGTAGTATTTGGTATCAGTGAGTCACTATGCTGATTCAACAACAATTTATTATCACAAACAAAAGACCACGATTTAAAAAGAAATAGAAAGCAAAACTTGGGTGCAAGTGTCACTTTAATTCTTTTACTCTGAGTATATGATGAGACTGCTTCCTTAAATCCACAGCGGTGTTGAAGAGGCGGGCTACTTTGTTTCGTTCTCTCTTTGAAATGTTTTGCAAGTACATTTGAAGGACATGTCTGTATTCAGCCTGCTGTTGGCTGTTGTCAATGCGGTGTGTTGAAGTACACCATTTAACAAAAGTCGTGAGCCAAAGCACACGTCTGTCTCTGTCAGCCGCGGCTCTTTAAAGTTGTCTCTGTGTGTCAAGGTCCTCAGATGCCGAGTGTACTAATTCTATCACAAGCTAGCCGAAAGTTTTTTTATACTTAAAATATTACCTTGAAAAGCTGATCCTCTCTGAATCAATATTCCCTTGGAGAGCTTTCAGATCTATTTTTATGTGTACTTCCCACTGGACTGTCTCTGCATACATATGCCTTTGTAATTTATTATGGCAGCCTAAGAGAAAGAGACAAGAGAGAGGGCTGCTCTTGGCTTTAGTTGTGATATAGTAGTGTTCAGTTCTTAATATAGTAGATGGTGGCTTATTATCCTCACCTTGTGTCTGTGAATGTACACGTGTACGTTTGCATCCTGTCAAGCACAAATTAACATGTCGTGGCGGTTGGACTGAAGTGCCAGCTTAATAAAAACAAACTGTTAACACCTTCAATCACGATTCTGCTCTCCAGGTTTTATGGTTACTTGTGCTCAACACTAGTCGTTGTGTTAGCAGTCCTTCAACACTTGATTCTGGTGTTTAATGCTTGTCAAAGCTGAACTGTATGAGAGAAATCAGGCCCAGGGTGATTGCTATACCGCTGATAGAGGCAGACGGCACAGCTGTGAAAACCCCACATCATTTAGAGTGGACTGAATCAGCCAGCATACATCAGCGTGATGAAAGCCATCAAAATATGTGTCAGTCTGTCTGGTCGCTGTCCTGCTGCTTGCTTCCTTTGAGAAGTGTTGCAACACAGCAGACATGCGTTGAGACACAATTCCAGTGTATGCATTTCAACATCAGAGTATCTATCATATTAATTAGTGACAGCAGTATGAAATGAATCTTCCTCATGCTGATGCTCTGTGTGTTTTGCTGCAATATAAAAGTTTCCCAATGAGATGGAAACACAGCCTTGTATCACAGCTGCATTAACTATGTTCCATTATCTGCCTTGACTGTTAACTGTGTGCAGCAGTCAATAAGATTACTTTGTCTGCTGTTTGGTGCTCGGCAGGTCGTGTGCTGTGAGACTGTCAGATCTTTTTGCCTGAAACTGCTGCCTACAGAGGGTTAATGAGACTGCTGTGAGATACAGCCATACAGTAAATGTGTGGGCTGTAAAACCAAAACAATGTGCTACAATTCTCTGTAGAGCTGCAGACTTGGGTGATATAATTCTCAGTGATTTGGTGCTTTGATCAGCTGCTTTCACACAAGAAAAGTAAATTGATTAACGATAATTCAGTCAAACATATCGATTGATTCTGGATTAAGAAGGGATGGGTCTGTTATTATTCTCTGAATAATCTTAATCTGTTGGTCTGTTATTAATGAGATGCCTTTCATCTTTCAAACACATATGAATGTCCTGTTTTTGTCCAGTTAATGCCACCCATGAGTTCCACAGTTTGCCTATGACTATTGGGTCACCAGTCCGTGTTACTAGAATCATGAAGTTCACTGTAAGGAATACAACATCCATGAGCTGTAGTTGGTGTAGTGATTATTAATTCCATCAGTAATATTGTGTAGGGAAAAGCGCTCCCCAAAGCTATAGCCATTTATCAACCCAGAGATCCTTTTAAGTCTTAGAGAACATTGGAGTCATTAATTTAAAAATAAGGCCTTAATTGGTATCAAAGCATCTTAAATCACTTTTTCAAAATTCTTTAAAATGGTAAGACACGAGAAGCAGGATTTTATGATTTTTTTTTCTAGCATTACATTGTACAATTTCAACGTAATTGGGAAGATCTTCTCTTTTTTTTTTTTTTTCAAATAATTTACCAATTTGCCTCTCACAATGACATCACAGAGATCAGGATGATGGACCCAACAACACTCATATTTTTTTTTCCAGTCAGGATGCTCAGAGTAGAGGATCCACTGTCTGCTAGCTACTTGTCACCATACCCAGGATGACATGGGGAAGTGCAAATATCATCCAAAACTGGCTATTCTACTGAGATTTTGCAACATGGCTAAAACCAATACAAGGCAATATATACGAGTATTTTTATGCAAAATGTTTTTCAAAGTGGGCACATTGGGAATTAAAGCGGTGCAATCCCACATGCAGAATAAGAAAGACAAAATTGCCAACAAAACCCGCTGACAAACAGCCACAAGACCTAAAACGTGTTATATTTTACAATAAACATTTGGACAAAATTATCCCTAACCTGAAGTAATTGATTTTGGTTTAAGTCTTTTTTTTCTGTCCCCCTCTGCCCTTTTTTTCAGTCCTGGTTGTTGCAATATTGGTCTTGTATTTTATTCTTACAGGCATTAAAAAAGTTGTAAAAAGTCTTAAATCTAACTTGCCTTGAAAAAAAGAACCTCTTAATATGCCAAGTCTCACAATTGTGCTTTATATGTTGTAAACACAGGTAATGTGATGATTATAAGTGAAATCATTTTCAAAAATGGCTGTCTCAGGCTCATTGCTTGCCCAAGAATATTGGACATTGTTTGCTTTCATTGGCTAACCTGCCACTCAGTAGCCACACAGTGAGTGAGTGACCATTAGGGTAACCAAAGAATGACCGTCTCACACATGTCGCCTCCATGAGTGAATGAACTCAGCTTCAACTGGTGGCCCCTGGCAGCAGAAGTGTTGTGGTTGTACAACACTGTAGTTGTATCTGCTGCTGCTGTTGTTGTTGTACATACTTGATGCAGTTAATGTTTTAACCTCTTGCCCTCCTACCTCACCTTTTTCAGGTATCTCAACACTCAGTTCATCAAGAAGAACAAACTAACAGAAGCAGACCTACAGTACGGCTACGGGGGAGTGGACATGAACGAGCCGCTCATGGAGATCGGAGAGGTATTGACTCATTTTCTTGCCCTAGAATAAAATATAATCTGCACACCGCGCCCTCTAGTGTTGTTAGGTACAAGTAAGGAGAGCATGTGTACAGATGGTTTTGGATATTTATGGGATTTAGAGGGAATCGAGTACCTAGGTCAAGATTTTACCTTACATCGCTCAGCTACAATAACCTAATCCAAGATGTGTTTACACTGTTGTTACATGTTGTCATGCTGTCATGCATGTCATTGCAGTTGGCACTAGATATGTGGAGGAGACTAATGATCGAGCCCCTGCAGGCTGTCCTGATCCGGATGTTGCTGAATGAAATCAAAAAGTATGTGTTTCACACAAGAAACAATTTTCTGAAATTCACTTTTTGTTGTCTGAGATGAGTATTTGTCTTTCTGCAATGCTGCAGATAAGAGGGATAGCTTGTTTAGTCCTGGTAATCTAATTGTACGCTCATTTGTTTTTAATTATCATTGTTACAGTTCCTGATTTCCAGTCTTTGACACTGTTAATGCAGTCTAATTGGGCTGCAGTATTTAACCTATACTTACCAGTGTTCCCACCATGCTAATGATTTCAGTGCTCCGCTAAAAATACAATACAAACACATCAGACCTAATGCTAGCTTCCTCCTGTCTTACAGTGATCGTTGTGGCGAGAACCCCAACCAGAAGGTAATCCACGGGGTCATCAACTCCTTTGTTCATGTTGAACAGTACAAGAAGAAGTTTCCACTAAAGGTGAGACAACAGATATTGACCCCAGAGGATAATGATTCCTTTTGATGTCTTTTTATGTCTGACTCTCAGCTAAAATGTTTTTAGTTGCACTGTTCACCCCAAGACAAAAAATACATATTGTTCCTCATACTTGTGGTGCTATTTTCAACTTTGATTCGTCCATGAGAGGATGCACGCTTCCTTTTGAGTGGTCATACGGTTTGTGGGTGTAGTTTGGTAGAAAGAAAATAGGTCCTACATGAAACTGCTCACAACAAGGTCTGTGGATTATCTTGAATACCTGGGTTATGACTTCTGGAAGGAGACATTGCTGTGGAGTTTTCCAAATATATTTTTTGGCACTGTGAACACCACAAGCTGAGTGTCATCTTGTTCTATTTATTGGAAAGAAGGCAGACATCTCTACGGCTGGTATTTCCAACGGCAGGCAACTCAAAACAAAACTATCTAGATCAATAAGTAGCACTACAGGTTGATTTGGGGGTGATTTGTCCTTTTATTGTCCTCATCACACCCCTGATTATCCACAAAATGTGCAGTAGCCAGTCCTATAGATCTGTGTACGTCTCATACTAAATCCTATGTTGGCCACATCTTCTTCCTGTGTTGCAGTTTTATCAGGAAATCTTCGAAGGGCCATTTCTGACAAAAACAGGAGAGTATTACAAACAGGAAGCCTCCAATCTACTGCAAGAATCCAACTGCTCACAGTATATGGAGAAGGTAAGATAGATGGACCGATAACACAAGTATGTGAAAGTTGCGTGCGTTCCAGCTGTCATGTGAGCCTGTGTGCTGCTGTAACACTGTCATACCTTTGCTGCATTGCTTGCAGCTGGAGTTGAATTTAGGATAAATACTGTGTATTTAGCTCGGTATGAGTGTGTGTGTGTGTACACCAGCCTCTATCCATATGAGTGTGCATTCACCCAGGGCCTGTGTGTGTGTGTGTTTGTGAACCGTCAGGTCATGTCTGTCTGGTGACATAAGAGTTTTAATCTGAGTATTAGCTCTACCATTAACTCGCTAAGGCTGAGATCACAGACCCCAGGGCAACCTCAGCTGACATGATCTCTCTCTCTCCGTCTGTCTTTCTGTGTCTCTCTCTCTCTCTCTTTCTGTCTGTCTGGCTGTTTTTGTCTGTCTCTCTCTCTCTCTCTGTATGTCTGTCTGTCTCTGTCCCTCAATCTCTGTCTCTGTCTGTCTCTCGTTTATTCATTCTGGGAATAATCAGATTTCTCTGATAGATTTATCCCTCCAGCCTGTAAACAGGATCATCATTAAAGCTTTACTAGGCATTAGGGCAGTATGTGATATGACTGTGAGAGAGCAGCAGCAGATACTGTACAGTTCAGTCCCTGCGTGTTTGGACAGGGTCAGTCACAGTTGCTTATCTGACCCAGATCATAACCGTGGAAAAGCAGCTTCTTCTCTTTCTTCCTTACTTAAGTGCTGTTTGCTAGAGCCATATGTAGACAGAAAATATTACCACAGAATAACTTTCTGGATAATATGGCCCATACAGTTAACAGTTAAAGGGTTTGACAGGTGTCTTGCACTTTACAATATTTAGTGAACGCAGGGTTGGACGTTCAAGCAAATTCCAGGGAAAGGCAGCAGTAAGGCAGCTGAGTTCCTGTTTCACAAGTTTGTTATGAATAGATAAAATGTCATATTAGTTCTCAGCATTTGTGCAGACTTAATCCTTTTGTAGTAGGACTGCATAAGATATTGTAGTTTTATCATTATTGTGATGTCAGCTTGCACGATAAACACAGCAAAAAAACTGCAATATTCTTGTCAGGCTTTTTTTAGTCGGTTGAAACTGAGTATCAGTAGAAAACTGCACTTAAAATACATCTAATATCCTTTCTCATTTGTGCCTTTTGTGTTCAGACGAGTGTTCACTTTGTTAAAAAAAAAATAATGTTGGAAATAATTTCAGCTAATTTTTTAAATTTAGGTAATACTTACAATATTGCTACCATGATATTTAGCTATATCGATTATTGCATATTTTTTCTCATATCGTGCAGCCGTGTGGAGAGGTCCATCTGAAACAATTCATATTTTAAGTGGAAACATTAAAAAAAAATTATGTTTTTAAGATTTAGTTGGTTGCTTGAGGGTTGAATGAGACTGGACCATTCTCCTGAGTTTGGTGTTTTTTTAATTATTGTAAGATTTCTTTTGCTTATCATAACAAATGTCTTGCTATGATGATAATAATTCAACGTTTTGCCAAAATTGAGGTTAAGATAAATAAATGAAAATCAGTTGAATTACTGAAAAAAAGCATAAGATGGAGTAAATGTGAAGTTAGATATCAAAGAAAATATTTCACGGTCAGTAGGGTTATAGCAAAATGTTGTGGCTTGGTATGTTGTGATGCAAAAATGTGACAGATGGCTTTGTGGAGTTGTTAAAAAATCAGTAAATCTGATCAGACTCCTAAAAGAAGTGTGAGGAGCTACCAAAAGAAGCAAAAGTGGCAGTTTAGTTTTTTTAATTTGTGTTCTACTACTTGCATTGGTCACAGTCATTTTAACAAACATATATACAGGATGCAGAAAAGATATTTAAACAAGGTATTATTCAAATACTGTATTTGACTTTTTGATATCTGCTGATGCACTGTGATAACTTATTTGTTTAATTTCTGTTGCGTTTGACAAACTGACCCTTCTACCCTTCCATCTTCCTCATCCTCTAGGTTTTGGGGCGGTTGAAAGACGAAGAGATGAGATGTCGGAAGTACCTGCACCCCAGCTCCTATGCCAAAGTCATCCATGAATGCCAGCAGAGGATGGTTGCAGATCACCTGCAGTTCCTGCACGGGGAGTGTCAGAGCATTATACGGCAGGAGAAGAGAGACGGTCAGTGCACTACGGTCTTTTGTGTCCTAATGAATGCATCTGTTTTGCGTGAAGAAATTAGACTGGTGCACAGGGTGTCTACAGGTCCTTAGGAAGTCTCAAAATGTCTTAAGTTAAGTTTCTTAATATAAGGCCTTAAAAGGCCTTAAAAGTCTTAAATTGTCTTAAATTCAGATTTGATGGGTCTTAGGGAGGAGCAGAGCGGAGTGAACACAGCGAGCGGACAGAGTCAGAGAGGGCAGAGCGAGAGACAGTAGATAGAGAAAGATACAGAGCTCTGACGGGAAATATTTGTCCTCTGATGACGATCGCCGAGTGACAAAAGTTAAAGTGACGGTGCGTCTGTGCATAGCATGTGCATTGACAGTCCACACGAGAGCCGTAGAGTAAAACATTCAAGGGCTCTGGTTCACACAAAGCAGCACTACAAGATCATACCCAGACTTTGCCGAGGATGAGATGACAAAAACAAAACAAAAAAAAAATCTACTTTGTAAATAAGTTCAAAATTCAGTTGTACTGAGAGTTATGTAATCCAATATGGCCGCCGCCTAGTGATGTCACAATATGCAAATTAGATAAGTAAATTTACTCCCATCACAAACTTTGGGTCATAATGAATATTTTTCTCATGTACAGTATGCCTTCATCTCTCACCACTTTCAAGCTACAGCCTTTTGAAATCTTGAAATGAAAATTGAATATTTTCCTGAATTAACTCCGGCACCTAAAGGGTTAAATATTTTTTGGTCACATTTCCACAAAAACTTCTCCAGTCTGACAGACCCAATGACTGTTTACAATCATTGGACAGCTCAAAGAATTGCAATAATAAATAGCATTTATGACAGCCATGAGACTTTGTTTTCTTTTTACTTAAAAAACATTAAACTTAAACTAAACTGTTGTCATTTTTCTTTACCGTTCATTTTGAATTGACATCAGTGTGTTTACTTGGGAAGAGTACTTATATAAGAGTGCATATATATGTATATATAGAATGTGTATTTCCATTGCAGGTTTGGTTTTAAATTTCATATAAGGTGGTATTGAAAAGGTCTTAAGAGGTCTTATATTTAACTTGGTTATATCTTTAGACACCCTGCACGCAATATACAAACTGACTTGTGGTACATGGATCAACCTGTGTGTGTTGTGTTGTTTTGTCCAGACATGGCCAACATGTACACTCTGCTGCGGGCTGTGTCCAACGGGCTACCCCACATGATCCAGGAGCTGCAGGTCCATATTCACAACGAGGGCATCAGAGGCACCAGTAACCTCTCTCAGGAAAACGTTAGTACTGCAGCACTGCATGTGTGCACACATGTCTGCACTTGTGTACAGTATAGTAGCTTAGGAAGGGCTTCAGACATGCATAAAGGCATCTTGATTTGACAGGTTTTGTATGATAAAACATAAAACGTGGCCTTCAGTGTTGGTGTTTCTGGAGAGTAACAATTTTATTATGTCACTTCCTCTTACATAGAGGCTGCAGATTTCTGCCTGTATGGTCCCATTGCTTTAAATATACAGAGGTTTATGTCACTCTTATCTTTGAACTTCAACTGCTAGCTGGATGATATATTTTCTAATACAACTTTGTCTCTCTCTTCTGACTTCTCCAGATGCCAACCCTGTTTGTGGAGTCAGTGCTGGAGGTTCACAGTAAATTTGTTCAGCTCATAAACACAGTTCTAAACGGAGATCAGCACTTCATGAGTGCACTCGATAAGGTAATAAACCCCAGACTGTAACAGCTGCTGCCTCATTAACATACTCATAACAGTCACTAGATGGCAAAAGTGAGGGTTCTGGCAAGTTCCTTTTTCCTAGTATACGTCCTCTGACTACAAAACCACAGTTATAAATGTGTTAAGGTATAATTAGATACATGTGTTGACTGACTGTGTTTATTTGATTTCTCTTTCACAGGCTTTGACGTCTGTGGTGAACTTCAGGGAGCCTAAGTCCATCTGTAAAGCCCCTGAACTGGTGAGTACACACACACACACACACGCACACACAAACACACACAGTATTGTACACAGTGCCTTGACCGGGTCATGTCTCTCCTGGTGTCTCTGTGCAGCTGGCGAAATACTGTGACAATCTGCTGAAAAAGTCTGCAAAGGGAATGACAGAGAACGAGGTGGAGGACAAGCTGACAAGCTTCATCACAGTGTTCAAGTACATAGACGACAAGGACATCTTTCAAAAGGTGATCAGAATTTCTCTCATGCTGGTGATATAACAGAAAAGTTTTGGGCTTTTTTTCCTCAAATCTCTCGACTAGGGGAGCGGTTTGAACCTAAAATAGTTCAAGAAGTATGAGTGTCCCTTTTTTAGTCTCCTCAATAGTCCCAAAATACTTCGTTTTCAAAGTTTTTTATGTCTTTTTGTTTTGTCTCCACAGTTTTATGCCAGAATGCTAGCAAAGCGGTTAATACATGGTTTATCATTGTCAATGGACTCAGAAGAAGCCATGATCAACAAACTAAAGGTAAACGCTCAGCTGAACACCATCAACAAAAACTGGTGACATGTCTGACACTGCCAGTGCCATTAGTACCCCTCTGTTCAAATTCCCTCTGTCCTTTCTGTCTCTGCAGCAAGCTTGTGGCTACGAGTTCACAAGCAAACTCCACAGAATGTACACAGACATGAGCGTGAGCGCCGACCTCAACAACAAGTTCAACAATTTCATCAAGACACAGGAGACAGTGGTGGACCTGGGCATCAGCTTCCAGATCTATGTATTACAGGTGAGGAGGACTCTGGCGTGGCTCGCATATCTCACTCATACCAACAGCCATAGGATTAAAATCTGAAGCCCTGTTTGCACGGGACTAGTAATACCAGGGGACCTCATGTGATTTAGAATTATCCCTATTATCCCCGTGTTTCATGCAGCACACTCACACAGGATAAGAAAAATTTGTATTTTACATGAATTTACTGGCATTATTCCTGACTGTGATGCGCGGAGTCATTTGTTACTCAACTCTACACAACACAGAAACTCTACACAGCACTGCTAGAGGTGATGTACATTGTTATCCACCTTTTTTTCTTTTTTAAATGTGGCGTTAACAAACAAAATTAATTCCTCCACACTTTGTCACATGATATCCATCTTATTAACTTCCAAGATTTCACTCTTCTGAAGGATTTGAGCTTATTCTTTCTGTAAATAGGTCTTCATGTTGTATAGCGAGATGAGCCTCTTGCACCCAAAATGCTGTTAAACATTTCAGTCTGCCAACGCAGCTGTAGGTTTCCAATCAGTGAAGCCATAGCTTGAAGATCTAATTGTCCTCTTGGTCTTAATCCACACGCAAAAATTTCCCTGGACCACTCGATAAAGTTTACTTCAAAACTCAGAGATGGTACACAGACAGCTGCCCATTTCCAAATCCAAAATTATCTACCAAGAAGAGGTAAAGAAAAAGGTAAAAGATATAAGAGACATGAGGTCAAAAAAAAAACTGCCGCTCCACTCTCAACTGCAATTAACTCTCTTGAATCCAAAAGCTCTCCCTGCTGGTGTGAGAGCCAAAAAAGGGGCAGTTAAAGGTATAGTGCAACAATAATAGGACCCTTATCTTAAAAGTTAAACATGTAAAACTGCATTTAGGCTCCTACAGCAGCCTTTTCAATTCTCGACAGGGAGAGAGGCAGAAAAAAGATGGAGGGAAAACAAAAAACAAAAAATACGACCCCAAATCACAGAGATGCCGATTCACACAGGGCTAATATTATCCCATGATCTCTGTGTTTGGTGAAATATGATAGAATTATGTGGAACTTTTACTTGAGAATTTATGGACACGGCAGATTTGTACGGGATTAGGATCACAGAAGACCTCCACCATTACTACATATTAGAGGTCCCCAGGTAATACTAGACCCGTGTGAACAGGGCTTTAGAATATTATGAGCGTCATTAGATAATGTGACTCTGACACTATATTTATCACAGCTTTTTCATAAAGTTTAGATTCTGCCAGCCACAGCTTTTGTTCCCTTGTTATCAGTAAATGTTTAATGTTGTGTTAAATGCCATTTGGTTGCAGGCTGGAGCCTGGCCTCTAACACACGTCCCCTCCTCCACATTCGCCATCCCTCAAGAACTAGAGAAGAGTGTGCAGATGGTGAGTTTTTACTTTTATGGAGCGCAGCTGAATCGTCAGTTATAGGTTCTTAACTGTTTAAAGGAGCACAGTGCAAAATCAATTCTGTCTCTGTCTCCTTGTGCAGTTTGAGTTGTTCTATAATCAGCACTTCAGTGGGAGGAAGTTGACCTGGCTGCACTATCTCTGCACAGGTAACACAAAACACACACTCATTTTAAAGCTGAATTATGCAAGATACACACGTAAGAGTGCATCAGTTTGAGCCAACATCTGAAAGTGGGACTTCGACTGAAGGTTGTTGGACTAAAACAAAACATATACTTATATAATGTGATCAAGGATATTCACAAAACAGTTTGGGTCAATCGTATGTACCACCATTTACCTGTGTCCGCCTGTCTCAAACAGGTGAGGTGAAGATGAACTACCTGTCCAAGCCCTACGTTGCCATGGTGACCACCTACCAGATGGCTGTGCTGCTGGCCTTCAACAACAGCCAGACGGTGACCTACAAGGAGCTGCAGGACGGCACCCAGATGAACGAGAAGGAGCTACAGAAGACCATCAAGTCCCTGCTGGACGTCAAGATGCTCAACCACGACTCGCAAAAGGTCCGAGCTTTCTCGTGCAGCAAGTGGAATCTGAAACACATCGCACATCTGAGCCAGACAAGAAGCTCTCTGCCATAATGCTCTGTCATTTCTTAGAAGCATAGATCAGGAAGTTTATGTTTATGTGTAACAGATGCCTCGTCATACGTAGCAACCTTTGTTTTTGTTCCATCCATAGTCTGAATACCTTTACCATAACTTTATTCCAGTCGTGACAAGCAATGATGATTACTTAAACACAGAATATCTTCTGCTCTGCTCACAGGAGGAGATTGAAACCGAGTCCACGTTTTCATTAAATATGAGTTTCACCAGTAAAAGGACAAAGTTCAAGATCACAACGTCAATGCAGAAAGACACACCACAGGTTAGTCAATGGTTCTCCCCCTGTCTCAAGATCTGCAGTCGTCCTGTTGTTTGGCAGCGATGTTGATATCTAAATCTGCCTTGTCACATACCTGTCTGATCACCAGGAGATGGAGCAGACGAGGAGCGCCGTAGACGAGGACCGCAAAATGTATTTACAAGCTGCTATAGTGAGAATCATGAAGGCCCGCAAGGTGCTCCGACACAACGCCCTCATTCAGGAGGTGAGTTTTTATATCACCTCTTTGAGGAGTGAAACATTTTATTGTTCTAAACAATTTGGTGGCCATTTTTTGGTCACTAAACAAGCCAAACTCACTAAGCAGAGCAGTTTTTAATGTTGTCTTTATCCTTCATCTTTATCATCCTAGGAGGGAGTTTTGTTTTCAAAGTCTACACATGTTCATGTCTCACACAATTTAAATCCCACTGGTTCACAAAATAAACACAGGAGACATATATACACACACTCACCAGCCACTTTATTAGGTACACCTTGCTAGTACCAGTTGGACCGTCTTTTGCCTTCAGACCTGCCTTAATTGTTGGTAACATAGATTCAACAAGGTGCTGGAAACACTCCTCAGAGATCTTGGTCCATACTGACATGATGACATCACACAGTTGCTGCAGATTTGTCGGCTGCACATCCATGATGAGAATCTCCTTTTCCACCACATCCCAAAGGTGCTCTATTGGACTGAGATCTGGTGACTGTGGACTAACAATCATGCCAAAGTCATTTAAGTCCCCTGTCTTCTCCATTCCCCCAGTTGCTGCCATATGATTGGCTTATCAGATATTTGCCTTAACAAGCAGTTGAACAGGTGTACCTAATAAATAGGCTGGTGAGTGTACATTCATACGCCTAGATATATTGATTACAGCTACATATTACACATATTTACAGTGCTAGTTATCACTTTAATTTACATGTTTTTATTTGTGTAAAAAACATTATTCTGCATTTAAATGTTTGAAATATATAGACATAACTTCAGAGGTAGTAATCACTGTTTTCGAATGTCCCTGTGTGCAGGTCATCAATCAGTCCAAAGCCAGGTTCAACCCAAGTATCAGCATGATCAAGAAGTGCATCGAGGTGCTCATCGACAAGCAGTACATAGAGCGAAGCCAGACCTCAGCAGACGAGTACAGCTACGTGGCGTAGGGAGACGAGCCGAGCCAGGGAGCACTTCAACACAAACACTCGCCTGTGTGAGCGACCGGCAGACGCAGGTTTAAAACGTGAAATAAATAACAAAACAGACTCATTCATCCATTTAGGTTTTGGACTGCGGCTGTCTGCTGTGACTCTGTGCGGTGACTAAAAGCAGGACTGGTGCCTCCATCTTTGAAAATAAGAAAAGGTCATCGTGTCACGTCAGACAGCCAGCTAGCACCACCACCCACAAGACCCTCCTCCTCCCAACCCCCACCCACCTTCTGATTTTAAGCTGTTTACAACATCACCAGTGCCACGCACCTGTGCGTCAAACGACAAAAAGAAAATGCCTATAGCCGTTGGAGAGGAAAGAGCTGATAAACATACTAGTCGACCGAATATAAAGGAAATTAAAAAAAGAAACCCAGGGGAAAGAGTTAGTTGTGACATCAATGACACATTGGTGGCTACACATTAAAAAACATGCTTTCTTTTCTCACGTTTGCAGTTGTTGTGTGTTTATTTTTCTTTCTTTGTTAAATGTTCTGAAGTTAGGAAAAAATATTGTAATAAATCTGGTATACTGACTATTGTATCTACTTTGAAATGTAAAGAAAAAATGAGGTGACAAACATGATCCTGCTGCTTGTCAAATAAATAAATAAAAACACTGAAAGGTTTTATGTAAACGTCTGTCGAGTGTATCCATGTGTACGTCAAGTCTGGGGTTTTTTGTCAATGAATGTGTCGTCTGATTCGCTAGAATTCAAGCACTGAAAAGAGGAGATGAGAAAACACTCAGGCTGCGATCCGTTTGGTGAGACTGGGAACAGAAACAAAGGAGCACATTGAAACAAACAACAATGGCTATGTTATGCATTTCTATGAGACCACTGAACGCTGGAACTCACATCTGAGCCGCCAGTCATTTTATCACGACATCAACACAGCACAGCGTTTGCAGGAAATTTATATTCGTTTGGAAGAAACTAGAGAGCAACTGTAACCAAACAAAATAAGTGGGGCCCCAGAGAGGAGGCCTTTACACTGCGGACATTTTGACTGTGGAGGAAAAGTACAAGTGCCTTATTTTCTTTTTTTTTTAATTCCCTGAATTTATTGAATTTCAAATTTTCAACAACACTTAACCACCTTAAAAGAGAAAAAACAGGCAGAAAAAATCAGTTATTATACTAACAGATAAACCATAATGATAAAAACAATAAACTGAGGTGAATCAGAATACCAGTATTAACATGACTTGTAAGTAAACTTCTGAAATCACAGTCCAGAAAGGTAAGTGTCAAAATAATGTCCATGTAAAAGTGTCCATACAAATATTTTCTCCAGCTGTGCCATCACCACATCCACCCTCATGCACTCATTACAATCCCAACAAGAGCTGTACACACTTCTGACAACATGTCTCTGTATGTTTACACCTACACATAACATTTTGTAACAAACATCAATATACACACACCATGTATGTTACGACCCTGGTACTATCACCCCCTCTGTGCTCAGACAGATCCTCAGTGTTCACTGCCCCCCTGTAGTGAGTGGAATGGCAGAAACATCCCACATTTATTATTAGATTTTTCTGCCTCATTTATTAGGCTATAAGATATTCTCTCATAAGCTGCTGCCTCGCCCATTTCCGAGATCCATTCTTGAAATAATGGGCCTTCTACAGTTTTCCACTTTCTCATTATCACCTGTTCAGAATTGTTACTCTCATTATCAGTGGATTTAGATATATTTACTTCTCTGTGTAAGCCATGACAGTGTGACAGTGATAACACAACATCAAGACACTGTAATGGAAGCAGCAAAATGGAATTCAGCCATTATTAATTATATTATGGATTATATGGAAAGACGACATTAGGCCTGGGCCCCAGATGTTTTATAAATACTTATATATATATATATATATATATATATATGTATATATCAGTGTTATATAAGTGAATAGAATAGGCCTAATCATAATAAAACGCTCCACATCTAGTAATCTGTTGTTCTGTTCATACATGTACTTGAATAAATGTTCTTAGTTACATTACACCACTGTTAATGCAAATATATACAGAGGTCTGGGCTTGGCCCCCAGTGTCCTTAAATCCTAGAAACGCCCCTGTTTATGGATAAATGCCTTAAAAAACAATCATATAAAAACCTTTCCCAGCATTCACCTCTTCAACACTTAACATTGACTCACATTGTAATTTTAAATATAGGAAATTAAATGGTAACGTAATACTGAGTTTCTAAGTGTTAACGAATCTGCAGTTGTTTTAAATGCTCGCTACAGAATGGCAGCTATAAAAGAAGTTCCATCTGCAACCATATAAAAACTGCGTCATGCGCACATGCGCATTCACAACGCAGCATGCACCACTGCCACACAGCGCTCGCGCGGTGAGCTCGTGAGCCAGCTGTGGCGGCGACAGCTGTCCATGGTGCTGACGCAGCTCAAAGTGAGGGAGCACATGTTGTTTATCAGGAGGGAGGATGAAGCAGTGTGTTCATGTCATATAGTGCTGCTCAGGTATCCACGAGGAAGTAGGGAGGGAAGCTTTGTGAATGTGTCACACATGTCGTGTGTTCGCCATGTTTATTTTATTTGACATATGAACGTCCAAACGTTGACATGAGAGCAGGAAATATACGACCTCCTCTAAGCGTATAAAAATATTATGATCTATATTTACAGTGGTGAAAGCGTGCAGGACCTCGTGGCGCAACGGTAGCGCGTCTGACTCCAGATCAGAAGGTTGCGTGTTCAAATCACGTCGGGGTCATATCTTTTCAGTGACATCACGAAGGCTGTCATTCATACGCTCATCCAAAATGTGGAGTACACATACAAATACTGCAACATGAGCACTCCTCAGGGGCGTGAATACAGACAGTTGCATGAGAGCTGTGTGGAATCTGGGGGCTTCAAATGACCCAGGTTGCCACCTCGGAGCTACACATGTGTTCAAACAGCTCATATCAAATTAAAGATGGTGCCATCTACTATAAACCAGTGGTTTTCAAGAGCAAGCCATAATCTCTGTATTTATATCTGTGCACAACAGCTTCTATAACGTGTGTTATCAGTCTTATGACGACATAAGACAATAACAATAAGTAAAAAAAAAAGACAGGTTGCATCGTCAGCCTTGACTCTGAGGCTTCAGCCCCAAATGTTTTCTAAATACGTAGGCTGTGTATAAACTAAGCACAAAAAGTAAGGAAGTCTGTGTTTGGTAGATTATTTCTTTGTTGTGACAATGCTCCTTGGCAATAAATCTTAAACCACTGGAAACCCTGTTTGTTTCCCTTTTAAATGGTGCCACAAATTGTAAGGAACACTCATTTGTGGGATGAGCAGCAGAGCTGAGTATGTGGGTTGCGCCTATGAAAAATTTGCCAGATCTTCTCTGCCAATGCCAAACAGCTTTGTTTTTGCTGTTGCTATTGACTCTTGTTTTGAGCTTCTGGTGCCCACATACTCAGCTCTGCTGCTCATCCCACAAATGCATGTTCTTTATGCACAACAGCCTCTTTCACGTGTGTGTTATCAGTCTTATGACGACATAAGACAATAAAAATAAGACAGGTAGCTTTCATGATTCTGTCTACAGACAGTTTCTTTTTTTGTTGTTGTATATGTTTAACACAGTCATATTTTTCATTTTCAAATCCCTCACTCCTGTCTGATGCATTTCCCATTACATCTGGAATTTTCAGAAGTAGCGAGGCCTGTCATTTGTCCAGTAGAGACACAGGCAGCTTTCGAGACAGCGACAGAGACATTAACAGCTTCATTTACAGGACAAGAACACCAGCAGCAGGGCCTCCCACCACGTCAAAGAAGATTCCGATGTTTCTTTTCTTCAAGCTCCCCCTTTATTTCGGTATGCGATCTCTCCTTCCACAAACTATCACATCAACTTCATCAGCTTGTGTCTAACATTGGAGTCTAAATATAGTTGGATAGCATGCTGCAACAAACTCCTGTGTCCTAGTTATTTGTCAGACTGTAATTTGTGTTTGGTTGCATATAACAGGCTGTGAGTGTATTCAACAGTTTGTCTGATGAGCTCCACATGTTTCTAACAACCCTATACTAGTGCAGTCAACTTTTCTGTTGAATTTAAATCATATTCACATTTGGCAGTGCAGTAATAGAGGCATTTCACCCGTACACCGAACAGCACTGAAAGAGTCTTTATGAAGGAAGTGATGCATCAAACAAACACACAATTCATTGCTGTATTTAGATTGTGCTGATAACGGGCCAAGCATTGTTACTGAGGCACAATTAATGAGTGTGAAGTGTGAAAACCTTTGACCCTGACGTGATTTGAACACGCAGCCTTCTGATCTGGAGTCAGACGCGCTACCGTTGCGCCACAAGGTCGTACAGGGAGATAGACAAGGTCTCCTGGGAAACTGAAAGCTGTGAGAGGAGCACAGCACAACACACAGCTTTTTGTCACTTGATGAAGTCTCTCTGTGAACAATGTTGAGACTAAAATCTAAAACTGCAAATGTAACAGCATTCAGGCAGAGCTGGATTCATCCAGGAGAAGGCCTCAGGTCAAAACATATTTCTCCTATTCATTTGCAGCAGTCAGATCACAACAATAGATTCAGGTATAAAATGGGTAACCTGAAACACAATATATGGTTTGGACTGCATGGCCCAGCACAGATTTGGTCGTAAATGATTGAGCATTTGTCCGATTATTCTAAAACCTGTCTTTATTGTCGATGCCTTTAACTGTCAAAGATCTTGATCCTTAGCAGTTTTGAACTTTTAATGGTCTTGGCTCAAACCCCAGAACGGCTGCTTGTAGCTATATTTAGGGATTCAGGCCGGAATAGCTGAAACACTACTGATTTTAGTTCGGAAATGTCTCCGCAAATTCCTGTGAGATGGTACATCGTAGACGTATGAAATTTCACCAGTGATTTAGTGTAAATGCTGCTCAATAAATATGACACCAATTGGCCAGATGGGGGCGCTTTAATTAAGGACCAAAATTTCAGTTTTGGAAAGGCCACACCCCTCACACGTCAGTCTGACTGAAAATGGTTTTTGGGCCGCGGGGGATTTTTTTTTATAAGTCCACATGAGCATCGAAAACACACCTTAGCCTTTTTTACATAGGAATTGTGCAAATTTGCAGGAAAGCCCAATCCATCTTCTTTCCGCATTGGCAGTATAAAAACAAAATCGGGGAGTGCGGCAAAATGCTGCCTGCCTACTTTTGTTTATACAGAATGTGACTTTCTCGGGGCAATGGGGGGCGTGAGCAAGTAACATAACATGTAGCTGAGCGTGTGACGTAAACGGTGATGTACCGAGGAAAGCCGCGGCTGGTCAGTCCTTCGGCGATTCTACAACTGCAAAAAAAGTGGGTATGCTATACACAGATTAGACCCTGAATCAGAAATTGTTTGCCCACCGCTACAAAACTTACAGAATATGTTAAAAAATAAAGTCAAACCATGTGTGTAAAATTATTTTGAAATCAGTTCCAAGCAAGTGTAGCAGCCTTTTGCAAAATGTAGCCATAAATCAAAAACAGTTTCTCCAAACTTCACCAAACTCTGTGGATTTTTTTAAGCGAGCCATTGAAGCATGCCCCCAAAATGTTCCTGCAACTGACCAATAGAAAGTGACAGTGTTGCCAAAGAAGAGTGGGACTCCAGCACAGACTTGGATGTAAAAGAATGAGCATCTGTCTGATTGTCATAAAGCATGTTGTTTATCTTTCATGCAGGTGTCACAAACTGTGAAAAGTCTTGATCCCTCACAGCTTTCATCTTCAGATTCATGCTGTCATGAACCGCGGAATCACCGCTTGCAGCTAGATTTTGTTTTGTTGTTGGACTGTGTGGGGGATCAAACATTGCGAGACAGAAAGTGTGTGTGAAACAGCAGCTGGCTGCGTTTGCAAATCCATGAAATCAGAGTGCTAACACCATCCGCAGTGTTCACAGAGTAAACTGGGCCCAATCCCTGCAAACATGGCAATTACAGGCTCTAAACTTAATCCAAACAAAGAAGATTCCTGGAGAGGAGAGAGAACAAGGTGTAATACTTCTAGAGACCTGCAGATGGGGCCTTTCAGCTTTCAAAAATACTGCATGGTGCAACAGTGGAGCTTCTTGCAACACTCATGTTGTAGGACACATCAAACTGTTGGTCAGTGATGGGTAAATTAGAGTAATTAGGAACACACACATTCAAATAATGCGAAAAAACCTGGTTGATTATTACCTCTGGAGGTCCGCTAGTTTCAACATGACACATAAACAGATCCTGATGTTTGCTTTGAGGCTTGGCAGCTTAAAGTCTTACTCTATTTTTCATGTTCTGTTGCAGCAGTTAAAGACTGTAGGGTTGTGTTGCTCGGAGCTATCGATGCTTTATTAAAAAGTCAAGGTGCTGTAGTTACAGCTGCTAATGGGTATCATTAAGGGAAACTTTAATTAACCCCGTCATTGGGGGAAAGCACATGCCTTAGCTCGCATCAGAAAGAAACTTGATTTAAGTGATGTTAGACAATGTTCAGTGTTTGTTAAACCACACATCTGCAGTGTTTGGGGCTGTATCTCAGTGTGTATTGGCATGAAGTGGGGCAATTAACCAGCATCACGTAATTACTGCGTCTTCATGTGCAGACTCACATGGAGCCATCTGCTGATGAATTGTGCAAGACGCAGACAAAGATGATGAAATGATGATGAGCAGAAAACAAGTCACAAGACACCGTATTAGCCTCGTCGTAAAGACGAGTCTCAGGGCGCACAATCATGATGTGGCAGATGTGGTTGTGTTGCAGTTTTGCAATGTGGATAAACAACTTTAAAACACTTTGAAAAAGAGTAAATATCAGCCTTAATCACGCAAGACAGCTGTGACAAATAAAGTGGGTGCAGCTCAAGTGGGAACTCTATGTTGAGCTCAATGTTTATGTTGCATGAGATGTCTCATAAGGGTGTCGTCATCGTACTACTCTTGACTGTGCAGCTGGGAAAGAGGTGGCTCCTCTTCACCGAGCTTCAACACACAATTCTGAGCTGGTACCAAAAAGCTGCTGAACTGTTGCACCACAAAATCAAGCCTCTGTTCATCAAACAAAGTACCTTTAAAGTATGTGACCTTCAAACCTGCCAGGGCTGGCTCTAGAGCTTTGGGGGCCCTAAGCGGATTTGATGTGGGGGCCCTCCTCATTGTAACATGTTATCTTTCACATGGCACTGAATTAATTTTCCTGTAATGTTGTAAACACACCAGGTGCGCATAAAACAATTCGCACAAGTGAAATACATGTGAAGTCAATGTGAAGACACAATAAGGTGCAAATGTCCACCAGGCAGCGTGATGGACGCAATGGACATGATGTGGATGACACAAAATACACAAATTGAGTGTCGCAAATGAAGCTAGTAGTGTGATTTTGTGTCATATGCTTATTCACGAGAGTTGAAGCGACCAATTTGCGTCACCATAGCCACTCAGCATTGAGACCCTCCAGGATGTATGATACTGAGGACGTACGGCAGAGATTCATTAATCGATTCAGCAATTTCACATGCGTATGATGTAAACCAACACAAAATATTCTAGCGTTCATACACACGCGAGTAATGCAAAGCATAAATTTGTATCACATTTGGTGTAAACACAACATAAGGATATCACTTGGACATCAAAACTGAACATTTAAAAGACTTTCGATTTTCACTATTGACGTCCAAATTACGTAAATAGTGAAAATTAAAAAGACACTGCCATTGAAAAAACTTTCATTCCGGCTCCTCAGTGGACGTCTTTTAAATGTTCAACAAAGATGTTAAGTTGACATCTGTGGACATGTCCTTGCTCAGCAGGTTGTGTATTAATTTAAGCACATTATGTACAAAGAAGCATGTAAAGACTAAAGTGGGACCCATTAGCAACACTATCTTCCAAAAACTATTACCCCCTAACACAGGGGTGTCAGACATATGGCCCGGGGGAACAGAGCCGGCCCGCCAAAGGGTCTGATCAGGTACGCTGGATGACTGCACACCTAATAGTGATGCAAGTTAAACAGTGAGTAGCGTTCTTCATCCAAAATACTGCCTCAGAGGTTATTCCCACCCTGACCAGAATACAGGACATTGCCAAAGCTTTTGATTTGTAAATGCTTTGTAAGGCAGGGGAAGACTTAACCTGCTTCCTCAATGGCTTTCACTTACGTTTGGTGTGGTGATGTCAGGGTTACTACACAGGAATGGACATGTGTAGGACAATGGACATGTAATGACAGTGAGTAGTAGACTAGTAGTAGAACTGGAGGTGTTTGTTAATTATAGGATATCATGCAATGGTTTTGGTCTGGCCGACCTGTGATCAAATCGGACTATATGTGGCCCCTGAACTAGAACAAGAACCTGCCTTTAATGATGGTTGAAGTCACCAGTAAGATTGATTTTCAGGCTGTACTAGTGACTTGATGTCTCTGTTATTAGAGGTCATGAAAGCCCTGTTTCACGACAGCTAAAACGTTTCCTCCCTTATGTTCACTGCACCCAATATTCTGTCTTAGATCGGCCCCCAGTGTGCAAGTTGTTGCACCACATGCATGACCCAAAAGTGAATCAACCAAGCTGACACACAGATTTAATGAGAGTGCTCACAGGAACTCTCCCCCTCAGCTTTCAGTCCATATATTCAATAATAATGTGCTTTGTAAGTAAAATAAAGACACACAGAGAGGTGGTATTAGAAGGCGCTGGTGGAGGTAAAGGACGTACCTATAAATTACACACGTCCATGAGTGAATGAGTCAGTGTGTACGTGAGTGCAGAATACTCCGGTGGTGAGGTAAGTCTGTGATGACAGAGCAGTGTCGCCTCCTCCACTCTCAGGACCATGCTGGAGCATGTCTGCTGTGGAAGTAACACCTCACTGTCAGATGACAGCCACAACACACACACCAGGGCTTTGTTTACTCTCTGTACGGCTGCTCTTATCTCCGCTCAGGACAAGTCTGTAAATGTGGAGAGGAAGAATTTGGGTTTTCCAGTAAATTTGAAATTTGAAAATGACTGAAATGTTATTGCAATGTGTTTATACAGTGGACGGCCGCAGATTTTCTCAGGTTTAGAGCTCATTATTATCCATATTTGCTGTTATGCAGAGTTATTGTTCAACTACATAGCGGTAGACACTCAAGAGGCAAGTGAAAAAAACACAGGCAAGAACCTACATGTTGACGTCAAAGCAACAGTTTGATAGTTAGACAGATTCTTTTAAGTGCTGCTACGTCCTGATTGAGACCCAGGGCCCACTCTTCACAGTGGGAACACTGGCCCTCTCAGGTCAGCTGCACTGATTTCCACCACTGTCTCCTCCTCCTCTCTGCATTCCTGATGTGCAGTGGACATACTACAACCCACGCTGGGGACTCATTTCACTGCAGCAGTTTGGGACACATAGGTGAATTATTACCTGAGGAAAACTGTGATGAGCTCATGGCGTCCTCTTAAATGAGCACCTAACTAGATTTCGCATATTAAGCAACAGTGTAAACTAGTTTTGTCTGTTTCATCTGCTGTAAACGGCGTGGATGGATTACTGATGGGGCCTACCGGGCAAAGGCCAAGGGGCCCAAAGGGTCAGGGGCCTCCCTGGCTTTCATCTGCAAATGTCACTTAAATTACCGTAACGTGTACTGAGCAAGAAAAGACTTGAATCGACCACAAAGAGACAAAAAGAGACACGAAACAGCGACAGAAAAATGCAGAGGAGGAAAAGCCACAAAGTCTGTGTGTTGGGCTCCTGTATCGGAGAGTTGGTGGGCACTTTTATATATTTGTGCTCATGGGTTCACTGTCTCATCTGCTCACGTATAAGAGTGAAAGAAAATTTAAGATGACAGTCATGATGTCAGATGAATAAAAACACTTTGAGGCTTGAGTGTTAGTTTTCAAAAAATAAACACATTTGTAAATTGCAATTCCCTTTTTTTGGACTGCTCAAAAAGTCAATAACAAAAGTACAGCTAGTCCAGGATGCTGCAGCCAGAGTGTTGACTAAAACAAGGAAAATGGATGACATTACCCCACTGTTGAAGTCACTACACTGACTGCCTGTATCTTTTGGAATTCATTTTAAAAGTTGTTTTACTTGTTTATAAAGCTTTAAATGACCTTGCCGCTCCGTACATCAGAGCTTTGGATGGTGAGGTGTCTCTGTATTTTCAAATGTAAATTAAGGACCTGCCTTTTTAATCTGGCTTTTAATGTGGAGTAACATTACAGTCTTGATTTTTAAGATTTAACCATGGTTTTTACCTTTTTTTAATCCCTCCTGTTTATTTCTATTCTATTTATTTACTCTCTTTTTTATTCTATGGAGTTTTAATTATGTTTTTTGTTAGTTTCTGCTTTGGTTGGTTTGCTTTTTTAATATTTTATTGTCTTTATCATTCCAATTTTGCCATGTGAAGCACTTTGAGCTGCATGTTTGTATGACAGGTGCTACATAAATAAAGTTGAGTTGAGATAGGTCGTAGATATAAGTGAGATTTAGATGATACACCAGAAATGCAAAGATAAAGAATTATCTGTTAGCCTTCAAGACAATAAATCTTCCTTAGTTTGCTCTCTGAGGGAGTGCTTTTCTTCTTTTGCCACTAGGGGGAGTGTTATTAGTACAAAACAGAGCTGCAGCTGTCAAAGTGGAGTCTCTCAGACATTATAACAAGTTGAGAGCATTCAGAACAGGTCCAGTTCTTCTTAAGACTGATTTAATGTCTGGTATGTGCCCACAGCTTGACCCTAATTTGAACAAGCAGCCTTCTGATCTGGAGTCAAACGTGCTACCACTGCACCACAAGGTCATGACCCCTGGAAAGATGACAGTGTACACTGCATTGAACCCAGGTATCCAGCTGAATGAATGATGTCTAAATAATATGACAGTAAAGCTCAGTTTTTTGGGGTGTACTTGTGTCCTCAAGAGCAAGAAACAGAACTGAGGGCATTGGGGGAAAACATATGTGAGCAGTGATAATATAGTTTGGTAAAGGGGTTGCACATCTTGCACTCGTGTTCACTCACTTGGACTCCATTAGATAATAAAGAGTCAGAGCTGCAGGCAGGAAGTGGAGCTCCACAGAAAGGTTGCAGCTTTTATTAGTGAATTGGGTCATATTGTAGATCCAGCCTTAGGCCCAGCTCTGGTTTTGCACTGCAGTTCAATAATTCAGTCATATACATAGATAACATTAATATATGCTCTGCTATCAGCAGTGCAGTTCTCAGCTCAGCAGCTCCGTCTGAGAAGATAACCGATGTATGACTTATAGAGCTCATCCTGCTGGGCAGCTCAGCTCATCCAGTCTGTCTCATTTGCTCAAATTGAAATTCAACATTTCCATGTTTGTTGCATGTGCTGAATCATCCAAACCGTCACAGATACATCGAATCAAGTGTGGTAACATGCGCAAGACTTGGTGCAATAGGCAGTACTTAACCTGGGCGCGAACCTTGAGGGTTTCCCAGACTTACCTAATCACAACTCCATTTGTAATCATCATCTAGTGTAATATCTAATATGTTGTTTGACTCCAGAGGAATCCTGTACAGCAAGAAGATATACATCAGGACAGAAGCTGTTTTTACTGTGTGACCCTCTGGAGAGTAAGGGTGCTTTCACACCTGCCCTGTTTGGTTCAGTTCAATCAAACTCAAGTTCATTTGCCCCCTCAGTGCGATTCGTTTGTGCAGGTGTGAACACAGCAATCGCACTCAGGTGTGCACCAAAACAACCAGACTGAGACCTTCTTGAAGAGGTGGTCTCAGTCTGGTTCCAAACGAACTCTGGTGCGGTTGGTTTGTGGTGAGAAGGTGTTCCGCCCTGGATCTGAACCAACTGCAGTCACATGACACATTGTTTGGGTGTTTGGCTCCTCCTGTACTGCCTTAATATGCACATTCAGCACATCCAATGCATCAAAACATTGTTTTCTAGTTGGAGCCGCGCCTCGTTTTCAAACTGTATGCTTTGACTCAAATGAACAATGACAGCAATATAGTCCACGATGAGCAGCGCTAAAATCAACCTGCGTAGTTGTCCCTCCATTGTGACATTAGAAAGTGTCACATTTATCTTGACAGTGTACTCTTCTTCAGTGTTTTCTTTACTTCCTGGATTTTTCCCACATGGAAATTCTGACCAATCAAGAGCAGCTTTCTCACACAAGGCATTTGATCTGGTCCGCTTGTAAATGCTGCCGTGAGAACACCAACCAACTCTAGGCAATTATACTGATTCAGACCAAAGGAGACAACTCTAGGTCTGAAAGCACCCCGAAACAACTGTGAATCAGATTTGATGCATCGATCAAACCACCTGCTCCAGGTTAGACTGGATTAACTGGGCAAAGCAGGCCTCAGACGCTCATATGCCCCAAATGGTGCCAGGTTGCCTGTGTGCAAATGCTTAAATTTGTGCCTAAACAAATGTTCACCACTAACTGACAGCTAACAGGAAGAGGAAGAGGAGTATTCCAGTGTAGGAACATACTGGCTGGTTTCTTGCACTGTGGGTAAAATGGGTTGGGGGTCACATGTTGCAGGTTAATGAGGCCCTGGCACCTTAATTTTAAGGACTCCTGGAAGTTGCTTTCACTGGAATCTAGATGAAACCCACTGATAATACTGAAAACAGACGTGGTTTAAACTGTATTAATGCAGTCATACTGACATTAATCACCATGCCAAGATGACATAAAAATATTTTCATAAGGTCTTTGTTTTATCAGGTTCCCATGACACCTCTCTGGTGTAGATGACGACTCTGCACTGACAAAACAAGTGTTACGCAACTTTTTGTGATAAGAAAGCAAAGAAATGTAAAGTGACTTTGGATGGGTTCGCCCTCAGCAACAACCTGCATTGCATTGGTCGGTGTTGGAAACATTCTTAGTGCCTGCTCTGACATGTGGGCGCACTCGCACTGTCAGTCCAGTTGTGCGCTCTCTCCCTCTCTCTCGCTGTTGAGGCTTTTTGTTGGGAAGTTTCTGTAAGTGAGTCAACACGGCACGCAGGGAGGACGCCACCCAGCCCCGCCGCTGGATCCAATGCTGGGCTTCTCCTTTCTCCTCCGAGGACGCAGGACACGAAGACAACTTCGCTTCGACTTCTTCACAAACAACTGGGGATCTAGTTTTGTAACCGTCGCGCACCGGGGATGGTTATTGTCGTTTTGACGCGTCTTTTTCCTCTCTGGAATTAACGCAGCGGAGGTGAAATGAAAGTGACGGTGTGTTTCGGGAGGACCCGGGTGGTCGTTCCGTGTGGAGATGGGAATATAAAAGTCCACAGTCTTATCGAACAAGCGGCCATGAGGTATAGGAAGGCGATCGCGAAGGTAAGAGGCGCACACTGCTCTGCTTTTTGTAACGTTTCGCCCAGCGGAGCAGCAGCACGCTGCATCCACACTGGAAGCCTCAACATGGCGCTTTTTCACGGGCTAAGGAAGAGGGAGAGAGTGGGCAGAGGAGAGCCAGTGGCTGCCCCTAAAATCGGAGCCAGTGGGGACCCCCAGGGGCCCCTGGTGGGGGAGTGGGAAACTTTTCATTGTTATCTCAAAGGTGATGCTCAGGAGTGATTCCTTTCATCTGGGTTGATCTCTGTTTTCCACACAAGGATTATAAAAAGTTGTGCAGCAGATGGGATCTCAGACTGCTCTCCTGTGTGTCTGTGAGCGTGTCCATGAGAAGGAAAATAAAGACTCAGAATTCAAAAGTGGTTGTACTGGCAGAAAAGCGCGCAAGAGTGCGCTGAGTTCATCCAGTGAGTGTGTGAGCAGTCAGGATAAAACAGGCATAGGTGTATATTTACAACTTGGGCATTTGCACCCTGTCCCATGAAACCATGACAGTGACAGAGGACTTAAATTTTGACAAAATTTAACACATTAACACTATAAATTGATGCAGAAAAGGCAAAAATTGTGCATAATAAGTCTCCAAAATGTCACCAAAATGCAGAAAATAAAGTGTTTTATGCTCAAAAATTTCTGTCAGAGTACCTCCAAACTAGCCATTAAATTGTGTGTCCCCTATATGTTGAAAGACAACCTACAGCATTCGAAATAGGAACAAATAACCTGTGTTTAAGTGTGTCAATACTGTGTTTTTCAACAGTACAAACAGAGTAAACTGGTTACTACATACACATTAGTAGGGCTAGTAGTTGTAGACTTTAATTTTGGCATAATTTAAGACATTTACACCATAAATTGATGCAGAGAATGCGAAAATGGTGCATATAATTTCACCGAAATGCAGAAAATAAAGTGTTTTATGCTTCAAAATATGTGGTAGAGGACCCCCAAACCATGTTGAAACACAAACATGGAAATAGGAACAGAATAACCCATGTTTAAGTGTGTCAATACTGTGTTTTTAAACAGTAAAAGAGTAACCTGGCTATTACATACACATTGTAAGTCTCAGTAGGGCTATTAGTTATTCCTGCATTTGCACCCTGTCCAATAAAACCATGAAAGTATCAGAAGACTTAATTTTTTTTTAAATTTTAAGACATTTAAACCATAAATTGATGCAGAAAATGCAAAAATGGTGCATTAATTTTCACCAAACTGCAGAAAATAAAGTGTTTTATACTCAAAAATCTGTGGCAGAGGACCCTCAAAGCCCTCGTATAATAAGTGTTCCCCCCATATGTTGAAATAGGAACATAATAACCTGTGTTTAACTGTGTCAATACTGCGTTTTTAAACACTAAAAACATAGTAAACTGGCTACTATTTACACATTACAAGTCCCATTAGGGCTTCAGTCATTCCTGAGTTATATATACTTTAGTGTAGATCCATTGTTGGACACTATAGACACATTTTTAATCCCTGTGTGTGCACTCGTGTGTCTGTATCATAACAAAGTTCATCAGTTTTATTAAAACGTGGTACAAGGCCAATGGAATGAGTGAGAAACTCTGCCTTGCACTCACTGCTCTTTGCAATTACACGCTGACGACAAAAGTTTTTAAGTTCATCCAAGTTTCATCTATTAAATGATGGAACGCATGACTGTGTGAAACCCCTGTGCCAAATTTGAATGAGGCCTGACTAGGACACTGATTGCTTTCCCCTTTGTGGGTTTCTAGTGGCTGCGCTTTTAAAAGCCATTAAATGACTAATGAATGAATTAAAGTTTGGTACTGTTTCCATGGTTAGTGACAGCACTCTCTCCTCTCTGCCAGTGGGTGGTAATTACCATTGGAGTCACGTTAAAGCTGCAGCTTCTTCTCAAGGCCTTGGAATACCTAGGTGAAACCACGCTGGTTTGGCCAAGATGTTTCTTTTCATGTGTTTTAGCTGAGGGAAGACAGACAGAGAGGAGGGCTTTGTGTTACAGGTTTCAGAAAGATCCAGAGTGAGAGTGTTGTGATGGCAGATGTAGGTCTGAGTGAACTTAATACACGCTTTTCCTCCAGTACACCCTCAGAGACACTTCACACCTGTACGCTGAGCCTCATAGTGACAGATGAAATACCTTGTAACTTCCTGGAGAAGATGAATCTCCAGGGTTGCACCTCCGTAGTAGATTTTACCACTGAAGGCAAACAGTGACGGAGTAGGTCAACAATAACACTCATTCCTGAAGAGCACTTCCTCCTTACTAATCACACACACACATACCCACACACATTCACTCCTCTGTTTACCAGTGCTTGATGCTTTTGCATGGTTCAGCAGAACGGAGGCGACTGGGCCATTGATCCGTGCAGTGGCACTGTAAATGTAGACGTGAAGGCTTCCCCTCTGGAGAACACTTGGCTCTGGGTCAACACTAACTGTATCACAGGCCAGCCAGGACCTTTGGACTGCGGGAAGATGTAATCACACTCGAGTTGTATAATATTCCTGCAGCTGACAGCAACACTGAATTGCTTTAACCCTTCATGTACAAGCATCTTAATAGATGTTAAAATGCAGATACTGTGGAATGCAGTATGTACAAAATGTTTCACCTCTGCCATAAAGAAGTTCTTAAATCACATATTTCATGCGAGACAGCCGTCAGCTCAGGTGATCCAGCTTTAGCACGAAGACGGGAAACAAAGGAAAGTGAAAGAGGCATCTGCCACAATTCCAAAGCCTCAGATTGCAAAGGTACACTCTGCAACTGAGGCGTTACAAAAAGTGGCACATATAAGTGTAGGCACTGCTGGATCATATTTGTGTGAGATGTGTGCAGCATGCTAGAAAAGGTTTAGTGTCTAGTCTTCTTCCTCCCACTCATTTTTGAATGTGTTAGATCTGATTTTTGTTGTTTGTTAGAATCTATTGATTGAGTTTGTTGTATAGGTTATCGTCCATTTCAGTTTTTGTTATTTTGTTATTGTCTTTTTATTGTTTGTTTTACATGTTTGTAATAAAAATCAATCATTAGCACACTCGGATGATCCAAAGGCCTTGTTGAGTGCAGCCTAATGTGCTCTCTTAGATTAAATTTTTATACCCGTAGTTTGATTTTATAAGGGTCTGGACCAAGGGGGAAAAAGGTACATTGTTGCCTTTCAGTTCTAGACTGGTTTGTGTTCCCAAGAAACCAAGAGCTGTAAACATAAAGTCCTACAGACCAGTGGCTAACTCATTACTGGGACAGTTTTGGGAATGCATGCACATTAATATTCTGAATGTAGTGTTTCCATGTGGGATAGGCTGACATTGTTTGTGCTTTAGGAGCATTATTTGGACATGCGTGTTTGGAATATGCATCTCAATTGGGGTGTTGTGACATAAGGTGTCTTGCCTGTTTATGGTAAGTTGTGCGCGTTGTATGAGAACCATTTAGCCAACAGTTTGCGAGGTTGGGGTAGAGATGCATGCCCAAAAGAAAAGCCTACATTTCTGGTAAGACGGAGAAACACACCAACTTTTAGGGCCCTTTCAAACCGTCCTCGCTTGGGCCAGACTTTTTGACTTTGCAGTTGCAGGTGCGAAACCTTGTCGGACCAAGATCCAGACCAAACAGCCGCACCTTGGTCCAATGAACCATGGTTTGTTTTGGTTCGTTTCTGGCGTGAAAACATATTTTTGGATGTTTCCGGCTTTTGGATGATTTACAAGAAGTTTTAGCGGGCTATCTTTAAGTGATGATTAGTGTAGTGCCTCAGTGTTGTTAATGTTGTGTGGTTTGGCAACAGAGAGCGATGATAGATGTGCTCAGAGCAGGCAGGTGTTGCTGATCAGAGCAGAGGTGTAATTAGCTGTAAAGTTGTCAAGGGGTAGTAAACGAACAATGTAGGTTTCAGTTTGTCCATGAACAATGCAACATAACAAAATGAGCTGCGTTCGCACACGGGGAGCTGAGGAGACGGTCTCTTAAAGAGTCGAAAAAACTCGAATACTTTTTAAAGATTATTTTCTGAGGGGATGACAGAGGGGATATTAGAGGCTGGAAGATGGTATAGAGAGACGCAGCTCACATAGGTGATGGCAACAGTACGCAGGTATGTCATGTATAGCTTCTCAATAGGAAATCAGAACTAACTGGATCAAATGTATGCAGTGTAACAAAGATGCTAACCTCGGTTTGGACCCTTGTTTGAACTTTAGTTTGGACTTACAGGTGTGAAAAGGCTCATAAACACTACAAAAGCCTTGGATAGCAACAGGTTTTTAGTGTAAATAGTGCAGCGCTGACCTTTTCAAAGTGCTTGAAGTATGAAAGAAGGAGGCTATGTTTGCACAGTCGAACAAGTCTGCCACAGGTGGAAAACTGATGATCAGAATGCAAGCTGCATGTAAATGGGAATAGTAGTGAAATATTCATTTTCAGTAGCCATGTGAACAGCTAAAAACAGGGGTGTCAAACATACGGCTCATGGGCCAGAACCGGCCTGTCAAAGCGTCCAATCCGGCCCACTAGATGACGAGACTAAGAGGTGCCGGGTTTCAGGAGCAAGTGTAAAATTCTGCTTCAGAGGCTTCTCCACCCTGACCAGGATACAGTTCACTGATATAACAATAAATACTCACTGTGACCATGTTTAAAGATATTGATTATGGTGCTAAATATTGTCAATCAGCAGCTTCAGTTCAAAAGAATCTGCATCAGGAAATGTGTGGATAAATGCACATGTAATGACAGTGAGACGTCAACTGACTGAATGTAGAAAAACTGAGACATACTGTTGAAATCGTGCTTATTTTTCTTGAGACATCTCAGGCTGTTTATCTGTCTTGTGAAAGGATGAACGTCTACAGAATGTACTTGCAATTCCTGGCACAAAAAAATGGGAACATATTGGAGCTGATGGTACTGTGGTTATTGTGCGATGGCTTTTTGGTCCAGCCCACATGAGATCAAAATGGTCTGTATGTGGCCCACGAGCTAAACTGAGTTTGACATCTCTGGCTTGGAAAGAATATTGGAAATAAGGGCAAAAACTGAACACTTTGTACATGTAAACATAGTCAGTGTTACATCAACCCTCGCTTGGAAGTCAAATTCTGATGACTAACAGCCGTCTCTGTCCATTATTTTAAGTCTGCGCCAACCAAACCCAGCCAAACAGGCCATTGCACCAGAGTTTGTTGCACCCGAACCAAAGGGGTTAGATGTGAAGGCGCTTTTCGAGGAAACCATGATTGACCAATTTTGTTGTCATGACATGACATGACATGCTCCTCTTTGTTAAGCTGATAGGATACGAGAAGAGCACCCTGCACTTCCTGCTTGAGCTGAAAACTCTTGAACAGCAACTTCACGTCCGCCTCCTTTCTACCTTCCTCCTCTATACTTAAAGCTGATCTCGCCTCCACCTCCATTCTGCCTGACTCTAATGACTTTATCTACCTCTTCATTATGCATGAACCATCTTGGGTTGCAAAGATATCTGTCACATGTATTGCTGTGTTAATTCTGCGATGCTTTTAATCTCGGAGCCTCTTAGTTGCCTGTAATATCAGTGATCTGTGAAATTAGACTTATTCTCCTCTCAGAATTAGCTGTGTTGAATTAGCTGAGCCCAGTCAGACAATGGCACAAGCTGTGCCGGCGTACCTGATCTCCTCTGGGGACTCTCGAGGTCTTTGTCACAGTCTGAGTGGGACCAGGAAGTACGCATCAATCAGCCACTCAAGCACCATTAACTTCAGAGTCAATCTGGTCTACAGTATGCACAGTCATGAAGGATTAATGCTAAATGGATTCTCAAGCTTCTCATCCTGCCTTCCGGCTCCCAGGGCTGTTGTTTTTAGCACTTGGCCAGTCAAGTAACAAGTGAGTGTTTACCACATCTGAAGTCATGTAAGCAACAGCAATGTGAGGATGTTATTTAGTGGGTTTTCCTGTTGGCATCCAGAACACCACGTGGATGTGACTGGGAGGTTCATGTCTTCACTCATCCTCACACAGTCTGGTTTCGCTCACATCTGGTACACCGTCAGTCAGAGACATAAAACTACAGAATACTCAAACATTCAGTCAGTACTTCCATAATTTGCGGTTGCAACGCTTTGAAGAGCTGCATCTCTAGATCTTATTTGTCTCCTACTTTCCCACAGTTACTCAACCTAAATGTAGGTCTTAAAGCACATAATTGGCCTTTTTCCTCCCCAAACTCCACTAAGTCAGGCTTGCAGGCATGTCACAGCAAAGTTGAGTTGTTGCAATACACACATGCAGAATATCCTTAGGGGACAACATGATTAAGCAAAAAGTCCCTGTTTTTATATCGCCCCTTCTTTCATGATAGAGCATATCAGCAGCACATGATGTGCATGTGTCCTGTTGTTTCAGCATGTCTGAAGTCCATGATGTATCTGTCTTTATAGCACATAAACACGCATGTGACACCAATCACAAAATGTTGAAAGGCTAGCGGTTAACTTAAGAGTGACTGTGTCCTCTGTGGGAATACTTTTATTTGTTTATGTAATGATATTTAACCAGATAAGCCCCGTTGAGATCAGCCAAACAACCATACAATAAAAAACATAAAATGACCCAACCGACTCATCCATCCTTGTACTTATGAGAGCTTTAAAATCAGGCTGAGAGACCCATTTGCATAGTTTCAAATCTTTTTGAAGGTTATTCCAAGTGAGACGAGCGGAACAGCTTTTTCCCAGCTCAGTCCAAGCACTATGAGCAGACATCAAAACTAAGTCTTGAGATCTCAGACTGTAGCTACAGTCAGATCTCTGTTCGATCAAAGTACAAATATACGAAGGGAGTTTACCCTGAATGGCTTTATTAATGAACAAACACCAGTGACTGAGCCCATGAAAGGTCAAAGATGGCCGACCAACCCTGGAGTAAAGCGTACAGTGATGAGTAAGGGCTTTACAATTTGTGACAAATGTGCTCTACGATATGCAGTATCTAACATGCAAGCAATGTGCAGATGCATGTACAACAAATCACCATAATCCTGAACCGGTAAAACGTAGCCTCAAAGGAGGTCAGATAAAGAAGCCATATTGAAAATAACTGGCAAACAAAGGCAAGGTGACATTTGGCATCCTTTGATTTAGCATTAAGATTCGAAGCAGGGGGAAACAGCTCGCATAACTGGCTGTTTTTACTCTCTTACACCTTTTGTATGGATTAAACAAACATGGTAAAACAAGTTAATTAGTAAGTGTTAGAGATGTGCTTGGTGCCAGGCTGGCTGTTTCCCCGTTTCCAGTCTTTATGCTAAACAAAGCTAATTGGCTAGCTTCATATTTAGCATACAGACATGGAAGTGATGTCAATCTTCTCATTTAACCCTTGGCAAGACAGCAAATTGGGGTATTAATCCAAAATATCAAACTGTCCCTTTTAAAATGACAGTCTTTCGAGAGTCTATTTTTCAAAATCACTTTCTAATTCAAGTTTTTATTGGCTTGAAAGGCTCGGTACGTGGCATACACAATTATTTTCCAGGCATACAAGAATACAAGGCACATGTTTTTTATAATATGGAGGTGGACTCCAATACATGAAGAAAAATTAACAAATAAGTCTAAAACATGTCACACATACGTCCTCATACATCACTCTACAGGGTCACATAATCACAGAGCACGTTCATAATTGTGTCGGCTTGACTTCCATTTTGATATGAGTCCGTAACCAGTGTCAAGGGGATACTCCTTTCTCCTGATCGCCATTATTTTACCGAGCATATGTTCCCGAGATGCTTTTCCCACCATTGCATTAACACATGCCTTCAATCCCAGGGCCTTTGTTGTCTTCCAGTTTCTTAGAATAACTCGAGAGACAGTTATTAGACCCACAGTAATAACAGAAAATACACACTTGGATATGTTTGGTATTTGCGACAGATCCCCCACAACTTTAACTTGAAAGTCAGTTTAAACTTCCACCAGGCTTGTCCACTGGAGGTCTTGCTCCAGGGTGGGATGCTGACAGTCACTGCACAACAGCTGTTTATTATTGTTTTGTTTTCATTTGAAGACCATGTCTGTTGCACAATTGATGTTTTTTTAATCATCATTTGGATATCAACTTGCACAGTAAATATTTTGTGATTGGGATATTGCACTCAGGGATTTTTAGAGTTAGTTAAAAGAGAGTATTAACAGAAAAGTACACTTTAAAATCTAACTTTTATTGTTTTCAGTGGCTTTTGTGTTCAGTTGAATGTTTGATTTGATAAATGAAAGAATGTTGGAAAAATTCTGTAATTTTTTAAAATTCTACAAGCAATTTTTTTTATTTTTCTAACTGAGTACTACTTTAATATCTGTTTATTTATTCAAAGTAATATTTTTCTCAGGTTATTGAGCAACATTATTTCATATTTTTCAGATTAAAGCAATGTACATGGTTCTGCAGTAGACGCGTCTGCCTTTCTATTTCCTTTTTTACCGCTGTTTCATGTTTGAGGTGATGAACGTGGCAGAAAACAGGGTAGTAAACAGTAGTAAGCAGTATGGGGCTGGTGAAAATTAGACTGGTTACATTTTATATCTGTTACTTGTCTTTCTAATTTGGTGATGGACAGAATTTTGTGGCTGGAAAGGGATAAAAATCAGCCATTCACTGCCAGTTGGAGCCAATCGGAGCTTGAGCCGATAAATTCCCGTGACTACCTCAGAGTTATTGTCCTGGGAAGGAAAGCCTGTTGTTACCTTTGCCACTAAAGACAAAATCCAGATGTTAGAAGGTGTTAGTGTTTTTTTGTCCAGTGGAAAAGGTGCTTAAACATAGAAATGAAACAGTTACTTTTTACGTATCTGTCCTGGATAAAGTAACAGGTTTATTGCACTTAAAAGAAGCAGATGGCAGCATCATACACAGTGACAGAGCAGATATACTGGCCAAGGGGTATGGCCCGATAACTGCGCAGTAAATTTTCTCTGTGGCCTCTTTGAACGACTACATGAACACATTGACTTCACACCTAACAGGCTGCTTATTGCTGACCCCTGTCCTAAGGCTTTCAAGCCTCTCCGGCTGCTTGTCAGTTCAAAGTAAATGAGCCGTTAAGTAACTTTTAGTTCAAGCTGATCTGAAACAAATTCAGTACGAAAGAGCTGCTCCCCTGTAGCAGTTTCAGAGAACTCAGGACACTTTTCTGCTGCAGGGCAAAGTTAAACAAGTTTGCATCTGTTTGTGACATGAGGTGTGAAGCACCTGACTGATGTTGATTTGAGGGGAAAAGTGAAAGACAGGACACCCTCCGAGATATATGTTGGAGATATGTTTTTCTATTTAGGCCTTTTCAAAGACGGATGCTGTCTTGTAGAGAGTTTGAGTTGAATCAGCCTCCACGTGCACAGCTTTGGAGCACCACTTGTCTGCTCTGGGAATCATCAGCCTTTACTAAAAGTTCAATGAGGATTTTTAATCCTCATCTATTCTCAGGTAAGGACCTAACAGCTAGTGGAGCAGCACTGAAACACACTGTAAAGAGAAAGTGGGAAGCGTTGCTGGAAGCGTTGTCAGTGCTCATTAGCTCACTACACTCAGCGGCTCACTGCTTATGTAATGGAGAGGAGCTGCTGTATGTGAGCAGGAATATTACAGTGGTGGAAGGTAATTAGGGGATTATCATGTGAGTGGACAGTACAAGGCTGAGCTGTATAGGCCCTGTAGGATGATGGGATGCAATGGGATTGATGGTAAGTGAGTAAGAGTAGGTTGGTTCATCTGTGGTCAAGCAGCAGTGATTTTTTAGAGTTCATCTCCACCACAGCAGGGAAGGAAGTAGGGAAAGAAGAGGAGAAATGTGGACTCAGTAACCTCTCTTCCTCTTGTTGTAGTCTCCTCTGGCTCTCCTTCACTTTCCTACGCTTTGCTTTTCCGCTCTCCTCGTGTCCTCATCTCTCTTTTCTTCTCCTTCTTCCAGCAGACTGAGCAGTGTCCTTGTTTTGTGCTCACTCCTTCCAGGGGAATTGTTGCCTACCAGTCTTTGACTAAGAAATCACACACCCGCTGCTTCAAAATCACGAGTTTGCAAGTTTGCTCAGGCAGCCAGAAGAGATGTTCAGTACCCCTGGCCTGCAATGCACCCCGTCACCGTGTGTCTACTCAGATCTGAGACAGTGGGTTACTCCATCTTCAGTGTCTCACCTTTAAAGGGGACCCTAAAATGCTTTTCTGTTTGTGTCTCATTCAGTATATAGTGTTACAATTAAGTATGTCCATATTAAACGTGTCCAAAGTTTCAAGTAATGAGGTCAACATAACAGTTTTTTTCTACTCTGGCTACAATATGACATCATGGTGCTTCAGGCACACTACTGTGAGTGTTTACATAACATAGTAGTGCTGTAAATCACCAGTTTCATCATGATACAATATTATATCAATTTTTCAGTACTTGCCGATATTACAAAGTCTGCCACGATACGATTTCGATTCAGTGTGATTCAGAGGCCTGCGATCGATATGAGATGCTACCCCGTCCATTTAACACAGTCAGTTACAGAAGAAGCTGCCACCCCTTCCTAAAAATTAAAACAACACATAATTAATTTAAATAATAGTAAGTTTACTATAGACTGACTCCACTAATACATAAAACAGCACATGGAATAATTTAACCTTCAGGGCTCTCTGTCAGGGCGACCTTTCTGGAGGAAATGTTTTCATTTTAACCCAAACCATTACCTTTTCTGAAAAAGCCAAACTTCAGCCATAAAACATGGACTAACAACAACATCATTAACAAAAGTATCAAATTCAGCTCAGTAATAACTGTCAAAGTTCACAGACAAGTCAATTGTTTTTTGCTAGTCACACATTATTAGCTTAAGCATGTTTACACTGCATATATTAGCCTAGCGGCTAGCAGACTTTTTTCCGTCTACTTAGCTTAACAAGTTACACATAGCGTCATTATTTTTCGTACTCATTGTTGGTTTAAGTCACTGCATCTCCCAACAGAACAGCTCGGTTGAATTTCAGCCTGCATGCACGTTTTTTTCAGCCCGACATTGTTAAAACAGAAGTTAGCGTTGTGTTTTATCTCGTAACGGGATTGTTTACGTACAGCACATGCTCTGTCTGTTGACCTGGATTTTCTCTGAAATCCAAATTATGTCCACATTGCTGACGTATTCCTCATTGTCTTTTTCTCGGCTGCTTACCATCTGCCTGCCGCTGTTTGACGGTGACACAGACTTTCAAAATAAAAGCGTTTCCTAAAGATGACGATATGGATCAATGTTTTCACTTTGCATCGATGTGATTGGATCATTGATCATTTAATCAATATAATGATCCAGATTGATGGATTGTTACACCCCTATAACATAGCCTACTCTGCTAAAAGAAGCTATATGCTAACATCAGGTATCGATTTAATGATCAACAATCCAATCACATCGTTGCAAAGTGGAAACATCGATCACATCGTCATCTTTAGCGTAGGCTTTTATTTTGAAGGTTTGTGTCACTGTCAAACAGCGGCAGGCAGATGGTTAGCAGCCAAGAGAAAGACGATGAGGATAACGTTATTTACTCGGGAATAAATCAGCATAGTGGAAATATTATGGATTTTGGAGAAAAGAAGGATCAACAGACAGCACATGGCGCATGTAAACAATGACGTCACGAGACAGAACACGACGTGACGTCACCTGCCTGGACGAGTATCTCACTCCACTAGCTTCTGGCTTTAGCAACATTAGCCGCTCTGTTTTAACAATGTTCGTCTGAAAAACCGTGCATGCAGGCTGAAATTCAACCGAGCTGTTCTGTCGGGAGATACAGTGACTTAAACCAGCGGTGAGTAAGATAAATATTACTGCTGCGTGTCATTTGTTAAGCTATGAGAAGAGGAAAAATGTCCGCTAGCTGCTAGGCTAATTAATGCAATGGAAACATGCCAAAGCTAATAATGGGTAATTAGCAAAAAACAACTGACAGGTCTCTGACCCTTGACAGTTATTACTGAGCTGAATGTTGAATGGTCCTGTTGTTAATCTGTTTTATGGCTGTTGGGAGAAGTTTTCCTTCAGGGCTTTAAGCCAGATATTCCTGAAGTTTGATGAAAAAGATGATGTTTTTTTTCTTCCAGAAAGGTCTCTCTGTCAGAAAGCCCTTTGTGTCAGTGGAGTCAGTTTAAAGTGCACTTTACTGAACTTATTATTTATGTGTTTATGTGTTTTATGGCCACAAGTAAAAAAGAAAGGGGTGTCAGCTTCTTCTGTAACAGACTGTGTTAAATGGGCATTTAATATCGCCTAATATCGATCGCAGACCCCTGAATCGTATCAAATCGAAATCGTATCGTGGCACACTTTGTTATATCGGAAAATATCGTATCGTTGTTCATAGTATCGATATATCGTACTGTGATGAAACTGGTGATTTACACCCCTACTAATGTACATTTAGCTATATACTAACATCTAGAAAACATGTTATCTTGGTTGCCGATGTTGTTAATTTCCCCCAGATTTCGGATCGTATTCCTGCTGGAATGTGAACAATGCTGACCAATCAGAGCAGATTGGGCATAATTGGGAGGGAGGCTTAAAGAGACAGTCCCTAAAACGGAGCGTGTCAGACAGGGTGAATACAACTGTTCCAGCGCAGACAGTATGAGAAAAATAAAGTGTTTTTTGACAATTATATCATGTAAATATGTTCTAGGTGAAACCTCAAATTTAAGTATGAACCTTTAAAAAAAGAGCATAATAGGTCCCCTTTAAAACTAGCATGTACATTTGGGAATGCACTTGAGGTGCTTTGTGCAATGTCAAAAATCTACAGCAGTAATAGAACATGCAGTAGTGTTTGCAGAAAACAGATTACACGGTACAAAATAGCCTGTAATTTCCCATGGAGGCTGGTAACAGCATGTTAGTAGTATAGTGGTGACAGTAAATGGTGGAGCAGACTAGTAGTTAAATACTCGTCTAAAAGGAGAGACCTTAAAGTTCGTCTTCAAAATGAAAGTACCTCTGCTCAGCAGCGTAGAAACATATACAGTACGTCTATAAGTAGCTAGACGTGACGTGTTTATTTTGGTGCTCAACTCAAGCATATGGGAATGACATGAAACAGTGATTATGAGGTTGAAGTTCTGACTTATAGTTTGTTGAAAGTGTTCCCTTTCATGTTGGATGAACAGTGCAGGGCTGGTGCAAGGTGAAGCACAATGATTGTAAATGTACAGAAAAGGCAACCAAGGTGTTTTTTATGGCCAAATATTGGGGTGTTTTTGACTGTCACTGTCAGCCGCTTGACTACAATAAAGCAAAAGTGATTCTGGCTGCAGTGCAAGCACGACAGGATCGACAAGAAGATAAAAAGTGTTGGGAATCTGTGGGTTGGAGACGTCTGATAGTCTTAGGCTTGTAACTAAATATTAAATGATTGTTTTAAATGAATGTTTTAGAATCTGCCCAATTAAAATTTGGGTGACTATGTACAAAAAGGTCTACAATTTCTTTACTATTCACCCATTGTTGATACAAATGCCTTCAGATTGAAGCTGAAAGTCATTGGTACATTTCAAATCCAGTACAGAGCCAAGACAACAAAAAGTACTGCACTTTAGATGCTACAGACTTTGGTCTACATTCGTTCGGCTTTGCAAGTGGGTCAGTGTCGAGTAGAATTTGAGAGCACTTCCGTAAAACCTGTCTGGCTAACTGACTAAACGACTGTCTGGCAAGCTTCCCTCCTCACGTGGACGGCACCAAGGACAATGACACCACACTGAGTCTCTTATCATTCCCACACAGAGCCTCTCTTCAGGGTCAAGCTAAGATGACTTTAGGGCTTCCCTGCGGGCTAGCATGCATCTCAGGTGTACACACAGGTGCTGACATATGGTATGCACACGGCAGGGAGGACACATGCAAGCACGCAAAGACTTGTGACTGTATCAGCTGCTCTGGATGCTGAGCCTGAGAGTTACAGACGAAGCTCGGATATTTTCTGGCTGTAGCCGCTAAACACAGCAATGCAAGCAGGCCACATGCCATCATGGCAACTGCCAGTGTCTGAGTATGCCATAGTGATGCCAAGCCATTGCGTGACCGGCTACATGTATTCTGTGTTGGGGCATTCAGGGTCAGTTTCTGTTGTCACTGCTGATGTGGTTTTAGTAGTTGATTTTTTTCTTTTCTGGTTTGCAGTGTTTATCCACTGCCCTTGGAGCTGAATAACAGGAATTCCTTTTGCTGTCAAATCATTTACAGATTTAGCAGGACTTGACACAGTGCAGCAAGAAGCACATGGGTAATGTGTGTGTGTGTGTGTGTGTGTGTGTGTGTGTGTGTGCGCATCCATGGACATGCTTTTTATGTAGTCATACGTGATGTTATTTTTTCTTTGAGAGATAGCGTGGCTCCATTCAGACACAGCTCAGCTTGACCACGCTGACATACCAAACATGAGCTCTTGATAGCTGCCAGCTTGTGTTTTCCTATCCCAGCCACAGCCTTGTGATGTTGGGGACCCTGTTGTGTTATCTTAACTTACTGGGTCAGGAAATCGGGCTAATCATTAGCCTGAACCGTTAGAAGCAAGACAATAGCAGCAATGCTCTGCACTTGATCATGCATGACTTGGATGTTTACTTGTCCTGTAAGGCTTCTCTTTATAGCTTCAGGAGACTTCGACCTCCTAAATGCCCCAATGTTTATTATAGATGGTGACTACCTGTTGTTGCTCCAATCAAATGCTGCAGCAGATATTAAGAACTCCACAACGTCTCAGTCACAGCTCTAATTTTGTGTGTCTTATCTCTCTTTCTTATCACTCCTGCTTGCCCTCTCACTCCAGTGCTGTTCATGTCAACGCTCCCGTTTGTTATCACAGATTAGTCACCAGAAGATAATGGGTTTGCTTGGAGAAAGGTTAGCATTAAGCTCCTTTCATGTAATTCTGGTGACCTGGCTGGCAGCCGACAGGCCACGTTTGGGAGCTAGAGGGATTGGTTTCACCACAGCCAACTGAGACACAGCAGAACATGGCAGAATAAGTGGTAATCTTTCGTTATACAAAACCCTCCTGCAGTTTATGGTTTTAGAGAAGCTGCTCATTAGAGGGGGCATTGTTTCGTTTAAGCTGTTTTATATCGTTTTCCTCTGCTGCACTCGAGAAGATCATTTTGGGCTTTTCCATCTTTTGCCAGGCAAGTTGCTGCAGGAGTGATGTCTGTTGGTAAAGAGCTGAGAAAATATAAATCTACTCTTCCCTGTGCTGTCAATCCACCCTCTCCATATTTGTGTGTGTGCGTGCAGTGGCGGTGCCTTCAAAAAAGAAAAGATGAACACTTGATTTAGCTGCCATCAGATAGGTTGGAAGACAGACTACATAAAACCTGTAAAAAATCTTTTAAAATGGAAAATTTGAGCAAGGTGACAAGCTGTTGAATTAAATGTATTTCATGCAGAAAGAGCCGACATTATCTTTGCTATTACTGCTAAGATGGAAAAGCACTTTCAACCTGCCCAACATGTTCTCAAAGGCTGTTTTGACAGCTTCTTCTGTCTACACTTTGCACGTCTTAATACGGGGGGCCCCCTCATTCTGCTCTTAAAATACACACATGCATTACTTTTCCATTCAGTAATGGTATGGGCTGCTGTTGCTTCACTTTTTATTTAAGAGAAGCTCCCAAATCTGGCTCTGTGGACAGGAGAAGCTTTCCCCCAGCTTTTATAGATTCCAGTTATAGTTATACAATCATTTCTCAGAGGCAGAGCTGCTCCGACGGCAGAAATAATGGAATTGGTTCACTTAAACTTCAATGGGAGCAGCCACAGTAACACAGCTTTGTAGACTGGCAAACTAATGGTATGAGAAATGTGAATACATTGAAGGCCAGTTTGGGTAATTGATAACTTTTGATCGTCAGCAGAATTTCAGTTTGAGAAAAAGGAGAGATTTATGACCATAGCGTCTTGCGCTCCTGCTTTTACAATCCGCTTTAAAGCTTCCAAGCCAGAAAAAAAGGAAAGAAATGACTGTGCATATTAACATCTAACTCAACCGCTGAGATTATTTCTGCCCTCAGAGCAGCTCGCCTGTTTGAAAAACTTAAACTCCAATCTACTCTTGTTTCAGAGCTGTAGGACAACGGTTGATGGTTCATATGACATGCTTGACTGGCTGACTGACCACAGAGTCAAGGAAGTGGAGTGTTCTCCATTAACAACCCCACTGTGGAAAGCCGTATACATTAGCTTCACCATAAATTCCATAAACTCTGCATTGTTCCATATTGACAGTTGGGTAAAGTGCATTCGCAAGGAAAATAGGTGGGTTTGTTCAATGCGGTGATTTGGACGAGATCAATTCAGAGTGCATTTCCTTTTGTTTTGGGTAGCCTACAGTAGCCTTCTAAAGTGCCTGGAGTTGTTCCTCTTGTTTTTCTCATCCCACCTCTCAGTGAGATGACAATTCCTGCCTCCAGCTGGATCCAACTGTGAGCAAGTCGTAGCAAAGGCCAACTATGCGGTTTGCGGTGTTTCGACATGCAGGCCACGCCAGGCCCTCTTGGGTGTGATCCACTGTTTTGTCAACAGCTTATTTCTGTGGCCACGATTGCAGCTACAGAGTGCTCAGTTACTGGAGCGCAAGCACGGGGTGTTTGTCGAAGAATTAAGAACAAGACCTCATAATGATTGCATGCATTTCTTATGTGGGGTTATAGTCACCTTGTGCATGGAGGAGGAGATGTTCTGCAAAAACCCTTACCTGTTACAATGCCAGGATATTTGGTTTGTTGCACTAGGATCGGGACATAAATATTTCTTTGTGGCTGCTAGTTTCGAACCTTAAATGCTTAATATATCTGTCCAAATGTATCAAGAAGTCATGACAGTGTCAGCCAGACCCATAGGAGTACACATTTACGCAGTCTGAGCTGTTGCCCTCTGAATGACGGACATGTCTTTGTGCATGCTGGGTGGGTAGATACAATTAGAGCGAAGAATTAATTGCTAATTGATTTATATGGGGTTTTTATTATTTGTTTTGAAGGATTACAATGGCTTAATTGTGCCATGTAAGATTTGGAAAAGATTCACATACAGCATCAAAGTGGTCCTGTGGCTTCGTCTGTCATTGGCTTTTGATCCTACTAATGCACTCTGGGTCTTTCAACCCTCGCGCACGACACACACACACACACACACACACACACACACACACACACACACACACACACACAGTCTTTTCTTTCACAGGATAAAGTAAACAGACATGGTCGCATATAGTCAGTGGCTGCAGTAAGCTTTATCAAACACCATTCAATTTACACTTTGGTCTTGTATTAGTAAAATTGTAATTTGGTATCAATACTAGCATATAAAAATATTACCGTACTAATTATTAGTGATCTGAGCACATTAATGACGCTGGCTTATGACCTGATGCCTTTTTAATACAGCCATTTATATCCTGAGACTTTAAATCTAAAGTAAAGGGTGTAAAATCTCTCATTCCAAGATGTTTTCCAACCCCAGTTATAACTTTAAACTGGGTTTGGCTTGAGGACTTTTCAACATTCATTATTCATTCGGTATTCAGTATTCATTATCAGCATGAGCTTAATTTTTCATGCTGTTGATACAGCAGTTCCCTGGATGCAGTTTAACCTGATTAACTCAATGATACTCAAAAGAGCCCTGTGCCAAAATGAGGTGTCTAGCGTGTTTCGAACCCAGCATGTATCGATCTGCCGTAATAGTCCTCATGAACTGTTCCCCGCTGATTTGGAATCTATTATGTTGTCAAATTAAATCATTGTTATTCTGTCGAGCTCGGGGCACTTGTTCATTTCCTTTGCTAAATTACTGAATAACCTCTCCTCCCTGCGACACATAATCTTCTTTTACTCTCCATTGTTTTGCATACACTGCAAACACATCTGCAAACAAACCTGTTTTTCTGAAAAGCACCTGTCTATCAGTGTCTGAAATAGGATATCACATTGACACAGTTATGCACCTGTGCTATTGAAAACAGAGGTACTTTTACAGCTATTCCTTATTGAAATTCTTTTAAAAATATCTCATACTCTGAGATGACTGGCGCTCGTATGAATCTGTTTGTCGGGGTTTTTCCCAAACATCTGCCCACCAACATATCCCCTCAAACATCCAGACAGAGCTGTGAAATGAAAATGGCATGCTCAGGGCTACAGGAGAAAAGTAAATCCTTGTTGTTAGATGGGCTTAGACGTTGGCGGGACTGTGGGATATTGCCATCATTTGGACAGACTTATTTTGAATCAAGCAGTGCGGTATGAGGAGGGCGATAGGAAATAGTTTGCCACTCTGCTAAACTGGATTCTTCTCTTTGTGAAGTTAACGAACGCAAGAGAAAAGGTTTTGGCAGGTTTTGTGCTCTGGAGCTTAAAGTATTTGAAATCAAAGTTAGGACTTCCCCACGCTGGGAATTCACTCTTGTCTGTTCTCAGGGCACTGATTCAAGGGTTTCTGTTGTGGAAATATACTCAAGTAGTCAGGAGTTCAGTGTGGCTTAACTCTGATGAATGATCCCTTAGATTGGTGTTATTATCACTGTGAGTCGAGGCCTAAATTGGGCTGTTTCTGGAGTGTTCCCATTCAGCAGCCCCATCAAGTATGAATGAGATTAATGTTGAATGTTCTGACTTTGGACCCTCAGCTAAAAAAATCCCTGATAAAGATTAATGGCAGCAATCTGCTAATTCTCTTGACATGCACACATCTACAGTAGATTTAGTTTGCTGATGCCGTTTGTCCTGTTATTACCGTAATGCAGAGCACTGCTATTTGACCTTGGCTGTGGCTTCATTGTGCATGGCCTTTTGAGTACATGAACCAGTTCCTCATTGCTCTCCAACAAGGACATTATGCGACTGCAGCCCAAGGCTACCAAGTTTTTCATGAGAAAAATGATTCAGAGATGACTCAGTCGTTTTGTTATGTTGACTGAGATGCCTTTGATTTGGATTGCAATGCACCCTTAGGAGCAATAGTATGATGAATGGTTTGTTATTTGTCTGATGGACACCTAAGGAGAGCCACATCAAATACAAAGAAATGACATCCTGACATAGTTTTTGCTGCAAGGATGGCTCCACTATAAAGGCTCATATCTGACTGCAATCTGCTCTGGTGGTCTGACAGGTCGATAATGATTGTGATTTCATGTTGTTTGATTAATGATGCTGTGGTCTGTTAGTTTTATACTCACTTATGTTTGCAAGAAGAAAGTGTGCTAAAGTATAAACGTATCAGTGCATCTAGTACATCATCTGCTTTTGGGCAAATCCAATTATCTTGACAGTCTTTAATCAGAAAAATAAATTATTTCTGGCATTCCCCTGCCTTTTAAAAAGGCTGTTGCAGTGTAAATAGGCTAAACAAAGGTGTTGTAGACGCTAGCAGATTGGTGTTGAAAGATGCCCCAGCTGCAAGATCATCCCAAAGCACTAAGCCGTGAGCTCCTGGGTAGGCCGGGGTTACTGTACACATTTTCATCTTCAACTTTGTATGACACTGTGTTTCTGCAAATGAGTTGTAAAGTCAGCTCATCTGGTTTTGATGGCCAACATGGAGATTTCACTGATGAATATGTAAAGTTACTGATTTATCCGTGCAGAGTAATTTCCTGCCCAGACATTTTTTCTGGTCACAGAACATGTTGTGGTATGATTAGTCGTCGCTTGGACCAAGAAATGGGGTCATTCGGTACGGAGTAAGGAAGTGCAGCTGACAGACATGGGAACTATTTGTATGTGAAGTAAGGTTCAGACACAGTGCCTTCATGTGTTTGTCCTGACCTTTCTCTGTGGTGAGGATTCATTAGAATATATTCCTTTCCCATAATTACTTCTTCAATTTATCTTTGAGCTCGTATTTCACACACTGGGCACATGTTCATTACCCTTGAACTAAGTCGTCCCTGTGAAAATGTGCTGCAGTCTGAGGAATCTCAAACAGTTATTTCGGTCCTTAAAAACCTTGCTACTTGTATGACTAAGGAGGTTTCTTCAGGCCATGACTCATAGACTTCTATGTCATATAACAACAATGAGTAGTGAAAGTCAGCATGCTCAGCGTGTACTATCTTTTCCACTTCCCAAAAACAATTTAGAGACACTTCAGGCTGACTTGAAGACGTCATTAGGAATCATGGTTGGGTTTTTCTGCTCCTGTTGCAAGGGTAAGAGTTACAGTACATTGATAACAGATGGATCTCTGCTCCTCGTCTGTGTTCTGGGGCTGTGAGGATGCTGACTTGCCACTGACAGGCCAACCATCTCACACCCTATGATTAGGGATCAGTAATGCCTGAGGGTAGGAGACAGCCTGAAAAATAGCATGTGCTTCCTGCAAACAGATCCTCGCATCTCCAAAGCATATGCCTAAAAGATGGTGACCAGATATGATCGCTGATGATTTTGCAGCCTTTCGGTGAAGGAATGGAAATGCAACAGGCCCTTAGGAAGTGTGCCGGGCTTTTGAGCCAATTTTCGTAGTGGCCAAAACAGTGGAATTACATGTCACGTGATGCCATGTGGCCCAAAGAGTCTTTTTCCCCATAGACTTCCATGGTAACAGACATCTGTAAATCAGTGGAAATCAGCTGCCGCAAAATGACTCGTCTCACTTGTCTCAGAATTTGATCCATTCAGTCTGACAACATTTTAAAAGTCTAGAAGAGCCTCGCAATTGAGTAATTTTATCTCCAATTAATTTAGCAGAGCGCTAAACTGCAAGTGTGCCTGCTCTATGGCAGTGGTTCCCAACTGGTCCAGTCTCGGGGTCCAGATTCCTGCTTAGTCATTAGTTCAAGGTCCACACAGTTTAATACATTCAGCATCATACTTGTGTTTGGCCATGTCGTCGAGCTAGTTTCCTGTCTCTGTCAAGTAGCTATCTGTTAGTCATTCAATCTACAGCAGAAAACAGCACTTCAGAATAAAAGCTCTGTGCTGGAAATTCACCATGCTTCAAAATAAAGTGTGTTTTTTACAAACTTGTCATATTTGCAAGTCACTTGCGGTCCATTCAGAATGAGCCCAGGTTCCACTTTTGGATCATGACCCACCAGTTGGAAACCACTGCTGTGTAGGACACACAGTGCAGAAGCAGTGCCGATCATCAGGGTCATTTTATATGCGGCACTTTAACTTTTTTGGCCTCATGCCCCACTGAGCAACTTCCATAGGAATGAATGCTGTATCCAGTTCTCTTTATACATCCATGAAATGCATCTGCTGCATTAGATTGTAATCTTGTGTATGCCGGAGGGAATGTGTTTTGTACCAGCAGAATACAAGAGTGCTATTTCTGAATGCTCAAAATGTCTACCAGGACAATATGTTTGTTTTTTGTGCATCCTTGATTTGTGTATTTGCCTCCAATTAGAATAAGGACAGTGCCCTAGGCCTACTGGGAATTTTAGAAACTCTTGAAAGCAGAACTGTAAGCAAAAAATGATAATGTCTTGACCAGGATTGGTTGTAGTTTCAATTTTTCACTCAAAAATTCACATTCACAGATATACATTAGAGCAGTGGTGCACCTCTTTAAGGTCTATGTGTTAACTTTTGCACAAGGACTTGAGGAAAGTGACTAGCACTGTCAGAACCCAATAGATTTTCTTTGCAGAAGGCTGACTGGTAGTGGGTGTAGGGTATCTCAGATCACATTACACCACAGTCTGCTGACTGGTGTACCTCTGACAGAACAAGACCTCTGAGGTGTTTGTGTATACTAATGACTTTGAATACTTTCACAAAACAAGGCTATGTAAACACCCTCTATCTGTACAATACATCTGTCAGACACAGCAACTTCCTTACAAATTAGCCTAATGTTTGCTTTTGCTTTGGCATGTATTAGGCCTAATGGTGTCCTGGAGAGTGTGTAGCTGTGTGTGCGTACCTATGTTTCCTTGTATGTGATGTCAGGTGGAGGTTAAGGATCTGGTTGAGCCGGTTTCTTGCTGTCAGTGTCTGTCAACCAAACAGATATCCCAGCACCCCTGCTCTTTGCTAATGACAGAGTGCCCCGAGGCACTTTCATCACCTTTTTTCTGTCTGTTGCCCGCAGTATTCCCAAGAAAAACTCCAACCTGTCCCGTCAGTTCTCAGTCGATCCAGGGCCAAGTTTTAGGTCTTCCTTATATGTTCGTTATGTTCCAAAAACCAGAAAAAATCTGCCATCTTATGTTCAATTTCGGAGTCAAGAGGCATTGAAGCTTCTCTCCCACATATTGATTTTTATGGCAGGCAGATTGGATAACAACCCCCTTTGGAGAAAGCTTTTGCAATACTACATCAATCCTCAACCCAATTGTGAGCTTTGTTTCAGAAACAAGTCTTTGGGTTTCAAGTAAAGAGCTGTTTTGGTTAAAATCCCTTGACCTTGACATGATCAGAACACATGGCTTGTGATCTGGAGTCAGTCACCGTAGAGCAGAGGGGCTTGGTTTGTACAGATCTGTCAGTTAGAAGCTGTGGATTAAAATAGCATGAAAAGCACATTGTTTTGTCCTTTGGAAACAAAACAGGTTCTCCAAATGGGAGGTGTTTGGTTTCTGCTTTGGCCAGGAATCGATTGAAAAATACACTGCTTTGGTTTGTGTCTGGCAGAACATTCTAGCTCAGAGGTAAACACACACCAGCCCACTTGAACTCCCTCTGCTCGAGAGAATCTAGATCAACCTCGTGCTGTTTACAGTTGGTCTGCACCTCTTCATTCTCACAAACAGATAACATTGATCTCTGCCACAATTTCCTCCCTTCACTCTACCCCTGCACTCTTTCTCATATCACCACCCATATATATATGCATGGGCCCTGAAGCCTACAGATGTATGTGCATTTCCCCTCTCCAGTGGCTCCACTCTCACACCAGGCTTTCAACCGTGGTGGTCCTAAAGAAAGATTGATGGGCTCTCTTCCATTACTCACTGACTTTAATGAGAACAGCTTCAGTGAAAGTGCTGGGCAGAGGGGGAGGAGGGGCGATGGAGCAGTAAAGGGGTTGTAGGCAGTCAGAGAAATACAATGCTACTTACATCAACCTTGGCTGGCTGGTGGACCTGTCAGTGACGTGCCTGTTACATTTGTTCATTGCTGTTTGTGTTGAGTCAGGGTACGTCACAGAGGAAGGAGACATGAGCAGAACAAGCAGAATGTAGGACAGAGTGCAGTTACAACACTCAGTACGTTTACATGCACACAGTAGTCCAGCTAAGCTCATAGCTCGGCTAATCAGTCAAGTCGGACTTCTTGTTTTGTCTGAGTATACATGCAAAAGAGAGAATTGAATTTCGAACCAAGTACGTCTGACTCTGCCTTGATAGGCGGCGCTGTGTCCTTTTTAATATAGTGTGTATTGAACTAGGTCCAGTTGACCAGAAGAGGAATTATAAATTGAATTAAATAAATCAGCGTTTCACGTTTTCCTACCATCCATAAACTTCAAAATGTTTAGCTCCTTTAGCTGTCGGAGCATGAATGTAGTTTCCTCGTCTGTCCAGAAGTGCGTCTTCTGCTTCTCGGTCACCATGGTGTTTGTTTATTTGTTTTTCCGGGAGTGAACTGCTGCTACGTCATCTCCGTCTTCCGGGTGAAAGGTTGCGATAGAAAAAGTGGTGCATGCGCGGAGCGTCGAGTCCGACTCAAGTCGGACTAAGTGGATACATGCAGCAATAGTTTGATTCTCAATTCGAATTATCTAGGTGTGTTAGTCGAGCTACGGATAATCCAATTTCAGTCGAACTAAGCTGTTTACATGCATCTAAAAGTCCGGTTTCAGTCAGACTAAGCCAATAATTTGATTTTCTCGAGCTGCATGTAAACGTACTGACTGTCGCCACAGAGAATGGTGGTATAAGAGTAAAATTCATGGTCCTCATGGAAGTGTCCGTGCTCTTCACACTTGTAGCTCTGAGCCAGTTTGAATCAACCCCACATCTTATTTTCGGCTCAGCGGCACCCTGTCTTCATGCACCGCCAAAGAGAATGAGATGTATTGAGGTTGCTTTACGTTACAATCTTGTTTCAAGCATCAGCAGGTTCTGAAATTACCTTGAATAGATATGTGTGTGTGTGTGTACATGCACGTGTGTGAAAATTTCTACTCTCCCTGGCGTAATTGTGTCCCTAATTCACTCGTCGATAAACACTGAGCTCATTAGATTTAACCTTGCAGCACAGCCTCCGGTGCTTTCTCTCAACATCTTTTTTATTCTCTCTCAACCTCCCTCCCCTCTCTTTACCTCCCTTTGTTGTCTCCCATCTTTTATCTCCACCCCTTTTTTCTCCCATCCTTCCTTTACACCTTCCCTTTTGTTTCCTGTGTTTTGTTTTGTCCTCTCTCCCATGCTTCTATTGTTCTTTCTTTAATCTCTTTAAAGTCTCTTTCCACTGCGGGTCACTGTCAGAAAGTCCGTCTATTGAGAGGTGATTGCGTTCTTGTCGTGCATGATGCTTTTATTATTTTATATATGCACACCCATCAATTCACACTCATTATGTGATTATACATTTCACATTTGATGTTGTTAACACATCAGAGACATTTTGAAGGATATTTGGACATTAAAGCAAAGAGCGTGATGGCGAATCATGTTGAGACGTGTTAAGTTAAGTGGTGCAATGCATTCCGAGGTTTCAACGGTTGCCCTGTTAGTCAATAACAGACAGGAGAAAGTAGTAGTAGTAGTAGTAGTAGTAGTAGGAGCAGTGGCATAATAGTCACAGCCTGGAGACATGACATACTCAATATTGTCCACTGTTTCACTTCTTAAACTTAATATTTTCCAGCTGGTGCTCCTGTGGAGAGATGATGAAACCCATATGAGTGCAGTATTTCTGTGCTTTACCATACTGAACATTTCACATGCAAAGCCCCTTTTTAGTGCACATCTTGAATGGCACTGCTTCTCTCTTCACAGGCACTTCATTAGTTGTGGGTGGGTACCCTGAAAGTTAAATATAATGTTATTATGCTTGGAAGACACAGTCGCCATAAGGAGGGCAACATGGGAAAATCGGAAAATTACAAAGTAGAAACACAAGGAAGACACATTATGTTTTTGGAGGTAAGGGAATTCCCTCTGTGTGACACTTTACACAGCTCTGGGGGAAAGTGGATTGACGGTGGCTGGAATTATTATTGTAACGGTTTCCAAAGCAGAATGTTTTCTTGGATGATAGACAGAATCAGAGACAGTGATTTAAGGGTTTATATTATGTGTGTCTAAAGAGGAAACTTCTCTCTTGGCGTTGACAGCATTAGTATGTTGCTGTTCTTGCATGCTGACAGGTAACACCTCCAGTTTTCTGCCTGTATAGAAGAAAAGGGGGATCAGCGTCCCTCAATCTGAATAATCTCACACTCCATGATCTGACTTTAATCATGCTATATTCCAGCATTTAGTCACAATTGCACCTATTAGTCCAGAATAGTGACATTAATGCAGGAAGTCTAATTCAGTGACACTGTGCAAACAAACACACGTCTGCACACTTGCACTTGCAGGCTGTTGACAGTGTGTGTGAGCCAGGCTTCTGCAACAGCCTTTGGCTTTGAATGCTGCTTATGCTGCCAAGCTTCAAGACAGTGAACACAAAAGCAGCCGAGTGGCTAAGTGGCCATGTGTGTTTCTTCCTAACTCTGCTCTCAGAGTTGACACACCAAAATACAGAAGCAGATTGCATTCATTTGGAATCGAAGAAAAACAGCCTGTTTTTTAGATTAATGACATAGTTACTCATGATTCTGGAAAAAAAAAGCTCATAACTCTGAGATGATTGTCCCATATTCTTAATGATCTCAATAAATCTGTGCAGAGTTGATGATCTGTGCCTGTCACGTTGCACTTCCTAACATCTCAAACCAACGCTGATGTAAAACTGGATTGAATTCAGTAGCTGTGTCACGCTGGCCCTCATCTCCACCCAGATTTATTGAGATCCGCATGTCAGAATTATAACACAATTACACCAGAATTATGAGAAATCTGCTTGGATTGCACAAATCCAATTTGTGCAGCCACCTGTGATTCATTTGCTGGATGTTAATCTGCATGTTATATGAGCTGTGATCATGATGCATTTTCTCGAGAAGCCTCTAGCTGTTTCAGCCGAGCAGCTGGGAGGTTAACAGTGAATGACTGTTTGCTGGGCAGTGTTAAGGTGCGTACATGTATATTAATGTGAAGAAGTGCTTAAGGAGTGCATGCGCTCAGCAAACCTTTGTCTGGATTAATGAAAGATTAAAATGCACTTCACAGTGTTTGCAAAGTAAATGGAAGTCTATTCATTATCATACCACAGTAGTCAGCACGAGAATAGTAAATAGTTTCACCATGGCTCTGTGAAGCTTTACATAATAAATGCACAAGCAAAATAAACACAATCATGCACTTTAAGATGGAATATTGGCACATGGCACTTACATTTAAAGGAATACTTTGCAGCTTTTCAACCAGGTTTGCGTCTCCATGAATGGTGTCCCACGTCTCGCCAGCTCTGGATGACCCATTACGTGTCATCAGTCATGCCGAATGACGCGTTTCGTATCATCTGGCAGAATCTTGCTCGCAGCATGAGCAGGGAGTTCCCAGAGCTGGCTGCCTGGGGGGGTCTTAACACTGGTCATCTGCACACATTCCCCAAACTCCAGTGACACAGACCGTTTGAAAAGCAGCATTGTACCCGTTAAACAAACACCAAAAGGCATGAAGACTCGATTATAACAATGCCATTGTGTGGCTAAGATTCCCGGTGAAATCCCTGGCCTGGATCTTAAACTAATTAATCTAACGTCATGCTTTTATCCATGTTTGCATGACGCATCGTTTGGCCGTCTGTCACATTTTAGAACAAACAATATCAAGTCCCATTGGCACTTGGCCACTTGCTAATGGAGGTGATGATAGATGATGAGTATTACATCAGAGCAGCCGTTACAAAAGAAAATTACAAGTAATTGTGACATCTTAAAAAGCAGAGGAGAGCTATTGTTGGGAAAGTATGAGATGAGCAGGTTGTTGGGTTGTATTCAGGTGAGGCTCTTTCCCAATGGAAGAAAGAGGCTTAGCCATGTTAAAATGTTAAAACCCTGGTGTGCAGCTTTGATCTTTGAAGGCTTCGCTCCATTACGCTCACCTCGACATGATTTGAACATACAGCCTTTTGATCCCAAGTCAGATATGCTACCGCTGGATCACACATTCTTATTGACGCATCACAGCTCTCTTTTTTCTGGTACCTCTGTCAGTTTTACCAAAGATTACAGCAGATAGTTTGTGTGATTATCTCCTCCAGTTCTCTGCTGGTGTGTTTGTTTGATGGTGAGACATGAATTTGCCTGAAATCTCCGAGACAAATTGATCTTGGCCAGACTTTGATTATGTTTTAATATTCATCCTGATCTGTGATGTGCTCTTGTGCTGGAGGGCAGCTCTGAGGACCCTTACTCTCTAGATGTATTTACATGATGTTTGTCAGAAAAGTAAACCTAGAAGTCAAGCTACAAACACTTGAAGTATTATAGAGAGTTTAGACAAGTTTACCATAGGTTTTTACTCTGCTGAGTGTATTCTTTAGCAAAGTTTTGGCAATTTCACTGTCTTTATATTCAGTGTATGTTTGGTTTAGTGCACTCAAGGTTATGTATGGGACACTTAGTACGTTTACATGCACGCAGTAGTCCAGCTAAGCTCATAGCTCGGCTAATCAGTCAAGTTGGACTTCTCGTCTTGTCTGAGTATACATGCGGAAGAGAAAATCGAATTTCTGACCAAGTACGCCTGACTCCGCCTTGATAGGCGGAGTGGTGTCCTTTTTAATATAGTGCACATTGAACTAGTTCCTAGTACCTGAAGAGGAAAAATAAATTAAATTAAATAAATCCGCATTTCGCGTTTTCCTACCATCCATTAACTTCAAAATGTTTAGCTCCTTTAGCTGGTGGAGCATGAATGTAGTTTCCTCGTCCGTCCAGAAGTGCGTCCTCTGCTTCTCGGGTGCCATGGTGTTTGTTTGTTTGTTTTTCCAGGAGTGAACTGCTGCTACGTCATCTCCTTCTTCATCTGGGTGAAAGGCCGCTAAAAAAAAAAGTGGTGCATGCGCAGAACGCCGAGTCTGACTCCAGTCTGACTAAGTGGATACATGCAGCAGTAGTTTAATTTTCAATCGAATTATCTAGGTGTGTTAGTCGAGCTACGGATAGTCCAATTTCAGTCGGACTAAGCTGTTTACAAGCATTTAAAAGTCCGGTTTCAGTCGGACTAAGCCAATAGTTTTTTGTCCTTAAACTCTTCCCTTGTATCTGTCTGAGAAGTTTGAATTTCCCTGTTCTACTTTAAGCATAATACAACCTGCAGATGTAAAATCAGACATAGCCTCATTGTTTTGCAAGATGCACTAACTCTTTTTCCCTCTCCTGCTAATTACTCTGTCCATCTAAACTATTAAACACATCCTTTATCCTTGATCTCCTTCCTTTCTCTCTGTCTCACTTTCACTCTTCAGTGTCCTTCTCCCTTCCTGCCTGCCTCTCTCACCTCATTTACAATCCCCATTCTCCTTTTACCCGCACGGACGTTTCCCACTGATGTTGCCTGTCTTCAGCCTCAAGTGCTTTTCCTATGTGTCGCCTGTTTCCTGCGCAGGGTCAATGAGCACTTCCCCAGCCACGAAGCACACTCCTCCGTCACTCAGCGGGAAGGCGTAATGCCAATATGAGACCAAAACATAGTACCTGTTCGCCATGCACAATGGAAAAAGTGACATGATAAGAAGTTGTTTTCTCCCTTTTTGCTCCAGCTCTGTTTGTAATGCTTGTGTTTGCTTTGCTCCATTGACGAGACAGGTTTGGCTGTTTTAAATGTCTGTGTTAAAGGTCATGATTGTCCTGATGATTACAGTCCTCTGATGTGTGTAGCGCCAAGCTTAGCTGATGTAGAAAGCCTCTCAAATTACATAATGTGTCTACTCGGAGGAAAACAAATGGAAATCAGGCGACTGAAGTGGACCATGATATATACAATGTCCATGTAAAACAGTGTATTGATCGTGAATCATCACCAAAAATTAAATCAGTGGTAGATATTTTTACTTGTGCTAAAAAGTCCTTACAATTGAGATATTTCTACGGTTCATATTTTGTGAAACTGGGATCAGAGCCCATGCTGTGGGCAGGGTAGGATTGGTTTTCTGTAAGGCAGGGTCAAATTCAGTAGCACTTCTTATATGGAGGTCCTCACCTAGTTTGTTGTTGCTGTCCTCCCTTTCAATTTTGTGCTTTGCAAAAACAAGACCCTGCCTAGATGCCGCGCATGCTTCTTCTCCCAGCAGTCGTAAAAACACACACGAACAGATCCAGATCCTCCAGAGACTTATTACTGTAAATAGAGCTGTTACTTCCAGGCTTATATTGAAATATGATCGTCCTCACATGCACGAGGCTTCTACTTCCACTTTACTTTGTCGGTTCTTGTCCAAGCAATCACTTATTATCACCAGCTAATGGATGTTGTTAGAGAGCGGAGCTACGTTTGAGGATTGGCAAGACGCTGAAACACAGGGCCCAGCTCGTTCAAATACAGACGTACATCTGGCCTGTCTTTCTCCTTTTCTCTTTCTCTTTACACGTCTTTCTACCCTTTGTTTACATCTGGTGTATTTTTGAGCCCATCACTTTACTGTAACTCTGCGGCTGTTTCAGACGTCAGTGTTTGTGGATTTTGGATGTTTGCCCCAGTGATTCTTTGGAAAGTGGCTTTCATCAGCACTCTCTGCCTGCCTCTTCCTTTTGTCCATCTGTGCCTGCATGTCTTTATTTTCCTTACAGAGATTTAGACGTTCAGGAGTTTCTGTCATAATGGAAACTCTTTGAAAAAGCAGTTTATTCTGTTAAGGTACTTTGAATTCCTAAATATAATCCATTCAATTCAGTTGTATGATGGTGCTATATGTTCTCAGTTGATTGTGTTTTTGAGATTTTGAGACTCATTTTAAAAACACATACACATCAGTCCTTTCTTTCTATGTATCTTTATTCACTTTATGATTTTTATCTTCTATACTAAAAAGTTTTATGGCCAACAGCCAGTGAGTTTGCCTTGCGTGACCTAGATTAACATATGGAGAAAGAAATGACTTCCAGCTGTGGCATTCACTGCATGACATATTTCACAGCTCTGCCTTTTGTCAGGTCACCATTAAGTGCTGTTATCTGACTAGAACTTCCTGTCATAAACAAAGCGATGATAATAACAGGCTTCGATAGTCGAGACAGTGTGCCAGTGTTATTGTAGTGACTTGAATGGAGTTTGGAAATAAAAGTTGTATGCTATAGATGCCAAGACCTTGTGGCGCAACGGTAGCGCGTCTGACTCCAGATCAGAAGGTTGCGTGTTCAAATCACGTCAGGGTCAGTGATTTTCAAGGCCTGAAAGTGTTCATATTTGGGGATGTATACAAAAGTTGAGCACTAAGAAAAACCCAAAAAGATGTAAGGTGTGACCGAGCCTCATAACTTAAGACTGGGTTGGCCTAAAAATTTAACTACAGTACTGCATTCAGACAACTAGAATGAGCAGAATTATAAGTTGAGAATGAATATAATATCCATGTAGAATATAAACAGAGGGTTCCTGGTTTGAACACAGGGTGAGGGAGCCTTTCTGTGCGAAGTTTGCATGTTCTCCCTGTGTCAGTGTGGGTTTTCTCTGGGTGCTCCAGCTTCCTCCCACAGTCCAAAGACATGCAGGTTAATTGGTGACTCTAAATTGTCCGTAGGTGTGAATGTGAGTGTGAATGGTTGTCTGTCTCTATGTGTCAGCCCTGTGATAGTCTGGTGACCTGTCCAGGGTGAACCCTGCCTCTCACCCAATGCTGGGAAAGGGATAGGCTCCAGCACACCTGTGACCCCTAGCAGGATAAGCGGTCACTGAAAATAAGTGAATGTAAACAAGGAGGTAAATACACAGCAGGCTGTGTGTAGATTTCAGATTGATCTCCAATTTGCATAGCTGCATGCCTGCAGTATGTCTCATGCAAAACCCATAATGTAACATAAACATGCGTAATATGTTCGCAATTACTATAATTATTTTTACGTATTGTATATGTTTCTCTGTACCAGGGGTTCCCAACCTTTTTCTTTCAGGGACCTCTTTTTTATAATTGAAAGAATTGACCATCCCACACTAAGTAAGCAACATGTTTTATGGATATTTCATATTATATTTAGTGCATAACAATAACCGTACAGAGCAAGTGATAAAGGGTATAATTACCCCACATATGTAAAGCAGTAACTGTAGTAGTTTGTGTAAAACAAGCAATTTGGACACATTTTTAACGAAACTATTTCCTGTAAACCTGAGTTTTCCTGATATTTTAGGAACTTTTTACATTATTGCCTGTATTATATTTATTATTTATTTTAACATTAAAATCATACACTTCTTTTTTGACAGATTTGGTGTTTTCCTCCCCCTGGCACGTGGCCATTTTCTGTCAGCTCTTTTGTTTTAACTGCATACTTTTCTTATGCAGTACAAGGCTACAAGGAGAGAGTGAAAACTCTTTCAGTAGAGCTTGTGTTCAGGTCTTTACTTTGCCCTTATCCTGTGAGATTTTTCTTTAGTCTATATGTTAAATAATCTAAATAGAAATGAATAAAATGCTGAGGTATAGGTTGTCTTCTTATGTTTTAAAAAAAGTTCTTATACCCCTTAAAATCAAGAAGGCCCTTGCCACACCCTGAGAAGCTTTGGTGACCCCTAATGGGGTCCTACAGGTTGGGACTCAGTGCTCTATACATTGTGAGAAGTGGGGCAATGTGTGGACTTTTTTTATGGAAACCCAGTTTTCTACAGCTGGTCATTATCAGGGCTTAAGCTCTGTTCAAACACTGCACTGTCTGTCACATCTGGAAATACATTTCTGAGGCCGTGCTGCATCATGTCTGGTGTCACACCAAGTGGACACATGAGCCTCTTTGGTTGCTAAAATAAAAACACATTAACTTTGCCTCCAATTTAGGATACACCAGCTGTGTGAATTAGAGCATATTGGTATAGGAGCATGCAATATATGGAATTAAAGAACCCCATATTGAGTGCATGAGCTAATTTCGTGCTGAGCAGTTGCAGTACAGATGTGGCGAGCATGGTGCACTGTCTCAACTCGTAAGACCAAAGAGCTGCCACTCCCTCCTGCTGGCCTTTACACTCTGGGGATCTCAATGCCTGCTCTACATATGTTGTTCTTGAGCCTATAGAGATTTGCACACACACACACACACACACACACACACACACACACACACACACAGGTCTCTCTTGATGAACTGATCCCCCCTCCTTCCTTCAGTGTGAAGTGTGAGGTGTGTGCTCTAGTCTGAAGTGTGTAAGAGGGTTTCATGGTCACGGTCTGTTGCTTCCTCACAAACCATGACCAGCACACTCCTCTGTACACGTCAGAGTTTCTGGACTGGACATGTACGGCGAGGTCACATTACACAGATGCCAACTTGAATCACAAATACAGCCACTGTTAAATGTGACAATGTCCACTTTAGAGTGACATTAAACTGCGTGTCTAAACGTCTAAACAGTGAATTCTGATTTTTCTTCCTCTGGCAAAATACACATCAGTCAGATGACAGCCTTCCTCTCGTATTTTACATTCCACAACTTGACACAGGACACCCCATCCTGCGCTCTCACCATCCAGATACGATGACAGAGTGAGCTGCCTCATTTCCTGACTGACTGAAGTTTACTCTTGTTTCTATAGCGGCTATATACAGTTTGACCATTTGTCAACATGGCCACTGACATTATGTTTCTATTTATACACCACACAATAAGTGGTGCATAATGATGTTTGCTCCACATTTAGATGGCGGGCACCTCCTCCTCCTCCTGCACGCACACAATCATAAATCCTCGAAAACACTCCGTGACCTCTCTCTGTGTTCCACATCTGCAGTCTGTGAAAGAGCCGTGTGTGTCGTGACATCTCCACTGCGGGTTGTCTGTTCTTTGGTGATTCACCCTGCGCTCTGTGTTTCTCTTGGCTCGTTTGGAGGTCCCATCTGGCAAGCATAACCTCTGTGCTTATGAAATAATAAACAAAAGTGTGCCGAAATTGTGCTGACTGACTGCTGCCTCTATAAGTAGACAAAGAGGCCTGCAGTCAGTGCTCGACCAGTTTTACTGAACCAGTTGCAGGGACGACACTGACACTCAGAGCAGTTTATTAATCTGTTGCTAAATTATTGTTGTGATTGTTGGTGTGGCTGTTTTTGCATATGAAATACTGGCACAACCAAATAACAACGTCCATTCATTGTTCTCTTCTTCCTGTATTGTTAAAGTTGTCTTACACCCATATTGTTGCACACTGGCAGCAGCTTGTGTTCACTTCAAACCTGTGGCCCTTTGTTGCGTGTCTGCCCCCTTTCCTGTCATTCTCAAGCTGTCCTATGATGAAGGCAAAAAATAATCTTAATTGATAACTTTAATTAATTTCTGTCTCATGTTCTTTGCTTAATCCATTATACTATAATACACAGATATTTCTCATCTGCACCAAATCTGAGTGTTCCTCTTCCCAGTCCAAGGCTGAGCAGATGGCCTGGATGGGATGTCTCCCTCGGGGTCCGAGGCTGAAATGTCCTCTCTGTAATATGACACCCTCAACCTCTGCCTCTGTTAGTTGATTTCTGATAAGCATTTGAAACTGACAGACTCGTTATTAACCCCCTAAAGGAAACTGTCCTTTTGCTTTTTCCCATCCACAGGGAGGACAGAGGTCAGAGTAAGCTTGAGAACTGTGTCCTTAAGAATTCTGTATTTTGCTAAAGGCACTTCAGCAGGGCAGCTGAGACAGAATAATGGCACTTCCTACGGCCGCGTTGTTGCCTGGTTCATTAGCTTCTAGGCATAGTCAGCCATATCATTAAAATGAATTTATAGCATTACTATTTCTTTAAGTTAAGAACATATGAAATGTTTATTTAAACTCCATGGTAGCGAATACGTTCATGCTTTGCATCTGCACTTAGACATGATTTTCTCCTTAGTGCACCCCAGTTGCCAAATCATGCATGTCCCATATTCCCGGAAGTCTTTGATGCCCAAGACAGTAAATGTGTGTTGAGTGAGTGTGTATGCATGTGTGTGTAAAGCCCTCCTGCTGTTGCTAATGACCACTTGTCTCAGATGAGATGAAACTGGCTACCTGCCCAAACAAGCTACCTATCCTGGACTCCAGACAGATTGCTAATAAACATGCTAATAAAAATGTGACTTTGTGATGCAAGCCAAACTGCTGGCTGCTGAGTAAGCTTTATTTTTTGTCAATAACTCTACATTTTGGTTTTTAAATAATGCATTTAAATCTGCCCACATGTGGCTATAAGTTCCCTAAGATGGTTATTTGAGGACCATCTTAAAAAAACATGCTTTAAAAAACAACTAACTGATGTTAATGTCATTTAATTTTCTGTCATACAACAACAGTGTGCAGTATTTTTTAAAGTCTGCCATGCCTCTTAATCACTTGCACATCCTGTCTGAAGGTTTACTCCTTAATTGGCTTAATGATGTATCATTATGAAACTACTCAATGAGATCCTCATGTGATAATGTCTGTTTTAATTTGTTAGTGAAACCTTCATCACAGCAGCAGTTCCAGCTCACGCTGAGCCATGAGGCAGCGTGTCTGCCCTGTGCGGACACACACACACACACACACACACACACACACACGCAAGCAGTCCGACCTGTTTTTTATCCAGACCAGATGCTCAGCTTTCCACGTTGTACTTATCATGAGGGGTGATATGTGCAGTTGTAGTCCAGGAGAAACAAGGTTTAGGGACTACAAATCCCCTACTCAGGCCGATCTCGCAGCAGGGCAGACGGCTACAGAGGTTGATCCGAGCATACAACTCATCCCAAATTTAGAAAGCTTGGAAAATCAGGTGCCGTTTATCCAAAGAATGGCTGTTTCTTTGACTTATAGCGACAGCAGGATATTTTCTCTGGCTCTCTGCCTTCCTCCCCTCCACAGCTACAGTGTGAGTCTCCAGAGACTCGACAGTAGTCTCCGCTCTGGCTGAGTGAGTGTAGGTGTGGCAGATATTTGGAGGGTCTCTGTGTCAAGAAGCTGCAGATTTTGGCTCAGTGTTTGACAGGCTGGTCTGTATTACTGGCTTGATCCCTTGTTAACCTCTCTGGCGCTAATATTGCCACTTGTGTAGTGCACACAGTGGGAAAATGTCAACTGTTAGCCAAAATAAATATACATACATCTCTGTAAGCCTTTCAGATGTGCCTGTGCTACAAACATATCCATCATCCAAAGCCATTAATCTTTTAGTTCGCTCTTTTGAAATGATGTTTCTTTATAAAAGTGAAACTTTCTGCCAGTTGTGTGGGAAACTTAAGCTTGTTTCCATCTGAAAAAGCAGTTGAGAGGAATGACTCATTAACGAACTTGGTTCTTTTGGGCTCTCTGAGCACTTTGCTCGAGTCTTAATGCAAGATGTTGTTTAGTGCAGCTGAGCCACTAACCCACATACTGCACATTAAACTGAATCTTTGAATGAGCTGAATGATTTATCATGAAGTATGCTGTTTATTGGAGCAATGAGATAATGAGTGGGGACGTTTAAGGCCTTGTGAATTTGTAGTTGGAGTTTGTAGTTTTAGAGCAACAAGCCACTATTTGGACGGCACGGTGATGCAGTGGTTAGCATTGCCTCACAGCGAGAGGGTACCTGGTTCGAATCACAGGGTGGGGGAGCCCCACTGTGTGGAGTTTGCATGTTCTCCTTGTGTCAGCGTTGGTTTTCTCCGGGTGCTCCAGTTTCCCCCACAGTCCAAAGATATGCAGGTTAACTGCTGACTCTAAATGAGTGTGAATGGTTGTCTGTCTCTATGTGTCAGCCCTGTGATAGTCTGGCGACCTGTCCAGGGTGTACCCCGCCTCTCGCCCAGTGTCAGCTGGGATAGGCTTATGCCTCGGCGACTCCTAACAGGATAAGCGGTTACAGATAATGAATGAATGTACTGTAACAGGTTTTAACTTTTAGCATCACACAGCTAATGTTACTCAACAAGTCTGAAAAGGTTTAATGACAGAGTCGAGCCAGTTTGGTGTCAGTGTGAGATATTAGCTGCAGCTGCAAGGCTTCTGCCCGAGTGGCAAAATTAATGAGTCGGGATGTGACCATGTTGTGATGTTTTATCTTGTACTAACTGGACAGAGACAGCAGGAGGAGAGCCGCTCACAGAGACGGTCTTTCAATGCCATCAGCAGCTCATTTTGGGCAATTAGCTGTTGCTGCTTCCACTATCCTGCAGTCACAAGTAGATTCTAATTTTGTGGGAAACACTGAGTGCTCCTAATAATACGCTTCATATCTGTAACAGCATCACAATTAGGGATGGGCATTTAAGTCACTTCCATACTCGAGTGCTGGCATTATAGAGCTCTCATGTACTTGCAAAAAATAAATCTCATGTAAGAAGAGGATTGTAAATTGGCCAACAACGGAAACAAGTGCAATTTTCATTTGCTGCTGTTAGCATGACGCAAGACGCAACATACAAATGAATGACCATCTTACGAGCTGCTCTCCCCAGTGTAAGTTCACGTAGCAAAAGCTAACACAGCAGCAGCGGCTAACGTCCCAGACCGAGCTGTTATACGGTCCCAAAAAAACTCACACCAACATGGAAAGAGCTCGACTCTGTTGTTAAACCTGTTATAACCCTTAGGTAACGTTAGCCATGTGATGCTAACAGTAAGCCCTGTCGCTGTGTATGTGTGTGCAGGCGGACTGTCACCAACTGTTCCCGGCTGCGGAGGTCACATTCCCGCAGTAGTTTCATGATAAACAGAGAGAGAGGGGGACAGCAGGACAAGGAGATGCAGCTCTATAATAAAATAAGATTTTACACATTTTGAATTGTAAAAAAAAAATGTACATATATAAAAGTCAACCTCACTAGGGCTGCAACTAACGATTATTTTCATTGTCGACTAATCTGTCGATTATTTCTTCGATTAGTCGACTAGTCATTTTATCGAAAAATGTGTTAAAATGTTGAAAAATGTCGGTCTGTCTCTCCCAAACTCCAAAATTATGTCATCTAATGTCTTGTTTCGTACTCACACCAAAGGGTTTTAGTTCACCGTCATGGGAGAGTGTGTAAAGCTGCCAATATCTGAACGTAAGAAGCTGCAATAAGAGTATTTTGGGGTACTTTTATAGTACTTTTCTATGAAAAATGACTCAAACCGATTAGTCGACTACTAAAATAGTCAGCGATTATTTTAATAGTCGATTAGTCATTGATTAGTCGACTAATCGTTGCAGCCCTAAACCTCACATGTGGGAGGGGTGGCGGTGAGTACCCTATACACTGAGTAAATACTGACGTCCATATGAGTACTCAAGCACTCGAGCACTCTTGCCCATTCCTAATCACAACTGCTTTTGCAATTTTCATTTGTCCCTGTAATTTCATTGTCAAAAAGCCCATACTTATAATAATAACAACATGCATTGCAATGTTTCATAGAAAAGCTGCTGTGAATCAGGCATTTCCGACTCCATTAATCCCCAAAACAGCCTGTTTATTGTGCTTTATCAGTCAAATATTCAAGTTGATTTATCCTGTGTGAAATTCAGATATCTATCTGTTTAAATAGATTTTACTTTGTGTGTGATTTCTGTGGAATAATCTGTCTTAATTCTGACAGAAGTATCATTATTTTGAAAACATAATAATTATATGAACAAGCCAGAAGTTTTTCAGGTTGACATTTTTTAGGTAAACATTGGGATTAGAAAATGTTTTACCTGACAGTCCAGTTTCAGAGGTGGACTATCCAACTAAAGTGTGACTAAAATAAGATTTCAATCATGAGGTCAGCCCGACTCTTTCCCTGAGTTTTTGTGGGTGAGCACCCCTGTCTTTGTTTCTCTTTCAGGGTGGAGTGGATGCATTTTTCTCTCAGAAACAAAGTTGTAAAGTTTTATGCATGCCCAATTTCAGCGTCTGCAGCTCCTTACAATGTGTGAAAATCTATAAACTTAACTACCAGCAAGACCATGAAAGTTCTCCATAGGCATTAAATGTAGGTTTTGAGTCTGTTTCTTTGTGCCATGCTGTACACTATGGATGTTCTCTTATGATAATAACATGCAGGAGGTCTCCGGTGTGTGTAGAGCTGCATGTATGTGTGTAGCCAGGTGTCGTATTTCTCTCAGTGTTATACTCCGCGGGTCGTTTTGGGCAGGCAGGACATCAATAATGCAGAGACCCTGGAGGTGACTTTGTCTCAGAGGAATACCAGTGTAAGGCTCCCCTCAGTATACTAGTTCTTTAGCCCGTTACTATCTGCCTACACACAGACAGGCTGTATTTAGCCCACAGTTTGGGACTGCCATGTTTCACCAGGAAGCATTTGTTATGCCCTGAAGGGATGCTCCCATTTTAGTGAGCTAAAACAAACTTTGTGAACTAAACTAGGCTGGATAATCAACTATTGTCTTACACAAACAAGAGTTTGTCTCACCCCCGACCAGTGATGTCACCAGCCAACACGTCTGCTCGGGTGATTAGAGCTAAAGAAGGTTTTTAGAAACAACCACGAAGTAGCTCTTTAGAAATAACAGTGTCAGTTCCACAGGGAGATTTTGATTAGCACCCATTGTTGAGACTTGGGGCAAAGCATGGCCTACCAGAAGAAAAACCCCTTAAATTTATAAATGATCGACACACTTGGACCTATTCTGTTTCTGGGGTGAATTTTTAATTTGTGATTTTTAAAGACTGATTATTGGGGATTTTAGCCTTTTTTTGATGGGATGCAAGGACGTAGCCTTTGTCCATGGGGCACCTGCTCCACCAGGTGAGCTTCTGGGCGCCCTGAAACATGATTCTTAAAGGAGACGTAGATAAAATAAATACAAATTAAAAAATAGTTTGATATGCTTTCATGTTTTAATCTCTAAACTTGCCCTGTGCCAGAAAACAGCCTTGTCCCAGACACAAATTCACAACTTTAAACCATTAAAAAATGTGTTCAGAGCCTTCAAAATCTAAAAGTAACAGCTTGCACTGATAGCATTGGAGTAGAAATGTACTGCTGTAGTCATCATCTTTTTAAATATATTTTTTCGTGAAAATGTCGGCCCTGTAAAGATGTGTCAAGTCCATCAGATTTCTTCACAAGCATCATTTAATCAGGCGTAAAGCTCAGGAGTAAGTTATATCCCAAAGAGTCCTGTCTTACTCCTGGGAGTGTTGCTCACGTACTGTTGAGCTCCCAATTTTTTCATAAATGCATTAAGTAATATTGCTATCAGGTAGGTCTCAACCATAATATTTCGACTCCGTAGACCTTCTAAATCAAAGCTAAATAAGAATTATGGTTTATAAGTATTTTCATTAGCATTAAGAGAACTCTTAGCAACTTTAGAAAATAAAATGGCTACTCGCTATGACTGCTGTGAAATCAATAAATATATAGCTTTTTGTCAACTCCATAAGACGTCAACTCTGTCAGATCTTGCCTCTGACATCCATGCTATTCAAAAAAGGATTAAATCACTAGGAGGTTGGCCCATTACAAGTTTAATAGCCAAGACTTTGATGTTTTAAAATGTATTTTCCCACCCTAATTGGAGAGTAAAAATCAAAACCTGTGTCAGACAGCAAAGGCAGTAACTACAGCAGAACTCCCCAAATATCTCATTTAGTATTTCTTTGCATGAGAGCTGATTTCTGCGGCGTATTAAGAAAGACATAAATGTGCAGTCATTGTCTCAGGATTTTGGTTAATCTGTCAGTGAAGTTAGCTGTTTCGTGAGAATGAGCAGTATTTGAGGCTTTTGTTTGCCTTCATCAGCTGCACATTCCTCATCTGCTGGTGCCTTTGGTGTGTGTGTGTGTGTGTGTGCGCGTGTGTGTGAGTGTGTGTTTGTGTAGCATACACGCCCGCTTCCAAACCCTGATTACAATGACATTATTTATTCTACTTTTCTGTGACTGTCACTCTTGATTTAAGATGTGAGGACTTTCCCTCTCAGAAACTTTCTTTGCATTTCATACACAGACACTGTAAACTGAACTTCACATGGCCTTGTCGTCGTAGCAGGAGCCTGCTACTGTCCCACAACTTCTACTTTGCATTTGTTTTACTTTCACCTGATAGCAGCAGTGAACGTTTTTGCACAGATAAGGAGCGAGGGAGGTGTGTGTCTATCCGTGTGTGTGTATGCACTAGAGGGGCAGAAAGCGTTTGTGACTAGTGTTTATGACTCACAGGGGAGAACATACACTCCATAAATCACAGCCGTTATTGTACTGCAGAGCACAAACTCTTAAAGGGGGAGGTTGAGAGGTTGAACTACTGGCTTGATGTGGTGATTCATGGGGAGGTCTGTAGCTACTCCCAGAGGTCAGAGGTCAGAGCCCAATAGTGGTGCCTAAGCTCTTTGCACAGGCAGTGAAAGTCTAGAGATTGAGCAGTCTTCTACAAAGGACTTGAGATTTTAGTGAGATTTTGGCCGCTTATGTCATCAATATTTGCCCAGGGCTAGAGACACTTCAATGTTCTTCAGCTCCTTGGCTTCTACTGACATATCAGTTGCTTTTATTGCTGAAACTGACACCTCAACATCAAGGGTTTGGGGTCAGACCCACCACTGGGGTGTGACATGCTGCTGCCTCTTTTAATTTGGCTTGTCCTGCAAGTTAGGGCAGGTGCAAGAGCCATAGATGGGTGTGAGGACATAGGGCCACTGTGGATGGGGATGTGGTGCTGAGTGCAGGACAAGGTAAGACCATGAGGACCGTGAGCCTGGGAAGTCTGGGTGTGCTGAGGGCTGTTCCAAATCCACAATTCATCCAGTCCACAAGTGACCTAATGTGGAGTTTCTGCAGACTTCCACAGAGTCCTCCTGGGTTGCAGACCTCAGCAGACTTCACCGATTTAATTGCCCACAATTCATTACAATACGGTCGTTACATGGTAGTTTTCTTTTCAATAGCTGACCAAAAAAACAAAACTTATGTGTATCTCCAACAGTTACTGTAGCCTATTAAAATAATACTTGAATTGTGTAGGCCAGAAATAATATTTATGATGATGATGCAGAAATTAGGGACGGCATGGCGGTGTAGTGGTTAGCACTGTCGCCTCACAGCAAGGGGTTCCTGGTTCGATACCGGGTGTGGCAGCCCCTTTGTGCGGAGTTTGCATGTTCTCCCCGTGTCAGCGTGGGTTTTCTGTGGTTTTCTGTCAAGGGTGCTCCAGCCTCCCCGCGACCCCCAAGAGGATAAGTGGTTAGAAAATGGATGGATGATACAGAAGTAGAAATACAGGCTATAGGGAATCAAAATGCATTGTTTTATTACAGCTTACGCTATAGGCTGGAATTGTGGCCGAAAAACAACAGACCATCTTCTGATGTAAGTAATAGGCCTACACAATTTATTTAGTCATAGCCCAGTCCTTACTCAAACAGAAATAAGGGGCGGCTCTGTATCTGAATGTCTGCAACCCTAACCCTATACATGGGATTTACATCTTGTTATCTGCTGAGACAGATGAGCAGACAGAATGTGACAGCAGTTACAACGACTGTAATGGCTGCTCGAACGTTTCCATGGCAACGTGTAAAACAATCTCGAGGGCTGTCCATCAAGGGCTTGCAACCTTTGCCCTCCAGACTTTACATGATGAGGGTGAACTCGTCACAGTATGTATGACTGAAGTCTGTGAGGGATCAGTCTGTGCAGACTGTGCACTGTGTGCTGAGACTATTTACTCCAAGTAGATGTTGCATTTTAGTCTGGTCAGAGAGTGAATCAAAATCTTTTTATGTTTAATTTTGTGAAGAACTTTGATCTGATGTCTTCATATATATGCTGCATGTAGCAGGAAATGTTGCTCTGTCTCCACCTGTCTCTGAGGACGGAGCTGACACAGCGTGTCTTCACTAGTCAGCCAGGTCTGCAGGTGTCTGCCAGTCTATATGTCCAGGCTGTGATCACTGAGTCTCTACATAGTCAGTGTCTTTCAGTTTCTGATCTGTCACAGCAGTCAGATAGTTTGCCATCATGTACTGTCTGTTTAGGGCCGAATAGCATTGAAGTTTGTTTTGGCCTTTTGTGGTAGATGTCCAGTAGTTGATGTAGTTTCCATTTTCTTTAGCTATAATTTGGTCAGGCTGGATTGTGTGAGGGTTGTCCTGAGGCCTTGTGCTGTTAGAGGAGGTGACTCAGGACCTCAGGACCAGCTGACTGAGAGGACTCCTCTACATGCTCTCCTCTCGGCAAAGGAGAGCCTTGTAATGCCTTCAAAAACTGTTATAGTTTTTGAAATGTTTAACTTTGTTTATAGGGGGGTTCAGTCTGTGTCTGTGGAAAGGCCGGAGCAGATGATGTCATTATGGAGCGAGCTGATTTGAGACTTGTAGGCTCTGTGGTTTGCACTGAAGCGTTATCTTTCTGCTAAAGCAAGCACACAGTAAGCAAGTTTATGGTTTGTTAGTTTCTTTCAAAAAGTGCAAAGAACTCTGAGGCCTTTGTTTTGGCAGGTTCTTCATAAATATGTTGTCGCCTTCGGGAGCCAGTGGGCCCTTACATTTTAAGAAGACTTGACGAAGAACCTTCAACAAAGTCCTCCGATCATAAATTGTTGGCTTGTGTAAAATGTTGCATACATTAGCGTGAGCAGCAACCATGACCAAACTTTTAAATTAATTGAAACACGTCAATATGACGATATCTTAATATGTAGAAAATCTACAGTTTCTTTCAACATTGATTTCCTTTCCAGCTGTTTAACTACACGGATTAATTTACACTTTAACACCTTTAAAAGAGTGATAAGATAATGGAAACACTTCCACTTTCTCAGTTTACAGATCAGAGCTTGTTGATGTCATCTTTACAAGATTACATGTGTCCTGTAAACTGCTGCTGCTTTGTGTATCTGCATCACTGTGCTTGTTGTTATACCGGATCATCTCCGAATGCTTGACATTCCCCAATGCTAACCAGCGAGAAACATGATGCCGTGAATCCACAAGTCTGACCGGCATCGCTCTTTCGGCTTCATTAATTTGTGGATCATACAGCAGCTTTACATGTTCCAAGCTTATTTATGTGACCTGTACTGCGTAGTTGTAGCAAAGTTTGCCCTCAAAATGTCCTGACCCCGACGTGATTTGAACACGCAACCTTCTGATCTGGAGTCAGACGCGCTACCGTTGCGCCACGAGGTCCTGCCATAGCAGTGGACATCTGAGAACTACATCCAGCCGCTGACGTTTCCCCTGTGGGAATTGTAACACTTGCAGGAGCTAATGCAGCAATCATAACACACACACACACGGGCGCATATTCCCTCTTTCTTACACACACTTTCTCACACTCTCCTCCCTCCCCCAGTTTCCTCCAGGGCACCAGTCTTTGTGTGGTCTCTGACAGGAACAGGCAACCCGCTCTGGTACAAAGACACAGATAATGGGGTGAAGAGAGCTATTGTCTGGGCTTATGTCGCAAGTGTGTGTCTGTGTGTGTGACACAGAGAACAACCACCTCTCTGTTATCCCTCGCCCTCTAAAGAGGATCAGATAAGAGGTTACCTGATCAGACGAGGGTGGTGGTATGTCACTCATGCAATGTATGAATGAGTGAGTAAAGCTCAGTAGTGACTAAGCAGGTCACTGGGGCAGGAGCTTAATGACCGGCAGACAATACACACTGGCACACCCTGCATATCTGCTCATGTCTGCTCTGCCTTATACATAAGTCTCTCTCTGCTGCAGACCTGTTCAGTGTCAACACAGCAGGGATTATTCTCTGACTGCACATAGAGCCGCCTGGTCCCTTTTTTCAGTGTCTTAAATTTGCAAAGTTTTGCTACTTATGTAACCAGATCTTTCATTTACATTTTCCTCATGAGTCAAGTCTGGCTCAAGTTGCACTGCTGCTGCTGCTCAGTTTGCATGCTGTACATTCCTGTGCTGTTACATTTGGCGATGCCACATGAAGACATATCAAGCTACTGCCATGACATTTGCACTTTATAGTCAAATTTACGACCCTTTCTGTGAGATTTTGACTCTAACGACAGTATTTGAAAGACGTCTTGAAGGTGTATTTGTCAAGTGGTGACATTTAATATAACAGGGATCTAATTATAGCCAGCTTGGTTATAAAGTTCTGAAGTGGCTGCAGTATGTTACCATACCTGTCAAGTGTCACATTTAATATTCTAATGTTTTAGTTGGCATCTCGTGGTTTCATGTCACGGCAATAAAAGAGAGGACGCTGTTATTCTAGTTTCATGCTTTAGCTCTGTGGAGCACTTCAGTTGATGTTGTTCAGGAGTTGAATGGCTGAGCTATCGATTCTTACAGTAATCGAGTATTCTCTTGATTATTCTGGCGATTAATCGAGTAATCGGATAAGAAGTACTCTGTGTTTTCATTAATTACTTGAGCTTTATTTAAGGGCAACAGTAATATATAAAAGAGAAAGTAATAAAAGTGAGAGAGATGAGAGAAGCATGTGTGCACGAGTGTGTGTGTGACTAACAACATGAATGAAGCTAAGGCTTTAACAAATTGACTTCGCATTGTATTTTCTGCATGTTGTTATATTCTCAAGCCAAACCTGGCTAATACACGCGATATATCTCCAGCTAATGTTAGCCACCGCATTGATTTCTGTTATTAATTAGCCATTATAAAGCCATAATACACGTACCTTCTTTACATGCGTTATGAATCTCAGTTAGCAATCACTGACTAAGGTTAAATGCAATTAAACGTGACATTTATATTGTTGTATCGGGTCTCAGTGCATACACTAGGGGTGCAACGGTACAAGTAGCCCACGGTTCGGTCTGTACCTCGGTTTTAGGGCCATGGTTTCGGTACGTGTTTTGTGCGTAAAGAGAAAAATTTTTTCCCCAAAATTATCTCTTCATTTTACTTGTCAGCAAAAACTACATTTCGCAGTAAACAAATTCCAGAATCACTGGTGTACTGAATAACACTTTTCCAAATAATTCATTTAAGTTAACAGCCTCTTAACCTTGACAGCTCGTACAGTATACACTACAGTTGTTTTTTCGCTGGTGTTACCCTCTCGAGTCCTCGACTGTCACACGCTGGAAATGCTCATATTGCTCGTGTTTCCTTTTACTTATGGGACATTTTTCAAGCAACATTTGCAGACAGTGACATTCCTGTTAACTGTTTTCACTTCCTCGTCATTCAACAGCGAAACCGAAATGATCACACACTGGAGATTTGTATGAAGCCGGTGCTTCTTCAAACTTCAGTCTCTGAAGTCCGTGATCCATCCAGGGGGGACCGAACGGTTCAATATTTTACCGAGAACCGTTGCATCCCTAGTATACACTGGATGTTTTCTACTTAGATGCTGTAGCATTGAGGACGTGCTGTTGTAGTAGGCTAAGACACACGGAACTGTTTTCTTTTCAACTTGTAATGACCCCTCATTCTTGACTCTTTCTGTCATTTTCTTTGGCCTGTCTCCTCTTTTTGTTTCTCGCTCTCTTCCTCTGTTGTTTTGCAAACCACGCTACATCCACGTTACAGCTGCGTAGGCTATCAGCAGCGAAAGTAACATAAGCGCTTGTGCAACAGAAACAAACACCTGTGGGAAACACAGCGCACTGTATACTTGTACTGGATTTAACGAAGTCTCGAGGTACATAATTTCCCTCGAGGCTTTTTTAGTAATTGCATTATTCAAGTTACTCGAGGAATCGTTTCAGCCCTGAGACTTCTGACTTGAGAATGTTCAGCCATTCTACAAAATGTTTCACTTTACAAGAACTTGAGAGTAACTTGAGAGTGTCGATGATCACAGGTTATTCTGGTTTCTCCAGGTTTTACCTCATCTTTCTTCCTGTTTGCATTAAGGTGGACAGACATGTGCTGTTCTCACACTCAGCTTTACATCCAACTCCACACACACACACACGGCTCAGCTTGTCTATCAAAGTTGTGTTTTGTCTTTTTTAATGATAAAATAATGCAGTAATGACCTGTTGTCTCTGTGAGGTACCGAGTTAGTCTCAGGACTTGAGTAGTCATGGTGCATTAATGTGGTCTGGAACTTGAGAACAACACTTTGGATGTGGTGTGTTGATCTGATGTGGGTTTTGTTCCTCTGATGCACATGAAGTTTCCGTGGTAAAAATGACCTCAAGGCCGAACAGTGTTAATAACGTTATTTACCACAATCAGAGATGAATTTTCAATCTGTCTCTGGAAGGACTTTACATGATGAGAGTAGCAGTATCTCTTTGGATGCATGAAGATAATATGACTCTGATCTCATGTGGGAGATTCTCTTTCCACTTACTGGCTGCAGGCAGCACAGAGAAGTGCTCTGCTCAAAGACCTGTCAGTAAAGCAGATGACTCTGGTCCTCTGTGTGCAGAGTTGAGGTTTGTCTGAGTGCATTAAACCATGTTAAAAAATATCTGTAGTCGGAAAGCTGCATGAGGGTAAGAGCCTATCTTGCACGTGTTGATTTAGTAGCTGAGATGATGGTTGACTGCTGAGTGTGCTAACACTTTATCAACTCCAGAGCTGTCCTCCCTACCCTCTGTTACTGTACACTACAGTAATGTGAATGACTGTCACAATGCACTCTTTGTTGGAAGGATCCACTCCCTCTCTGTTTCTCTTCAGTCCATTTGTACTGCTTGAACTATCTGTGTTCAACATCTGATTGAGCCCATATGTGCTCAAATGTCATGATGTGATCAAAGTTTCATTTAGATACTAATATTTTTATTTAAAGAATTCCCCTTTAAATCAGTCAGATCACATGTATCTTTCAAGAAAATTCAAGGTTTAAGAGAATCCTTGTGAAAAGATGAGCTGCATGTTGGACAAATGAGATTATCACCCATCACTAGAAAGGACAACCACATTTTAAGTATGAATACAACCTTAAAAGACATGTCCTTTATTCTCAATCATCTCTTCAGGATTGGGGAGAAAGGATGAATGATTCTAAGAAGTAGAATAAACAGACAATTTGACCTTTGGGTTTTTTGTGAGCTGAACGGCAAACATGACCAGCTGTGGGAGGTCTTACTAATACTTACCAGCATCCACCATGGAAAGAAAACTTGAGCTGTGTGTGTGTGTGAGTTAAGACCTTGGTATTTACACCAGAGCATTCAGAGATGACCCCCAAAACATAAAATCCAACCCAATCCCAGCTAGTGATGAATTCCCTGCTAATACTCTTGTAATGAAGAGGCCTTGAACTGATAATTCTTGGCCTGCTGGAGGCAAAGGCTCCCTACATCATTTTAACCCAAGTCAGATCTGAACAGTGTTTTCCAAATGCATTTCTGGGATTAAAATATGTGGCTGAGCTTCTGTCAGAGTCATATTTGTTCCTCATAATCCATCCGAGGAACAAGTCTGAATGAGGACCATGCCAAAGAGACATGGGGCATGTCAGCATTTGAACATTTGAAGACTTTTTTTTGCCCTGTTTAAAGCTGAAGGTCAGTTTGCGGTCTGTAATGACTACTGTAATGTCATGACGTGTCTTTCTTCTCCTGTGTTTTCAGTATGTTCTTTTTTTATAGTGGTATTATAATGTGGTTTTTGCAATTTTTCATTTCTCTCAGTGGCTCTAACTAACACGGGAGCTGAATAATTCTCTTTGCTTCCGATTTCTTGTCTTTTCTTCTGGGAGTGTTCCTGATAAACTTGCCATCTCTTCCCTCCTAATAACCTCAGAAGGAAGGAAAATACCACACAGTTATTCCCCTCATGATTTGGACCATTTTGCCTGGTGAACCGCATTGGAGTTCAGTACAACAGAGCCGTGCATGAAGGCATTTAACCACAGACCCGAAGACAGCTCAGTTTTGGAGGCAAAGAGACAGAGGGAGGGAAATGGAGTGAGAACAAAATGCAGAGAAAAGAGTGCAGAGACTCTTTCCCGACATGGTGGAGGAGGAAGGACAGTCACTGAGCTTTCTTTTTAGCCTCCCGTCTGGCTGAGGGAAAACAGGGAGGAGGGAAAGAGACACAGAGAGAATAAGAAAACTTTTTATTTCTGAATATCAAACATTGAAACCACACATGGAATCTTTGACTATATTCTGTTTATATTCAGTATATAAATATATATGAAGCTGTTTTACATGTTCAGTAGTTTCCTCTACAAACCACACTCACAGAAAAGGGAAAATGACTTGAATCTGACTTTTTGATGCCTAAAAGTCTGCATTATGCAACAGAAATGTATCACTTCTGTAAGTCAAATCACGATGGAGAAAAAATTAAACTCCTTCTGAAGCTAACGTAAATGCAGAGTATTAGTCACCGCCATCCAAGGTTTTACCATAATGGATATAGCCACTGTGACGTCACTCTGTGGTTTCTGGCACTTCCGCGTTGCCTTCATTTTTCAGCCCTGTTGGATGCCGCTTGGTTTGGACTCCAGTGTAGTCCTTGTGGTTTGGTGTGTTTATGCTACCTAAACATGTATTTGAAAATAAATATATTGGCTTTATTGGGATTGGCGGTTTGGTGTGGCTTCTGCAGTGATGTGGGCGCTGCGCCGGATCATCGTGGTGAAGAGGGAGCTGAGCTGGAAGGCGAAGCTTTCAATTTACTGGTCCAGCTACGTCCTGACCCTCACCTATGGTCATGAGCTCTGGGTAGTGACCGAAAGAACGAGATCGCGGATACAAGCGGCTGAAATGAGTTTCCTCCGTGGGGTGTCTGGGCTCAGCCTTAGAGCTAGGGTTAGGAGCTCGGAGTAGAGCCGCTGCTCCTTCGTGTCGAAAGGGGTCAGTTGAGGTGGTTCGGGCATCTGATCAGGATCCTTCTGGGCACGTCCCACTGGTAGGAGGCCCTGGGGCAGACCCAGAACACACTGGAGGGATTACACGTCTCTTCTGGTCTGGGAACACCTTGGGGTCCCCCAGGAGGAGCTGGAAAGTGTTGCTGGGGAGAGGGATGTCTGGAATACTTTGCTCGGCCTGCTGCCCCCACGATCCGGTTAAAAATTAATTGATGGTTTTATTTTGAATGCTACCAACCAACAGACAATCAGTGACCTATCATAACAGACACATTTATTTTCTATGAGGATGATAAATACTCAAAATAAAATGTATTTTCCTAAAGGATCTAGCTAAAGTGGACGAAAGTTTAAAAAGCACATTATATTTTCCTCACATTTCCTAATGATTATCCAAAGGCAGAGTGCTCTATGTGCATTTTAGTTGTTGTGTACTGTAGGTACTTGAGTAATAATTTGTGGGAGGTAAAAAAATGAGGACATTACAACTTTAATATCTGTTACACAATTTGCCAGCCAGCCTTGAAACTTGAAACCATTTCCCCAACTTAATTGCTTCTGTAGTTATTGCTCCCTGTCTTTGAAGGGCTGTATAATATATTAATGAGATTTTAGATGAGCATGTGTGTCCTGTGAATATGCTGGCGTAAAAGCAGTATTCTGTACTACATATATAATCTTGTCTTTTTCAGGACATATGGACATGTAGTGATTACACATTTACACTTTAATATGAACTGCTGTTGAGTCCATCTCTGGTGCAGCATTAAAGGAGAACACCAACAGTTCATTATAGTTTGAGAGAAGCAGTTTTTAATATGTTTCTCCTCTACAAAGGTCGTATTGGGTTGACTGCACTCTGTATAATGCACTGTGTTGATGTAGTACTTGATCTGCAGGACATGCTGTACCTGAATGTGTTATCTATGCATGGATGATATTCATACGCTGATGCAAAAAAAAGGTGATGACAGATTTTGTACTGAGCAGGGGAGGCTGGAGGAGTGTCGCTTTTTAATGCAGTGAAGTGTAACTATAAGAGCAGATGAATATGACTCCTCCTGTTGTGCCTGTGTCACACTTATTCTCTTTTCCAGAAGAGAAAGGTACGAGCCATATGCTTCCTGTGCAGGCCAACCAGCGGGAGATTAAAATATTTCATAACTGCTATCATGATGTCAATCCATAACCATGTCAGAGCCCCCGTTAGCCAGCTGACTGGATCATTATATGAGCCACGTGGTGATTAGATCAGCTGATTCCTGAGGAGACACACGCTGCTAATTCCTCTGGCCTGGCAATGCATGGCTTTACTTACATAAGGCGTCATATCCTAAATCTATATGGTCCAAATAAAGCTGATCTCATTACAGAGCTAATACTGTCTTTTCTTTCTTCTTCCAGGACCCCAGCTACTGGGTCCAGGTCCACCGCCTGGAGCATGGAGATGGAGGCATTTTGGACCAGGATGACATGCTGTGTGACGTGGTGGATGACAAAGACAGGGTGAGTCAAAGTGTGTCAGGAATTGAGAGAAAAGTGGAGTATGTGTTTGCATAATTTATTTATTTGTGTGCTCTCCCAAACTGCCGTTACCTGTTTTACAACCTCTTCTCATTTCCATTCGCATTTTCCTCTGGCAAAAACCTCTTCAGCTGTGTCTGAAACTTTGTGCACAAAGCGTTGGCAGTACTACACAGAGCTTCATGAACATGTGCTTATGATTACACCTGTCTGCTTTTACTGTCTCATCATTACCTAAACATTACAAAGCACTTAACTCCTGCACACCAGCATGTTCTCTGTTTAATCATTTCCACCTACTGGCAGTCCTCCGCTGCTTCCATACAGTATGTGGATGGTTGAATGATAGATGATGCATTCAAGGCCCCACTTTGATGTGTGTGCATGAGGGTGTGTATTACTAAACTTTCCAGTATAACTGTGTGGGCAAAATCTGTGTCAGAGGCAGCATGATATCACACCACCCACCCCACCCAGTAAACCAAGTGTAAATGATTACCCACAATCCCACTGCATCCTTCCCATGGGAACAGTGCTGACTACACCTGAGTCACCAGCTGTTTGACTTTAATGTTGGGCCAGTCTGAGCTATAACACCTCTTTGTGTCTTTGTGAGGAGGAAGTTTTAATGATAGAAATACTTTTTTATTACAATTATTTTTTTGCTATTACTCACCAAGTATATCCAGTTGTAGTGATGACATGGATGATTTATCTGGGTTCATCATCACTTCAAAGATTTTTCCGCTCAAAGCCGACAGCGCCATCATAATATATTCCTCTAAAATGGTGATGAAACATGCGAGTTTCGACTGAAAGTCTTATCTCTGATTCCTATCTGTTGGCAGTTTTCTCAGGATATCTGATGTCTTGGAGCCACTGCTATCACGTGAAATCTGAAAATATACCCTCTCAAGAACACTGTGTTTTTTAACGCTGCTGTTTCATGTTGAAACATACATGTCCCACATCTGAGGTTTAAAGTTCACTGAGCTGTGAGTTGGTCTGTTTGATATGCAGGTGCTTCTTGGTTTTGTGCGTGCATTTTTGCATGAATGAGAAACTGCGTGTGTGAGAGGCACGAATGAGTTTGTGTGCATGTGCGTGTGCATCCACACACCTTGTAATGACTGTGTGGTAGGTGCCATGGTTACGCATCAGGTGGGATTAGGGGTGGGTACAGCTGTTTTGCACCTGCTGTCTGAAACACTCCTTTCTCCCTCTCTCCTCTCCTCTCCTTATCCATATTGCGTGGTCCTTCACAGACACACAAAGAAAGCAAGAAAGAAAGACGTTGCTATTTTTGGTGGTTATGGCCAAATAATTGAAGACTTATTGGCACATATACATTTTCTCCTTTTCATTATCTTCCATTTGCTCTGAAGCTGTGAGTTTCTACTCCCCCTGGTGGACGTGCAGGCTCTTTACACCCCGCCAATGACAGAATATTGAATACACTGCCCTGACAAAATTTGATCCTAATCAATTACCAAGTACAATAACAGCTGATTTTGATTTTTCTTTGCATATGTTTTTGTATCTCACCCCCATCAGTATAATTTTACACCTTCTATACCTGTATCATGCTGTCAAACTCCACCATCAGTCATCCTAAAAAATAAACAGTGACAGTACACTTCAAGGACTGACATGCTGTAGTGAAACTTTGTTTGTGGTGACTGTAAACGACACAGAGTGCATAACTCAGCTGGATGTGAGCCGAGACAACTAACTTTACACCAGTGGAACAGCCCTCTGTCTGATTTTATCTCAGTGTGTGGGTGTTTGCTTCTTTGTGTGTGTGTGTATATAGTTGTCAGTAGTAAATCCAGTCCGTCCAGTTTTTTCTCTCCACCAGGTACCGCCTCCGTCCCTGTTTTACTCTACTAACAGTCAGGAAGGAGCACAGTTAATCAGACCTGTTAATTTTAACCCATAAATGACAACACTGCTGTTACAGTTGAGGACTGGGCTGTGTTGTTAAGAAAAACTTATGTAGTTAAAATGTATTTTCCCCTGAAATATTTCTTTTGTAAATATTGTTGTCCTTTGTTAGTTAGGTGTGTTTTTGTCCTCACTTTTTGCGTCATGATTCTGTGTGTGGCCTCCAGCAGGATGGTTACATTTCAACCACATTCCCGATCTCAGTGGTATTAGGATGCATTCACACTAGCGCTATTTGGTCCGCTTTAAGCGAACCTTGGTCCATGCCCACGGATAGTTCGGTTCATTTGGAGTGGTGTGAAAGCTCATTTGAACTCTGGTGTGGACCAAACAAGCGAACCCTGGTCCGCTTGAAAACTGGGGGTCTTGGTTCACTTGCAAGTGAACCCTGGTGTGGTTCACTTACAGTAGGAAATGCAAACAGGCTATCCAGCGAACCAAAGAGAGGAAGTGATGCAGAGTGCAGTGCAGACGTATGATTTACGGACATATATGTGATCTGGAAACTTTTAAATCCTTTTAATACCTCACTCGGCGTCTGTTTAACCACAGCAGCACGTCATAGTCTCTCGCTCTCCGCCATCTTTTTCGGTACTGCTGCATTCGTCTCATGTACAGAGCAACATGCTGGATAGGGAATGGAAGTGGATGAATTTCAGTTTTCGGTCCTGGCCAGTCAATGAGTTGGGTTTTCTTCTTCCTCATGTTTTTTTTCCTCCTGGTCAGCGGACGTTTCAGGCAATACCGCCCCCAAACAAGCAGCTGTTGTAACTGCGTGATGTCGTCCAGGCGGTTTGGGCCGCTTTAAAAAGTGCAGTGTGAAAGTGAAACGAACCAAATCAAGGTGTGAAATTTTTCGGCATTCCCCGCCCAGTCGAACCGAGTTCCCCAGATGATCCTGGTGTGAATGCGCCTTGAAGTTTACATACAACGTACAAGAAGGAACACATTACAACCATAACAAGCTGCAGGGAAAGCTATTTACTAAGTGTAGTCATTTCATTCCACGAGCACTGCGTCATCCAGTTGTTTTCAAAGTTTTCAAGATATCTATCTACTCTGTTTGTATCTTCTGCTGTTAATCTGATGGAGGAACTGAAAGTTTCTGTAGTAGAGTAACTCATGAGTCACACGTAAGGTAATAAATGTGAGCTGTGAGGTATTTGTGTAACGTTGTCAAACACTAAATGGCACAGGTTTAATGGAATACTTAAGTAGAGTTAGAGCAGTCCTTAAATATTATTTGCTACAATGTGATTTGAGCACGCAACCCTCTGATCTGGAGTCAAACACACTCCTGTTGCACCACCAGGCCTTACACGCCAGTTTTCCCGCAAAGTTACAAGGTTACTATATTGTAAATTTACAACAGCGTTGCACAACAAAATGCAGGTTGTAGTCCCTTTATATGCCGGAAAATAATAAAACAAAAGCATTTTTTTATGATGGTGTACGGAGGACGAGTTGAGGAGTCTGAGGAAAGAAGCTGCTCTGTAGTCTGGTGGTACAAGAGTGGATATTTCTGTCTTGCTTACCAGACAGCAGTAGAGTTAACATGCTGTGTCTGGGGTTGGTATTGTCTTCTTGTATCCTTTTGGCTCTGCACTTCACCTCACCTCACCTCACTGACATTACCGATGCTCAGTAGATGGGCACTAGCGATGTCCTGCGCTGCTCACAACCCTTGCCAGTTTGTAATGTTTCCATTCATGGATCGGCTGTGAGCTTTGGGGTATTTGTGTAATTTATTTGAACATTTTGATGGCAAAGCTTCAGTGGAATACATCAGAGGAATGAGTGCAGTCCTTAAAAGTCACTGACCCCGACGTGATTTGAACACGCAACCTTCTGATCTGGAGTCAGACGCGCTACCGTTGCGCCACGAGGTCCTGTCTGTGACCCTTATCTCTAACCTGAGTTGACATAACCTGGTTTACAAAGCAAAACTATTCCCACTCTGCAGTATCTTGCCTTCTCCCTTAAAAGCAGCGTGAAATTCTCCCCCTCCATAGACAAATCTTAAAACGTACATGTTTTCAGTGACCTTTGGTTGTTTGTAGCAGGTTTAATATTTTAGTATTTTATAATATTTTTTACGTATGTATTTGTTCTTACAGGTTTTATTCTGTTTTGGTCAACTGCTGTTGTTTTTAAATGTGCTATACAAATAAACTTTATTTAATTTGATTTGAACATGGGCAAAAACAGGCAACATTTAAGATAATATTTTAACTATGTTTGTAGGTTGGCATTGATAAAATTTGTCTCCGTCCTATATTCTGTATTTCACATGTGAATTTGATATAGAGTATACATATCTGTCATGTTACTTGTCTGTTCTGTGTAGATCATGGTTTCTGTTTCACTCTTTTTCCTCAATAACTTATCAATTTCTACATTTCTCAAATAGACCCTATCTCTTCTAACAGTACATCAGACTAATACCCTTTAATAAGTATTTACTGGCTGTTTATTTCCATGTTGTTTTGACGTTTTGCTGCAACACTTTCTGTCACATTCAACTGTAAATAACTAATTTCACATCTACCGTGTGTCACTGCTGTGACATGGAGAGAGAGAACTGAGCAGAGGGGAGTTAAACTTGTCACTTTCCAAGTTTCGGTGGCTCTACCGTTGGGAGCACCCAAGCCCTGTGTGTGTATGTGTGCATGTGTGTGTGTGTTTGTTTGGCACTTGTGAGATGTCTGGCTCAGGTTCAGCCGTCAGATTATCACGCTGTGATTCATATGCAGTCATAGAGCTGCATGCTGCAGCCTGTCTGTCTCTGCTCCACAGATCGTCACAATGATGATCTAACTTGTGTTTCACATGCATGAGGAATATGAGAGTGTGTTTGTTAGTTGGTTTTAGTTCTGGTTTTCTGTTGCATAAGTGTCCCTTTTGCTGTCCCAGGTGTGGTTCTAGTGTGAGGCTGAGCGCTATGTCTACTTTTCTTTGCCTATACATATAATTTTGACGAAGTGATGATGGTTTGTTGGTGACATGTTTGCTTAGATTACAGAGGTTATGGAGATGCAGTGGTTTCTCTGAGCAGTTCCATCTTGTCTGTCCACCTGTACACTACCTGTAGTATTATATGTGTTATTAGTGACGTATGGTGTGTGTTTAGGTGATAGTCCAGATTCCCAAGGAGTCACTGATGTTTCTTTGCAGTTGCCACACAAGGTTTTTTGGCGCACTGCTGCCACCACTTGGACTGAAGTGTGAAGCAGTAGTTTGGCACAAGAATGGACATTTTCTTCAACGTCTTCCTCTTTGTTCTTCTGCTTGTTGTTGTTGTTCTTCTTCTTCTTCCCCTTCTCCTTGTTGTTGTTGTTGTTGTTCTTCTTCTTCTTCTAGGCCAGTTGATTCTGTAAAACCTATTTTGCTGGAATTTTTTTTTAATCTGTATTTAAATGAGTTATAAATGCCAGTGTGCTTCATATACAAATATCTGTCTGTGACCTCTTCTCCTTGCTGTACAAAGTCAGGATGTCTCTCTGCTGAACAGAAAGCTTTGCTTAGGACCCCATGGTGTGATATCGGAGCATCTGACTCCAGATCAGAGGGTTGTGTGTTCAAATTACATCAGGTTCAAAGCTTTTCAGGTGGAGAACAAGCAGTGGAATAAATAGGTTCTTGCACAGCCCATATTGGAGTGTTGCAGATAGTAGTACACTATGTTATTGCTCAGGATGACAAGAGCTACATACTTACTAGACACTAGATACTGTACACTGTGGGGTTACTGTATCCTCCATTAGCAAGATAGTGGTGCCTTATTTAAAGGTTTTTGCTAATCTAGTGTTAAAGAATTTCCGACATGACAATAATCCTAATGAAATATTTGAGCGTTAATGTTTATTTCTTACCACGATTACATGAACCAAATATCCAGAAACATCACAACTGTGTTTCAGAGGATGGCACAGACTGTGGTGTCATATCTGTTTTTATATGGACAGCTTTAGACGCACTGCTGATAATTTCAAATGAGACTATCTCCTGTTTTTTTAGCTTGCTAAGTCTTCAGCAGGACCGAGCGAGCCCTTAGCAAAATGACACAACCTCATACAGTCAGTCAAGAGTGTCTTGGAAGAGGTGTTAACTTTCATCTAGCTCGAGAGCCTTAGGTTAGACTTCTGAAAATTCATTCAGTGTGGAAAAAAATCCCTCTGATAGCTATGAAATGGCTGTGATACAGACACTTCATCCATACACCAGATGGCTATGTGGCAATTAAAATGACTCCTGGTTAGGAGATGGCCTCAGGTAAGAAATTCACAATATGGGTCTGCTGAAATGAGTTTATAAAGGAATGAAATGGGTGTGATATGGCCAATTAAATAAAATTAGATGAAACTTTAATGGTCATTGCGGGGAAATTGGGCTATTGCATTAGCATTTAAAATGGTATATAACACTTCAAAACTGTTGTTGTTGCGTAAGACAAACTCATTGTTTGACACACAAGTGAACTTGTTCCTGTAATTAAGCCCTTTGAATGTGGAGTATACAACTGTGAGTATCAGATGAGTTTGTTAACAAGAAGAAGTCATGTATTATGCAGTGTTTATGTATATGCATGCAGCTGCAGGAGGGGAACATGTGCAACATACAGCCCTGCTCTCTGCAGTTAGATGTGATATTTTTGTTTGAGGTAAAGATTAAATTCAGTGTTAGGGTAAAACATGAATGTAAAATACCAAATTAGCCCATAGTATAGGGATGGACCATGATTTTTGAATATTAGGACAGTCATTAACTTAAATTAAATCGAACAGTTCATGCGACTCTTTTTAAAAAAAAAAATAGAGCCATTGTTTTCCCTCATTTTACAGGCACCTAGAAATCACAAGATGACACCAAATATTACATTACATGCATCAGTAGTCTCTCACTGTAAGGCTCCAGTATCATGTCTGTAGCATGGTGTTCTCCACATGAGGTCAGTATAGCATTTTCTGCAGCGCTGTGAGAGCCTGTAAGCTGTAAACCATACAAACAATATGTTGTTTACAGTCAGCAAAAAGTTCTGTGTGGAACTTCTTTGAGAAAACAAACGAAAATGAGGCGCAGTGCACACTCTGTAAGGTTAAGATAGCATATCACATATCAGCAACTATGCACAGCCATTTGAGAGTGAGCCATCCAACAGAAAGTGGGGCAATGTCCGCAAATCAGAGCAATCATCAAGATTTTGGTCTTAACCACTCTATTTCATCATAAACAACCAGGAATGGGGCTCAAAGTGCAAAATACTGGACTTCTCCTTTAAGGACTTGCACACAATTCTAAATAAATTAACAGAAACATTTGAACAGCTTTGTGCTATCTCTGCCTCCTAAATGTGACATTAATGCGGAGTGTGAGCTGTCTCTCCTGTCTGATTCAAGTGCACACCCATTTCTTTTTATATCCCCCCTCACTTCAAACATCATTAACCCTTTACACCTGACAGAGCCTCATTCAGCTTGTCAGCTTGCTTAGCGTGCAAGATGCCACCTAGATATTTCATCTAAAGGGAGCTTGATAACAAATAGGTGAAGATGATTTGAGGAGCAGATCCCTTGGTGTTTGTGGTCTGACTCCCCTTATTAACGGAGGTGAGCCTGTCCCGTGGGCTTAATGAGTGTAGAGGCGAGGGGTCAATCCTCAGGGGCAATCAAGGGAAAAAGCTTGTTACAGAAGTGCCTAAATCAGCGGAGTAGTGTAAGGTGTTTTGGAGCAGGTGCATGTGTGTGCAGACCTGCATCTTGGCAGTGACAGTGCAGTGACACTTGGAAACCACAAAGAGGCACTCAAGCCCAAGCTATAGCAGTCTACAGAAGTGTGTGTACTGGCGAATGCTGCACAGAATCTGAGTGCACATCTTTTGTATTTTGGGATGGATACCAGCCTCAGAATAACTGACACATGTTTTTCTTGAGGAAAACAAAAATGCCAAAAACCTCTAGGAAGTACAGAGACAGGAAGTGAGTCAGCCTAACGGAACCTAACTGGTCCACATCTGACCGTGTCCTCTGTTAGTGCTAATGCAGCCTGCTCATAACGAGGACCACATCCGTGGCTCCTGTGGTGGAGCTCCTTGGACAATTGGCATTTTCTTGGCCCCTGAAGTTGGCATTGCCATGGCAACGGCTGTCGGGTGCCAAGTGGGCACCTGTGCTGGGTCGAGATCAAGCCGTGAGTGAAATTAGCCAAGGCTAAAGCAGGGTCCCAGCAGCTGCCCCCTGGTACCAGAACACTGCCGGGGGAAATCAAAGACTAATTACTCTGTTTGTCTGTGCTGTCTGTGTGTGTGTGTGTGTGTGTGTGTGTGTGTGTGTGTGTGTTTGTGAGCCTCTTTTGGCATAGATTGAGGACTATTGTGTCTGCTTGGCTGTCTCTCACCAACATCTCTCAGACAGTGTAATGCATTCATCTCACACATTGTGAACACAGTATTCTGTATTTGCTGTATCTTTCCAAGTTAGTTCGATTCATCGTCTAGTGCGATGGTTTTTGGACATTTTAGTGGATTCATGGAGCCCCATTTGAAGCACAGTATGATAAAGTTATATTTTCTGTAGGTGGTAAAGAGTAAATAGAAATTAAACTGTAATTTATTTTCCAAGCACCACAGTTTGCTTGGTTGACAGACTTGACTCCAGCAGGTCTGGGGTTCTGTATTCTTGTGCCATTCCTAGTCACTGCAAAAATTTAATATATGGAATAGCTAAATTTACCCAGAAGCACCAGAAATGAAATGGTATATCCTGATAATTAAGCCAGTCACCTCTCTGCAATCTACACTGCGTCATAAATGTGCTGTAACCCAGATGCTGCCCTCTGGTGGCCAGTCGAGCTACTGTGCATCTTCTTCATCTGTTTTGTCAGCTAATCAAAGACACCCTGACTGAGTTTGAGTACCCGAGCCACTTTTAAGGCGAAATTGATTGTTCTCAGGTAATTAAATGTTTGCTCCAGTGGCATTTGAGAGCTTGGAGCTCTTGGCAACCGTGCTTGTGAATGGCTGCTTACACTTCTGTAAATGTGGCTACCAAAGGACACGGTTGATTCGACTGTTTTGTCTTGCAAGTCAGTTTTGTTTCTTAATAAACTACAACCTGTATCACCTGGGTGTTAACTCTCCAGTGGATGCAAAGGTTTTAAATGTGGTATAGTTGACGTGCTAACCCTCTGTGAGCACCTGCTGCCCCTTTGACAGAAGGCTGCAGGAACTGGAGTTAACATACGTGCAGGAATGTATGAAGCCATGACAGTTTCTGTAGTTTACTGTCAGCTATCAGCACCTGTTTCTGCTCAGAAACAAACCCCCTCAGACTGACACGCATCCTCTGATTGACACTGCGATTCAGGCAAACACATGGTTATGTGCTTGAACTTTGAAAGGTGTTACCGCTGCTCAGCGTGGAGACAATAAAAATGAACACTCCGACAAAATGAGACATCGCGCTTATACGTTCACACGAGAACACACATACAGAAATAGTCGCACAGTCTGACAGAGTCGCACATGCCCACACATACATCCTGACAGACACACACCCTCCTGTAGTCAGCTGTAATTAGCCTGTAAGGACCGGAGTCAGCTCTGCGTCCTAAAAGACTCAGAGTGGTAGCGGAATTTATCCTCACCTCCGCTGCTCTGCTCAGAGGCTCGTGGGTGGAAGCAAGCAGTTTTTCATTTTATTTTCCTCTGGGGCTTTGGATTTATTGTCTGTTGTTGCTTGTTTATTAGGTTCCTAGTTTTTGAACTTCACTTACTCGGGGAAGATTTGTTGAGCACTGTTGTTCTTTTTCAGCAACTCCCTCTTCCCCACTCATGCAGTTATAATCCCTCACAGCGGGGAGATGCCGTGGTGCTTTTTTCCATCGGAGGCTGAACCACAGGCCTTTACTGTTTGCAACACGGTAGTCTTTTTGAGTGCGGGGTGGTCTAAGTCGGTAACTGTATTTAAAGAATAGCTATATAATAGCTATACTGTGCTATTATGTGCAGATTGTTTTCAATTAAGCAAATGCTATGGAACCTGGAGGATCATCAGTCTCCAACCGGTAATAATGATGGTAGTATATAGCACTGGTTCTTCTTTTAAGTGTGATATACTGCATATAATGATCCCAAATATCTCTTGATACTGTGTAAGGTGTAGAGGAAATATGCCTCTAATTAGGCAAGTTCTTTAACCCACAGTCTGCATTCACTGCATTATGCTTTTATACAGGGCAAGGAAACACTGTATACCAAAGTACAACTAAGTAGCACAGTCTGATCCTTTTTAAAACAAGCACAGCAATATGAGCACACAGCCACACAGGGTATTGTAATTCTGACAGCAGAGATGATGTTGTAAAAGACCTACGATATACAGCGTAATATAGATTATTTGTCCCATCTTATTTTTTTTGCTGTCTTCTTTTTAATGCTTCTTATGGTTTTATATGATATGTTTTTATGAGTTGATGCACTGACAAGGTGGCGCTTAATTTCGTTGTACATGTGACAATGACAAATAAACGATATTCTATATTCTATTCACTGTGCTGCTTTTATCATTTCTGTGTCCAGGATTTTTTTGGGCGGGCCTGAAATCATGGCTCAGTGAGACACTGGAGGAATTCTTAAAACATAACCCCTCCCCTGCTATATACAAACTATGTTACTACTAAGATTAAAAGCGCATGGAGCTGATGTAACTTCTTCCCCTGGATGAGAACGGCAAGTTCCATGTTCTATGTTCCACAAGCTCACATAGCTCTTTCGGACTAATAAATACATAAATAAACATCTGTGTCAAATGCAACTGTCACATAAACACAAGCAAAATAGCTGTCACCAATGTATCTTTCAGACTTTCAGCCTGAAACGGCTACCTGGCCTGGCCCTTGTGCTAATGTTAGCTTCTGTTAGCTGCTGCACGAGAGGCTGTTGGAGCGCAGCAGCTCTTTTGTTTTATAATTTGGAAGGTGTGAGTGCTACTGTATGTGCTACAGTTAGCTGCATGGTGGCTCATTCTGTGCGTTTTGGGGTGTGTATGTTACTGTGGGACTGGGTTAGCTGCTTACAAGAAAGCTCATTCTTCCTTTCAGCTCAGAGAAGAGGATACGTGTAATTTTGGAAACCATATAATTGGTGATTTTTATTTAATTTTCATTAATCATTCAAATTTGGCTGGTAGTTAATAGCATTGTTTTCCAAGGTGCGACATTACACCTAGAAAGACTTTAAATGCAAGCATGTGTGTTGGAATGACAGCGCTGTATATGTGTGTAGTCTGACATGTGATGATGTGGAACAAAGGTCGCCTGGCGGTCTTGAACCTCGAGCATCACTAGTGCATGACAGCCTGCTGAACCTGCTGATATGGACCTGCTGAGCCACCAGCAAAGATAACATTGGTCCTTTCTTGTTTACCAAACTCCTGCTTCAGCTGTATAGCATATGCAGTATGACATACACAACCCGCGTGCCTGGGGTAAGAATGATATTACTCCATATTGCAGAGCAGCAGGCAACTCCTCCATCTTCTGCTGCGATTTCCTGTAAAACGGTGGAAATCAGGTCATGTCACCAAGCCTTTCTTTTTGCTCCGAGGCAACCCAGCTAGTCACGTAGGTGTCTTTGATTTCTCATCCATGACAGCTCCCCTACAGGAAGAGATTTGTGCCGATGTGCCAAATTGCTCCTGACATGGCGTCGGCTCGCCTGAATACTGTCTGGAAATGTCGGGCTGTTTAACCAGAGCTGTGGATAGGCAGTGCCAAAACGAGGAAAAAAGTGGAGGGACACACACAGACGATTACACATTTACACACCTATGTAGAAAAAACACGTACCCACATGCACAGATACACGCACATTCCAGCAGCGACACACACTACCATCCTCATATCGTGCTCGTGTGTGTGTGTCATGCAGGAGGATGTTTGTCCCAGTTGACAGCTGTCAGGGCTGCTTTGGTTCCAGTGTCTGGATATTTTGCCATACGAGCCTATTATCTGCAGTGGTGGAGTCCCATGGAGGGGCTCGGCATTGCCCCGGGGAGCCGATTTGGGTCAGCCTACATGAGACAGGCCTTAAACTGAGGTGACAGATACAGACCCCCTACTGGGATCCTGTGCTGCCCTCCCAAAGACCCCTGGAGGGGTGTAACTAGGAGCCCTAAGATAACAAAGGAATCATTTTCCTCTATTATCCATATGTGGTGAGTGCTGCACCCACAAGGCCCACTGGCATCAGACGGAGATCCAGGGGAAGAGACATTGTCCTGGTTTCCACTGTGGAGCCGGATGAGTTATGTTTACTATTTAGTGTCTCATTATGCAGCTGCAGTGAGTTTGGCCCATTTCAGAGGAAGTCATCTTCTCCACATTTGAGTCTTTTTCGCCTGGCCTCATGGGGGCAACCGTGCATTCTCCACGCGGCTCTAGAGTACAATTGTCCGCCCGGAAATTACTTATACAAAGTCACAGCCAGTTCAACAGAAACTGCAATCTTAAACAGAAAACTTCAATCTACCATCAATTGCTTATTCTTTTGAATATAGACCTATTTCTCTCTCACCCCGCTGCCTCTCAGCTCCTTGTTAAACCAAGCGAGTGTCTCTTCTGCATGACAAGTATCCCTCTGTAGCTTTTGTCTCAAGAGTCTCCAGACCATGAGCGGCTGTTTTCAACACTTGACTACTCCTCTCAGAACCATATATAATTACCCTCACAGATCCAAAGTCACTCCAAGGTTATGTGTGAAAATTGGCTCTCAAATACGCCCTGGAAGGAAAAGCTCTGTTTTAGACTGGGTCGGTTTATTACAGGTGATGTGATATCCACCAGGCTAGTTGGGATTTTGAGCTGCGTGTGGGTTTAAATATTGTAGTAATTAGTATAGCTGTGAGTATGGTGCAGGGGCTAATAGTTGAAGGCTTTGGAAAAGATTTGCATATACATGCGCAGGAAACCTGAATCAACAAACGCATTTATGTGCATAAACTTAAGTATTTAAGCTACAAAAGGAAGGAAGCAAGTAAACAAAGGAAAAAAGAAAAGGTGAAAAAAGAAAACATCATTGAACAAAGGAAATAATGAACAACATCAAAACAAAAGTGAGAATCAAGCACTGTAGGAAGGAGAGAAGAAAAGCAGTCTGAGTGAAGAGCAGGCATTGCCACAAACTAAGCTGAGCCTGGCGTTGGCGTCGTACCGAGCTGAAGTTGACACTGGCACGAGGAGGGAGGGACGTGCCAGGGCCAGAAAGCTAAGCCTGGTTTGGAGAGCTTTAGACGGGCATATTGTAGCAGACAGAGGGCTGAATCCCCTCTAACACCACGGCTGTGTGCTCTCATTGCCTCTCTCCTCATGAGAAAAGGCTAAAGACCTCTTCAGATTGTGTCCTGCTCTGCTAAAATACTGGAGGCTTACAGACATGCTGAAGCGCTACGCAACTGCTGGTCAGTGTGATTTGTCACTTGGCCTGAATTGTCCTTATTGTTCATTGGGTTTTAAAATCGAGAGCGAATAATGGTCAGTTCCATTTTTTTTTTTTTTTTTTTTTTGTGGCATAATTTAATTATTTAACAAACTGAGAAAGCCAGACCAGTGAAGGAAAATCAAAGACAGAAACAAAAAATAAAAATAAAAAATATATCTATATAGGAATATAAAATGAAAAAAAAGAATAATAAAAAAATATATTAAAAAATAAATAAATAAAATAAAATAAAATAAAAAATACACAAAAAATGAGAAAAAAAAAAGATTAAAAAAAGGCATTATTTCAATTTTAACACACACAAAAAAATCATTATTTTCCTGACAGGTTGAATAATTGTTTCCAAATTCTGTCCGACTCTAACACTTTTTGAAATTGTATTTAGACAAAGGAGCTACTTTTACAGCTCTTACTCAGTCATACCAGTCTGCTTGCTCGACTGCGATTTCAATCACTTGCAATAAAGCTGAAATGATTAGTCAGTTAACAAAGTAGTCTGTCAAAAGAAAATTAATTTGCAGCTGTTTTAGGAATCCTTTCAACGTCCTTTGGTTCCACCTTCTCAAATGTGAGGACTTGCTGCTTTTCTTTGTCAGATGTTAAAATAAATTAAAGTTTTTCAAGGTTTTGCACAAAACAAGGAATTTTAAAACACCAGCTCAGGTGGTGATGGGCATTTTTTAAAAACTATTTTCTAGCATTTTATTGACAAAATTATTAAACCAAGTGGCAGCCTCCAGGGCTGAAAAATGAATCCGTTGCAGAGGTTCCAAAAAATGGAGCGACTCCTGCGGGACAGTCATACGTCACTCCCTATATGTCATCTTCAAACACCCTCCCAGTTTGGCGAGTTTGGAGTGTTTCAGCTGCAAAATCTTCTCAGTTCCCCCTTTGCATTGTCTATGCTGCTGCTGCCCTGCATCGGTACTGCTGCTTGCTCTTTCAGCCCCACCTCCACCCCAGCATCCACCTGCAGGCTCCAGCTATAAGGGGGGAATATTTTATCATCACCCCCATGTAAGCATGTTTGCTGGAAGGGATGAGGCCAGAGTCTGTAGACGCCAAACTCTGACTATGTTCTGCAGTTGAAATAAACATTTTAATGTGAGTTATCTGACTGACCTGCAGTTGCTTTAGTGGCCACTTGAGGCTGCCTCCAGAAGCCAGTCGGTCACTTCAGACGCCCATATTAAAATGCTCAACTTAACAACAGAAATAAACATGTTTGCAGCAGCTGGAGTCTGAGAAAAAATGACTTAATTTACTGGGCTGACTGCCGGCGACTTTTAAGGTGGAACGTTAACTCGTAATGTTACTCAATGCATGAGCTGACAACATGAATCCATCAACACACCTTAAATATTCCATATGACAATTTTGACCATCACTTTAGTTTTAATATGACATACACTTTTAGTAATGAGTGGATCTTCAAGCGTTTATATATATTAAGTAATATAAGTAAATGTACAAACCTGCTATTTTTAAATATCCCATGGAGAGAGACTCTCACTGCAGCCTATTCTATTTTGTTCTGAAAGTGTCGGCGTGCAGCCTCGTTCTGTGGACGATAAACCAGGTGCAGACTGATAAAGGAGGGAATACAGTGAGTGACAACAACCCCGCCCACATGTAAGGTTACAGCTCGCAGTGGAAACGCTAGGGTCTAGGTACCATGTCTGAAAGGTACTTTCGGTTCCAAAGGTACCATACCGAAAGTGTTTGGTGGAAACAGGGTTTATGAGACAGATCCACCCCTTGCTCGTCCGCAGCTCCACCCTCTCATCTAAATATGGTCACTTTTTGCTTAAAAAAAAAACAAGATGGCGATGGCTGAAATGCTGAAGTTGAGAGTTCAAAACATAAGCCCAAGCCAATGGTTGAAGACATAGTAGCTTAAGTCCATTATTTTTTACAGTCTGTGGATTAAACAAATAATCAAGAACATAATCTTGAGATTATAAATAATGGAAAAAAACGGTTGCACCGCAACAAACAGCTGCTTCTGCTAATAATTGTGCTAATGATACAGATACAACTTAACATGCTGATGCAATGAAATCTGATTAAAATGTTAATTATAGACAAACAGCAGATATACAGTTAAAATTTAATCTTGACAAACTTGATTTTCTAAATCATGTCAGAAGTGGACCACAGTGACTGAGTGCTGCGTATTTTAAGGGTCTCTCTTTCTTTAATATGCAAAATGTCTCCGTCTTTTTGTCCTCTGTCTCTCCGCACTAGAAGTCAAGAATACTAAAAGCTGTGTCTTATAGAGGGTATCTGAAGGTCAGTGGGCCAATTTGAGAGAATGTGTCTCAGTGTGTCTTTGTGTGCAGCCATGTTTTTATCCAGAGGGGATTTTTAGGTAAAATTGTAAGACCCCTCCACCACTGTGCCTTCCTTCTCCCTTTGTGTTTAAAAAAAAAAGCTCATTCATCACATGCAGTGTGTGTGTGTGTGTACAGTATGTGTGTGTGGTGCTACATGGAGAATCTTGAGAGTCCCTGCATGAATGCCTTATGTCTCCTCCACAACAGATGTGCCACAGCCTAGGGCCTCTCAGTTGTAGCTCGTTATGGGAATGTGTGTGTGTTTATGTGTGTGTGCGTATGCGCGCGCGTGCGGGAAGGCTGCGTGCTATTCCCATTCGGAAGTCAGCGGGGAGTTTGCCTATAAAAGGCACAAATAATAGGCACCCATTTATCTCTGAAGACACTCATCCATCAGCGTACACACACACATGCACACACATCTGATGGTTTGCGATATTATTGCTGTGTTGTGCCAGAAGCACTGTCCTGTACACATGCATTAGTGTAAATGTCTGTCTTTACACAGAGGGAGGAAGAGTCATGTGACACGCTGTATTGTCCCCTGTCAGTAACTCTCTTTGGCTTTCTTGTTTAAAGGCTATTACACTGTAAAAACCCTGATTCACTCTCTGACACTGTGTGTGGCCTCACCTACTGATGACACCCCCGAAGGACACACAAACAGCTCTCACTACTACAGCCAGCCCTCAGCACAACCATTAGAAAAGTGTGCTGGTGATTTTGTGTGTGTACTCTCCTGTCATGTCTCATTTAAGAGTCTAAAATGCCCACTTTGTGCATGGATTTTTTTTTTGACAACTGGAATTAAGATAAATTAAGGTAAAGGCTGAAGTCTTGTCAAAGCGAACATTAAAGATCTGTTATGTTTCATCTAAACGGCCTCACTTAAGTCTTTATAATGGGCTTGACTTCAATGAGACATCATTTCTTTCCTCTGATATGATCTAATGTGGTCAGGAACAACTGCTGGTGGGGTTTAACAGCGTGCTGAGGGACATGACATCAACAATTTATACTGCACAAGGAAAATAAAAATGGAAGTTACCTCAAACAGGCATTTCCATTCATATTTTTCCTCTTCTGGCTTTAAAAGCAGCCATAACTGCAGGCTTACTGCCATGATGTTACATTCCTCAGGACTAAGGCTAAGGCAGTTTACCTGACGTTGCCATCTGGGGACACAAATGCAGGAAAATATAACTGTATGTTTATGGGTTTAGGAAAAGACTGCAGCGTAACAGATGCTCACCATGAAAGCCTGTGAATGTGCTGTCATATAAACATACTATATGTGTGTGTCTGCATATCTAAACCAAGCACAAAAAGTAAGGAAATTTGTGTTTGGTAGCTTGTTTCTTTGTTGTAACAATGCTTCTTCTTCTTGTTTATTTCCCTTTTAAATGGTGCCACATTAGTAAGGAGCCCGCATTTGTGGGATGAGCAGCAGAGCTGTGTATGGGGGTTGTGCCCATGAAAAATTTGCCAAATCTTCTCTGCCAATACTAAACAGCTTTTTTTTTTGCTATTGACTCTTGTTTTGAGCATGTGGCACCACTACAGTGGTCAGTTGGCGTCTGCTCCAAGAATCGGCATGCCACGTTTGGCGGATCTGGATAGGGCCCATGAGATAGGGCAACTTCCAGCTGGTGTTCCGCAAAACCAAGTTGCGGCATTATTTGGAGTGAGCCCTAGTACCATCCACAAACTAAAGGCCAGGTTTCATATAGTGGGGGATGTCAGAGACAGGCCGCAAAGTGGGCACCCCAAGAAGACCATTTCCTCATCCTGTCAGCACTTAGGAAATGTAGGCAGTCTTCAGGACGATATGGCCAACAGCTCTCTGCATAGACAATCCGGAACAGACCGCACACAGCCAATCTCCGGTCTTAATCCTAACCCTTGGCTAATTTACATGGGTGCAACCCACGTACTCAGCTCTGCTGCTCATCCCACAAATGCATGCTCCTTAAAAATGAAGCACCATTTAAAGGGAAAAGAACAGGCTTTCCAATGATATTGTTACAACAAAGAAATAATTTACCAAACACAAATTTCCTTACTGTCTGTGCTTAGTTTAACTCTATATCATTCTGTCTGTACATGTGTTTTTTAAAGATATACTATGCAGGATTTTCCCCAAAAAAACCCCAATGTATAGACTCATACAGAAGTTATCGAGCTCAGTCATCACTAATGACCTACTAAAAGTTTGCAGTGGTGTATGTTTCTGCAGAGCTGTTTCTGTAAGCAGCACACCTAAGAGACACAGTGCCAAAAAACGCAAATATAGCGAGGTGAAACACCAAACCAGAGTGAATCTAAAGATAAAAAACAATGACCGACAAAGTATAGCTTCAACGCGTCCTGTAATGACTTAGTCTGGATATTTCCTATTAAAACTTTCTCCTCACGATGTCTGAAAAATCAGAATCAGTGCAGTATTCCTTACAACCTTCATCTAAACCCCAAAAGGACTACAGACTCATTCTACCCTCATCTTTTTGCGGTCTTCACTCTGCTGTTTATTCTCCTCTCCCTGCCTCGTCCTTAAGGGCCCTTAAACAGTCCAAGAGATGAGAGGGGAGGCAGGAGACAGACCTTGCTTTCCTCTCTAATCCCATATTGATCATCAGGCAGTGAATGAACTGCACACGGACTCACCAACTGACTCTATTGATCACAGCAACACACTCACAACACAACACAAAGACATAAACATTAATTTACCTCATTTACCAGAAGCCATATTAAAGAAAACTCTTCTTCTTCTGCAGCCGGTTAACTATGTGGAAAGTGACAGTTATATTATGTTTAAAGTGGTGAGGTGGGACGAAACACTGCCAAAGTAAGAGTGAGCGAGTTCAAGCCCCACATTAAGGAAATTAATTTTCTGCAGCTCAAATAGATGAAAATTGGATGCGGTTTCTTTTCTTAACCACTAACATTTAACCAAATCCACGTGCGGACATGATCAAAGTTGTTTTTTTACGAAATTGCAAGTCAGACTTTTATTTTTCAATCATGACTGCTGTTATTTTAACTTTAACGCTGTACCCATTTTTTATCCAGCCTTTTGTTTTTTGTATAATGATTAGACCGAAGCAGCAGACCTGATTCAGGCATCAATATCGCCAAGAATCCATAATGGAGCAGCACTTTGAATCCCTACCAGCTTCACAGGCGCTGTTATGTATACGCTCTCTGTGCCGGGACGTAAAGGAAAAGAGAATTCCCCTAATGACGATAAGTACACTATATCATGTATCACCTGGTGTATGTTGCTAATAATCCATTAAACTAAGCACACTTTTAGTAAAAAACTCTTTAGCTGATCAATTTGTTTTCCTCTTTGTTACAAAGACCTCCAAGTTTCAAAACCACAAACAGCATGTGGGCACAACTGAGAAATATGAGACACAGTTTTGTCATTATTTCTATTCATATGTGAAATAATGATGACTGTTGCTGCCAGCAATGACAGGATGTTAATAATTCATGACAGAAAAAAAACTCGACAGATGTGCCACCTACTTGTATTCAAACACGGCTCTTTGAACAACAACTGTGAAACACCTCCCCATCACCACAAACCAAAAGAAATCCTTTTTCTTCCTGATGTATTTTGGTGCACTGTGCTCCTTTCTTCTTCTGTGGGAGCGTGCACATGGGAGGCATGTTTTTAGCAACAACACATTTCTGTGTGAAATAGAAAGGCAGTGGAAGGTGTGTCTGAATGTGTGTGTGTGGCAGGACAGAGGTTTAGGACGTACAGTATGGATGAGATGCACAGACTGAGGGAGGGCAGTGTTTATAGCATTTTATATGTGTGTATTTTTTGATCCTGACAATGTTTATAACATGATGACATACTGCGGGGTGACAGATTGTGTTTAGTCTGTGTGTTCGTGCCGGTGTTTATGCACACACACACATACTGAGATCCTAAACCAGGTTGCTCCATCAACAACACATGCTGATATTTTATTCAACATGTTGCCTCCTCGCTTATTATGAGGAAGAGAAGGGTTGAATAAAGAGGACAGAGAGACTGAGAGAAAAACGGGAAAAAAGCCAACAAGCTTTTGCACTTCTGTCAAGTCAAAAGACCTCCTTTCTCTTTTTATCTCTACCTGTCTCCATGCATTTTATGATGAATACTTTAATATTTAAAAACCACGATATTAAAAAAATATCTTTATGTTGAGACACTTGTTCCACACACACACACACATACAGTCCCCAGACGCTGCGTGAAGCAAACTTCCTGGTGTGTCTGGCCTTTGTGTGCACCCATGTATACGTGTGTTTGTGCTCTCATATTGCCACGCGCCAATTAGCAGTCCTATTAGCACAGGTGCGGCACCTGAGACCAGAGCGGCCGCACCGGGAGTTTCCCCTTTTGCCGCAGCGCCTCTTAACACTGCGTTAGGAGAAGCAGCCCCTGCTTTAGTCTGACAAAGAAATCACTGTGACATTTCATTCTGAAGCCCGTTTTAATATTTTGTCATGTGGGTGTGAAAATGAGTTTTGCTGCAGGGGGGGAATACACAGAAACATTTCAGCCAAACATTACTTTGGAGGCAGAATAAATTGCGACGCGAATATTAAAACATTTACCTTGGCTGTAGTGTTTCATATAAGGAGCGGCTCGTAAAGCGGAGACCATTTCTCTCCACAAAGAGCACAATATTATGAGCCAGCGCCCTGAAAGCTAAATCTGTGTTAAACAAGGCTGAGACAAAGCAGTGAGGTTAGTGGCTGGCCATCTAGATTTGGTCTTACTCTTCTTAATTTGGCAGCCCCTCATTTGTATCGTATATGTCACCACCAGTAACCCACACTAATTTGCAGAAGCAGCACATCCTTTTTCTTAAAAAACAATTGAAATTCTTCCCTTGTGGGTGAGTTTATTTCTTGTTTCCAGTGCAAATCAGCACGGTAAGCAGTGTTGTGTTGCTTTGCCATTTTCTTATTGCTCAGAATGTTTCTGACACATCTGCAGGAGGCTCTTGAAAGTGTTTTTGCGAAGGAGTTTCCTTGATCTGGTGCTAGAAATGCAACAAGTTCTTTAATTGCACGTCAAAATAAATTGCTTGTTAAGACAGTCATTTTCATGCTGCTGCCGATATGTGGGTACACGCTCGTTCCACTCCCTGTCTGCTTCATTTTCTCCTTTTTTCTTCACCCCTCCATCCCCATCAGTCCTTCCCAGTCCACCAGCTGAGTCCTGCTTTCTAATTGCGATGTTGATGACGGTCATGATGGTGGATTGTCCTCGGCTGCCTGGGGGGCAGTTTGGCAGGGCAGCCGCCCTGGCCCGGTGCCCTCCCGTAACTTGGCCGAGGGCACTTTCTGTCGCCACTCGCATCCCTTCACAAGTGTGTTTGCACATGTGTGTACATGTACATTTGCGTGTGTGCCTGTGTCTCCAGTTCATGTAATCTGCTTCAAAACTTTCTCCAACTTCTCAGCAATTTGTCCCACTTTCCCTCATTTTTTTTTTCTCTCCACCCTCCTCCATGGTTCGCAGATCAAACACCTCACCTGCGCTGCTAGATTTCTACACTCCACTTTTATTTTGTGTCATTATTATGTCTGGGAGAGAGAGATAGAAAAAGGAAAGTGAGAGGTATTTGATTGGAGGGTATGGAGCTGATATGAATATCAAAAAGTCTTTTAACACGAGCAGGTGAGGCTGCCTGTGGCGCTCAACACACACTGACAGGTGGTCTCTTCTGGTGTGTGAGCATGTTTTGTCAGTGTATATGCATGCGTCTCCATCTCTGTAGGTTTGGGTGTGTCTAAGTGTGTGTTTTGGTTTATTTATTCGTGGATGCAGGTAGGAGTTGGGTGCAAAATTAACTCTTTGTCCATTGGCCAAATGGCTAGTCAATGTTTAAATGTTCCCAGCCACCCAGTAGATTACCATGGGCTTTTCTGGGCTGGTGAGTGAAGCACATCTACCGGCCACTTGCATATTCTGCCAGCATTTGGCTGGTGGATGCTGGTGCCCGCATATAACACAGTACCAGTGAATTCACAGTGATCTATTGTGATGTTCAGGCCAATTTCCTCAAGGTTTCATCTCAAGAGCGAGTGACGTACAGCGAAGAGGCGTTAAGAATAAGAAGCAGAGATTTGCTACAAAAAAGCCAAACATTTAACCAAATAAAAACCCGTATGGATTGGATGCATTCATATCTTACATTAAAGATAAACTATCTTAAATGACAGAAACCTGCATCGTTACAACACGAGCTGTAGAACAGAACGTACCTCGCATTGTTACTACACGACAGCTCGTGTTTGCATAAACCTTTAATACTGAAAATGCATTCAGAAAACAGTGACTACATCCCCACATATCTGCGCTTGGTTCACTGTATTGATAAGGTAAAGAAAACAAAACACTGCGGCACTGTTACACGCTGATTGACCCCGCCATATCAGAGCATGGCAGTGTGCCTCTGTTATTTAACACATGTGATGTCTCATCCATTTGAACGAGGCTGGTCTCAGTAGGGGGGTGTTGTGTTTATGCCGAGTGGAACAACACACTCACCGCCTGTATTTCACGGCTGGCTTGGTAAAGGAGAAAGTCGAAATGAAATATTGAAATGTGCCACCTTTGCTTTCCCCAACAGGTTTTTGTATGAATGTTGTGTTGTCAAGCCAGAGCGTTTCTGTATTAAATCACCCTGTAGAGGAGTTTATAAGCCGGGGGTTCGCTGTCTTCATTATTGTCTCTGTGGCGCTCTTTCAAACTGTTTTAATGTCATTTACAGAGTCTCTTAAAGTCCCTGGGTAAGGTGTCACCGCATAACATAATGTACTGTATGGAAGGGAGGCACTTGGTGTAGCAACATGTCACAGTTTCTAGCATTGAAAAGCAGCTTTTGCAATGCTTCATGTTGATCCTACAGGCAGGTTAACTTGTTTGTGATTTAAAGGAAGCAAACTGAAATAGACGGAGGTGTAAAGTAGGATTGGTTGTGGGTTCATTTTTCAACAAATCGGTGAATTATTCAGCCTGTAGAAAGTCAAGAATTATTGATATCACATTGTGAGTTGCCAGATTTGCTTTACAATAGCAGGTTTCGTCAGACAAGTGGTTACGAAACCCAGAGTCGTTCAAGTAAAACGACTCTGGGTTAAAGGAAACCAATCAAATCTTCATGTTTGAGGATGTAGCCAGCAAATATTTGATATTTGAAAGTATTAAATAAGATGCAGTTTCTTAATCATCAAAATTTGCATCCTATTTTTGGTCACTCGAATAATAAACTATTTATTTCAGTGGGAGAGACAACATAAATTGCGTCCAGTTACAGCAAGGTCGATCCAAAACATGACAAGAACAGACATCACAAAGTTAAGAATACCTCAGATTTTACTTCAATCTTAAACACTTGCTTTCTTAGCAAATGTGAGTCAGAGCTGACAACTTGTTTGTGCCACGCTCTACCCAGCGCGCTCTACAAAAGCACATTACAGTGAAGTGACACTGGGGAATTTGTGATCTATACCAAACATCTCCTCATTCCACACTGACTCACTCAGCTGTGGCAGGAGCATGTCAATGATGGCACACATCAGAAGAAGTATAATCACCTCTCCAGGGTGTCAGAATGATCCACTGGCTGAAACAGGAGCTTGTGGCGCAGTGATGACTTATTGCTCCCCTCAGATTGTATTTTCATCCAGCTGCAGCAGGGGGCACTGTGGCGTCACCGTTGGCGCTCGTGTCGTCTGAGCAGAGAACAGGGTCAAATTCCTCTGTGAGCAGGAAGCCTTGTACTGCACATTGCCAAGTCACTCACAAAATTAACTTTAAAAAATCCTTCCACATTAAATGGGAATCTTGTGATTATGTAATGGGTTCTATCCATTTGGCCAAGGACATCTTTAGATCCTATGTTTTCTATCACTGTTTTAAGTATTTAGCTGATGCTGTTATCCTAAAGTGAGCTAAGGAGGGTTTTTTTACACAAGGACACTTAAGTAAGTCATTCAGTGCAGGGATCAAAACCATGTCCTGTGCTTCTCCACATATCAGGGATATCATGTTACCCTGCTGCTGAAGCACGCCTGTGTGTTCAGACGCACCGTAAAGACATGGGCTATTCAGCAGCACCAGTCCATATCGTGAGATCTTCATGCTTTGAAGGTGTGCATAGATTCCTTCTGTTGCCAAGTTGAGGGACTTCTCATCACAGCAGGAGTAACTCAAAACTCCTGCGCGCCATCTCTCAGATCGGCATTCGACTGAATTTGCAAAGTTAAAAATGGCATAGCTGTAAAGCTGTAAACTTGAACAAACTTGTCAGGGATGTGCAAAGCTAAATTGGCTCGGGGAGCTACTAAAGTGCTGAAGTTCTTATGGGCATGCTTTCATCACAAATAGCATAACAGGCATGAAGAAGGAACCGGGCTTTGCTCCCTCTCTCCTGTCGTCACCTTGATGTGGAAAGAGTGGGAAGACTGTGTTTCTCCAGAGGCAGACAGGGAGGGAGAATGTCCCATTTATTATCCACTGTCCTCCCTCTTCCTCAGCTAGTTGCCTTACATCATGCGTGAAATGGCTCCAAATGGATTCCCTTTGTCTATTGGCAGTGCTGCTGTTATGCTTTACATTAAGAGAGGCCTCGATGGAGGCATACGGGCTGTACAGTACACTGTAAAATATCTAATAGCAGGGTGGCTTACCTAAACTGTTTGTGTGAGCGTGCACGTAAATCCATTTCCTCAGCCAGGATTTGTGTTCTTATATATTGTCTATAGTCTTACAAGTGCGTGTGTGTGTATGTGTGTGTGCGGCTGGTTATTAGAGGAATTGCACCGTCACATTTTCAAACTCCGAAAGTTTTTGTTTCATTCAGTTTCTCCCTGACTGATCAAAAGGGCCTCAGCGGACTGCTCTTCCTTTACGAGTGAATCCTCTTCATAGACTTGTGGAAGACACGGATGGGAGAACAAATCACTTTTATCAGTCACGCAGATGGTTTACACATTAGTCCTTCAACTCATCCCTTCTACTGTAAGGCTGCCTCTCCCTCCCTCTGCGAGAAAATCTCAGCTCGGCGTACTTTAGAAAACTTCCCCACAACTACAGTACTTTAAAGCCCTAAGCCTTCTCCCTCTCGACTCCCAACGTGCACATCTTTGAAGCATCGCTCATTGGCGATACTGCACAGCTCCGAGAGCTTACACATCGAAAGCCTAATGGCCCAGCGCTGGTTAACTTTCAGGCTTATACCCCTGTTGATGAACTCAAGCAGCCATCACCACTGTCTCTCATCCCTGCTAAAACCTGCATTGTGCTGGCGAGGTTTAGAGATGAGGAGAGTGAGGATTGTCAATAGATAGGCGGAGGAGAGGGAAGCTGGGTGGAGGACTTGGGAGAAACCTGTTAATAGGCGTCTAAGGCGAAGCTAAAAACTCTGGAATAATGAACTTCGTGGAGTAGAGACACGTGTGCATAGAAGGTGTCAAGCAGATTTAAAGAATCCTCAGAGCTGGATTTAACATCCGTACCTGCTACACGGTGTCAGTCAGGGTTATGTGCCGTCACGTAACCCCGACTGACACTAAGTTGTGCTGTACCTCAGCATCAGTCAGAGACTGAGTGGCATCAAGACGTAGGACATTTGAAGATCATCTCTTTTGACTTGAGAGTGAGACTTCGTAAAGCTTTCCCGATTAAGGGCAGGCGTATAAATCCAACTTCACACAAAATACAGCTCTGTGATCTCTGGTCGTGCGATGCAGACATCTACTTTACGCTGATATCAAGTGTGAGAGCTGTTAAACCATAAAGTTGGCATTGCACTTAAGCTATATTGGCAATGGGGACATGTTCCGTGACTTACCTGAGACTGTTAAACCCAATGAGGCTTGGTATGATGTTGGTGATGTAATGGCTCTCAATGTGTTAACCTCTCGCCTTTGCTGTATATGACGCCATGCCTCAGTGCGCAGTGCATACTCTAACAGTTATAGATAGCCTGTGGTTAGTTCTGTGTCTGCTCTGTGTGTTGTCTTTTGCCCTGATGCCAATTCAGTAAAGAAATGAGGTGCTGTAAAAGATGCGGCAGCGGGAACCAGCTGTGTTGAATCTTATGTGTTGACATGCATTGTAAGGTGTCTTAGAAATGTATATTTTTATGTACTTTGCTCGTGTTGTGTCAGTGACAGCACCCGGCAAAGTCTGCACTTGCTGCCGTTTTATAGCCATCCCTTCGAAAGTCCGGTTGACAGGCAGGCCTATTTACCGATCAGCCTGCCATCATGTTTTACAGCTGCTGATTTCACCGCTCCTCATCGCGATGGCCCTCAATTCTCTAGATGACTCCCAAAAAAGAAACATTGCTGCTTTTTCCTCCGTAACCCAAAGAGAGAGGCTGGGACATAAATCGACTTGAGGAGAAGCAGTTGTTTTCTGCCCGGGGCGGCTGGGTTTTATTGCCCTCCACAAGAAGCTTATTGGAGGGCTCTTTTGTGTGAGGGTGAATTTTACGGCTGATTGCGTGTATTGGAGTAGTCGTAAAACTAAGTAGAGGAGACCTGTCTTTATGGTGTCAGTGGTGGCCGTGCTTACAACCCGTGATACTCAGAAATAGGACCCTGGTGTGCGAGTGCACTGATGGACACAAGTCAGAACTCTCTTTCAGCTGGTGTGAGATGGCGGCTCAGTTTCCCTCTCGATTTGTTTTCTGTTCTCAGAGTGACGCTGCAGAAGGCCTCGGATTCTTTATACCATCATAACAGCACTTGTTGAATGAATACATAACAGTGTGGGTTTGTCTCAGTCTCATTGCACGGTGGCTTTGGGCATTTCTCTGTTAATTGTCTGTTACCACAACCACAAATACCATAACTGCTGTCTCTCGTGTGTAAGAGCTCACACCAGCCACTAGTATGAATGAGAATGTTATGAAGTGTATTTCTGTGTTTCCATCCTCAGATTAATCTATTAAGTATCTAGCAGATACCAGTGGGTGAAAATTAGCAACTTGCTAAATATTAGCCTTCTGTAATTTCTTTTTATTTTAGATTTGTGAGACAAAGTCACACCTAATTGACATTTAAAAAAAATTTAAGGAATACTTCACCCTCAAAACAGAGACAGATGACTTGAAAGGACTTGACTTTTTTAATTTGATATTTGTATTTTTGCATATATTTAGAAGCTATGTGTTGTGTTTTAAAAAACGATGACTCATAAAGGGGGCGTCTCCCGCCCCCCCTTGAAGGTCAAGTTAATTTAATTTAATTTAATTTTCTATATAGCGCCAGATCACAACAGAAGTCATTTAAGGTTACTTTTCCTATACCTTTCCTTTTTTTAAACGCTCCCAGGGTGGTGAAAATGATGAAGAAATGTTCCGATGTTTAGTTCAATGCACAGTTTAAACTATTGTTCAGTTGTTATATTGACTGCTGTCATTAAAAGAAGCTCATGAAAACCGTGATGCCTTTAAGTGTTTGTGTCGGTGTCCTTTACATGCCACAAATGGGTGCAGTTTATGTTATGTCATCTTTATGGGTTTGTGAGCAATGACTTGACTCGACTTGCTTTATTTTTCACAACAGTGACTTGGGACTCGCCTAAGACATTAAGATCATGACTTAGACTTGCTTATGACTTGCACATGTGTGACTTACTCCCACCTCCGACCATTTGTATATCAGTTATTGACCATGTGTTATGTTGAATCCAAAAGAGGAAAACTTTGTTTTTCTGGCATGCACCTGGAGAACGAAGAATCCAAAAAAAGAGAGAAATGCTTGAGAACATCTGTTAACAAACTCTTACACAACTCGTGCATTAAAATGTCAAACTTTCTGACAGGGAACTGAGAGTAAAACATATCTGTGTTTTCTTTAAAACCAGACTCCATTGACAGAAACAGTCATTTTACCTCGCTGAACATGGGAGCTGCTGGTCTACTGCTGCCTTGAGCTTGTTTGTTTGGCTTATTCTGTGACTCTGGTGTTTTAAAGAGTTGGTTTAAAGTCATGAAAATCAAGGTAATGTAATCTATTGTCACCATACAGCTGGTTAAATGAGACTTAAATTACACTGCACGAGTTGTGTGAGTTTGTTAGCGAATGTTTTGATGTAGTTTTTGCTGTTGTTAAATGTGGTCCTCTGTGACTTCAGTTCATCAAGAATCTTCTAAATTTTTGAGTTCTTTTTTCTTCATGGAGGCATGTGAGAAAAACTAGTTTTCCTTCCAAATTTAAAGTACCACAGGGTGAATAATTTATATACACATGCTCATTTGAAGTCGTCCTTTAAGGTAGGCTACTCTGTGGGGTTTGTTGATGAGCATCTTCCTGTTTTGTATCTCAAGCTAACAGGTGCACATGTACACACAGATGACATGATTCACATTCCTGCTGATGGCAGAGGGCTGTAATGTAAAAGTTTAGTGTATGTCCTCGGCTGGTAAACAAAGTCAGCCAACTTTTGCGGACAGAAGAAGCATAGCCCATGTAAACAGTGCAGGTAATATGAGGACTAAAATGCATCCGACACAGTTTTTAAGCCTCGGAGACATGCACTCCGTTTGTTTTGGTGAGAGGCACTGAACATAACTGTGTTTGTTTACAGGCAAACTCTACAGGGTATCTTTAAGTTTTCTCACTCATACTGGCCTCACAGTGAAATGTGCAGCCGGGAGGAAAGAGAGGAGGGAAAGAATGAAGTGGGAAGGTGTTGCTCAGCCGCAGTAGATGACACCTGTTGGTGTTCTCACAAGCTATGGCAGGCTGTTTATCTGTGAGGATGTTGTGACACAAAAATCACATCAGAGTCGAAGCCTTTTCAAAGTCATCACAGTCCTCACCGCACTCATGAACAGAAAAGAGAATTTCTTATATAAGGAAATAGTTTGTGAACAGAAGCACGCAGCTGCAATTCAGACTGAAAAACAACCTATAATTGGCCAAATTGTTATTTTTTTCTTAGTTTCAAAGCACCTCAGCGCGATGCTGCAAATATTATACAGGACAAGTACTGTAAGAAGAAAGCTTTGTGGGAAACGTATGGGTCACAGTCTCCCCGCATTTATTCATTTACTCTTTTGTTTTTATCTCCACACCCACACTGAGCCTTCGGTACAAGTGTCTCTTTCATCTTCCCCTAAAATCTGTTGTTCTTTGTCTCTCTCGGTGTCTCTCAGGAAGATTACAGTGCAGCGCTGTGTAGATGTCCAGGGGTTGTTGATGAGGTTACGGTCGGGGTATTAGCGTGGAGGTGAATGGGGAATGCTCCACACCTCATCTCTCTGCCCACACAGACACTGATATGATTCTCACTATGCATCAAATGGCTGTAAATGGCTCGCAGACTGCCTGTCTTATCTGGGTGAGCGGCTCCCCTCAGGCTCTCTGGAATCTGAATGTGTGTGTTTTACAGTAGTGTGTGTGTGTTCAGTGAATACACACATGTTCTTTTCTTCATTGTGCTTGTGCACAGAATCCAGCGTTCATTTATTGTTTGTCTGCAAAGCTTGTATGTTTTTGTCCACATGTATGTTCGTGCTCGTGCGACGTGCTGCTTGTTTACCACACCGCTTATGTACAAGCCGCCCTGCATATCTAACCTCTCCTCCCCACTCTCCTACATTAGCTCATGCTACTGATAGAGAGCTGCGATAACGCTCCCTATCACATCAAACGAGCTATAGATGGAGCTTGGAGGGAGAACTCCATCCTTTCTTCCACTCCTCTCTCTCTCTCTCGCATCCTTCTTTCCATCCATCCCCATGTTAAACCAATTAACAGTAATTACCGGGCCACCCCAGGCGCAGCGTCTTTCTGCTGGCTCCGCTGTTTTGTCCTCATCACCACGCCGACACGAAGGGAGGCTCCGAGACGTGTCGGGAAGCAGGTCATTACTGTTTATTAGCTAAGGGAGGCTGATTTCCCCTGATGGGCCCTGTAGGAGCCCGGTAAAGTTTGGCTGTTTGGTCATGCAGCTGACTTTACACATCACTCTGTGTTTGATAGTTTTAGTGATATTGTTGTAGTGTTACTGTCACTTAAAGCACAAGTAAGAAAGAGAGGGATTTTCATGAGGTGTTGCTGCATTTACAGCGACATTTTGACAAGGTCGTGACTGCTGGTGGGGTTCAGAGGCCTAGTGCGAACCAGTGGTTGTTAATGGGATCAAATGAGTGACCTTTTGGCCTTGAGACAATCGCTGCTTATGTTTCCTAACATGTTTTCCTGCCTTTTAGTGTATGCTGGGATAGGCTTTCCCAGAGAATTCAGGTGTCATTCAAAGTTACACCCTATTTATTTCTGTCTGCATCTGATAGCCCAAAGCAATTTTGCAATGTATGTGATGTTTCAGTCAGTGTCAAATGTTTAGAAACGGGCCGGCGCCCTGGTTAAGAAAGTTTACCCCAGAAACGAACGAATGAATATGATAAGTACGTACGTGAGGCAACAATCCGTCTCTTGCTGTCAAGGCAAGTGATCGACAGTAAACAGACTCTAATGTAATGTGCACAATGATATTAAAATACTCAACTCAGCACGCTGAGATAACGGCAAAATAGAGCAAATGCAGGCTTGATAGCTGTTGTGATGGATTGTGTTGCAACTGTGGAAGTTGTTTTTCATACAGCACAGGAATGAATCGCAGTGAATTGCTTCCTCTGAAGGGTGGAAAATGAGCTCTGATATCTCCATCAATGCTGAAACTGTGCAGACTGGAGCCGTCAAACGTCTGACTCTTGTGTTTAGACGGCTCTGGACAGACACAGATTGCTGTGCTGTCTGTGTTTATCATTGCTCTCACAAATACTGCACACAGAAAGCATGCAATTATTGATAACTGCAAATCTGGCATGTCTGAAGCTAATTGTCTGTGTGAGAACAAAACACGTACCTGTAAGGGCTCCTTTTAAACTGAATGTAGAAGTAGTAAATATAATTTGCTTATGCATGAAGGTAATAACAACGTGAACCCCAAACATGGACAATAAATGAGAACAATGCTGTCATAACAACATGAATCATTACATTAAATGTCAGACTATAACATGCAAAACTAAAAGCTTGTGACCTTTGTTCCCTAAATGTCACGGTGGAAAAATCTTTCACAATAAATGAATATGACTTCACCATGCTTTTTAGCATTTTGTCATTTCATCAACAAATAGATTTACGCCTTCTTCATTCTTAAAAAAATCCCGTCCACACGCTCAGTTATGTCCATATGAGATGTAAAAACACAGTTTAGGAAGAGACTCGTTTTTTTATAGTAGAAAGAATATTTATTAGCATGTGCACATAAAAATGAAAAATGTGGAAAGTCCTTGGCGATTACACTCCATAGAAATGATTTGATTTAAGGAGGATGATGAATCCGTAGTCAAATAAGAACCCCCAGGGTCTAGTCACTGTAAAGGGGGCTGTGGTTTCTGAATGTCTTTACCCTGGACAAAGCTTCACAAGAAATTCCTTTTCAGTGACCTACATGTAAAACGCAGTTTGCCTGTGCAGGAATGGCCAAAACTCTTAAAAAAAGCTATGTCTTAAAAAATACAAGGCCTTATTTACATCATCCGAATCCACTGTCAACAGGGGAGGCTACTAAGAACACACTGAACGTTTATTCAAATGTAAAATGGCTGTTTTGGTCACGAAATGAGGTGGTAAATGTACTTCTTGAGATTTATAAATTTAGGTGTTATTTCCTGGTTGAAGCTGCGCTGTCACTGTGCAGCGCTGCGTTGAAGCTAAAACTACCCCTTGCGTATCATTTGCATCTCAAAATTAAGAACATTTTGATGACATTTCATAGCAACACAAGTAGTAGGTCGTTAATATTCAAATGAGCCATTCAGTGCAGTGAGACATAATCAATCGGTCACAGATCACACATTATCCAAACAATGAGACACAATCAATCATGCTTAGCAATTTGCCTAACCCGTAATCACAGTATATGCTGATGCTTGAAGTTTACTTGAATACAAATGAGTATCTCCACCCCCATGCCTTCTTTTTTTTTCTTTTAGATGCACACACACACACTCACACACACACACACTTGATTAATGAAGGTGGTTTTAGACAGTGGTGGTGTAGCAGTGCGGGAGGTCAGAGCGCTGTCACTTCCCCTGGCGACACACTCCCTAAAGAACTGGGTTGACTTCTTACATTATCAGAACTCCAGCTGACACTTGACACACAGCTATGAAGACACAACACACATATTGTATAAACACACGCCCTCCTGCGTCTGAGGGACCATGATCTCACCCGTGTGAGAAATCCCCTGCTTCCCAGCGTGGGGTGGGCATCTTGTTCCTGAATTATTTAGAAGCCTTTTATATTGGGAGTTGAGTTGATATTGGTGGATGATGCCCTCTCTGCAATTATGTCAGCTTCAATAATAGATGAGCTGGGCAGTGGGAGCGTGGGGCCGAGGGGGTCGGTGCCCGCTCACCAGCCTGGCGAGGAGGGCTGGCATGGTAACATGATCCGACTGATGTTAGGGGGGAAAGGGCACTTTTCACTATGGTTTCATAAACTGACTGGGGACTTGGTTAAGTGTGTGTGTTTGTGTGTGTGTAAAGAAGTGTGCCTTGAGAGTCTTGAGCTTTGTGTGTGTGCAGGAGAGCGTGGTGATAATTGCAGCTCTCACCTGTCCATATGAAGAAGGCAGTATGATCAGGCTCCCGCTGACATCAAGCCTGCACACACACACACACATATAGACGTTCACCTGCCTGACCTTCTGTCTTTGCATGTGTGTTTTTGTGTGTGTGTATAGGAAGCATTTTTTCTTTTTCAAAAAAAAAAAAAAAACAACAACCCATCTGTCGACTAGCTGGTCAGCCCTTTCCCTCCCTCTCTCTCTCTCTCTCTCTCTCACACACACAGAGTCAGTCTCAGGTTGAGGTTCAGCTCGTGTCTCCCAGCTGCAGGTGGCTCAGAGGCCTTCTGGCTGCAGGGCTGGAGGGGAGCACTGACCTGTGAAAACCTCCAGCTCCAGACTGCTCACTCTAGTCTCTAGCTAATTCAATAAAGGCCTTTCAGATAGACTGTAGCCAACATCTGTGGGCGCTCACGCATCACAGTAGTCCCCACCCGGAGCCACAGGGGCCGCCGTTTACGCTCAGTTACCACTTCACTTAAGTTTTAGGCCTGAACAAGCAGCCATTTAGTGGGTCACGATGCTGCTCAGAGACGCGGCTTTCAGAGGTTAAGTGTGGCCAGGTGCTACCTAATCCCTCCTTCCTGTGTTCATTAAGAATGTCTAACTATAATTGAGGCATCAACTAATAATTATCTTCATTAATCTGTCAAATCTTTTTGAATTATTATTCAGCAAATAACATGGTAGAAAAATGTTCATTATAAGTTGAAAGAGCCTAGTGTGATGTCTTAAGATTGTTTTGTTGCTCCAACCAACAGTCTAAAACCCAAACATATTTAATTTACAATAGCTTTTTTAGTCGGAGATCGTGCTACAAAGTCCCTTTCTTCATACCACTTTGCATTTTTACACAGAACCAAACAACAGCAGCATCACGCCGCTCCAGTGTGTGATTTTAAACAGCATGCCAGCATCGCTAAAGCAAAAGAGGCGTGACAGATGTGTGTAACACAACAGTGTCAGCTGCTTGTGTCACATATTTTATTTTATTTTATTATTATTTTTATTAATTTAATTTAATTTTATTTACCCGTTTTTAAATTATTTTTTATTCTATTTTTAATTTTGTATTAACAATTATTGTGTATTTATTTATTTTTATCAATCTTTTTTTTTTTAGCTGGCTTATCCTTCGATTTTGTTACTTATTTATTTACTTTAACTTATTTATTTACTTATTTATTGACAGATCTAAAATTGTTTTTCATCCTGACTTTTTATCCTGCCTCTAGTGTTTCCCCACTTATGATAGCGTTTCCTCAGTTCACGTTTTTTATGAGTGTAGTTATAATAGCATGTTACTGTGTAGCCCTTACCATTACAGTCTCTGAATTTATGTGTGTGTGTGTCCATGTCTTATTGTGTAAGCACTTTGTGTTGCATTCTGTTTATATGAAAAGTGTTGTATAAATTAAGTTTGATTGATCTATTGATTGATAACATATGCGTCAGCATCGCTCAGGAGGATAAGGAGCTCCCTTAACTCATTGATTTTCCAATTTGTGGACATTTTCGGCCACTGTTCTTCCTCTTTGAGTTAGCTGCTAACTGCCCCTAGCTGCTTTTAAATCTCCCACAATAGGTCGCACACATAATACTTTGTCCAAATGTCACACTGGTGCTATCCACGATCCCGTTCTGCCGGCTGTCCCTTTTACACAGACATTATTTCGGCGATTTTACTACCTCTGCCGCAGACTTAAAGGTGAGACAACTCTGTCCACCAATTCCACGACTGTACCTTTTATACAGAGGCAGCATAACGGAGTGAAATTCACGCCTTGAAGAGGCAGCATAAAAGGGGCTAATGACATAAAACAGAGAAAAGCAGCAAATGTGCAGTACTTTCACTTGATAATAACTTCAAATATTTAAAGATCATATATAATTTTACATTAGTTTGGTGATGGCTGTAATGATTCATTGTTTTAGCACTACACACCATCTAAAGAAAACCGTATAAATGACATATAATGTGATTTTTGCCTCTGAAAAGGCGCACCCAAATGGTTGAAATGTGTGTTTCCATATCTTATATATTGGATTGAATTTAAATTGTCCTTTGAAGTAGCTTTCAGAGAAGGAATCCTAAATTTTGGATGTACACAAGGGAATATTAAACAGAGATAGTTTGACTTTATGGGGTATATGGCGAGCAATCATTCAGCATAGATACAGAGATCCACAGGTAATGTATCTGAGATCACAAGCATGGTGTTGCTCATCTTCTTCTCTTCCGTTTTCCTCCTGTCATCCGTCTGATAACAGAAAAAATGGCAGCAATGAAAAAAGGGATGTCTTTGTCTGGGGATGCAGGGAGTGGAGGGAGTGGGGGTGCAGGGTGGCGGAAAAGGAGAGGAGGAAGTGTATGAGTGTGAGTGTGTGTGTGTGTAGGAGGTGAAAGGGGGCAGGAGGAGGTATCAAATTACCTCCCTCCCCCTCTGCCTCTTATGCTGTCTCCTGGTTTTATCAGTCCTCGGCACCTCCAAATTAAATTTGTCCTGAGAAGGGGCGAATAGTGAGGCATGGGGGACGGGGTATATGGAGGGAGGCCAGCCTGTTTTGCTCCATCAGAGCAGCAGGGGCCCCGGAGGAGCCGAGGTAGCCGCTGACGATGACAAGCCAGATGCAATCAGGGATTGGGCCAGGGCCTCGGTGAGCATGTGTGTGTGTGTAAGGTGGGGGTGAAAGGAGAAGCCTATCATAGAGATAAACATAGTGTAGCATCAGTGGGGCCCTCAGGCTGGAGCAAGTGCACACTTCCTGTCTGCTTTACGTGTCCACTCACAGAGAATTGATTCATCTCTCCTGTGCAAGCTGACCCATCGATAGGAGCATCTCTGACTATAGTTTCCTGGCTCAGTGCAAACTGCAGCGTCTGTCAAAGGAGCGGATGGACAGCAGATGAAAGCAAAAACATCCTCTTAGGAAATCTTGAATGAATGCTCTCAAGTCACAATTGACAGGCTTCCTCTAAGTAGTGCTCCGAAGCCAGAGAAGACTACAGTAACAGCCATTGTGAAAACTCTTCATCACATCTAAATTTGTAACCGCAGGTTTGCCGTTGTAGAATTCTCCTCTCATCTATTCACTACACACAACACAACACAACACTTTATTAGTATTGTTTTGTGTGCCATTAGTAAGGCCTCTGTGTTTTGCAAAACATAACTCCCAGCAAATATTCTTGTTTTACCCAAGATAATAAATTAATCAGGGCAACACAGAAGTTCTAAAAATTGCAGTTCCTCTAATGGCCACTTGAGGCTGGCTCCAAAAGCAAGTCAATCCCCACAGACCCCCATGTTAAAACACCCAACTTTACAGCATAACAGCCTGGTACAAAATTCAAGTTATGGTCTCTATATCTAATTTCCCCGTTCTTGACAACTGTACAGGGGATGAATTTTTATATAACTCACTTGTTTAAATGTCATAAAGGCTTAAAGTTAAGCATGATTAAGGAGGTGACTGTTTCAAGTGATGCTGTCTGCGAGGCGTTGCCTCAGCCTGAATCAGATCCGCCCCTTGCTCCTACACCGTTCCACCCTCTTGTCCAAAAATGGTCATTTTGGATCTAAAAACCCCAAGATGGCGACGGACAAAAAGCAGAATTCAAGGCTTTAGAATGGGAGTTTCCCAGCAGAACACTGCATCAAAACTAAATGGTCAAAGTTTATCGCCTCATTATCCAGTGGTCTTAATGTTTTGGCTGATTGGTGTATATTGGCGTCTTCAAGAAACTCAACCAAGTCCGGTTGCCTACGATGTAGCACTTGAGATTTCCATGACCTGGATGACTGAGAATCTTCACCAATCGTCTAAATAGGAATAAACTCTGACAAACACGCCTCACACTTCTTCACACACAGGTGATAAACATATTGCACAGGTACACCCACTCATGACAGCTTCACCTCCCTCTGAAAATGAGTTATTTCCCCCGTAACCAAAACCTTGTTAGCTCTGAATCTATAACAAAGACCGTCACTTCTCTCACTCGAGCAAGGTGTTAGAGGAGTCTTTTTAATTCTTACAAGTCACACTTATGTATTCATGCGCTGTATTAATATCTGAGCTCAGCTTGTAAAGCTCTCGCTCTCTCCCAACACGTGTGTTAAAGTTATTTCAAGTTGCATCAGCGAAGGAAATAAACTCCTTGCTGGAAATAATTCACCCTGCATGCTTAGCACCATTCCCCCAAACACATTTAGTTTTTAGCGTCCCCTCGTGAAGAGGCACCGTCAGCTATAGAGGGCTGCTGAGGAGCTCTATTGTTTGCAGTCTTTTGGCACCGTCTCGTCAGGCAATCGCTGTGTGAATACTGTGAGTTTTGCTTGGCATTTTGTTTTGTTTGCTTTTTGTTTTTTTTTTGTTTACGCAGACGTCTCAGTGAAAAGGTCGATTCCCCATTGGGCCCGCTGTGAAAAAAAAATAACCACACTGTTTGAACTCGGCATCTGACAGTTACAAGTACCGCGCCTCCAATTTCTATTGTTGTACATAGTGTAAAAGCAGACAAGAAGCTTTTGTGGGATGTGAATCCTTCAGCATAAAGGTTACTCTTAATTGAGAAAGCATCTATGCGGCCTTTGACAGTTTCAAAGCGTTCAGCCTGCTGTTGAGATAAGAGGCGATGTTACCGCCTTTGAGATGCGCAGTGTGTTGGTACAAAGAGTTATAATGAGCCGCTGGTATGCAAACACACACGGCCTTCTGCATACACACACACACATACACTGTGCGAAAGAAAAATACACACCTACAGAATGAAATACACACTTGCACATATATTCCCTGGTTGGCCGTCTGTTGGTCCTTGGTGATGAATGGAGCGAGAGGCCCAGAGTGCAAGGCCTGGTCTGGCTGACTGATAGAACCATTGATTCTGGGTCTCACACACACACACACACATACACTCCTCTCCTATCTACAAAGTGACAATGCTTCTTTTCAGACCTCTTAATCGGCCCGACGTTGACTAATTGAATTCATTAACCATCCGTCCGACGTCCCTCATTGTGCTCCTAGTTATTTACAGGTCCATTTAAAAAGCAACAATACAGAGGAAATGTCAGGTCATAGTTTGAATGGCATTATGCAAGCAGACTGTGGGTGTCTGTGTGTGCGCGCTCACATTGGAGCGTTACATTTTAAATACACACATGCACTGCTTAATAGCCATGAATGATTTAGTGTGCAGCCTAAAAGGAGTGGAGGAAAGCCCCCATTCGCTCCAGCTGACTTTGTTTTATGGGCAGACGATGACAAAGAAAATTAATCATAACCTACTTAACGTTTTGTGTGTGTGTGTGCGTGTTTAAGTGTGTGTGCATGTTAGGCAGGGTTAACTAGCCCATAGGAGGAGGAGCACCCTGGGGAGGGCTTTTATTCCAAGCCAAATAAAATCCTACATCAAGCATGGTTTCAAAAGCTATCCCCGAGGCCTACTTAAGAAAATATCAACGCCCCATATTCCAGATCCAGGGAGTTTTCAGTTCTGGGAACGGCTTTCCTGCTCTCTCTGCTGTTATTCCACAGACTAAGAACTATTTGGACGTGTCATGAAATATGCTTTCCTTACTCTCTCATTAGTTTTCGGTGATTTATTGAATTAATTTCAAGAGTGTAACGTGTTGGAATAACACATTTGGGCATGGCTGTGCAGTATCACAGTGGACTTGCGTAGGTATTAGTTTCTTTTCCTTGCATTGTGTTATGGTTTTATAATGGCCTCACTCTGCGTGCTGACCAACATGAGCGCCTCTTTTAATAGCCGAAAGCAGCGTTAGTGTTTCATGCTCAAGTCAATCAAAGGCCAGTGTTGCAGGAGTTTAATTATTTAAGTAAGTTTAATTACAGCGCTCTGATGTTTTTATTCATTCAGCTCCCGTTTTAATTTAGTCATATTATGTTTGCCGAGCACGCGTACCTCATCTGCGCATCCTGTCTGCCTCTGTCTCTCACTCCTCCAAACACATCAAGTGTTCGACAGCGTGCCCTGACCGTGTCACAGCCGTATGCTTAATTTAGACTTCCCATGATGCCGCTCTGTTCAGGGCACGTCACGGGTGTTTGGCAGGGCAGCGCTGAATGGGGCCCAGGTGTGTGAATGAGCTCTATCCACACTCCAGTAATGGTTTTTTACTGCCAGATACTCATGCACACACAGACACACACACCCACACACACACACACACACACACACACACACACACACACACACACACACACACACAGTCCTGTGCAGAAACCCAAAACATACGAAGACAAAACAGTCTGTTCAGCTAACTTCCTTGTATTTTCTTACATGTTTAAACAAATTTCCTTGTAGTGGACCACAGGAAGTGCTTTAGCAGGTCAGGGGTCAAATGGTTAACATGCTGGATGTGATCACCCCAGGGTCGGGCCAGGGTAGGGCTTTTTGAGAGGTGGGTGCAGGAGTGGGGGAGAGGAAATGTAAGAGTAACAAGGGACAAAGGAGGAAGTACTGAGAGGACAGCTCTTACATTGCCATGAATCCTGGTTCTCTGTGTGTTGTGCGCCCCAAAATGTGTTACCTCTGAAAGATGTGCTTCATGGGAAAAGAAAGTGATGAAAAATACAAGTAGCTGCAGACTATAATTGGAGACAGAGGGCAAAAAAGCAGGTCTGAAGGCTTGCACATCTCGTCAGGCCCAATTACAGTTACTGCAGGAATATGAACCCAGCTTAGGGCTGTGAAACCTGCCTCTCAAAGCCTCCTTAGAAATGTTCAGCGGAAGCCACATGCATACTAAAAGGATTTTTAGAGGTTGGGTGTTGTAACTGAATAACCCGACTAGAATATTTGCCTAAAGCAGTAATTTGTATGATGGAATTGGGCTGCTCTGGACAGTTGTGGCCATCTGTTATTAGGATTACAGGACAGTAGACACCTTAGTGCCAGGTAAGTTAGACTGTGGAAATGATTAGCGTGTAAAGACCAACAAAAGGGCCTTGTGTTACAGACAGAAACAGAGGAGACTGTTAAAGAAAAAAATGCAGACATCTGTTCTTTCATAGGAAATTATTTTAGCGTGGCATGATGGTGTTGTATTATTTTACTCGAATGATGGGCGCAAATTGGACGGATGGATTTAAACTCTGAAAGTAAAGCTGCTCAGATTTCTTGAGTGGAAACATCTTATTTATGCTCAGTGGGTTTTAATGTTTTCTTTCCTTTGCATGTTCCAGTTGGTACAGCTGTTTGTAGAGGTTTTGTTTTAGGTTTGTGTTTTAGTACAAATCAGGGTTTCCGTTGCCGGTTCACGTCCTGGAAGATTTCAATGTCCAGGCCAAATGGAAACAATTCCAGTTAAATATTATCTGTGTTTACTGAGCTTAAAAACCATTAGTAGGCAGGATGCATAAAGAATAACATCATAAAGGCAGGCAGATTTATACTTTTTTATTGAAAAGTAGGCAAGTTTTGCTTATGTATTGTATTTAAAATAAAATAAGTCCCATCTATAGACCCACTGGCATAATAATGCTGTTAAGAATTACAAATTGAAGCAACACAATGGACGAAAAATGGAAGAATAATAAAGTAAAAATGATGAGATATCTGGCACGGTAGCACAGTGGTTAGCATTGTTGCCTCACAACAAGAGGGTTCCTGGTCCTGCATGTTCTCCCCATGTCAGCGTGGGTTTTCTCTGGGTGCTCCAGCTTCCTCCCACAGTCCAAAGACATGCAGGTTAACTGGTGACTCTAAATTGTCCGTAGGTGTTAATGTGAGTGTGAATGGTTGTCTATCTCTATGTGTCAGCCCTGTGATAGTCTGGTGACCTGTTCAGGGTGTACCCCGCCTCTCGCCCAATGTTAGCTGGGATAGGCTCCAGCACCCCTACGACCCCTAACAGGATAGGTGGTTATGGAAAATGACTGAATGAATGAACCCAAATAAGGTGACAGTCGGCGTAAATCACCATGGCTAATAAGAACTTGCTTGCTGTTGGCTGTATTGTGTGACATTTACAGTGAATATGAAAATATTTGTTAACTTGAGGGAACGAATCGAGGTCTTGAAAGTTTTGGAAAATGGACATAAATAGACATTGGTCACTGAAAGTGCTTAAATTTATATATTTTGTGAAGGAATGGACATTCTCTCTCTGTCTTTGTCTCAACTTCCACTAGAGACCACATCATCTGCCATGAATGTAACACAACACAATTAAGAAGTACTTAATTGTCATCTGTGAGCTACCATAGAGGTTGCTAGTCTTTATCATAAAGATTCTCAGTGTTGTAACAGAAATAAAATTTGATATGATACGTTAAGAAAGTTCAGCAAGACCTTAAAATTTCAATTTTACGATATGGTGTGTTCGTCAGACGCTTGCTTGCTCAGATGGAATTATTTTCGCACTGGACATGACGACTGGAGAGATTTAAATATGTGGTACTGCAACAGAGTTTCCTGTTAAAAACATCAACAAAAAAACTGTAATAACTGGGTAACGCAATCCCTGGTACCAATGCAGCCAATGTGTGGACCAACTCTACTTCCTGTTGCCGAGCCTCTTCAACACAGACTGGCCCTCACTGTGAACAGCTTTGATCCCGACATGATTGAAGACGCAACCCTCTGATCTGGATTCAGCCACACCACGTCATGCCTCCACCCATAACTACTGGCTAATCATGCTGTCATGGAAATAGCAACAATTGTGAGGTCTGGTTGTGGACGACTGCAAAAAAAAGAAAGTCTTTTCATGCAATAAAAAACTACCTTAATAGGCGCACGATTGGCTGAAATAATTCAAATCAGTTGTGGAGCCCTTCGTTTTTTTAAATCTACCACAGTTCAAAGAAAAAGCAGCTAATGCATGAAAACTCTTTGCTGTTTTCCCAAGACCTTAAGAGAAGAACCATAAAATTTTATAACCATATTAAACAAGAAAACCCTTTTACTGTTTCCTTAGCTCAGAGTCCTGAGGCTTAGAGTATTTACTATCCAACTAGATCCCAGACCAGTTAACCAGTTAACCAGGCACAACTAAACTGCAATGAAACAATAAAAGCATGCATAATGTATTGGGAAAATATGAATTTTAATTTTGCAAAAACCACACCTCCTCACTGTACTTTTCTTTCACCTCTTATCTTTTCTTACCTCTTCAACTTCCCCTCTCTTCAGTCAGGCCTCATCTTCCATCGTCTTCTATCTGTTGTCTCCAGACTGTCTCTGTCTGTTTCTCCTGATCTTACCCTCTCGTTCTTCCTCCCTCCCGTTCTTTCTCTCTTTGCCCATGCCTCTTTTCACCTTGTATAAGTGCTGCAGTGTTTTTCTCATCATACTGTAGGACAGTGGAGCATGTCTGTGGCCTGCCATTCCCTAAACCCTCACATTTGTCGCGCCAACTTCCATTTCTGCCTGCTTTTTCGCTCTTGCACACGCGCACAGAGCATAATGATGTGTTAAATACCTTCACCAGCTGTTTAACTATTACTACCTACTTGTGCGTACTGAGGGTTTAAATGAGGCAGTTGAGATTCGAGCCATAGCTATTGATGGTCATTTGATTGCTACTATAGACCCTTGCTGTTGCTTAAAGGCAGTGGATGAATACAGAATTTTAAAATGATTAGGAATACAGATGACTCACATGCATGCACACACACACACACAAGCATCCATCACACACACTGTGGCCTTCCTCTATGTCCTTATGCAAACTACCACATCATAGGTAAACAGTTCATTCCAGCAGTAACCTCTCTCTATAACAAATTGCCGGTCGCTGGAGGGGAGCTCATATAAATACCTATTAGACGACCCAATTGTCTTACTGCCAGCTTAGGGACGCCGGCCCAGCTGGCTAAATTGAGCCCTGAGTGGCATTCATCAGCGTCCATTGTCATTGTTCCCTCTGCCTCTCTCACTGGAAGTAATTGACTGGAGAATAATGCCAGCCGATCAGTCCACCTATGAAGAGACGAGCCGTAGATTGATTAGCTCTACGGCGGCGCGGTGAGCCGCACAGCGACTGAGATATTGTTATTCTCCGATATGAAACAGCCCTAATGGAGCCGGACAAGGACTGATGATCAGAGGGGATGGAATGGAATAAGAAAAGCGCTTGAAATATTACTGCAGCTCGTTTATTTAAGTGGCACATTTTGCACAATGAAAAGGTTGAGCTTCTCAGCATTGCTTGTCATATTTAGAGAGCAGGGAAGCAATAACTGGGGTTATTAGACTGACAGTCTGCCTGGATGCATTCTTATTGCTGAGGGCACTTTGGTGACACCATAAACTAAACGTTAAGGCTGCGCCAGACATTTTTGCACATCGAGAACTCCAAATGGCAACCAGACCATTCGAAACTGTTAGATTTTATTACTCAGGTAGGTTCTCTGTAAGGTGAGAGGAGTAAGATCTGTGTCTGTGTGTTTGCCAGTTCATCGGTAATGATGTAGCTCTTTAGGGTGGGAAGATAAGTTTATCCTAAGAAAATCTCCACAGAAGTCATCCTCACTTCACCGACTGGATAAGCAACTTTGTTTACAGTGTTTAGACTGGGTTATAGGTGCCATGTGTAAATAAGTGTGTGTATTGTGTCTGTCTGTGTATTATATTTACTCCCCTGACTGAGGCCTGTGTGTCCCCTAGGAGCGCATAGTACTTCAGCACGGCTCCACTCATTCAAATCAAATCCCTGATGTGCACAGACTCTAGATGCACTGCACTTGTCTGCTCATAAACATGCATGCACACACACATTTAGCACACACCGCCGCCGCCATATGGGTGCACATGCACGCACTCTCAACACAAGACTCTCTTTTTCAATCTTACTTTCTCAACGCCGCACTGTTAGTCCTCTTGAGTCTGTTTTATTTCACTCTCACACAGCTCAGATAGAGCCAGAGATCAACATCTTAAGAAATAAATTCCACGCTGTTACTTAAAGAGACTTCCACAATGTTTCTTTATGGAGGAGCAGGGTTTATTTTAGCGCAGAGGTTATGGTAGCGTGGATTAGAACAGAGGTGGGCTGGAGTTGCTACTATTTATGAGTCAGACAGAGTCAACGGCGTATAAGCTGTCTTGAGCACCACTTCACTGTTCAGCCGATTCGACGTACATACCAAAAAAGGTTAAATACCAGACCAGTGGAAGTTGTTTCAGCTCATTAGCGTGCCAGTCTGGGTCGCCGGTACCTGACTCTTGGATGTATAGTTGTTATGGTTTCTGAAATTTAACACAATTTTTAGGACTCAAGGCTCATAAATAAAGATAAAATGTTCATATCTGCCCACCAGTCCTCTCACTAACATTAAAAATCAGTCCATTAATTATTTTTCATACATTATATTAGTCCTGGTGTCGTACTGCTCAGCTGTGTGATGCTAACTTTCATGTCAGCATTTGGCAACTGAAATTATTGCCTCTAAAATGGCTGTTTATCTTAATGTTTGCAATAAAATTTTATAACTTGTGAACATACCTTTGGCATGCTGCTGTCATAGGAAGGTATAGTAAAATTAATTGCCTCAACATCTTCATAAAACAGCAGTTAAAGCACTTTGATTTGATTATCAAGCATTACGCAAACGTTATGTATTTTGAAGAGATAAGAAAAGTTTCCCCAAGAAAGCTCACCATACATTGCAAGTTTGTTTAGCGCCCCGCACTGTTCACCAGTCTGGTTCTTCCTCTCTGCCTCTCTCCTGGAGGGTTCAGTGGTTTTTCCAAGGCTGCCCTTGAGAGAAAGCGAGACAAAGAAAAAGACAAGTGACAGAGTGAGAGAGGGAGAGAGAGTTTGTGCTGATGAAAGTGACAGTGACACTGGGCTTATTGCCTAGTCAAACACACACAGCCGCCGCCACATGCAGCCTGACCCAGTAATAGAGGCCAATGAAATCTGCTCATTGGGAGCAGGGGACCCGAACGTTGGCGCGGTAACTGAGCCGAAACAGTCTCATTCTGCTGCTGTCATACACAGAAAATGGGCTGACTTCAGTCACAGGCGCGTTAGGCCCCTGCGAGGTTCCTACCACTTCTCTGCTCCAGCTGCGGCGGCTTTGACACCGGGGATGAGAATTTATGCTTTTACGTTGTGAAACCCAAACGGATGTGACATGCAATTTCACCTACAATGAACACAAACTGTGTTTTTATAGAGTTGTACTTTTCCCGGCTTACTTAAAGTCAAACCCACGTTAAGCAGGGGAGGGGGGGGGGTGTCGGGCGTGAAGTTGACAGAGATACAAACAGAGATGGTGGATGGTATTTTTCATCCTCTTCCTTTGTTTCCCACCCTGTAATCAGATAGTACTGTAATGAGGCTGTAGGGGAAGAGGAGGACAATTATGTGTTCAAAATGAGCTCAGCTCCTCTGCGGAAAGCTTTTTTTTTTTTCTTTACGTGGCTGTGGGAGATGCTGCTTGAAAATGGCCCAGATTGCTCCCCACAGGGCTTTAACGCGCTCTCCACTGATTGCTCAGTGTGATTGCAGATTGAATCTGGACATGCACTTGATTTTGTGTCATTTTGTCAAACAACGCCAAAAACAATGGTCGTGCAAAGTCACGTCTGTTTTGAGGGGGGCTGCCATCCCTAAAGATCCAGGTGCAGAGCAGGTCAGCTGTTTCCCACTTCCTCCATCATAAATACTAAACCCAGTTACCCTGAATGATACAGCAGAGCCCCATTCATCCCATTTCATACTGGTTATACATGTCATGGATTACAGTAGGTTTAGAGATGAGCTACCATATCCCTATCAAATGTCATCATCCAGCTGTCATAAGGGCGGCGCTGTGTGTGTTTGTGTGTGTTGGCTGGCAGAGCTCTGCAAAAAGGATTTGCAAGGGTCAAATGCGGAAAAATTCTCAGCAAATCAAATTGTCAGCAGGCTGAATGTATTTTTTATTAGCCCACTTTCTTATTGTCTGACTTTCTGTACGACTATTATGTTCATATCCCAGAAAGGGCTGCACATCATCAGCGAACTTTATTTGGCACGCTGGGATCCTCACTTTCACCATTGTGACTGAAAAAGAATAAATGAAACTTTATTTTCTTGGCTGAACAAAAAAGGCAGTTGAAAGTAAACACACAACAACAATGTGTTTATGTCTGCGCTCCCCCCCCCTCCTCCTTCTCCTCCTCCTCTGCCATCTCTCTGTGTGTCTTGAGGGGTTTGGAGAGCCGAGGAAAACCCTCTTTTCTGGAACCTTATCTATCGCGCAGCTTGCCCTCATGCAAACCCCCCACAAATGCCTCAAGACACACTGACATTAACATAATTTCCAATTTGCCATATGTTTTTTTTTCAGATTTTTAAAAAACATTTACTGCCAGTGCAACTGAGGAACACTGAGGAAGAGGCTGGTCTCTGCAGGAAGTTGCTGCTCAAACCTTTTTTTTTTTCCAAGTTTATGGGTATAGATCACAGATTGAACTCAAACAGCAATATCCATACAACCCAATGAACTGTCATAAAATTAGGTTTATTGCAGAGAGATATTAAACGCACTTCTCTTCCATCTTGTTGGGTTGTTTCTCCTTTAATACTGCAGGATATTCTGGCATAAATACAGCAGAAATAATCATTAATTAATTTTATAAAAGAGCTTGAATCATCCATGAACAGGGTAAGTTTGATAATATTTAAGGGCACATTCACACCAGGACTCGGTTCGATTGGGCAGGGAATGCCTATAAATTTCACATCTTTATTTGGTTCGGTTCACTTTTACACTCAAAACACATATTAAACACACATTAAACACACATTAAACACACATTAAACATGGCTTAATAGAGACAGTTTCAAACACAAGTACACAAATCAGCTTCACTATAACTCGCAGCATTCACAGACAAAGCACTTGTCTTTATCTGGACACATTTTCCCCACAAATACAACATGCTAATATTTTTAGCACAAGCCTATGGCATTTTATATTGTATAAATTAGCCTAGCTGCCCTCGATCTTTTCCTCTTCTCATATGAAGCCAGGGACAACAGCAACATTTAACAAAGGTAACGACACACAGTTTGGCTCCAGTACAACTCACAAGGTTCACCGACAAAACAACTTTCTTATACTGAACACATTTTCCAAACAAATATAACACGCTAACGTTATTAGCACAAGACTGTGGCATTTTACATTGTGTAAATTAGCCTTGCTATGAGCAGAGATTTCCTCTGCTCATATGAAACCTGGATAAATCCTAAAGTATAAATCCCTGAAAGACAAATCACACACAAGACTTAAAATGTTATTTTAGTGGAGGCTTTACTGTCTTTACAATTTATAGTTTCTTATCTTATCTCTTCTTATCATGGTTCACTTGCAAGTGAACCGAAACCTCCAATTCTCAAGTGGACCAGGGTTCGCTCGTTTGGTCCGCACCAGAGTTCGAATGCGCGTTCACACCACTCCAAACGAACCAAACTATCTGTGGAAGCAGACCAGGGTTCATTTAAAGAGGACCAAATAGCGCCAGTGTGAAAGTGCCCCAAGTAAAGTGATTTTACTGATTTTCCTCACTACCTAGTCCTTTTTTTCTCATTTCCTTTTTCATTTCCGTGAATGTGATAATTAGGCTGGCAATTTTATTGTTGCAAACTGCAGGTTTTACCGCCAGGCCCATTTTACTCCCCCCCTGTTCACTGAACATGCGTTTTGTTTCTTGAGGACTTCATTTGATACTTATCTCTCTTTTTTCTCCGCTGTCCTCAGTAGTGTACAGATATCTCACTCTCTATCTTCCTCTCTTGCTTTTTCTCTTGTTCAGCGCCTCTTACTCTGAGTCTCATCTGTATTCTCCGTTCCATCACAATGCGGTTTTTACTCCTCTCCTCTCCTCTCCTCTCCTCTCCTCTCCTCTCCTCTCCTCTCCTCTCCTCTCCTCTCCTCTCCTCTCCTCTCCTCTCCCATTAACCGATGGATGCTGGGTTGCCTGGATACTTGTTCTCCCCTCTCTGTAATAGGGGGGTGGGCTGGAGGAAAGAGGGGATAGAAGGAGGGAGGATGGAGAGAGGGAGCGAAGAAGGAGGTCAACAACAATCACCACAGGACTATGAAGCCCACCGAAGGCAGATGGCTGGAAAAAAATGGGGGGAAAGTGGAAACAGAGGGGGATGGGGACAGCTGTCAGTCTGTCACTCTGTCTGCACTTGTCACAATCCCACCTTATTTCAATGTCCTCTTTTTTTCTGGGTCTGTTTTTCAGCCAATTGTTTATTAGATAGCATCACACGTGCCTCGTAGCATAGCCTCAGGTGTAGCTCTGCACACCTGCTTGAATTATTGATTCATTTGTCTTATGTGGATTATTGATAGTGGAGGTAGTGGAAGAATGGAACCTTATCTACAGGTGAACCTCTATTATCAGCCCCTATAACAACACATACCACACACACACACACACACACACACACACACACACACACACACACACACCCCTCTGTCTTGCTGCGGATCTTTGCATTGTGGCCCTAGTCCCCCCTCACCCTTCATTTCTTCCTTCATAATAACCCGTGCCAGTCTCTGTTTCCAAGACAACCACTCCATCAGCCTCTCATGGCTTTGCTGCCAATAGTATTGCTGATGATTTGTGTGTGCGTCTGTGTGTGTGTGTGTGTGTGTGTGTGTGTGTGTGTGTGTGTGTGTGTGTGTGTGTGTGTGTGATAAATACTACTGTATGTGCTCTTTCTGCTCTCTCTTGTATGAGATATTGAAGATTAAGAGTCAGTCAAGATTGAAAATTGATTTCTGATGTAGTATGTCTAGGCTTGGTCCATACACCGGTGCATCCTGGGATATATCAGGGGGTGAACTCATTAAAACTTTCTAGGCTGACACGAGCTATAATAACACAACACTCATAAAATATCACACTCAGTAGCATCACAGTGACTTAACTCGTCTCAGAACAGGGTAAATACATATGATATTTGATAGTATGATTGGATTTGTTTGACTTCTTGAGTTCATCCTCCTTTTTATTTACCACTTCTCTGGGCGAATCTCCTTTCACATACCTTGATTTTTTATTCAGCTGTATTGTGTTTGCCCGACACACTCAAACCTCACACAGGTTGTGTGTTGTTGATATTAACCCGTCTTTCTCTCTTTGCTTTTCCTCCCGGTGCCTTGCTGCTCCTGCCTGCCATGTGTGCGTGTGTGTGCGCGCCTCTGATCCACCAGGTAAGTTATTTCATGCTCCTTAGTCTCAGAGGCTTCTTTCATCATCATGTTCAAACCATGAGCCAGTAGGTCATAAACATAAAGAGGGCAGGTGACACCGACCACACACACACACACACACACACACGACACTCCACCCCCCTTGATCGAACTCTTCCCTCTTCCTTCTCCATCTTCTCCTACCCTTCTCTCCTCTCCGGCTCTCGCCGTGGAGATGCCATTTCATCCCTTCCTCCCTGTGGGTGTCTGTTTTATTATTATGGGATGTTTGTTCGTCCCGCTCCACAATGAAGGGCCCTGCGTGCACTTGTGTGTGCTTGGCGTGAGACAGCGGTGTTGATGAATGGGCTGTCAGTGCTAGATCCAGATGGAAGCAGGCCTTGTCTAATAGGATTCCATGAAGACAGAGATCCCAGTGGGGTGACGAGAGGAGTAGCCACATCGGCCGAGTGAGGAAGAGAGAGGGGGGGGACGACAGGAGAGTTAGACCTCACATAGGTTGACACGTGTGCACATACATGCATTTATATTCATACATATATGTATGATGTTCATATATAGTCTATGCATAATTGCATTCATGCATGCATCATGTTTATTTAGCAAATACTCAGGCATGTGTATGCATACAGATGTTCACTGTACATACTGTATGTACATATGCTAAGTGGCACACACACACATGCACAGGAACCAGAAACCCAAACAAATAATGACTGATTCTTTGCTAGGTCCCGCCCCAAGAGACAGACTGGCCAATCATAAGACCAGGGTCGGACAACAACACAGCTGTGCTCTATCGTTTTAGATTTCCTTCATTTTCAGGCTGGTTTTGTGGATTTGGAGCTAAATGTTGTGCCTGGGGCACGTCGTGTATTAATGATACTCGTTACCTGGAGAGGTTGGAAAAAGATATACGTTTCTTCCCTGTTCCAAAACCAAAATCAAACCCTGAAAAGTGTAGGTTTAGCTAGCTAGCTACTGAAGATATAGCCTACTGAATGTATACACATGCTGCTTTTGCTTTGTAATGATTATAACAGTGAAACAAAGACCGACGACCTGCTGTACAGGAACCAGTGAAGGGAAGCAGGGAAACTTTGCTCATATTCAACCAGCTCTGTGTCACCGTATTGTTGTTTAACTTCCCCCTAGAGATCCTTGCACATTCGGCGGCGGAGGTCCTGAAGCCAAACACTGTTTATCTGCACACACTGTGATGCCACGCAGCTGGTTCACTTTGACACTGTGATCTGTAGCCTATAGTTGGGCTTTAGCTTCTAACTATCTTTGTCTTTTGAACCTGTTGTTGCTGCTGAGTCAGTTTGACATCCTGGATATATCCTTCAAACACAGACTGTAGACCCCTCTGTCTGCTTCTCTCTGGAATCACTGTTTAATTTCTCCAAAAAATATGATAATATTTCTTCAGGGAGTGCAGTTAGTTACAGTGTGGGCTCCATGCTTACTCTGACAGCTTGTCAGACCATCACAAAGGGGTGGGGCTTAGCGAAAGGTCAGTTATTCACATCATCATTTACTGTGCTAAACTGTTTAAGTGGCTTCTCTGAGAGAAGCCTGTTGTGATGTTGAAGTTAATAGTTCTGTCTTTGTCTCTTTGCTTAAGAAGATAAATATACTGGAATTGATTCGTCCTCTCCTCTCTCAGTCTGACATATCCAGCTTCCTTGGTAGAGCTGTGACCACTTCCTGTTTTGAAGATTTCCAGTCCAACATGTTGGTTCACAACATAAGACGCATTGTAGTATTCACACGAATACCCTAACCAATAATGATCATTGATGCTAATCATTTATGTGACATCTCAGAGGAAACAATCCAGACATCCAGCAGGTTTTAATGTTCTAGTTTTTTTTTACTAGACGACATTGTTGTTCATTGGGAATTTCTCATCAACTATCTATTTAGCATAACAGGCTGTTTTCCAACATCAGTTTGTGTGCTAAGTGGACCTCACACAAGCTGTTAGAGATTCTGCAGTTGGCCAGCAGTCAATGGCCACATTAGCAGCTGTATAGCACTTTGACACAGCTTGAGGAGCTTAGAGGCATCAAAATCCTGTAATATCAGACAAGTGTCATCAACACCACTGCCCACTTCTGTACACAACACCATCCAAACAAAAGCTCCCTTTACATAAGAAACTCGTGTCACTCATGGTGATTGATGAACATATTTCCAGCCGAGCAAGTCTGGTGGGTCGAATTTATGTATCAGCTGGATTTCATCAGTCACTACACAAAGCCTTGTCACGAACTCACAGCAACTGATTTATTTTAAATCAACACTATAGCAAATGTTCTCTATTAATGTAATAAATCACTGAATCATAATTGTATTTCTATATTTCATTTGTTGTGACATGACAAAATAAATAGAGTGCTATTTAAAAAACAGTGTCCTTTTGACAGTTGACATGCATATGCAAACAAGAATGTAGTGTTCAATATGTACATGGTTAAATGTAATAAATCAGTCAGTGTTCCGTTGCATTGCACTTTGTGCAGCACAGTTTAGAGTATTGGTTTTAAGTTGCCAGCCACCACCAGCATTTTTGATCGTATTCACCAAGCTTTCAGACCCACAGAATAATTTGTTCTGTGAATTTGTAAACAATATATACATGAAACTGAAGAAGAGATTTTAAATACAAACAAACATGTCATTCTGTCTCATTGAATTACTTTTTTATCAACACTTGAATTTGTGCATTTTCATAAAAAACAACAACAGTTGTCAGAGTCAATTGTAGTGATTGAAGTACAGAATCAATGTCACATTTACTTTTTTGTTTTTTCTCATTTCATTACATCAGTTTGAATTGTAAAAATGAAAATAATGATAATGAAAATGAAACTTTCTTTGAGGTGTAGCGGAACACGTTGTCACGTTCATTGATCGCTCAGTGTTCTGTTGTCTCCCTCTCCTCTATGGTTTTCTTGTCAGTGTGTCACCGTTTCGTCCCACCAAACTCATTCACTTCTTCGTCCAATTCACATTCAGAATGTTGATCAAAACACGAAGTGTCGGAGTCTGAGTCCATTGACATCTCCACGGCTTGCGCAACCATTAACTCTTCGTCGGCGCCCACATTTTTGTGCCGTTTACAAGCTGCTACATTTCTGTAAACATCATCTTCTTCCGGTTTCCAGTGGATCTTCTTCTTTGTTTGTTTTTGGACCAGGCAGTGCTGTTCTACTTCACAAGATGCGTAATAGCGCCCCCTATCTTATAACAGTGAAAACATGGATTGTCGGAATATCTAGTCAATGGCGGGGAAGCTTTCTGTCATATATAACGGATCTCGTCAATGGTGGGGATAGTGTTAATAGAGGCTGTTGGTTTAAAGGACCCTTTAACGCACAGATAAACTTATCGGACATTACTGTTTTAAGTAAACAAGTGTAATATTACAATAGCAGCAACCATGTAATCAGATGTCCTTTGGCCCCTGACTTGTCTTTACAAAAATCTTTTGGACATCTGTGAATTCATTTGAAAAGTATGTGCCTTTTGCATTAGGCCACCCTCATTGTCACACACATGTGCACACATACACCTGCAAACACATCTCCATACCAACTTTCAACCTTGAAGGGTAAGAACTGTAGCCGTCAAAGGGTGAGGAAATTTTTGTGGACTGACCAAAGAACTGAACAACTGACCAACAGCAGCTTAGTGTATTACCATGTACCAAGTAATCATTTAATGTTCCTTGTTGCAAGACAATTAAGAAAATAAAGAAAATGATTTAAACCAATGGGGCTGCATCCTCATTCTCTAGTAGATTAAAAGCAAAAAACCCCCCAAAAAACTACGGGGTCTAATTTTTATGAGACTAAATTACTTTAGACTTAACTACCTCTCAAGCAAGCAAGTTAAACATCTTGTTTTACAACCTCCAGCTCCTCTAATGAAATAATAGGAAACAGTCTCCCCTGTGTCATTGCTGTGCAGTAATTATATGCAAAAAGAGTGAAAGGCATGATAACACAAGTGAAAAGAATGAAGAAAACACCACTGTAATGTATTCAAAGTATTTCAGTGTCATTGGCACCTCAAGTACCTGCCAGCAGGGTGAAAGCTGTGGCACTTTTCAGTCTAAATTAGAGCGGCACCTTGGAGGCTAGAATAAAAAAGAAAAGTAGGAGCTTAACGCAACTTGATAAAAGCATCTTTGTCTTTGTTTCACCTTGGTCTGTGTCACAATCGCTGTTTTTATTGTTCTGATTTTTGCAGCTCTTTATCTCTTACTCTTTGTTAGTTTGTTAGTTATACTCTCTCTCAGTTAGAGCTCTGGGTTGTCAGGTGTAATGAACCAAACCAAAGTGTTCTTATAACTTCCTGTAACCCCTCTGCTGGAAATGAGACCTTCTCGCAGTCGGTCAGTTCCACAGTAACAACGGATCTTGTTATTTTTTTGGTTCCTTCCATTTAATTTGGATTGGCCATTTTGGGGTTACACTGCTTGGGTTCACTTTGCTGTTTTTCCCGGTACATACACACACACACACACACTGCCTCTTTCTCCACCCCTCTTCCTCCATCTCATTTTCCTCTAATTGATGGATGCCGTCTCTCACCCCATATCCAGCCTCTCTGGCAGCTTTTAAGACGCTTTTAATGGGAGCTCAGAGGACGACCAGCGCCATCTTTCTTTTCCCTCTTCTCCTTCAAACTAGCAGCCTTCAATGGGTCTCTTGAAGACCATTGTGTGTGTGTGTGTGTGTGTGTGTGTGTGTGTGTGTGTGTGTGTGTGTGTGTGTGTAACAGAGAGAGAGAGAGAGGGGGAAAGAGGACCAGCTGTGAAGTGCGCTAATAGGCTTGCCCAGCCCGATGTCGCCGTCTCGCACGGTCACCGCTTCCATCTCCACCCCGCCGCCCTCATGCCCGATGGGAACTCAAGCAGCCTCCTAAAAGAGAAATTCCACTCTGGCATTGTTAGTTGAAGAAAGAAAGAAACACGAGGAGGCAGAGACAAAGACAGAGCAGTGGAGATGAAGAAAGGCTCCCTGTGCACCTGGTATTATAACTGTTGCATCGCTCCTGTCTAGATATGATTTGCTAGATTACATTAACACCTGGCATTAAACCACTTCTCTGGTCTGTATTGAAATTAAATTCCTCCTGTTGTACGCATCACTTCCTCCTAATGTGTCCATCCTTTAGCCTATTCCTCCCTTGTTGCCCTTACACTGATATTCCTATCACTCGTATTTGACTAGTATGTTAGTATCCAAGTTGCTCGCCGTGTAATTTGGATGCATTTCCTTCTTAGATCCGAGTGTAAAAGTTTATTTTCATGCCTGTAGTGATTTACACGATCTTTGGTTTAATTTTTTTATACACTAATTTTACCCATGGGCGAAAACATATTGTTATGCTTGTGATCACTTTGTGTGGCATGTCGCAAAGGAAACAAGGTCAGAGCACAAAGGGAGAGTTAAAGAAGGGATGGAAGCTTTTTTTCTCCAAAACACAGTTTTTCAAAACCCTGTTTGCCGCCCCTTTTGTCTGTCACCACCACTTAATTGTGTAAAGTGTGTGATGCTTTGTTTAGAGAGCCCACAACCCTTCAGTGAGCTGATCAAAACAGGCAGAGCCAATAGAGATGAAGGGGTGCAGGTGGGGAGCAAAGACAAGGGGGTTTATCAAACACTCTCTCCTCTGACACACACACAAACAACACACACAGTCACACTGTTTCTGAATCTCCCAGTGTTGGCCTGCCTCAGCACGACTCAGCGAGCACACGCTACATCTCTCAATCCAATTGCGCTCATTTCATTAACTTTATTGGCATGACTGCTGATCAAAAACAATATTGCCAAAGCAGTAATTCATTAAAACAAACAAACAATTTGTGTAGTCACATGTTATGAATTATTTATGATGAAATGTTATAAGCTTGTAGGCACTTCAGTATATAATTACCAATATATGGACTCCAATAACCATTAATTATTTGGTTTGAAAACAGGCACTAAACAATCACAGTCTCCCCCATCTCTCTGTCTTTATCAGCCGCTCTCTCCAGGCTGTCCTCATCTCCTGCTCCCATGACAGCCCCTTCCCACCATCACCACCACCACTCAATATTACAGCACTAATACTGCCACTTCATGTGCAAATATTTGAGTCTGCCGTCAAATCCCTAATCACACCGATCAATCTCAAGATATTACCGTTCAACTGAAGAACCTCGGACAAGCGCATTGATTTTGACGTTTTTCTAGACATATCCCTTCCCCGCGGATATATCAAATCAAAGCTTTTTTAATATTGGGTAAATATTCCCATCATCCACTTTCAGGGTGACAAGAGAGGCTTGTCTGCTGTTGAAGCAGTTGAAGGTGGATTGCTATCATACAACAATAACTGGCAGCGTTTTTCTCACCTCGCATGGATTTCAAGCTGCGTTTGATGCTTTGTTTTTACTCTTTTCACACTTATACGCCGTAAAACGCAAAGAATTCAGATCACCTTCTAATGGCGCCTGAAAGTGCACCAATATAACAAGCCTGAAATGTTTGAGGGTGGAACAAGAACATGTCTGTAGCCTGCATATCATCAGGCTAATTAGGCAGAGCCAGGCATTCTGAATGCATAGCTAATGAGCGCCTTCTCCATCTCTGCCGGGATCACCCGGCACGTCTAATGGTCACATAAATTCTCATTTATAGGTCATAATCTGTCATTTATGTACATGGGCTCCCCCAATTAGAGGCTTGGGCCCTTCAGACTGATGCCTCTCTTGGGGATTCACAGCTCTGGTACCCTGGCACTCACAAAGCCCCATTAGTGACAAACCCCGACCTGGCGTCCAAGCCGACCCTGGAGGGCTGTGGATAACCTGGCTCATAAATGACGCCGGTAGCGGGGAATGGTTCCAGGTGCTTGTTGTGAGTGTCCCGTGTGTCTGTTTCTATGTCTGTAGGCTGAAATGGTAAGGGCCTGGCAGGAAACCAGCACTGAACCTGAGACAACAGGGAAGGGACAGGAATAGCATGGGCTCAGTTCAGCTATGCCTCTTGTGCTGCCATTTTGATGGACAATAACTATTCTGTTATCAAAGGCCAAATGTTTATAAGGAGCATGTGGGCCAAATTAGAATTGTGAATAGATGATAAACCTGGACTGCGTTCTGCATCTCTTTAATTAGAAGAAAGACTGTAAATTGCCAGTGAATGGGGACATTTAGCTCCGTCCCAGACTCCCAGTAGAATCACCCAAAGGCCAAGCAAACACATTCCCATGACCCCAGATATGTTGTGTGAGTTTGCGGTTTGTCCCCACATGCATGAGAACCTGGCATCCAGCTGCTGGGGAGAGCTTGGTCAGCTGTGGGGAAAGAAACAGAAATGTTAGGTTTTAATTAACGACTCACAGCAATGTCCTTTGCAGGCACTGATAGAGAGACAGATCATCTATAGTTCAGTAGTGTTAAATTGTCCCTGCACCATTGCTTTGTCTTATACCTGAGAGTCCAGATCAGCGCAATTTATTTAATGTCTTTGCATGCATATTTGTGTTTGGGGTGTCTGTTTGTCTGCAGGCATCCTTGTTTGGCAGCAATACATAAAACAGAAATCACACAAGTTTTATTTTTAGAAATGTCTTCTCTAGCTTGCGCTTTACTTTGGAGAATTCCCTGGCTTATGACCAATAAAAGCTCTGTGAACTTGGTTGAAATACACCATTCGCAACACTGCCATGTCATGAATTCACTGCTGTTGTGAAACAGCGAGAGGTAAATGTGAGCTTATTTGTCTTGCAGTGCAGATTCATTTGTCTAAGACAGAACATTTATGTTGGCATTGTTTCCTAATCTGCCAACATGTAATGATATTTGGACCAAAAACAAATAAGGAAGGCTCTTGCCATTTTGTCAATATTGTCTCTCAGTATCATTACACTGCACAACGACTTATTTATTTTAGCTCTTGTAGCATCACTCTCATGCTATTGCCTCACACTGTCTGCAGAGAAATGTAGACTAAAAAAGGACCAGCAGCTCCAGTGAGTCACGGTGTCAGATGCAGCTAAAGTCAAGTTCGCTTTAATGGAAAAAGAAGGCCAGGCTAAGAAGTGAAAGTTGAACTGCCCACTGTGATGACCCCAGGACGACCCCGGCTAGTTAGCCCCTGTTGACCCATTCCACATACAGTACGCACCACTGCTGTTGCTTTTCCAGGAAGTCGATTTGGATGCTTTCAGCTTCCTCTGGAGACCCCTCTATTCTCCACAGCATGTCATCACAGTCGCATTTTCTCTTTCTCTTACATTTTTTCTCTCTCCTACTCTTCCTTCCTGCTCGTTCTGTCTTTCTATGGTTCTTCGAAAAGATATCAGAGAGACCTCAAAGTGCTGTTTTATTGAAAGGGAAGGCAAGAGGGCATCCCATTCCTGTCATTTCTGTCAAATGGTCAGTGCACATGGTTTACTCTGGATTGGAAGCATGTCTGATAGCAACACAGGAAATAGGAAAAAGGGTAAAAGTAGGCCACGCAACAGTTTTATAACCTCAGCTTGTTATTGAGTCAGACAGCAGACTGCACTGTATGGATCTGTAATCACAGATTTACAGTAAAAGAGCAATATTTTCAATGCATTGCCAGTGTTTCTTGAACCATCACTCGCAGGAAGGATGCTAAGTGAGCACAATGGTACAGTCCAAGTTCTAGTTGTAGGCCAGCCAGCTGTGTTGCAACCCAAACCCTCATAGTCGAGCCAGAAAGCCAGTACAGGTCATAGTCAGTGTGTGGGCGTTTAGTAATTTACTTCTTGTGAAGCACTCTCTGGAGGGGTTTTTCTTGGGTTTTGTTACCAGACAAGGAGAAGAGGAGACGGTTGTGTTGTGGTTCACCTCTAAATCTGTGGGAAAAACTCAAAGAGCACATTATTTGATGCCTCTCTAGGATGCAAGCCAAACAGACTGTAGTCTCTTTTTTGAAAGGCAGAGTTCTGCAGACTGAAGGTCTGTATTGCTGGATCTGTCAATCTTTATAGGATTAAAAGGCCAGAATAGTCAAGGATGGATAAAGCATGTGGGTAAACAACATATATAAACGTGGCATAAAGAATACGAGAAGTCACAGTGAAGGTTATAGTTTGAAAACGGGGTAAGAGCAGGTTGGATAAATATAAGGCTTTACTGGCCCCGTGTCATTAACCAACAAGCCTGGTAACCGTCGTGTTGCTCTTACCACTCTTCAGTGGTTTATTCACTGCACTGAAAGAGTCATTGAAGCTTTGATGTGGCCCTGACTCTGCTATTATATTCTTGTTGACATTCATTCCTCAGATGATACTGGAGTCTCCACTGGTTAGTGGTTAGCTCTGAATAATGCATATTAAGTAATGAGCTGCCCAAATGGATCACTGTGCAGTCTGTTAGGCCATGCATAAAGCAATCAATTATTCGATCAATAGCCCTCATTAGTCCATCATATAGTTAAGCTGTATGTATGGGCCTCTGGTTGGAATGAATAATTTACGGGGCGCAAAGGGAAGAGGGAACGCTGGCCCAGTTCAGTGCTGTCACATGTCTGATGCTGCCTTCTAGTTAGAGGAAATGAGACATTTATCATGGGATTCTAGCACTTATTCATGATTTTAGATACTGATTCAGGCACTGAGCATACTGTATAAATATTATTCACTATCTGACCATCATGTTTCTCTTCAGTGTAATGTTACTATTGTTAGCACTGAACATACGGCATCTGTTGCAAGTCTCTCCATGGGCTGTGAATTGACTACAGTTTCCACGCTCATCACATGACGCAATCCGGCCAAAAAGCACTTTCCCCAGACACAGTCATTGGAAAAGGAGCGGCTGTAAAAACAGTGAAAACATTTTTCAGAGCATCACAACCGCCCCGAAATGTCTCTCTTTATTATCAGAATTGAATCCGTTCTGGCCAATAACATTTGGGAAGTCCATTCACATGGGCGGGGAGCCAACAGGAAGTCAGCTGGCTCAGCCGGCGGAAGTCATGCTTTCAACGAGCTCAGCTGGAGGAGGATTCTGGTACACATGTTCTTCGGGCCCCAAAACGTGGGAGCATGAGGAAGTCTGCAGAAGCCAGGTCCCCAGGAAGTGCGCTGGGCAGTGGAAATACAACTCCTGAGTCCATCATGTGATGCCATTGGGCCCAAAAGACTTTTTCCCAAAGACTCACATAAACAAAGAGACGTCTGTAAATCACTGGATAAATTTTTTTCACAACCCCCGCAGTGTTTGGAAAGTCTAGCATAGCTGCAAGAATCAAGGTAGCAATGTACTAAACCAGAAGTAGCCAACTCCCCGACATAAGTCTCTAGTGAGCTTGCAATGATGCGGAAGCAGTGCAGATCATCCGGGTAATTTTATAGCCACTGAACAACGTTTATAGGAGTGTACAGGGTCCCACCTCGAAAGCTGTATCTAGGTCTCTTAATGCATCTGTGGTGGAAGCCTGTGTAGACTTTGTGGCGTGTATCACTAGTGAGCAACTTCAATAGGAATCAATGGGGTGCCATCTTTAAACATGGTATCCAGTTCACCGTAATACATCCATGGACCAAGGAGGGATCCCTCCTCTGTTGCTCTTTTTGAGGTTTCTTCCTTTTCCCCTCATCAAAAGGTTTTTTGAGGGAGTTCATCCTTATGACCTTTGGGTCTATGGATAAAGGGTGAAGCCCCTTTGAAATTTATATGTGATTTTGTGCTATTGAATTTGTAGCAAGGCATTTTTCTGTGGCAGGTATAAAACCTGTGATTGCTAGATAGCAGGACTTTTCTTCCCTAACCACTAGATGGCAGTCCTTCAAACACCTTTAGTGTGATCACTCTGACGCACCTCGGTTTATGTGTGGAAAATTTCACCAAAAAACACTGGAATGCTCTTTGGTTTGGGATGGAATGTTTTTGAGGTAAAAACCTTCGCTGCACATGTGAAAACGCACCTTGTCTTCAAAGCCTGCCACATTGACTCATGCTGCGCAGCCTTCTGCATTTCCAGGACACATTTTCAGATCTTGGTCGGCGGTCATGATTCATGGCGGCGGCGGTTTGTCTTTGTTTTCGTGCTAATGAGTACGGTGACGTGCGCCTAACACAACCTCGCTGAAGGGGGCAATGCTGGGAACCTGAGCCAAGTCGAAACCGCTGGCGCCAGTCCCACATAGCGATAATCTGGATTGGGCGGAGCCTTGAGATCAGAGTACAGTGCCGCCTTTGCCGTTTTTTCCCATGGGACTCTTTAAGTGAAGGAAAAAAAAAACTCTACAACATCCTCTCCAACATTCCTCTACTCTGTACCCATTTTAATGTCACTCAATCCACCTAATTCCTAACAGCTAAAGATTTTAGCTAGTTTGAATCTGGAGAAGAAATTATTCTGTATTTGCCTTACCCTGGATTTGCACGCACAATTATCAGCCACCACTGTCTACCATTCCAATCATTAGGCGAACCAACAGTAGTCTCAATTCCCAGTCCAGTGTCTTAAATCCCCTTCCTGCCATAAGCGGCTATGTTTCCTTCTTCTAATTGCATCCAGCCGTTTGGAATCAGACCTGAATGGTTGTTTAGGTGTTAATTGGTTTGAAGGACTGCTAACAGGAGACGAACAGGAGAAAGGTGAATTAGGACGGTGCATGTGGCCCATAAATAGCACAGTGTGGCCTGGGTGCTGTCATGCCTTGTTTAGAGGTGTTCTGGCTTATGTTCGTCCATTAGGTGGCCCTGGAGAAAAGGCATACACATGCACACACACATCATGTGTCACGCAGACACACGTGTTTTCGTGTTTTGCCTGATGCAAAGATCTTCTTTTAACTTCCATATAAAAGTCAGTGCCCTTAGTCCCTACTCTAAATCATTAATTCTTTACATCAAAAATGCATTTTCACAGTAACCTGAACTTAGCCCTAATAAGACCTTTTTACCTTGAAAGCTTGGACAGATTTACAGTTACAGCTTAACAGATTTTCCAAGGACAGTTGGATGTCTGTGCTCCTCACCCACACACAGCTCACTCTGAGTAAAGGAAAACTTCTTCCTTGTGCCATCGGCACTTCACTCACCCATGGTCTTCATAGTCACCCTCTTCCCTAGGCACACAATTAATTCATAAAGTCTTCTATAAAACATGAGTTAGGGGTGGAAACATGGTCACACAGCTCATGGAAAGCTCACATTTGGCCAGCTCTGCTTCTATCGGCCGTCTCTGAATGTTAACGAAAGATCTCTGGTGCTTCTCTCGCATACCACGACCTCTTTAGATACAGGGCCAAAGGCATAATGCTGTTTAAATGGCCAGCTTTAGATGACTGTGAGATGACTGTGACATTATGGAGATGTTGTTTGATGTCTGTGAGAAGGCAGTGTTATGGAAAACGTCTGGGCAGTGATTGCCGTTAGATCTTCCAAATAGCACATTATCCTATAATCTAAGTCTTGGACCTGTGCATGGTCTACAGCTGGAGCTGAAATAAAACCTTCTCTGACAAATACCTCAGTGTAAAAACATGACTGAAGCACAACTAAAGATCAGTCTGTTTTAGTTTCTCTTCAGTGACTCCTCCAGCAAACCTCAATGTAAAGAAATGCTCTTGTCAAGAAGCTCAGTGTTTGAAGTACTAGCACAGAAAACTGAGCAAAAGCAAACTTTGGCCTTGTCAGTGTCTGGTTAACAGCTTTCCTTTAATGTTGTCAAAGAGATTTCTTTCCCAGAAGTCATGTTCTCAGTAGTTTTAGCAAAGTATGGACAGGTTTTACATGCATTTAGAGTTTGTCAGGAATCTCTTTCCTAACAAGTGTCGCTGGGTGTCAGAGGCTGCTGTTTTCCTGCTGAGAAATCTGCTGATTCTGTTCCTTGAAAGCTGAAGCTTACATGTCTTCTGAAGGGGGAGATTATGCTCTCGGGAGGCTTTTTGTTGCACCTCAAGACACTGCTGCCTTACCCGCCTGCCAAGGCCTTTTTTCTACGCAGATCAGCTGTCCACCTGCTAGAAGAGCTGACATTTTGGCTCCTGCCGCATGCCCCACTTTCCAAAGGAGCCTTTGAGAACGGCTGAGGGGATTTGCAGCTGAGGGGAAGGGGGGATCTCCAGCTGGTGTTGGCATGGTGGTGGGACAGAGCAGGCTAGTGTTGCTCTGTCCAGAAACACTTGCCTCTGTCTTGTGAAGGGATGGAGTGTGAATGAACATCTCTCTCTCTCTCTGTCAGGCTTTTTCTGTGTGCCTTTGTTAAATTCCTTCCCAATCCTCAATTCCCACACGGGGTTTCCAGAAGTAAAGATTGGAATCTGACTTGCTCAAGAACATTCTGACTGATTGTTATCAACCACTGCGAAACACTCTCATGCCAAATATTAAAAATATATATCTATTAGGGTAAATTATACTTCTATTAGATAGTCGACAGTAGAGAAATGACTTAGGGTAGAGAAAAAGAAGGAGAATCAAATTTAAAAAGGTCCTTGACCAGACATTAATCACAGATGTTGAGGTTTGTCTTTAATTACTGTTGTAGAAATTGTGCGCTAAGCCAACTTTAACCAGTCCTTACATTGGAGAGGTGCTATGTACGGCTAGACTTTCCACTAAGTATATCTTTTCCCTGATATATAATGATAACTATCCCTAAACACAATTCATAACTCAAACGCAGAAGATACACCAAACAGCGCCGATGTGCGGCCTGCAGTGAACTGCCGTGCTATGTCTATGAAAAACTGCCACAGCAGCTTGGGGCTGATTTTGCGATGAAGTGCAGCCAATCTAAAAATTTTGGCAAGTTTTAGCGCCACCTTGTGGCCAGAGAGTCTCTCAGCTGCAGAAAAATGTTGTATCATTGTGAGGAGTCGCAGTTTGCTGCTGCTTGGTGTATTTTTGGTGTAAAAAACTCTTTCTAACCTCTCCTTAATTCAAGCCCCATCTCAAACCCACCTCCCAATCTTTAATTCAAGAATCTAAATACCCTAACATAGAATGCCCTCACTTAAAATGTCAAGTTTAGAAGTATAGATTGCAATAACGCTGACAAACAAACACTCACTGACACCTCCAATCACTTCCTCATGCCCCTGGCCTGGGTCCTTTACTCCATGTCGAGCCATTGCCACCCTAGCCATGTCAGTCTAATAGCACTGCAAATGGCTGATAAAATGGCAAATTGCAAATAAGGCTTCAACAGAGAGTCTCATTTATAGCTCCATATTCAGAAGTTGAACTTTGCCAGGGCTGGGAGCTAAAAAAAAAAAAAAAGAAAAAGTCAACCCTCTTGAGCCTAGCCAATTGATATACATGATTCCCGCAAAGAGATACTGAGATGATAAGTGAACTGTGATGTGAAGGAGGGCTGTGGTGAAGGTTGAGATTTGAATAAGAAAAAGAAAGTTAGACAGAGATAAATGTGTAAAGCAGACAGTGAAAGAAAGCATAAAAGGAGATAGAGACGCAGATGAAGTTTGGACAGACACGAGTAGAGAATATGCGTGTTGATTCTCAGGTTGTGGACTAGAGAGAAGTGCAGAGCCTCTCCTCTCCTCTCCACCCCTGACTGCGGCTGACAGCATGATCCACCAGCTGATTTACATTCATGCCACCTTGTGTGAGCCGGCACAGAGCTCTCTGCCATCTTGTGAAGTGCAGGTCTTTATTTTACCTCTCCATCTAGCTCTCTTTATCTCCCTCTTCATCTCACGGATGAAAATCTCTTTGGTGTTTTGTATAACCCTCTGAGTTCTGGGCAAGCACGAACAATTGGATGTTTTTTTTATTTTTTTTTCTGTATGCAGCGGGCTCTGCCAAAGTTATGTGTTGTGTATCAGAATGAATTTTGCCTCCAGGCGGCTGCTCTCACAACTATTTGATAAGTGTCAAACTCAGGGCCAAGTCTTGGCAGGTAGTGTGCGTGATGACCTTACTGACAGTAGTCGGATGATTTGGTACTGTCTAATTACGCTACCTTTTGATTCGGGCCATTGATTGACAACTAAGGTAAAACGCCAATAAATTTTAACAGATCTGTGTTGCCAAAATATTAGAAAACAGTAACTGCAAACTGGATGTTGACAGATATGAACCCAGGTCAAAACAGACCTCCAGGCACTGACACATACAAGTACACTAATATAAATACTGTACATAGTCACATACTGTAGACACACTCAGGTAGCTACATAGACATCTGCGTGTCTGGACACAGTTAGCGCACCGCTTTAATCTGCAGAGAAAAGAGGAGACAGCAGTAAACTCTTTCTGTGGTCTGCCCTACGGCCTGGACTTGTCATCAACGCGGCCAATTAAGTGTTGATTAGGAGGTGGAGCCGAATTGCCGACAGCTAACTACTCACTGCCAAGACCCCAACCTCGCCCCGTTCACGCCTTACCTCCCCATTCCTCACACACCTCCATCAACTTCCCTGTAAATCTCAGTCACCGATAACAACTGTATCTCAAGCTCAGCTCCGAAATGTTAGAGAGAGTCTGGTCCCATAATAAATATTGTTTGTCTTGAGACAAGGTCCAAAATATGACAGCATAATGAGATCATTCCTCTTTGCTTAATGCTCTTTTGAAACATTTTGATCCAGTTTTATTAGATGATAAAACACACTTTAACTCCGCACTGCAGTGATTATAATTGAGTACAAAGACACAATAGTGTCTGCTGGATTGTTTCCACTGTGACATCATGTACAATGCGACAAATTGCCAAGAGACGTGTTTTCATCAGCACTTTGAAGTTGATCTCAACTTCTGATCAGCTCTATTGTTGCGTGGCAGAATGTAGATATACTACAGCATTTGTGCGGAAAAGCTCTCAGTGTCAACATAAGATGTTTATTTACACAGGCACAGCTTTTTTAAGAACTATTTCATACGTAAGCAACATCTTAAATTAACCCCATAGACTGTAAGAAATAATGGACGTAGCCAACATGATGTCACCCATGGGTTTGTAGACTCTCGTGTTTATATTTGGAGCCCGAAGTGACCAAATTTGGCAAGTGAAGGGTGGATCTGACTCATAGACTGTGGCGACGCCTCGCACCAGGCTGTAAACATGTTTATTTCTGCTGTAAAGTTGGCCATTTTAACATGGGGGTCTATGGGGATTGGAGCCAGCCTCAAGTGGCCATTAGAGGAACTACAGTTGTTGGCAGTTAAGCGTAAGTTTCATTTTTCGGCCTCTGGAGTTGCTGCTTGGTTAACCCTTTAATAAAGTCTTAGTTAGCCATTTTACCTGCCTGAAATGGTCAGACTCTTTGTAAATCAGTTATTAAAAGTACTTGAAACAAGTGACAACATGAGCACCATGATAGCATCAAGGTTTTTCTTTTCCTGATTCAGTGACATTCTCAAATCAGTTATTTTCAGTGCAATTTCTACAGTTCCTTATATCGGATTTAAAGATTTTGAAATTCAACGCTAGGTTCAATCTGAAGATGTCTTCCTCACTCCAGCACTCTCTCACCTTTCCCAACACCACAAAACCCCCACACCTAGCTCAGCCTCCGCGAATTAGCGTGCGCTCTGTCAGGCTCCGAGCTTCAGATTTGCCCCCTCCGGTCTTCAACCTCCAAACCAGCTCAGCCCAGATCAGTGCTCTGCTCGGCCCAGCACAGCTTCTCAAGGTTGGGCCAAGGAGAAACTGCAGAAAGGCAACTCTTGCCATCTGTTTCATTTGGAACCTGACCCACGCCTGACCATGCAGCCAGGTACAGGAGAAGACAGACCTACATATGACCAGATTCAGGCCTAGATGGTGAAAGAGAAAGCAAGTTATTCCTCTCTTTATTAAGCTGTGTTGTTTTCTGGTGTTGTCAGCAGTCTTGTCACTTGTTTTCACAGCTGATGGTCCTGGTAAGTGTGAGAAATATTGAAGCTGACTTTGCCTGGCATAGCTGTGTTATTTGTTTTCACTGAGGACTGCTTGGGCACTGATAGATGCTTGAGAAAATGGCCCAACTCCCCCAAAACCTCAACACCAGTAATAATACCCCATATCCTCAACCAATTAGTCTTCCCCCGCATATCTGACAGCCACAGAGTTTTCCTTTCTAACATAAATATTGTTCCTCCCTCAGTAGGAGCCCCAGTCATGGGAACCCTCTGCCCTCAGTGCAGCGTCACCCTCCCTCCCCAAGGTCGTCCAGCCAAACTAACCAGTCCCCTCGCCTAACTAAGCGCGAACTACCCCACGAGTCTGTGACATCTTCATCTATCACAGCCTTGATAAGGGGTATCTTTAATTACACCCTCCTCTCCTGTGGATCTGTATCTCTTTTCTCTCTGCCTCTAACAGACTCCCATCCATCCATCCATTCTTAAAGATCCCTCCCAGGGAAGGCTATAGCATGTCACTGTCCCAATGCTCGGGACTCAGTAAGTCGATCCAACAGGAAATCAATAGCAGGGCCTAATGCTGAATAATTGAGGTTACGGGAGTTCAGCAGCACTCCCCAGACATACACCCCCACGTTGTCTTGTAACCTCCCATTATGCACAGGGTGGGGCGCGCTGTGTCCTCATGTCCCTTCCTTCACACTGAGTACAGATACATTTGTATGAGTTACTGACCAATTTAACACTAGAGCGCCCCTTCATTTCATCGCTCTCGGAGTTTACTAGTAGCTACAGCGTTATTGGGCTCATCTGGTGAAGCTAAAAATACAGATCATCACAGACCACTGGCCTGCCTTGAAAGATTTCTTTGACATCTCTTGAGAGACACGCTGTGGAGATGGGAAAATAACTACACTTTGAGTGACCTCTGACTGGCCCTGTGTGTGTAAAACCTGATTTACATTTAATGTACCTTGACATCTACTTCCTTTGTTCTGTTGCCAGAGCATGTAGAAGTGGTTGGATAACAGGAGAGAGCAGAATTCCTTGCAAGATACTTGGAGTGTGACGTGCACTAGAGGGCACAAGCTGCCTTGCTAAGACACCAACCTCCAGCTGGAAAGTACAGAGAGGGTTGAGCTGAGAGGTGGACCTCTTTTCAAAAGGGCATTAGGAAACAGAGCAGAGAGGAGTGAGGGCCGTACAGAGATGCTTCACATTTGTGATGAAGGGCTAACAAACTGAAACCTATTTACTGTTTGGAATGTTTGATTTGAGGACGTCTGAAGCTCGAGCGAGTAGTTTTGACATTTACGAGACAGCTGCCCCGTCTGTCTCGCACAGTGCAGTTTTTCAGCAGCAAACACTGATACATTGAGATTTGATTTGATTTTATTCTTAGCTGTCAGTGTTTTGGCTGACAGTGTTTATGTAACAGCCAAAAGCTGTCGGTATTAGTGTGTCTTTCGACAAATAGTGTGCTGACCTGCTCGTCTCTGGCTGTCTTTGGAGAGAGCCAAACTGAGAAGTAGTCACCTGTGACACACATACACAGATAGACAGAGGGACCAGCTGCATGAACTCAGCTACACACCAGTCTGACTTCTTTAGACTCCAAGATGCAAGTGTGCCTCTACACCAGGCTGACTGCAACACACCCGAACACACTCACACACACACTTCTTCACAGCCAGAACCTTGGTGCCATGGAGGTGCTGAGCTCTGTGAAGTGATGCGCTTGGCTTCAGCCCATGGCAGCCACAGAAACAGCATGGAGACGAAGAAGCAGCAGAAAAACACACTCAATATCTCAGTAGCCTGTGTCCTTGTTATTCACTCTGAAGCTTCAGTGCTGAGTTTTCTTGCTGGCGTTACACTCTTCAGACTCCTCACCCTGCCTTGTGCTCGCCTTGATTCCACGAGCTTAAAGTATTCGCACATAGCAGAACCCCTCACACCTCAAATGTACTAAATTAGGCCTAAATACATAACACATAGCAACAGCTAAATGGGAGGAAAAGAAGTGTCATTAACACTAACATCTGTTTGAAGAGTTCTGTGTTATGTGAGACGCATCCACACACACACTTCACACACAGACACACACTTGCGATGGTGTTTTGTCTGTCAGGTTGTCCTTTCTGAGCACACTGCTGTAATTGCTCTCCTCTAGTCTAACACACTGGTTGTACACTTCTCTCACAAAGCAAAGCCTGCGTGTTCCCTTATAGGCACAAAGCCATTTCTTTGTTGTCTTCTCGTGCGTTTCGGTGTGTTAGTGAGAGCGTGTCGCTTCTCACATTGTGTCGTCCCCCCTTCACACACACACATTCGTAAGGACAGCCATCCTCTCTCCCTGCTTTTCTTCCCTCCTCTTCGTTTCCTCTCCCTCCAGGCTAAGGCCACTCAGGCCTGCAGATGGCAGATAATGACAGTGCTGTCCCCACCGGCTAGTTGTGTGTGTGCATGTGTGCATGTGTCTGCGTTGTGGGTGTTGGCACTGCCTCTGCCCAGTTCAGAGCCAACAGTGGGGTGTTTAGCTCCACTTGGCCATCTCCTTGCTGGCTAACTGGATGGCTGGGTCAGTGGTTGGCTTACTGACTGGCCGGCTGAGCATTTTATTGGCTGACAGTGTTAAACTGGTGGCTGACGTACCAGCTAAGACGTCACCTGATTGGCTGCCTTACTGGTTGCCTAGCTGACTGACTAGCTGAATGACTCAGTAGAGTTGGATATGTTGACTTACCCATTGCTGACTGGCTGATTAGCAGTCCTGCCGAGCACCTGACAGGCTGATTGACAAGCTGACTGGCTTAGTGGCCCAACACTGGCAGCTGCTCAGCTATAAGACAGGTAGGGATATGGTAACTAGGCTGTGTGCATGTGTGTGTGTTTGTGTTTGTTGTAAGGACCTCAGGTGTTCAAGAAACCCTCTTCCCTCAGTCAGTGCCTGCTTGTACTTTACTGCCTAGATGAGAAAGAGGTATCAGCCTCCACTAGTTCACTGTCCAGCTGCCCTTTTGGTACTCAGGGAAAAGGACATGTGTGAGGTACTGTTTTTGCTTCCTTTTCGAAAAACAGAAACATAACCATTGTTTTTTTTGTTTTGGGGTTTTTAGTTAGATGGTGATACCAAAGACATCTATTTAATAACTCTTTTTGGTCAATAAAACGTTCTCTTTTCCTTTTTATTTACATTTTCTGGAGTTAAAGTGGTGCACTGCCATAAAGTTTTGGGGAATAGACAGATTTAAGAAAAAAAAAAACAGTCCCCAGTATTGGTTGAACTCCAACACTTGATCCTACATTCACCATAATGCAACTCGAGCCCTGTTTCCACCAAACACTTTTAGTATAGTACCTCTGGAACCAAAAGTGTCCCTTCAGACATGGTGCCTAGACCCTAGTGTTTCCACTGCAAACAGTACCCTTAAATGTGGGCGGGGTTGTTGTCACTCACTGCTCTCTCCAGCACTCACTGTATTTCCTCATTATCGGTCACACAGATGGAAGTCTGCACTTTGTTTATCGTCCACAGAACGAGGCTGCACTCAGACATTTTCCAAACAAAATAAAACAGGCTGCAGTGAGAGTCTCTCTCCATGGGATATTTAAAAATAGCACGTTTGTGCATTTAGTCCTTCTCAGGCAAGCTCAGGGGTTTAGTGTTGCCGTAGCCCACAGGAACTACACTCCACAGCGCTTTTTGAGGATTTGAATATTTGCAGTTCACATAATCCAGTCGAAATGAATATTTTTTTTTTTTTAATGCTTGAAGATTTGGTCATTACTGAAATTGTATATCATCCAAGAACTTTGGAAAAAATATGAACACCAGTCAAGGGTGAGAGACATTATTTTGATCCTGTTTAAATTGTGCCATTAATTACCCATATGATATTTGTCAATTTAAAACATAATGTTGCAGGTAAAAGAAGTCACAAATGTGATGTTATTTTACCTGATGTGTTTTCTCCAACGATTCCTGGTCTTTTTATAGCCGGGAAGTGAAAGAATGAGCAAGACCCACTGCTCATGTGAGTCAATACGAAACACACAAGCATCGTAGCTTCAGGGAGAAAGTTATGATGTCACTTATTCGACTTGTGTAGTCTTTCTAATTATGTATTTTCACGTCGTATACTTAAACACTTTAACAACAAATTGCAACTTGAGATTCTCCGTCGAGTTATTATTTTGTTTTTTCACTATTGTTGATAAGCAAATATACATGGTGTGATAACCATCAACTTTTATATCATTGAACACCTTGAAACTGGTATATCACTGCAGCCCTAGAACTGACAAACATAACGGGTAATTTATGGCATAATTTAAACAGGTTCAAAATATTATTTGCCTCTCACAGAACAAAATAAGGTCCCATGATGGTCCATCAGAAGGGGAGGGGCTTCAGCTTTTGTTGCCACATCTGTCAAACTTCACACACCCATTTTTTAATGCAGGTTTTCTGTTTTAAATTTGTTGTCTCCAAGCTCAAGCTGAGAAGACTGCAATGACATCATCAGGGTTATTTTCCTCAGACGTTTAAAGCTCCTTTTTAGAAACATAATAAAACTCTTTTCACAACTTGAGTAGTACTGTGGGTAGTAAACTGATCTTTATGTGTAAAATCCTGTTGACCCTGGAGCGAGCTGATCTATCTCCCTGTATTATCTGATTTAAACCATAACTTTTGTTGTCTCTCAGAAAAAAAACAACAGATTGCCTCTGCTAGTACACGTTTTAACCCACCCACTGTCTTAATTTCTGTTCCAAGATAATCAATATCCATCGAGAGAACTAATTGCCACTTCTGTAAATGTGTGATTAAATTTCCATGTGTTAGATTTATCCTGCTTGGTGTTAATGAATGTAAAAAAACAACAATACCAGCATGTTTTCTTTAGTTCTACCTTTAAATCGTTGAATGTACAGCTTGAATTTCTCGATGTATTCCAAGTAAAGTCAGGTGTTGCTTTCAATCATCAAGAACATTGAAGTATTTGTTTTGAAGTCTGTTTTACAAGTTGAAAGTGCCGCTCTTTGCATGTTAAGTAGTCTGTGCACACACACAGCCTCTGTTGTTGGTCCATGGCCCCGGGCTATCACGCACCTCACCCGGGGCCATCACGGGTGACAGGGCAAAGGCCACCCAGGAGGGGGACCGATACCCTCATTTGGCAACAATATATGCACCTCACAGCCAGAGAGTCGATCTTAATCCCCTGTGTCATATCGGCTTTTGTGTTTTGATCTACTGTGACTATGGATTAAGAGTTCTGACATAAGAGTGGAGAGTGTTGTTTGAAAGACACAGCTCACTCCTCCTTGTTCATCCAGCAAAATGAAATGAAAGTAAAAATCCACACTTTAGAACAACTACAAGGCTGCTGTTTTCAGGTGTGTCTGCGCAGCTACAATTCACGGCTCTCTAACATCTCAGCGTTAGATGTGAGCTCTAGGTGTCTTCCTCTGAGAATCAAAGAGAGAGGGCTTTTCTCTAGATCCTCTCACCAACACCCTGAGACAGATTAAACTTAAGTAATTAGGGCCAGCATGTATAAGACGACAATCTTAAAGCTTAAATTCTTCTGGTTAATGATCGGCCCTGGCCTTGTTAAAACTATGAAATACCTGATTTCCATCTGCCTCGACTACAGAGGATGTATGGCCTTGTCAAGGATACGGCCCTCCCTCTCTGTCTGCTCCACTCCACTTTCTGCTCCTCATTCCCTCCATCTCTTTCCACCAGGGAGGCCTGAAATGTTTGAAGCTTTCCCTTTTTTTCTTTTGGCCCTCTCTCTCTCTGTGCCGAGGTCCCTGGATGTGGAGTTTTTAATTACTCTCTCCTGGCTTTGTGCATAACCAATGAAAGATTGAAGGGCATTTCCCTCTGAAAGGCACTGTTAGAATATGGGTTTTTCTAATGCCATCGCTTTGGGAGAGGAATACTAATACACAAACTGTGACTTTTTGTGCTTTTGTGCGCATCTGCAGTTGGAGTTTGTAGGGGTGGGTGGGTGCACTCACGTACTCATATCTGTGTGTGTGTATTTGCGAGTGCGGCCCCTAGACAGACTGTCTGGCTGTTGTTTTGCATGTGAATCAGGGCAGGGGAGGAATGGCATTATTAGATTGGCTGTGCAGCGCGGTGGGGGCGGGCTGGATGAAGACTGGGGGAGCAGGTAGGTTCATTGCATTGATTAGATTTCTTTAAGACCAGTTTGAGGGTGCAACACCTCAAGGTGCCCCCAACAACTCTGTTTAGACAGCAAAATGAATATAGGGTGGCATGAAAATCAATGGTGGGTACTGTAAACAAATGATTAGACTGCACAGACTATTTTGGATACAGTCTGTGCTTTCTGTGCATTCAACCTAAAAGTACAACGTCCTTCAGAGCAATAAAAAAGTAAAGCAACCGAGGAATACTTTAATACCAAAGTTGTGGCTCAAAGTGAATTAAAAGTAGAAATACAGAACTGAAATGAATACGTTTCTGTACACCTCGAATGGAATAGGATAATTATTATGATTACGTCTGAAAATGTAGACGTGTTGATGGAACAAGATTATTTCAGCGTTATTTCATGTGTCTGCGCAGTGTTAATTACTGTCAGGTGATTGATGGTAATTCGAGGTCATAAGATGCTCATCATGTTTCTTGCTTTCTTATGGACACCCACCCTAATTGCTTTCATGAATATGTCATCATTTTCCCCTCCCTCGCCCCCTCCTCTCCCCCTCTCCCCTCACTCTTAAGGTCTTTTGTGTGCCTTAAAAAAGTGTTATTATTTCCCAGGGCTGAATCGGGTTGAGTTGTACATATGACCACGGGTTATAAGGTATTAATATACACGGCAGAACACGACGGGGGTGTAGTAGGAATTTTCCCTTCTGTCAGCACTGCGTAGGTAGCGCTCACAGGGCGCCCTAATATGTGTGAATTCATTTCCCCCAACACAGGAGGAAAACTTCAAAGGCAGGGACGAGAACTTGGCCGAGTGGATTTGAAAGGGATGAGTCTCTAATCTGGTTAAACTTTGCTTGCTCTGTATATTTTCTCACTGCCTCTTTGCCCATTCTTTCTTCAACACCCCTCCCGCCTTGTTTCTTCCTCTTCTTGCAGCGGAGAATCTACCTCGTGAGCTGCTTTGCTTTAAAAAGTGAAAGAAATGATGACTTAATGTTTTAGCGAGAACAGCAGCGTAAACCAATCTCGGGACTTGCGTTTGCTTGTTTGGGGATTATATTTCTTTAAGCCTGTCATCTTCCTGCTCTCCAGTGTATAAACTCCCCCCCCTCCCCTCTCCTTCCCACTGCTGCCCTCGCACACCATCGCTGTTGTAAACGGGAGGATATATTCCATGTGTCGCAGCATCTTTACTCATTACATTTGCTTTGCGGTGTGTGTCATCATTTCAGGTCTTGCCTTAGCAAGCCTTCAGGGCGCTCTTCCCTTGCATCAACCCCATGTGACAGCACCTGAAATATGCATATGTTTCTGAGGCGCTGCAGGGTGCCACTTGAGGGTTATTTGGAATGCCAGTGATGGCAGGCCAGAGTGCTCAAGACCTATTCTCTGAATATTTGATGGTCTTAATGAGCAGGAAAAATACAGGACTAAGCACTTTGTTGGTTTGCTCGACTCTGGGCGTGTGAGAAATAATGGACGGGAGGAAAGGATGAAATATTGAAAACTCTGGTAACAGTAAGAGGAAGGTTGCTCCATTGTGATCTCGTCATGAAAAAGTTACAAGTAAAGGTCACGGTCTTCTCAAGGGAAATGAAGAGACCCTGCACTGTAACTATGGTGAAGAGCGCTGAGCTGTGTTCATGTATCTGCGTACCAATAGAATAAAGGGGGGATTGAGTCACATGACTTTGACTCGAGTCAGACTCATGTCACAAATTTGATGAGTTAAGACTCAACTTGACGACATCAACTCGACTTCAACTTTAACACCAATGACTCGTGACTTCGGGTTCGGGTCGGGCTCGCTCATAACTGTCTCGGACTTGGGTCAGGTTCGGTTAGGAAAATGCAGCCCGAGCTGTGCTCTAGTGTGCTTACCTGTATGTGCTCACGTGTCTGTGTGTCAGTGTGTCAGTGTATGGGAAACACTGACTCATGTTGTTACAATAGCATGACTTTTAGTGAAGAGTGCATTATCACTTGTTTTGGACTTAAAACTCAAAGTTTAGGACTTGGGACATGTCAGTCTTGAGTCGGGACTTACCTCCCGAATGGCCTGGCTTTAATGGGACTTGACTCGGGACTTGAGTGCAAAGACTTGAGACTCACTTGTGACTTGCAAAACAATGGCTTGGTCCCACCTTGTGCGATAGACAATCAGAAATCTGACGTTGATGGATGCTTAAAGGACCCATGATTGATAGATGGTGAACGTCGAAGGGGACGAATGGATGGATGGACAGATGGATGGATAGATGGGTGGTGTGTGGATGAGGGATAGTGGCTCACAGCTATTACTCAACAAGTTGAGAGTTTTTCTTGGAGTTTCTGGTGGAGTGGCTTTCACAGTTTTTACAGCTACTGTACCTGTAATAACTTTGCGCCCCTGGTGCCCTTGCAATAAAATGATGATAAATGATCAGGAGGAGAGGTGAAACCTGCTCTGCTTGTGTGTGTGTGTGAGGGGGTATGTGTGTGTTTGCATTCTCTAGCAGAGGCAGTGTATCTGTGAAAGTAACTTCAGGCAGTTCATAACTTAACACAGCTTTTTCATTTCACCAATTAATGCACTGACCAAAATGTCATTCCTTTCTTCGTTCATCTCAAAACAAATTTAAGAGACTTTTGCACCAAGCTTTGCGTACATGCACAAATGGAATCAGGGGGAAGTAAACTCAGCTTAATGAATTAAGCTTATCCGCCTATTCTTTACGTTATAATCACTGCTTATTAGTAACACACTGAATTTTTAATTTGAAGGGAAAAGAAAAACAGTGTGAGAGACAAATGAATACATATGAGTCTTGCCTCCAAGGGGTGACTTTTTGTGCAGCAATAAATATTCACAGCGGGACGTAGCCTGGCGCGTCTTTGGATGTGCTTTTTAATTGGAGGTGTGGATTGAGCGGACAGGTTTCCCGCGGGTTGACTCATGTCAGCCGTCCCTTCCACTCGGCTGTGAAAAAGCTGTCGTGGCAGATATGGATTAGCGTCAGAGCATCGCAGGGCAGGTATTACATGTCTCTGGTGGCACTGCCAGCGCTGCCCCATGACTACTAATAACCTCTGTTGTCTTGCGTCTTTGGAAACGCGGCTGGGTTGTACACCCGGGACGGCTGTTTTGTACCAGTGCCAGTCCTAATGCCTGGGCTTCCTGGCAGATCAGAGGTTCTGGAGGTGGAGGGGGGGAATGGAGAGGAGAGAAAAGAGATGGAGAGAGGTTGTCAAAACAGCTCCTCATCCCCTCCTCAGCTGCTTCCTCTCCATCTCTTCTTCTGCTCCACCCTCACTGCCAAAAGCCGGGAGGAGATCAAAGGAGGCCAACATGAAAGGCATCCCTGAGATTCTGTTTTTGCGGTGCCCTGTCTCTCTGCTCTCTCCGTTACAGATATGGAAATGCTGAATCCCAAATACAGCCTTTACCTAGGCTGCAGAGAATGCCCGGCCTCCTCTGACTCTCCCTCTCTTTTCCTTTCGCTTCTTCTCCTCTCCTCCGCCTCGTCTCACCCCTTCATCATCATCTCTCTCCATCCTCTGCTCTTGCCTCTCTCCAGCAGCCCTCAGGCTTCCAGGTAGATAGCGGTTGATTGGCAGCTGCTGTGACAGTCAGTGGAACCGGCTGAGAGTGGATGAGTGTCAGCCTTGCTCCAGGGGCTTAAGGCAGCAGCAATGTTGTAGCTCCCTGCTGCAGAGAGAGAGTGAGAGGGAGAGAGAGGCCCATGAAATAAGACTCAGTCAGTTCTTCTCTTTACCTCGCTTCTCTCAACTGAAGCAGGTAGGAGCTAAATAGGTTTTTCAAATCGCTCCAGAGTTTATCCTGAGACTGGAAACTGGAACATTTCTTCAACTCACATCCTGTCATGTGCTTTTCTTCTCCCCCCTCCTCCTTTCCTACCTTTGGTTTTGATATAACTGTGTTTTATTGTAGGTTGTAGCATCTTGTTATTCGGGGGCTCTTTAAAATTCTCCTTCACTCCCCTCTTCTCCCTCCGCTCTGACTCCTCAGCCTCAGCTGTTACGCCACTTGACAATTAGCCACGGCGTTCCCGCTTTTGCATCGCTTAAAAAACTTTTTCCCCCTTTTGAAAAACTTCTGAATACAACTCGACGCCTGCTGCACAGCAGCCACGAGGGGAAAGTGAGAGAATGAAAAAAAAAAAAAATTTAAACATGAAATCCTCTCAGTTCTAAAGTGACTGTGACCAATTCCCAGAAGGAGGGAGAGCGTTTGTGTAATGGTTTTCGCTTGCGTTGCAGCTTGAGCTCTGTCCCGTCAACAGCAACAATTGCGTCAGTTTTCCCTCTGGCCAAGAGTGCCCCCTTCTCCACGGCACACACAGAGGATAGGATGATGATGGGAAGACCTCGGAGAGAGGCGTTATGGAGCACTTCTCAAATTCTGGCAGCTCTAAAGATACTCTGCAGATGTGTATTGATCATAAGTATGTAAGGCGGTCTCTGTTCTTTCCAACTCCGTCTTCTATGTGAGTTTGGTCACAACACAAAAAACTGGCCACAAGCAACACTGGCAACTCTGGAAATAATCAATCAGAGTGTCATAACTGGACTTAGCAGATAAGCATAACCTTGATAGCAAAGCAAAAACTAAGAAACTTTTTAAACTTAGTTGATATATTAAACTCATGGTTGACTGGTGCTAATGTGACATGCATCAGTGCTAAAGACTTAATATAAAGTGATTAAATTACGGCACCTATAGCTGCGCCTGCTGCTCATATTTCTCCGATATACTTTCAAAATAGCTTCTAAAGCTATTTTAATTAAACTGTGCTAAACTATTTGTTAAAAAATTCATTGGGCATTAACTGAACCTAAAAGCCACGTAAACCTTTGATGAACAGATCAAGAACAGATAGAGGAAAGCTTTAAAAGGGCAAAACAAAACTTGGATGCACTGCCTGGAAAGGAGAAATCAGCTTGCTGAACAGTGGGAACTTTTCGTGTCTCTCTGGGTTTAGGGGACGAACGAGCACTTCAAGAGCCCATTAATATTGAATGCAGGATAAATGCAGACCCATTTGATTATGAAATGGAGGGTGTGTGGATGAGTTTAGCCGTACATGTCAGATACCCACAGAGTGCTCTGGAGTGTCTGGTGAAAGGATGCAAGGCATAGCAAAGTGGACCTAATTAGAGGGATTTGGAATGTATTTAAAAATGAATCACGCTTCGCCACGACACCAACAACAGTATTCACCACTTCTCTAAATGGGCAGCTGGCAGGCAGAGGGCTTGTCAGGTTGCTAAATACTCCCAGCAACATATGAATGGGAGGCCTGATTACTTTGTCACTAATGATTCATTGGCTCGCACATGCACTCGGGCAGTGTAAATACCTCTGGGGACAACCCTTCACTCTAGTCTGCGTTCGGAGCCGCCTCGGCATCTTCACATAGCTGTTCCTTTCATCGTTATCACAGATATTTTCAGCCAAAACATCATTCCATCCCACACACATACAAAATATTCTCCACTTTCTGAAACAAGTTTGAACATCTTGTAAATAAACCAGATATCAAAGTATATGATATAGAAATAAGGCAGATTAACCAGTGTAAGATCAAAGCACGCCATGTGCCCTAACCCATGTGAATTCACACATTTGCCAATAAGCAAAACTTCAGCAAATTACCTCCTTAAACTGCCTGACTTCTAATATTAAGGCCTTCTTATTTTCTAGCACCAGATCTCTTTGCTCGCTGATTGCCTCTCTGGTGCACTGAGCAAATTTGCGACAAAACCCTCACAACCTGAGGAATGTAATTTCAAGATCGGAATGGAACGTGATTAGAGTGAAATGGGTGAAGCCTTTGGTGATAAAGTACGTCTCAGAGACGGCATCACGATGCGAGGAAACATCTTAAGGAAAAAAAAATGCAGTCTGCTTTAATTGTGCAAAGCCAGCGTGAGAGATGTCGCCGTGAATTACGGCAACAGTAAACCACATGGGCATACTCCCAGAAAGGCATAAATTCAGACGCAGATACACAAACACATACACACTTAAGCATCATCCTCTGCATATGAATTAAATCAAAAAGAAGAGCAGGGGCTTCTAAACTTGTTTATATGCAGATTTCCCTGCGTAGGGGTGATGAAAAACAGCAAATACATGGAAAAACACTTGTGCTATTTTTACCTTCAGACAAATACGATGCAGAATACACGAAAGCTGTTTGCTCCCAATGGCAACTAATGCTTTCTTTGTTGGTTGCTCTCTCCACATCCATGGCCTTCCATTACATAGATTTGCAGGTAGCACAAAGACATAAAAGGAACTCATCTCAAGTCTGTAATATACATACTGTTGTTCTGTATAGGATGCTTTGCATCAGGCTGCTGCCGTATGATTGCTCTGTCTGGATGGAATAAGAGGTTAATCTTCTTGTGAGAGGTTTAGTAACAGGTTGTGCTGGCAATGCAAAACACTTGGCACTCTCCCACTACAGGTTTTATTCTTTCATTGCTCTCTCTCCCCCTCTCTCTGTATGTCTCAGTCCAGGAGCGTACGTATAAGCTTTGACTCGTATGCAGTCAATCAGCATCGGCCAATCTAATTTTCTTCATCCCGGTGACAGAGGAAACAGAGTCTAGTGTTTCTCTCACACCATAATCCAAGCTGCTGTCTCTCTCTTGCTCTCTTGTTAAGTGGGCGTGCTGGCTGTAGTGATGAGCTGCATGTGTTAGACTCTGATAATTACGGGATGCTGTGGGGAGTTCTCCCTATCTGGCCTGGGAAAAGTGGCAACGTATCACCTTTGTGGGAATGGAGCAGCTGCTCGCTGCGGGAGCCAAACCTGGCAACCCGGAACACCCAGTGCTACATGACTGCAGATGTTGCAGGATTAGACTATAGAGAGAGAGAGTGCTTCGGGACTTACAATAATATTGAGTGATTTGGGGTGAATGTGAAATTACACATACATGCATACACAAAAAAGTTTGACATACAACCCTAGTTTTGCTGCATATATTGCTACTGGTTACATTTCTGTCTCCACAAAACACACACTGACTCACTAACAAGTGTTTTACTTCTCCTTCCAGCTGGTAGCAGTATATGAAGAGCAGGATCCTCACAATGGAGGTGATGGTACCAGTGCCAGCTCCACCGGTACGCAGAGTCCTGAACCCTTCACAAGTGACATGAGTTCGGTGTCGGCCTTTCAGCCCTACCAGGCCAACAGTGAGATCGAGGTCACCCCGTCCGCTCTGCGATCCAGTAAGTCCAATGAAAACATTATCATGGCATTCAATCACCTCTAATCCCTATGATCAGATTTCTGCAATATACGCAGAAACTGTTGGCAATGGGGCAAGATTTTGGTGTCAGAAGCGTTCTGGTGTCCGTTTGTAGTCTGTTTGTAGTCCAAGTAGTATTGACGAGTCACGTTAAAGCGAGCTTTGCTTGCATGAAGGTAGTAGGGCTGCAATGATTAGTCGACTAATCGATGACTAATCGACTATTAAAATAATCAGACACTATTTTAGTAGTTGACTAATCGGTTTGAGTCATTTTTCATAGAAAAGTACTATAAAAGTACCCCTAAATACTCTTATTGCAGCTTTTTACATTCAAATATTGGCAGCTTTACACACTCTCCCATGACAGTGAACTAAAACCCTTTGGCATGAGTACGAAACAAGACATTTGCTGACATAATTTTGGGGTTTGGGAGAGACAGACCGACATTTTTCAACATTTTAACACATTTTTCGATAAAATGCCTAGTCGACTAATCGAAGAAATAATCAACAGATTAGTCAACAATGAAAATAATCATTAGTTGCAGCCCTAGAAGGTAGACAGTCAACATGGAGGGCAAGAAGGCAGAACCCATTGGCTGAAATGCAATTTTGGTACCCACTGGCTATCGTCTCATGACGATCTAGCTTATTGCTCGCTTTGTTCACTGGCTACTTGTGAAACAATCCTGCTGTAGACACTGTCTCACATCTGCAACTCCATTCTCATGTCTCAAGTTGCTAATTGGACTGAAAGCAATTACCAGTAGATGAAGAGAAAGTCTTGGCCTGGCTACACTGTTATCCCGGGAATATTGGCCATTGTCCTCACAGGCTTTATCATTGTCAGACTGATAGTCGATGGGTTCCAAGGTTGCATAACCAGTAACAGTTCATTACTGTGACATTAAATAAAGCTATAATCATTGCTTTATTAATACATCTTAACGTTGCACAGCAAAAAATGATCAGTTAGCCTTTCATATATTCCTAAAATTACAAGTTACTGTATTTAGGCGACTGTGGCTCAGAGGTAGAGCTGGTCGTCCACTAATTAAAAGATTGGCGGTTCAATCCCCAGCTCCTCCAGTCTGCATATGACTCATAGCGTACAAAAGCTTTGAGTGTTCAGATGACTAGAAAGGTGCCATACAAGTGTACAAACTTTAACTCCTAGCAGAAGTTTTAGAAGCAGGTGATCTATGCCACCAGCAGGAACTCAAAATGCAAAGTTTAAAGGTCAGAGACATGAAAGCAGACATCTAAAAGTTACAAGCTACTACAAAAAGCCATGCCTAACATAAAGATGGTATGGTGTGAGCACCAGAGAAGCTAAATCACAGCAACACATTTGACCAAGCTTATGTAAAGGTGTATTTTTGTTCTGAATCTTCCAGGCAGGATAAAAGATGAGGGATTACAGATTACCAATAAATGTGTGAGTCTAGGGACTTCTGTTTATGAGCTTTGGTTTGCTCGTAGCTGGACAAGACGACTCACACAATACCAAAATACCAAAATGCAACAAAGTAAACTTTTACACTACAACAAGCATTTTACTTGACATGCTTCGGGTGTATTTTGTGGAGTTGAGTGTCTGTCAAGACCGCGCAGTGTGTCCAGGGAATGGCAGTGTACTCGCTCAGACAGACAGGTAGAAACCGAGACAACGGAAGGAATTGAGACACAGTCGGGTACTCAGTCATGCATGAGCAAGAGCACACATGCCAGAGCAAGGTGGACATGCACACACTCACACACGGCACACACAACCAGAAAATGGCACACAAGTCGGTGACTCAGATGTTGCTCATGTCCACACATTCACGTCCCATGAAGTGGAACCAGTGAGCTGATGCAGAGCTGTCTTAAACTTCAAAGGACATCTAAGACTTTCAAACCAGAACTCACATACGGGCATGGACTCACACACACACATGCACATGAATGAACAGTAGACTTTACTCCCCGGCCCTGACATAAGCCTCTCTCAACCTGCCTGTTAGACTGTGGAGATTTATGGAAATTGTTCCAGAGAATGGAGCAATGGCAATCTGAAAGTAAACGAGTTGCACAGTGTGAGAGGCAGGTCCGTTTGAAGCTATCTGACCTGCTGTCAACTGGCTTCAAACAAACCTACATTTGAAGCATTGACTTGGTTTCTGAGAGATATGTTGGTGTCTTTCATCGCTCACACAGACAAAGATTCTGCAATACTGAGTAGCTTCTAAAACTGCTCATGTATGATGGAGGGGTGACTTGAAACACCACCATTCCTTTGAAAAAATATATATTTAAGGCTATGTTGGAAGCCTCTGCCCTGTTAAAGTGTCTTGAATCCCTGGCTCAATCCCAACTGGGCCACTCACCCTATCCTCTCCACCTCCAGATGCATGTTTACATGTGTTTTTTTTAAAATTAAGGACAACCCCAAACCAGGTTGTGTGCAGTGGAGGTGGACAGCGGACAGCAAAACTGTAAAAGGGCAGGTCTTCACCAATGGATGTGGCTCAGGAGGTGCTCGAAGTATCCTTGTGCGAGATACTGAACCCCAACTTGCTCACATTGTCTGCTCCATCAGTGTGTGAATGTGTGTGAGTGGTTTACTGAGCAGCAGGTCACACTTCATATAGCAGCCTCGGCCACCAGTGTATGAATGTGTGTGTGAATGGGTGAATGTGACGAGCAAAGTAAAAAGCGACTTGAGTGGTTGAAGACTAGAAAGATTTAACATTTGCCATATACCTAACAGGCAGATATTTCAGGAAACATCATGCGTGTTCAGTCTTGCTACTTGGTAAACATAATTTTGGTCAAGAACATGAACCCAAGAACATGAGCCTACAGCTACACCCTAACACTGCCTTTTCACGGTGGGTTTAAAATCACAGAATGTATGGCAAACTAAAATAAAAACAACATTCAGTTCGTCTATTGGTCAATTTATTCAGTTTGTCTTGTAGTGATTTATTTTTTTTTGTGACCGATAGCCGATCCTTAGTAACTGATCATTAACCATTACACGAAATACTTGCCCCTGTCTCTCTCTTTTTCTGTTTATCATGACACTACTGGTGCAGGAGTGTGAGCTCCGTGCCGGGCCGTAGAGAGTCCGCCTGTCTAGACACAGGGACAGGGCTATCTGTTAGCATCACATGGCTAACTACACTCAATGGGTTTAACGGCAGAGTCAGGGTGTTTCGGTTTCTGTATGACTTTGTTGGAACCGTTTAACAGCTTGGTGTCTGATGTTAGCAGCTGCATTATCTTGTTTTAGACATTAGCTTGTATTAGACATGAGACTGACCGTTCTATGCGATGGCAGCAACAGAAAGTTTGCTTTTCCTTTCCACTAGTGAAGAGGATTAGTATCCAATGAGGGTGGTAGTGTTTCTCATATAGCTGTACACCTCTGCCCTAGGGGTCAGTAGCTTGTTGAGGGGTGCTGTAGCCATCTCCAGGAGCAATTTCATGGCATTGCCTTAGTAGTGTCCAAGAACTCCTGTCTGGACTGCAGCAAACTTAGCTGTCTCATCATCTCCTGCCGTAGCGCCAGTATATTACATTCAATATGTACTAACATACCTAATGGTGTTCATGATGGAGTGTAGTTAGTGCTCTTGTTGATACTCCTTTTGCCCTCCACAGCTTTGAATGCGACTTCCTACCAAGGTAGAGTTCACACTGAAGAGCTAGTGAGTAGGGAACTTTTCAGAAAATTGCTCCAATCTGGTGATCATGACTCTGATCTCCTCAAATAAAAGGTATGGATTTAAGTACTTGATTAAATAATTAAGTAATCAATCAAAAGTTAAAGAACTGTTTAATCTTTAGCTTGTTACTTTTTTCATGGTGGTGAGCATGTCATGCCACATACATTTTCATTTGCATACCACAATGGAGAGCTTATGAAAGATCTGTCCTCACCACCCACTCAGACACATACTTTCAAGCTCATCGCTTGCATTCCCTGTAAATTGTACGTTTTGCATTCAAGAAATATAATGACAAGATTGCGACACAACAGAAGAACTGATTGCTTCCTACATACCGCATCTCTCACGGTGATAGATATGTTTATAGCAATTTTTCAGAGATAATAACAGTGAAGACAATAGTTAGGAGTGAGAGACAGGGGGCTGGACCTGCAGCTGATCAGGCAGTCAAGCAGGTAAGGACAATAATATGTTTTGTTTTGTAGTGCTTTACGTAAGTGCAGTATTACCAACAATATACAAGTGAGATTGCATTGTTTACAGGATACGTTTGTTCCTCGGAGACTATGTATAATGCACAGGCACAGACTTTTCCCCACTTGCAAGTTCCTAATTTCACTCCACTCCAAAAGTACCTCAGAAGTTGTACATGTGCATCATGAATAACAATTTTAAGAGATGGAGAGACAGCCGGACGGACAGACAGACTGACTGGCAACACATACACACGGTCAGGCAGATGAACAAGACAGACAGGCGATGGTCCCTCCAGAGATGCAGATGAGCAAATTACTGGCAGCAATATTGCATATCAGACATCAAAGTGTTGCAGCGGCGCCCTTGGCAGCTGTGCTCTGAGGCAGAGAATTATGGCTATTTAAAATCATCATCTTTTAGAGCCATATTGATTGTTTTTTCCCCTCCTACAACTCCCAAAGTCCCAAATTCTCCCTCTCGCTTTCTTTCTGTCCTCCACCCCTCCCCTGCCTCCGTCTTGGGAGCCCATTTTAGATTTCCATGCTAACATGTGCCGTGCAGGTCAAACTGCTAATAATTGGATTGGAGATGAGATGTAAATTACAATAATGAATGTAATTTTCCCGTAATTATACGGACGCCGGAGCTGCCTCTGCCTCTACTCACCACTAAATTCTAATCTTTCAGAAGTAAGAGAAAATTTCTGAAACTTTAAATTAACACTGGATCTTAATGGTGCTTGTAGCTTTGAAATTGAATCTTCTGTTCTTTGTTGCTAAAAGAGTTTTACTGGGGTCTTTTAATTTGACCCGGAGTTGACTCTGTACAACTGGCAGTCAGGTTTTCCTGTGTTTGAACTGTTTCTTCACAGTCTCTCAAGTATGCATATAGGCTCCTGGGCGACAGCAACGGTGCAACAAGTTAATACCTCTTTAAGGATGAAATGAATTGTAGTCAAATATTAGAGAGCAGCTGTGTCAGGTGACAAAGTCCACTAGTAATGGCCTGCTTCTTCCACCTGTGGGCAGAGAAAAAGAAAAGGAGAAGACTCCATTATTAGTGTGGCCAAATCACAGAGTAATGTACACAGTGCTGAGGTCAAAAGTAGGGGTGGGCGATAACGCCCTAAAATACTATCACGATATTTCAGGGTATTTTTGCAATAACAATATTCTTGTCAATATGACAAAATTAGTGAATAAGTTTTAAAAAAAATAATTTAAGAACATAGAATTGCAAGAAATTAAGTGATATAGTTTTAAAGTTTGCCTTCAAATATTCAGTAAAAACAAAAGTGATCTTTCATTTCTTTAGTTTGTGAACAACAACAGTAACTCAGAGTGAGATTCAGATTCTGTATACAATATTAATAGTTCAACTAAATAAAATCCACCACTAATTACACATTTAAACAGCTCCCAAATACAAAACATGTCTCCTGGGATCTATATATATAAATCAACAGGTGATTTCCTTCTCTTTTTTCCCACCTGGACCTTTATGCTCTGCCATTTCTCCTCTAATCGTCACGCTGTAACCTGTGACAGGCTGTTATGATACCACAACTATCACACAGTCACATATATGGAGTTGTTTGTCGAGCTGCAACAAAAATTTACAAAGGTTTATGACAAAATCACTTGACGAAACCAAACTGTGTGCGCACGGTGAGAGAGGAGAGGGAGAGACGCTGTGCTGCTGCCAGAGGAGCCGCTGAATGAGTTCCCTCGGAGCGCTAAGTCGCTAAGGGAGTCTGAGAAGTCCGGGGCTGTTCATGAAACATTCAGGACGCCACAGTTTATTCTACACTACTGAAGCTGCTCCTCTTTTTGGAACCACTGCGGAGTCTGTAATAATTTCGCTTTTAGCCATGTTTGTTGTTGCCGTGGGTAACAGTATGATGTCAATATGTCAACAAGTTGAAATATTCACAATATGAATTGTTCATATGATATTAAAAATTATACTGGTATTATTGTGAATGAGGTGATACGGCACACCCCTAGTCAAAAGTAAGTATTAAGTGTCTAAAGTATGTAGGCTTGAAACAACATCATATGTTTGGCCTGGAGGATGTTCCCAGGATCATTGTGAACTATGTCCGTATGTGCACTTATATGTGTGAAAGTGGTATTGAACCGATCACAGACACAATGTGTTTGTCATTGACTCTAGCACTGGTTTGTCTTCCTTGAACTCCCCCAGAAAGCTACTTTTATGTTATTTTCCCGTCTCTGTTGGTGGTGTGTTCTTAGGTTTTTATAGGCTCAATGTCAATTTGTCAGGATACACAATCAGAAAATGGGCGACGCTCAAGTGCTATCGACAGAGGTTAAAACTACACTGACATTGATGTGAAGTGCCTTTAAAACACTTAACAGAAGATCACAGTGATTGTAATGACACTTCCGTGATTGAACCCCCTGCCGATGAACAGATCAAACTAAAATGTCTACACACAACTTATTATTTCAACAGTTACACTGTGACCACTTCTGCAAATTTCGACCCCAGTTCAGACAAACTCTGAGGCCTCTATCCTTGAAGAACACCAATATGGTGACGAATTGTCCATTCCTCCACTGACCTGGTCCTGTGGTCCTTGAATCTCTGCTCCCTTGGTCCTTGAAGCTCTGCGGTGACAGGGTTGCTCGGAGGCCATTAGAGAGATTGCCTGGGTGTGTGGGGGGGGAGTGTGGACACCTTCGAAGAGGAGGGCCTTCATCTAATCAATTTGGCTTAGTGGTCTGCCACCGAAGAGGCTCCCTGCAGCCAGCCAAGGCCATATAAAAGTCACAACAGAAGAGGTGATGCATTGTGATGCACTGACAACACACAACATAAGTGAACATAGTGACTGACATGTAGGTTAGTGTGACTGCTTCACCAAGCATTTTAAAAACTGCTTGTATAGGCACGAGGACTAATGTTTCAGATAGTGTACGTTAGTATTCTTTCAGCATTTTATTTCTTTTTTAAGATCTCCCCCATCAGATTTAAGGCTTTAGAAGTGGACTGCCCTCCACATCGTGGACTCTCCCAGTGGGTTTGGGTGACTTCCAAAGGCAGTGATTGTCAATTATAGATAAACTACCAGGTTTAGGCTTGGAACCACATGCAGCTAGGTCTGATAGCGGGCACTGATACTTATCATTCTCATCTGCCCTCACTCTCCAACTCTCTCTGGTACAGAACTACCTCTTCAATCTCTCACTTCAGCGGTGAGCAGGTGATGCAGTGCGATCTAAGGGCTTAGATATCTGAAGAATCACACAGTTGATAACGGTGGCAGTGTGCATCTCCTGATTGGTCCTGTCTGATGGTTAACCCATCTCACGTCGGCTCTGTCTGTTTCCTTCTTCTGCTTTTCCCTTTCAGTAAAGTTCTTAGAGTCTTGGCAAATGTCATAACTTTGATATAACAATTTTAGTTTTGATTTACAGTGCACGGGACAAGGCCTAGGATGACATTGTTGTATACATACTGGATGGTGATAAATTTACATGTGTCAAAGAAGTTGTGCTTCATTTGTGTTCATCTTTGTGTGGTCTAATTACCACAATGCCGCATCATCAGACACAGTAATCCCTGCTAGACTTAATGGTAGTCTTGCACATTCTCAGTAACAGGACCTTGAGCCTGTGCTGGACTGTGCCTGCTGGATTCACTTTTTACAGGGCCCAGAGGCAATATTTGCATTGACCATTGACCCCCCAAATTGTTTGTGTATTGTTTATGTACCCTGTCGCCTCCTAGTTCCCACGAAGTACACAGCAAACTATACATGTCTGATTTATTATTTCCCATACACACAGAAACCAACCAACTGTCCCATGTGGGAATACACCAAACTAGAGCCAGGTGTTCTGTGTGTTAGTTACTTTGCTGTTATCTGTAAACTTTATTAGGGACTTTATAGCATGTGAGTGCAATGTAAACTAAAATATTAAAGATCTTAAAACTGGATTTTGACAGAGGGCCCCTGTCTTGGTCGTTGAAGCTCTGTGGTGAACGTTTTTGGGAGGCAACCTCTACAACCCAGGGCCATAAAATAAAAGTAACAAGGAAGCCGAGTTCATATTACACGACTTTAAAAGTCATCAGATCATTACCCAACTTGCTGTCTTGTAATCAAGTTGGCTAGGTGCTTATTAGAAAATATTTAAGTCAAAAAGTGACAAAGGAGCGTTTCAACTTCAGAAATATTGTGTGCAATAGTCCACCTTCCACCGTCTCTTTCACTATATCCCCCTCGAACACAAACATACACACATCCCTTGGAAAGGGCCTCGGCTCCGCTCATCTCCGTCCTTTATCTGTGTCTTGAGCTCTCATTGGCTACAGCTCGACAAAGTCCCTGACAGATCCAGATATTTAGCATGCTAGATATCTGCATGCTAGATATCTGGTGAGCATCTGTGATGTGTGGGTGAGCCTCTCAGCTCGGGTCTTTGAACAGTTCACACATAGTGCACAAATGCTGCTTTGCAAGCGCCAAGCTAATGAAAATTTGCCTCTGATCTGGGGCTTTTGTTGAATAAATAAATAAATTAAAATCAGGGCTAAAGTTGTGTAGTGTGAACAAAGCATCAGGTGAACCTTTTTTGGCCCTTGGGGGCTAGTTTGTAATCCAGCTTTGGGTCTGTGGACAGTATTTACACCCTTCTCCAACACCTACCTCTCTAAAGCTTGTGTCTACGAAAACAAAACTGCAGAGCAGAATGAATGAAAGAAACACCCTCCATTCCTCACCGAGTTTTATCATTACAGGCGGTGGAATTGCCAAGAAACAGGCCACAGTTTCTCAGCTGGTGAGCTTAATTTTTTTGTTTTCTTTCTCTTTTATATTTGGCTTCAGCAAGAGGTGATGACAGTCTTTTTTAAGACTCTCTGTTTCTCTTTCCACCCCTGCAGTGCCATGACGCTATCCATCGTCATGGCAGGCTTATCCTCTCCGCAAACACTGAGCAAGAACTAAAGATTTATTTAGCTCTGATTCAACACAATTAAAAAAGCCCAGAGTTAATGTTTGATTTTCACTGATGCGTTCCCCTGTGTTACACATGGCTGTGTCAGGATTTATCTACAATATTCCTGGCAAGGAGTCACAATATTTTTCCAGAGCAGGGACATAGAGGAGAGGATGGATGTGTTTATGTCACGGTGGCCCTTCACACATCTACTCAGCTCTTCTTCAACAACGATCCACAGCCACTCCATCTGTGCATCACACCTCTCAAAGTAGCTTCAGTGTTGAGTACACACTCAGCAGTGAGGATGTTGGGATAGCAAGCTCATCATTAGCAAGCTGAAAGCACTTTTAAACCCACCGGCCCTCGTGAGACTCTGAACTGCCTTCCTCTACCTGAGTTAGTGGAGAGGCTATTAGTTATGTCAACTCTTAATCATACTCACGCTTGTAGAGGGAGAGAGAGGGAGTGCCCAGGGTGGGTCTTTAAACTGCTGAGGAGTGGGGGTTCAGTTCACAGTTACAGGGAATATTAGTCATAAAAACTCTCATACTATCATAATAGCATCCAGGGCTTATTACAGCTAATTATTGCAATGGCTGGTACTGTTAAATGGTGAAGACAGTGTTTTGGTAATGAAGTGTGAAGTGCTTGGAGTGGTAAAAGTCTCCACTCAGCACCGCTGGGAATGTGCTACCAGTACTATTTCTATTATTACTTCTGCCAGGATCCCAATAAAGCCGTAGCTAGACAGCTGAATCATGTGGAGCTGTGTGTGTGTGTGAGAAAGACCGTGTATGAGAAAATTTGTTGACTGCTTTATTACTTCCTGAGCTGGGCTGAGATCAGTTCTGCAGGTCACTTGTGTCACACTTAGAGCAACATAGAAGCCGTGAGGTCTTGATTGGGAAACAAAGTCATTTACACTTTCTGACATGCAGAAATAGACTCAAGTGGTGGCTGGCCGTAACCCCGTGACAGGGAGCATGGGAAGGGAGCCACAGTTTATTTGCACTTACTCTGGTGTCATCTGAGACACTCAGCAGAAGGACATTTAGCAGAATTATGTGTCTGCCTGTCGCTATCTGACGTATGGCATCCTCGTCCACTTCTGATTTTTCAGAGAACTCTTAATGTACAGCTTGTTTATCCACTTTGTAAATGCTAACATATTTATAGTGTTGACATAAATCCTGTTCTCAGTGGCACGGCTTTGAGTGATAATCTCTGGGATGAGACTTTGCAGAGACGGGAAGTGTTAGCAGGAAATTTGATTGCAGAGTTTACAGTCATCTGACCTTTCTTTGTCTTGTGTTTTTTGTCAGACAAAGAAAGAGTAGATGCTCTCGGTATCTTTGTCTCACTTTGTAACCGCTGAAAATATCACAAAGCACTTGTTATGCTAAGTGATGAAATATTAACAGTAATTTAATAAACCAAATAGTGCTGGAGGTCTTTTTGTGTCATTAATGAACAAATCAATTTACTCTGTCTCAAATGCTGAGTTTAACCCTTTAAAAACGGCTGTCTTGGGGAAACAGCAGAAGATCGTTATTGGCATGGTCCTGTTTAAATCAGTCTAAAATAAGAACCACAATAGCTCAAACATTTATTCTTTTTGCAACAGAGAGCTAAGGCTTCTGTCCCCCATGTCATCAAATCATTACATTACATTACCTTATCTTACATGCGGTGTAAACATGGTCACACGTGTAGTGGCGCCAATATTTCCCAGTAATGACTGCAGGGAAAGTTAAAGGATAAGTCCGGTATTTTGCACTTTGACCCCCATTCCTGGTTGTTTATGATGAAATAGAGTGGTTAAGACCAAAATCTTGACGATTGCTCCTTCTCTGAGAATTTGAGAGAATTTGTCTTTCCCCTGCCTGGCTTAACAATGCTGTCTATGGCCATGTGTAAATCTGTCCTAAAACCACCTTAAACATTGGTTTTCAAAGCCATGAAACTCACCGAGTGGTCAGTGGTGTTCCTTGATGTTCCCACATAAAAATCGTAGCAAACTGTGGTTTCCGTGATAATTTATTTGACATTTTGTCCATGCATTGATTTTCTATAGGAAGAGGGTTGTTTACGACAAGGCATCCATATTTCCTATCATCATTTCATACCTTATGCTACCTTACCTAATGCTATGGAGTATTTTGACATATTTTACCTGTGAATAATCCCATGATGGTCATGGGAGATTGTTGTTTGTGTGATCCTGTACATAGCAATCTAAAATTAAAACCATAACAGGCAAAACATTAATTCTTTTTCAGCAGAATGCTAAAACATAATGACATCATTATGCTACATTGTGTGCAGCTTAGAAATATTTGGTTCATGTTTCTACATTTAGAAAATTTTTGGATCAATATGTTTTGAAAACACGTCCAAGTTCTGTATTTTTTAATTTATGACACAATTTCAATACACACAATTTAGTTATTATCCTTTATTGACTTACATAACCCTCTAGCTTAGATTGTACTGATTTTAGGGATGTGAGGCATGTAAAGATACTCGAAGGTATGACATAAGCAAAAATACGGTTGAAAGCATTGGCAGACTATTTCTATTACAGAGTTCAAAGGGTTAAGGAGTTGCTAAATTATCCAAACCAAAGTTTCTTTGTAAGTTCGACAAAAAAATAATCAGTTACTTATGAATTATGGCACTGGTTTTATGTTTGTCTCCCCTTTTCAATCCTTAATTCGTCTACCTCCTTGTTTTGTTTTTATTCACTTGAGCAAGGTCAACACCTAAAAGAAACTTGCTTGGAGTTTCAGACAGCATTTCATCGGCATAACTTTTTTATCAAAACCAATTTTGCATAAGTACAATTATTTAACTTTAAAAAAAAACACAGAAATTCATTGCACACCAGTTGTTCCACTAATATGTGTGGTATGCTTCTCAATATTTCTTTACAAAAACCATAATGCAGAACATTTGAAGAGAGAAAATGTGGAAAAAAAAGAAGAAAATAGTTTACTGAAACATTCATAATGGTTATACCTCAGTATAATATGTATACATGCGCTTTCCTGTCTACTCAAATTAAAAATGTTCCAATGATTTGATTTAACTATAAATACACAGCAATGTCAAAGCAAAAAACTGTTCTAAACTCAAAATCCATGTCTCTCCTCCTCTGTCTCTCTCATTAGCCGATGCGAAACTCTGTGGTTCATTTACATTGTGTATGACATGTCAAAAGAGGGTCAAATTGGCCAAGGGCAATGCCTCCTGGTATCAGCACGATAAGTCCTCAAAGGGCTGGGAGTGTTTAGCATCTCTTTGTCTCCGGGCTCCTCGTCCCAGTGGACCTGCAAACAGCCCCTCGACTCCTCCACCCTCTTCATTAGTCCCTTTGTAAGAGGCCCCCACCTCCTCTCGCTCCTGCACCGTTCTGTTTCATTGTCTTCCACAGGGAGGTCACCTGTGAAGTCTGTCTGCTTCAAAGCACATGTGAGGGAAGCACTCAGAGGCATGTGCAGGCCCATGCTGGCAGCCACATGTGGCTGGAAACACACGCATATTTACTCACATACCTAATGCAGGCAGACAGGTATTCATTCACACATGCGAATGTATACACGTAAACAACATGGGAGCATTGTTGTGTGCATACAAGACAGTAGATGTTAATTGTTTTCATTATTAAAGGTGCGTATGTTCACGAATGAGCACACAGACACAGAAATACACAGACATTATGGTGGATAATTTCCGCAGCATGTCTACAAGTAACACAGGGTCCTATCCAGTTATAAAATCTGACCCTTTTCCTATAAGTATTAAAGGAAAATTGACTTGGTTTTCTCTAGCGACGCATCAGCAACAAATCATTTCCCAAATATCAAGAATATGTGCTTAGAAAAACGTATTGGAACAAGTCGTTTGTATCAGTTGAAATGATCTCACTGCATGGGTGTGCTGGGTAAACAACAAATCCAGATTCTTTTTGCTGCACACTCAACACAATGGATGTTAGTGAAGTGTTCATAAATGCTGATGAGACTGGTCCTAGCTTGCTTTTGAGAAAAAGAGAGAGGGCAATGCATCCTCCTGGCCACAGCTAAAGAATGTCTCTCATCCCCCTACTCTCCTTCTCCCTCTTTTTTTATCAGATCTACAAAGATACAGTCCACCCTAAAGCTCTGTGGAAATCCCAGAGCACTCCCCGACCGCATTCCCATCTTCCCACAAACACGATCACTTTCAGAGTACTTACTTTGGCTCACAATCACAGCTTTGATCAAAGCAAAACATTTTCACATACCCAGCTTGATTTATTGTTTTCTCCCATGGAATGGTTTCTGTCAGCCATTTGAACATTAAGGGCAAATTAATTTGACAATGTGCAGCGACTGCTCGGCAGACTTCCTTTATGCTACCCATGCAAATGTTTAGAAACCACATGTTGGTATATTGGACTGAAGTTCTGGGTCTGGAATGTTTGGATACAAGGAGAAAAGCTGCTCCTTATCTTTTGGCATAGATGTGAACTATGAATTATTAATATGTGTTGAGATGCTTTCATTCGCCTACAGGAAGCAGCAGAAACACATGAATGAAAAGAGAAAACACTACCAACTCCACCACTGCGGCAAACTCTTTTATAATCAAGGGCTATATTCATAAAGCTTCTGTGTACAAAGAGTTGCTCCTAGTGATGAATTTCCAAGATAATTCATACGATTATGACGTTTTCTAAGAATCCCCCCTCACCGTTAAGACTAGATCCTGGTAAGAAGTTATTCACAGAGCATCTTAGCCCTCGCCTCATCTCAGACAGAACTGTCAGCTCATTACACTCTGTTTCCATCTTCAGTCTGAGATTCCATCCACTCTATCCGATTTCCGTGGGAGAGGTGAATTCGATTTTCTCTAACCAATCAGACCCACGTGTCTGCCTGAATCTGACCTCATTTTAAGTCCACACTAATGCGTAGTCATGCCAGCATACCTGTTATGCCAGGGTTTTAAGAGTGAAGAGGAGCCAAGCTAAACAAACTACAATGTCAGGCGATTTTGAGAAGACTCGTCGAATTAGAACAACCTCAATAGCAGCGTCTATCTTATCTATAGTGGAAACCATTGTTGTTATTAGTCCTCATTGGTTTTGACGCAGCATTTGACAATAGCATGACAACGGTTGTTTTGTATTTCAACCGAGAAACCGTGTGTCATGATGATGCACGAATCAGTCAACTCCGTGGAGTGGGTAGGTTCCAATGTCTGGACCCAGGCAATCTTCTCCCTTAAGAAAGCTCCTAAGGTGAAAAACTGTTAGTAGTAGGTGGGAGGATTTTTAAGAGGCTTAAGAGTTTCTCAAGCAGAGGAGTAAATGGAGACAAAGAGGTTGGAGAGGTATCCTCCAAACATTGAATGAGTAAGTGAATGAAACACTACAGATTAGATAGTGCAGGGATGCTGTTTGTGGTCGATCTTATTAGAGGTGAGCTTACATCTCCCATCCAACGCCATAAGGCTGTAACACTGGAAAAGAGAGTGATCATAATACTAAGCTATTTGGTAACTGGAAAAATGCAACAGTGCAGCAGTGATGATTTAGTTGTGTCTCAACCTCTCATCAGCAAAGTGATCACACAAACAATTACAGTGCTGCCACGGTCTCATATTGGATTAGTGCACTGTCCACTCTATGCCTGTTATCACTAAGGATGCATTGTTATGCTTCTGCACTGGTGACAGCCAAGGCCAGACACATTATATGTTTGGTTGTCCGTACATCTGTCCCATTCTCGTGAGCATGATGTCTCAAGCCTTGAAGGGAATTTTTCCTTAGATTTGGCACAAATGTCCCCCTGGACCTGGTGGTCAGAGGTCACTGTGACCTCACAAAACATGTTTCATTTAGGACCACTTTGATCAAAGAAAACTTTATTTTCATTTGCAATATTATATTTGCCGGCATGGCTCTGTTCTGGGGCCTTTCTGCCTTTCCCAGGCCTACGCAGAAAGCGTTTTCCATGTTTTCCATGTTTTCCATGTTGCCCTTCCACGCGCAAATGAGGAAAGCCTTAAGGCGGAGAGAGCAAGCCTCCCTGCCCTTCCATATGCCTACATGGAAAGCCTTAAGGTGGAGAGAGCACACCTCCCTGCCCTTCCATGCGCCTACATGGAATGGAAAGCCTAAGGCAGGGAGAGCAGCAGCAAAGACCCCCGGGAACAGAACAGAGAGGCATAAATGACAAACAGAAATGACATTAATAAGTCAGACACAGCATGAAAAGGAGGAGCTGGGGTGGAGGCCGGTTGCAAAGCATCTTACAGAGGAAGCAGCAACAGTAGGCAGGCCAGAGCAGTTTAAATAGGTCGCCCTGAATGAGATTCGCCAATTGGTTGCATAGAAAGGAATCATGTGATCTATCAGCTGCTCCATGAGTTGATGGGCTGCTTCAGATCAGCTGATGTAGCTGGGATATGAGCTGAGCTGAATGCTATGCTTAATTCATACCCTTATTATGACAAAATTTCACATAAATGTCTAACAGGATAAAATGAAGAAGTTATGACATTTTTTATTGAAAAGGTCAAAATTAAACTTCACTGTGACATCATAATGTTCTGCATAAAACACTTTTCTGGCCGTTATTCAACGCCATAACTCAGGAACAGAAGGGGAGACAGTTGGTTAGATACTGAATTAGTGACACTGTGTGAGACTGTGCTGATTGTATAGATCCTCTTTGTGTGTGAAGCACCCATGGTTTAGAATTTGTTGCTTCTTTGCACTAACATACATAGTTGAAGCACTGTCTACTATCATGGCTACATATGAGTCTTGACAAATATGGATATAAACTACAGTCTTCCCAGCTGGCAGAAGAATCCAACTTTTTTCTTTTTTTTCTTTAACCGATTACACTTTTTAAAAGAATCCATCATACCCAGCATTGAGGTTAACCACACATCCCCACTAAGGTAAAAGTTTCTGTCTGTTCCTTGCTCAGAGTTGCTCTGAGAATTTTCCCTAATCACTCATAAGCTAGGGCTACTTGCCTGAAATCTTTATGCCATGTTAGGAGCTCTCTGGACGATTGTAAATACAGCCCCAGATCCTGTGTGAGAAGCCTTTCATGCGTTTTCTCTGATCATTTGCAGATTCTGTCATGACATCACACTTGTATTAACAGTAATAAGTCTTTATTGATCTCCATGAGTGAAGTCTCCTTTCATTTTCTACTCTCTACATGGACTAGCACTCAGCTAGAGGGAAACCCCCTGGAGCTGGTTTTGTTTTTAGCGTCTCATTGCAGCTGAGCAGATGCAGTTTGACAGGACGGGTTGAATTTCTTGGCCACTTCCTAAAGCCTGCTGCCCCAAATTGTCTTTGTCATGTGGAATTTAGTCAAGTAGCAGAGATCAAACCCGCAACTGGCTGACTCATAGTATCTCCCTACTGAGGCCTGGGAATAGTGTCGGGGGGTATAGCTCAGTGGTCGAGCATTTGACTGCAGATCAGGAGGTCTCCAGCTCAATTCTGGGTGCCCCGTCATTTAAGGGCAAGGTGATGACATGATGCACAGTTTAAATGGAGACTGGGTTCAAGCTGTGCTGTCAGCAAGCTCACACCTCGCTGTGTAGTCCTTGTGTCAGATGCCTGCCTTATGTTTTGTACCTTGAAACTGATACCAGTATCCTGCTTAGAAGTATTTAAATGATATTTTCAAAAGCATTTTAAATGTTTTAAGTAAATTTGTTACATTATAAATTATAGTTTGTGAAAGCTCTTTACAATATACTAAACAAACAACTCTCTCAGTTCTGCTGAATTATTTCGACTCTGTGTTTCCAGAAATTGAGTTTGTATGCAACTAATTTGCAACACTTAATACATTTAGGAGGAAACGACGTGTTGCTTCGATTACGTTTTCTATTAACATAATGAGGAAATGTTCATTAACGTAACTGGAAAGAGGCCAAAACTGTCAATACTGAATGTATCATTAACATGTTCACTAACAACATCTTTAATTTCTTTTCTCCAAAATATTATAGTCCAATATCCACTCATCACAACTACAGCGTTATTAAACTTTCTTTAAGGCGCTGGCAGAATGTGGTTAAATTAAGGGAAAGATCATGGTCTTTTTTTAATGGAGAAAAAAGTTCATGAGGCACAACTTATGAATTAACATTTAATTGAAATCACAGTCTTTCAGTAACCTGAACCAAAGTGCTTTTGTTGCCTTAACCAAACCGCATAAGATATTCAGGATGTAAAGGTCGGACGTCTGTGTCAGAATCCTGCATTTTGTACACCCACCATCCACCACAACCTCCGTCCTGTGACTTTGGAGCAGTAAAACTTCACTGACTCAAAAAAACAACACAGTCACAAAAAAAAAGCCTCAACATAATCCCGGCAATTACGTGACACCCCATTGCAATTAGGAAAGCAATTCAGTAGTATACAAATTTAATTTCTAGGAGGCAGGGTTGCCTCCTTTGCCTCTGCTCATTCATTTTCGTCTTTTACTTCCCTCACTTTGTTTAAGTAACTCCTGATAGGAGACAGGCAAATAAACCCCTTGATTTCCTCTGATTGATTCCCCTCCCTGTGGCTACAGTGTCTGACCACTCAAACAATTGCTAAGCAAAGTGTTAGGTTACATGTAAAGGGACGACTGCTGACAACAGATGAAACCAAACTTTAGGTGTGACACTTTGAACTGAGACAAACTTTGGCCATGGTGCTGTGATTCTATAGTTGGTTCAAGATAAATAAAAAGTCCAAAGGACGAGAAAAAAGTTAGCAAACTTCCACCTTAGCATGACGGCCCGATTTGGAGTAAGCCCTATACATTCTCCTTTTAAGATGGATATATGTGTGTGTCCAGACAACTGCAAAAAAGGAAAAAAGTTCATGCTTTTCAGCACATGGTCAGGACCTCAGTACTTCAAGTGCTGTTGCAATTGCCGAAAAGTTACTTGCATATTTCATCATTCTGCACACCTTACTTTGGGGTCAAGTTGTGCCATCGCCCTGAGCAATTGAAACTTGGGACCTCGTCTGAGACCTTTAACTGCTAACTTTCACAGCTACAAGGAACTTTGGAAACTTAAGGTATACTTACACGGACCGACCATAAACTCTTCCTGTTTTGGGCTGTGAAGCAATCTCTTTTTGTTGTTATGACCCAATCCAGCTCTCTGTGAAATCCACCCTAGTGGTATGTGATGTAAAAAGCAGCATAGAGTGACTGTAGTAATGACAGTTGGTGTTTAAGTGATAAACATAAGGATTGTTTAACTTTTCAGCCACCCTGGGCCTTTATTTTATTCCATCAAACCACCACTTCTTTCAAACTATACAGGCATTATTTTGGGACACACTGTCGTCATCGGCATTATCATTGAAACCGAGGAAAAGTTTCTCAACACACTCTGCCACCTTGTTGCCCAAATTACTGTGTTATTCCTACCAAGAACGGTGCTTTACGTACCAAGATGAAGTTAGAATTTCGAAACCCCTGCTTCCGTCTCATCATCCCCTGCCTCGAATCTCTATGAAAACCTCATGTGCTTTCATAATACTGCGTGACTGATCAGAGCGATGCATATCCAAAACACAGTCTGCACATCACAATACCATCTGTTTCTTAGCATCCAGGATTCAGTTTTTCTAAAACAGTCCCCAATAAAAGTTCTTCCCATAGTGCCGAGCAGCGCCGAGTCTGAGTTCTCTTCTTTTGTTTTTGCCTTTGTCGCTCTGCTCTGCGTTATGGAAAGAACGCCTCTCTGATATGCTTTGACTTGTTGCATGTAAACCACTCTGACCTCATACATGTGTTTATGTGTGTGTATCTGAGCAGAAATAGACTGTGTGTGTGTAAGCTGTTTCAAGATTAGCATATGTACTCAGTGGCAGCTCCCAGCAGCAGGCAGCTTTTAACCAGAAATGTCTCCGTCCACTGAACAACACAGGCCTCACACCAGTGCCCATATCACCTCCTCCAGCAGCACTCCTCTCATCTCACACACCAAATAACTTTCTGTTTTCCCCAATAAAATCATCAAAGGGTCCAGCTGAAAAAAAAAATAAGTTTGGGAGTCTGGTAAAAGTTTGCATTCGTCATCTTTGCTGAAAAGAGCTGGATTGAGGATGTTTTTGTTCCGAGCAGGGGAAGAAGTTGTTCTCGTGGCTGAATGTTTGCGATATGGATTTTGTGTACGTGCTGTCTGGAACCTGCAGTGGAATGAGCTCCATGCGTCAGATGCTGTCTGACCTGCCACAAACTGAAATTCATTCACTCACTCATCAGCCTCCAGCCTCTGCTCACAAATCAGCTCGTGACAATTAAATCTGTGACAATTTAGGCTTTTTAAGATGTAGACGAAGTAAACCTCTTGATCCCGCAGCTTTTCTGCAAAGACACGGTTACCCCTCTGTGGAAAATCTAGTGCGGAGGCTGATATAAGCTGCAAGTCTTCTCAATAACGATCTTGTCTCCATATCATTATTGCTTGCTACTTCTTGTAATTACTGTAATTATTTTAAATTGATGTTTACATGCTATACATTGCACCTGTGATGTATAGGATTATGTTCTGCACGAGCACAAGTTCTCACATTTATACTAAGGTGGAAACTCACCGATTCTAAACTTCAGAGGCTGTTTACAGGTGTTTGGGAGAGTACTACAGCATTTGTCAAAAACTGAGAAAGTAAAGCTTTATGAAATCTGAAAAATGCCCACAGCGTCCGTCTGGGGCTGAAGTCAACGAGTTTAAAAAGAAAAAATCTCAGCCCAGTCTCCAGAATAAAATGTTGACATTGTATGTT